>JAZFAV010000032.1:18886250-20340000 GCA_037954035.1 Rosalia funebris | reverse complement strand
ACATAGAGAAAAAGTGTTTCATAAAAAGTCTGGATAAAAAAAAGTAAGTCTCTTGATATAAAATACAAGCGTAATAAAATATCCCCGTTAAAGAGAGTGTCAGTGTAATTTTTGAGGAATGTTGCTTTATAAAATCAGCTGGATAAAGAGGAGCAGACTTCTACTGCTTAAATGAGATTAGGGCAGCTGGCAGTAAATTACTGGATTTAATTAATGCCCCCATGTTTTTCTAAAGAAATGTAGTTGAGTCGGTAAAAGAAATCTCCTAACAAGATTAAAGTAAAGGGGTGATAGAAAAACGTTATTAAATGGGATACAAATATTTAACAAAATGTTAAATTGGTTTCAAAAGAAATTTATAAAATGTTGAAGTAATTATTTTTTAACTTATTGTTAATTTCGAATAAAATAAAATTAGATTTATTAATATGAGAATATATAGTTATAACATTGAGAATATATACTTATATAAATATATAAATAAGCATGAATAGTTGTATTTTTAAAGTATTCATTATAGAAAAAGAAGAGGGAATTACTAGATTGCAGAAAAGTATTTTTGTAAAGGATAATATATATTTATACAAATATCTCCATATATCGGCCTTATCATCTGTCAAATTTCTATTAACTTATAAATATAATCCATTCATACGCGTCACTAATTGGATGACGAGGCATTTCGCTATTTTTTTAAGAGGAGAGAAACATGTTAACTAACCGACCTCACACCCTTCTCTCTCGTCCTCCGTTCATCTCTAATATTATGCCTGAAGGGTGCAGGCAGACACCATGTAAGAAATTACAATACGGGTGACAATCTCGAGCCAACCTAACCGATACCGGCTATTAGCCTTCGTGTGGATCTGTTGAAGAGGGCAAAACTGTTGAGTCCCTCTATAAGTGTCCTGGACGATATGATCTTAATATCCTCTTCTAGGATAAGGTTCACTGCCCGTAATTCCTACACGGATCCTTTAGACCAAATGTCACGCCACGACACGTGATCGAACCGAATCTGATATCAGCGACCCCAGTATGTAGGCTGATCCCGTCCACGCATCACCCGTAGTATTGTTTTTTTCCTACGGTGGGCTTCCTCCAGGCTTACTTGTTCACCCACCACCTGAGCATCTAGGACATATACAGTGTTATCTTTTGTCTCTATGATGTCAGGTTTCCTTCTCCCTTCTGCTGTTAGAATTTACGGCTCTTCTTGAACCGCATACCCCCTTCTCCTAAGATTCTTCGCTACGTATTTGGTGATAGCGTTGTATCTTCTGACCCGGGCGTCGTGAGCACGATGACATACTTGTTGGACATGGTTCACTGTTTCAACCATATCACAACAGGCCCTGCAAGTTTTATCAACTTGAGGCCTTCCCCTCGACGTCCTTGACAGAGTCGGCAACGTGTTCACCCGTAGTTTGCAGGAATTCAGAAAGTCTCTTCCTGAGAGGAATCTATTCCCTTGGATTACCCAACGGTGCTGCTGCTTGACTTAGGCTGCATTGTTTAAGGCCGCTTCATCGATCGACTCGTAGAGGGCTCTAGCCCATCTGCTCTTAATCTGTTCGGCATTTTTGATGTTTATGTTGTCTCGTGACGTCTACGTGAGAAGTCTACGTGAGCACTCAGCAATCTCATCCGCCAGGAAGGACTCACCCCCGGTTGTCATAGACTTTAAATATGTCAGCCTCCTCATCCTGAGCTCCATAATGACCCATATTAGCGCACGAATGCTGAGGCCTCCATCCTTGTAGTCCGTGTGGAATTAGGTGGTAGGTGTATCTTTTGGTAGATTTAACCACCGTCTCACCGCCCTTCCAATATCTTTATCCAGCCGCTTTAGTTGGTTGATGTGAGTGAATCCAAGTGTTAGGAGATGATACATGCTAGGCAAGATCACCGTTCGTAGCGCGAACAGCCTTAGCTGCGGTTTCAGCGGCGCCTTGGAGATCATCATGAGGGCCACCTGCAGTTTATTCCTTACATAGGACGAATGCCTCACTTGAAGTGTAAATGGGACTCCCAGATAGTTCCAAGAATCCGTAGCTTTGAGGGCTGGGAGAAAACGAACAAGACTCATCCACAACCACTTTTTTCCTCTTTGCGACACTCTTAATCGCCACTGTTTTGCATTTTGCCGAACTAGTAGCTAGAACGCACTGTGCTAGATAGTCTGCGGCTTTCAGGCTAGATAGGCTGTGTCTATCAGGACTTGAAGGCCTTTTGTTGTTGAGGCCAGGAAGATGATATCATCGGCAAACGCGACGGCATTTCAAGTTTCATGTTTCCTGCCAATGTTTCGATCTCATTTGGCAGGGAACAGATAAGTCTATCTATCACTATATTAAACAATATTGGTGATAGAGGGTCACCCTGCTTGACCCCGATAGACGGTCTTATAATGTCAGACTTCCACTGCGACGTGGAGAGCCTGGTTACGCTGTTTGCGTACACGTTCATAACATATTCTATCATTGGAGTCGGAACGCCTTTAGAGACCATCGTATCTCTAATACAATTATGCGTTACCGAATCGAAAGCGTTTGTTAGGTCAATCGAAGCTATAAAGATTGATCTAAACCTTTTTCTATTCTCTGATAGATACGTCTAAAAGATGGATGTTCTTCGCACGCCCATCATTTTCTCTGAAAGCTTTCTGTATTTCATCTAGCACAATGTGTCGGTCTAGACGTTTAGCTAAGATCTTGTGTAGTCTTAAGAGAGTCATAGTTACTCCCGCCGCTTATGCTTTCATGGTGTTCTTTATAATACATCTAATTAAGTGTTATTAAAAGTAGATGTCAATTTTCGTAAAAGTATATTGATCCATAAAGTATGTTACTTTGTATTAGTCAAATATTTTTTCCATGTCATTACTTACAAAATACCCGTAATACTGTTTTGATTTTGAAAGTAGTAGTTTTATGTCTTATTTAAATAGTAGACTCAAAATTTTATGTGATTAAGATTACATATATATTTACAAGAAATAAATAGTGCATTATGAAGGAAATTATGAAAACTAGTTTTACATAAATTATCAGTTATTTTTATATTTGTATCTACCTATAATTTAATGAGAAGTTATCATTTTTAATGTACAGTATTTTTTTATTTATGTAATAAAAAGAACATATTTTTATTTACCACATTTATGCATATTTTAATAGCGAGTAAGAGGTTTCTCAATGTATTTTAATTAGTTAGAGAATCGGGGACACAGTGTCATATATTATATTCCAGTTAGTAATAAATAAAAAATATGATTAAGTAACTTACTTACGTAAGTATATTATTGTTGTAAATATGATGAAAATTATCAACTATTGTATATCATGGTGAAATTTGACACAATATTAATAATTCTATTATTAAATAACCTGTTTTTTATTTATTCTTAAGGGTTTTGCTTGTTTTATAACTGCTCTCCTATTATAATTTTGGTAAACTACAAATTTCTCGTTAGCTTATAGTTAGATATACGAGTATATCTAGGTACGTTTCACTGGACATTTTTTATTTTATATTTATGTTTATTCTTATCTCGCTGCGCCTGGTGGCGTAATATATTGTAACGGCCTTTTGTGAGTACAAAAAAGGAAATCGTGCAAGAAATTCGAAGATTTATTTACATTTAAATACTTTGAAAAAAGGATTTAGTTTTAAGGGTATCATGCGTTATCTGTACAATTTGTTATTATACTATACTTTGTAAATACTGCGTGAAAATTTTTTAACAGGTTAACATCCCATTCAACACGTGAATATATATATATATATATATATATATATATATATATATATATATATATATATATATATACATATATATATATATATATATATATATATATATATATATATATATATATATATATATACACCTCTTTTTATACATATTATTATTTATTATGGCTATAATTAACTACTACTTAATGTAGTGTATTAATTGGTATTCATCATATCTATTTCAAGATGATTAGAAACTATATATGATCCCACATATACATTGTTACAAAAAGGAAAAATAATTTCTGTTTAAAAGAGTATAATTTTTCAAAACTATTATTTGCATGCATATAATGTATATATAGGCTGTCTCAGTTGGAACTATAGGATTTTATTGAGCTCTACTTGTGTTCTGTCAAAGATAGGGTATCAATATTTAATGGCTGCCAACTACAAACCATACAACATCAGCATGTCGTGATATGAGTTCAACAGCGAGTGGTTTGTGTACAACTGTTTTATGAAAATGAGAGACTGTTTACAGTTGTAATAAGAAAAATCCACACAAAATTAGGACAAAATAGAGTACCTGCAGGGTTAACAGTTCATAACTCAATTAAGAAATTGGAAGAGACGGGTTCTGTTATTGACAAGACAACACCAATACGTCGGCGTTGTCGTGGTCGCCCAGAGCAAAATGTTGCTGCATGACAGAAAGTGTACGGGAGTATCCAAACACATGATTTCGACATCGTGCGTAACAGTTGAATTTGTCATGAACCTCCACGCATTTGCTGCCAATACTGACATCAATTGGTTAGTAAGATCATGTGATTTTATACCACTGGACATGTTTCTTTGGAGTTATGTTAACGAAAAAGTATAGTCTATCCAGCTAGCAACAATCAGTGATTTCAAAGAAAACATTCAACGTGTTATTCGGGAAATAGAGCTAGTTTTATGTGTCTGTGTTATGGACAATTTGCTAAATAAGTGATATGCCAGATGAGTCGAGGCCGTGATATGAACGATATTCTTTTTCTTTTGCAGTCGTTTCGTCTTCATTTTATGTTGAAGAATAAAAAACTTCACATTGTCAATTATTATTAGTTTTATTCACAAATCACATCCTATTGTTCCAAGTGAAACGCACATTGACGTCGCATGGTTTGTAGAGGACAGTGGTTAAATATTGGTGCCCTATTTTTAACAGAACACAAATAGCGCGCAAGTCATATCCTATAGTTCTAACTGAGATAACCTATACATTACATTTTAAATAGCACCAGACAAATATCTTAGGTTGTATTGATTTTTCAGAGGTGATCGAAAGATTGACATAAATATTCATATGGCAAAGGCACAATCAAGTTGACATAAATCAGATGGATTGGTTAGGAAAGCTACAGGATTACGCAATTAAAAAAATGTTCGATTAAGTATTACTAGAAAAAAAAATGGTAACTATAAAAATGTTAGTTCTTTCGTGAGTTGACCAAATAATCAACCAAAACTTATGTTAGTGTTATTTTTTAATTAATCTCATAATTTAGAGATAAATTATTAGGTATTGTATACAGACGAAAGCATACCAAGATTGTATAGTATATGGAATACAAACAAATATACCAAATGAATTTAAATTTAACACAAATTTCACACCAAATGGGGTATATACACCAATTTGGTGTGACATGAACACCACAAGGCCATGGTAGAATTTTACTATTCACTGGTGTGAATTTTCATACCAGTAATGGAGAAAAATCAACGATAATTGGTGTAAATTTTACCAAATTAAGGTGTAAGCGTTATTTAAATTTTATATATTTTCTGTCGATACTATATAAGGGAAGAACATAAAACGCATTTAAAATATAATTTACTATATTTTAAAGGCGTTACACTTTACTTACACTTTATTATATTTTAATTTTTATTATATGAAATATTAGTCTATATGTACGTGATAGTGCAAGTCTAGGAAATAATTATATATTCATGAAGAACGCAACTAAGTTCGTATAATATTTGAATTATATTGTCGAGAATTCCAATTAAATATTATGATCCCATTCTAATATGAATGTTCTTCTTGGTTAACAGGTAATAGCTTTTTAATATCTTTATTAATGACATCGTCACTGTAATATCTATCAATTGTCTGTTAGATGCTAACGACCTTAAATTATTTAAGGTTATTACTTCCCTGGATGATTGTGCTCTTCTGCAGAACAATCTGTCCAATCTTCATAATTGGTGTACTAGTAACAAACTACATCTAAACATATCTAAGTGCAATGTTATGTGCTACTCCACTAAATTATCTCCAATAATTTACGATTATAGGTTAAGCGGCTCTATTCTTCAAAGACCTGGTACATTCAGAGACCTCGGTACCATTTTCGATAACGATCTGTCTTTTACCACTCACGTAACTAAAGTAGTGTCTGAAGCGTCGCATACACTGGGTTTCTTAATAAGGACTAGCAGGGATTTCTCAAACACATATACATTGAAAATTCCATACTTTGCTTTTGTCCGATCTAAACTTGAGTATGGATCGTTAGTATGGGATCCTTATTATCAATGTCACATTAATAGTTTGAAAACTGTTCAAAGAAGGTTTCTAAAACTACTATAGTTCAAATCTGATACTGTATCCACCTATCGACTTCTCTCAGAATGATCTTTTGGCAAGATTTGCGATGACAGCACTTGACGCGAGGCGGGAATGTTGTTCTCAAATATTTCTATATAAGCTTGTACACAATATGTTTGACTGTCAAAACCTATTAGGCAAGCTGAATCTTTATCTACCACAATTGCATGCTCGATCATCCAAAAGCTTTTACCTCCCTATTCCGCGTACTAATATTCTTAAATTCTCATCCCTGTTATTAATGTGCACTAAATAAAACAACAACTGTGGTAAATTCTATATATTTAACTGCACTCTTGTTAACATTGTTATGCTTGATCATGCATCTTTGTTTTTCTATTTTTCATATACTATTTCATATATCTATGTATTAAATGTGTATATACATACGTATTAGTATTAAATTTGTCTGTTTGTGTAATCTACTGACCTAATTTGAATTTGAACACTCACTGTACTTTCCTGCTCTGTAAATGGGTTTTCCTGTAGAGTAGTTGTAATAAATAGATAAATAAATAAATAAATATTATGATCCTATTCTAACATGAATGTTCTTGGTTAGAAGGTAATAGATGTACTGCATCAATATCCAGATGTCTTTGGATATTTAGTAATAGCTCTTATTATAATGAGGGAATTTAGTCATTACTGAAAATAATAATTATAGTTATAAATAATAAGTATAGTATCAGTGTTAATGCAGTAGTGACTATATACACACTCACATCAAGAATACCCAATCATTAAATTCATTATTTAATAATTGGACACCTTCTTGATAAGATTGGGTGTCGTTATTAGAAAGTGTACAATAAGATTGTCAAATATAAAATATCACTTACTTTACCTATCCAACGAAATCCTACAGCGAAATGGTCAAAATTTGACATATTTTCAGACATCTGTTAGTTTTATTAAACGTGGCCATGACAATGACTCCATTTACTTTCTAGAATAGATAAACCATTTGTGCATAAGTTATTTATTCATAAATAGGTGTATTGCGTTGGATTTTAAATTAGATCTAGCTGAAAAGAATTGGTAATATTGTTTATATGAGTACAATTGATATATTATTATTAAATAATAAGTAGACAATAATTGAGGAATGATCGATACATGCATTTATATTACCTTGTTTACTTCATTGTTGCGAAACAAAAATAAGTACATACACATAGTACACTACATACACATATGTATATACAATATCCCTTCGGTGAAATTATCCATCGACTCATAAAGTTTAAAACGTTATTCAGTCATTTTGACAAAATAAAAATAAATACATTGTTAACATCATTAATTTTTGCTTCTTGAGACACATAACGTATTTTGAGATAAGGTGGTTCATCAGAAATTACGAACATCCATATTGCGAACAGCACGGGGAATAAAGTATACAATATTGTGGTGTATTTATATTAGTTTTATACCTAAACCGAATAAAGATTTACAATTATAGTGGAAAAAAAGTTATCAGGTTCTGTACTAAAAAATAACGAAACTTTATACTATTTCTACACCACTGACAGTGACAAAGTTTGACCATGTAGATTTTAAACAGTATGTTAACTATTTTGGCAATAAATCGATAAGAAAAGTTCTAATACAAGAGTAATTAATTTTGTTCTACTTGCGTTGTAATTTTTCATAATATTCTGAAACAATTTAGATTATTTTAGCAGTGATTATTACTGCTCAATAAATAATAAAGCAAGTAATAAAATAGTAACGTGTATCTGGCACAATTAATACTACTATAGAAATATTTATAATATGCCCTTTTTTTTTGTATCCCATACAAGGCTCCTATTCCCGAGTAATAAAACATTCTATTAACAATTGTGACAGTGGTGCATAATAAACAATACCAGCTTCGGAGTTAATGAATTATATTAATAATTCATGCACCATTTCTTTAACACACTGTGTTTCAGCATACTGTCAGTATGTACATTTGATAATTACTGATTTAGAATGCAAATTGTAATCAATTATAGATAGTCACTTTCATTTGCCTGAAAACAATAAAATGCTACACATTAATTTGATTTCATTTCACATGTAAAATGCCAGATAATTCTAATATATGTATCTGTGATTGCTGGACCGTAATAACAAATACGTAGTGTTAAATTATCTACAATATATATATATATATATATATATATATATATATTATACGAGTTATTTAATTATATGTATTTTAAAGAAAAATCAACTGTTGCGTAGCTGTTAAAAATATGTATAAAAGCGTGCAAAAAAGACGCTTTAGTTTGTTAAATGTTGCTACTAAACTGCACTTGATTAGTTTTTCGTTAACTTTTATGTGTTAATAATCTAACGTGTTTTATCTATTCAATGTATATGAGCTTCTTGTTCAAATAAGCGAAATAGTTATCCATTTTCCGTACGAATTTTCCACAATAATTTGTATCGATTATGACACTGATTAGCGAGAATAATGAGTTAAATTAAATCAATGAAGTATACTATTAAGCAACAGGATTTAAAAATGTCAAGTACAGTACAAGTGGCAAATAGTATTAGAAAGAAGTCTGGAACATCTCAAAAAGTTTTTTCATAGTATCGTTATAGAAATTGTATTAAGTTACTTAAAGTAAGTTTCGCAAAAAATTCAAATAAATTTTTATTTGTAAAAATTGATTTATTTATAAACGAAATAAAACAAAATAAATACATTAACTAATAATATGTTCAAACTGCTGTCCATTAATTATTTGATAGTGTCCTAGTCTCAAAATAAATTCATTCTCCATTCTGCCAATTATTGACGGCTAGACATTGCGTATTTTCTGTGAAATTCATTCATTTAAATTATCTACATTTTCGGGTTTATTAACATAGACATTAATTTTTAAATAACCTCACATAAAAATCAAGAGGTATAAGAGCTAGTAGACGAGGTAGCCACTCCACGTCGCTTTATTTGTTGTGGAAAGATGTTATCCGAGCAAGTGCCAACAGGAAGAACGTAATGGGGAGGTGCATCGTCCTGTTGATAAAAAAGTATATTATTAGGTATGTCTGGTTTATTTGTATTTGAGTAAGTTACGTTTCGTGTAACAACCGAACGGTTTTTAAAAACTTTTACAATTTGATTTAAAACGAACAGAACGAACTTTATTTCTGGATTAATTATACAATATATATTTTATGTTAATTACAAGAGAGTATAATACAGACTGACTGTGTAACCTACGGAACTAGAACAAAAGTATAATGAAATTTAATAGTCAGCAATATATTATCATCTTATTCTTATATGCTGCGGTGCAGTGGGATGACGTAACTCCTCCACCCTTAGAGGGAAATTTTATCGGGAACAAATAAAACTTTCACATTGGATTTTCCACGTGATCCGGAGTTTTGGGGTTCTTCTTCGTCAGGCTGGATAGAGGGCTTTCTCGATCTCCATCTCCAAATTTTATGAACAATAAATGCTATAAAAATAACTACCATTATAGCATATAAAGGGATTGTCCATAGATTAGGTCTGATTAAGGGGTTGTCATCAGGATTAATCAGTTTTATCTGCTGTTGCTCTTGCTGAAGCATATGTAATTGATCAAACGGGATATTCTTAATGTTTACTTTGATAGTGGAATCGTTATTTTTTATTTTCGATATTTTTATCTCAGGTAATAATAATGGTTGACCTTCTAGAACTTCTTCTTCATTAATGTACCTGTATGCTGGAGTTTGAAAAATACACTTTGGTGGTAATGTAATGAGATAATTGCCTTGTAATGTTGTAAAGTCCATTTTTTCACACTGAATTTGGACCTTTAGAGGGTCTGGGAATATAGCAATATAATAGCCATTAGTGATTTGTTCAACAAAGTGGCTGTTAATTGATATAGGTGTTTGCTCGCATTTAGTATTGTTGCCAGATAGTTGTAGTAACGAGAATACACAGTCTTCTCCCCGAATTCCATTAATTAGGTTATTGTCCTCACAAAAATATACAGGGTCCATATTTCGGCATGGCAGGGGCTGGTACTGATAAGAGTCACTGCCCATGGTAAGGTAAGTATTTTCAGGTATAATAGTGGTAGACATTGAGGTAGGTATGGAATACAGGTGGTAATGGAAAAATTTATCAGGATGTACAAGAGGAAACTCTAGTGCGAATATTAACCGTTTCCTTGAATAAAATGCTTTTACCTGAACTATATCATAATACTTATATAAGTCATTTTTGTTAAAATACATCAATTGTTTTTGTGAATGAAATTCCACAAGTTTTTCGACAATGGCCTCCATCTCGTCTAATTTTAAAATGCTATGATGTAAAGTTCCCAATTTCGCGAAAGATATACTATTTTCAATATTTGTTAATAATTGCATAACCATACTTAGATTAATACTTAATTGATCGAATACATCGCGAATCCTCATGTAACGTGAAAACTTGAATACAAATTTGTTCAAATTATTTTGAATTCTTTCTATACCATTAGTAATTACATCTTGGTTATGTAATACTAATGAAAGTGTTTTATTATAATTGTCTAAAATTTTAGTTGTTAAAGAAATCTGTTTATTGACTTGAGATATTATTTGCCTTTGCTTGTCCTGCAAATTTTCAATAGCTTTATCATATTTTACTGCATCTTCCTGATCAAGATTTCCAGAAATTGATTTTATTATTGATCCCAATCCATTTATTAAACCCCTTTTTAGACGATTATTATCGAAAAAAGTATATATAGAATCAAATTTATTTTCTACCGATTCTAATTGGAATTGTATACCTTGATTAAAGTTTTGCAACGCAAATGAATATGGTGAACTTAGTTCTTGTTCTATGGTTTTTGTAACATTAACATATTGTCGTTTTATTATATTAATTTGATTTGATATAGGAATTAAATCAAAATAATGAAGGAAGGTGTGGGTGGCAATTTTGACTCTTGCATACCCTAATTTGAACGGAAGTATACCTGGATTTTTATTTAGGTTAGTTATTTCCATTTTCGGTACTTGGGCCAGGACGAGGGTCCCTAGAGTGATGAGCCTGTAACAATGTTTTTCGTTGTAATCGAGGCTTTTTAAACACTTGCTTATGCAATGTTCGCTTTTTTGTTGTTAATTTAATCCCATCTTGTCCTGTAGCTATCTCTTTTCTATATCTAGGTTCAATTTTATCACGATTGAGTAAAATTTTGTAAGCAGGTTTCTCCAAAGTATACGTAGGAGGTTCAATGCGCTTTTCGTTTTGTTTACTTATTATATTCTCTTTGCGTGTTTGCGAGATATTATGTATGTGATCATACATTAAGCGTACTTTTTCTTTGTGTAATTCTATATAATTTGTGATAAGTGCCTTATTAAGATCAATATCAAAAGGATCATTGGTGTCTAAGTGACCATTAATAATTTCAATTGGTTTTAATTTTGTAACAGAATGTATTGAATGATTATATCCCCAAATTGCATATGGCATTAAATCTATAATATTGGAATTTGGCATTTTTATGTTTAAAACTCTTAAATGTTCCAAAATGGTCGAATGAAAACGTTCGATTACACCATTGCTATTAGAATTCTGTGGCGTAATGTAATGAATATTGATTTTATGTAATTTAATAAAATCATTCATAACTTTATTTTTAAATTCAGTACCATTATCAGATACGAAACTTATTGGTAGTCCGTGGTGAGACATATATTTTACAATACATTGTATAGTATGTATCATGTTAGCACTTGTCATTGGATAAGCTTGACCATATTTAGAAAATGAATCCACGATTGTTAAAAATTTTTGATTTTTAATTTGAAGTGTGTCTAAATGTACGACTTCAAATGGTTTGTTTGCTGTAGGTGTAAGTTGTAAAATAATACGATGAGGATTTCTTTCATATTTTGTTGTTTGACAAATGTCACAGTTATTGATATGATTTTGAACATCAATTTTTATATTCGGCCAGTAATATTTTCTGCGAATCTGTAGTTCGGTTTCGGTTATACCTCTGTGGTTTCTTTTGCCATCATGTATATATTGTACTAACTCTTTTTGTCGTTCTGAGTCCGGAATATCTTCCAAAAGACAGGTACATCGTACTAATTTAAAGTGGAATTTTTAAATGTATTTTTAATTACGTTACAAAGGTCTGGTATGATATTTTCATTTTCAATAAAGATTACGTAAGTTTTGTTCGGTTCAATATAATTTTTAAACAAATTAATTGTATTGATTTCAATTTGATTTTTAACAAAATTTACAATGGTTCTGGTTTTTGTTTGAGAAAATAATTTTTGTATAATAGGTCCTCCTACAGGCATATTCACTGTTTTTATTATAATTTGATTTTGAAAATAGTTTATAGGTTTTTCTGAAATTTCAATAAGTTGTACAGGATTTTCAGTACTACTGTGAGCTGTTTCAGTACTTTCACCTAAAGCTGTTTCAGTACTTTCATTATCATGACTACTTGTATACGCTGTTTCTGTAGTTTCACCATTGTTTTGATTTGGTGGTTCGCTAATGTTTGCTATCATTGATAAAATATCAATTGATTGATTGTCACCAGTTGATAAAATTTTGTTAAAACTATCCATGAATTCTTCAAAGGGAGTTTTGCCTAAATTCTTATTTAAATTTGGGTTTTCTGAAATATCTTTAGTATGAATTTCGATACGAGAGAGAGCATCGGCATTGGTATTCTTTTTACCTTTTTTATAACAAATTTCGTAGTCGTACTCCTCTAGCTTGAGGCGCCAACGTACGAGACGTGATTGCGGCTCTTTGAGTGAAAATAGCCACTGTAATGGTTTATGATCAGTAATAATTTTGAATTTTCGACCATACAAATACGGCCTAAAATATTTCGTGGACCAGACTATTGCCAAAAGCTCTTTTTCAATTGTCGAATAGTTTGCTCTGCTTGATTTAATGTTCGCGATGCATACGCTACAGGTTTATCACTACCAATTGGTCCCTGCGATAATATTGCTCCTAAAGCAAAATTGCTTGCATCACAAGTTAAATTGAATGGTTTTTCAAAATCAGGATATTGAAGTATCGGATCATTTGTTAATAAATTTTTGCAATCTTCAAATTTTTTCAAAAATGTTTCATTATGCTCAATTTTAGCACCTTTTTTCAAACAATTAGTAAGCGGTTTCGTTAATTTAGCGAAATCTTTTATAAATTTTCGGTAATAACCTAAAAGTCCTAAAAATCCTTTTATTTCTTTTGTAGATTTTGGAATTGGATAATTTAAAATAGCTTTGATTTTTTCTGGGTTTGGCTTAACGCCATCATTAGTGATAATATGACCTAACAATTGTACTTCCTTTCTTAAAAACTCTGATTTGTCGAGTTGAATTTTAAAATTACTTTCTCTAAGTCTTTGAAATACTTTTTGTAAATTCACCATATGTTCTTGTAATGAAGTGGAATATATTACTATATTATCCATATAGACAAAACAAATATCACCCTGTAAACCTTTTAATATATTATCCATAACGCGTTGAAATGTTGGAGGTGCGTTTTTTAATCCAAATGGCATACGCATGTACTCGTAATGGCCATTCTCTACGGTGAACGCAGTTTTTTGTATGTCTTTTGGTTCCATCTCTATTTGGTGGAATCCACTCGCAAGGTCTAAAGTTGAAAAATATTGACAACGCCCGAGTTTATCTAATATGTCTGTGATATTTGGCAATGGATACCGATCATCGATTGTTTTCTCATTTAACTTCCGGTAATCGACGACAATTCGCCATTTTTTCTTTCCGGAAGCATCCGCTTTTTTAGGGACAATCCAGATGGGTGATGCCCATGGAGAATTGCTTGGTCTTATTATACCATCAGTTAACATTTTGTCAATTTGATTTTGTACCTCACTTTTATGTACAAAGGGATACCTATAAGTTTTGGAATGAACTGGAATTTCGTCATAAGTTTTAATTTGGTGTTTGACTTTATTGATAAAAGTCAATTGATCACCTTCATAAAAGAAAATATCACTATATTTTTTACAAAGATTAAAAATGTGGGATTTTTCTTCCTCGTTCATGTGAGAGGTCCTAATAAGTTGTTGTATGTTATTCAGTTTTGAAGGGTTATATTTAAATTCGATATTAAAAATTTCATATTGATCCGAAATTGGTTGTTCAAACGAAATTACTTTTATAGGTTCATTGATTTTAATTAGTTCATCATTATTAGTTTTATTCACTACTTCGGTCCAAGCATATCCATTAATTGCTGTCGTTAATGTCTCTTTAAATTCGCAATTTTGAATAGTAGTTGGCTACCAGTATATCGCCATTTTCGATACTAACAGGAATTTTTATTCTCGCAATTTCATAAGAATTAATTTCGTGACATGACGTAAGAATTGTTGGTGTCTCTCTATATTTAAGTTTAATTATTGAATTTGGTGTTATAATACAATGATTGGCAATATCAATTTGTGCACCTAAATTTTTCATTGTATCAAATCCAATCAATCCATCAAAATAATCATGAAATCTAAACAAATGAAATTTAATATATCCTTGTTCTTTGAATTCTGGAAAATATGGAATATTTGCACAAGATTTACAATTATATTTTTTGAAAACTGTACTAAGAGAAAAATGTTCAGTATAAATTTCGTTAGAAAAATATTTTTGTGCTATATTAGGATTAAGTAAAGATTTTGTTGCGCCCGTGTCGATGAGTAATTTTAAAGGCGGGTTTTTAATTTCAATATATGGCAATTCTCTCCTATCTGAAACAACATGCAATTCTACTACGTGTCCGTGTTCGGTTCCTAGGTCATATGAAAATTTTGAAAATTTTCGGTATCATTTTCATACACATCTGCATTTTCGTCAGAGTAATTATTTTCGTCACAAGCTGGTACTTCATAAAAAGAATTTTCATCGTAATTTTCTTCTTGATTGACATTAAACAATTCTTCCTAAACAAAATTAGAAGGACCAGCTGATTGAAAATTATTTGATCTAAAATTTTGTTGACGATTAGGAGTACTAATACGAGTAGTTGTACTCATAGGGATTGGTTTGTACTGAGCGTTATTATTATTTTGACCTGGTTTCCAAACATTATTATTTTGTTTTCCGAAAACTTGTCGATTAGTTAAGAATCTTTGAGGGGGCAAATTTTGTCTAGGCTGAATTTGAATCGGCCCTCTTGGAAATTGAGAGTGTGTTGGTATGCTAATATTTGAACCCATGTGTGAATTAAATGGTAATCTTACATTTTGATTAAAATTTTGTTGCTGAAAATTTGGTCTAATATTGTTATTATGATTAGGTTTATTTGTCGATGGTTTTTGGAAATTTTGCTGGCGGGACATATATCTAATATTATTATCTTCTATCATATATTTTAAAGCTTCTGCCAAGTTTGTTGGTTCCAATGACCGTATCATTGATTGTTGAGGTTCTCGCAAGCCGACAAATAATGTTCTCAAAGCCTGGTTATTATAAGTAAGTAATTTACTTTTACGAATATTTTCGTCAATTTCATGTAAGCTAATATAATTATGCAATGTGTTTAAATTTGCAATAATTCGATAATAAAATTGTACACAATCTTCGTTTGGTTTTTGTCTTAAGCCAATTAAATCTGCCAAAAGACTATTTTCATCACGTTGATCCCCAAAATTAGTGATCAGAGTATTTTTAATTTCCTCCCAATTTTGTGCGCCACTGATAGAGATAACCTCTTCAGCACGTCCTTTTAATTTTGATATAATACTAATTGGAATACTAAATAATGATGGAATCCCAATATGTATTTAATACATCTGATGCCATTGATATAAATCTAAATAAGCGACATGGCGACCCGTCAAATTCAGGTACTAACTCTAATGGTTTTACCTCGATTCTTGGCCTTGCTATTGTGGTATTTAAATTACTTGAATTAATATTTATTAAATTACTTTGAATATTACTAATAGGTAATATTGATTTATTAGATTTTTGTGACTTTTATGTCGTTAAAAAGAGTTTAAATATTTTATCTGTTAATTCGATTATTTCCGAATCAATATCGACACTAGAGTTTGGCAGTTCCTGATTTCTTTGTGAGTCTGTCATGCAAGGAAATTAAAAAGGAAAGCAAGTGACTTACAGTACTTTCTTCATTCCTTTCTCTCTTCTGGTGGATACTGCTCTCTGTGTGATGGTTCTGAAGTTCGTCTTTTTCGCCAGATCCTCGATGGACCAATTCCTCGATGAAATGCTGTGTTCTTTCCAATTAAGAAGATAACACTTCACAAGTTATCCGGTATGGATGTCTTTTTGGAAATCCGCACGACTGCGCCAGTTACGTTTCGTGTAACAACCGAACGGTTTTTAAAAACTTTTACAATTTGATTTAAAACGAACAGAACGAACTTTATTTCTGGATTAATTATACAATATATATTTTATGTTAATTACAAGAGAGTATAATACAGACTGACTGTGTAACCTACGGAACTAGAACAAAAGTATAATGAAATTTAATAGTCAGCAATATATTATCATCTTATTCTTATATGCTGCGGTGCAGTGGGATGACGTAACTAGTATAATGCTGCTAGTGTTGAAATCAACTTTTGCTGTAAAAATTTCAAATACCTTGAGCCAGTCAAGTTGTTATAAAAAAAACTACGAGCGCAAAGTTTTGTTTTCGACTATACCTGCCCAAATGTTCATTTTTCTTGGATATTGAGTATGTGACCTCTATATCCATCGTGGATTCTGTGAGGCCTAATACCTAGAGTTCTGTCTATTTACAGTTCTATTAAGGAAAAGGGGTCTTCATTAAAAAAAAATTTTTCGCAAATATATTGTTATTATTACAATGTAATTACATTTCCTCGCAGAATGGCACTCGATGACCAAATATGATAATTCTTGAGTCAATGTAACTTTATGAGGATCACATTTTTGTTTGTGTAAAATATTAAGCACTGTAGCATGATTCAAATTTATATCCAAGCCAATCTGACGGGAACCGGGATGTTGATTTTAACTAACTCTCACTAAAATGTCACGTTAATATGTTAAGTAAATCAATTTTCCAAATTGAAATTTTATTTGCATTTTTCTTGAAAATCTATGACTTTTGAAAAAGTTTTATAAAAACACTTAAAGAAATGTGTTCTTTCACTATATCCAACAAAAAATAGGCATTGCCATTTTAAAACATATGCCTTCTTATAATTATATCAAAAATATGGTAAATATATTTTGAATACCTCGAGCGTTTTTTACAAGAAAAAAAATATTTTGTCAGACTTGTCAGGTGTTCTAGCCTTCTTTTTGACAGTGCATAGTTTATTTCATCGCTATTTGCCAAATAAGAAATCTCAAAACATAACCTTTGCTTGATTTTATGGCTAGACTCAGGTAGACTGTTCCGTTTATCGGCAAGATAAGAGAGTTGTTTATTTGGCAAATAGCGATGAAATGAATGGTATGAACAGGAAAGTATTATATAATTGAAACTACAAAATTAATTATTATAACCTATAATAGAAACTTACTGTGTCTATTTTATTTACTGCATATAATCATTGTTCTACCCTATTGCAAATATACAATTCCACGATACAGAGAAGCACGCACATTCCATGGGGTCAACTGTAGAAAAATCTCATAAATATTCCATTCAGTTAATTATTGTAAAAGCGTTATATCAATATCTTTTTTCAGTGAAGAAAATTAGAAAGTTTATGGATATTATATCTGAATGGCATAAAAAAACTTCCGATGGTTAGTATAATATCCTATAATCTCATTACGAGACGATAAAATGGCGAAGTTCTTATAAAGTTTTAACAGTTATATAAAATCGAACATCAGCTAAATTAGATGGTTGCTCACGTTCGACTCAAAGGGAACATAAGATTATACGAATTGAGAATGGCTAAATTTTCTTTTAACTTTATTTTAACTCTAATGACTCAATTCTTCTAAAGAAACTTTGTAATAAGAATCCTAAATTCTAAATTCTCATGTGACATTTTCGAGGTAAAATTATATTAAAAGTATTCTGGATTTACCTACGCTAAAAGCTATAATTCAACAGTAAATGTTTTAGTTTTATTAAAACTAACTTTGCAACGCAATATGTAGTAGATATCAGTCGTTACAATACGTAAATGTGAAAATAACAGCGTATTTATATGCATATCAATCACATATTTTGTAGTACCTCTCATAATAGTTTAATAACCTGAAACATTAAGAAGATCTAATTATTTATTATTTTGACTGTATTTCCGAGATTCTGTCACATTCAAATTAAACAGAAAATAAAATACAAAAGTACTTTACTTTCTATGCAGTAATTAATTCACAACGACGACGACTTCATTATAATTAGTTCACCTGTTCTAATGATAATGATAATTTTAACGCATGCTAGCACTTGAGTAGACTTAATCTACTCGAAGAATTACGGCAATCACTGTTGGACAAGTTCGTATACTATCTAAAATGTGGCTTAAAATTTAACACCAATTTTACATCAAATGAAGTACATTTTACGGCGTAGAATTTTAGTATTCGCTGGTGTGAATTTTCATCCCAGTAGTGAACGACCACTTTTAGATAACTTCAATTTCGATTCTACTGCATTTTCTATCCATATTGTACAATGAAGAAAAGTAAAATGCCTTTGAGTTATAATACATTTTATTATACTTCTATTTTTAATATACGAAGCTAATTTCTTTAAATCACTAATGAAACATTAGTGTATGTGCTAGTGTAATTCCAGAAAATATTTATATATTTGTATAAAATGCAACCAAATTCATATCATAGTTAATAATACAAATAGTACTTTGTATTATGGAGCTTTGTATAATTGGGCACATTCTTGGCAAGATTAATGCTATTATTATTAAGTGGATGATGATAATGACAAATATAAAATATCACAACCACCTACGCAACTAAATCCTCCAGTGAACCGTTTTAAATTTAAAATATTTCTCAGACATTCTGTATGTCGATGGTATAGCACACAAATGATGTAAGTGTATTTTTTGCCAAAAATGAGCTAAGTGCAGTAGAGGACTATTCTAGACATAAATTTTCATATGCAGAAAAGTGGCAATTAAAATATTTAAATTTGGTACTGATAGCGCCCTCTTCCAATCGGGTTAAGTACTTCTGGGTAACAGAATTCTACACCAAATGTGATAAAAGTACTTAACACATGTGTGCGCTTAGTCTCATAGGGTTAAATGTATTTACTACATTTGAATTCGTTAAATAATTCGTTAAATTCGCAGAGAAGGGTAAAACTTTCAGATCAATATCGTTTGATTTTCAAGCTATTTTATTCATTCCTCATGCAGGATACAATTAAATTTATTATAGACACAAATTCAATGTATATAATTTCACGATTTACGATGCATCCAACTCTGATGGACACTGTTTAGTTTGGGACGAAACGCGTGGAAATAAAGGTAGCGCTGAAACTGGAACTTGTTTATTAAAATATCTCTCAAATTTTCCTGAAACTGTAATATATGCAGCCTCTTTTTCTGATACTTGCGGGGCACAAAACCGCAATAAATTTGTTGTTGCGGCCATATTATAATATGTTATTAATAATAGTTAATAGTACAGCCTGTCAGAAGAAACCTTCTTTGAACTTGACATCACAGAAAAATGCAAACTGGGAAGAAAAAGAAAATGGAAATCCATTACTTTGTGTCAATATAAAATTACGTTGTGTAAATATAATAGGCGTCTACCAGTCTCTCAAACAAAGAAAAAAATTGGTATTTCTTTAAAAAGAATGTTATTTCTGAGTAATAACTGTAATGACTAGTAATTTTATAAACGAAGTTCCAGAAACAAGAAATCCGAAGAAATTAGATTCTGATGATAGCACCTAACAATTTAGAATAGGTAACTTATTTTAATTTTGATTTCATTTATAATATTTGTAATGGTTATAACAATTATAATACTGAAATAAAAGGTTATTACTACCATTCCATTCATTTTTTTGTTAACACACTAAGTTCTTTTTGTAAACGAAGAGTTTCTTTTTGCCAAATGTGGTAAGTACACGTAATTTTGGAAATACTTAAATTTTTTTATAATTCCGATACCAAATAGTATAAGTAACCATTCTTACGTTAAAAATCATACTACAGTCTACTCTAGTAAACCAATTTCGAAACCCAAAATAGTTCATGTGAATTGTATGCACTAATTAATTTTAATATTGCTGTAGCTCGAAACATATATTTTTGCACTTAGCTCCTATGTGAACTAGACCACCGATGTATATATAAGTAACCATCTTTGAAGAATTATAGCTGGCTCTCATCAAATAATTTTTATATAAGTGTATTCCTGCTATTGATCTTGCTTAATAATTATTAGTCATCCCGACCATATATAACTATTATGTGTAACAGTCATAGCTTAAATATGAAGATACGATTAAGAAACGATACTTTATTTGGATCTTATGTTCAAGGTAATAAGTACAATGCGAAACAAACATTTTGTTACATCTATTACAGTACTTGTTCTTACCTAATTTGAAGGAGCTAGGTACTAGTTTGTAGATAGTATTGCAAAATTACAAAAGATCTAGGGCATACAAAGCCCTCGATTTTTGTAATGCGGCATTTTTATTTGCGGGAAACTTGACGACATAATGGACGAGATAATAACATAATGATAAAAAATGTAGTTGCGGAAAATAAAATATATTTATTAAAACATGGGTAGGTGCAAATGATTTTTAATTTAAATTAACACATACTATTCATTTCATCGCTATTTGCCAAATAAAAAACTCTCTTATCTTGCCGATAAACGGAACAGCCTACCTAAGCCTAGCTATAAAAACAAGCAACGGTATGAGATAAGAGCCGTTTGTGATTTTTTATTTGGCAAACAGCGATGAAATAAATTATACTTATTTTACAATTGTAACATAAATGCGACAGAGAGTAGGTGATTCTTAAGAACTAATTAGGATGAATATACCCTTATTCGGGCAAAAATGCGCGCATGGACGTAGCTCTTGCGCCTGTGAACCTTCTCAAGGCAATCTCGTACAATAGTAGTGTAATCCTATGCTTGTCCCAATGCCCTTGGTAGCGGCCTTCCATCATCCAGCGGCATTGGTGGAAACGCTCCCCCTGTTCATCATTTACAACGGCAATATTTCCTAGAAACTGATCGACTATACAGAAAATGGAGCTTTTTCTGTTGTACTCATATTGCAACTAAGATTTCGAATAGCCAACAGCCACATGCCTAAAAAAAGGCATCACCCTGATTTACGGCTTATTTACCAAATTTGTGTCCATTTGGCCAAGATTAAATCTGTAGCAAGGAGAAACTGGCTTTTACTTGAAATGTTCAATATTTTCAAAATATTGTTGTAAAAACACAGAAAAGCAAGAAAACAACTCACATGAAAAAGTTATTTCAGTCATACATAAGACTGTACACACTGAGATCAACTAAATGGTCATATCTAAAAATGCATTTATTTATATACTTAGGACGGCATCCAAATATGTAAATCACAACCCGCGTATACAGGTCTATCTATACTATCCATTTACATACATACATTTTCAAATATGTACTTACATGTTTGAAAATGTATGTGTTACGCAGGTCTCTGCTTGTTTGTGGGCAGTATTGTGTACTTAAACTACTTGTCCTCAAATAAGGGGAAACCTGCATAAATATGTAGATGCCCGTGTTGAGTAAAAGTGGGACACCAACAGAGTTATTTTAAATGAAACTATTTCACATTTAAGGCTGTTAGTATAAACAGTATGCTAATAAATAAATGAACCACTTTTAAAAGCACAATACTCTGCACAAAAAAATATCAGAAGCTATAGGATAGGTGGTGCATTATAGAGGTAATATATTAACTTAATATGTAACGTTCTATATTCTACATCAAATTGCGTGAAAACTTACGTATGTAGCGAAAAACAAAAATATGAATATGAATAAAGCCAGTCAAAAATGTCTTGTAACAGCGATTGACAACAAAATTATTCTTCAATGTCATCGTCATAGTTTAATTATGCATATTAATTCAAAACATTAATTGCTTTATTTTGAAAATTTTTGTTTTTCTCAAAACAATATTTTTGTGATTTAGTGTGTTGAGTTTACTAGCATACTCCTATCCTATGTTATTTATGGTAAATGAAATTGATTGATAATTGAAAACAAACATTTGTGAATGTAACTCTTTACGACGAAGTCAGTGCGTAATTTAATTGACGTAAATGCATACTATAAACATTTCCTAGAAGAAAAACTGTAGGGTTAAATAAATACAGATAACTAAAAGCATAAATTATTTGCGTCCAACATATTATTGTTATATTTCAGATTATTCAGGTCTAAACAGGTATTAATTCGTAAAGTATAATTCGTAGAATCACATATGGTGTAATATTTCATACATTTAATTGTTGAAAGAAGATAAAATCTCATTTCGATTTTTTCATGTGTGGAGAATGTTATGTAACTCATTTGCTAAAATTCAAATAAAATTAAACAAATGGGTTTTCAGTTTAGGTAAAAGTATACATTTATGCATTATCTTTATAGAACATTGTATAAACTGCTGGTTTGTGCTGCCATATATTGCGAATCTACAATATTTCATATTGAAAGTTGGAGACTACTAAAAATATTATTAGTGCAAATAAAACGAATAATTACATTAGTTATAAATCACTAAAGAATTATGTTACAACTATATTACAAATTATATATATTATCATTACATTGTTGATATAGATAAATTTTTGTTTTAGATAGATAAATTTGTATTAAAGTGGTTTTAAATAATGCGTGGGTTTAAAAACATGACAAATGTCACAGAATAAATGAAGAGTTATTTCTCGTTTTCCTTTATTATCACATGCAGGGGCAATATAGTATACAGTAATTAGAGCATGAAAAAGAAATAACTAATAAAGAATTACCTTTGAATTACCCAATATGATAAAGGGCTTTATGAAATTTTTGAAGTTTAGCAAAGTTTAAAGAATACAAATAACGACGAAAATGTAAGGTAAACAATTTTATTTTAACTTATTTTTTCCGATTAGTTATAATGCCAAATACACTTAGTTTTGAAGTACCGCCTCCTCTCAGCGATCCACAATTGATAATTCTTCACGGATCTTTATACCTAAAGGATAAGTATATACCTAATGCGATTTGACTTATAAATACCGCCCAAGAGAGGCTAAACTCAGTTCACACGAGAAAACGTGAACATTTTATCAAGGGAAGAGAAATTATTCCTGTAGAGCTATATAATTAATAATCGTTAAATTTGACAGAAGTGTAAATTCATGCGAGAAAGTGGTAAATAGTATACTTCTTCTAGATAATATTAATTTAATCTAAAGTAATTAATACATCCTGCAATATTTTATGAAATACATCAAATTACTTTGCGATAGGTAATTATTAATTTCTCCCAAATTTCTTTTTATCATAAATAGACTTATTATCCAAAAAATCTTTTTAAACTAAACTAAAAAACCAATTTCCAAAATTGAAAAATTCCGACTTTATTTGGCCAACGTGTAATAACAAACATTATATAGATTTTCGTAATGTGGCACAAAACTCTAAAGATTCAAGACCAGCATTCATATATGTTCACTTTGGCCAAATTTTCATAAAATTAATAGAGTATCATATAGTAAAGTTCTCTTACTACATGATATCCTGTTAATCTTCTATCCAACACTACTTATTTAAGAGTAAATTGGAGGAAAAAATTATATTCAAGTGAACTTTATAAATTATGGATTACATGAATTTGTATAAAACAGAACAAATACCTGCTATAAATTGTATTGTTAATAAAACATGTTGTTTCTGTTCGTAAATCTTTGTCCCGGGAGAGAGGTGGAATGTTCGATGCAGCAACAAAAAACAGAACAGTTTTTTACAAACACCGAAAAATTACCCACAAAATCTACATCACTTGACTGGCGTTTTATTAATCATAATATATTACTCAAAATAAATTTCACCAACCACGTTGGCATCATTAAGACCTTATTAAAGAACTCCGGTTTAATCATCTGATTATGCTAACATGGTTGACGAAACTCATATATAATACTTAAACGCATATATAATACTTATAAACGCATATACGAGTATAATATTTTGGTATGTGCGGAAAATTAATCTCTTGATTTTTTAAAAACACTTTTTTATTTTTAGGGCTTTATTATAGGATAATTGAAGAATTGCGTTATTTTACAATTAACTTTTATTAACTGTTTGAAGTGGCATAAAATGTTTTCTTTCATTTTTTAGAAATAGAAAAGAAATAGGTATTTGTATTTTTGGCTATACTTCTTATGAAAATATTCTCGATTTACATTACTAAAATTTCTATTACATTTGATTCGTCAGTATTTTATAAACGATGTTGTGATAACGATATCTGCTTAGTACGTAAGAATATATATATATATATATATATATATATATATATATATATATATATATATATATATATATATATATATTTAAAAGGAATTCTTACAAATGATTGCCTCCTACGCAGTGACCCTATAGATATTTGATGGCTACATGTATTGTACGAGAAATACAATTTTTTATTTTGCTTGGAAAACCATTTTTATATTAATAAAATTAAATGGGGTACGCTGAAGAGATTGGTTCGGGAGAAGCACCTCAAAGTTACTGGAAAGAACTGTGGAAGTGTTATTTTGAACGCAATTTAAGAAAGAAATGGGTATTTATCAGATATATTAGATGTAGTTCACTGTTTTTTGCTTTACCGACATAATTATTATTAATATATAGTATGTCCCACTCGAGAATGTAACGTTATTGTTTCCTTACAGTTTCAAGAAAATTGTTATTTCCTTCAATTGCGAAGTTGCTATCTATAATAACAAAATAAATAAAATAAAAAATAGGTTAAGACATTTTAAAGGTGATTCTTTCTGCGATTTTTGCACGTTCTATGTTTCCTGAATGTAATAATATTTATAACTAAATATAAAGGAAATCTGGTGGATAACAATGTGAAATTAGCGGGAGAGGCGGTTGCATCATGAAATACTCAGTCATTAATAATTATGTACAAAATTAACTCAATGAACCGGATAATGTTTTACAGAAATATGCGTAAACGTATGGGATGACAAAATCACTGTATTTTTTAATATGAGAAACAATTCTACTTTTCCAAATTAATTTTAGCGAGCAGACGTTTTATTCTGTTCTCTACTACAACGCATACATTCTTATTCGATAGTGTTTTAGGTTTATCAGTTTTAACCTCTTAAGGACTTTGAGTTTGTGAAAATGTGCACCTATAACCCTCGATGGGATTCAAGAAACGGGCTTGGAAAAATATCTTCGGTGATAGTGCCGATACTGAGATAGATACTTAATACTTGTATCGGTACTTGTATACTATTTGATTATACCAATTCGACAAATCTTTAAGGCCAATAAAATTATTTTATTGAAATTAAATTATATTCAACTTGAAATATTGCTTTATTATTTAAAGGGTTCCATAAATTATCCATATTTTGTTCTCGTAAATGATAAAACTGAGCATCCATCTATATAATTTTCTTGCATGTTTAGGTCCAAACGAGCAACTGTTAAAATAATGGCAGTTGTACTTCTTACACTCTGTATAAATTAATTATAGGCTAATTGTATCATCTAATAACTCTATAATTAAATATGTTAAATGACAAAAAGTGGGATCGAATCATCAAAAATTAAACTCAGTAAATTAAACGGATATTAACGTTAAGAATGTAACATTCTTAATTTCTGCCTAATTTACTCTGTTTAATTTTAAATTATTCAATCCCAATTTTTGTCATTTAAATTTATTGAAACATATATTATGGTTGAGGAAATGGTAATAAATAAATATAAATTCATTTATTTTAACTGCTAAATGTACGCTAGTAAATTGATCGTAACCATTTAACTGTATATAAAATGAGACAACTTATATAAATAGCATCGGTACAACATATCGTTACCAGATTCACCGCAGACACGGGCCAATTACGGTGCACTTCATTTCAGTCACAGAAAAGTAAAAACATTTTACTCTTATTTATATTCCTGAAAAGTAACATTTTCAATATAAATATTGGCAGACTATATTCTTCCTCTTTGATCTATTTCATTTCCATTTGGACCACTTTAACCTGCCACGCCATTTGATTTTAGATGCTCTCTGCTGTCATTTCCTATTGATTTTATATTGGTCGGAAATTCTAAATAGCAAGTTTCAGATAAATAGGTATCCATTCCTGATTTTAATATTGAACATTGAAAGTATATACATATATCAGCGTATACTTAATACAACAGTTCAATATGATGATGATTGATGATAAATTTATTTTGATAAAAATAAAAAAAATTGATTTTGATTAAATGAATAATAGGAGTATAACTGAAATGTAAAAAAATAATTTTTTTTATGTTTTTGTTCTATTATATACCTAACAAATGAAGCGTGTTGATCATATATAATACTCCACTCCTGAAAATAAACTTTATTGAGATGTATATGACACTACAATTGGCTTATGGTTTGTATAATAATTATTTGCGTGTGTGTCACAGGTAACAATAGTATGAATCAATCAACTGACATTCTTGAACAATGTCGTGCCGAAAACACATTTTAGGGATAACAGTTAGTACAATGCAAATCCGTCAACCTATGACAGAGTAATGAAAAGGTTCTCCACAAAAACATTCAATAGAAGTAATATTTCCATCAAAATAAATGAAATAAATTCAACAAAAATCAAAATAAATGGAACAAAAATGAAAAAAATTTGACAGAAATATTGAGACGCCAATGAATCAAATTATACAATAAATCTAAGACGTTACTTCATAATTGCATCTTGTTCAGTAAATTATTAATTGTCTATGCCGTACGCAGTTGATTGAAACATATGTCGCTAGACATACGTGCTGGTAATTGCGACACATTAGAAACAATTGCGAGTGGTGTAATATGTGATCCGTGCGTCGTTACTAAGTTGGTACACGTGCAAACATCCATTATACAAATTGAAATTGTAAAGTTATATATATGTTATTAAACATAGGAATACTCTTTATTTCACATCATTATTTCATAGCATTTCGAAGCTTATATTATTAAATAGTTGCTGAACTGGACCAGTTTATATATCTTACTTATTAATGCAATATTTTCTGTTGTGTCAACTGTAAAGAAAAAATTTCTTCAGTAATTACATAAGAAGTACACATACTTGTAGACTTTCGCTTTTCGTGTTCTTTGCTAGATGTTTGAAATCTAACTATTCTTCTTCTAATTATTCTATAACTTCTGATTCTCGATTTTCCCAGAATGCTATATTTTGTTTTTTAGTTCTCTCGTTATAATTTGTTATTCATTATTTCTACCGTAACTACAATATTTATGACGACATTAGCTACAAAAGTATCAATTCTTCTCGTTTACATTATTATTCGTTTAAAAATGTTATAGGAGGATAAATAACCAGCAAAATACAATCCCAACTACTATGGTATTTACGACACTTATATAGGGTCCGGCAGAGATGTAGGTACGACGTTTTTAAAATGAGTATAACAGTTCAGAGGAGGAGGCTAATGTTTTCGGAATATTTGGCATCTGAAAGTCAAAAGATGCTGTTTCGATTTTACGTACCCTTGCCGAACATTCTGTTGTAATTTAAGAAAGAGAATTGAAGTTATTCCAGCCGACGCGACGTGGTACAGCGGTATATGGACAGTTTCTCTACTAATTTATGGAAATGCGTTTAAAAAAAATGATCGCCATTTATATGATTACTTATATATTATTCTTCGAATCCTTTAACGAATGTTTTGAAAAAATAAAACATTACTTTCGTTGAAAAATAACGGTGTTATTGATTTTTGAAAACCATCATACATCTCTGCCAGACTCTGTATTAGAAATGGGTATTTATAAATTGTATATCTTGTATATAATTGCATATAGAAAATAACGGATAATTTGATGACCAAACCCGTTTCAAGTAGAAATTGTCAATTCTCGAGATATTATTTTTTTCCAGGCAAAATGTAGATTTTCATTTGTCTTGAATTTCACCAATATATGTATTTTTTTATTTCTCGTTAATTATAGTAGCGTATACTTAATTAAAACATATGTAACTGTTTTCATATGGTACTATCAATGATGAGGTATCCAAGTGGGTAGTTCTATTAACAAACAAGTAAAAGTGTTTGAACTATTATACTAAACTCCTTCCTTGTATATGCGATGTTAGGAACCTTTAAGACTTTAGGTAATAAATACGCCCAGAATACAATTTGTTAAATACGCTAGGAATAGCGATAGTTGAGGAATACTATCAAAAACGCAAAAAAGACATTTAATCTGTAGTTAAATAAAAAAAAACATTTTATCTGAAGGTTGACAAATCTTAACATCAATAATTTCCTATTTATGTTAATTCAGACTAGACTATGTACTTGAAATTTCGCTCATGCATCTTACGAAAACCAGATATCCATGTGATTTCATATCATTCTGTATCGCAAAAAAAATTATCAATTAGTATATTTTCAATTTTCAAGTACTTGGAATTACTGTTTTGTATAATAATTTAATAAAGATAATATAGTTTATTTACATCTTAACGAATATAAAATTACATTAAATAAATATATCATAACCAGCTATAAATAAACAAGGTTTCACAAAACTTCTGATTAACTCGAATGTGGTAAGCTCGACAGTAATAATTAATTGAACACTTTACCCATTTTATCGGCGATGCGAATGCGTGATTGGATCGGTAGAACACTCCCCACAATAACAAAGTTCTTGTGTTCAGAGGGCAACATAATGTTTAACGTCGAACGTGTATCAATATAAATAGATAAGTACAGTAGGGCTGTTCTAAGTAACTTAGAAGTACGTTATGCATACGTGATCAAACATACATATTCATATGAACTAAGATGAAAAAGAGAGTTTAAATCAGCTTCCATATTTTCGAACGGCTTTTTTTAGGAGAATATATATTGGCAAGTAATTTTAGATCAATATAAATACTATCTCATGGATATAAACTATTTACTTTAATTTCTTTTATCAATTATTATAGAGTCAACAAAAGCTTGGAATAATACATACATTGCGTTAGTCTTTGAATTTCGATATTGCAGGATCATCTCTCTAATTTTGAAAGTTGTCAATAGATTTGGCATTTTCCAATTGATTTATATTCAGTAGAATGAAATATAATGTCAAGTATCCCAAATAACACAAATAATTCTAGTAAAATATATATATTTATTATTTTTAAACACGCACTATAAAATAATATATATTTCCTTATTCGTTGATTCAATGCACGAATACCTGTCCTGTAGCTTATATTAACAAAATAATACAACTGTGATACTATCTATATTTTTCAAACTTTAATCGGTATTATTATAAAATTCTACAGGAGAGTCATTAAGACTATGTGACATTAATGACAATAGATGTACATACTATTCATTTCATCGCTATTTGCCAAATAAAAAACTCTCTTATCTTACCGATAAACGGAAAAGTCTACCTGAGTCTAGCCATAGAAATAAGCCACGGTATGAGATAAGAGCCGTTTGGGATTTTTTATTTTGGCAAATAGAGATGAAATAAACTATATGTATATCACTTAATTAATACTTGCAATACGTCATATTGATGCATGCTTATCTAAAGTATTTGTATAATATTTAATATATTTTTTTAATTATAATATACAAATTGAAAATTTAAAATCTATAGATTAAAAATACAAATTAAAAGTTGCAAATGAAAACTCACTAATTAACAATTACAAAAAATGATATAAAAGGAATTTGCTGTATGAACGAACATTATACTACCAAAAGAGTTAACTTAGTTTTACAAAAAATATATAATTTGTTTGGCCAATTATGTGATGTATTTGTAATTCAGGTGTAGGACCTGGCATCCATTTTTTTCATCTTTGTTTTTGCGGGGACGAGGTTCAGTTCAGAATTACTCTTCCATCTAACCAGCAAAATTGACACAGATACACCCAACCTTCTTATAGATGAATCAAACCCACGCCTGCTTTACTTCGAGTTGATAATCCAGGCTAGCTCCACGCAATTAACGTCATTACTTCAGATTAATCCAGGGAACGTAGATACTTTATGTGAGGTAACTGTGGGATACTTTACCCTTAGAAGATCTTGGGATATCTATAAACATATCATTTCGGATTCGGATTGAAAGTCAAGTAATCACGTGAGAAACATTTCGACCAATTCTCCTCGACCCGAAGCATTGTTAACTACACCATGTGACCGTCTACTTCACATATGTCTTGTATTAGTTCAACCTAAATTCTTTAAATACATTTTCCCAAAGATTTTATTTGCTTTTGGTCTTTCTGAAATTGTATATTTTGTTCGAGTATTATAAGCATATTTTCTGCATATGATTTTATTTCTTAGTATATAGGAAGGTTAATGATTTTTGGCAATATATTGCATTCACTTTATGTGATTCTTTAAAGAGCTGTATAGTATAGAAGGAGAAGAAACCAAAACCAGGAAGAAATTAGGAAAAAATCCTGAATAAATTTTAGGAACACAAAATTATTTAAAATACTTTTGTATATCTCTAGGTCCACGAACTAGAATTTTAATTAAACTACTTAAATTAGATTCGTAAAAAAAGAATTCAGATATTAAAACTAAAATATCTAAAGGAACTCAATAAATAAATAATAATAGGTATTCACGAATAACCTCAATATAAATCTTTGCAATCCATAATGGAACTGACCATGTTGAGAATAAGGATATAAAAATAATGAATAAACTGCCCTAAAAGAGATAAGAAAATAATAAAAATTATTCTAACTTATCTATAAGCGACTATTCCATTAATTAAAACATCTGCCCAAACAAATTAAAAGAAGGGGGAGCGGCCATACTTGACGAACAAAGAAGAAATCATCATAAAGAAAAACTAGGTATAATATTTAATAACTCTTTCCTTAAATGTAAGCTCGGGCTAAATGTTCATAAGAAACATTAGCTAAACAAAATGACCCCGAAGTTCCTTTCCATATATTATTTTCAGAAACCATTCCTGTACTATATAGAATTTACTTAAGATACTTTTATTTATTGTTCCACAGCCGATAATTCCATAATACATCTATGACTAGAGTAAAAAGTAGTAAAAATGTATTATGTTTAGGTAAAATAAGATATTGCTTAAGGTATTTAAATTTATTCAATAATATTTCTGGTTTTTTTAACACTGATTATTTATTTGTATGTGACAACGCAAATGCAAGTCTCTGATTATTCTTAAATATTTTTCAAAGATTCGACCTCATCAATTTCCACGTTAGCGGCAATATTGGCATTTGTATTTATATTCGAGAAACCAAGTTCCGGTACGTTATTTTTATATAATACAAATGGAAAGTACTTGTTTTGCTAAAATCTATGGTTAACATGTATTGGTATGATGAACTAATTCTGTATTAATCCGACGTTTTGTTTTGGCTAATTATTTTTAAGCCATTAATAATTAGTTTTCAGGTTCATCATTTACCAAAACTGTGTCATTTGTTAAACTAACTATCTTACCTTGTGATGGAAGATTTAACATACCATTAATATAGACATGAAATAGTATTGCTCTTAGTACAGTTCCTCGTGGAACTCCATATTTGATTTGATTTGATTTGTAGTCATTTAGTGTTCCGTAATTTATACATATCTTTCTTGTTTATACAAGTAACTTTCGATTAATGCGTAAGTAGTTCCTCTATAGCTTACTTTTTTTTTAAAGTAAATAATAGCTTAAGATGTCGACAGTTTTAGTGAGATGAAATAAGCTATAGCATCATCTGTTGACTCTCTAGACTTGGAAACTTGTTTGTATATTAGATAAAACTTTGCTTATGAAGGAACATTGTTGCGTTTTATTGATGTTTTTAAAAATTTTGGTTTTAGTTCAAATGAGTGACAAGTTGGTAATTCATTACTTCTGTTTTATCTCTTATTTTGTTAAACGGAGTCATTCTGGATGTTTTGTAAGCTTTCGGACATTCCCCAGTTTTTTTTGTCATACCGATTAAGTATACTAAGGGCCCTGTAATAATTTTTTTATTTTTTAATGTATATCCGCAGTAACATTATTTATTACGGGTGTCTTCCTTGGTTTAACCCTCTGTCGGGCGTAATCGATCTATGAGATCCTGCAGTCACTTTTATCTTTACCCTTTCATGTGTATTACGAATATTAACTCGAACTCCTTCATAGCTTCTTAGCTCCAAACTGCTCTTCTCCATATAGTGTCGATTTTTTTTAGTACATTTCCTGTCTTTGCTTGGGCCACTCGAATCTGTCAGATGCATTGCGCCTAATTACGTCATTACTTTCACTTTTATATTTTGTTAGATTTCTTTTATTATATAAATTAATAATATCTTTTGTAAAATCTACACATGGCTTTTTATGGTATTGTTACTCAAAATTAACACATTTGGGTGTTAAATTATTGGTTTATACTAAATATCGTGACCAAAAATGTGACGTTTGTTTTTGTTTGGAACATGTTGAAATTATAGAATGAAGATCATATCTCCTCTTCATCAGTTATAATTCTTTGCACTTAAAATAGGCAGTTACTTATAACTCTTCTTTGTAATTTACGTTCAATATTTTTTTACATACATATAACTTTACGACTTTTACATGAAAAAATAAGTGATTTGTTTTCTGTATTCAAAATATTGTTCAATACTAATTTATGTTTGTATTTCGTCCTTAACACAGAAAAAAACTTGTCAGTAGCTGCTTCTCCTATAAAAATATTCCAAATTTATTGTTTTACAACATTAAATGAATTCCTTTATGTAAATTTAATTATTGCGATTAAAAGTTAGTGTGAAATATTCATTATTGTATTGTATTCATTAAAGTAAGCGTTTAAATGAGTCTCCACCTCACTGAAATCTAAATTGTGTAAGATTTAATATGGGATCTCTCAGATGCATTGCGCCCGAATGGATTCAGACTGCGCCAGACAGAAGGTTAACACGCTCTATTGTACTTTCTACTTCCATAATATTAGTGTGTAATATATAGATTGAACTTTTATTCCTTAGTATGGCATCGATTGGGCAATTTTGCTTTTATATTACTTGCTAAAGTATCTCCTTCGAAAGCATAGTCATCAGCAAATCTATATGCAATTTTAGTATTACGCATTGTTACCGTACCACATACTTGGACTGTTAATTATCAGACTCAATACTCGATAAATTTTTCAGGTGCATACACCACATTATACGAGCAGTATTTTTTTGTATCTACACCGTTTATTAATTATTAGATTAAAGGTTTACATTCCTATGTACAAGATTATTTTCAGCCTACTGTGGTTACCTGACAAAGTTATCGATTTTATGGTATGCCTAAAGACTGACGTCACGATATAGAACAGTCTAGCCTATCGGTTCTTACATAAAAAGTTAAATTGCTTATCTCCCGTGAGACATATATGAGGGTTGTTTAAAATTAAATTTGTAGCGCATGCTAGTGTTATAGTATAGTCAATTTATTGTTTTATCAAAATTAGTTGGGTAAATGCGGCCATTTCCTGGCTTCCACTTAGGTTTTTGCTCATTTATTTCAAATGGATGTCCTTAATTAAACGAACAGTAGTATTAAAAAAAGTCAAGTCAACTCGACTGTTTTAATATTATTGTAATAAACTTTGAAGGAAAATTGTGTAAATAGTAGAAAACAGCATAATTATAAACATTCGGTGATATGATGTATCCTATAAAAGAATATAAAGAATATATAATGTTATGTGTCTATATTTGTTGTGAAAAGGGCGAGCAGTGGCTCAGACTGATTTAGGCTCTAGCTATAATGAGATTTTCTCCTATAATTTACAAAAATTAATCTAACTACACACACGAAAATCACGTACACAATATTTAAATAAAGTATGTATGTATCGGATGTCTTAATTGGTATTTTAATTGTACGCCATTTGTATTCTGTCAAAAATAGGGCGTCAATATTTAACGATTGTCATCGGCAAACTATAGTTTGTGTACAACAGTTTTATGAAACTGAGCGATCATTTACAGTTGCATTAAAAAATATTTACACAAAATTAGGACAAAATGAAGCACCTACAGAATTAACAACTAGTAACTTAATCAAGAAATTTGGAGATACTCATTTTGTTATTGATAAAGTCATTGATAATGACTCGTCATGATCGGTTAGATGGAAACATTGCTGTAGTCAGAGGAAGTGTACGAGAGTATCCAAACACATCAATTTGAGGTCGTGTACAGCAATTGGATCTGTCTAGAGGCATCACGCATGGAATTTCAAAGGAATATCTGCATCTGTCAGCATACAAAGTTGAGTTGACACAACAATTAAAAGTTACAGATCATTTACAACGTCGTACATTTGTTAGTTTGGTGTTAGAAAAGAAAGAAGGTGATGCTGATTTTTTACGGGTACCATCTTGACGGGTACATCAGCAAACAATATTTGAGGTGCTGGAAATCTACATGCTGTTCACGAAAAGAAAATGCTTCCACAGAGATGTATTGAACTGTCCACAGGGTTGGTGCGCACTTTGGAATGGTGGAGTAATTGAACCACACTTCTTTGAAGATGAAGCTGATAATGCTATAACAGTAAATGGCGAACGCTATCATGACACGTTGATGTTATATGGATTATAGATAACAGCTAAATATTGATGCTCTATCTATGTTAGATAGGTACACAAATGGCACGTAATTCAAATCCTATAGTTTCAACTGAGACATCTCATATGTATTACAAATACAAAGATCTTTAGTATACCTTATGTGTTTATCTAATAAATATTAAATACAATAGATCAAGTATAACACAAGAGTAGAATTATAATAAAAATAGAAAGCAAAATTTAAACAAAATTGGAATTGGGCATGGCATGGCAACGGCTTACGTGGTTACCACAAGAATGGGCGACCACTGGCGGGTATACTAGTGGACTCGTAGAAGCTAAACAAACTTAGGTATATGTAACGATATACCATATCTCGGATGGGATGTTCAACCGTAGGTCCCTTGTCTGTTCATATTATTGAAGTAAAATATCTCTACCTCACAACAAGAATTCGGCAATATTTCCAGATTGGGAGTAGCTCATCTGCTGGCGTCGGTGATACGCCTTAATAACGGAAATATCCCGAGGCCGATGTTAAAAAAGGATATAAAAAAATTTTGAAAATATACGGTCATATAGCCATGTTTTGATTTGCGAAATGACTTTGTCAGTAATATATGATGATTCTGCACCTTGGTATTATATAAATTACTATTACAATGTTTGTCACTTTCAATCAAAAACAACCATAAAATAGCAGTAAACAGTAGTTTGTGGTCCTGATACTAAATTAAGCCAACAAAAATATAGGGTGGTATTTAACAGTCTACCAACTTTACCCAATATTTTCATACAAAAAAATACTTTCATTTCCCAAAAATACTAAATGCTCACCAAAATTAAGAAAATGCATAATCTTAAAACGACAACCAAATATTGACATAATGCTAGTCTTTCATATTATTTATTCCTAAAAATAACTGTTGTTGGTTATAAATGCTAAATGTTCACCAAATTTTATTCTGCATTTAATTCTATCATGATACCCAGATATTTCATTTTCTCCGGTGATTTATATTATTTAGCAGTTAAAAACACTCTTTGTTGAGCAAAAATACACAATGTTTACTATATTTTATACATATGTGTATATATACACATTCAATTTGAAAAGTATACCCAGATTTTTTATTCTTGTTACCCTAAATTTCACTTATAAGTAAAAACTATCGTATTTTATTAGGTCTCGTTAATAAATGGGGGAAAAGAAATAAGTAAAGAATTCATGAAAATAAATCAATATATTAAAAATGCAACATAAAATTCACGAAACAAAGACGAAATTTAGTGTTACGAATTCTTAGAAATAAAACAATATGATTTTCCCTGGTTTACTCGGCCCTGGTAAATTTTCATCGGCCATTTTAGTTTATCATATGACAATACACTGGTTACACACACTGTAAAAGCTACCAAGCATAGTGTGCTACTGCAAGCTGAAGCCTGCAAAAACTTCTCTGGAACCAAGAGGCCGAGATGCGCGAGCATATTTAATTTTTGGAGTAACATAATAATTATTTGACGCACAAGTAGTTTTTTCGAGAAAGAATAAATATAAATGGATATCACGAATATTTATTATATACAGCACGGACGCGGAATTTGAGCGTTTTTAATTTGGTGAACATTTAGTAAAATCGATAGATATATAGAATTTAAAATGTAAGCAATGGTAAAATAATACGCAAGATAGAAATTTTAGTAGTGCTGTTCTCATTTTCCGAAGTATAATAATTTGGGTTCCATTAAGATTTTTTATTGTTCAATAATTTTTTTGGTGGACAGGGCTAGGGATGCATGGTTTAATCTGGTGTACATTATATTTGTTCCCAAAAATATATTTGATAACAGATAAATGATAAAAATTGTTCAGCCTTTTTTCAGTGATGATGACAATACATAAAGTCGAAAAGAAATGTTTAGGAAATGGAAAATAAACTTGTTTTGAAAAATGATGACTCATTGTTTTTAAAATTTGGTTTCTTTCGCAATGGCATGTCCATTATGCATGTATAGTTTATTTCATCACTATTTACCAAATAGAAAATCTTAAAAAGATACCGTGGCTTGTTTTATAACTAGTCTCAGGTAGACTGTTCCGTTTATCGGCAAGATAAGAGAGTTTTTTATTTGGCAAATAGCGATGAAATGAATAGTACTATCATCATTGTTTACTAAAAAATCCATGATTTGTTAATTAGAAAATCTGATATAACATAATTTAAATACAAAAAGAATCAGTGTCAATACATATTTAAATAAATTAAATATCTCTAGTGTACACCGTATGATATATGGGATTCGTAATACGAGTAGATGCGCTGAAAATCACTGCAGTTATTTGTGTTATCAATCATTTCAACTACGAGTCTTTCTCGATCATTATTAGTATTGCGCGTTCAACTACAATAAATACGTGTTATCTCTGTAAGTGTCTATAAATATGTTTGGAAATAAATACAATTTATTTCAATTTTTAAAGGCGTTTTTAAAGAATAAAAGGAAGTCGACAGTATACATATAAACACTTTGTACTACATATATAAATAAACAAAAATCAATACATTACATACCTAATATATATTTAGTATATTTGAATTAATATATGAATATTTTTTATATTTCACATATTTGGGTATAAATTATTTTCATATAATTACTTTGATATGCATATTTCTGATTTTTCAGAATTAAAACGTCTAGGAAAGAAAATGTCCTTTGTTAAAATTGGATTTACTTGTGAAAAGCACAAGATGTTAATAAAATATAGTAGCAAGGATAACAGTAAATGGCTTGTTACAGTTTCGTTTTTGTAGAGAAAGAGGTGATAGTCTCGTCGGCATTATTACTTCCAGTCATGTAAAATTGCATTGCGATAAAATTAAGTGACAGCTCATTTATTATTTCTAATACTGTAATTTGTAATCCTTTCTATGTTGTTACTATGACTAGAGCCGTTATTCTATAGAGCTAAGATTGTTCCTTTATTTCTTAATTAGTACATTATTTTAAATAAACAGTTTTAAAACCTTAAAGCGGACTTTTCCTTACGTAGAACATCTCTATATCTATCTTATCAGAATCAGTCAAAACCCGATCGATCCGACACGGTTTAGTTGAGTTATCATGCTAACAAGGATAAATGCCGACGACAAAGACACACACACAGCAAACATTTTTTAAAAATCATTTTCTTTTGGATTTTAGGCCGAAAAACGAAAAATAAATCCAAAAAATAATTTAGTTTTTTCACTTTTTCTTTACACGATTACATTACTTTTCCGCATATAGTGGAGTGCGGAAAAGTAAAATATATAAGAGTGTATTATGTTTATTATTTTTTTAATAACATAATTATTCAATGCTCGTTAATCAAGTCATATGTACTATACCACATCTATTTATTTTAATTGCGATGTCTTTAGTAATAGTGTACTCGCTTAAGTTGTAACACATTTGAAAATAATTACTGAAATAAGAATGGTACCTTATCTCTTATATATCTTTTTTACTTTTTCCGCACTCCACTGTACGCGGAAAAGTAATGTAGTCGTGTAAACAAATTTTTTTATAGGGCTTATTTTTCGTTTTTCGACCTAAAAACCAAAAAAAAATTGTTTTTAAACCATTTTGTGCGTCTGTGCCGTTGTCGTTGTCGTCGTCGTCGGAATTTATTCTTGCTAGCACGATAACTCAACTAAATCGTGTCGGATCGATCGGGTTTTGACTGATTCTGATCGGAGACGTCTCCCAGATGACACCTATTGATTTTGAAGTGGATAGGATACACCCCACCCTGTTCATGAGTCATGAGGAAGCACGATGGTGGATTATATGAGAAAAATTGAAAAAAGTAAAACTATTGCATAAAACACATATTCTGCATTTATGTGTTGGTTTATTTTTCTCGGCCCCTCAATTTCAATATAGAGACGTTCTACGTTCAGAAAAGTCCATTTTAAGATTTAAATACTGTTTATTTTAAGATGATTTCAAAACATAAGATAAGAGATACCCAGAAATTTGATGTAAGTAGATAATAGATTAGGAATATTTAGTCCTAGGAATAAATTTATTTATATACGTGGCTACTACATAAATCTGTTTGTTGGAATTATTAGAAATTCCGTCTATGGTCAACTTTTATTAGTAATTGAAAATTTCCACTAACTATTGTATGACTAATCATTTATAACATAGTTATAACTGATTATAGAAAAATAATGAATAGTGAAATAAAATAAATGTTTATAACGAATTATTTCAATTCAATCATGTTTCTAGTTTGGAAATACCTCTTCACCTATACATAGAATTGCAAATTCTTGATAGAGTACTTAAAAAAGATTAGACCATTATAACTCCATTAGGTTCTAGTTCTATGGTGTATTAGGTTTTTCGACATTATGCGGCCAAAATACTTTCTGTTATTTTAGAGAATGAGCTAAAGTTTTATCAGTTTTATGGGCAATGGTATTATGTATAACAGGATTTGCAGACAAGAATATTAAATAATAGGATTGGGACACAGAGTTTCCGAGTTAATATACAAAAAAACAGTGTATTCGTTAGATCTTTTAGTTATATTAAGAATATACATGAACAGTGTTAATACTTTGTAGTACTGCGGAGAGTTTGAAATCTTCCATGCAGCAAAAAAACAGGAGACTAGTTTTCCACGAACACCGAAAGATTACATGCTTTTCGATACGCGTTTCACTAACCAATTTGGCAGAATTGGGAGAAACAATAATGAGGCAAATATTCCGTCGACTGATACATTTAATGTCGTCAATCACCGTATCAGTTAAAATAACGGACTGCTAAGTATAGAGCCCTTATCCTTGTAATATTATCATATTTAGCTATCTTGTTCAAAATATACATTACTGAATATAAAACAATTTTGAATCATACAAAGACTACTTAGATTAATGTACTCGTCGATGATTTTTTGAGTGAGGCCATTTATTTCCAGTAGTTCGCTGAGATAGTTCAGTGTTTGTAAAATAGGAGAAACCCTTGAAAACAATCATGGAATAGACTCTGGTACCCTAAAGTTACTAAAAAGTATACCCAACAATAAACTGTTAGATCTCTTGGACATTATTCCTAAAAAGGAAAGGACCTAAAAGTCCTTTGTTTTGGTTGATATGTTGAATGACGACATTAATGGAGCAGAACCGAATGTTTATCTCATTCCGCGCTACTGGATATTTTACAAAGATTAAATTTTTGTTCCCTGTTTAATTTAGAAACAAAAATTAGCCTTGCAAATTTTTGATTTATGGCTTCGTTTTTGAGATACTTATTTTAATTTAAACTGTTGCAAGCAGGCCGAAACTTATGACTGAACTACCAAGAAAATACGATACGAGAGGCCAAAATTTTTTGTAAACATTTTATTACTTACTAGACATAATATACATCAAAAATACAAAAAAAAGCAAATAAACAAATAATTACACTAATAAGTTCTCATTTCTATATCGTATTTTCTTGGTAGGTCAGTCATAAGGTTTGGCCTGCTTGCAACACTTTAAATTAAAATAAGTATCTCAAAAACGAAGCCATAAATCAAAAACTTAAAAGGGTAATTCTTTTTTTCTAAATTAAACACGAATTTCAAAAATTTAATCTTCTCTGTAAAGTATCCAGTGGCGACGAAAATTGGGAGGAGAGAAAGGGGTGCCGACTCCCCAGTATCTACGCCACTGGAGAATTTCTTTAAATGATTTCAATAATTACTTAGAGATGTACTGCATTAGTCCGTGTGAGAAATTTGATGGAAATAGATCGAGTGGTTTAGAAGTTATGATGAGAAAACCAGTTTTTCTTTACAACTTTGATACCCTGTATATTTGTTAGGAAACATTTTTGAACAAAGTTTTTTTATGAAAGTCTACTTTCTTATTGTAGTTCCATCACCTACCAAAATTAATGACGTTTAAGCTGGACCACCCTGTAGACGTATTAGAACATTACTATATGTAAGTAAATCATTATATGTAAAAAGGGAATGGAGATTAAAAATTGTAATTTTAATAATATTTCAGCAAAGCGATTTTGTAAATATGTAAGGATATTATATACTAACACGACTAACTAGTTCTAACTACTAGGTCAAGAATATGTAAAAATAGCTCATGTTGTATAATATGAAGAAGAAACAAGTTCAAGTTTGCAGTTAATGAAAACATATTTAAATATTTTCTGTAAGATTCAAGGTACGTTCTGGACAGAGTATGCAATTGATATATTATTGAATATTCAAATATATAATATGGCACATTACAAGTATGAATAATAATAATAACATTTAACATTTATGTAACCAAAATTGTGTAATTTCTTATTGAGTTCAGCTAATGTGTTCTGCTCTAGTTATATTTCCTTTATATTAGATTGAAGTGTTTTTACATTGTCGAGAGAACAACAAGCATCATATTTCTTTGAAATGACATTTCATACAGTGCATCGGTATTCTTCACATCTTTAGAAAAAGAACAGTGCGACTTGGATCGCATGACATACATTGCTTTGACAGCTGACCTGCGGAAAATATAAAGTGTAAATATAAATTTCCGTACAAATCCTCTACTTTAACACAATCGATTTCGGTTGTTTTGTTTTGAGTGTCAATCCTCGTGTTACCAGGCATCTGTACGAACTGTAATGGTGGACCGTTGTTTGGCCTATAAAAGGTAGGTTTTGCATATTTTATTATAGTAAAGAAATAAACTTACTGTAAAACGGAAAAACGAACGACGGTATTAGTCCTTGTAGCTTTAGTGTTAAAATTTAACCATAATATATAGTTTAGTTTAGATATATAACTTCGCATTGTAATTACGGAGCAGTAACGCCGGTTAATTCAGCTTAGTATTAAGCTGACTCAGTATTTGTTGTCAATATATATATATATATATATATATATATATATATATATATATATATATATATATATATATATATATATTGTATATATATATATACAGGGTGATTCAGCTAACCCGTTCATTAAGAGTTTATGAACTTCCCATTGGAATTCATTTTTTAAAATTTGGAATCAGGGGTTAGCGAGGACGATCTATTCAACTAAAGTATCCTCGATTTTGTGACACTTCCGGTTATACCGGAAGTAGCTATCAACTTCCTTATTTTAAATAGAATACTCAGTATATTATTAAATTTTTGAATTACCCTGCTGATTTTAAGTGAAATTTATTAACAATTTCCTATACCTATCTTCAGCAGTTTTTGAGATATTTTAATTTTCTTGAAAAAATTAGGTTTGTAGTATTTGGAATGCTCGTCACTTATTCAAAACAAAAGTTATAGTAGCAAATTTTGGGCTGTAATTAGGCGGACTACTAAGCTTTCAGGTGATATGTAGTTTGATTTTTTATTATTTACAGGATGTCCAAAAAATTGAGTTCATTCTGACAAACTTCAACTGCTCAAAAGTCAATTTTCTTAAATAGAACACCCTGTATTTTATTGCTTTCTGTGATGGAGAGTTAAGTTATGTTTCAATCTGTATTAGGATTCCCTATACCTATCTGCTACCGTTTTCTTGCTATCGAGGAATTTTTTATTCGATACCATAGTTTTCCATTTTATTAATTTACTGCTGACCAGCGGGCCATGAAAATAATACGCATTGTCTTAATTGTCAATGTAAACATTAGAGTAGATGTCAAAGTGAGAAATCTTACATAGTATTATAAATTATAACGTGTATTATGGAAATTCAACAGGAATATTCAAATGAAGACATATTAAATTCATTTTTCATTCATGGAGAATGTAAAAAAATTATTGAAAGGACTTGTCGTTTGTTTAACGAGACATATCCACATTTACGGCCTTTAAACAAAACTGCCTTCAAGAGAATAGAAGCAAATTTTAAACGATTTGGAACTGAAGTTACTAGAACACGCCCCAAAGATGTTACTGGTGATGAAGGCAACCAAGTAAATGTCATATTTCAATGAAAATCCACATACGTCGATTAGAGCTGCGTCACAAGATTTGGGACTATCTTACTCGTCAATACAGAGAATTCTGGAAAAACATAAAATGCATGCTTTTTCCATTTTAAAACTGCAAGCTCTCCACCAAGGTGACGAGGTACGACATGTGGCATTCTGCGAAAGCATTTTATTAAAAACGCAAGAAGACTTTTTGAATAAAATTATTTACACCGATGAGCCAAAATTTAACAGAGAAGGGATAATAAATAGGAGGAATTGGCATGTTTGGGCAGAACAAAATCCACGAATGGTGCGTGAAGGTAACTTTCAAAATATATTTAATTTTAATGTTTTTTGTTTGATGATGGATAATCGCGTGTGTTTTGAAGTGTATGATGAAAATTTAAATTCTCGTAAATACCTAGAAATTCTTAGAACGGTGGTTTCAAATTTTTTGGAAAATTTGCCACTAAATATTCTAAATACGTGTTGGTACCAAATGGATGGTGCTCTAGCCCACTCAACCCATGAAGTTTACCATGAGTTAACAAATATGTTTGAAGATCACTGGTTTGGACGTAATGGTCCGGCTCTACGGCTTACCAGATCACCCGATCTAACACCCCTTGATTTTTTATGGGGCCATATCAAGAGTAAAGTCTACTCAACGCCCGTCAATACCAGAGATGACTTATTACATCGAGTTAGAACTGCCTTCACCGAACTAGATGAAGGAATGGTATTGATATCTACGACCGTTGAGATTAATAAACGAGTTTTATTGTGCTTAGAACACAACGGACGGCACATAGAACAGTTGTTACATCAATAAGACCCAATTGTTAACATTTAGTTATTATTGTTATTATGTTTTATTGTTTAGGCTAATGTAAGTTCCAAATCGTTTAAAATATGCTTTTTATTCATGATGATTTTTTTTGTTCAATAATTATGCACCATTGTTTATGATAAAAAATTAATATAAATGTTTCGTTGTTTTAATTTTCATGGCCCGCTGGTCATAAATTAGTGAATTAATAAAATGGAGAACTATGGTATCGAATAAAAAATACCTCGATAGCAAGAAAACGGTAGCAGATAAGTATAGGGAATCCTAATATAGATTGAAATATAACTTAATTCTCCATCACAGAAAGCAATAAAATACAGGGTGTTTCATTTAAGAAAATTGACTTTTGAGCAGTTGAAGTTTGTCAGAATGAACTAAATTTTTTGGACACCCTGTAAATAATAAAATATCAAACTACATATCACCTAAAAGCTTAGTAGTCCTCCTAATCACAGCCCAATATTTGCTACTATAACTTTTGTTTTGAATAAGTGACGAGCATTCCAATGGGATACTACAAAACCTAATTTTTTGAAAGAAATTAAAATATCTCAAAAACTGCTGAAGATAGGTATAGGAAATTGTTAAGAAAGTTCACTTAAAATCAGCAGTGTAATTCAAAAATGTAATAATATATTGGGTATTCTATTTAAAATAAGGAAGTTGATAGCTACTTCCGGTATAATCGGAAGTGTCAGAAAAGCAAAAATACTTTATTTGAATAGATCATCCTCGCTAACCCCTGATTCCAAATTTTAGAAAATGAATTCCAATGGGAAGTTCATAAACTTTTAATGAACGGGTTAGCTGAATCACCCTGTATATATATATATATATATATATATATATATATATATATATATATATATATATATATATATATATATATATATATTATAATTACCCAATGAAAATTGACAGAAGGTAAATTAATTCACATATAATTCAGGATACCTGAATTACTATTTAGAATACCATTTTTTGCTGTTTGAATAGAAAAATAAGTTAAAGAAAATGGGGCACCACTTGACACGTGACAGATTCAAGTAGTAGTTTGCTGTCTCCGCAAGGTATAGTTAATAATAATTTTGCTTACCTACAACTGCTTTGGCCCACCTGTTCTTATGGTGCTTAAGCGTGTAGTCCCTTACTATCGAATTTGGAATCGCTTCACAAAGCTCTATCTCCAGGAACAACACCTCTAGAATTCTGAAATATCAAGGTATCTGCCATTATTCTTGCAATTATTAAGTGACCCCACTGCATATGAATATACCAGTGTAATTTTTCCACTCGCTCTATGTCTTTTATTGACAAGTCAAGAAGTGTTGAGTCCAAGGCAGCTTCTAAGGCTGTTGTCAGCATAGCCCTTATCGTATTAATAATGGTTATAAACCTAATTTCTGTACTAATGTGACTTTAGTGTCGTGGTTTTTTGTTTGAACCTATGCCTAAGCAATTACTCCTTATGTTCTTATTATTAGCATTGTTCTTTTAATAACCCTGAACACCCAAAGGAGTTTAGATAACTTGTCAATTGCATGACAGTCTTGCTATTGTATAGTACATTCCTTGTCTATCTTATCCTCTATATATGCCCGTCAATTGAAATTATTGGCGAAAATAACTCCCAAGCATTTTTCTTGTTTCATATATTTTACTTAACAATTGAAACTTTGTAGCTATATCCTCAGAAAATCCTTTGCCTACTTTCCTTGTTGAATAACCTTCATCTTATTTGCATTTACAGACATAATTTGCGCTGTATGTCATATCATTTTGCATTAATTTGCATAATACTACTTCAAACGACTGATTAACAGAATGAATAAATCATCCATCATCCGTATAGTAATTCACTCTATAGTAATTGGCTTTGTGAATTAGTTCCAAAAGGTTCTGTACGATGTTTCATAGTAGAAGGATATTATGCACGATGAAGTCATATGTCACGTTACCATGAGTCTCAACTCCACGTTGTCTAAATGTATTTGCCCGCCCGCCATTGAAGCGTATGTTGAATATACTCGACAAGTGTTAATGAAAAACCACCGCTATGGAGGGTGCTATGAACGCTTTTATAGGTTGTTTGATCGAAAACTGTATGACTTGGTCGACCATGTTTCGGTATAAAAATTATATTTCTATGTAAATCTATGCAAATGTGCCGTACGCCCAACAGATGTCCCCAAAACTCGATAGTATCTACTCCATACTCCAATATCTATTGCAATAAAGCTGGTATTATTTCGCGAAGTCTAAGTGATTTGAAGAGTGACTGCCTTATTGAACACTGCTCATACCTCCCCTAAGGACGTAGAATAGACTCAGGTTAGCTTAGATTGAAAAATTACCATGTGATTGGCTGAAAGTTAATTATTAGTCAGTAGTTCTACACTTTCTGAGATGTTGTTCGCAAAAGATTCGTCCTTTCCTTTTTTCTCTAGGCTACCATACCTACCACAGTTGCTTCCCTCAGAGATTCTACTCACAACTTCTGTGAGTCAATTAGCAAGCTAGAAATTAGAAACGTATTGTATGTAGCATTCTTTTGGCTGTAGAACAATCTACAAGTGGCACCAACGACCTTGAGATCTTAACGTAAACAAATCAGTTTCTATTATACCATCAGACTCGAGTAAATATTCTACATACAGTATATATTAATTGTATTACAACCAATAACAGTCTTAAGATCTCAAGCCTTGCCTTTTTCTTATAAGGTATGAAAAAGTTATCACCTCATGTTACTTTATATGAGCAAAAAAAACCTGAACATTAAGATTTGCCGGGCGTTTTATTGAATAGTCGTTAAGATATCAGTGTGCAGTGCGGTAGTGGTTTTTCTTTGTTCAATTGCATTGAAGTTTACGTGTTATAATTAAATCGAAAATATGAGTCAAGTGTAAATATATAGTGGGTGTGCAAAAATAAGTTTCTGGACATATTTTGTGATTTGTGTGTGATGAAAACTGGTCTAGACGGTTGGAATTAAGGATGGAGTTAAATAGGTAAGTTTTTAAGTACTTAAGTACTTTAGTCTCAATTAGGATACAAAACAGTTTTTGAAGAAAAAATTAGCAGTTAAACTGGATTATCAGATTATTATCAATTTATTACTAAATATACTAACTATTTTCAAGTATTATCAGTTACTATCAATTATTTTTCAAATTGGGTTGATACATATATCTGCACGTATGCTGCATATTAAAATAAACAAAAAAATATTTTGATTTAATTAGATATAATACTAATATATGAATAAAATAAAGCCAACAATTAAAATAATAAATTGTACTGGTGGTATTATATTTTCTATGAAGTAATTGAATACCTATGTATAATTGTTAATTAAGTAAAAATATGTTTCTTTGCAGGTAGGTTCCGAACGAGCTGGACACCGTTTTTTTGTACAGGGTAAGATTTTTTTCCTATATTAGATACTGTAACAGAATAAATGAAGAATTACGTAGAAAAACTACTATAACTATAGTAATTGATATAGTTTTTATCAAATAAGGTCACTATCTGCAGGGTATAAATATGAAATAAAAATTCAGCTTATATTTAATGGCCACCAACATAAAATGTGGGTTGTGACCTCTATAAGAATAATTTTCGTAGTTTCCTGTGTTACGTTGAAACGTTATTCAACGAATCAACGATTAGTATGTTTAAACATTTATATGGATATTTATATGGTTTATATGGACAAATATGAAAAATATAAGAAAAACTTAATTTATGTACATGTCATTAATGATGTTATTAATGACCAATCTATTTAGTTCTAGTTTAGTCCGATATATTGCAACCAACTTTGTTGTTACTATAAATTACTTAAATTCTGTAAAGGGCGTATACATGAACTAAGGATATAAATAAACTTTTATTTATAACAGGTGTATTATAATGCACTAAGATCATATTATTCCATAAGAACTTATTATTTTGATTAGGAAAGTTATTTATTGTTGATCTTTCGAAATGAGTAACAAAAATAGCATAATAAATAGTAATAAGTAATAGAAATAGTGTCATACATACATATGTATATATAAATTTCCGTAAGTCCATACTATTCATAAGAGACAGAGATGATATTCTTATGTATGTAATATGTGGTGGATAATAAATACAATTTCATATTTGTATCGCATTATGTTATAATATAACGGAGATTATTTATAATGTTACCGGAGAATACTTTGTTTTGGGACTCCTCAATAGTAATTATGTTATTACATACAAACATATTAAAATATTTATTTATAGATACAAAACTATGAGGTTTTATGAATACAATCAAAAAATATTTTTCGGAAATACTATAATAAATAAAAGCAATAACAATAATAGTATAGTATTCACACTGTCCGACTTAAATTCGATTAACCGGAGATATAGGGATTATTGTTTATCAAGATAATTGATACATCTTGCATATATAGAAGATTGATACATCTCACATAATATGTACATTCTCTAAAACAATTGTATTAATTTAAATAATTGTTGGATATGTCTTCTACTTTGTGCAATGCATACATTTACCTCGCCTGCGCTTCCTCATTATCAAAAGCATTTTTCGATATTTATAGTGCTATGGTTGCATATTCTTTGTGTAATATTTTTCAACTATTCATTGTACTACTCTTGCATTTTGGCTACAGCTATTATTTTTCATATCATAATGGTCAAACAAGGAGGCTATAGAGGAAATTGAAATTGTGTATGTAAAATTATTAGCCTTATCGGATCGCGTGATATACAAGCAAGAAGATTTGAAATAATTGCATCTTACACGAATGCATGCCTAAATTCATCTTTACAATTATTCAGCATAATCTGTAAAAAAGCCCATTTTTCGAAAGTCCAAAAAACGGGCGTTTCCAATATTTTGTGGGTTCTTCTTCCATATGATTTATCATACTGAGTTTTCAGTTCCATTTAGATCCTCATCGAATTTTTATATCGAAGTAGCTGTCGATCTGGGGTCCCACAAATATATTTCCCTTTATTTTAGTATCACTGATCTTGGGGAACTTATTCCTCACCTATGCAAATTTGCGATCACTTTTATCATGCTTTTCACGGAATTTTTCATCAACCCATGTGCAAAGGGGCAAATAAATTTTCTAGGGATCAACAAACGTATCATTCATGACATTCTCATTCCTGTCTATGACAGTGATTTTCGTTTTAGCAACTTTTTCTTTTTATAAGGATTTTCCCGGCTATCTCATTCACAAAGAAAACGATAGTACTTTGTGTAACCGAGTCGCTAGATCGCAAAAATATTCGTTAGATAATTGTTAGATAATATTCTGTTTTCCAAAAGGATCTTCATGTTGCTATAATATTCGTTTATGTCGACTGCATGAGTCAAAGGGATAGAGGGGAATTTATTTCCGCTGTGGGGTAGAATTGCTTTGAATCTTACTTCAGAAACGCCACTTGTCTGTGTCATATTAATGGTCCAGTGTCTTCATAGCATCATTACAGAATACTAGATCATCTTTAATAGACAAAGCAATCTTCAAATTCTGCATGGTAGTCACGATATAAAGCAGCTTTTGTTCTACTTTGGAAAATATTCCAGTCCTTTAGCCTCAAATCTAGAAGTTCGACTTGCTTCTTAGAAAAGTTTAAGTCGGGGACAAGATTGTTGATATATCCTTGATCTCCTTGCGGTGCACTAGAAGACGATTCTAGTTTAAATGTTAGATGCAAATCCATATTATCGCCTACATAATTTTCATCGTCTACTTTATCATACGCAGACTCGTCGTCACTTGGTGTCATATTTTGTAGAGGTTCAGGCGTAGGTAACTCTGGGCTGTAAGGTACTGCATCAGGTCTCAATGCAAATGGTATATTGGGATATTTTACAGTGTGTTTGGATTTAGAAGTTATTCCAGTTATATAAGAAAGAAATAGCAATCGAAAATAAGGTCTGTCTGTTGTTTCCAAATCATAAGGATAGCAAAATGCATATGTCGTGCACCTTTTGATTATGCTGAAGGAAGCCTGGTACACGTGATACGATAAATATAGGGAGTCGAACTTTTGGTTTGGTCATCTACTTTATACTTAAAATAGTACTCAGAACATTTTTAACGAAGGGTGCTAGATACCGTTTTTGACATTTCATTGTCAATTCGCAGCAGATGTAGCAGAATGCATTCGGGTGTTTTACACAGTTTCTTGCACTTTTACAACACATACAACACTTTTTAAAACGTTGATGAAGACTGCATTTGATATGTTCACACATTGAGCCTAAACTAGCAACTGAGAAAGATTTGCTACTTAGGAATTGAGATTGCATGCAAGCCTAAATATGTCAAAACGTATTCTATAGGACATTAGGAGCTCACTTTAATATATTTGTGCTTCCAAAAAGAGACTATTGCACTACAAAAATAATAAAACACCAATGTTTTGCACAGGTTTTGTGTTAAATGCCACACATATATTCTATTAGTGACAAGTGAAAATATTGGAATATAGAAACTAAGGGCTATGGAGGAATTCTGAAAATAAAATTAATTTCAACATGCAATAATAGATATATACGAAACAAGTTTATTTTCGTACTTCCCTAAAAATCTTGTTAACCCGTGCTATTAGTCAAGAAAATTTTTGATATCTCGATTATATCTCGGTGTCTGATCTAACGACTTGATAGTCAATAATATATATGTGGATATTATTTGATTTACCATATATGATATTTACCAAATATGATACTTATGACAGTTTTAACAACACAGTTGAACGTGGTTACGGTATAAATTCTGTAATGAATATCGACATCCAGTTTGTCGCCGTATCAAATATGAACAATATTTTTCAGCAGTAATATATATTTAAACGGAAGAAATAAATTTGATCGATAGACATTGACACGATATATTTCCAGTACTTCCAAATGTTTAATGCCCATGAAATCTAAATTAGGTTCGTGATAGACAGCATCCACAATTTAGGAGAATACACGGTAAATATTAAATAATGGGAAGATTACATTTTCGAGACCGCATCCATTTAACTTCTACACTTTCCATTAAGTTTATGAATTTTTGAGTGTATCCGTGCTGTTTGCTCAATAACGTAGAACTTTGACCTCGTGTCTCTAAATGCAAGAGTTAGCTGGAAAATACCAAGGATTGTAGACGGCACCGCACGCGGGCACAACTTTGAGATTCACATAGGGAATAAGGTTTACAATACCAAGGTAGTTTTGATATGTTATGTAAATAGAGGGTTCGGGCTTAAAACAACTAACCCGATCTGTATTTTTGCTATAACGAAGAACTGAATCTTCCGAGGCAAGCAGATGCACCCAAGAATATATTGCCTTGAGAATATACACATGTTAGATACGGTCGACAAGTATATATTATGTAGGATTTATTTTATATCGCCTGAAAGGGAGACAAGCTACTAATGGACGGGTGATGAAATAACTACAAAACTCATTACCAGTGGCGTGTATCATAAAATGGGTTCTATTTTAGTTAACTGTAAGTTCTTTCCGGGACACAAATTACCAAAGTTGTTTATATGTAAACGTGAGTTGTATTAATTTTTGTATTAACACTCGCAGAAGTTATTTTGGTTGTTATTGGTCGTGGATAAAATAAATATTTTATCCACGACCATTATATTAGAAAGGTTTAATACGTGTCTTTTCCGTGGATTAGAAGCCTTCTAATTAACAGCTTTTAATCCGCTCGAAAAAATGAGCGCTCTTGGCGGCGCTTCAAGTGCCCATTTTCTTTATTGGATTAAGAGCTTATTAATTCCCTTATATAATTAGTTACTATCATATTTACCATTTACGCGCATTTACGTAACCAATATTTATTACGTAAGAGTGAGGTCACTCTTTAATACTTTAGATTATAATAAACTATGGAATATACTTTATAATTAGAAAATAAGCTTTATGTAAATTTGAATTTCGAAGCGTTAGTGCATTTTTATAATTTTTTATAATAATACTCGTGTTATTATTTGCAATTATTACAAAATTATTTTTTTTTATTTATTTTTTTGTCAGAAACACACCGGACATTTTAATTTATTTTTTATATATATAGATAGTTAATTTCTTAAGTTATTTAAAATAATAAATAATCATAAGGTAAGCGTGTTATCAACGTTTAAGTAGATGCTTGCAAAAGGGCAGATCAAACAATGCAACTGACAGTGGTTTTAACCTTTAATTATTAATTTTTACATAAAAATGTCATCTATATCTATGCCTATATGTATAGGCAAAGTCGACATAAATAACAATTAGTTGCATTTACAATTATTAGCATATATAGTATGACGAATTTACTTAAAGAGCAACAGCATATCAGTCACTAATAATTTATTGACGATCATTTCGATTAATTTCTAATAACTTGTATTAACCTGTCATAAACAAATAACCTCAGCGGGTAATATCTACGTTTAAAACAGTACATTGTGACACATTAACTATAGTTTTAGTTGTAGTAATCTTAATGTACAGTACATGAGAATATTAAATGAAGTGGTACCACTTCATTTAATAGTTGGTCGATCATTTCGTCCATAAACATGGTGATGTGCGTTTAAATGTAAATCATAACTATTATATTTCTTCGTATAGAAAATGAAAATGACGCTCATTTCAATTAATTTCTAATGATTTAAATTAACCTGTCATAAACAAATAGTACAGTACATGAGAATATGTACGGCTTCATTTAATAGTTGGTCGACTATTTCATCCATAGTAACGTAGACATGGTGACGTGCGTATATTTCTCTTATATTTCTTCGTATAAAAAACGAGGATGTGTAAATGATCTATATAATGTAAATTATATAAGTGATAGTAAGAAATTGAGATTAATCTTGCGGTTTATATTAAATAGTACTTTTGTTAAATTATTGCAATTGTTGAATTATTACTACAAACAAAAAGGCAAATATCAAATTCATCATATGTTAATTTTTCTATAATGATAGAGATGAACATTTAAATGTACATAAAATATTTTTCGCATATGTTATGCATACATTTTTTGATAATAATATATGAGTAGAAAATTTTTCGTTACATAAATCGAAACTGGAATATTAAAATGACACAGACAGTAAAATGATAGTAACATAAGTTTCCTAAAAGTCTTTTTTGTGAGTATCATTAAAATTAATAACATGGGTAACATTAATATTAATAGTGTTTATTTCTTAAAAACCTTAAACTATGTCTGGATTCGGATCATACGTTCAAATAAATCCAAAATTATTTCGATTATAGTTTACTGATGGAATATCGTTCTAAGATGGATACCAGATTACCCGATTTAATCCCGTGTATTTTTATATTTAGAATTATTTAAAGCTAATTGTGTCGTTTGGTTTAATAAAATACCAATTGCGACAAGTATTCAAAAATTCATCATGAATTTAGAGTAATCTGTAATATTTTTTATTGTATTAATTCATTTTTAATAATGAGTATATATTTTTGTAATAGTACTTGTGGACGTCATGTAATGCATTATTCTGTAGTTGTTCAAAATCTTTTTAATTACACATAAATATTTAAATAAATCTACATTGGAACTTTTCTTATACGATTACAATTTGCCGGTGTCTATTTTTTTTTTGTTATATAAAAATATTTTTGGTGTCTCATATTAAGACGATATCCAACAGAGGCACATATTATCCATCTGTAGTTTTTAATTGATAAAAAATGTGCTTTTGATAATAATAGAGTAACCTGTATAAATTTTTTTTGCACGAACATGATATACAAAAGGGAGGAAAATACTCTTCTTTTCAAATAATATAACAATATATTTAATTCAGAAAATTCGCATGTGTATTCTTCCAAACGAAGATATTTCGAAACGATGAATTATCTTTTACTGATATAGAATTATGATTTCATCGATCAAACCATTCAATGTAGTCTGTAATTTTTTCGAACCTGAAGACGTAGAGCATATATTACTTAGATTCCCATTGTTCAATGAAATCCGCTCCTGAGAATTAAAAGAATACTATGACCCTTAGGAACATTTTTCAGACGTTAGAATTGTTATGAAGATTCTGACATTAGATTTTTAGAATGAAATGTATGTGAGTTATATATTCTAAACGATATAAAGTTACTTTTTATAAAGCAGTGAAATATGAGAAATGTTTTTTGATACTCACTATAAACAAAATGGAAGTAAACAGGAAAAACCAAGAAAACTTAAAGGAAATTGGGCTCTCAAGTAATATATCAAAGATGATTTATAAAATAAAACTACGAAGTATAAACGGTTAGATTTGGGAACATGAGTAACCCCAATGACCGTTTATGTAAAACATTCATACATGAATATTCATGTGGAGTCATCAGTAACTTCAGTGTTACATTATATTTAATTTGAGGGAAATGTACAAATAACTGACAATTAATTTTATTTGAAATATTTCAAGTATATTTTTATTTATATTATATTTATATATTTACTTATATTATATTTATTTACTTATATTATTATTATTATAGGTATTCTTGAAACATTTTACACATGCAGTTCGGGTTGCGTTCTCTTGTTTTTAGACAAGAAGTACATCGTATTAGTCTCTGAAGTTTAGTTTCATGTGGGCTTTATTATTTATTTTAGATAATAATAAATTTTGTTAAATCGGGGTTTTGTGATTTGTAGTTCAAGTTAAAAAAATATTTGCGCTAAATATATTATTAGCAATTTGAAATATAATATTTTAATTTATGCTGACTCTGTTCATCATGCCTGTAAAAAAGCGGAGTGGCTATCGACATGCCCTGGCGAAACAAAATACGTATGCCCATTGTATCTTACTTATTATTTTTTATTTTAAAATTCTTTTATTACTTTCGAAATAACTACATGTAGCATGATAACTTAAGTTCTGTTGCGTGTCCTGAACTATTGTATCTTACCGTGACCATTGTATCTTGTTACTTTTTACTTTAAAATTCTTTTATTACTTTCGAAATAACTACATGTAGCATGATAACTTAAGTTCTGTTGCGTGTCCTGGACCATTGTATCAACGTCCCGACATCATCATTTGGTAGTTGTAAACATTTTTAATTTCGGGTTTGTTATTTTCTTTTGATTACAATTACAACTTGCTTACGATTTTTGCATTGTACATTTCAGATAATATGACTAGACATACTGATTTTTTGGTATAAATTATACTAGAGTATTTATTTTGTGGAAACCAAACGGAGAAGGCAGTCATTCTTTTTATTTATTTGAGAAATAAAAAATAGAGTTTAAAGATAAGATAAAGACATTCTCTTCTATTTTTTCCCAGGATCTCCATGATCAAATTAAAATTAGAAAAAGTATTACTAGCTAACGGTACGAAAGTAAGCCAGTTCTCCATTGTTATGTTATGCTCTATATGTCAATTAACTCAGTCAGTTTCGTTATATATAAATCAGGAAGATGCTCCTTATTCAACCTTTTTTTGTACCCATGTATCATATCACTATACCAAATTAAGTATGAGACATACATTGTCACAATCTTTATACCTTACCTGTTTGGTTTTGATGCGATATAAACTCTAAAAGGACAATTACTTTGAAATCCTAAAAACTGATAATCGATTGAGCAATAATTGTGAGGTGTATAGTATTTCTTACAGCTCACTGTAAACGTCTTTCATGTTAGGTGACAAAGGTGTCAAATTTATTTTTACAACCTTTTGGAATTTCGTCGTCAAATTTAAAATAATATATTAGAAATCCAAATATTATTTCATAGTTATGCACGAGTCATTCCCTATAGATAGGTATATAGGGTATTTCATTTTGAACTACAGGATGTGATTTATGAATAAAACTAATAATATTTGACACACTGAGGTTTTTTATTCTTCAACATAAAATGGAGATGATACGGCTACAGATGGAAAAGAGTATCGTTCTAATGGCCACCTCGACTCAGCTAAAATGATGTTATTAATTTAGCAAAATTGACTATAACACAGGTACATAAAACTAACTATTTCCTGAATAAAAGGTTGAATGCTTGCTTTGAGGTCATTGACTGTTGCTGGCGTACACCTTTCCCTTGACATAAGCCGAAAAAATGTCCAGTGGTGTTAAATCACATGATCTTACATTCCAATTGATGTCAATATTCCACGAGACAACATGATCAAGAAATTTGGTATGCAACAGAGTAATAGTTGTCCGTGCTGTATGATATGTTGCACCATCTTGCTGAAGCTACATGTTGTTCAAATCCAAATCATCAATTTGGTGAAAGAAGAAATTGTCTAACATGTCATGATAGTGTTCCCCGTTTACTGTGATTGCATTACCAGCTTCATTTTCTAATAAGTATAGACCAATTACTCCACCACTCCAAAATGCGTACCAAGCCTGTGGACAATACAGTACATCTCCGTGGATGCATTTTTCTTTAGTGGATAACATGTGGATTTTCACAAACTCGACAATTGTTGTTGCTGGCATATCCGTCAAGATGAAAATGTGGTTCATCGGTGAACATTTTGTTGCAAAAGTCAGCATCACTTTCTTTCTTTCCTAACATCCAATTAACAAATATACGACATTGTAAATGGTCTCTAAATTTTAATTGGTATGTCTGTAACTTTTAATTTTGTGTGCTGGCAGATGCAGATCTTTCTGTAAAATCCGACACATGGTGACTTCAATTGTTATGCACGACGCTGAATTGATGTATTTTGATACTCCCGTACACTTTATCTCACTGCAGCAATATTTTCATCTGACCGATCATGACGAGGACGTATTGGTGTAACCTTATCAGTACCAGAACTCGTTTCTTAAAGTTTTTTGATTAAGAGTTATGTGATGTTAACTCTCTCATTTTGTCTTAATTTTGCTCAAACAGTTGTACATAAACTATTTGTTGTTGGACTGTTAATCGCAGCACATTGACGTCGTATGGTTTGTTGATGACATTGTCGTTAAACATCAACGCCCTATCTTTGACACAACACAAATGGCGCACAATTCAAATCCTATTATTCCATTTTTGGTCTCCTCTATTTCGTTTACAAAGGTTCAGTTTTAAAAATAGTTTTCCTTTACCTTATAATTTTCATGTTGGTGTGTAAGACAATTTTGTCTTGGCACAAGATCATTCGGTTAGGTTATATACGGATACAATAAAACTAGAATATATTATTAAAGCAATGCCTTAATTGGTTAGACAAGTAGCTGAATGAGCTACTAGTTTAAAAACAACATTAAGTTCCAAAAACTTAAAAAGGTTTAACTGGGTCACTCAAATAAAACAATTTCTTTTTGATAGTATTAGTTGTTTGCATACATAGAAGTTTGCATATATTTTGTTATCCTGATTAAAATTTAGTAAGAAACCATTACCTCTGAAATATAAAAAAACATTCCAGGAACATGATATACAAAACGTAGCTGAGTGGAATTACGCTTTATTCCCTGAGTACCTCTTATTTTCAAATAATACAACAACATATCTACTTCAGAATATTCTCGTGTATACTATACGACATGGTACACAGTTTAGAAACTGTCTGAATTTGGAATTCTTCAAAATGAAGATACTCTTTATTATGAACATATTTGCTTCAGAATGTTCTCGCGTATACTATATGACTATGTACACAGTTTAGAAACTACCGCAATTTGGAATTATTCCAAACGAAGAATTATCTTTTACTGCAATAGAAATTATTATGCCATCGACCAAGCCGTTCAGTGTAGTCTGTAATTTCTTTATCTGAATCTGAAGACATGATTAGATGTAGGTAGACGTAGATGTTCTCTGTACGTCTGAGACTTAAAAATACTGTAACACTTAAGGGTGTTGTGGTCTTATCTGCAAATTCAGACATTAGACATTTTAAACTGTTTTTTATAATTTTATCATCGCTTTTCCAAAAAATGAGTCATATATTTTTAATGAATAAACAATATAACTATAATTTACCTTTATTTTGTAAGTTTAATTTTGTTTTACTGTTCAGTATGTATGTAGTATATATATGTAGTATCATCATATATGTGTATATTTTCTGATCTATTATGTTGATGTTCTGTAGTAAAATTTTGCATTATAACAACCACTTTATTGTTTTACTCATTCTCTCCGTCAACTATTACTACAAACTCTTGATATGTGATTTTTTTGTATCATAATAAGCAATACATATAAATAAATGTATAATAATAATAAAAAGACAATTTTGTCTAACGCAATTAATTTTGTTTATAATGTCATCACTAAAAATAATTTCCAGACATCTAATTCTATTGAAATGTCTTTAATATTAAAAGGACTCGGAACACATAGAATAGTATTTATTTTCAAAATTGGATGCGATCTAGATATGCCCATTTCTAGCACTTATTACCTTTCCTATTACATCTTATTACCTTTCCTGAATGTGTATCTATTTGTTGAATATTAAAATTTTCATCAAGTGAAATATGTCATGATATAAAAGCCTATTAGTATAAGTCTAAGATATGGATGAAAACATTATAGTCAAATTTAATTAATACATTATCTTTAAAATCAGTATCATCATTATTTGCGTCAATATTGTCAGTGAAGTTATAAAAGCCTCCCTAAAGTGGGGTTACAAACTTTGTTGGGGTTACGGGGATCCTTGCTAAGCATTTCAAGGTTAAGAAAATAAAATCTGAAATGCATATCGCACATGCAATCAATTAAAACTTACAAAAATATCTACTCTAACAAAAGTAATGTTATTACAATAATGGACAATACAATAATACAATGGTATTATTAACACTTTGGTTACTGACTAGGACTACTCAGCTAATTTTGTATAGACTGACATATTTGTTTTTAATAACTTTATTTGGATCTTACAAAAATAGCAAAAGGGACAAACAGACATATTTTTTCATTTGTTTTTTTTATATAAATGTGTGTCCAAAAATAGTACACACAGTTTACCCATATAGAAAATAACATTTTTTCTGTTTAAGGACTATGTATGCCATAATATATGTTGTAACAACTATTATTTTTTAAACATGCAATTATGAGAGTCAAAAAACATTTTAAACATAAAAACGTAACATCAAAGCCTGGACATGCTATTTTTACACGAGAAGTCTTCTGTACAGCGTATGCGCGTCCATTTTCTTCGCTGTTTAGCTTAAAGCATCTTGTGCGAGTTATGCATGCTAGCTTTACTTTATCAGTAAAGTATTACGCCATAGTTTCCAGAATGCTTAATAAGCTATTTACCTATGTAGGTTTAAGCTACAAGCATTGTATTTTCACAATAAAATCTGTCCGCTAATTTTTGAATTTGTTTTTAAAAATCGGTCCCGAGGCCCGATCATTTAATTTGCGCCTTCGTATTTTTGGAATATCTACAATTCGGTGGATGTCTTTCTGGCTTTCCTCTCTTTCCAAATGAGCTATGTCTAGCATCAAAAATTTGGGTGGCTACTTGTTCCCAAAAGTTTGTTTTACTTATTGTACGGCCAGTTATTGAAATATATACTAAGTGAGCATTCATAACCGTTGTATTCGCGAGAAGTTCAATAGCCACTTTCCTATACCACTTTATACCATGACGAATTTCAGATAACCTTATTCATCTGAAATTCGTCAGCTTTCTAGTCTGACACGTCGACGTGTGACTTGATGGAATTATATATTGCACTATTATAGATAGTTTATTGACTGCTTCTCTTTTAGTCTGTATATCCACCATTTCTGGAATAGATTCTGTAGTTAGAAATAACACGTCTCTCTTATCTTTTCATTATCCAATAATAACATGGGTAGTACTTTCTCGTGTTACCATACAGTATACACCCTTTCTGTAATTTTGCACGAGTAATTGGCTTGGGATTAAATTTACGCCTTTTTCTGAGTGTTCCCACTAAATGCGTAATTTTTTTTTAAATCTTGCCAAACCAATGATGATGTAGAAATTATCAGTGCACTATATCCGACCTGAATTCGAGAGAGGTTGCATCAACTCCAATATAACACGTGTAACAAGAAACTCCTCGTGTGTTATATTGTCTTTACCAGAATAAATGTTGATATTGTAAGTGTAACCTTTTTCAGTATAAAACTTAAACAGTTTTATTCCATGCTTGTGACTCTTTTCTGAAATATATTGCCGAAAGGTTAAACGCCTTCAAAATGGAATCATAGTTTTGTCGAGGCATACGTTTTTGCCCGGGGTGCGCGCTTCTTGAAATTTTGTGAGCAAATGGTTTTATAATTGTTTAATTTTATACAGCCTACTGCTTACATTGACCAATTCGGTATTAGCAAAGTGTACACTTGCTAGAAGAAGATTATCAGAGGATTCATCCATATCACTTTCATCTATTTTTTGAGTCTACTCAATCTTCATATCATCATATATATCATATTCTATATCACTTATTTCGTTCACTATTTGCTGAAGTTCAGCTTCACTTAGACCTTTACGGTTGATTCTTTATATACGATAAGTACGTACACAATACGAAAACTAACGTTAAAACCGATTATAATTATAACATTGGGAACAACAGCTATAGAGACTTTTAGAACTCCCCATCTGTTAATAATGCCCAAAACTATTTTGCCGATTTTTACCCACAAACTGGAGCAAATGATAAATGCATTTAAATCAATAGTACTTATGTTTATATATTGTACACAACTAAAAGATCACATCTACTTCTTATGACTACATTATGTACACACAGTTACTACGTAAAAGACATGTGTGTACCAATTCTGGTACGCATAGTAGTTAAAGTGTTAAGAAATCCACAATTAAGAGCTACGTTGTATATCTTGATCATTTCATATACCTAATATAGTCAATGTCGAAACTGGTCGTTATAACATTATTTACTAATTCGACTACGCCTAAAAAATACGTAATTACAATCACCTAAAATTAGATTTGTCCCATGGCTAGATTGTCCAGTGATCCGGTTTGTTTGCGTAGCTAGTGGACGAAAATCTCGATCTGAACAGGTTCGTGAACTGATTGAATAAACCAGTGATTGCATGCATGAATCAACTGGTCAATTTCAGAGGCGTAGAGCAGTTCAACTAATAAATACATTAATTATCTGTACGTGTATGTCTTTGCACAGTGAAGTATTATTGGAATTAATTATAATTTCAAAGACTAATTTTAATTGTAAGAATAATTTTACCCACATAGAATAAGACAAAGTTTATTTATATAATACATCGTGTGCACGAATTATTTATATTAAGTTAACCGATAGGGTAACTCTTGAAATACTTAATATAGAGCAATAAAAGATGACAATAAAGAATGGAAACATTGTCTATTTTCGAAATGGTTTGTTAGGTTTTCCTGATGTTCAATATGGGCCTATGATAAAGATGTATTAATAAACCTTTACAAATCATTAATCTTGAACAGAATAGACTGTGTGCGAATGGATATGTTATATATTCGTCTGCTCGCAGTTCACGTCTCATAAGCCTCGATATTATATAAATCACAGCACAAAGACTTACAACTCGAGCTTTTCGAACTACCCTTTTTCCGTCATTATTTTCTGAAGATGGTATAGCTCCTCTCATATTTAGACGGAATTGTTTAATAGCCAATTGCGCAATTGACATACTAATTTACTCATTCCATACACCGTATCCAGAAAAATGGTATTTAATAATGAAAAATAAACAGTTTTAAAACCTTAAAATGGATTTTTCCTCACATAGAACATCTCTATCTCGAAATTGAGTGGCCGAGAAAAAATAAACCAACACATAAATGTGTTTTAAGCGACAGTTTTATTTTTTTCAAATAGTCCACCATCGTGCTTTCTCATAACCCATGGATAAGATGGGGTGTGTCCTATCCACCTCAAATTCAATAGATGTCGTCTGGTAGACGATTCTAATCAGAATCAGTCGAAACCCGATCGATCCGACACGATTTAATTGAGTGATCGTGCTAACAAAAAAAAATTCTCAAATAGTCCACCGTCGTGCTTTCTCATGACCCATGGACAGGGTGGAGTATGTTCTGTCCACTTCAAAATCAATAAGTATCGTCTGGAAGACGTCTTCGATCAGAATCTGTCAAATCCCGACCGATCCGACACGATTTAGTTGAGTTATCGTACTAATAAAAAAAATTTTCAAATAGTCCACCCTCGTGCTTTATCATGACCCATGGACAGGGTGGGGTGTGTCCTATCCACCTCAAAATAACTAGGTGTCCTCTGGGAGACGTCCTCAATCAATCAAAACTCGATCGATCCGATACGATTTAGTTGAGTTATTGTGCTAACAAGAATAAATGCCGATGACAACGACGACGTCATCGGCATCGATACACACACAAAATGGTTTCAAAATATTTTTTTTTTTTTAGTTTTTAGGCCGACAAACGAAAAATTTACCCTATAAAAAAAAATTTTGTTTTACACGATTACATCACTTCTCTGCGTATAGTGGAGTGCGGAAAAGTAAAATTGTTGCTATGAAGTATGAACAACAGCTATACGTCCTCTTGGAGTATGTGTATGAATTATTGAAAAATCTATCGCACGGCATGTAACCATACCGCAACTCTATTCGTATTCACTAAAGTTCCTTGAAATGCCACCGTGGAAAACAGATCAATTGAAATCTGCAGCATTCAAGAAGAGGGACAAATACAGGCATATTAAAAACAGATTTTTATGCTATAATGTCGCAGCATCCCAATGTAATAGTTAGTTATAGGGACGATTTAAAAAATCATCAAGGAACTGGAAGCGGCATATTCATTTATAACAGGGACTTTTACATTTCTTGACCTTGCTCCTATCTTCCAGCATTTTCAGAGACGAATTGTATGTGATATGGCAAGTACTATTTTTTTATGAGATAAATTAGGAGGAGACTTACATTTTTTGCACACACTCCATAATTGCGATTGGTCAGTTATCAGTTTGACAAAAGATCCAATAACATAAAGATTACGAGACCTACCACAGTGGTTACTACTAATGAATAAAAAATGCATCATCACCATAATCATAATTCATTACAATTGATTACCACTGCTACCTATTCACAAATAGATCGTTTTTCTGTTACCACTTGTTGAATAACTGTTGTTTTAATTTTTGTAGATAATTAGATATTTGCATTGTCATATGTCAATTCTCGGGAAATCATAAGTAAATAGAAGTGACTTATTGACCACCTATAATCTTTGATTATGAATTAACAAATTATTTTCAACTTTTGATAATAAATACTAATAATTTATTATCCATAATATGATAGTTTAACACATGATAAAATGAATTACATTAATGAAAATTAGTTTTGATCGCTTATAATAAATTATAGTTGACGAAAAATAGTAGAAAAACTTTTGCAAAACACTTGAGAATAATACTACTCATTAAGCGCTGTTGAATTAATGACTGTAATGCATAAGTATTATATGTACTAAGCGTACCTACAAAGAATTTTAATTTAAAATTCATTAAATTTAATAGGTAATGTGTAAATAATACAGCGCATTCCTTAAATTCTGTAAAATTTATTTCACTAGTTACGTTGTTTTGTATATATAATGAAAGTTATGATTTTAAGCTTATAGGTATTTTAATTAAAAGGAGAAAATTTCATATAAACCCTGAGATATACGTACAGAAAATCTATTTGAAAATGATGTCTATTTATTTATGTTCTGTGTTTTCTATACTTTATAGTTTTTAAATTCTAATGAAATTTAATAATTCACATATATCTAATTAACAATAGGAACAATACTGGAGCAGGTTGGAAGTTTTGGTGTGAAGATAACACTGACTTAGTTTTCCACAAAACAACAAAACACTATACACCACACTCGACGTGCGTTTCGCCAACACAGTTGGCATCATCTGGAGATGATTAAAACTGATGTGTATTTATAGTTTAAATAATATAATCATAGCTTTAATCATATTCAGATGATGCCAGCTTTACCAGACGCGTGGAGTGAAGCGTATAGTGTTTTGGTGTTTTATGGAAAACTGAGTCAGTGTTAATAGGAACAATGATTATTACAATTTACTAACAAATGTACTTTTGATTAGTTTGAAGATAATTTTGATTTTGCTTTTGAAAACAATATCTACTATTTTTGTATTGAAAATAAATACCCACCTCATTCTGAATACTGAAATAGAACTTAATATTTTCAATTATGGTACATTCCCATAAAGCAGCGCATTATTTTTAAATACTTTATGTATTAATGTACTTAAATGTACATTAGAGGCAGGTCCGAACTATTGAAAATTTTATTAGTTATAATTTACATAATTTTCAGTAAATGCATTATAATTTTTATATATCATTTTGTTCAAATAGCATGTATATACACACTTTTTACGTAGTCTTCTAGAGAAAGATAACTTAAAGGTGGGTGCTCACTTCTATGGAAAGTTGTACTTAAAATTTTGAGTGTGTTATATCTTGTGTTTAAATTAGACAGGGATTCATTTTCAATACAAAAGAAAATGTACGGGTGCAAATTTAAAAAATATTGGGGGTGGTTTTATTAAGGGTTTAAAAAATCGAGAATTTTCTTTCGCAAGTTCGAAATTGGCAAGGTTTTTATATTTCAAAAACTAAAACCCGCCATAGGAAGGATTCGACATTTGTCCCGGATCGGAACCGAACGACATACAGCTGTTTCGAACTTGTTAGTTCTCATCAGTGCCGTACACGGTACGCCGATTCAGGACAAATGCCGAATGAACTTTATGGCCTATACATCTTTATCGATACGATTTCTGTCAGTAACATATAAGTCGGAAATCGAGAAAGGAACCACCAAGCCGCCAAGCGGTTATCAAAGTAGTTCCTGAATAGTAAAGCTATACTTGATAATAAATACCAAATTTCATAGACAGATAGTTAAGCTTTATTAGTATTCTCACTTTTAGTGTATTTAATAAAATAACAGGGACAGCTTGCTAGCCACAAGAATAGATAGTCTATAATATTACACATTTTCAAAATTATGAACGAAGAACGTATACATAGGATGCGATTTAATTTAAGCCATACTATAATATTCTTGTTTATTGAAGCTCTACCAAGGATATGCAAGGAAATAGTAGATATCTTCTGAAATATTGTACATTGTTCGTTTTCATAAATTATTCTTCAAGAGAACTGTTGAATTTATTAGCTTGTGTAATTAATTTAATATTTTACATACAATGGCATCAATAATTAAAGTTATGTATTAAAGTTTAATTAACTAACCTTATAGATTTTATGTTGAGATTTATGACTTGCAATGCCTTCCAAAATAACATTTTTGGAGGTCAATCAATCAGAGATATTCATATATTTGGAATTAGTCTATGATCGTTTTTTAAAGAAAAATACTGCGTTCTTAGAAATATGTATGAATATAGAGTACATTTGTGAATTCTGAGATTGTTGAGTTAAAATTGACTTTTTTTATTTTGAATTATACTTGTGATTGAAGACATATAATAAGGATCAAATTAAAGAGATACGTATTTAATTAAATTAAATAGATACGTATGTAATCATTTAACCTAATTAAAGGATATACCTGAGTATATTCTATAATTAAGTTAAATACCGTAAATTAAAAATCAGTAAGATTAACCATCTCATATATAAAGGATTGTTTCAGCATGAAGTAGACCATGACAAGAATAAAGGGTATAATGAAAAGAAAAGATCTATTAAAAATAAACCCCGCTAGTTTTGAACGTTCCGGCAATAATGAAGATTTATGTTGGCACACCTTTTTGTGAACATGTAGTTACATCAAATGTCTGTAGAGATTAATCGCTTATCTACATGATGTGTACACTCGTTTACTTCACGTACATATATATCAAGTGAGCTTCGGCTTTCCAGAATTCATGTATAAATCAATAAGTCTTAGTCGGTTCATTAATAGCCATTAGATAATTAAATGATGAATTGCCACAGATAATCTGTAGAGTTTTAAACTAGGTATATATTAGCCTTTCATTTTCGTTTCATTCAATCAATCATCCACACCAGTGTAGCTTAATGAACAGCACATATGCTTTAATATGCTACGCTATTAAGTACTGTTATCTTCATCTTCATATATAACATTCAAAATTACTTTGAAAAATAAATTTTCATTAGAAACTGACGAACGAAAAAGCAATTTATCCAAATATTTTTAACCGTTTTTGCTTGGTCTAGATTTTTTATTTCACCGGTTTAGAATAAAAATGTTTACGCCTACCGCTTATTTTTCTACCGGTTAATTTTTATTTAAATTAAAAATTAATGTTCGTAATATTTTTCATATAAACATATTCGTATAATAAACAACTAAATAAACCACAATAAAGGAATTATACACCGATATAATTATAGGAAACATTTTCTACACGAATGAACTATAATATATAACAGAAAAAAAAAACAGAAATAAATGGCTATGTTTCCATAGTCCAAGTGAATACAGGGATGAAAGAAATTTTGAGAAGACGATCTTCCATAGAATTCGGATGAAATTTGGCAGAAAGTCTAAAAATGAATGTACAGGGTCAGCGAAACTCGATGTCTCAGCTCTATTATAAGAAAAGGAAAAACGATAAAAAAAATCTGAAAAGATGTTCTTAAATGGAATTGCTGAATTTGCATATCTTTCCATATTTGGAAACTGAATTAATGACGTCATCGCATTTCTCTTCCCAGAAACATACCTATATTTTGACATACTTAAAAAGAGCTAATTTCTGGAACAAACCCTAGAAGAGAAGTTCAGTTATACGCGCAGGGATACCCCGAACGTGTCATTCCAAACTTAAAAATATTTGCAAGATTGGAATGTAATTTACATGCAAATAACGAGGCATTTTATTCTCGAAAGGGAAGAAACTTGTTAAAAGGGTCAATTTTGACAATACTGTTGCCACTGATTTGCAGTATTTTGAAGACCATCCAAAAAACTTGATTCGGCCAGCCTGTTTTTCCAAGAAAACTTTAAAAAATAAAGTTTACAGAACACCATCTGTTAACTTCGAACATTTAAAAGAAAAAATCAGAAGCGCTTGCGATGAACTATCTAGAGAAATGTTTCGTAAGGCTTCAGTGAGAGAAGTAAGGCGAAGATTGTATAAGTTTTTAGAAGTAGGAGATGGTCACAGTGAAAATTTGTTGTAGTGATTGCCTACATACTTTGTTTCTTTCTGTGGCAATAGTTGTAATACATTATGTGCTTTGTAATGTTAAATTAATAAATGAAACTAATTAATAATTTTTAATTATTGACAGATGCGACTTTGCTAATTTTTAATGATACTTTTGTTTTTTACAAATCTGCTTATAATTTTTTAACATAAAAAGATAGAAATTTTCTTTACAAATTTTGTTCAGAAGAATTATCTCTTTTTAAATATGCCAAAATATAGGTACGTTTGTGGAAAAAGAATTCGATGATGTCATTACTTCAGTTTCCAAATATGGAAACATGTAAATTCAGCTTAAAATGGACCTTACTCAATCCCGTTTAAGAATCTCTTTTCATATTTTTTCTATCGTATTTCCTTTTCTTATAATCGAGCTGAGACATCGAGCTTCGCTCACCCTGTACAATGTAGAAGTCTAAAATTTAGAATATACTAATTTACTTCCAAAATACAATAGGAATGTACGAAAAGTTATATTCCATTCAAGTCGTCTCGAGAGAATTAGAATTGAATCTCAACGTGGCAGAGGAATCGATAGTATTAATTACTCTGGATATGAAAAATACGTTTTTCTTAATAAAACAGGATGTTACTAGAGAAAAATTTTATAGAAACAATATATCAAGGTAGCTCACCAATATCATACAGTACTTTCGAAATAGGAAATTACTCTTTAACTCAAGGGAAGAATATGACGTCTCAACAGGAGTGACTCAAGGACCCGTGCTAGGGCCGATACTTTCAAACATTCCATAAGACGGTGTTTTATTCATACTAAGAATTTAAATAACAGAAGGAATGAGAGTAATAGTATATGTCGACTACCTCGCAGTACTGGTAAAACCAGAGGACGATGAGGCTCTGATTCGAATTCGAATTTGAAATATTTGGGCATTGCTTTAGACGACAGACGTAACTTCAGCGCGGCATATTTTACTAAAATGTTACCAAAATATAAATTCCAAACAGGATAGATAATACGGTGGTGGACTGGTTTCAGTATTGGAGGTGTCATTGTATGTTTGAGATCGAGTCCCAATGGTTGCAGTTAAACACCTCCCCTTGAGCATGGCTTATATATGTATCCTCATCTCTTCTGTAACCTTACCCTCCACAGTCTAACGCTTTAGGGGAAGCAGGTTAATTTTTATATGTTTAAATTTTTACATTAAATTAGTCCTGAATCGTATGCATCTTATAAGTGTACAGCGCTGCATAATTAAATATTGTTATATGTGAGTTGTTTTTGTCTATATAGATATATATATATATATATATATATATATATATATATATATATATATATATATATATATATATATATATATATATATATATATATATCCTTACTTATTCCACCTTCCAACTTTTCCATTCGATACCATTTTCTGAATAATCGGCAAACGTTGGAATCTATTTTAGTTTGGAATATCTATATATAAATTTCTGTTAAATAAGGCATATTTTAACTAATTTTATGATTTGGTTATTCAAAATTAACTGATATGATTCACAGAAACTAACAAATTTTATGAGAAACTTTCAAAATATGCTGCAAGTGTATTCCTATCCAGTCATCAATCTTGGACACCGCGCTGTTAATTGTGTAGTATCCTAATCAACAGGAGCAATAGATGTCACTGAATATACAACACTGCACACTAATTATTTATAGAGTTAGTTACAACATGTTCACAATGCTGAATTTTTAGGAATCTGGTTTGAAACTTTTGGTTAACAGAATAATATGTACTAGATGTGTTACTCATTCATCAATATATATATATATATATATATATATATATATATATATATATATATATATATATATATATATATATATATATATATACTTCATACTATTTTAATGTTAAAATAAATGTTATCATCCTGAAGATACCATTAAAAACAATTATTTCGTTTTAAAATAATTGTCATTAATTCTCTGAGCAATTCTACGTTTGTGGGAACAAAAGTAAAACGTTCATATACTATTCTAGTGTGTATACTGTCGCAGTTGAAATTTAGTAAATTTCAGCATATTCCGTGGACAGAAAATTCTCCTTTATATATAATTACGTTGTGGTAAAATATAATGATCATTCGAAAACCGCTTTAGAAAGACGCACACGATGAAAATACATTTGATAACAATTAATTTGTGTATGTCTACAATTCAAAGACACCCACAATAAAAGATCGCAGATCAAAAGCAACATATATCTTCTGACGTCTATCACTAATAACAACGTTTATAATATCGATAATTCTTTTACAAGCCTTGGAATCACTGTCGAAAATGTCAGTTCATTGTCGTCTACTTTGCCATTTATAGATCAATATCTGATATTAAGAATTCTACAATAATAAAGAGAGATATTCGTGTCTTATAAAGTTCATAAAATCATTCACTCATAAAATTTCTTTACAAAATATATAAAGTATGGTTATGGAACACAAATAAATAATGTTTATGATACAAATTATGAACATAGTTGTCATGACTAATATATTTTAAAACCACTTCCTAATAGTTATTTTATTGGATCATAAAAATCTCACTTTTACATATGTAGTGCTACAAAACTAGATACTAAGAAATAGGGAACTAACAAAGTTACGTTATCATTTTTATTTTACTATATCTCATTTAATCATACAGCGTGAACTAAATTTAATATTTATTAGGCCCTGAAATTTTTCAAGCAGTTACACTAAGCATGTCGCATGTCTCCACTTAAAAATACGCTTTCCATATTCCCATCTGAATATTTTTCCAAGGGGTCTAAGTGACTAACAAGGGGAGAAGTTTATCAGGATATTCAAAGCGTGAAATAGCGATATCAAAGGAGATGGAATATATACAGTAGCATAACATGCCACTATATTATGTAACTACTGCTGGTTCTTGTTCCTTCTTATTATTGTTAAGAGAATATATTTAAAAGAACTGCGAATTGAAAAAACATTTTACCGATCTCTGTATGTAATATTTATGTATATCCATTACTATAGAATCTATTTATGAATTCGTCATTTTATTTATGTAATTTATGAATTCTCCAATTTTTGTTTAATCGATAGATACGAGTACTATAATTGATTCTCCACTTTTGTGATTATTTGATATTTTGTTTTCTATTCTCTATTTGTATTTGTCATTTTTATCGTGTAAATTCTATAATGTACTCATTATTACTGTGCCGATCATAAAGAGAGATAGAGATTTATCGAAGATGACCTTACACAATATACAAATATACAATAATAAAATATATTACTATAATAACATTATTAAAATACAATAAAATTATTAAAATTTATGTTTGTTCAATTAAAACTACTTCTATAGTAGTGGTTGACGTTTTCATCAATATTACCAACCTTATGATATAACCCTCAAATACTACGAATTTTTAAGATGCATTATAAATATTTTACTTAAAACAGTACGTAAAGGTTATCGAAATTCGAAATCTATGATAAGTTTATGTATTTTGTTCTACCAATTTGTCATAAATTAAAGTAATATGCATCTTACCTACGGATATTTGGAAGTTTGGGGTAGCTAGAAACACTGACCATGCCAATTCAATGGATTTGAATCGCGAATATAATTGGGCTGTACTATGCATTTTAGTCGACATTCCATTTAGAAACATATATATTTTTACTATGGATTATTTTACTAAATTTACGCTAAGAATTAATTGACTATGTAATTACTTTTGGAAACATCTATCCATTAATGATTGTTACAATTTCTAAAAGCATGAATAAATTGACTAAAATTTTTTGTATAACATATATAACATTTGGTTACCAAATTCAAAGCACTGGTAGTGTTTGTAAAGATAAATCCCTTGGAAAAAAGATAACTTTACTAGACGAAAATAGGGAAGATGTTCGTGAACGTTTAAGTGCAACTAAGCGTTTATGTCAGGTTGCTACCCAGAGAGATAAATAGGTATTTATCTAATGTATTCGTAAAGCTAAAGAAAGAACAATAATCTAAGTAGTATTAGTTTTGTCCATAGAACGGGAATATATTGCATGTGTTAATTAAAGTTACTGTAGTACAAGAGTTATTATCTTTTGACTTTGTGAAATGAGAGAGCTACTTTCACTGATTTAATAATAACTTAAATAATTATACTTTGGACAAGACTTTTCTATTGATGAAGAATGACATCTTAGCGGTTTTGTAAATGCACAAAATTATTATATCTGGTTAGTAGAGTATTGTTATTGTTTAAAAGAATCACGTTCATTATTACTAATGTTGAAATTTTGATAGCTGTACCTCTTCACAGAATAAATAAGGTATGATAATTGTTTTTAACGATATCATAAATCCTAAATGGTATCGAATAAATATGTGAGAACCTTTTTGTAAAACAACTATATGACAATGAACTCTAAGAGGGTTATTCTCAACAGGATGGCGCAACAACTTATATTGCTGCCATAACCGTAAAATTTATTCAAAAAATTATTACAAAATAATTAACCGAAACCTACAAATTCCACAAGCTGAAGAAATGAAGCTTTAAAGCTTATTCCATAAGCTTAAAAACACAATTAGTCACCAACTTTATAATATATATTTAAAATACGATAAAGTCCAATTGAAGTATCTACAGTAAAAGAGTGATAATTAGATTAGTAATAATCCAACTATATATTATTGTTAGCAATTCTAAAGAACATTACAGAATAAGATGCGGTGATACTCTACTTTGATACTTATATTTCGACTATTCACACTATTTTGTACTTATATTTACGGTCGTAAGCAAAAACTAAAAGTTAAATCAATTATCTGATTCTTTGACTATCACTTGTGACATACCACAAGGATCAATATTAGATAGGTCCTCTGTTATTTTCTGTGTATACCTCTTTTCTAAAAAATAAGTTAACAGTTTGTATGAGCCACTTTCATGTTGATAACACACAACTCTATTTTTCTATTAAATCCAATGAAATGAAATTTTAAATGGGGATATTACAAATTATGTATAATGTACAAATTATGTGTAGTTTATTTCGTCGCTATTTGCCAAATAAAAAATCTGAAAACAAAACCTTGGTTTGTGTTTTTGGCTAGGGTTAGGTAGACTCTTCCGTTTATCGGCAAGATAAGGGAGTTTTTTATTTGGCAAATAGCGATGAAATTAAGTGTATATTATAATTATAAGCACTGTCTAAAAATAAACCCATCCAAACTTAACATATTAATATACTATTCCAAAAAGAAATTTGCCTCTATTTTAATATAATAAATTTTGAGACTTCTGCTTATTTACATAATAAAATTAAATACAGTTGTCATATTCACGCTATTAATATGCTTGGACAATATAAACTGAAAATACTTCATCGCAAGTCATCCACTTCTAAGAAATCCTCATCGAGCACCATAATTATTAATTTCTATTCTAATTATTATTTTTCTTTTCAAATCCTATTTATTATCTTTTTTCTTTCACTTGGTAAAAATTCTCTGCGTTTATAAGTAACTAATATCCATAATTATTTCATGGCATTTTATAATTCAATATGTTATTACTAGAATTTCATTCTGTTAAAATATTTCACTTTAGTTTCTATACTTGTAGATTAAAAAAAATAAACATAAAACGAACTTAGATTAAGCTAGATAGAAGGTTAAGTGGCAGAGCATAACCTCCTCCTGTTTATACATGGTTTTGTAAACTAATGCCTTTGAGGGTATCACTAACTAACAATGAGTTAACTCTGTATATTTTCATATCGCAATTTTCGTTAATATCTTATTGAATTCTTCATGATAAAGGAAATATTGTTATTATTATTGAAATTAAATAGTACATCCGGAATGTATAACATATGTAGTTATAAATAGTCTTATCTGTGACATTTATTGCCAGCCCAAAACTTTATGAAACGAAGTAATTAAAAGTGGTTGGTTATATTAAGCGACGTAATAAAATACGGTTAAATTAAATCCAGCTTAGTTGACAGATAATATAGCTGTGGAAAAGGGATAGGGAAGAAATTTATTCACATTAGGTTCCATCGAGAAAGGTTGGGTTCATATTTTAGAATATTTAATGGTTATGTGAGTACTATATAGTTAATGGCATAATCTGTTATAATCTTGTACAAATAACACATTTGCGACCTTCTTATACACCATATCATGACGCAATAAACGGTAATAACCACAAGGTGTTTTACTGTGTTACACATAATGATCTGCATAAGGCAGACATTGCATTTAAAATTTTTGTTGTTAAAGTAAATGAAAATGGTAAAGTAAATTTAGAATGTGATAAAATTGCATTTAGTTGAAAACTTGGCGGAACTAATAAAAGTCAAATACTTGATATCGATACCGAAAAATGTATGAATAATTTAATGTACTATCCTAAAGAAGTGACTACGAGAGTGCTTCATTCATTCTAACGCAGAGAATGGCAAACTGCACCTAGAATTGGAGGTTACATTATATTCTTCGGTTAGAGCTCCATCATGGAGAGTTTGGCACCTCTCATCTCTAAGTATAACCTTATCTCCTCCATCTAGAAATTTAGATGAGCTAAGTCAATTTCTATCTACCCACACTTACAATTAGATATAAAGAATAATAAAGAAATAGAATAGGATTAGTATTCGATTTCTATAGCGGGAATGGTAGATAAAACCCATAAGTATTCAAGCCATCATATTGGGCTCATTATGTTACCTCTATCAGAGCCGTCGTTTTGTCGACAACACTGACCCCACTTCTTCATCTATTTCACTATATGGATATATCGAGAAAGAGTCTTCGATGGTAGTCGACGTAAAGTTACCGTTTTCGACCATTAGCTTCTCAATATAGTTCCCTATTTTGTTAAAAGTGCGAGACAGATCGTTTCATTTAGAATATGTTATCGGCCTCATCATCGCCATTGCGTCCTCTACATATAAATATTTTAGTATAGCCTATAATATGGATATGTTTATTTAACCTACAATGTATCATCAGGGTTTCTATAAGGATTCGTCAGTTGATAGAACCTACGGCAAAAATCTGTACCAGATAGGCTTAATTAGTAATATTCTTGCTTGTTTAAAACTGCTGATATTGACTCAACTATCTTATTATATAGAGCTTAACTAGCGTTTAAGTTTTACGGTACTTAAGCTTGTCCGTTATCATAGAATTTCGGGGATCTTCGAATAACGTAATTGCTATTGCCGGCCTTAGTTCAGAACCTGTACGTGACTCTTAGAACCTGTATTTGTCAAGGTATCGATCCTCATGGTGTCTCATTCGATTCCCTACGCGTTCTTTCCACACAACACAAGACGACACCATTTGTTGGCATTATCATATTTAACTTTTGATATTGCAGGGCCTGACCTAATTAGTCTTGTAACTATTAAGGATGATTAAATTGGCTTTACTGTCTCTGAATATGCCAATAGTTTTTTTGCTAATTTCCTGAGGTGTAATTTATCTAGCTGCCTGTAGTCTGTCACATAAGAGCGTAGAGCCGATTATCCAAAGCCAGTAAGTCGTAGGTATTTACCTTTTTTTCCGATGTAAAGGGAACTCTTGCCGTTTTCGCAGTGCCATTAGTAAGACGTCCAGTCTCCTCCAGTATCGATAATTTCCTGGTACCTCCGAGGTATACTTTCCACAAGATTTTCGCTGTATTCCTTTGGGAAATATCTCAAAGTCTTTCAAATTCGTTGGGAAAGGTGAGCCAAATTGCAGGGTCGGTTTTTATGAAGCTTCAGCTTGATGAAAGTCCATATATTTCCGATGGGATTTGCATCGGGCGACTGAGATGACCAATCCAAAGTGACGACAAAGTGACAAAGTCAGTTTTCTGTTCTTTCCACAATTTGTACGATTGTCTCCGGTGTTGTGGATCGTTGTCCTCTTGGAGTATCCAATTCTCAATATGTTTCCTATACCAGCGTTTAGCAGACGGTAATAAAGCTTTCTGGTAAATTTTGTTTATTTTTTCGGTGTTTAAGTTGTTAGTGAAGAGATACAAAGTGCCGAAACCCTCTTTTGAAAGGCATCCCCAAACATGGACCTTGACGGGGTGTCTTACAATCCGCTGCAGCAATCTGCTTGAGGGATTTGCCCAGGCATTTTTAGTGCTCGAAAACGCCCAAAAAGATGATTCGTCGGTGAAGATTACATGGCTCCAATCACGGTTCAAAGTCTCTTGAGCCCACGCGAGGCATTTCGCGACGTGTTTCTCACTCAGCAATGGTTTTGGTAATGTGTTGCGATATTTAAAGTTATTATCACGCAAATACCTACGAATTGTTTCGTGAGATATTCTCACACCTTTTTTGCTCACTTTTTCGACCCCTTCACGTAGAGTCAAGGCAGGATTTTTGGAATACAAGTCGAGAACCATTTCTTCGACTTTGTTTAACATATGTCCAACACGCCCTATTCGGAAAGTCATCGACATTCCCAACCTCTGAAAATCGGTTCACTCACTTAGTTACGAACTGCCGCTACATTTTCATGTATTTTTCGGCAGCTGAATGTGTCATTTTTGATCCTCGGTGGTGAGAACACAAAAACACAGCCTCGCAGAGTTTAGCGTGAATAGCATTCATTCTCTTTGACCTTCCAGAATCAGACTGAATCCAAGCAACAAGTGTTCCTTTCCATACTGCGAAAATGGTAAGGCATCCATTTATATTAGTATAAAAAAGATAAATGCCTACGATTGGTCGGCTGCGGATAATCGCCGCTACGCTCTTATGTGACAGAATAGACTTTCATAACCTCAGCTGGGCATATTTTGGGATGGATGTCCAATGACTTCTAAATATTTAGAGAATCTCACATATCTAAATCTTCCGATCGTTCTTCAAGCATTAGTGTAGAATGAAATGAACCAAATGGGTGAAGAATTTCTCTCCCCTTAATAGAGATAAATCTTTAGAAGATATCACAATCTAGGATTTATGATCATTCTTTAAGTATCAGTGTAGACGGAGATGTCCAGATTCAAAAAATGATTGAAATTCAAAATAATCTAATATTTATTTTCAAACACAGAAATAAGAGAGGTTCCTTGGTCTATAACCTCATGAAATCGAATTGCTTATTTACCACCTTCAGCACGTACATTTGTTCAGACTACTTATCCATAGTTGCCTGTTCCACTCAAATCCATCCTCAAGGCATTCTCCTCTAATATACAAGTCAAGAGGTATCAGGCCCAACATAGTTGCTTAGACAAGAAAATCCTTATACTGTCGTAGTATTTCGCTTGACCCTGGACCACCTGGTAATTGGTGCATATGTTGATATTGACTCCACAATAGCCATGTGGTCCAAAGGTGATCCTGCGATTTAATTCTATTGACCTCTCAATTGCAAATGGCACTACTGTAGTGCAACACATGCTTTGAAAATACTGCTATTAGTTTCAATAATTAAATCATTACATTGTTTTAAGTGACTATTTTACAATAGTTTTGTTAAAAATCGTTTATTAGATCATTCAAAATTTACTGCGAGATTGACATGTACCGTCCCATTATAATAGTTCCTGTAAATAAATTGAACAATTTACTGAATCTACCTATTTAAATATTTTGGGACTAGAAAATACCCACTAAAAGATTACGATATTCTCTCAGGTCTGAACATGTCTGAACATGCTGATAATGTAGGTTTGCTAAATTGCACCAAATAGTGCATTAGAACTAGGTTATACAAGTTAACCTCTTCAAAGCGAATGGAATATGTAAATAATTATTATTTCATAATACGCTGTATTAATTGTTTAAGCACCACATATTATTTATTGTTGAATAAATAACAATTAGTGTTTAAGCAATAATAATCGTAATTAATTACAATTTTAGACTACAGAAGTTAAAGGTACACATAGAGACGAGACTGAACACACCCGTGCTCAGGGAAGGGTTCTAAACTCTCTCCATTAGGACAAAAGCACCTCAAGAATCGTAGTAAAATAACACTCTCGGTACTGGATACAGTCCGTCACAATACGAATGACATTGTCGCTGTTATCACTTCATTTTGTGAACACGAATTAAGTACACGGAGTACATTTATTAACTTTGTGTTAGACAAACGATCTAAATGCCTACCGCATTCTCAGTTAGTTTAAATTTTGTTAATACACTAATCCAATCAGTTTTGTTAATATTCGTATATAATATTGTCGCTTTTTTATAATGTTATTTGAAATGGTGCGGGGATATGCGATATACTTTTTTAATTTTGGATGTTCACTAATGTAAATATCCAAAATTGAAGTGCAAGTAGTTTTTGTATTGAAGTTGTACTGATTGTATTGAAGTGTAAATATTTGTTATAATCGCATTTATTATCGCCAAAATGTCGTTTAAATTACTCATGACGCGTTCATTTCACGACACGAGATAAGTAAGACAATACACTAAACTATCGAATTCTATCAACATTAAAAGAAGTAACTGATTGTTAATTGACATCTTCTCTCCTGCCTTTCCTATCATTAGGAAAATATTACCATAAATAGAAATAGTTGTCGTTCAATGTTTATAGGTCTGTAAAGATCATAGTGAAATTGGCAATGACACAAAGTGTATTTTTAAGTCGATGAATAATTAATTAATTCACAGCCACAAAAGAAAATGTTCCTGGATTTACACACAATGAACAGCAACTCACTGTGTAAGTATATGCAATTTGTAATAAAACTACCGTAGCCTACTTAAATACTGTCATTACCATTTAGTTTTATCGCTCCATTTAATGTTAAACAATACATTTTTCCATTTAAGGAGGACAGTAGGTAAACAAAGGAAGAACATTATCGACTAATATCTGAAAGTAGAGGAGAAAGTAATTAATGGCTCTTCAACAGAAACTGAATTAGCAGATCCTTGGAGTCGATAGCTATAGACCTAAGGTTATTTATGTTTGGTATAACAGTTGCTCTTTAATTAAATGGTTTGATAAGAGGGTGCTAATGAATAATAAATAACTTAACACTTTACGTTCCTGAGAGAGTTTACGAAAACTATTATAAACTTTGACACTCTACAATATACTGATTTTTCTGTTACTAGAGTTAAAAATAAAATCCTAATTTAAGAAGAGTTTGACGTTTTACTGCGACGTTTTACTCAACTATAATTTTGAATATTTCTAGTAGTAACCTAATGAATATATACGTAATTATATAAGTTAATGTAAATTATATATTTATTCCACAATAATAATTTATTACATTTTTAATTGAGATATAACTGACCAACTAATGTATGTAACCCTTTCATATCTCATAGCTATTGATATTTTCTACTAGACGTACATACATATCTGGATAAAATTAGGCAAATCTAGTATAACACATACGTGTTATGTGTTATACTAGGTTTGCCTAATTTTATCCAGATGCATATTAATTTATATTTCGCATGTAATTCTTTGTGATGAAAAATGTATATTGATGACAGATAATTACAATAGAATGATTTTATTGCTGCAAGGTAAGAGGAAGATAAGAATATAATGTGTGCAAGGATTTACATACATTTGCACCAACAAGCACAATGACAGAACTGCTCCTTCTCGACTTTATATAAAAATATGCAGAAAGAACATCGAAAATAAGTTAGACATTTTTTAGGTGCTAATATTCAGCTGAAATGGGTGAATAATTATCATACAAAACTATATAATCATGTATATTTTCGAAAATACGTGAAATACCTTTATGACAAAAATAAAACACATAAAATTCTACCCTGAAAGAATATTTAGGTAGGAGTTGCTAGAAAGACATGTATTTCATACTGGTATTTGGCTAAAGAAGGTTTTATTCTCTTCCAAAACTACATAAATTAGGCTGTATCTTGAAAACCAGTGATGATACCAGCATGATTTAAAGAACATAAATTCTGCTCCAAGAGAGACTTCTAACTAAATAACATTTTATTTGCTATATATATGAGAGCATTACTGTCACTGAAAGTCTGCGATCAAAATAATGAAAAATGGGTGAAAAATTCCTCCCCCTTCAAAAGAGGTATGTCTATTTATATACATATGTTGGGACGTTGAAATTGTTTATGTACTTTTCAGGGAAATTTTGGATTTCGGTTTTACTCCCTTAAATGAAATATCATCACATGAAAAATATGTATACCTACCCTTTTCGATGTTCTTTGCATGTGCATAGTTTTATTAAAATCGGAGAAAGTCAGTTCTATCACCTTCTCTGTTAAAGGAAAGGACTTGGTTTAGGAATGAACGAGACCGAAGAATTCGGGACGTTTCCCTTAAATTGATATGGTCGAATTGACATTTGGCAAAGCAGAAATTTAAAAGAACTTTGTAGATGTGGATATAGATAACACTTGTGCAAACAAGCAGGTGTGCTAGAACATAATCGTGTTCTAGGGAATGATATAGACAGGCATTGAATTATACCTAACAGCGATCCTCGACCACTTTCTCGTGTTTCTCCACGGCTAGAACTTTCTTGAAAAGAGACCCCGCCACGGGAAGGATTCGACACTTGTTCTTGATGGAATCCGAATGACAGACACCTTTTTCGAAGTTATTAGTTCAACTAATAAGTTGGACTAACTTGGGTGGAACTAATAATTTCGAAACAGCTGTCTGTCGTTCGGATTCCATCCGGGACAAATGTCGAAGCCTACCCGTGGCGGGGTCCCTTTACTACTACGACACCATTGTTATCCCCTTTGACAACATTTGCATATTATATAAGTAAAAATACAATTTTACTTATACGAATTATGATTATGAAAAAACGAAATTTTTCTGGTATTTGAAACCGTAAATTGTTATGTAAAACTAAAAATAATTATGGGGACTACTTTATTCAGTTGGGTCAGACCCAACTTGGGCACTTATTTTTACACAGAAATCATAGACCCCGCAGACCCAATTATTTTTATTATTTGCATGCTTGAGTAATCAAATTGACAGGTCCAGTAAATGAAAAAGAAATATATAAACTAGTACTTCTGTGTGTGGAAACTTTTGTAGGTATGACTGACATTGTATATTTCTTCCATTACTAATAAGCAGAGTAAGTGTCCACTTGGAAGCCTCATTTATGACGGCGTCATATGTAAGCAACGCATAAGTTATAATCATTTATATAATATATGTAGATATTACTGCATTTATATAATATGTATGTGAACAAATACGACGACAAAGATAAATTGATTTTGACAGCATTTCAGCTGCCATGGAGGTGTTCCATTGTAACACTACTGACTACTGATGCAACAGCTTTAGTTAATTAGTTAGCTAAACTAGCTATTTCACACTGATAGCTTTAGTTAATTAGTTAGCTTACTGTAATAAATTAAAATAAAGTAATTAATTCTATTTATTTAGGTATTGTTATTATTTACGATTATTCAAAATAACGCAGTTAGGTGTGGGCTATTTGCATTTATTTACGCTAAAGTCATGTGCGGGTACCTTAATATAAATATGTAATCGTAATATTAATATGTGTCTAATATATCCTTATTGAATTTTCGATCAAAATGAATTATTTAAATCTTTATTTCGTTGATTTCTTTGATAAATTTAATACTTGCGGCAATATGCATCTTTTCTGAAAATCGCATCGGTACTCATACTTTACTCAAGCGTGAATTTAGTATACCTGATAATGTATAATAGTTGCTTCGTTTTATGTTAAAGTATTTGTCTTGTATACAAAATATAAGTCAGTAATAACATGACAATTTAGCAACTTTCAAGAACCAAATATTGTTTATTAATGACATAATACACTTACAATATAGGTTAAACTTTGCTGCCCATACGACCAATGGATTCTAAGACTCTGTAGGACACATACCTGAAACAATTCAAAAGTTTGATTAACGATCTGAATGAAGACAGCAGCGGTTTACTAAATCAAAATTGATTATTCATAAATTAACCTAAACAAACTAACTACAAACAAGGTTTTATAACAAGTTATCAAGTATTATATATATATATATATATATATATATATATATATATATATATATATATATATATATATATATATATATATATATATATATATAATACTTGAAATAATATTGGTTTATAATATAATATAATCATTATATTATAATATTCCGCATTATAGTATACCATGTAATATTTGGCCAATGTGAAACATAGATCAACAAAAGTTGTAAAACTTAGTTAGCAACAATGATCAATGTTATAAAAAGATAATATTTTACTCTGGAGAAGAGTGTATTTAATATTCATAATAAGTTAGTGAAAGCATAAAGCGGGGATACCCTCCCCCTTAGGACAGTGAAGAATTAAGCGAAAAATATTCGCGAGGGCAGGAGCCATACAAGTGACAAGCTCCAGACAAAGTGGTGGAAGAATATCGCGAACACATTACTTTAGTGAAAGTTATCCTATAGCAACAAAGGGATTGAGCTGTGACTGAAACTCTTTTCTAATTGGGAATTCTTACTACAACCGCAAAGTGCATTTAAAGGAAATCAATCTTACACACTTTGATACAATAATTTTCTGCTGAAATTACTCAATATTGTTGGTCTAGTCGCAAATTTACTTTACTATTTCCTTACCTTTTTAGAAACTAATTACTGTTATTGTGAGAAATTATGGACTGGAGTATATATATATATATATATATATATATATATATATATATATATATATATATATATATATATATATATATATATATATATATATATATATATATATATATATATAATGGTTTGATAGAAACTTGATGTTTTCAGTTTTTATATTGTGGAAGCAGATATATGGTATTATATTTGTTTTCTCTATTATACCATCCTTGAATAATTATACAGTCGGAAAGTTCATAAGTTCCGTCAGCTGCTCTATTTTAGTCTTATCCTCTTACGTGAATAACAGAGATGGACCGAACGAATTTGCCAATGTAAGATCAAATAAAACAATATTTTTAAGCTAACAAAACAGTTCTACAGTTTTACAACTAAATATGTTATTTCTTTCTCTAAAGAAATTACATATAAGTTTATTATTTTAATGCTTATTGATCTAAACCATAATGTACTTGAACTTCCGAGTGTATATACAAATTTTACTAAAATAAGATTTGTTTCAGAGGTGGGACTGGTTTCAACTTTGCTTATAATACTTTGCTTATTTTATTTTTAAAATCATTGTTATATCGTTGTTTGTAAAAAAATATTATATAAAAAATATAATACTCTTTATTCACTCATGGTCACAGCAAATGGCACTTCATAATTAGCAATATAGATTTTATGAGATAATTATAGCCTAGAAATTCCAGTTATTCCATTTCATAAGATAATTTTAGGATTTTTTATAATTTACAGTACATTTTTAACTTTTTTTGTTTTAATGATAATTTCTATCATTCTAAAAGCAGATTCGATATTATCTATAGCAAATCTAATTTTATTTTCTTCTGAGAAGGGGCGAATAATCCATAAAATACATCTGTCCTTTATCTTATCTATTCCAGACGCCTAACTCAGCTAAGTAATTGGTTTGAATAATTTAACCGAAATGAGTGGTATTCTAGATTGGGACTACACTTTTGTAGTCCCCAATTACGACCCGAACATTTCTTGGTCTATGTATTATTCATCTTAGTTCATGAAGAAAAGCTATAAGATCGGCTCTATATCAGTTTTTTATATGAATGTTATATTTAGATAAAATTTAGCTTATATTTTTATAAATTATAACGTATTTTAATATCGGTTAGGTGTTATTCACAATACTAACTATGTATTTTCAAATGAATCTGATAGATAAGAACAGATAAACTTCTATTGCGATTTATAATTAGTATTTATATAACCTTTCTCTATAGGAAGTTGACTAGATTTAACTTCCTTATAAGAGTTATGATTTTACCGTTTCTAATCGAAGAAGATCCATGTAAGAATTGTGTAAGTATTGTGTTGATGGAAAGTAGTTAGTGAAATATCCAGAAAAACCATAATCGTAATTTGAATGATGAGATGAGAATTAATCTTTGAAATTATTCAGGAATGTTTATTATCTTTTTATCACCGTAAAGTAACCCTTTTCATACGTTCTTTATAATTCGTATATATCATATTTAAAGTTCAATCACAGATAATATATGTTTTAATAATCTTCATATGTATATTTTGACAGCATTGTTATCATCAGGAACTGTTTATTTCTATTATTCAAGTATCTCATTTCTATTTTACATATTTTAAAACTGGAATTATTCTGGTTTACGTCCAGTTTCATATATATTTTTGGCTATTTGTAATTTCTGAATTTATTCATATATAAAATGCTCTATAAGCTCACTAAATTTAGTATTTATTATTCTTATTTGTCCTAAGGAAACAGTATTGTTATGCGTTTTATTCGGAGCTGCTTTTACCTTATTAACAGCTATAAGAAAAAATCATAGTAAATATTTAATATTGTTATTTCTCTTACGTTTATTAATTCCTATTTTTATCTATGTTAATTTAAAGGAAAAGTAATTTATTTGCCTCTAAAAACAATGGCTATTCTTTAGTGATATGGATTATTCAAATTTGATGCTATAAATTAATAGCTTTCTTGTAAACGTTTTCTGGAAAATACTACATATTCAGTTTATTGATATAAAAAATCGTGAAAATATTCACAGATTTAACAAAAACTTAACAAAGCAATTACGAAACTGTTTTTTTAGTTTATTATTAAATTAATTAAATGTGAAATATTTTAAATGCAGTAAATGGTGTTTGTGATAATTATTTACTTCAAAATGTTGAAATCGTTATTCAAAAATTAATAAACATTTATACATAAGATTGGAGTATGGAAAATAATAAAATTGAGGAAAATTATCAGTACGTATTAGGCCTGCACAAGCGTATTACTTCTATAGATACAGAATGTTTATTTTCCTTATACAAATATATAGGGTGATTCAGATGGAACTACAAGGTTTGAATTGCACGCCATTTGAGTTATGTTAAAGATAGAGCGTTAATTTTTAACGACTGTTATCTACAAACTACACAATAACATACCTAGGTGTCTCATTTTAAACTATAGGATGTGATTTGTGAATAAGACTAATAATATTTGACAAACTGAGGCTTTTTATTCTTCAACATAAAATGGAGGCAATACAGCTACAAATCGAAAAAATATCGCTCATGTGGCCGCTTCGATTCGACTTCGTATGCCATTAATAAAATTGTCCATAACACGTTTGCGTTGAGGTCATTGATTGTTGCTGGCGCGGTGGCGTACACTTTTCCCTAAACATAACCCCAAATAGTAAAGTTTGATGTTAAATCATATGACACTTCAATTGATGTCAGTCAGCACTTGGCGAGACAGCATGATCAGGACACTTGGGATGCAACAGAGTTATGGTTACATGTACTGTATGACACGTTGCACTGTCTTGCTGAAATCAGATGTTGTTCAAATCCCCATTTACTGTGATAGCATTACCAGCTCATTTTCAAAGAAATATGGCCCAATTGCTCTACCACTCCAAGTGCGCACCTCTGTGGACTTTGCATCTCTGTGGATAAATTTCTTTTTCATGGACAGCATGTGGATTTTCGGCACTCGACAAATTCGACAATTCTGTGTACTGACGTATCCATCAAGATGAAAGTGTGCTTTATCGTTGAACAAAATTTTCTTTTCTAACACCCAATTAACAAATATATGACGTTGTAAATTGTCTGTACCTTTTAGTTGTTGTGTCAACTCAATTTTGTACAGTGGTGACAGATGTACAAGTAGTGACAGATGCAGATCTTTTTATAAAATCTGATGCGTGGTGGCTCTCAACAGATTCAACTGTTGTGCACGACGTTGGATTGTTGTGTTTATGTAATCCCGTATACTTTCTCTAACTGCGGCAATATTTTCATGTGACCTACCATGACGAGAACGTATTGGTGTTGCCTTATCACTTTATCAATAACAGAACCCATATCTTAAAATTTCTTGATTAAGTTACAAATTATTAATTCTGTAGGCGCTTCATTTTGTTCCAGTTTTGTGCGAAATTTTCTTACTGTAAATGAACGCTCACTTTCATAAAACAGTTGTATACAAACTCTTCGTTGTTGAACTGTTAATCGCGGAATCTTAACGTCGGTCGAATGGTTTGTAGATGATAGTCGTTAAATAGTGACAACATATCTTACATAGACAGAATACAAATGGTGTGCAATTCAAATCCTATAGTTCCAATTAAGACACCGTGCGCAATGCGTGTTTAAAGTCGTTTTGTCTTCTAATGTTATTTTCATTTTGATATTTTATCCTTTGATAAAAAAACTATTAAATTTAATATTGGCATACCATCAAACTCTTTAGGCAGTGCTTCGCTATAAGAAAAGAACTGACAATTAGCTCGTCAGTTCTTTTGTGACAAAATTCTAAATGCAAAAACTCACTTATTTTGTACTTATATTTAGAAACTTACTTTTCTAAATTCTGATACTGATTAATTCTAATAATATAGCACATACTTTAGAGGAAAAAGGTAATGCGAGGCTAGTAATTGGCGAGACTAGAAAAAATATACATGCACCTGAAGGAATTTTTAATAAGATATATACCGATCACCCTGTCTCTAAAGTATATTTACGATAGGTGATGCAAAAGTTTCAGGGAACACGTAGTATTTTGAGTGAAAAAAGAACTGGACGCCCAGGTATTGCAGAACACCAACAAATAAATTTTATCGTTGAAACAGTGGTGAATCCCACACAATTTACATCTCATTCCGTTAACAGATGAAATTTTTAATTTCATGATGTATTCCACTAAATTATTCCATATGACCATATGAGCTTAATTTTGATCTTATATATTAGTAATTTATTACTGATTAAAAGTTCGAATCTTCCATTCAGTATCCAGTAGAGTTGTCTTAACCTAATCCCAATTAGGCAATAATTTCTCTTCGTATATATGTATTTTTTCTAGGTCAGTGTTTTTTCAAGATACGTTCTAAGATACTTAACCTCTTCATTTTGTGAAACCTCTTTTTTGTTCACAGTTACAGGGACCCAGCGCGTTGTGAATATTAAATGTACAGATTCGCCATCGTTGATATTGATTTTTTATTTGTTTATCCATTTTCGCATGCTGTCTAAATTTTTCTGAAACATTTCAGAAGCTGTAGTTGTATTTTGCTGAATAATAGTATTGCCGTATCATCAGCAATGGTAGCTGTTGTTATACTGGGAGTGGCAGTTAAGTTTCCTGTATAAAGGATAGTAGAGTTGGACCAAATACGCTCCCTTTTTAAAATTTCACTCTGAAGGTTCTGTTTTCTAGATAAGATATCAGCATTAAATAATAATGGATCGGGAGTTTGCATGTTAACTTATATAGTGTGGTCGTGTGTCAGCCCTTGTTGAATATTTGTCTAACATCCAGGAAAAGTAGTACCTTTCACATTCTATGTCTTCTTGAATTCTGTTGACTATTTTATGTACTTGTTGTATTGTCGAGCGTTTCTATTGGAATCCGAACTGGTGTATTGGAATCGAGTATTTAAGAAAAGAATAAGTTTGATAATAGCGTTCCGAAAATTTTTGAGACTATTGGTAGGAGGATAATGAGTCGATAGTATTCTACTTCTTTTGGGTTTTTTCCTGGTTTAACTATATTTATTATTAAACCTACTTTACTTTTCACTGCGATGAGTAGTAGGTAGTTCTTGCATTGAACAATCGTGTTAGGAATAATCATCCAAGCAATTATTATAGACTTTACCTGTAACGAGGTTATATGCCTATGCATTTTTTGGATTAGTATTTTTAATTACATTTATGATCTTCCTTTTGGCAAACTTTTTATTTGAATATTTCATTGGAATTACTAACTGGAGTTGGTATGATTCCTCTAGTGTAGAATTTATCTCATTTCCATTATCAGGGATATTTTTGTGCTCGTTTGGTGTAACGACATCTTTCAGGTATTCCGCAAATGAATTCCTTCCCACTTTTTCTGTGGGAGTTTTCGCCCCATTATCCTGGTTTATTCTTGTGAGATGCATTTTGGTTGTCATTTTATTTTTTTGTAGCTTTCCACAGCGGCATTTAGTTCTCTAGGTTGTATCTAGGCTTCGCAGGTATTTTTGAATACTTTAATTTTTTCAATTGCTATGAAGTCTTTGGTATTTCTTAGTCCTCTATTAGAATCGATGTTCTATTTAATTGCCTCAACTGATTTATGAAATGCAAAATTATATTTTGTGTTTTCAAACAAAGATCCGATCAGGAATAAAAGGTTGGACTATACAAAAAAAAATATTTTCTACTAGTAGTCATAATTTAGTATATTTAGGTTTAATAAATGAAGGTCAAATATACGCGTTTATTATTATTAAAAAAATTTAAAAAAATATTCTCTTGGTATATAGCACTCTAGATACTTATTGTTGTAATATGGTATAACTATTAATTTACAATACTATTGTACTCCTTTCAGTTTGATTACCTACACTTATTTGATTAATAAATTCTTTCTAGAATTTCATGTTGATTATCTGTTTTATTTGATTATTTATTTGTATTTAATAGGTCCTTATAATCAAATGCATCTTAAAAACATGTAAACGAGACATAAGAAAGTATATTTTCTTTTGCAAGTATTTACCTTTTTTGTGTATCTTGTGCTTACCTTACCACTATGATTGTAAGCTAATGTGTGTGACAGAAAAATGAATTAATGTGTTTTAATTATAAATCACTATTTTGTTAATTATAGTATATTACTGTTTGGATATTACATGGAATTGATTTAGTATATTACCAAATTTGTTGTTTAAATGGGTTTTATTAGATGTTGTACCACAGGCTATGTTGTATGGCTACCACAGGACTAAAACCCTTAGTTATTCTTTCAATTGACGCAGATTATTCCCTTGTGGGTCTCTGAAAATAATTTGTTTGTTATGTATACGCCTCGTATAGCCTACAATTAAACCAACCGTTTCATTTTAATGCCATAAAATTCTTGCCCACAAGCCTGACAATTTTGCATTGGCAAGAGTAAACAATACAGTTTAAATGGTAAATAAATGTATAATTGTTCCTGTTTTTGAAATTAAATTTAACATTGGGTATATCTGATATGTTTAGTGTAAAACATACAAATATGGGAGAGAATATGGGAGAAGACAAATCGATAGGGATATTAATGTTTAAGAAAATTGTAACAGAAATGCACAATGTTTGTCTTTCCTACCAATATCTTTGAAGTGAGAAAAATAATCACGGACTTAAAATATAAAAAGGCACCTGGGACTTATGTAATATGAACTGAGACTTTAAAAACAAATAGTGGAATTCCCGTTACCGGAACCGTTAACACGTATCAACTTATGCTTCTAAAATTGGAGTATGTCCATCTGCCTTTAAATTTTCAGTAGTAAAACCTATACATAAAAGGAGATAAACTTGAACCAAAAAACTTTCGCCCTATCACACTGATTACAAATGTCAGTAAAATATTTGAAAAAATATTAAACGGATTTATAAAAAAAATTACATGTTGTGTGATTATCAGTATGAGTTCAGAGAAGATCAATATTGGATGCTATTACTTGCCTTCCAAAAAAAAATATGTCAATAAATCAAAGCATAGGTCTTCGTTAGAAATCTTTTTTAGATTTTGCAAAAACTTTCGATACTGCGAGCTACCCGATGTTAATCAAATTTCTTGAAATTATGGGTATTAGGAACTTACCCTGACAAATAATCAAAGGCTACCTGACCGATAGAAAGCAATATGTTAGCAGAGGAGATGAAAAAACACCAATTTAGAAACAAAATGCGGAGTACCACAAAGCACCATCCTAGGGTTTATTATTTTCATACTATATATATGAACAATTTATTTTTTATTGATAATTGTGGTCAGATAAAAAGTTTTGCAGGTGATACTGTTATTTATTACGAAGAGGATAACTGGAACTATTTGAAAGCAAAAGTCGGGACAGATTTTGGCTCGATTATAGATTTTTGTCTATAAATACATCTATCTATAAATTTGTATAAAACCTCATACAAGTCAGTTTAATTAGTTTAGAAAAATTGCATACAATGAGTATTAGTTTGTTTCACTACATCTAAGGTATGATTATTGATTTTAAAGACGAGTTAAATTATTGGACCATACTCTAGGGAATGTTTAAAGAACTGAAATGCAAAGATGGAGATATAGTCATTTAACAAAAATGATGAGCCATTTGAACCCATTGTTAATTTAATTTTGCAACTTTTTAAAACTTAGAGTATACTGTCTTTATAAATAGAAATAATTTTCTGAGATATATTGAAGGTTCTAAATTAATAGTTGAGGTAATTAAAGAAAGTTAGAAAGAACTGAAAAATATATTAACTATACTCTGCGGATCATTCTACGGAATTAGATCTCATGCCGTACATTATCGACACCTGAATTAAAAATAAAGGTAAAAGTAAAAGTAGCATATACTATTGAAAAATACCCAGAAACAGTTAAAAAGTTCTTTGATATGTGACTTACTATTTTCAATATACTTCTTTAGGCATTGTTAATTTCTTTTTGTTTTACTTCAGAACGTAAAAATTTTAATTAATGTACATAATTAATGTTCCTATTTTTCTTACACAATTGTCATAACCACAGTTTAATCTACTATCTCTTATAATCGTAATAGTGGAATGTTGCATTCTGAAAGCAGCTGGTATGCTCTCAAAGATAAATTAGTATTCTTGTTAAATTAGTAATGAAGATACATCAGCTCGGTAACAAAAATAAAACAAATAGTTAAATGGTCATCAAATCTTACATAAATACGGAAATTATTTAAGAAAATATGAGGATAAACTGACATCCGTGGTGTGAACGCTGTTCAGAGTTATTTAAAATTTGGAAGAACATGGTAGTCTACATCTATGTTTATTGTATATTTAGTGTTTATACGTAAACGTTATAAAAATAAAGAAATACAAAAAAAAATAAAGTTACTGAAACAATAATTTATTAGGAATTATTTACCTCTTGATTGACGATCTTGCAAATAGACATCAAATTAGACTCCTAAATCCACGGAATATGCTAGAAAGTGTTAAGTTGTGTGTTTTTATGCCTTTTTGAGCACAGTGGCCCTATTTTCAAAGGATATTACTCTTCAACAATGTTGAGTCTTTTATAGTATTACTATTTTTCAATTTTCTTATATAACTAATAATCTAATGAACTAATAATCTAATGTAATCGATAAGTTATTTGATTATAAGTTTACGTATTATGCTAGAAATAAGTATTTCACCTCAAAAAATGAATAATGTGAATGTTTCTTGTACTTTTCTTTATCTTCATACATTCCACGTCAAGTTAAAATTTGTTGCCAAAATTTCGTTATTAAGAAAATCAAATCAGCCCGGCGATATTTCAAAATTAATCTTAAATTTTTAATATTAGAGCTATGTTCGCATACAATTAGAAAATATAATACGAATTGGTATTAACTGCTTATTCTGGCCACGTTCTGGTTGTATTACACTATGCTCATAGAAGTTCTCCTTTCTAACTCTCTTTAGTTCTTCGTTGCTACTAAATGTTTCGCTTACATATGTACCTTTGAGGCATAGGTGATATCTCTTTTTGTGATTAAATCATTTTTTTATTATAAAGTCATTAAAATACTACTATAAATTTAAGAACATTATATGTTCTTAAAGTACTACTGCTCTTTACCCACTCTTTGAGATGAGGTGCTGTGCTGTACTTATTGAGGTAGATTATTCGAGTAGAATATAAGGAAATTATGGTGGAGGGATGGAGAAATGTACAAAGTGAGTGGCTGCTAATTGGCTAACTTGCTAGACAGTTCCAGATACTGGGTAATCTTAGTCATAGTCACCTTCATTCAGGAAGGTAATTTTTTAAATTTTATTGGTTCTTCAATATTAAAAATAATAACAATTTAGTATTTATAATGAAAATTATATGTTCTATATAGAATCAGTATTCTAAACATAAATAGAACTTTCATCTCAAGTGTGAATTGTCGATAAACTAAACTTTTGAAACTTGAGAAGTTTGAACAAAATACTACTAAACTTCACGAGACTTCATAAATCTATTTGAGATTAAAATGCGCGCAATTACTTTCTGCAAGAGCTTTAATGGAGGTACAGATAATAAATTTAATAAAACCCTTAAAACATTGAAGTAAAGAACTAAGAAATGTGTTTAACGTATCTGTTATATACACTATAATTAGTTTATGCGTTCCATTAATAATAAATATTACAGATATATGGTTCAATATAATTAGATTTCAGTTGCTTTTTGCTTGTAATTTAAGTTGCCTTACGGAAGTAAATAGCAAAATAACCATGAAGTATAAGAAGTATCAAAAGTAACGAACAAGGATAGTTTTATTTTATTTTAAAATCTGTATTATTTTCATATCTTAAATTGATAAATAATTCATCAACAGCTGCTGTTTCAGTTGTTTAATTTTGTTATGTAATGCATTTTTCACAAATAAAACAAATGTCAGCGCTTATCAAAGCCATCCAGCTCTTTCTATCCTTAATTGAATAAGTTAAAATTAGAAAAGGTAATCTATGTAATGTCGTAACACATAATAGGAAAAAATAAAAATAAGTTGACTCTTATCGTAGTCCATCCATTTCAAGAATATTCATTACATGTATTTTTTGAATTTTACAGATTTTATTATTTTAATCCGTCTTGCTGTTGTTCCGTAAATATTGGAAATATGTGGATTATAAATAATGAACAGCTGCATCAATTGCAGCTACTTTTAATGGTCTTCTACAAAGTTCATTAAAATTTTGTTTAAAAGGGGGAAAACTCGGAAACATTAAAAGTAGTAATTAGGCTAATGACTAAGCCTAACTGTGATAATGCAAAAGTTGACAAATTGTTTCAATTTAGTATGCTATTATATAAGTATACGAAGAAGGTACATAATTTATACACTGAACTAATTTATTTCCACCTCTTAACTTTATTTTTTTCTTATTGGATGTTATGAAGCTATTCGTCAAATTACTTAAATTAATATACGAATACATAGATTATATATTTGATGTTTTACTGATCATATGTAGATCTGTTTTAAATATGTAGTACAGCTGGTAAAATATTACGGAAAACTGGGCATCCAGCGGTTTTTGAAATAATGTTTGATATTACATGTTATATAAAGTGTAAAGTGTTATTTAAGAGCACATAAATATCTTACGTTATTTGCTACTACACTAAAATACAAAATGAAGTTTCTAAATGTACTCATAAACTTATAATTAAGTTTACAACACATAAATCTAATATCTGTATAAATAAAGGAAAATAAACAATATCTTCAGAGAATATCTCTATTAACTATAAATACAATGGAAATTATATAGTTTTTTATATATTCATCCCATTTAGGCATGCATATATAAAGGTGACATCTCTTGTAAGTACGCGTCAGTGTACTACAAATGCTGGTATGGGTAATAGTGTGAGTAAACTGTGTATTATTTCAGGATCGTGAAGCATATGGCGAAACATAAATATAAAATTCAGGATCAGGATATGATCAATACTATTATTTATAGAAATTGATGTGCCACTCGGTGAAAGTACATTCAATAGAGAGCTAGTGAAAGCTGTCTATATATATATATATATATATATATATATATATATATATAGGGTGATTCAGCTAACTCGTTCATTAAAAGTTTATGAACTTTCCATTGGAATTCATTTTTTAAAGTTTGGAGTCAGGGGTTAGCGAGGACGATCTATTCAACTAAAGTATCTTCGATTTTCTGACACTTCCGGTTATACCGGAAGTAGCTATCAACTTCCTTATTTTAAATAGAACGCCCAGTATATTATTACATTTTTGAATTACCCTGCTGATTTTAAGTGAACTTTCTTAACAATTCCCTATACCTATCTTCAGCAGTTTTTGAGATATTTTAATTTTCTTGAAAAAATTAGGTTTTGTAGTATCCCGTTGAAATGCTCGTCACTTATTCAAAACAACAGTTATAGTAGCAAATTTTGGGCTGTAATTAGGCGGACTACTAAGCTTTCAGGTGATATGTAGTTTGATTTTTTATTATTTACAGGATGTCCAAAAATTGAGTTCATTCTGACAAACTTCAACTGCTCAAAAGTCAATTTTCTTAAATAGAACACCCTGTATTTTATTGCTTTCTGTGATGGAGAATTAAGTTATGTTTCAATCTGTATTAGGATTCTCTATACCTATCTGCTACCGTTTTCTTGCTATCGAGGTATTTTTTATTCGACACCATAGTTTTCCATTTTATTAATTTACTTCTGACCAGCGGGCTATGAAAATTAACACAACGTAACATTTATATTTATTTTTTATCATAAACAATGGTGCAAAATTATTGAACAAAAAAAAATCATTATGAATAAAAAGCATATTTTAAACGATTTGGAACTTACATTAGCCTAAACAATAAAACATAATAACAATAATAACTAAATGTTCACAATTGGGTCTTATTGGTGTAACAACTGTTCTATGTGCCGTCCGTTGTGTTCTAAGCACAATAAAACTCGTTTATTAACCTCAACGGTCGTAGATTTCAATACCATTCCTTCATCTAGTTCGGTGGAGGCAGTTCTAACTCGATGTAATAAGTCATCTCTGGTATTGACGGGCGTATACAAAAGCTTGATAGTCCGCCTAATTACAGCCCAAAATTTGCTACTGTAACTTTTGTTTTGAATAAGTAACGAGCATTCCAATGGGATACTACAAAACTTAATTTTTTCAAAAAAATTAAAATATCTCAAAAACTGCTGAGGATAGGTATAGGGAATTGTTAAGAAAGTTCACTTAAAATCAGCAGTGTAATTCAAAAATGTAATAATATACTGGGTGTTCTATTTAAAATAAGGCAGTTGATAGCTACTTCCGGTATAGACGGAAGTGTCAGAAAAGCAAAAATACTTTAGTTGAATTGATCGTCCTCGCTAACCTCTGATTCCAAATTTTAAAAAATGAATTCCAATGGGAAGTTCATAAACTTTTAATGAACTTGTTAGCTGAATCATCCTGTATATATATATATATATATATATATATATATATATATATATATATATATATATATATATATATATATATATATATATATATATATATGTTAAATCACTAGTTTGGATTTAAACTTTTTAAAAACAATTTATTTTATTTAACGGACGAACAAGAATTTAGATGTGTGAGTATAACAATAATACTAATACTAAAATTATACTAAAGCTATATTAAAATTATACTGCTCATGCAACGGGTTTGCTGTGACTTTATAAGTTTCGTTATGCTGACATCGTTGAAAGTAAAGTTAAAATATAATTGGCAAAAGATTAATTTAAAGAAAGAACATTATAAGGTTTCAGCAAATCATCATAAACGTTGGTTACAATGTATATAGTTATATGATAAAACACGTAGCAGTATTGAGTTACGTCTGGCTTTCAGATAACATACTGAAGGTTTTATGTTACCTGATAATAAAGTTATAGAAGTGTGAGAACTACTTTGAATAATGAATGCAATACAATATACTTTATATAACAACTCCCCTTTTTAACAAAAAGTTGGTGTTATACAGCAACTTTTCAAAAATAAGTAAAATTGAAATTAATAATTATGAATTTAACGATTATTGAAGTTATATAATAATAATAAAGTTAATTGAGAATATGAAGCCTTAAGTTAAGTTTAAATTATACAATTAATATTTTTTAAATATAAAATTTACAAAATTAAAATATATAGAGTCTTTGAAACCGATTTATAACTGAGAAACATTAGTTCAGTTCGATTTCTTCCTCTGGGGTTTCATCTTTGGATCTGATCGATGGTCTTCTTCTGGGCAGGATGCTCCTGAAGGATTCTCTTAAGCGTTTAGAAGGTCCAGGTGGAGGTGGTGGTGAATTTGTTGTGAGGGCGATTGCTAATCTGTTTCTCTTTCGGCATTTACATAAAATATATAACAAAATGAGAGCTACTATTAGTGCAATGATAAAATAAGTGAACCAAGAGATGTGTTTGGTGACAAATGGTTCGTTGATCAAATCGTCTAACGTTCGAGAATACTCGTCCAATTTGTGTTTGGCAATCTCGAGGTCTTCCACATTTAAGTTATTCAATTTTAATGGTTCTAATTTTGGGATTTGGATGTCATCGGGGATTCCTTGACAACAATTAAAGGGAATTAAAATGGGGTGATCACTAACACTGGTTTGCGAAAAGTTCTTAGGGTCAGCTTGTATTTTTGTCACTCCTATGAAAGCACTACATCCAGGTTGCAATTTAAGAATGGAGTTTTTATAAATGATCTCTGTCTTGGTGTTTATTTGTTTGCAATTTACAGTAATTTGAAGTGGTTCTGAAGTAATTGTTAGCCATGATGAGTCCGTTAGTTGTTGGACATTGTAGCCTTTTGCAAATATTATTGAAGTTTGGCAGCTCTCAGGTAAAGTTTTTAAGTGTTTCAGGATTTGGGCTTCACATATAGCATTGTCGTCGATGGGGTATGCAAATAGATTGGAACATATCTTTGTGCCAAAGAAAAGTGGTTTACAGTCTTTTAGATTTTTGATGGGTATGTACATCAAAGAGTCGACGTAACGCGCTAAGTATTTTTGTGATGAAGATAAAACATGATATAGACCAGTTCTATTATTTAGGATAGGGATTGGATATAATCTAAAAAGGGTGTATCTTTGTTGGTCTATTAGAGGGATTTTCAATACAAATACCAAGTCTGAGTCAGTTTGATATGCTTCTAATTCCATAATATCCAAATATTTGGCAATATTGGAAGATTTTATAATAATATAAATTGTTTTGGTGTAAATTTTGTGAAATTTCCTGAAGCGAGGTTATCAAATTTTCAGGATTGATTATCGACGTATAAATAATTTTTAATCGCGCGAAAGTTATTGAATTTAGAATATCATTTAATTGGTTCTCGATATACAGGTAACTTTCCATGAGAAGTTCACATTTTTCTAAAAATCTTAATTTTGCTTCAATTACTTTAATTTTATCTGCTGTCCTATAAATTGTGTCTGATATTATTTTTATATCTCTATTGAAGGTGGCTTCATCAATTTGCAACTTTTGTATGGTAGCGTTAAATTTCTTTATGACGGATGTTGTTACTGAGATTTGATTTTTCATTAAATTTTCTAATTGATGCTCGTCATTAGTTAATTTATTGATGCAATTCATGTAGTATTCGCCATCTTCGGAATCTAAATTTCCTGTAATTGACTTAAATATTGTACCAATGCCATTGAGAATTCCACGTTTGTAACGTTTAGTATAAAAATAAATTTCGCTTAATTTTTCTTGAATTGAATTTGAAATTTGGGTTAATAAGCTGATGTGTGTTTTTACTTCACCTCGAAAAAGGTTCATGTTTTCAAATGTGGGGTTAATAGCGTATAAGAGAATTTCAAGCATTTTCTCCTTATGTTCAAAAGTGTTCTTTATTGATGAAATGTTTTTGTGAACCAGAAGAGTCCATTGTTTATTTGTTACAACGATTTCGCTATCTCGATGATAATATATTCCAATGGTGTTGTTTATTGGAGTAATGGTGTATTGGGATATTGCTGCTCCAATCAGCAGAAGAAACCTGAAAATAATTTAATTCTCAAAATATGGTTTCATCCTGTCGAAATTGACTTTTGTCGTTTGTGACGTTTCGAGATTTAATAAAATTGCAGAATTTTGAAAGATTTTTATTATTTTCGAAAGGACCGTTAAATTTATTATGTAATTTATCTTTAATTTGAGATTCCTTAACATAGACTTTATCGCCTATTTTAAATTGTGTAGGATGTTCTGGAACGTTTCTATCGAATCTTAATTTAGCCTTTTCTTTTTGAAGCTCAGTTTTTGTGCGTGCAATTTTATAATAGTATGAAATTCTATTATTTAGGTCTCGTATATATTTTGAAATCAACTCTTTTTGGTTATACAAAGTTTCAGGTGGGCGACTGGACGTATGTCCAAATACTAGCTCGTATGGAGAGAAACCGTGTGTTTTATTCGTCGAGTTATTATAACAAATAACAGTGTAAAGAATTACGTTTAGTGGATGTTCATTAGGGTTTTCAGCCTGATTAGTACGAATTATCTCTAAAAGTGTGGAGTGAAATCTTTCCACAGATCCGTTTGATTGAGGGTGGCTAACGCTAGAAAATGTTAATTTTATGTCGTATAAGGTACATAGGTCTTTAAGTAATACATTGTCGAATTCTTTACCGTAATCCGAATGTATACGAAGCGGAGTACCAAAATGCTGAAAATAAAGAAGTAATGTATTTACTGTTGATTTAGCGGATTTATCCTCTAATGGGTACGCTTGAGTAAATTTGGTTAGTTCATCCCTAATAGTTAAGACATAATTTCTTTTTGGAATTTCTAGTATATCGATATTTATTCTTTCAAATGGTGTTCTTGGTGTTTCAGTTATCACCAGGGGATTGCTTAAGTTTTTCCGTAAAGTCTTTGTTTTCTGGCATATTTCGCAATTTTGAATGAATTTAGTTACGTCTTTAGTTAAACCGGGCCAGTTATATTTATTCCTTATTCTCCGAATGGTTTCGTTTATTCCGCGGTGTAAATTTGCTTTTCCTGTATGGTTTTGGTCTAATATTATCGGAATTTGATCTTCGTCAGGTGTCTTAGTTATGTTTTGGCAACTAACTAGGTTTAAATCTTTTTCAGTGAAAATAAATGACAACATTTCGAGTATTGGCAATTCTAAATTATTTTCAATGAAATATGTTTTTGAAGATTCGAAAATATCTTTGTCTTTGTAAAGAGTAATAAACATTGTTTCGATTATCTCTTCGGTGTCGAAGAGTAACAAAACAATATAATATTTTCGGTTTTTCACCGTTTTACTCGTGACAATATTAATTTTGTTGTGGATAAAACTTGGTTTTTCCTCGAAAATATCTTCAATTATTTTATAATGTAAGTCTTCGAGTTTGTCTTTTTGGAAAAACGTTATTATGTCTTTATGTCCTTCGTCTAATAATTGTTTGTTCGTAATTTTAATTTTTGAATAGTCTATTAATGACTGGGTTTTATATAGGTGAACAAATGTATTTAATTCTTGTAAAATTGATTCTGGTGAAATTTCGGTATTTTCTGAACTAATTGATTCGTCGTCTGTATTTGATGTTAAAATTTTGTTTTTGAAATCCACACATTTTTGAAAATGGTTAATTTTGATACGGGATAAGGCATCCGCATTTTTATTAATTTTGCCACGTTTATATTCAATCTGGTAGTCGTACTCTTCAAGTTTTAAGCGCCAGCGTGCTAGGCGACTACCGGGGTCTTTAATAGAGAAAAGCCAGGTAAGAGGTCTGTGATCTGTTATCAATTTGAACTTTCTTCCAAAAATATAAGGGCGAAAATGTTTTACGGCCCAAACAATAGCGAGAAGTTCTCGTTCTATTGTTGAGTACTTTGTTTCCGCACTACAGAGAGTTCTGGAGGCGAAAGCTATGGGTAGGTCTTTACCTATAGGACCTTGCGAAAGTACAGCGCCAATCGCAAAAGCGCTCGCATCTGTTGTGAGTAGGAATGGCTCGTCAAAATTTGGATACGATAGTATGGGGCTTGAAGTAAGGGTTTGTTTTAAATCTTCGAAAGATTTTAAACATTCTGAATCGAAATTGAAAGGGGTGTCTTTTTGCAGTAATTTAGTGAGAGGTTTGGAAATTTTGGCGAAATTATCAATGAATCGTCGGTAATATCCGGCGAGGCCAAGAAATGATTTAATCTCTCTCTGGTTAGTTGGTTGGGGAAAATTTTTGATGCATTCGATCTTAATTGGATTTGGTTTTACACCTTCTTTAGGGACGAGGTGACCTAAATATGCAACTTCCTTACGAAGGAATTCGCACTTGTCCGGTTGAATTTTCAAATTAGCTTTTTGAAGACGTTTGAAGACTTCGGTAAGCCGTGAAACATGGTCCTGGATTGTTGGGGAATAGACGATTATGTCGTCCATGTATACAAGGCATCTCGCGTTTTGGATTCCTATTAAGATGTTATCCATTACCCTTTGGAAGGTTGATGGGGCATTTTTCAAACCGAATGGAAGCCTATTAAATTCAAAATGACCGTTTTCGACTGTGAAAGCGGTTTTTGGAATGTCACTGGGTTCGATCTCAATCTGGTGGAAACCGGAGGCCAAATCGAGGGTGGTGAAATATTGACATTTGCCAAGTTGGTCTAAAAGATCAGAAATGTTTGGTAAAGGGTATTTATCTCCTACAGTTAACTCATTGAGTTTTCTGTAGTCAACTACGACACGCCATTTTTGTTTACCTGACGCATCAAGCTTTTTGGGGACAACCCAAATCGGTGAAGACCAGGGGGAATTTGAATGTTTGATAGTACCTTGTTCTTGCATTTTCGATACCTGTCTTTTCACTTCCTCTTTGTGAATTTGAGGGTAGCGATACGACTTTGTAAAGGTAGGTTTAGCACTGTTGGTGTCTATTGTGTGTTTGATCTCATTAGTAAATGTCAGAATATCTCCTTCGAGATAGAAAATATCTGAAAAGTCTAGACAAAGTTGAGTAATTATTTCTCTTTCTTCCTCATTTAAGTGATCAAGACGAAGTTGTTGCCTTATTTCTTCGCGTCTATCTGTATAAATTTCAGAATTATATTCGTTTAAATTATTTAATGAAAAATTTTGAATTGGTTCTAGTTTAATTTCGGAAAAATCTATTATTTTTGGGACTGCGTTTGCGTTTAATACGGAGGCAAGAAATTCTCCTTTATTGTTAATTTTGACTAGTGCATTAGGAAGTCGTACTTTATCTATTTCCATAGCTGTTAATATGGCTTCGGTGTTTACAAGATTACATCGAAATTTTGAAATTTGTTCTGTACGAGGGTTGATAGAAATTTTGTTGAGAAATTTATTAGTTTGAACATTTTGTTTTTTATTATTTTGTACATTAGTGGAATTTTCTGTGGCTTTGAATAAAGGTACAGTTTTGAAGTTAGTAATTAATTGTCTATTTTTTATGTCAATAATGCAGTTGTAATGTTCTAGAAAATCGGATCCTAGTAATCCGTCGAATTCAATATCGATATTATGAATGTAGACTTTGTGAGGATCAGTGAGAGTAAACGGAACGAGTGTAGATTCATTAATTATAATTTTTTGATCGGTAATTCCCTGTATTATAACGTTTTCGGGAAAACGTTTAGAATATTTTTCATAAGTTTTTGGCTTAAATATGGATAGTCCGGCACCTGTATCTATTAATATTTTAAATTTTTTTGTAGCATCTTCAATGTAATATAAGTTTTTGGGATTTACTGTTAAAAGGGCACTTGATATTCCTCTATTTATAGGAATATTTGTTTGTCTTGCTGTTGGTTGGTGTTTAAATTCATTATTTGAATTTGGTTTTCTAATTCCGTTATTTCGCATAGCTGTTGATCCGGTGGATGATCTTGAGCTTGAGTAGTTTGCCGAAAATCCTGATTAGTATCAGAATAATTAAATTGGTCTGTTGAAAAATTAAAATTTTGTTGATATGTTGGTTCGTCTGAATATGAATCTTGATATTGTTCGTAATTTTGATCGCAATTGTAATTATATTGATGAGCGGTATCATCAGTATATTGTGAATGTGAGTTATACTGGTGAGCAGTATCATCAGTGTATTGTGAATCGTATTGATGAGCCGTATCATCAAAATTTTGGTTCATTTGAGCGTTCATATGATGAGCTCTTTGTTGATTATAATTCGGATTTGGCCGAATTATTGGTGGTCTTGATTGGTTTGTATAGTTGGGATTCGGTTTAATAGCTGAAGGCCTGTTTTGTTGAAAACTGTTTTGCTGGTAATTATTTTGTTGGAAATTTGAATTCATCGGTCTATTATTTCCATTTGGATTAAATTGAGGTCGCTGATAATTTTGATTTAAGTTGGATGATTGGGCCTGATTAAAATTTTGTTGAAAATTAGGCCTAGAAAAGTTTTGGAAAGGTGCTGAAGAATTTTGTTGCTTCGTTCGGCACTCATTTATTGTGTGACCATTACGTTTACAATATGTACATATCTTCTTAGCATTTAGTGAATTAGGTAGTAATGGTTTATTTGATTTTTGAAATTTTTGAGATTCAAAGTATGACAATTGAAGTTCCCGTTTAATCCTGGATATTGCTTGAAGCATATCCATAGGATTACTTGCTCTTATTATAGATCCTAATTTTGGATCCAGCCCTGTCAATAAAGTGTTAAGAGTCATTGTCTCGATTAAATTGGATTGTGCGGTTTTTTGATCAGCGGTTAAAGGTTGTTTCTGAATCGCTGCATGCATTTTCGCATTATGCGTTTGCAAGCGGGATACAAAATTTAAAGCTGATTCATTAGATTGTTGGTTAATTCTTTGCAAGTCTTGAATTAGAGACGTAAGGTCCATAGAGTCTCTAAAGTGAGTCTCTAATAGATATTTGATTTCTTCCCAAGTTGACGGGTTCCTAGAATTTACTAGTTCAGCGGCTTTTCCACGTAATTTATTTTTAACATGGAGAGTTAAAAGTATTTTTTGATTATCGACCGCCATGTCGAAAGCGCATTTAATAGCATTTAAGAATGTTTACAAGAAAATTTGATTTCCGTCATACTCCGGAACAATTGAGAAAATTTCTGACAGTTTGTAAGGTTCTAAGATAGCTTCGTTTGCCATTTTTATAAGTTAATTAATTATTATGTTTAAATTAATTGTTGTAAAGTTATTTAATTAAATAAAATTAAATAAAAATAAATTTGCAGATGGGAAGGATAATAGTTTTTGGTCTATATCCTGTATAATATTTCTTAAAATTATAAATAAATGTTTCAAAGGTAACGTGTCAATTCTTTGACTTACCAAATTTTTTCCATTTGTCTTCCGGCCAGAGTCCACAACCAGTGAGGCAATTCCGTGTTCTGGAAACGGGGTGTCTTCGGGAAGGATGGCTTGCAGAGGAGAATCACAAACAGTGAGGGCAGGTCCGTGTTCTATCTGCGATTTCCCCTGTTGTTTTCTTTGTTTCTTTGTAGATTTGTTTCTTGTTTCTTTTGTTGAAGTCTTCGTGTTTCAAAGTTGCTTCTTTGAAGTATTCTTGTTGCGTGTTTGCTTTCTTCTTGAGCTTTGTTCTTGATTTCACTTCGGAATTGGAATTCCACGTTACTAGTGAGGCAAATCCGTGTTCTAATAACGCGTGAAATCCTACAACGACTGCGCCAAATTTGTTAAATCACTAGTTTGTATTTAAACTTTTTAAAAACAATTTATTTTATTTAACGGACGAACAAGAATTTAGATGTGTGAGTATAACAATAATACTAATACTAAAATTATACTAAAGCTATATTAAAATTATACTGCTCATGCAACGGGTTTGCTGTGACTTTATAAGTTTCGTTATGCTGACATCGTTGAAAGTAAAGTTAAAATATAATTGGCAAAAGATTAATTTAAAGAAAGAACATTATAAGGTTTCAGCAAATCATCATAAACGTTGGTTACAATGTATATAGTTATATGATAAAACACGTAGCAGTATTGAGTTACGTCTGGCTTTCAGATAACATACTGAAGGTTTTATGTTACCTGATAATAAAGTTATAGAAGTGTGAGAACTACTTTGAATAATGAATGCAATACAATATACTTTATATAACATAATATATATATATATATATATATATATATATATATATATATATATATATATATATATATATATATATATGCGTATTCCTTTATAATGTATTCCTGAGGTAAAAAACTTCCGTGAGGACGGGAGGGATACTAATGGGGTCCAGTATTTTTTGTTGTATACAGTGATCACATAAATGGTGGTTCTTTTAAATTTCAAGCATTTCCTTCTCGAAAAGATGTTCGACACCATTAATTTAAATTTTGAGGGCCTATTCTTAGACTAACATTCATCTACAGTGGATAACCTAAAAAATGATATCACATCAAAGTTCACATTTTTTGTTCTCTGTAGTTTATTTAATTTTTAACCATGCGTTACATTCTTATTATATCTTATGTACCATACCCTCGATGAAACCTAATTTAAGATGGTGATCTCGTAGAATAACTAATGTTTCTTTCAAATAATGATAATTATGTACGTATAGATGATTAGGAAGATCTTAAAAAAACATACAGCCACAGTATAAAATCTATTAACTTAAATTTAGTTAAAAGCATAACCGATAACATACCCTTGGATGTCATTATCAAATATCAAGATGGATTTAGGGCTGGTCTTTCCGCCACAAAGGCAATTATGAAATTATTATATAATTTGTATGAAAATTTAGATACTAATGAAAAATGTGTGGGTGTCTTTCCGTATTTGATTAGGCTTGTGATCCAGTGGGTCATGCAAAAATTATTAAAAAAATGGAGAGATATGGTGTAGGAGTTCAACGGTTAAATTGGTTCAAAAATTATTTGTAAAATAGAAGTCATTATACAGAAATATAACATTGGGTCTGACTTTCTTCAAAGTTCGATTGGTATACCACAAGGATCAGTTTTCGGTTATTATATATTATGTATGGAAACCACTTTAGTGTATGTAATCCCATAGTATTTACTGATATCACTTCTCTATTAGTAGCAGAATCAAATTTGATGCAAATTCGTAACAGCTTGTTGAACTTGAATAAAACATAAATATAAATAAATATTAAAAGTATTCTAAAAGTTTATTTTAATTATCTTCAACTGAATTGTCAACTCGCCTGTCTAGAAGCTCGTCGAGTAACATTTAATAAACGAGTTTCCCCACGAACACTGAGTTCGTGGGGAAACTCGTTTCCTATTTTTGTTGCTGCATTGAAGATTTCAGCCCTTTCCCAGGGATTCTAGGAGTAATTAAAGAAACAAACGTGATGAAAATTTATATTTTACAAAGTATACTTACATACTTAATGCATAATAACTTTTGGAGATCAAATTAAATCTTTTAATTTAAGTAAATATTTTGATAAATCAGTTAAAATTTTATTTTTGAGAAAAAATTTTCAAGATAATAGTTTTCTGCTCCAATAATCTAGATAGATTTGAGTCTTAGCATTTTAAGTAACTTCTACTAATAATAGATGTTTAAATATTGACAAATGATAAATGTTTTTTTAAAGTAAAAAGAGTAGTAAAGTAAGTAAAATGGATTAAATAATAAAATATTACATATACTAGAAGTGACAAAGAAACTTATGTCTGCTTCTTAAATAGAAAATTTAAAGTTTTTCTATATCATATTGACTTTTTGCATGAAAAGATTCGTAGGATATAGTAAGTTTTGGATGTCACTGTATATGCCGTTTCTATGAGAGAAAGACAGAATATTAACAAGATTTGAGCAAAAATGTTGTGATAATAAGTCTGATAAACCTAAACCGAAAGTATTATAAGTATAAACCTAAAAGTATTTTTTCAATGTAATCATTTGAAATATTAATAACATTAGAAATTCGTACGTATATATGCAAATTAATATATCAAGTACTGCGCTTCTTAACATACTTTGACTAGGGGTAGTTGCAGTCCTCAAGAGAAGCTAACAAACGTATTCATCAATCCTTGTACATACAAAATCGAGGTTGGAAGTTTAGAAGTTGAAAGTGGCCGAATGTAAATATGTCTGAAATCGGACATAAAATCAATGAAAAAAACATATTGCTGTTAAAATTCGCAAACAACAACAGAAATCGTGATTGGAAAATGTGTTCAATAGAAAAGATAAGATAAACAGATAAATTTACATTTAAGTTTATCACAATGTATGGCAGGATTTTATAAGAAATTAAATTAAAAGACGCACTCTCGGTTAATGAATTTTAAAAAGTTAGTATAGCGAATGACGTAAACAAAGGAAAACACTGTCCTTCGCCGAATTTTTTGGCAGTTTTTATGAGTAGAGCATCGAAAAATAAGACATGTATTTCCATCTGGCTGTCAATAAACTTCTTAAACCCGAATATTTGGCCTTACCTCAGTAACCATATCAGAAAACAACATTGAATAAAAACAATAATATTTCACTAAAAGGGACTTTGTACTGTCTTAAAAATAAACAGTATTCTTCTCATAGCAGTGAGGGGATGGGTTTCAAAGCTTTTGTTTCACCCTATGCTGCTACATATTTTCACTTCATGGAGGTGGTTATTTTTTATATTTATATAATAAAAAGTGACTTGTTTTTAGATTTTTTGCTAGTTCAGAGAACATGCAGACATAGAACGTGCGACATAACAGAGAAAATTTTTGTTAACATATGCGTCAGAGTTGCAAATCTTTGTTTCAGTGTGCCGCAAACACTTGAAAGTTTATACAGAATTAAGGTCTATTCGCGATCTCTATCGATATCTTCTGGTAGAGATACCTTAAAATAAATAATTTTATATTGAAAAATCGTTGAACATTCTTAAGGGTAAGACAAATTTTTTTAAGAACGAAATTTTTGTAGTATGAATATCCTATAATATGATAAAACATTATACCTTAAATATAGCCTTGTGCTATTTTAATTTGATAATTTCACTTAATGTTACATATTGTAGTACAATCTTAAGCCGTAAACCTCCATTTAAGAACAACATTGGGGTATAGCTTTTGAAATATTTTACGCTCATATTCTTTCAGTTTATTTTCAATTCTATCCAAACCAAATAATTGAAAAGTTGTATAAATTTATAGGTTCTGACCTATAAAAATGTTGGTTATAACGAAAGAAACAAATTATATAATCATATCAGAAAAACAATGTTGTGTTTCCAGCAGCATCTATGTTGCTCTAACTGAAATCGAAACTACCAGTAGACGGTTACATAATTTGTACTAAATATACGACTTTATAGTTGAAATCACTTTGACAACCTTACAGCAGAATACCGTAGTCGTTATATAGTTCTCCAATATAGCTTTATTACTTATAAGTATCTATTGGAATCTAGTGAATAGTATTTTGTCACCAAGGCAAATAGCTTTAATGTTATTACAACAATGAAGTAATATACAGCAGTACTAATAATCATGCGATGTTATTTATTTGACCCAAAGAAGGTTTTAAAATTTCACAGTAGCAGTTATGTTGTCGGGATCTTACTTAATCCTTTAAAGCTATTAACTCCGTGGTAATAGATTAGAGCGAACATTATGTTTGTATGACTCTTAAGGTGCGTATAAACCTACGCGCCGCGCAACATGCGCGGTGTGCGCATCGCGCGTTCGTTGCTCGTCCAATGTTTATTTTGAAGAACCTTCAAAATAAACGTATTAGTGAAATTATTCATTTTGAAGAACATTCCGCGATCCAGAGGAAACCCACGAACGTTTAATAGACCTTTTGCTTTGTAGATAAAATCATGTCTCTGTCGCGCGACAAAAATTGTGCCGTTTAGGTGATGAGTGGTGCTTTCTTGTTAATCTCAAGTTCGTGCAAGAAGAAAAGGAAACAACGACGTTAGTGGCACACTAACCTGTTTAAAAAACGGAATGGTACCGCGCTTATTATGGACTTAAAATTGCAAGAAATGAGCGGTCACTATAACAATTTTACTCGACCTTTTCATCCGACCACTCCATTTTTACCGCTGAATGGACGCGCAACAAAAATAAGGAACATCTCGCGCCCCCGTCCAAATCTATACTGCGAACACACAAAGCGTTCATCGAAAAAACCGTCATGAGGTGGATCGTGATGCGCCGTGTGCATGCGGTTCGTACGCAACTCGAATACCCTGTACTAATCTAGAGAACTTGCTGCACACGCGAGGCGTGGACACGGAGCAGCATGCAGATGTATACCCACCTTTAGATAACTCTTCAAAAACAATAGTCGTTTTCTAAAAATACGCGATATTTATTTACAAAAGGTTAGGCACTATTATGTTAAATGTTATTTTTGATAACCGTTAAACATAATTGTGTACTCACTACCACCAAAATATGAAATGAATGTATAATTATATTTATTCAAAAATTTAAAATACTGTTTCCATGGTTTTGAATTTAATAGTGTACATTTTATATTCGTTTAAAACGATAGTATTAATACGATATTGCGTACATGTAGCAAAACTGTGACTTGGATTTATTTTTTGGTTTTTCATTTATGTGAAATTGTAATCGTTTATAATTTAATTAGTTACTTTAAAACAGTTGTTTGCTATATACAAATCCTCTCATCTAGCTCAAATAGCTGTAAACAAATTTTAATATATTTTATAAACATAAATTTATTTTTATTAAAACAAAAATCGAGTGCATGAACGACATTATTGGAGGTTAATTTAAATTGAAAAGTCATTCAAAGCTTGTACGAGCGTTATAAAATATAGGTGTCTATTCAACATATAGAGCATTTTATAAAATATGTATATACCTGGCTGGAAACTATATGATAAAATTTTCAGTGGCCTGCAAAATTGCATGAATCGTAGCACGACGCGACGTTCTAATGTAATATTATAACAATATCTATTTAAGAAGCGGCTCAAAATTGAATTTTATTTGAGTTTCACAGTTGAGTTTCACATATAAATATGAATGCAAGAAATATATTTTAATTTTTCGCAATCCTGTGGATTCTGCTAAAATTAAATAAGTTCCCTTCTTCTGATTATTATTAAGAATTGTGATTGTCGTTATTAAAAAGAATGACGCATAGTTATAGTAATGAGAAATTACTTAATAGTTATTTTATGGAGATTAATGATTTACGTTTACAAAATTCGGCGCTCATCAAGATCTTTAGGCGGAATGTTCTCCACACTGACATGCACCACATGCTTCAACATCTATAGCTGTTGTACAAAGAGTACAAATGATGAAGATATCCTAAATCTGGTTGAGGATGATCCAACATTAAGTACGAGTACAATTGCTAGGCAAGTCAATATATAAGAAACAACAATAGATCAGCTTTTTCAGGAATACCGAAATATTACAGGTTACTTGATTCAAGCTTCGCCAACCAACTGGGCATCATCAGGACATGATTAGAACTGAGACAATTATGGAGACTAAAAACAGTGAATATTTATAGAAAGTAAATAAGACTTAGAAGTAAATAATTTATATCAACTAGTGTAAATAAAGTAAATTGGATCACATTATTAAATGAAATTACAAAACAGGAAATATATAATTTTATATTTCATAAATTTAAACCTTATTTATTTTTAATATAATTAAGTTTACGCGAAAATCAAATCAATGTCGAATCCCACGAAGTCATGAGGTTGTTCATTTCTGTTAATGCTCTCAAGCTTCCCTAAACGAAGCTCTTGAATGCTGCTCGAATTATTTATTAATATTCCTCTATCATACTACCACGGACTTTTTAATTTACTTTTTCTAATTCCAATAAATCCCAGTGTATATAACGCGGGGCGGTCCGTTTGAAAGGTTTAATTATGTGGAATATATGAAATTTAAATAGACATTATTAATTCAAAGACATACTTATATTGATTTATTTGGGTTTACTATTTTATCGCTCCACATTGGATATTTCTTCTCTATAATGACGAATTTACAATGGTGACAATAATGGCATTCGTCATTCACTAATAAGCATACAGAAAATAAGAGAAATTTTGAAGTCGATATTTATTTTTTATTTAGGAAGGAAATAGGTAATTCAATATTGGAGTAAATGACCAAAGTCACATTAGTGAAAATAATATAGCATTGCCACCTATCGTAATAGTAGTCGTTTTCCTAACGCTTTCAATAAAAACCGGTATTTCATAAAACTCTAAACAACCATTACTTATAGTATTAAAAATAGACTGAAAAAGCTAATCAATGTTGCATAAGTCAATCTACGTTTTATTAAAATTTGCTGTTTTCCAAATAAGCAATGTGTCATTGTGTTTCTTAAGATTAGGAAAAGATATTTTGTAAAGGTAATATATGGTGTGATATAGGTGTGATATCCTTCGAAGGCTAATGATTATGAAATTTATTAACGCTAATATAAATCTACTGACAATCAAACTTAAAAGTACATTATTAGAATTTAACGTAGTGTTACATTATTTGATGTCCGTTAAATAATGTTATTAAAAACATATATTAAATAAGTTGACATATTTATAAATATAGAACCTAAGGACATAAGCATCTTTTACTATTACATACGGTTATAACTACTTGCTTAATGTTATTTATAATTTAATTACACTATTACTTAAGAGGTTGTTTTATAAAATATCCTACCCTGAATATTCAGATTATTACTAAATATTATACAGGGCCTCTCAATACGGAATATCCGAACTTGTTATATATAGGTTATAGGGTCATATATATCAAATTTTATTTTCAAAATCAGTGCTCCGTTCGAGTAACGTTCCGCACATTACGTGATGTTTATCCTCGCTACAACCGTCCCGCCGAGTCGACTATTCGACGTTTTGGGGGCCAAATTCGAGTCAATCAATACAACACTCGTACGTCACCTAAATGTAAAGTCTGCTGAACACATCGCTTCTGTACGTGAGAGGGAGAACCCGAGGCAGTCAATTTCTCGTTGTTCGCGTTCTTGCGACTTCAACATGGCGAATTTTACGTCTTGGTTTGGGTCTACACCCGTATAAAATGCAATTGGCCCAGGAACCTAAGGTAAACAATCATAGATAACGCCGTGTGTTCGCTGATTGGGTTCTGGAGCAGTTGAAAGTTGACCCAAATTTCGGCAATAAAATCACCTTTAACGACGAGGCCAATTTTTGGATGAATGGATTTGTGAACAAGCAAAATTTGTGAATTTTGGTCTGGGGGAATCATCGGTTCGTACTGCTTCCAAGACGAAACTGGCATTACGATAACCGTCAACAGTGAGCGCTACAGATCAATGATAAGCAACTTATTGTGGCCGAAACTAGATGATACGGACACTACGTGCCACATAGCGCATGCCACGATTATCTCGCTCAGCAGCGACGTGAACTGAGCAAGATCATGCGACTTAACGCCTTTATTAAATGCGATTTAAACTTCTTTGGGGCGATCTTAAATCGTAGATCTATGCGAATAAACTGCAAAAATTAATGCTCTCAAAGTCAACATAACGAACCTAGCAAATTCAGCCAGATTTATGCGACAAAGTCATCGAAAATTGGACCTCCTGAATACGTGCAATCAAGCATATCTGTGAAGGATATTTGAACGACGTATTTAAATATTCTATCAAATAAAAAGGAACATTGAGTAGATATCTTCCACATATCTTGTTTTATTTAAGTTTAAATATTGAGCGTTCTTATTGAAAGACCCTATAATTGGTAATAAATTATATCGTCAACTAATTTACACTTCTTTAATATACTTGTATTTGGAAATAAAAAATCAAAGTGATTTTAAACATTTGTGACACTCGCTCTAGTAACACACCTGAAAAACTAATCCATCGAATAAATCACCTCCGAAAAAATGCAAATAAATAATCCCCTATAATTTACTTTTCTATAATTCACTTCACGTTCTACGTTCGGAATGCTGAACCAATTTGCTAAATGAATAACACCTCTGCGCTCTGTTATTATTACTCCAGCCAATTGTTTTCAAATTTATAGATACCACATATCCAATACCAACTGCTCATAATTTCTATATCGTGTGCTTTATTTGAATGATGCTTCACGTGGCATATTAAACCCACATAATTATGCCCATGGTAATAGAATGACATGGTTTCTAAATACACTCTTCATGCTGTAGCTAGAGAGAAACATAAAATGTTTATTGTTTGGAAGAGGAAATATTTCGCAAAAATTGTTGTTTTTTTCTGCACATGTCTCTATTTAAAAAGCCAATGTTCTTCAACGAAATGTAGTTAATTTTGATCAGTTTATAAAGGGTATTTCAATAAGGATGCGCGATTTTTAAACGTAAATAAAACAAAGTGCGTGTGAAATATCCACTCAATTATTTTTACTTGGAAGAATATTTATGACATTAAGTATGGAAAATAACGTTGAAATGTTCGCCGTGGCTTTGTTTGTGGCACGTATTCGGGAGGTCCAATTTTCGATGACTCTGTCGCATAAATCTGGTTAAATTTGCTGGATGGTGTTCGTTATGTCGACTTCAAGGGCCTTAATTGTTTGCGGTTTATTCGCGTAGACCTAGGGTTTAACATAACCTTAAAGGAAGAAGTCTAAAAGCGTTAAATTGCACGGTCTCGGTGACCAGTCCACGTCACCGCTGCGCGAGATAACCATGTCCTTAAGTCGCTCGTGCAGAATGTCCGTTGTGGCATGCACTACATGGCACGTAGCGCCCTTCTGTTGGGACCACATGTCGTTGGTATCCATATTATCCAGTTTAGGCCACAATAAGTTGTTTGTCATCGATCTGTGGTGCCTTCCGTTGACGGCTATGGCAATACCAGTTTCGTCTTGGAAGAAGTACGGACCAATGGCTCCGTCAGACCAAGATCCGCACCATACAGTGACTTTCTCGGGATGAATTTGGTGCTGGTATGTCTCGTATGAATTGGTGTCATCTCAAATCTGACAGTTCTGCTTATTCACATATCCATTCATCTAAAACTGGGCCTCGTCGCTAAAGATGATATTTTGGTGAAATTTGGGTCAACTTTCATCTGCCCAGAGCCCAATTAGCGAACACACGGCGTTGTATATGGTCATTTACCTTAAGTTCCTGGGTCAGTTGAATTTTATATGGGTGCAGACCAAAGTCCTGATGCAAAATTCGCCAAGCTGAAGTCGCAGAAAGACCAAGTTCTTGTGAACGACGAGAAACTGACTGACGAGAAATTGAAAAGTATAAAAATAATATGAATAGTGACAGAAGGAATATTTCACGTCGCCCGCTTTATTGGTTATTTACTCACGGCTTAGTGAGCCGCAATCATGACAGTCGAAACTCAATGAGCCGCAACCGTAATGGTCAGGGCTCACAGAGACATGACAATAACTTAGGTATAAATAGGATACATTGTTAGCATAAGATTAGTTTTATTCAGCTCCAGATGATGTCAACTTTGTTGGCGAGATGTGCATAGAATTTAGTGTAAAGTATTTTGATGTTTTGTGAAAAACTACGTCAGTGTTATTATCGCATCATTTAATATTTGAAAACAAGGGCGATATTTTAGAAAGGTTATTATAAACTTCTCGTTAGTGATTTCAACTGCTAATTATATATTAGATCTCATACGATATGTACACATGTACTGCGAGATTAATGTCCTAATAAAGATTAATATAAAACGTAACCTATTTATTATATACCATTTCTAAGTCAACTTTAAATAAACTGCCAGAATTACCTTTAATAAAACTTCGTTCTAACTTTCATATTTTGCAAATAGTTCACAATATAAACCAGGGCACATCGTAAATAAGCAAGTAATTAGTTACGAGCAATATAAATTAGATTAACATACGAAAACAACCAAACAATTTCATTTCGATATCAGCATTCTGATTCGTCTATATTCAAATTGACGAACTTTCTAAATCAATCGCTCAATTATCTTCGCGAATGAAATAATCCCCTCCTCGTCTACATCGACAATTCTACTCATAACTCTTTAAATGATGTTATAAAATGATAATGTAAATTAACTAAATAGAATAATACATAATGTTTTTATAGAGTTTTAAAACCTTAATACGGACTTTTCCGCACGTAGAACATATCTAACTCGAAATTGCAAAAATAAACTAACACATAAATGCAGACTATGTGTTTTATGCGACAGTTTTACTTTTTTCAAATAGTTCACCCTCGTGCTTTCTCGTGACCCATGAACAGGGTGGGGTGTGTCCTATCCACCTCAAAATCAATAGGTGTCGCCTGGGAGACGTCCCCGATAAGAATTAGTCAAAATCCGATCTATCCGACATGATTTAGTTGAGTTATCGTGTTAACAAAAAAATTCTCAAATAGTCCACCGTCGTGCTATTTCATGACCCATGGACAGAGTGGGTGTGTTCTATCCACATCAAAATCAATAGGTGTCGTCTGGGAAATGTTCCCGATCAGAATCAGTCAAAGCCCGATCGATCCGACACGATTTAGTTGAAGATTAACAAAAAAAATTCTCTAATAATCCACCATTCTGCTTTCTCATGACCCATAGACAGGGTGGGGGGGGGTGTCCTATCGACCTCAAAATTAATAGGTGTCGTTTGGGAGACCTCCCCGATTAGAATTAGTCACAACCCGATCGATCCCACACGATTTAGTTGAGTTATCGTGCTAACAAGAAATTTTAATGCCGATGGCAACGACGCCAACGACACACACACAGACAAATTATTTTAAAAACCGTTTATTTTTTGGTTTTTGGGCCGAAAAACAAAATAAACGGAAAAAAATAGTTTTTCGCTTTTCTTTGCACGATTGCATTACTTTTCCGTTAGTATAATTGAGTGCGGAAAAGTAAAATTCTTAAAAAAAACCTTATTTCAAATAAAAAAGGAACATATATGTACTGGACAATACATTGACTTGGATGTAGTGTAAAAAATTATGAACTGAAATAGGTGCATTATAAATACAGATAAATACACGACTTCCCGCCTATCATACATGCACAATACAGATTAAATCTATATTCACACGCCCTCCAAAAATATAGCACCACAATGGTTAATATATTTAATAATTTGCAAATATAATAATTTCTTCGAACTCTGGAGTATATGCCTGGGGCTATGAAACTTCTTCCTTGATAAAAATATGAAGGATGAAAATTAAATCTCGGTACTTTTCGTGAAGTTTTTAACTTATACATATTTCAAATTAGGTTAAGTTGTATGAAAACCCTAAGAAGCGACTTCTTACGTTGGCCCTTTAGAAATTTAATGAAAGAATTATAAATAAACTAAAACAAGCGAAACGCTTTTAAACTACATTGGAGTAAAAAGTTTAAATAGAAAGCCGCATGACAGGTTTTCCTGCTACGCACCCAACGACAAAAGCGAATTAGATAACCACCAAAAACTTTAATTCCGTAAGTGAATTTATTAGGACTTGAATTTTTCCTGGAATAACCCTAGTAGTTAATCGATAACAGAAACCAATAGTTCATTAAATTTGTAAAATAAGCTGCATCATTCAAGCTCACATTAGAAAATGACGGATTTAGATTAACTTCAATTAACACAACATGTACATAAATACACTGAAATCATAAGCCCTCAACGAAAAATGGTTCTGTTACTACATATTTTAGGATGTTTACTTAGTAGCAGGATTTGATATATGTGCAAATATGATTTTTTTTATATAATCTACTTAGTGATCAAAACTTGTGAATGAGAATCGTGAATATTTGAAACTATTGATCCATTACTTCTCATACGATAATGAAAATGTAGTATCTCAGTGTTTTCTTAAGTGAACAAACTGGTCAACATTACTCTTATTTATTCAATAAGGATAGTTGTAGTGCAGACTTTATGTAATTGATACCGTTTATGCCCGACGAATTATAATAAAATAACTGCTAAGCGGATACGGAGTATTATTTAATATTTCAATTTCGAACTGACAGTGAGTTAGGCAACGGGAAGACAACCACACACAATTCATCACCACGTAATGGACATAAATTAGTAATAAAATGATTCATATTTAGAAGATGTATATATTTATAATATAATTGGTAAAATATTTCTGGATAATTTCTTTAATCAGTAAATATCTCTCAGTAGAAAACATTATCTTCTTTCTAAAAATACGTTTTAAAGGCCAAAATTTTGAAATCGTAATAAATCATAATTACATAAATATTAATTATGAAAACCATTTTTTTTTGGAAAATATAAAGTCAATATACAAAAGGAGAGAACAGTAAAAGAAATTATGGGAGTTTTTATAAAAATTTCATATTGAAAGACAGATTTACCAGACAATTTCGGTGTTTCGAACAAAACTAATGATAAGTTTTTATCGGTATTGAATACGGGACCTATCAGTAAACGTACATTGAACATATATATTTAAACTTGTTCTTTAACGTATATAAGTTAACATACATATATATCTTTAAAGAATTATTCTGCGCAATTACCTCCAAATGCTGATACTTTGTTTACCATTAATATATACTCCTCTATATCATGTATTATTTCTCCTATTGCAAAATGCTATGTCCTATTAACATTTTAATGTTTCAAGTATCTTTACTTCAAAAATCCTTGAAACAATTCTTCATTTGAAGGTTGAAGAATATCTTATATCATAATAACTATTTCCTAAATTCAATTAGATTTCAGAATAGGAAATGGTGCGGTTTTAAGATTTTAGATGACATAGTAAATGCTTGGGATGAAAACGAGGAAAATATATTGATATTGTTAAACTTTTTCAAAGCTCTTGACTGTTACTAATATGGATAGTATGCACATTATAAGTATAAGTTATATTGTGCAAAATTAGATTATTATAGTTTTCATATATTTTTACAATTTTTTATTTCTTCTTTATCGAATAGTATCAAATGGTACGCAAAGGATGTAGAACATCATAGGCTTGTAAAATTGAGTTTGGTGTTCCCCAGGGTTCAATATTGGGTCCAGTTATGTTTTTTTCACAGATATTTATAATAGCTTTAGCTACTGTAAAATGCAGACATATGCTGATGGAACACAAATATCAATACCAAGTACTATCTAACACAATTTAGGTTTAAATGATCTGTCACTATTCCTCTTCGGGTAGAATAACGAAATGTATTGTCATTTTTGACAATAATATTACTTTACAAACACTCATAATGAGGGCAAATATTCACTTAAAATAATTATATTTCAATAAACAGATCTTAACTCCCAATAGCATGAGAAAATGTATTATATATCTGTGAATCTATTATATTTCCGATCTTCCGTTATGGCCTAATTATGTATTATACTTCCTTAACCCTAATTTTCAAAAATATAATTCAAAACGTTCAAAATACTAATTGCTGGTTTTTGTTGAATCAGCTCAAAAACATAGGACTTAATTGACTTAAATTACGTATTATGTATCTTTTAGATTTTATTAAATTTAATCATATCTAGAAGGTATACTTTCTAACAAAAATCCACCATATTTTATTGATGTCTATTCCAAGTTGTCTCAAAATTTATCAAGATAAATTAATATCATATCCACGTAACGAAATTCATAATGTAAATATTGGAAGTCTACATTATATAGTAAAACAACATCATTCTATGCCATTATTTAAAAAATAATTTATCTTCAATACTGTAAAATTCTACTGCTGTTGTTGATGACGAAATACGATCATTTTTATTAACATATTTCACAAATATATTAGACAGTAATAATTATTAAGCATGCAAATGCATGACATTTAGACTCGTATAGACTTATTATCATTTTATTTATTTTATTGTAATTATATGTTGTAACTGTCAGTTTTGAATAAGGGTTTATCATTTCTTTAAACATATAGCTTTGTCAAAACGCTTTTTTTTATTTTTATTAATACATATTTTTGTGATAAGGTAGAACTAAGTATCAGTACGTCTTATTCTAGACATATTTTCGATGCATGGTAGAGTTCTTTTCTTAACATGACTGTTTCAAAAAATAAAACCCGCCACAGGTAGGATTCGACATTTGTCTCGAATAGGAACCAAACGACACACAGCTGTTTCGAACTTATTCTCATCAGTGCCGTGCACGGTACGCCGATTCAGGACAAATGCCGAATGAACTTTATGGCGTATACATCTTCATCGATACGATCTCTGTCAGTAACATACAAACCCAAAGCCGCAAGTCAATGTCACAGTTTAAAGTCAGAACCAAAGTTCTTTGACCGGGGGTACAAAGTGAATAGACGCGGAGTGAAGATGTCGATGGGAATGATTGTTTCTCACTGACATTGTCAATGCCGGTGTTTAGATTCAAACCAAGTCAGTGGCTAGTTAGATTTGCTACGAGATGAGCTTCAACCAACTAAGCTACCGTGATGGTTATGGAAAAAGTAATTAATTGTAGAGTGAATACAATAAGTTGGCATTCGATAGTTGTTTAATTTTTGTTATATATTTTCTTGTAATTATACAAATTAAATGTTATAATACGGAAAAAGTTGAATAATAGAGTGCATTAAAACACATAGCTATTTATGCCAAAATAAAAGGGAGATTTTTAAGGCATTATGTTGCCTTTATAATTATTTAAGTAGAGCATTTTCTATTTATATACACAGAAATCTACCTCCTGCTAGAATTTGAGGGATTAAACATGTCCATGAATGATATTGTTGCAGCAACATCTATAGGAGAATACTACAGGTTACCTATCCATGCAGTGGTCGTGCTGCACTCCTATTAGATCATCGTTGCGCAACTGATCTGAATACCTATCACATTATGCTCTGTTGTAGTACCGCACTTAAAAAATCCTGAATACCATTCAATAAAATGTAGTTTTATATTACTAAACTTCGTTTCCAACCCGTCTATGGCTTTCTATGATAGGCAGTCAATAATATTAATTTATAATAATATTGATTGCTATTGAAATTTCTCAACCGTCTTTTACAAGTATATCTCATTTAATTATATAACAAAGACGTAAACTATAATATTAATTATTTAATCGTAATTAAGTAAATGCCACATAAAATTCAATTTACATATATTTTTCACACAAAATCACAAAATCAAGTTACAAGAATCAACTGTAACCTGAACTGCAAGAAACTTCATTATATGTAATGATAACAAAATAATTATTATCTATATAGTTTTGGATATGAATACTTTATCTCCTTCCCATAGTACTTTCACCAATAGTACTATGAATACTTCTAGTTTCAAGGATGCAGTAATAAACAAAATTATATGTGTAATATTATGCATTTTTAACAGTTATTGCAGCAGGAATATATGACTAGATGGAGAATGATAGATAAGATGAAGAATGTGAAAAGACAAATTCGACTATTAATTTTCTCATACAAGAATGTAATTGCCATTCATACTGTTAAATATCTGTAAATCAAGAAATGTTTAATTTTGTTATTTCTTTCAGGAGTACTATAAACGATTTTTTCAAAATATAAAATATAGGAAATAAATTTAAAATTTTAAATAATTTTCATTTAGTATTCTGTAGCAGTTGCTATATTCTATTTCAAATAGTTATTCATTTAAGAGTAGTTTGAAAACGGGACCAACCTGACTCTGATGGTAACTTATTCAAGAGATATATTAACTACGCTGAATATGCAAACATGGTCTGAAAATTTTAAGTGTGATAATTACATTTCTGTAGATCTAGATATGATCATAAATGATTGTAGCTAATGATATTTCCATGTTTTCAAGGAATACATCATATTACTTATATAAATAATTTAATTTTCGGCAACAGTTCTCTCGAAGCCGTCACTTTCCTGTTGCAGAAACCGCATCTTAAGTGCACCTTAACGTCTATAATAAAAGTTTTACAACGGGCGGTCGCAGTCGTGCTGAAAACTAATAATTACAACCAAAACTTGATAAGCATAACCAAGTGTAATTTCACAAAGAGATTTGGCAGGTTTAATCTTCACAGCATTAGCGTGCACACTTTGATCCTTGGAGCCTAGTATTAATTTCAACTTTCCTGTCATCGCGCATTCCTTTCAAACCGGATGTTCATTTAAATTAGGTGCTTTTTCATTCAGAGTGTTGTAGATACGTCATACTCGGCTTTTATCCAATCCATGGCAACTGGTTGATATAAGGGACTTTGTTTAGGCTTATCGAACTTGGCATGGACTGTGGTTGATTGCCGACATGACTGATACCGTGCAGGGAAATTTGCGTTTAATTCTGTATAAGAACTGGACCATATTACACTGGGGAACAAAAATTGTGTTGCATTTATTATAGCACTTCTTCCTGCCTAGTTTTCAGCCAATTCGAATCTGTAAGTAGTTTTGTTCTGTAACCTAAAATTTTTTGCAACTATACATTTTCATCTTCTCGAAGTTTGACTCTTCATATAAATATATGATGAAAAAAGAATCAGTTGCATATATGTATGTAAATATGGGTAGATACAAACAAAGATTTTTAGTTTAAATTAATATACACATATTTTAAAATTTCAACATAAATGCGATAGATAGTAGGTGATTTCTAACAACTGATAGGGATGAAAAATTATACAGTCCTATTCGGGCAAAACTTTACGCTTTTAGTTCCTTCGCCTGTAAACCTTTTCAAATAAACCTCGTTTGATGCTCCAGCAGTACTCTGCCATCATATACTTGTCTCAATGTCATTGATAGCGTTCTTCCATCGTCAAGAGGTCTTGATGGAACGATCCATCTCACTTCATTCCTGGTCACTTACAGTGCCAGAGTTGTATGGGAGTTGATCGAGGTAACTATATAGGAAATAAAGTTTGACACTCATATTGTAACTAAGATTTGGAAAAGCCAACAGCATTATAGTAACCAGAACCTAATATTCAGGAGGTTCTTTGTTGCCAGGGATATTTTATAGTTTTTATTTCTGTAGATGGAATATTACCCTCTGGTAGTAAAACTTTGCATTATATTGATAATTGTATACTATATTATTTTGGACATGAACTGATTTAGCCCCTATATATGCTATTGTAAGAGTCTATATTTTATATACTGTTTTTTTTTGTTTGTAATTTCGATTTATGTGTACTAAATAATTTAGTTGTAGTACTGTAGGGTTTATGTGCTATGAAATGTTGTGTTTTCTTTATGTCTTTATATATGGCATGCTTAATGCATAATCAATGACTTAACACGTAACCCCAAGTAGTTACGGTAAAAAATTATTACTTATTTGGTCCATATATCTCTAATTCAAATTCTCTCTCTAATTAAGTTTGTAATTTACAATGATTGCAAGTTAGGTATAATTAACAATTGTTAAATAGAAGAAAATACCTTGAAAAAACAAAATGTAATTAATATGACAATAATAAGTCTTATTTTAGTTAATAATGGCTAGATATCAAATAAATCGATTTGATGAAAACATTTAATAGTATTGATTTGGTATACTATTTTTTTTGCGAAATTATTAGATGTTGAATGTTAGCGTAATATAGTTGACGCAAGGAATTGCATAAGTATTAAGTAATAGTCTATTGGTATCATAATTGCAATTACATTGTGGAGAATTTTAGAAATTTTGGATACCAGATAAAATATTTGATATTTGTTTCCTGCAATATGTTTCATATAGTGGGTGGAGGATAAATTGTATCCTACTGATGCATATTAGAATTTGCTACTAACAATATGTATAAAAATTAATACAAATAGGTCTGTCAGTGAGTAATCATTGAGTTATTGACTGAGTATGAAACTTACGTTCTTGTAACCTCTAATTGTCTTTTTATAAGCTTCACTGTACAGATAAAATTGGTTTGATCTGTACATTGTAACTTTGACTCCAAAATACTTACAGAAAATATGAAACATTTGGACAATTAGTATATTTGTTAATATATTATTGAGTTAAATTAATCTTCAGTTTTTTAAATTATAGGCTGTTACCAGTATCTGTAGATAAACACGTTTAAAATCATCCAGAAATTAAACTAATGTCATTTGTGTCATTTTGCTGTTATCAGTGAATCCAGAACTTGTGCTGTGTTATGGGTAAATGCGACAGAACAATATTCTATTACAACATAAATAGATAATGAACTAATATGGGCACAAAGTTTAAATAATTAAACGAGATTGATATTCGTACTTAATTATTAACACTTATTATGTACATATACATAATATTCTATAAAGTTGTTGCTATGTGGTTCCTAAATGTATTGCTATGAGTTATTTTTTACAGAAATCTTTAAAAATGTTTAACGGCTAATTTCTTAAGTAACATGGTTTTATAGCTTATACTATACATATTATAATAAAATATATATGTACTTCTCTGTCCTAATTGTAAGACACGTTGTTGAATATCTCAGACAATTCGATTTATTTCGATATAAATGGTATCTTAATAATATAATAGAAACTAGAAAAGTCAAGATAAAAGTACATTTAAATAAGATCTTTAAAAACGTATTTGAGATAATATCTGTAAATAAATTTACATTTTATTTAGTATGACAATGTTGATTAAAGAAAATACTTCAAAAGTAGTATAAAACCAAGTTTATTTCTATATAAAGATATTGTTAGAATTATTTGTTGAAAAATAATATGAGATTTTGAAAAACTTCAACATTGAATTTGTTTCATATTTTGGATAAATTAAGTTCAGTACTTTGAAATCATTAATTCCATTTTTACTCCACTGGTTGTATTAAAAACAAAATTTTGAGAAAAATCGTCTATTATTCACGATATATAGAGCCGCTAATGAAAAACAAACCATATTTCATCGCCGACAAAAACAGTTTCATAAACACCCATTTACCTTTTATATAAGCCAGTTCTTTGAGTTCCCCTACATAGACTTCTTCACATGCATTTTCTATTTCAAGTCGAGTGAAACTACAATATTAAAGTGTAAGTTTCTTACACAGCTTGTATTTAAAGAATTTTCATAAAAAACCGTTTTCCTTTACATAGCATATCTAAGCTTTATTTTGTGCTTTATTTTAAAAAGATTGTTTTAAAAGCTTTCCAGGTATAACCATTAAATGTGCGTATATTGGCTGTGAATGAATTATTATATTAGGATGAATAGTTTCTGGTAATAAATTTACAAGTTGTAAATTTCAAGACCATTCAGTCTCAGATGATGTATTAGAAGTACATTCTTTTTGATATTGAATTGATTCACGTACTTCAAATAATAAAAATGCACTATCCAAATTACACCACCTTAATGTAGTGAAAATAGTGTAGAAAACATCTATTGAGTTTAAAAAATGGTATACTATTATTATTGTAAATGCATTGAGATAATTCAATATATTATATACAGCGGTATTATATATTCCTTCAGTAAAAGCCACTCAGACTTTGGTATAGATATGACTCTGGCGCTGATGTAATTCAAGTAATGTCAAATGTTATGTTATGTATAACTTTCGAGATAAGTTTTTTTTTATTTGGTACCATATGGGTGTAATGCGATTTATTTAATAGTTTGTTAACTCATACTCCTCTTATGTATTATTAAGATATGAAAAATAAATGGTTTAAAGTTATACGTTATACTAGTAAAATAGAATTTAAATGAAGAAAATATAGTAAATTATGTATTCCATTTAGGTCTTAAACAATATACATAGTGCAATAAACAATTGCACTACGTTTTCTTGATTTCATATTAATTGGCCATTGATCTAAAAATACATACTAATATTTGGTAAAATTTGTATTTTTGTATTTTTCTACGAATCTGATATATTCTTATACAGCGTGGTGAAAAACATTCACACAGTATTCATGATTTTGTTATTAAACGATATTTTGACAGATTTTCAAATATATCAAATATTTTCTTTAAAGGCATTGACTGGCGTATAAATATTTTATTACATTCTGTATTTGAGTTGTGAATATTATGGGTCATAATAGTATTTTTAAATTGCAACTACCTATTTTTTTAACAAAATAATACTTTAAAATTCAACGAGTAGGTAGATTACAATGCCAGTGTGGAGTTGTATGACCTCCCATCTGGCGCGTCCCCGGGTGGCGGATAGGGGAATGTCCTAATCGGTTGGGGTCGGCGGATAGGTATGAAATAAAACCCGTGAACCAAAACATACAAACAAACCGTAACCCCAGACGTGATCTGGGGTTGGGGGCCGTGTGGAAACCCGGGGCCGAGCTCCAGGAACTCACAACGCAAGACGTGAGTATGGGTTTGGGCGAAACCAGAGCAATCTGAGCCATGGATGGGAGAGGCCATCTATCCGCTTAAAACCTGAATCCGAGCCCGCACTTCAACGAGCTCTGTGTAGTACAACAGGGGAACGTCGTGCGGATACCCGAACTGGGGGGCTTGCCTTAATTGGTCGGCGTGCGAGGAGGAAACCTCTGTAACAAACCGACGGCGAAGTCGTTAAAACCTGTGGGGCACCTGGCGCACCCCACAGTATATAGCCTTACTCCCAGGATGGGCGTCACCTGGGAGTGGACCTCTTGTTTCGTCCCATATACGTGGGAATAATTATGGAAAGTAACACTATAAATAATGAAACTGGCTTTGGGATAAATTGTAATTGAAAAGGCAAAGGAAATGGTAATGAGCAGGATGGAAATAAAGTAAAGACTGCGACGACACCGAGTACGAACAGGATTATGAGGGAGATTGGGGATTCACCTGGGAGGAATAGGAGCCATTCCTGGGCGTATAGTCCCCCAAAGAATAATCTGGTTTTAGATCTCATTTGGGATGAGGAGGAGGGAAGAGGCGGTGGAGAAGACACAGGCTTAGGATCGGTCTCCTGGGGATTACAGTGCTGTAATAATAAGGAGACTGATAGAACAATTAGACAGGTGTTCTAGAGACCTGTCGATACTAGTAAGAAATAGCCCGAATACAAAAAGGGAAATCAAAGAGATGGTTGCCAATATGAGGAGCTTGTAGAGGCAGCTCATGACGGATGAGCTCCAGGGTACCCTGCAAACAATAGGAAAGAGGGTAGAGGTTGGGGTCGTTGGCACTGAGGATGTGAGGCCAGACACGAGGGAGGTCGGGATAGCACCTAGCCGTCCCTGGACAACTGAAGCGGCAACCCAAACGGTAGACGAAGGAAAGGAGATAGGTCGAATGAAGAGAGCTCTGGTGGAGGTTAAGACCCCAGAAGATTTGGGTATAATAATTAAAGGGAGATGGCCGGAGGGGGTATATGGGAGGTCTAGGATTGTGAAAGGTAATCTTGGACACCCAATATATTTGGGGATATCGTTTTCTTCAGTTCGGTGGTGGACATGAAAATAGACGAAGGAGTGCCGAGATACATTACGGACATGATTTATGATGGTAATGAGATCGGGAATCAGGAGGTGGTTGCTGAAGGAGTGACATATCTTAGGCACCATACGGCCGGACCGTCTAGTACGTGGGTAGAGGAGGTGGCAAATAGCAGATATGCCTTTCAGGCTATGATAAAATACACATGGGAGGAACCGGACGGATTACAAGGATGGATGCAGTCCCTCAGGAATTTTAGGGACGTATGTGAGAGACAAGGGAGGAAGAAGCTGGTTCTTCCTCCCTATAAACAGGTCGATGTTACAATAATGAGGAAGGTAATTAAATATGTCTTCCTTGGGGATGAGGAGGCAGAGATGGCTATATATACTTGTGGTGAGGAGAAAAAGGAAAGTCAGCAATCGCAGATTGTGATGCAGAAAAGAGGACTAACGATGGTGAGGGGACCAAGGTTGTCAGGAGGAGACAGAAAGTAAGGGAAGGGAAGGATGTGGAAGAGACGCTCAAGAAGGTAAGGACTCGAGGGAACAAACCAGCGGCGGTTGTGGTGAAGGATCTGGGGAATGTCACATTCGCGGAGGTGCTGGCAAGAGTAAAAAGGAGAATTGACCCTAAGGAGGTTAGGGTGGAGATAGTCGGTCTGATGTCATCATTTGCAGCTGCCACTTTTCTCCCAATGCACCCATTGAGGACTTTCATAGCTCCTTTATGCGATCTCCCTTGATAGCATGGAGGAGCTGATCTCCCGCGTAGGGGGTAATTTTATAATCGCGGGAGATTTCAATGCCAAGGCTCCTGAATGGGGACTTGAAGAGACAGATCGAAGAGGTGAGAGGGTGTTGGACTGGGCGGCAAGAATGAATCTTGCCGTCGTGAATGATGGGATGAGGCCTACTTTCGGAGGGGAGGAGCTGTGTCTACCCTGGATCTTATTTTCACCACGGAAGGGGTAGTTGGGAGGGTAGGATTGGAGGGTGTCACCCAAAGAAACCCTAAGTGACCATAAGTCTATCCTGATCTCGGACGCAGTCACCTTGGGCAGGGCCGTCGCCGGAGCGTGTAATGCGTCGATGGTCAGGTGGAGTGACAAGGGGCGACGGTCTGCATGCGTATACTGGTGGACCGATGAGATAGCCACACAGAGGGCGAGGTGTACAACGGCCAGAAGAAAACTTACGAGAAGGAACAGGAGAAGGGGTAACGGAGCGCTGGATGAGAAAGTGAGAGCGTTGGAGGAGGATTACAGGAAGGAAAAGAAAAAACTAAGCACGCTTATAAAGGATGAGAAAAAGAGGAAATGGAAGGGCCTGTGCAGAGACTTGAATAATGATGTATGGGGGGACGCTTATAAGATCGTTGTTAAGAGGCCTGGAGAATATAGCAAAATATGCCACTGGAAACAATAAGGGAGGCAGTCGATACCCTCTTCCCAGTGAGGGAGATAGTCCCCTGGGTGAGGCGGGAGGTGGAGGGAGAAATGTTCCCACTTTCTGAGGAGGAGTTTGAGAGGGAGAGGAGGAGGATAAGGCTTGGGAAAGCGCCGGGATCGAATGGCGTTCCAGTAGAGGCTGTGAGGGCGCTTGCGGAGGATCATCCGCAAGTGGTCTTTAACGTCATGAATAAGACCCTTCGGAGCGGGATTTCCCTGAGAAATGGAAGGTGGGGAGATTAGTTCTTCTGAAGAAGGAAACTAAGCAGGAGGGAGAGGCGGCAGACTTTCGACCAGTATGTGTGACCGACGTGCTTCGGAAGCTACTAGAACATCTTGTTCTAGCTAGGCTTCTCGAGTAGATAGACCGTACTGGAGGATTAGCAAGTAACCAGTACGGATTTACATCGGGAAGATCGACGGTGACGCATATTAATGCCGATGACGGTGACACGATGCCGTGGCGGAAGCCCGGGCGGAGGGGAAGGTGGGAGCACTGATCACATTGGACGTGAGAAATGCATTTAGTTCCGCGGCGTGGGAAAGTATTATGGAAGCACTCAGGGAGAGCGGAGTGGCGCCCTATATTTACAACATCATAGGAAGTTACCTGGAGGACAGGGCGGTGAAAATTCAGGCGGTTGATGGAAGGAAAGTGACACGGAGGCTCACGTGCGGCGTTCCGCAGGGATCGGTGCTTGGACCGGTTCTGTGGAACGTGATGTTCGACAGGGTCTTCCGTGTTGGGGTTCCGCATGGGGTCACGGTTGTGGGCTATACTGATGATTTGGCTGTCTTGGTGGTGGAGAGGAGTAGATTGGTCATCAGTGAGGATGACAACCTTGCCATTTAGAGAATTATCAGTTGGGTGGAGGGAAGGAAGCTAAGACGGAGGCCATCCTCCTCACCAGACAGAGAAAGCCACCGCTCATTGAATTTCGAGTAGGACAAGCTGCAATCGAACCAGGAAGAGCACTGAAGTATCTAGGGGTGTGGTTGGAACCGGGACTGCATTTCAGACTTCACTTAGAAAATACAATGGCAAAGGTTGAGAGGACAGTGGCGGCTCTGGGGTGACTTATGTCCAACGTGAGGGGTCCCAGAGCGGCCAAGAGGAGGGTCCTTGCGGGAGCAGCACAGTCTATCCTGTTGTATGCCGCTCCCGTTTGGGTTGACATTTTGGATGTGGATAAGTGGAGAAGAATTGTTGGTAGCATGCAAAGAAGGGCGGCGGTGCATGTGGTGAGTGCTTATAGGACGGTGTTTGGGGCCGCGGTGCTGGTTATTGCCGGTATGTCTCCGATCGATCTTCTCGCGAGGGCGAGAGAGGAGGTGTACCGGGGGTCTGAGAGGCGGGATGCTAGGGAGAGGCTGTGGATGAGATGGCAGGTGCAGTGGGATGCAGGGACATGCGCGGCATGTACTAGGTCTATTATCCCAACCATTCGGCCATGGGTTGAGAGGAAACACGGGGAGATTAGAAGAATATATGTTAGGAGTGGGTCGGCATGAAAGCGTGAGGGAATTGGTGAGTGGGATGGTGAAAAGAATGTCTGGATGAATTCGGAGAGAATGGTAGTTAATATAATGACGACGAAGGAGGAAGAAGAGAGGGAACTAGGCCCGCATCCCTAATCGTTTCGACGGACGGGGGATGTAGGGCAATGGAAGAAAACTACAACATCTAGAAAATGATTGACCCCTACCTCGATGAGAAGCGTAAGCGGTTCCGAGGTAGGTGGGACATAGATCAGGGGGGGGGCACTTGTACGGCTCGCGCAAGCACTGGCTACGTCCCCCTTTAAAAGAAAAAGGTAGAGTACAATAATACTCAGCATTAGGGTGTCTCATTTACCATGTATAAGATAAAGTATTTTTTTAATATAAGTGTAGCAAATACAACTTTATTTTTAACAAAAATTGTAAAGTAATTCTAAATGTCCTCCATTAACAATCTGATATTAAATTTGTCAACACGCGTGTTAACATTTTGTATTGAAAGTTTAATAATATCAAAGCAGATGTTTTTGCATTTTAATTGGCATAATAAAACAGGCCCACAATTTTAAGTAGCCCCGCAAAGCGAAATCTAATCTAAATCTGGAAAATATCGACAAGATATATGGAACATTAACACCAAAATAAAGAGGATCTGGTCTTCTTGAAACAAATTTATTTGTGGGGAACATAATCATTCTAATTATTTGGATAAAGAAAAGACATCTTTTTGTCATTCCGCTCTTACCTTGAAGCTGACTTATGTGATTCTTGAATTTAGTAAGAATTATTTTGAGACCAATATCTGCTTATGACGATGTATTCTTCTGAGATTTCATCACAACATAAAGCGATATATTCGCAATGTTTTATGTGATAACTTGATTCATTCACTTGCACATGGATTTAATTTTGTTCTAGTTTTACTACTAAAATAATAGGAATTCATGCGTTATTAGGATATCTGATTTGTGGTTCCGAAAGTTATGGAAGCAAGAAAAATTTCCCTGATGTCTGCTATATTTTGCCGACATATTAAGTCCTTCCATGTTTGTATACTATACACTATACTATAAATTGTAAGAACGAATGAAAACCATAATTGGTAATATCGCTAATGCTTTAAGTTTTTATAATTAAAAGTAATTCAAACGAATATTAAGAAACCAAGCAGGCAGATTTTGGATATATTATATTATACAGATTTATACAGTTTTATTATATATAATGCACTGACAATGAAAGATTAAATATATTATTTTCAAAAGGTTTTTACATTTTTATAGTTTTTATGTTTGTGCTTATCATTTTATCTCTCAGTTTACACATTTAAGTGACTAATTCATCTGACTCGCTCAATTGAGTGTTTCAGAAAATGATTTGAATTTTCGGGACTACTCATTAGTTTAATTCATTGCACTGGATGATATCACTGTACTGTTGACTTTGTTAAGTACAAGGTCGCTATATTTAGTAAGGTTTTGGTATATACGTCTTATATCCTTAGTTCTAAAGAACAGATGGCTAAATAAATAATTAATAGTTGAATATTTGTTTCCTCCCAAGGCTATGCAATCATATTAACAACCACCGTTGCTCCTTGTCGCACAGTTGTGCATCTGGGTGAATTTTTAAATTCCTATATCTCAATGGGTATATGCCATACATAGTTTGTCCATCTGCTCCAGTTTGATGTTGGGATCTAAGAAACATAAGATAAACCCACGATTATCATGAGCTAAAGACAATTTTTCAAGACAGTGAACAATTTGTTTTACTAAGGATTAGTGCAACTATTCCTGTGATAATTCTGGAAAAGGATACGATTGTTCTAACAATATTGTTAAGATTTTATTAAAATAATATACTCATTTATGGAGAGACATTTATATGGTAATTTGCAAGAACCACGACGTATTTACTCTGCTCATTTCCTTCTACAAAGACATCTACTTTCCTTTGTAAGAATATCTTAACGAGTTTGCGACACCGGCACTGGGTTGTATCTTCATTGCAAATTGTGACCTTCAACTATAAATTCATTGATACAGATAGTAAACATTGTCGAAGAAGACCCTACAGCTAGCATGCATTGGTATATGGACAAAATTTATCGAGGGGAGTTATTCTAGCCGTCCTATTTTAAGGGGGTCCAGGCACTTTTCCTGCAAGATTCTCCAATCTGATTAAATTTGTGTAAATGCTTCCTAACAAAAAGCAAATGGGAGATAAAATTGGACAAAATGCACATGTAGTACACCAGCATCATTTTTAATATCCCTTTTCTGGTAACGCTTGAGCTAGGGTACTTGGTGTCATTTTGATAGGAGTTTATGTACTAATGGAGAGGCTGACGGGAGACGTTTATTTAAACTTCTTGGAAAATACATTGCCGGAAATATTGGGGAAAATACCTTTAGCTGTAGGGGATAATATATGCCCTTTATATGATGGTGCAGCTCACATAACTTACTAGGCAGTTCGCTATTTAAATAATAATGAGGCAATACAATATATAGATTATAGATGGTTATAGAACCCGGCGTTTTAAAATGCACATGGGAAAACTAGATTAAAAGGTGTCGTACTGCATTGAAAGTAATGATGGTCACATGTAATAAAAAACGTTCATGTTGAATGAAAATTAATTTTATTTCTTGCAAAGAATAGCCTAAAATATTTAGGTTAACAAGTTAACACCTTTCTTCTTTACACAATATGTGGTTTAAGTGGGTTATTTCCATTACACGTTGAACTTTCGCGGGCCTCCTAGAATGCAAGAACCATATATAGTCAATGACCAACTTTATTACACACAAACCCGACTGATAAATATATATCAAATTTGGGTTGATATAAGTTATGTCAAGTGTCTTGGGTCTACTTTAATAATTCAGATACTAATGGAAAACAGTTAGGTTGAGAACCCCTATATTATAATACCTTTTTGTTTAAGTTTCAAACTATTGACAGTTAAAATAATGACAGCTATACTTCTTACACCCTATATAATGGTACCCAATGCAATAAATGCGGGTAGCTGTATTAGTAGTACTTAAAATAATTCTTATGTATAGAAGTTGCGTCGAAATGGAATTCATTATACCAATTTCAAATTTATATTCCGATTCTTATTTTAAAGTTTATATATTTAGAAATATATATTTAAAAATTTCAGACTTGGCTATTACTAACTATTACATAAACATGAATTTCTGACATGACCCGTGAAGTGAACTTTCACGAGCCAAATATATAATCTTGTGAAAACTTGTAGAAAATTATTTTAAAAGAAGTTGTGGGCAGGCATACGGGACTCCACATACACCTATTGACCACCTTGATCATATTTTTGTATACAATAGTTTTAAGCTGTGTAAATATTAGAAGGTAGAAACCCTTGTTTAACTAGTACTCGGAACCAGGGCCCATCCTTATTGGTAAAAATGTAAAAATCACAGGCAATAAGTTTACCACCATAAAGTTTTACAGAGAAAAATATTATTACGGGTGTTACGTTATTGTTACAATCATCATATTACTAAAAGAAGAAGCATTAATCTTGATTTGATATTTTCCAATACATAATGCTAGTTTAAGTTTATTTACAATTTAAAAATAAGTTCTATAAATCTACTATATATAACTACTATATAGTATATATATATATATATATATATATATATATATATATATATATATATATATATATATATATATATATATATATATATATATATATATTTTCTATGCATAATTAATATATTTAAACTATATATATTTAAGATTCACAAATATTTTGAATTGAATTTGGAACAAAGGAATTGATTTCAGACTATTAAGTGGATCATTTAAATATATAAGTGGTTTATGTTGAAGAATAAATTTCTTCAGCATAAACCATCTAGGAAAAATTATATTGTACATTATGGATCTTACTGTAAGTATAATTTCAAATGATTTATTAGATAAAGATTATATAACTAAAGCCCAAACATTCAGTAATTACCATGTCTCATTTTCAGAGATCATAGAATGATATTTATGAACACCAGGTGTGTCTGTATACTCGTAAATCCAAACCTAAGATGTAATAATAATTCATTATTCTAACTTAAAATATACTTATTCACTGTTAAGTATTCCTATTCTCTCTCGAATACCCCTTCATAAAGTCACTTATTAGAAACAAACATAATTACTTTAAAAGCCCCTGAATCTAATGTATTGATATTTTGCCTAATGGTCCCTTAAATAGAGTCATTTTCTGCGTTCACACTAAGGGGTTAATATTTCTTTTTAGCAGATAGATGCGTTTAGTTCTTATTAATAGAATACTATTACTGCAACACGAAGTGGTGTAAATTTACTAAGCGATCTTATACAAAAAATAGTCCGATATGAAGTAAACTATGCGATATGCAGAGTTCATGATGTGTTAGAATGCCCGATATTGAGAGACAACGTTAATATGTGGGTGGTGGAGGAGATTATAAAAAATGATATTGTGTACTAGTATTAGATAGTTAATGTAACACAGAACGATATAGTGGGCTTTTTTGAATGTTCCAATAACTGTAACACATATGAAACGTATATTTTATTCTAGACAATATTAAATATATTTCATTTAGTTGTAACTTTCAAAAATAAAAAGTGATTACAAAAACATTTTGTTCGTGTGAGATGCTTGTAATTTACAATAACTGAGGTTACTTATGTGTATTGTTATATTGCGGGCATTTCTACATATGATCATATATTTTAGATTATAGATGATAAATTCATAATTTTTGAAGCATATATACAAGGTAATAAAAATACCATATGTGTTAATATACTCGTACAAATCTTCTCGACTATATGGTAATTCTGGATAAAGTTCCTTTTTAGAATAATATGACGTAGAATTTAGATCTTTTGGATCTTAATAAACCTCATACCACATTGTTGGCCGTCCAATGACACATTCTTCAGGTACAGATCGATAACGTGATAAAAATTCCGATCGAGATAATTTCAGAGTATCTGATATACATATATCTAATATTTAGCGAAATCTTTATATTCTAACTACTTTTGGATATACACGCCAAACATATGTTTAGTTTTTGTTTCAATATCATTTTATTCAATGAGACATTGAAATATTTACAATTTCGGCAAATATATTTAAGTTTTAAGTATGAAGAACTACAGCTAAAGCACATTAATTCTGTTAGAAAGCTTGAATGCACAGGAAATTGTTTTTAATAAATCGGTAAGAAAATAAATGAAGAAATAAACAAAATAACCATATATATACCTATATGCAGCGGCAAATTTTATTGACGGTAAATTCAACCTTGCTATTTTAAATTAACAGTTTTGGTTATTTGGACATCATACTAATTTTTATATAATTCTTACTAGGTAGCAGACTAATTAGCTTGGTAAGATATTTACCTAACATATGTTTTTTATTTGACCATTTTTTATTTCCTTTTCGTATTTCGTTTGACGCATATACGTAAACGTACCCTTAGTTACTGTATCATAAATAAAATAACAAATTGCCTTTTAAAAATGTTACATAAGCTTAACATTTTAACTATTATTATTACAGTGAAGTCATTGTATGTTCATGTAACATTCATTTGCTCGGCTTTAACGTTGTGGTTTTCAAAACATATAGTTGTTTTATTTAAGCAAAAATATAAATCGTATATTTTATTGTAGACTAAAATATGTAACCTCTGTATGTTGTAGTTTTGAAAGTAAAGAATATTCTATTTCGAAATATTTTAGTTAATTTGAATGTGTATTCTTGTCACATCCATATTATCCGAATAAATATCGTGTATAATATTATATACCAAAGTCAAGCTATAGTATCATTGCAATATATATATATATATATATATATATATATATATATATATATATATATATATATATATACCAATGATATGAAAATATTAATATAGTAAATATCGAAAATAAAATTTTGAGGTTACATATACATTATCTCGAACATTTTTGTATTGATGTAAGATTATCTACCATGCCTCTTCTTTAAAAAGTAATAAGAAATATGAATGCTACTTTGAATCAAATCTTTTATTTTACTTTATTCATTCAAATATGTTTGATCACGTATTTGTGATGTGTTCTCAAACTTGCAATGGCTCTACTCCTTATGCACATATCTGTGCGTACATAAAGAAAGATGCCTGCCTTCATATAGCCAGTACCCAATATACTATTCAAATGATGGTTAGAATCATATGTTATCCTTTGTGAGTTAGATAAACCATTAGCAAATTCTGAATTGGTTTGTGTGGAATCAGCATTAAAATAAAGTTAGTGGATTTCACAGATCCTTTACATCATGAAATTACGTCTAAAATTAGTAATACTGCATACCAGCAATACACAAATACAATTTCACTGATTTAAAAATAACATTAGTTTTTGAAACTATCTTTTATTGGTTAATGAAAAGGGATCTGAGAGAAATAATTCACTTGTTCTAACGCAACTGTAAACATTCCGTCGTGTTTTATATTTTTGTGGATATCACTTTTCTTCGAATTTTATTGGGAACTTGGGATATGATAAATAACTGAATACCCTTTATGTCACTGTTGCTGTTAAGGCTTGTTTTTCTTTAAACACCTGTTATATAGAACTTCTTGGAATAACGGACGATATTAAGAAGAAGTAGAGTAAAGTTATTAAATTCATATTAGTATGTTGATTAATATGACTAATAACGATTTGTCTTTTGTACTATTGTACAATTTTTATTAATACTTATTTTGTAAAGTATTCTGTGGGTTACCATGATTAAATTAATACATACAATACATATGTCCCATAGTTTCAGATGACATGACAAAATTTCATGTTTACGATTTATTTGTAGAACCTGAATGTATGTTTGCAATTTCAATAAATTCTTATACACGAAATTTATAAAAGAAATTCAATAAATTCTTATACATGAAATTTATAAAAGGCAAACAGTAGAGATTATAAACTACTTACTAGTTTCATTGATGTTGATAGTGTAAATAATAGAACCAAATATCCATAACAAACGACATTTTATGTAAATAGTATGTAATACTTTATCAATATCAATAAGTATTACTTTGGTTTATATCACTGGGAGTCTAGAAACTTAGAAGTACAAAGATACAATTTTCAAGAATAATACTTACACAATGTTAATATCTTTATAATTTTTAAGTTATAACCAGAAATTCCAGATATTTTTGTAACCTATTGTATTAGAATAAATATTCAATTGCCTAATAGACATCCTTTATAATTCTTTTTACATAAAATTAAGATTTTATGTAATTTTTACTTCTTCCACATCACTTACGTATTTTGAATTATACATCAAGGCTATATTTTTTTTCATTGAAAAACCTTAGCAAAAAGTGCATACTTTGCTCTATAACGTAGTAACCAATTTTTCAAGTAGCCAGAGACAATACTGAAAATGGAATACACTGTATATACGAGTATACATGTGAAACTAACCATATGACCATTGCATAAATTAAACTAGACTTAAACATATTTTTCTGAGTATTAGTTTAATGAAAGGTGCATCGGGATTATTTTTATAGTAAATCCTGTTTCGTGTTTTCACCACCTGAGTTTGAAGGTGTAGTCTGTATCCAAATATAGTCGATCAGCCTCTAACATGAGGGTTAACTGTCACCTCAAGGGTACTGCATACATCTTGTAAAAAACAACATGACGCGGTTAATTAGGCAACAGCTGCAAGTGAAGCGAAGTGAAGTGATGGTATTTCTTTGGACGTCCTGGCAGGGAATCTATAGAGTTGTTAGAGAAAATTAATAATTCGTACATTTAGGAAAAATAAGTACACAAATCTTGATTCATATATTACATTGCATACATAAGTAAAGCTAATATATATATATATATATATATATATATATATATATATATATATATATATATATATATATATATATATATATATATATATATATTAATTTATCGCTATTGCTTTTTAAGACTGATAATAAAATATTGTTGAATATATAGATATTATCAAATTTACTTATATCTTCAAGTATTGTACTCATTAAAATGAATTATTCTGTAGATATTATTCACACATTTTTTGGGTATTATACCCCAGTTATATGACATTTACAGTTTTTTATTTAAATCTCTCATAAAGTAGTACTTACATACGGACAATAATATATACATATCAAAAAAAGAACAAAGTGAATGTATCGAACGAAATGTACAAATTAAATATAAAAATACTACGTTTGTATAAAACGCGGTAGCCAGGATAAGGCGGAAAAAGGAAGTCTTTTATTATACTCAGGGAGAAAGGAAAGAGAAGAAAGAATATGAGCAATAGGAATAAGTTTTAACAAAGAAAGTAAGAATAGTTTGTTAGAATGGATGCCTATTTCAGACTGCATATTCACAGTGATAATAAAATATTTTTGAAGAAACACAAGTAGTATTCAGTGTTATGGAGAACGTGAGGTTATATATAGTAAGAAAAATATGTGTCAAGAATTATTAGACGTAATACGTAAATATTAAAATATTAATGAGTGCATTAATATTAAATAAATAGAAAGGTGAAAAGTGCAAAATACGAAGAGAAAATAATATGGATGAACAATATTTCAAAAGAAGCAGGAGAGGCTGTACAACATGCGACAACTATATATACATAAACACAAAAAATACCAGAAAAGTTATAACAGCTACAGAATAATCCGTATTAACTGCAGCGTATGGATAATTAAGTATTTATTCTTCCCATAAAAATGACAGAAATAAATAATTAATTAAGAATTGTTGAATTTAATAATATTAACTAATTAATAACTAATTGAAGAAAACCAGAGAAGCAGTAGTAAAGATGAAAAATAGAAAAAGCCTAGATATAGACGATATCCTTGCAGAACTTTGGAAAGTGGAAATGAACAACATATATAGATCAAACAGTCATAACGATATTATTGATAGGAGTGTGGATTTTTCTAAAGCATTTGCTAGCATGACAGCATTTGATTCGCTTAGAATGGTTATTGTAAGAAAATCTGGGTTATTGCATACAATAATACAAATAATAAAATGTGTACAAAGATGCAACCTGTCACATATTTCTAAAGAGCTTAACTGGAAGATTTAAAATAGAATAGCAGTACATTTCTGATCGACAAAGAGTAAAACATAAATCCACGTAAAATGTGGTAGTGAGTTTTAATTTCAAAAAAAAAGGAGAAGAATATCAACGTTCTTTTTTTTATTGACAATGCTATGCCTCATTGACTTGGAATCAGCCTCTGTTCTACAGACACTACCCCTTTGGATTATGGTTGTTATATGTTTATGTTCACGTTTTACGTTTCAGTTTCGTATATGTATCCCGAATTATACTGTATGATGAGTATGATTTATTAGGTATAAAGTAGGATATAATATTAAAAATTTCTTGTGTATGCAAGGATGTGAGTAATAAGTAAAGGATATTTATCCTATACTGAAAGTGCAAAACATAAAAATCTTAACATTGTGGACAAAAATTTGATTATGTATTTATTTATTCCAATAAAATAAATACATTGTAAAACATAATAAATGAGTGGAATGTGTGTCTACAAGAAGAGCATATGTTTAAAGGGCATATATGAAACATATGCCCTTCTTCTATACACCCTTTCAAATCATTACCACTACTAAGAAATTGCGATATAAATCTGGTAGACTTCTGGCTTTATTATTTAATTATTAGCTGCCCAATTGTTTATATTCGTAAATTAAAGAAGTGAGGGCACTTATTTATAGAAAATTTAATATTTTACATTAAATTTGTGAACTATGATTTTAGGTTGACAAAATTGTCAACTTGAGCGACCATTTTATTACTTTGAATTCATGAAAAATATTTATCGAAGGAAGAGTTGAAATCGTGTATTCCTTTTACAAATTAAATACATAAATAAATATTTGTGTTTACAGAAATATAAATAAAATCTATTTATCTATCAAAATTAGTTTATGGTTTTTCTTAAACAGCATTAATTATAATTAGAAAGTGATTTCAGGAAATAGGTCTCATCAGATGTGTAGTAAATATACAGTGCTATTCAAAAGTCCCCTCCCCCCTCTTATCTTTGGAACGATTATACATAAACTAGTGAAATTTGGTAACTGAATATTAAGGGTTGTAAACTTCCCTACTAGTGCTGATAGATGACGTATGCATCAAAGATGACGTCACAAGGTCATTGTGACCGATAATTTTAAATGGAACCCTATGGCAAGCGACACCTCTTTTAAAAGGTATCGAAAAAACCTATTCAATGATACTAATATTGTGTCTGTTTACGGCAGTTTTGACAACTGGCTTTCAAAAACCGCAATGCTGTGATGAATTAAATCAGTTAATAATAAAATTTAAAATTCAAGCTCCGCCACTGGATAGTTGGATAATAAATAATCTGACGTTTTTGCAAGTCTCTCCAATTTGATGTTTTTTTAGCTGTCAAAGTTGTTATACATTTAATAATTTGTATATTGTTGATCGAACGTTTAACTGTTTTAGTACCTTGTGGTAATTTTAAAATATTTGTACATTCAATAATTTGTTAAACTGTTGTGAGCTGAACGTTTAAGTGCTTCAAGAAGAGAAATGATACGTGTTTTAGGTGATAAAGTAGCAGCGATTCTAATACTTGGTGAAACTGGAGAAAATATTCATACAGCAGAACGCATTTTTAATGAAAGGTCGCCTAGTTTCGAGGACTTATTTGAGAGAGCTTCTTCATAAGTTTAAAACAACGGGTAGTATTAATGATGCAAAACGATCTGGCAGACCACAAATTTCTGATGAGAAAAAAATTGATATATTGGCAGAAGTAATAGTAAATCCTACTTCTTCAACAACTCAAGTTGCATCAACCTGTGAAGTCAGTCAAAGTACAGTGCACAGGGTGTTGAAAAAAAAACAAATTTCATCCATACAAATTAGAAATGGTTCATCAACTCTCAAACGACGATCCAGACCGAATACTGCAATTTTGTGAAAATATGGAGACTAAAATTAACCAACAGCCAGACTATGTCAAAACAATTTGTTTTAGTGACGAAAGTACTTTCTATTTAAATGGTAATGTAAATACACAAAACGTGAGATATTGGAGTGACGCAAATCCTCACATGTTTCGTGAAACACATATTCAGTATCCCGAGAAGGTCAATGTTTGGGCAGGTATACTGGGAAACCACATCGTTGGGCCTGTTTTTTTAAATACCAACTTAACCGGTGAGGTGTATCTGCAGATGTTGCAAAATGCAATAGAACCGTTAATCCTTGAAATTTTGGAAGATAATCAAGATGAATTCGACATTTTGGAAATAACATTCCAACAGGATGGTGCTCCTCCACACTATTACGGTGCAGTAAGACGGTATTTGGATGAAGAATATCCTGGTAGATGGATTGGACGACGAGGTTCAATGGAATGGCCGCCTCGATCACCGGACCTCACACCTTTAGATTTTTTTCTGTGGGGGTATCTTAAATCGAAGGTTTACGCCACTCAGCCTGACAATATTGATGTTTTAAAACAACGTATTGTTACAGAATGTAGGGCTATTTCCGCAGACACATTTGAAAAAGTACGAGAAGAGTTTCACAATAGGATGTTTTACTGTCAGGAACTAGATGGAGCTCACTTCGAACAATTACTATAAGTAGGTACTGATTCTTGAATCTGTAACTAAAATTATTATCCAAGTTTACTGATTACTGATTTAATCAAAACTACCATAAATACAAACAATATTAGTATCATTGAATACGTTTTTTCGATACCTTTTAAAAGAGGTGTCGCTTGCCATAGGGTTCCATTTAAAATTATTGGTCACAATGACCTTGTGACGTCATCTTTGACGCATACGTCATCTATCATCACTAGTAGGGAAGTTTACAACCCTTAATATTCAGTTACCAAATTTCACTAGTTTATGTATAATCGTTAAAAAGATAAGAGGGGGGAGGGGACTTTTGAATAGCACTGTATAATAGAATAACACTATTGTAAGGATTGAGCAGTGACGTAGGTTGGTAGGATCATTTATATTAATTAATACTGCTGCAACTACTACTAGAATGAGTGAGTACCGGGTTGGTTCACCTATAATTTTTGGCGGCTTGTATAGGAGTGGACTTGCAGATGCTACACAAACTTACACGCCAATATCCATTTGGTGGCACGGTGGCCTAGATGAAGGGTTTATTGCGGGTCGGGCAGGATTATTGCCCCTTACCCACTCATCGCTGTTGACCCGGACAGCTTCGTGAAGGGTGAGTTTGTCTTTCCCCCCACCTTGTCTTGATTTCTACCCTACTATAAAGGTGGGAGTTAGGTAAAATTGATATATTGGAGGTAGCTCATCTTCTAAAGTCGGTAATATGCTTTGAAAGTGTAAATAAGTTGACGTTAACTAGTGGTTTATAAAAACAATTGTAGACATTATATTGTAAATGGTACAATGAAGGTGTGGGTACTGCCAAAATTAATTCTAGTATTAATCATAGTTCTATTTGTCATTAATTAATGTGTGACATATTAAATAGTAATAAATTGCTACGATGTATACTTAGAATATAGGAAAATAGAAATAAGAAAAAGATTATTAAATAGTTAATTGTTTGTTATCAAGATGGATGGATTTTTTATATAATAATATAACATGTTGGATGTTTGGATAATATATAATGAGGATAGACTTTCAGCATGCGAGAACTTTGTCTTCAGTACGCGTATAGTTTACTTGTAAACACTTCGATAAGTTCTGAAATATTTAATAGAATGTTATACGATAATAAGAGAAACAGAAATATATTTTCAATTTTCTTCTTTCTTAACGGGACTAGATATCTTAATAGCATCATATTTTATTTTAATGATGCTCTTCTGTGGAATAGAATATCGAAAAGTGCTTTGAGGAAATTGTAGCTGACATTTTTAGTACGGTAATAATGCATGAAAAGTATTAAATAATATTATTCCTATATTCCTATATAGCGTTTAATAAGAATAGTTAAATTATAATATGCTATAAAATTGAATATTAACTACTATTTATGGATGCCAATGCTGCGACAATATAATTCGTCATGTGGTCCGGTGTGACGGACTGGGCACGGTCATTGTATGCTTGGGTTCGAGTTCTAACGGGGGGAGTCTGGCACCTCTCCCTAAGCATGGGTGCATTTGTCCTTGTTTTGTGTGTAACCTTCCCCTGCGCAGCCTCAAACTTTAGGGGAAAGAAATCCATTTCTGTGTGTCGAATAGTGTATGTAAGCATTTAATTTTCATAAACAACGTACATATGTGAATTCAGTATCATCTTTTACAACATATTGCTAATAAATATAAAAAATCGGTTTTTGAGTTTTCACCTTTTTAGTATTTAATTTACTTGTTTTCTCTTGAAGTAATGTATATGTTCTGAAAGGACCGTAATCAAGCTTTTAAAAAGAAATCTCATTTATGTGTTATATTTAATACATTTTAACTTTGAGAAGTATTTTATTGCTAAATTGTTTTGCTACTATAAAAAAATATTCCTAACTGGCAAAATGTGTTGTTAGTCGCGCTATTTAAGTGCACAATAATCAATCAATTTGCTGAATAAATATTTTAATACGAATCAAATGTAAATATAATAAATAATAATCAAATAATTAACGATAATCTAATATAAAATAATAAGTAATAAATAAATAAAACCTCGAATGTGAAACATGCTTCTTTTTCAATGAAACTGAAAGTGAGTTTGGGAAATTGAGGTGACTTTGAAGTGGTTACAAATGACAATTTATTCGTTTACTATATTTTTAGTACAGCATAATATGATCTTAAAATATTTTTCAATTTAGAAGCCTGCATTACATTTACTCAACACATCGTCATCGGCATGAAATTTCTATGTACACACATATAACATATATTCTGAGCGTAAATTATTCCATAATTACCTCACAGATTTATTCGGGATACGATTTCAACCACTGGGAGTTGTCCTAGATTGTCGGATCAGTGTAATGAGGGCATGAGTTCGATTTCTACATCAGTTGGCTGTGTATGTGTGTAAAACTCGTATACATTATTTTATACATCACTTATGTTAATACGAGAAATATCTTATAGGGTAAAGTAGTTTGATCATTGGCTTAAGTTTACTAAACCTAAACATAACCTATACATAGAATATTGTTATAAATACAATATAACGAGAAAAAATTACGTAGCCATTGTTTGCTTTCCTTGAAGTGGCATGCATTGCATTCGTCCGCTGCATGTGGGCGGTATGAATGACATTATGCCAAAAACATATTATGTCTAGTAAAGACATATTATGTCAAGTAAATTGAAATTTGGCTTAGAAATCATCCGAATCGAATTGTGGTTCTCTTCGTACTTGTATGGTTATTTGCTGTCGCTTACAACTGAGCAGCCATAATGGAGGATATTAATCAACCAATTCAAGAAAATTGGTTTGTTCCCACTCAACAAAGATATTTTTCGGGAGCATAATATCGAAAATGAAGGATTTACCAAAATTACCTCCGAATATTTAGAATCAAGGGTGTTAAATTCTTGTATTGACGTTATTGAATCTTTTCAGCCAGGAATCTAAAAATATTACAATGAAGTGTCCGCAGCCATTTCAGAGATTTTAACAACAGTCAAGAATCTTGCTCACAAAGTTTAAATAAATTGGTTCCAAAACGTTTAATGCCGACTGAACAATTTTACTCAAAAGTTTCATAATTAAAATCATAAGTCCATATCAAATTAAACTATTGCCAAAGACGTCTGTTAGAACGTTTGGTTCTAGTAGAAAACGTTCTGGATATTACCATCTCGTTGCTCAACAAAAATGAAAAAAAAGTAGAGTTAAATTTAAACAAAAAATGTAAGACCAATTTAATGGAAGAAAAAAACACATCAAGAGTTACTATGTAAACTTTTGTTACTTCTGAGTTCAAGAGAAAAACAGTCTTAAAAATCAGATAAGAAGAAACGTGTAAAACTTGAAAGTTACAGCTTAATTGATTACAGTGAAAAAATTATTTTCCATGATGAAAGAGATGAAGAAAATTATGATGTGAAATGTCTGTTTTGCACAAATCAATATTCTTTAGACACACATAATGAGTAATGGGTTAAGTGCACAACATTTTACCAGTGGCTAGCCAAGACTACGGTCCCCAAGAAAAAAATTTTGTCCACCCAATAATTTTAAAGAAACAATTGTAAATAAAAATATAGGGTCTCATGTTAGAAGCTCTCTTCTATTGCACATTTGCATGTTTATTTTTATCGCTGTATAAAGTCAGTTTATATTCTCGTATACATATTTTAATTTAAGAAAATGTTTCATATTACACAATACTTTTATGCTATGCCGCTGGAAAGAGATGAACATTGTTCTTAAGCTTCCTAGTTTATAAAACTTTTGGTTGATTTACTAACTTCCATTTAACTTTCTACTGATCTACTGAAATAAACTTTTACGGCTAAGTTAATGCATCTATCGATAAATTTTGATGTCTAATATTGGTATATTAATTGGAGTTTAAAAGTAGACAAACGCATACAAAGATAATTCTTCTCATACAGGTGTTATAAGCCTACCTATAGCTTGCCAAGAATAGGAACAAGTCTCAAAACTGGAATATCGGACCGCCCACAAGGTGCGCAGTAAATAACCTGGTCTTTACTTAGTCACCTTGAGACCATTGCGCAGTGATGTATGTGTAACATGAATGTACACAGAGTTTGATCTGACCGCGCGTAAAGTGCATCCTTTCCCTCCAAATGTTGCTTCACTCTGTTTTCTACGCATTATTAAAATTTTTTATATTTGTTCTATTTGTCGTCCATCTATATTCATAATATGGAATGGTTGTCACTATTGAATAATTTTAGATGAATAAATAAATAAAAGGATGATTGATGATACTTCCACCATTCTTTTTGTATCATAAAATGAAAGAGTAAATAAATAAAATGCATTAAGTGAGTAAATAAAAAGATATATAAATGAGTTCTCTTTCAAAATAAAATCAACTGGTTTGGACGTACCACTGAAATATTTCTTGTACTACTATTTCCCAAGTTGTATTTTTCTTCTAATAACGATTGTATAGATAAGCCGTATTCCGATTTTAAGTTATTTTTTCTAATCATAGTTCCATTTTCCGTATTTATCTTATCTCATTACAGTCTATCGACACTCTGTGGTTCATGCATAAACTAAGGCCTGAACATGCTATTGATTAATTCACAATCACTTTTCCTTAATATTTTACCCAGAAGCATATAAAATATTATCGCAGGCCTTGGCGTTCGTGTGTAATATTTAAATCAGGCCCTACGATATTTCACATACAAAAAATATCACAAGCTAAGTGGGTTAAGGGTAGGCGAAAGTATTCGAGCATACTGAGTTATTTATAACTCAACTTATTAAGATAAATTGATCTTTTTTTAACATTGTAATGTAAAACTGTCGTTTGCACTGTTACAGGTATGAGGGTGCTTCTTATGATGTAGGTATTTGGCTTCTAAGTAAGAATCGCATTATGGAATTGGGTTTTGATAGTTTAAACATGAAGCACTTAAATAGTAGCATTATAGGAAATTATTAAGCAAGTGTGTATATACAGGGTGCCTATAAGTTTCGAGATCTAGATTTGTTCACATTATCATTTTTATTAAATTAATCATTATATACAAAAATAATTTATAGAAGATAATACAATAAAAACTGATCAGTTTTGACAAAATATATAGAAAGTGGGGAAAATCAACGATTCTAGGGTAGAATTGATACATTAGGTACAGTGAGAAATAGAAAGAGATTAGTTTTTCATAAAATGCCAAAATATTATATATCAGTCGACGAAGGTTTAGTCAGCCAAGTTGGCATAATAAGAGGATTATTATTAAATATGATAAAAATTATTTGTTTTAATAATCTGCTGCTGATTGCAACATAGTTGGTGAAAATGTATCAAATAACGTATAATTTTCAGTTTATCTAGAAAACCTGTCTCCTGGTTTTTTCACATTCTTGATCATACTTTTCATTACATAATATAAAGTGAAGTGTAAACCAGTGTCTGTTGCAGTTTACGTTTCCAGATTTTACCTCCAGCTACCTCCACTTAAAAATTTTAAATTTCATTCCCATATTGTAACACATTGTGTTAAGGATCTTAATTATGATTAATTTTAAAGGTCATTTTCAGAAGAAAATTGGATTTCTCTAAAATATCGAATAAAACTAAATATGGTTAAAATGAATTAAGTTTTAATCACCTCTTACTGATGGCAACTTGGTTGGCGAGACATGGGTTAACTGACATATAATTTTCTGTGTCTTAGAGAAAACTTGCCTTCTGTATTTTTCACAGTGTTGATCATACTTTTTGTTGCGTAAGCATCACAGAAATGAGTATCATGCAACAACATTAGAGATTAATATTACACACACATGGCTTGCTACTAAAATATAAAAGATAGATTTTATTTTATTCCAATAATTGTTTTTTCAGCACCAAACAATTTCATTCCAGCAATTGCTTCTTAAATAAGAAAACACATTTCTCTTTTGTATCAAATATTTTTACATACCTTAATTCCATGAAATAATTAATTTGTTATGGTATTAGCTTTGTTTATACCGTTATTTAAATTATGATTTAACGCATTCATTATATAGACTTAACTTAGACCGGGATAAGATTCAATATTCTTTTTTAATAAGGTGAGACTGGTGTAAAATTTTACTCTTTCTGGTATAAAACTAAACGCGGATATAGTTGGTAAAATGTTATATCTTTCCATCTTTCTGTGCATGTTCCTGTTTTCAGTAGAACATTTATTTCACTGTGGTATTCCGGTCTATCACGTAGAGTAATAAACTTTCAATATTCAAGTTTTTATGTTAGATAAAATCTAAATCAAGAAACTATTAGTATTCTGGCGTGAATAAATGTGTGGTAGATTATACGTTGTCAACTAACTATCTATTCTAAATATAATCACGTCTTAAGGAACAGGATCTTCTCTAGGCCATCAAACTAATAATGTCTACATTATGTCGGTTTTATATAGTCATGTAATAGAGTCAACATCTGTTTGTATATCATCAGAAACATAAATCATTTATATCTTTCCTGCTTTACCGATTCATTGAAATAAATTTTGGTTTTCTATTTTCTCGGCCGTCACAGTTCCACGTTTATAATTACACATCCGGTCTGTAGCACAAATGATACATACGTTAACAAAATCAGATCATAACTCGTTTAGTACTTAATGATTTATATTCACTACATTAGTCCAGTAGCGACTGCATATAAAAATTAATTGAGTAATATGACAGTTAATGCTGACATTCAAATGCGTATAAGGCGTAATTAAAAAATTGTCCGATAAATCGACACATGAAATTCAAATTAAATGCATCGAGAAATTTGTGAATGATTAGTTTATAAGGTAAACTGAACTCCATAGTTTTCTGTATTAGTATATATCAATTCTACAGGTTAGTAAAAATATTATAAAAGAGATTATTTGGCAATGGAAGTGAATTACGTTAACCGTAGTCTTAAATTAAATATCAATATAATTATTGAGTACCAAAGTTGTAAATATCGTTATTATGGAAGTATAGTTTATTACGTTGTTTCTGTAGCGATATTAATGTAATCGACATTTTCTGAAGCATATGCGACTTTAGAATGAAAGTTATTAATAAAATAGTATATCAACTAAATTATTCAATTAATAATTAACCATCTAACAACACTAACTATGAGACGTATTATACATATATAATGGAACTCCTGCTGTCACAAAATCTATAGTTTCAGAAACTTTTGAGTTATTTATAGGCTTCACGAAGCAGGAAATGAAATATTGGCTGAAACTTACTCCATATAAGCTTGCAACAAATGAAGATAAAGCATTTGATGTTTTATAACGCGAACAATAAAACGCTTTAGCACGAATGCCATTACAATACTATATTGAAACAGTAAATAAATATCAATCATACATTATGTTTCAAATTTATTTTCTCCATTAGTTTTTTCTCCATTTACTTATATATAAGTTTACCCAACAGAAAATATATATAGTAGATTCTACAAGAAAAGCGTGTCATCTAATTTATTCGCGATGCGTACGAGGGGCACTGTTTATATTTCGAGCCTAATAATAAAAAACAATAATTTGTCATTGAAAATTACTTTATCGTTTTTCAAAATATTCTTCTACATGATCTATACACTTTTGCATTCATTCGAACCATTTGTCAAAGAAGTTTTTCCATTCCGTTTCGGATATCTCGAAAATATGGTTTTTGAACGCATCAATGGCTTCTTTTACCGACGAGAATCATTGTCCAAACTATTTATTTTTGACGTTTGGGAACAAAAGAAGGCATTGGGTGCCAAACAGGACTGTACGACGGATTACCCATTGATTTTAATTACTCAATAATTTTTTGAGTGTTCAAACATTCGGTTGTTAGACAAGATGGGTGAGAGCTCGCATTGTCATGGTGAAAAATGATCCGACGGCGCTTGTTTGTTTTCCTTATTTCATCGAAGAATTTTGGCAAACGAATGATTGTGTACTAATCCAGAATTGATCGTTTTACGTTACTCTAGAGGTACTGTTGTCACATGACCAGTTTTTCTGAAAAAACAGGTGACTGTTTCGAAGTGCTTCGAGAACGCACAACTTTTGTTTGATTTGGTTTATCTTGAAACACCCACAGTCTGGTGTTTGCTTTCCGGCTCATACGCATAGATCCATAGTTTTTCACCTGTTATAATATATGCGTCTTTTGAAGCACTGCCATTGTATTTCTTAATCAATTGTTTTCACCAATCGATACGAGCATTTTCTTGAGATTTTTCCAAATTATGTGGGATCCAACGGGAACAAACCTTTTTTACAGCTAAATGATAGTGCAATATATTATACATGCTAGTAGAACTAATGCCTAAGGTTGCCTAAATAGCACAGTTTGTCACATGACGATCTTACATTATCAGTTTTTGCACAGCATTAATGTTTTGTGGCCTAACAGCTAATTTTGGACGACCTTCACAAATTTCGTCGGTCAGCGAATGGCGGCCACGATTGAACTTGTTGTACCAGCGTCTCACAGTGGCAAAGAATGTGTCTTTATCGCTGAAAGTGGAAGTAAATTGATCGATGTACTCTTGTCTTGATAAGCCACGTCAAATATAATAAATCATCGCATGAAAATTTTCACGAGTTAATTCCATTTTTTCGCTGAGATCACTGTAAACAACACAAATCGCGCTTAAATGATAAAATGTTCTAAAGAAAGTTATGGTCAAAAATGTCAAGCTTTCCATTTGAAACGTCAGATGGCGCCTGACAACACTTACTGCTGCCAGGGCTCAAAATATAAATAGTACCCCGTACAAGAATGGCTTATCGCGATTTCATTCTTATTGACAATCATTAGTACATAATATATATAATATATACAATACTAATAAGTAGTACATAATATACACAATCGTCAATCTATGAATCATTGTCAAGTGTGCCTCAAGAGAGTCATCTCGGACCTTTATTATTTTCACTATGTATTAACGAATTATGTACAATATTAGAATATGAATTTGTAACGTATACTGATATCTAAATATGCTTGCTAATGTTACATTAGAAAGTGACTGTGTTCAACTTCAGTACGAACTAAATAAAATAAATATGTGGTGTATAAGTAATAGATTAACATTTAATGTTAACAAATGTAAAGTAGTATGCATAAGAGAGTAAAATTGGGTTCAATATAATTATAAAATAAATTATAGTCTCATTAAATGACAGACGTGTATAAGAAATATAGCAATATACATTGATTCTAGATTGAATTTAAATATATCAATATATTGTGAAAGGAAATTATAAGAATGTAAATCCTGGGGTTCGAAATTAGGAACTCTAATTCTTTCGATTATTTGGAAGTTTTAAAGTGATCATATTATTGTTATGCGAGATCAAAACTAGCGTACGATTCTGTAGTTTTAAATCTATATCACGAAGTTGACAAAGATATATTGAAAAGTAAAGTTTAGCAGTTCTTATTCTATAAACTAGTCGACGACTTTGCGGAAAGATCCATTGATAATACATTATTTGTTATCAATATTTACAGTCGATAGTTTAGAATTTTGCAGAATAATAAATCCTCCTGAAATTTTATTTTTATGTTAGTATTCGTACTGAATGGTATTATTAGTACATTTGAATGTACAGTATGAATTTGTATCGTACATATCAAGTAAACATGCATTTCTCATCATTATTATGACTCGTCGTTTGATATTTTAATTGTAAGATAATTAGGTAGATCGGTTTCATACAGAATAGCACCATGGCCATCTATCTTTTAAATAGCAGGGTATATTTTCTTGCACAGACGCTACCCGCCACTTTCTATGCCTGAAACAGTTATCTTATAGAATATTCTCTTGTACGCGGTTTTAATTCTTTCTGGCGCTTCATGCGATGATACTATGATCTTAATGGTGTAGTTTTGTCAGGAAATGGTGATGTAGAATGTAGAGTAGTAATTAGAAACATCATTAGATAATTATCCTTGAGATACACACTTAATTATGGCATTACTTATTGTTATTACTTATGTGCGAGACATTCCTTCAGTTAATATTCCGTTTATTTCCATACAAAGTTTGAAACTACCATCAGATGCAATTTTATATCAATATACCTTAGTAATGTACTACCTAAATAAATAATTTCTATAGAGATTGAGGTAAATCGAAAAAGAATACTTTCAGTAGTATCTGTGCATCGTAAGAATGATCACAAATATCATCCGTCAGACATACCAGGGCTGAACAAAAAATATGGTGACCGAATTTTTATAGCAGAAACTGCTGACGGTTTATCTGTACAAAATAATGCGTCCAATATCGTGATCCTGGTAAAGCCCGGGTAAAGGAGGAGGGTTGTAGCGGCAGGCCAGCTCCCTGCCCTACGTAAAAAATTCATTTGCTAAAAAACCTAATCAGGAGCCTCGGAATAGGACGGAAAACTCAAGAAGACGAATCCAGCTAAGAAAAAGGACAACGATTTGTGGCACATGGAATGTTCAGAGTCTCTCGAAAAATAAATGAAATCGTAAAGGAACTCAAACATTTGAAAATAGATATAGTAGTCTTGACTGAAACGAAGAAGAAAGGTAAAGGATCGGAAAACTGGGGAAAGTATGATCACTTTTATAGTGGAGTCTCCAAAGAAAACAGAGCCAAATAGGGAGTATCAATTGTTATACATAGAAGATTCAGAAAGTTTATAAAAACATGAGAACCGATAAATGAAAGGATTATAAAGATCAACCTCTCAATATACGGATATGAGATGATCATACTAGGAATATACGCTGTAAATGAAGACGAACTAGTACATAATAAAGACATATTCTTTGAACAAGTTAACCAGGAAATATAAAAAATTGGAACCTCGAGAGAAATAATACTTTTAGGAGATTTTAACGGAAGAGTGGGAAGGAAAAACAATGACACCGTGGTTGAAAAGTTTGGAGATGAAGTAGTAAATGATAACGGAAGAAGGTTAATAAAAATATGCGAACAATACCAGCTGAAAATTCTAAATGGGTATTTCCAACATCGAGAGATCCATAAATACACGTGGATACAGACAACAAGAAACCCAAAAACTGTTATCGATTATGTAATAACAAAACAAAAATCCCGCTTAAAATTCATGGATGTGAGAGTAGATAGAGGAGCTTCTTGTGGTAGTGACCACTACTTCCTTAAAGCAAAGATAGTTGCTCCTATAAGAACAAGAGATCAGAAAGAAAATATGCATGGGGATGAGAAGGAAGATAAAGAGACAGAGATAAGATATAATTTAAGTAGCCTGGAACAAGAAAGTACGAGAAGTCTATACAAAACCCGATTAGACAACAAATTACAACGAACAGAATTTGACAATATAGAAGAGGAGTATGAGTATATAAAAACGTGTATACGGTCGGCAGCATTAGAGGCATTAGAGCGCTATGAAAAAGGAGGAAAACAGCGGAAACCATATTGGTGGGATGACGAAATTGAGGTCGAAATAGAGGAAAAACGAAAAAAATATCATGCATACCTAAGCTCAAAAAATATGAATGACAAACTGATATATAAAGAAGCCCAAGCAAGAGTGCGTAAAATGATATGTACAAAAAAGAATTAAAAATGGGAGGCGACATGTTCTAGACTTAACACATATATAGAAGGTAGGAAAAGTAGAATTAAATAAGTATTAATAAGGATTAAATAAGGAAAAGTAGAAATAAATATAGAATTAATAAAGGCTGTAAAGTCTCTGTATGATAATACCAGATCTAGAATAAAAATAGGACACAATATAACAACGGGATTTATAGTAACTAAAGGACATAAACAAGGATGCTGCCTATCTCTTACACTATTTAAGATATATCTAGAACGCGCATTGATGACTTGGAAAAGAAAATGTCACAGTATGGGCATACCAATACATGATACGTCAACACTATACACATTATCCTTTGCGGATGACCAAGTTGTTATTGCGCAAGATATCGATGATATGGAATATATGACATGCAAACTTATCGAGGAGTATGAAAAATGGGGTTTAGAAGTTAATGTGAAGAAAACGGAATACATGTGTATTGGAGGACAACAACAAGATCTACTTCTGTCAACTGGGCAAAACATCAAACATTGCAATGAATATAAGTATCTAGGCATGAAAATATCAAACGACGGGACACTTGATGAATTGATTTCGGAAAGAAACACTCAAGGAAGGAGAGCAATTACAATGTTGAACAGCATTCTATGGGATAAACAAATAACAAAAGAAAATAAAAGAAGAATATATAATTCAATAATTAAAAGTATAGTAACCTATAGTTGTGAAGAATGGCCAATAAAAGAAAGAACAGAAAGAATGATAAGAACCACAGAAATGGACTATTGGAGGAGGTCAGTTGGAAAATCAAAGAGAGAAAGGGTAACAAATGAGAGAATAAGAAGTATGATGGGAATAACACATGACATTGTAGATGATATAAGAACCAAACAACTCGTATGGTACGGACATGTTCAGCGAATGCCAAAAGACAGAATACCCCAAAGAATTCTAAACTGGAAACTACAAGGAAGAAGAAGGCGAGGAAAGACCACGAAAAAGCTGGAGAGAGGGCATTGATAATGAAATTCGGGAGAGAGGTCTGGACGAGGACATGTGGAGAAATAGGGAGGAATGGCGATTAGGAATCGGAAGACAGCGAAGGACGTTATAATCCGATATGATGATGATCCTGATCCTTTGAGATAGTCAGTGTCATGTTTGAATGAGTTGTGACTTATCAATTGATTTCCAAAGCCGGAAGAGTTAAGGACGCATTTACCGTGTCTGTCGCGAATCAAGGATGTCGAACAGCGCATTAACATTAAGTTTTATTTTAAGTTGCCAAAAAGTGCCAAAGAATCTCATGTAATATTAAAATCAGTATATGGTGATAATGTGGTGACTCTGAAGATTGTTTACAAGCAGTATGAGTGATTTAAAAGCGGAAATGACTCTGTTGAAGATGAGCAAGGGTTGGGACGTCATTCGACCTCCAAAAGATGAAAACATTGCAAAAGTGGAAAAAATAATTCGTTTAAACAAGCGACTGGCTATTTGAGAGAACGATGTTCGGAGAAAGAGACCAGAAAAACGGAACAATGGAACAATGGGCTTCTGCCTTCATCGGGTCCGGATCTGCGAGTTTTTGGCTAAAACAGATTCCTGTATGTTCACATCCTTCTTACTCTCCAGATTTAGCACTATGCGCCTTCTGGTTCTTTTCATAAGTCAGAGCCGTGCTAAGAGGAAAACTTTTGACATCATTCCCCACATTGAGAGGGCTACGACGGAACAGCTGCAGGCCCTTCCGAAAGAAGCCTTCCAGAAATGTTTCCAATCATGGAAACAACGTTGGAATCATTGCATCGGTAGCTAGGGCAGTGCTTTAAAGGAAATTGGTTGAAATTTGACGTAAGATTATTACTCTGTTCATAATAAAATTATTCACCGTATTTATTGATCACACCTCGTATATATTAAAAATGTACAGAAATGACTTCGATTGTCAATATATATTTGTAAATTTATTTTTGGCTCATGATACAATCCACATAGTGGATGATTTCATGATGTGAACAAGAGGTTTAGTAGACTTAACTATATAGACAAAGAGAGAAGTTGTAGGTATTGTGTAAAGTCCAGGTACAACGGGATATGTCTGACCTATTTGACATCAATCATATAGGGTATCATGTTAAGGAGATGCACTACCCTGTACTTTCTTTAACTTAACTTTAGAAAATGCTATAAGATACTTAAAATTAAACCTAATTGGCACAATATATGCCGGAAATGTACAAATACCGATAGTAAGAAGTAAGTGATAGACCTTTCAAGTATCATTTATCAAAAATACTACAGAAGAGATACTTGTGACTTTTCAGGAATCTACATAGATGTCAACAGTATACAGACCAAGAATTCAAGTAAACAATTTAAAGATTCACAATAAATAGGTCGAAATCATGCAGGAATTTTTGCCACTTAAGGTCGCTTTTTAACTGCAAAGAGATAAGGAAAAGAGTGTACGTGGTTAATGGTGGTTATTCTCGCGTAGTCTCTTAAGTAAGATCACGACAATATATATTTTAGTAACAGTGAAACTATTAAAATAAAAAACAATAATACATCCACTACTTACTTATCTTATGGACTTCAATCTTGGGTATTAACAAAAGGAAAATGAAGAGTTGCTAAGAATTTTTGAAAGAAAAGTTCTTAAGGCTGTACAAAGAGGAGTCAACCAAAACGATCTGTTTAGGAGACAACATTTTTTAATTTTATACACTCTTTAATCAGCCATAGCCTCAAAGCCATCAAAATAAGACCTCTACTGATGACTGGCGACTGATGACTGAGTGGAATACAGCGACCCTAGGAAACAACGTGATAAACAGACCAGTTTGCAGCGGAAGGTGGCAAAACATACGTATCCAGATGGCGTGGAAGATGCTTTGAATGTGGTTAGAGAGAGAATGGACAGACAAACACTCGATAGGAAAAGTTGTATGGAAGATCTAAAAGGGTATAGGGTTCACTAAGTGTTACATACAACGCCATCCTCATGATGATATTTTCACAAATAAAATGTTATTAAATTTCTTTCAGATACTTTAAATCGCAAATGACACATTTATTCATTCAATTGAATACAAATTCATTCATTGTTGTAATCGTTTTAAATACTCCTATCTGAAATATAATAATAAATGGTTATTTATTGCAAAAAATTGTGATGACTTCATACCGCCGCAGTTAGTATACGAAACTATAAGAACTTTTGAAAATAGTATGTGATTAAATGCACTAAAAAACCTACACAGTAATTTAGGGTTACTCGAACATTTTATTTTAATTATATTTTAGTCAGAATTCCCAATTTATAGGACATTGGCCCAAATAACGTTTTCAGATAACTTATTCAAATGTGTCTGTATGTAAGAGCACATTAGTTAGATTCATAAAATTGATAGATTAATAATACGCAATTATCTATTATATCTAAATTAATACAAGGGTGACAAAAATCTACATACCGAATATAACAGCGTGCTGATATTGACGTCGCTTATACAGAAATAATTAATCTCACGTAATTCATTTTAGGCATCGTCACATTTGATGAAATCAATCAATTATTGCGGCAGCTCTCTTCTCATGGTTGCTTCCGAATAGTATGAATCTTCTAACGGAATGCTGTAGTTAAAATTTGAAAGGCTGTTATATCAGATCAAGCTTATACACAGTACTGACAAAATATTTCATCAATTTAAAGACCATACGTTTATCTGTATAGTTTAACTGTCGTAATAGCTGAGATACCAAAAAATTGCTTTGTTAGCATTTTTGACTTGATTGATGAATGTCGTGTTCAATAATTGGTCTGAATAAATGACATTTAATATGTTAAATCGTCAATATAGACTTTGATATTAGAAATTTATTTTAATAGTTTCGTTATATATAAGGCATTTCGTAGGTGTACATGTTGTAGTAGTTCATTTGAAAATTTATAGAAATAAAATGTTTAAATCAAGTAATTCAATAATTGAAAGAATACGATGGGCGCTTGGCCAATTGTCCGACGCAGAACAATAAATGTGCAGTACGCTGCTCCTCCATCACTACATGGGCGACCTATCGTATTCTTCCATAGAGGTTGCTGTGACAATATCATTTGTATTGTGGTCCGGGGTGATGAACTGGGTCCAGAATTCGGGTGTCATTGCATGCTTGGGCTCGATCCCCAACGGCGGAAGTGTATCACCTCTCCCTGAGCATAGGTGTGTTTATCCATGGAAGTCGACTTCTGTATGTCCACATTTTTAATCATTATTAATCATTAATCGCCTCTTTAGGGATTGTAAAGGCTAGATTGACAAGGCCCCCACCACTAACCTTGCAGTTAGTGGTGGGGGCCTTGTGGGCTGGAGGGGGGGCGCTCTAAGGGTTCATACCTGTATGAATGATGGCACCTCTTTAAGTAGGGGTTGCCCAAGTGAATGGGAGTATGAATGAGGCGGCCCCGGTAAAGGACCTGTCCATGTGAATGAACGGATGTGGTTTGGCAGCATCCCGGGTATGAACCCTTCTTGAAGGTGGTCATAGCGTCAGCCTATCTACCATATGACAGCAGACACAATCCGAAACCAGAGGTGAAGGAACTTGTGGACTTCTGTCAAAAAGCCGAACTACCTTTGCCGATGGGACGTGATGCGAACTCACACCATATGGTCTGGGGTAGCACGAAAACCAATAGCAGAGGTATGGAGCTCATGGAATATATGGTAAGTACAAAGCTAGATATTTTAAATGTGTGAAACACACCCACTTTTCATAACGCTATAAGGAAGGAGGTAATTGACATTACCTTGGGCTCTAAACACCTGGCGGAATACGTGCGGAACTGGAGAGTCTCAGATGAACCCACACTCTCCGATCACTCTGCCATTAAGTTTGATTTGGGAGTGGGGGGCATGAGGAGACGAAATGGGTCCGTAACCCCAGATTCACAAACTGGGAACAGTTTAAATCGGATCTTCTAGTAATAGTTCGGGGGATCCTCTCCAGAATTAGTCAGAGGGAGCTACTGGAGGCGGCAACCTCCCGACTGAGTAGAGGATTGATAGAATCCTATGAAGGGATCTATACACCTAAACGAGCTAGGCCGAACGGCCAGGTAAGGTGGTGGAACAATAAGCTGGAAAGCCTTAGATGTAAGGTAAGGAAACTTCTCAAGGGAGCCAGAAAACACAACAGCCGTACAACCTAGGAGGACTATAGCACTGCCAGGAATCAGTATAGGACTGAGGTTAAGGAAGCCCAAAGAAGTAATTGGGTTTCTTTTTGTAATGAGATAAATAAGGAGGCTGAGGCAGCACGGCTGAATAAGATCCTATCCTGCAGCCCGGAAGCGATACTGGGATCGCGCAAGCTCCCTAATGGCAAATTCTCGGAGTAGGATGAGGAAACCTTAGACCATCTCATCAGAGCACATTTTCCGGGCTTTTATAGACCGGAGGCGGGAGACATTTCCGACCCGCCAGTAGGGGCACATAGGATCCGGGCAGTAAACCAAGAGGGGGACGATAGGGAACTTGTGAAAGAGATAGTCACACCGGCTAAGATGAGGTGGGCCTTGAGGTCCTTTGATCCATATAAATCGCCGAGGCCGGACGGCATTTATCCGGTACTTCTGCAGAAAGCAGAAGAGATAATCCTCGGTCCGCTTATAAGGATCACCAGGGCCAGCTTGGCACTGAAGATGGTCCTGAAAGTGTGGCTAGACACATTTTCGGTACTTTCGACCGAGTAGCCTTACTTCATTCTTACTAAAGACGGCCGAACGATTAGTTGACAGGTACCTTCGGGATACTGTCCTAATAGAGAGGCCGCTTCAAGGGAGCCAACATGCTTATCAAGCTGTTAAATCAACAGAAACAGCTCTGGATAAGGTTGTGTCATCGATACGGTCACAACTGATCTCCGGAGGTACCGATACGTTGTCGGTACCTTCCTTGATATTGAAAGAGCCTTTAACTTTACATCCAGGGAGGTGATTAGCGGAGCACTAGGTAAATACTATACCCCCAGAATAATCGCTGAATGGATAGACCATATGTTGGGGAACAGACAGCTTACTGCCAATAAAGGCAAGACTACCATCGAGGGCCGGGTCGACTCGGGCTGTCCACAGGGAGGGGTATTGTCCCCCCTTCTGTGGTGAATAGTAGTAGATGAGCTGCTTGAAAGTTTAAAGGATTACCAAGTAGTTGGCTATGCCGATGACTTAGTAATAATAACGAAGGGCCCTTTCCTGGAGCCGGTTCTCGATATAATGCAGGCAGCTTTAAACAAGGTTGGGAATTAGTGTAGGAAGAGGGGACTCTCGGTCAATCCCTCTAAGAGTAAGGTGATGATGTTTACCAAGAAATATAAGTAGAACAGAACATGTCCGCTGAATCTTGGTGGCCAAGAACTAAGCTATAATAGTGAAGTGAAATACTTAGGAGTAATCCTGGATGGGAAACTGTCATGGGGAAAACATCTAAGTCACATATGTTCCAAGATCACAGCAACACTTTGGCAACTGAGAAGAGCTATTGGTAATAACTGGGGCTTGAAACCGGAAACCATGAAATGGATGTATGAGGCAATGCTCAAACCAAGACTGACGTTTGCAGCACTAGTCTGGTGGCAGAGAGCCTGTTTAAAGCGGGTGCGGGGGTGTATAGGTGACGCAACAGGATAGGTAAAACATTCCTCTTGGGCAAATACACTACCGCACTCCAGGCCGAGCTAGTTGCAATTACATGCGGTTCATGCGGTCTGACCAAAATCGGACCCAGGAGAAGGTATGTATCTGTTCGGATAGCAGGACGGCGTTAGCAGCCCTGAATACAGCAACGACAAAGTCGAAGCTGGTATATAATTGCTATGGAGGATTGAACCACTTGGCAGGGAAGGGAGTGGTGGAACTCTTATGGATACCTAGGCATAATGACATTAAGGGAAATCTAATTGCAGATGACCTTGCCAGACTAGGGACCAGCAAAAATCTCTATGGACCAGAAACTGCAGTGGGAATAAGTCGGAATCTGATCAGAGAGGAGTAACGGGTTGTCGAATAACCAAACTCTTCATCGAATACTCAGAGATTGAGAAATGGGCTCAAGAATTCATTAAATTGAACAGGCACAAAACCAGAACCCTGGTGGAAATCATAACAGGCCACCATAGTAGCCTGAATGCATATAAGCACAAGCTGATACTAACTGACAGTCCGGCCTGTGGATACTGTAAAGAAAATGAGGAAACCTCCATTCTTTACACCTGCCCCATACTGGAGGAAAAGAGGCATCCTATATTAGGGACCCCTGTTATCCTATAGGAGGCGAGGCTTAAGGCGGGGGACGGGCCTAAATTGCTCCTTTTATGGGATAGCATATTTGGACAAGGACCTGGATAAGAGGGGATCGCCAAGGGACTACCCATGCTATCAGTAGCTGATGAGGCTCAAACCTATATAACATAATAATAATAATCATTAATCGATATTTTTTTATCACGTTTAATTTTTCTTGTATGGGATCGCTGTTCATGGTTATTAGCTGTCTTTCTCAATGTTAGTACCCAGTAAATATAAGGATATTTATAATTATATTTTTAGTAGAAGGTTTGTAGTTATAGGTAATAGGTTTGTAAGTATAATAAGAACTCTATAATTTCACTTAAGTTTTCTTTTAGGTTCTACGGATAATTGAAGATATTGAGGAACTTCTAGAGGGAGGAGACTAGACGTATACGATAATTTTGGTCCGTTACACATTGCATCAGCAGTGGTAATCGGTCAGTAGATATTCTGATATTTCGTATGGCTAATTCTCAGTCATGAAACTCCAGCATATTCCTTTAGTTTTATTTCAGTTCATTTAGTTTGCCACGTATCATCAACTGTTTGCTTTAAATATATTTTCAAATCGTTGGCATCACTTGCATTGTTGGTGATCTATTTGGTTGTTCTATCTGCTGTTTCGTTTCCATTAATAACCATACAACTCGAAGTTAAAATAAAACTAAGTTTATTATTTTAAGTTATCAGAAAATCTACCAGATTCATGATGGCAGTAGTAGATAATCTATAGTAAAGGTGAAAGATTCAATTCTTGTAACGTGTTAGAGAATCGGTTGCATATAACTGTAGATAATCGGCGCATATACATATGTACGTATACTATTGCCTATTTAAATCTGGTACATTAGAGCCTACCAAATGGCAGATACTAGATACTGACCTCTTTTAGTAACATTTAGCAAACACTTACTGCAAACTCCCTGTTTTAACCTTCCGTCGGGTGCAACCGATCTGTGAGATCAGGCAGTCATGTTTTTTTTTTGTATTAAGAATGTTAACTCGAACTCCCTCATAGCTTTCTAGCTATAAACCACTCTTCTTGATATGGTGTCTATTTTTTTTTTTTTTTTTTGGTGCATTCCCTGGCCTTGTATGGGCTGCCCGGAACTGTCAGACGCGTTGTTTCTGATTACGCCATTATTTTCACTTTTTTGTTTTGTTAGATTTCTTTTATTATTTTAATAATATTTTTGGGACCTCTACACTTACTTATTCTGGCTTTTTATGGTATTATTATTCAAAATTAACACATTTGAATGTTAGATTACTGGTGTATACTAAATATCGTTAGATACCAACAATGTGACGTTGATGAATTTTTGTTTGGAACATGCTAAAATGATGAAGAGATTTATAATTCTTTACAATTAAAATACGCAGTTACTTATAACATTTATTTATAATTCACGTCTAATATATTTTTATATATAACTGCTTTTGACTTTTATATGAAAAAATAGGTGGTTTGCTTTTATATTCAAAATATAATTCAATACTAATTTATGTGTGGGTTTTGTCCTTAAGACAGAAACAAAATTGTCAATAGCTGGTTCTCCTATAAATATATTCCAAATTTATTGTGTTGCAACATGAAATGAGTTCCTTTATGTTAATTTAATTATTTTGATTAAAAACTAATGTGAAATATTTATTATAGATTGCATTAATTAAAATAAGCGTTTAGTTGAGTCCGCACTCATTAAAATCTAAATTGTGTTAAATTTGATATCGGATCTCTCAGGTGCATTGCGCCCGAATGTGTTTGGATTCAAACTGCACCCGGCAGAAGGTTAGAATGCAGAGATACATCTCTCTGCATGGTTATCTGTAGACATTAGAAACAGAATATACATTGGAACGAGGAGTTTGTCGATCCGTTTTATCTTTTGTTAAAAACCCTGGCTTCAGATGCATTTTAGGTAGTAATAATCTCCTAATATTCATTGATAAGTTGCTGATATATTATAGACTTTATTATTTCGTAATATCTTACCGCTTTAATATTGTACGTCTGTTTTCATAGGATGAGTATACGAATATATACTACCTAAACTGGTGTATATTCAAATATAGCTCATTTCAGAAACAATTACTCCATTCTAGTCTGTTGAAGTCAATATGAAATAGTGATTTTCTTTGCAAATGTTCATCGTAAACGATTCATGTTAATGTCGCTCTCTTCTAACCATTCATATCATTCAATATCAATTCCAATCGCGCATGCCGTATCTTTATCAACGAAATAGTACAAATTAGGAAAAAGGAAAAGGGCACAATGGAACCATGAATATGTGCGTGAGGCTACATAAACCCGAGCCTACATACATTGATGGTAATATCACCTATTCTCTATTACAATTAATCTGTTAATTATTTCATAACTATTCCCAATTTATTTGTAATTTTTTAAGAATAGACGTATAAAATGTAGTGAAATTACCTAACATTACCTCTTAACGAATAGAATCCAACCCTGTTATCCGCCGTGCGTTGAACAGTTTAGTTATAAAAGAGTTTTACAAAATGCCACTATATCCTGAAATACGAATGAATTTATTCTAGATTCCACCAACCTTTTCAAAGGTTTAACTAATTGGAAATATTTTTGTTAATATTAGATATATTTTGTATAGACTTGAAAAAATCAATATATCAGAGAATATACACATTTGTAGCAGTAAATTGACGACATTATTGTACTTTTATCAACTTTTAATGAGTTTAATATTTTAATTAAGTGATTCATGCTATTATCATACTTTAAAATCGCATTCGAAGAAACGTACAACTATGTTAATCAACAAAAAATTTACTTTTTAGCGTTATGTTTTATTTAAATTGCATGTTATAAGAATATACAAAATTAGTAAGTTATCTGATAATGTAAATTTGGTAAATTATTATTATATGAAAAATTTTATAACGCAAAATTACATATGCAATTAGAACGATTATTACTAGTAGCTAAAGAGATGAAAGCATACATCTTTCTTGAGTTAAAACTCAATGCAATTTTTATTGTCTTTCGATACGTGACAGATTTGTCGCCCTGAAAGGACTCTGTAATTTAAAAACTGATGCAGAACTTAAATTAATTCAATGAGAAATATAATAGTCACCCATTAGAAATTTAACAATTATTTGCTAATTAACTGGTTTTAATTGTCTATATGAGTTATCAATCTGAAATTAGTTAGGGTCGATAGTATTTCTTGTCATCAAAATTTCTTCAATAAAGCTTCCGAAAGATGCTTTCCGAAAAAAGAAAAAATTTCTTCAATAAGATTTCCGACTTATATGTTACTGACAGAGATCGTATCGATAAAGATGTATACGCCATAAAGTTCATTCGGCATTTGTCCTGAATTGGCGTACCGTGTACGGCACTGATGAGAACTAATAAGTTCGAAACAGCTGTATGTCGTTCGGTTCCTATCCGGGACAAATGTCGAATTCTACCTTTGGCGGGTTTTATTTTTTGAAAATTCAATAAAGCTTGTATTTGTCACGGGTAGATCTATATCGAAGAAATACATATTTATTACTTAAATTTCTTACCTTAGAAGCCGCAAAGCACATTTTTTGTAGAAACTTTTATATTCTTAGCTTTCATCTGCCTAAACTTGTTTTTATCTATAAAACTTAAGAAATATTTCACATAAAGGTACTTCATAAAAAACTTTTCCTTATAAAAAAGTTTCCTTAAAAAATACATCTGCTTCATGTGAAACCAATTAACTTTATGTTCTGAGTTATATTGAATTCAATATCGGATATTAGTTAAAAAGAGCCAAGAAAAGACACTATATTCATTACAATATTTTATTTTCTTACATTTTATGAATTTTTTATCACACGAAATATGTTCTTTATAATGTTTCACCCTTTCTGTGGTGACATGCATAAAATCTAGGTCAAGATATGAGTAGATCGTTACGCTGCATATTGTACCTGTACGCTTTTATTTTCATTACGTTTCTGTTACCTTTACTATTTAACAGAAGACTTTTCTTTACCTTTAAGAATTTTCGAAGACAGACGATTTATCTGATCTAAAGGGTGGTCCAACCATAATGCACGATATTAATTGTGAGTCACACCTTAACGTCATGTTTTTTGCCCAACTTAATTTGACATTTCTTTGTTTCAGTGTTTGACAAATTCAACCATGGAGAAGTACACAATTGAACAGCGCGTTAAGATTGTTGAAGCCTTTTACGAAAATGGGCGTTCAAATCAAAATGCATTTCGTGCACTTCGTGACTTTTTTGGTCAGCATAATCGACCAAATGTGTCCACAATCGGGAGAATTGTGCGCAAATTTCAGCAAACCGGGTCTGTAGGAAATGTGAAAACACCTGTGCATGCTCGCCCAGTTCGTTCTGCGGAAAACATTGCTGTTGTTCGCGATAGTGTAGCAGAAGAGCCTTCAACCTCGACTCGTCGTCGTGCCCAACAATTGAACATCTCACGAACATCACTGATGCGAATTTTGAATAAAGATTTGAATTTACACGCTTACAAGGCTCAATTGACTCAAGAGCTGAAGCCTACTGACCATTTCAAGCGTTGTCAATACGCCGAATGGTTGGTTGAACAGACAGAAGTGAATGGTGACTTTACAAAGAAAATCATCTTCAGCGACGAGGCACACTTTCACCTCAGTGGATTCGTTAACAAGCAGAATTGCCGCATTTGGGCAAATGAAAATCCACGACTGATTGTTGAAAAGCCGATGCATCCACAAAGAGTGACTGTTTGGTGCGGTTTATGGGCTGGCAGTGTCATCGGGCCGTACTTCTTCGAAAATGAGGTCGGCCAAGCAGTTACCGTGAATGGTGTTCGCTATCGCGAGATGATAACGGACTTCTTGTGGCCAGAAATTGAGGATATGGACCTGGACGATATGTGGTTCCAACAGGATGGTGCCACTTGCCACACAGCCAACGAAACAATGGCACTTTTGCGCGAGAAATTCAATGGCCGTGTTATTTCACGTTGTGGCGATGTTAATTGGCCGCCACGATCATGTGATTTGACACCGTTGGACTTCTTTCTTTGGGGACATTTAAAAGACAAGTATACGTCAATAAGCCAAGAACAATTCAAGATCTAAAGGATGAGATAATTCGGCACATTAACGACATTGAACCTCGATTATGTCTCAGAGTCATTGAAAATATGGACCATCGGATAGAGGTATGCCACCTAAGTCGTGGCGAGCATTTGGCCGATATTTTGTTTCACACATAATTGTCATAGATCCTTCTATCATAATAAAAAATATTAAGATGATTCTCTGAAAACTTTTTATTTTATTTGCAATTAACATCGTGCGTTTTGGTTGGACCACCTTTTAGTAGATAAAATTATGTTAATGTACATTTAACTCATTTAAGATAAAAAGCTGTAATCTATATATAGCTATAATGACATACCATATAGTATTACCCATGCATAAAATTTTCAATTATGTATCCAGGATGTTGACATGACGTGAGGAAGTGATTGAAATTTTTTTATTATTTTATATACAATTTGGAAATTTGGAGGACCTGTATTATACATCATACATTTTTTCATATAATTCTGAATTTGATGTTACTTCGAAATGTTACAGAATTAGGTAATGGACTGTCATAAATTGAGTCACTCTGAAGTTCTTTATATATTTTAATAATTATTTCAGCCATGAATCGTTTTTTTTTAATTATGTTTCAATCTATGGCAAGTGGGTCTATTTTAAAACAGAATTTAATTTTTCTTATACATAATTACAATCTAAAATAAAATCAATTTACAGAAGTCACAAACACCTAGTTTTATATTAAAAAATTAAATAAGGAATACTTACTTCAAACGAAATCGAAAAAGGGATGATATCACATGTAAAATGATACGGTGATTCAAAAATACCTAAGGCTTTGTTACATATTTTTTCGGTTAACTTTTTTTTCTTGATAAACTGTTTTAATTTTTATTTACTTTTATTTCTTGTATGTCTCTTTTTATCGCGAGCCAATTATATTGTGGTTTGCTATTATCTCTCTTCCAGTGATTCCCTCTGTTAACGCTTGCTTTATTAGACAGTTATTATTCAATTCACTTGACCTGTCAACCGCAATTATTGCACAGTTATTGAACTTGTTATGGAGGGTTCTCCACGAAATTCTTCATAATCTCCCAGTTAAAGTTCCTATCCAGTGACCACCGAATTGTTTCAATCCATGAGCTTTGTTAATGTTCTCTTTTAAAACATTTCTGATGGGTTTCTCCTTTTATCTATTAGACTATTGGTCTGATAATTAAGAGAACAACTAAGGACAACCATTAGGAAATTCTTTATTTTGTACATATAAGTGTGCCTGTATTTGCAAACAAAATAAAATAGATAAGAGTAACACGGTAGGGTGATATCCCCTCCCCCCCTCCATCTTATTAGACTAGTATTTTAAAATGTAATTCATTCACTCTAAATGAACTACTAAACATTTATTTACTAAAGAAGAAGTAGGTCCAAATCGTCCAAAATACGGCAAACTATTAGCATGGTTCGCTAACTATCCTATAAAGGCATCTTATTGATTAGAAGAGATCAAGATGAAAATTCAATGAAAATAATTCAATTATTTTAGTTGCATTTCAGAAAATATTAGCCAAACGTTTGAAATAAATATTACGTAAATAACTTAACTCGGATATATGTGAAATATCAATAAAACTAATCAAAGCTAAACTTATAGCTAAAGCTATGTTGATTTCAAAGTTATTTAATAAAAGAGTATTATGTGTATTTTGTGTTAGTGCATCTGTTTATTTGTAGAATTTTACTCATGACAGAAGAATATCACCAACAAGTTTAATAAGTGGAAAATATCTAAGAAACATACATTTTGTCTATTGATTTGTAAAATTCTACCCATATTATATATAAAAAATATAATCAATAAATTTAATAAATAGAAAATATCGAATGTGCATACAGTACATACAAATCTAGGAATTTTCTTAATATTTACATCGATTACTGTCAACAATTTCCTATTTCCCAATGAATGCTAATAAATTCTTACGGAGAATTTCTTTTCAAAAGAAGATGAAGTTCATAGTAAAGATGATGTAAAAAAATCTACCACTTATCCAAGCGATATTTGTATCTCCACCTTGACTCCAAATTCAATTGGAAAGAACATATTTCTAAAAAACATAAACATATAGATATGAAAATGAGCTAGAATAAATATGAAATGTGCCTAGAAGAAATCAGATTAATTTATAAAACTATCATCATCCCCATCTGGACTTACGGTATTGAGTTGTGCCAGTTAGTCTAATATCACTATCATACAGCAAGTACCATTGAAAATTTTTCGAGCATATTGGAGTAGGTTAGAACCTTTGGAGATGATAATAAAGTTAGGTTGGAAATGATTAAAACTACCTCAAGAGTTTTAATCATCTTCAGATAACTAAACTAAATTTTCGCCAACTTTGTTAGCGAATTGCGCGTCGAGTGAAGTGTATAGTGTTTTGTGGAGTATTATGTCGGTGTTATCTTTCGAGCAATGGTAGACGTTCCATGGTATCTAACAAATCAGATGTTACATCATAACATCCGAATCTCAACCAGTCCAGTAAGTGATCAAAGACACCAGAAATATGTTTAATACACCAAAAAGCTGTTTAATACTACTAGTTCAAAATAACGACATAGAGCTTTAGAGAAAGTAACTAATATAGTTTAAATAAGGCGCAGGAAGTTTTCTGGATGGAGATAATGGGACTAAATTTCAAGCCTCTCAGTTAACCAAATATCAGTAGCTCATTGAGTTGTAAATTCTGATTTCTGTTCAATAAATTATTAAATTGAAACACCCCATACCCCACTCTCTTATTGAATTTACGAATCCCCGAACTAGAAACATCCCCTCGCGAGAACGTTCCTCCCTTAGGCGTTAATTGATATCACACCTGCAGAATATGATACCAACGAACCCCCGCTACCCCTGATAGACCCCCCTCCCCCAGAGAGTGGACGTGCAAGTTCGAAGATTTGGCCTGATCGCTTAATTTGGTCTAGTGGTAGGAACCTTGCTACGTTGTGTTTTAATACTTACTCCCCAGATTCTTTATGTAAAGTTTGGTATTACTTGTTTTAATTTTCTTATTTATGATCTGCTCTGGTTAAGTTAATTTAGGGTTTAATCAATTTAAATTAGGAATTTATTTATTTAACTTTAGGTCGGATTTACTTTATCTGCTTTAATATTAGAAGGCGATCAAAAGGAAACTCAAAATCCACTTCAATTTACATTTTATTTTCCCACTTTGGATAGGTGGAAATAATGTTCTTGACAGACCACAGAACCCTGCTATTTGTAACGGCAACTTCCGTTTATTTAGACACAAACCCTGTGAGTTTCCCCGCTGGGGAGGCAAAAAGAAACCTAAGCTCCACCACAACTCGCAGTAAGCAAATGGCTCGTTGCTATAGGTCTTGTACCAAATCACCGCACTAGGTATTAGAGGTGAGACACTGTCTCAGTTTGTCTTTGTCACATACCCGCTCGCTATGAGATAACAAGGTATGGCAAACTGGCCAAAGGTGAAGTTCTAACCCTCTGCGGCGACAGAGCACGCACCCTAGAGCGCTAAGCACTAATGATCATTTCTAATTGAACCCACAGGTAAACTTTCCCGATAGTATAAACTACCGAACAAGCGCACCTGTGGCACTGCCAATAACTTTTATGAGTTGCGGTCGACCCCAGACCTGTCGATGCCCCCGTTCGGGGGCGCTCACAGCTGATCTGTAAAGTGCAATAAACTGCAGTTGAAGCAATATGGGCAGAGGGTTGTTGGCCTCTCAAGAACATCATAACACAGGTGAATTTACCTTGAAGGCAATTAGAGAAATGCAGGGACGTAGTCACACATGAAAAACATAAAATATAATAGTAAATCAAAGATAAGTGAAAATATAACAGTGAATGGATAACAAGCGAGTGAATTATTATTATGGCAGAAATTATCTAAATAGTATTGAATTCTAATTAAGTACCACAGTGAAATAACGATGTAGATATAGAGTCATTAATTAAGTACATCTCCCCCCCCCTTCCGATAATGCGTTTTCGCGATAATTTGGCTATTAGTGGAAATACGAATGATTAAATACCCTCAACTAGCAAGGGGCCGATAGGCACGGCGTCGGAGACTTCTCCCCCAGGTTCGCAACCCCCGCTCCCGGTGACGTCCATGATACGTAGGCGCCCCGACGACTCCGTGGACGAGGGAATGACCGCCCAGAGCCTACGAAAAGCCGGCCCGTACTTCCCTAGTGTGTTGCGTAGTTCGAACGGCGAAACCCCTCTGAAGCGGTGAGGTAGTGGATACGAAATATGAATTTCGGATCGGCGGTCTTCTATGCTCCGGCACTTCAGCTACTCGCGTCTTCGGATCTTCCCGCCCCCCAGTCTTCGGTTCTTCTGGTCTTCTTCGGCGTCCTCTTCCCGGATTACTTCCAGTATCCTCTTCCCGGATGTCCCCCAGCGGCCTCTTCTTGGGTTGACGTTTCCGAATCTTCCTGGCTCCCAGGCTTCGGCTCTTCTGGTCTTCTTCGATGTCCTCTTCCCGGATTACTTCCCACAGCGTCTTCTTGAGTTGATATTAAACTGTCCTATTACCTCGATTCCCTCCGTATTTAAGCAAAATCTCGGCGTCATGTGAGAGAAAACGCATATTCCCGACCACCCCGATATGACGGAAAGGGGTAGCACGCCACCGTACCGCGTATACGCTTTCTCTAGTCGGCATTGTATTCAGTTTCCTAAACATCTGGTCCCGTTCTTTCGCCTCAGTTCCCATATAAACCTTAACGTATAAGGGCGATAATCGTTTCTCGAGCTATCTGCATCGCTTGCCTGAACCTCCGGTACGGTCTGAAGCTTCAAGCCGAGATGCATTTTTTACACAAATATTCTACTTCTATGATCTGGATATTTTGTATTGAATATTTTAAAACTCTACTTTCGTTATGAAAATTAATTTAAAACGTGCCTAAATTCTTTTACTAATTAATAAGTGAGTGAAAGATCATTTAGGAAAATTTATATAATCCCTGTTAATGAAATAAAAATAATTTCGGTAACATTTTATAGGCCAAATTGATTTAATAATGTTATGAAAAATTGGAAAATACCGCGTGACCTTATAGCCCGGGTACGGGACGTTTCAAAATAATAAACTTATTTAACACAAACAACTGATATTTCTTGTCTTCAAAAATACAAATTACTTCATTTTTGTAAAGTAATATCACATATAAATAAATGATGAAATCTGTAATCCATAATAAGGAAAACCCACTTAAATGAAAAACGGACAGGTGATTGAAATATTTTTGAATATAGTGTTCGTAATTAGACTTACTGGATACTACGTGTTAGCATAACTAGCAAAGTATCAGCATATATATTATTAAAGCACCTTTTCTTTAATTATGTGTTTTTAATGAAAAATAACTAATTTACAATTACACATCACGAGAACATTTTAAAGTCGCAGTCCGTGGCTTATATATTCTAATGTCGACCCGCTCGTGCCGGCAACGGTCGCCTTCCACCTACATGATGATTTCATTGTTTTGACTATTTGACAGATTTATGAAGTTCAAAACATTCGGTCTTAACATTCGGCCATCGCTGACCTAGGCACGTCCTCGGGCCTCTCATTGTCAATGCCAAGGAAAACATGTAAAACAAAAATAAGAACATTAAGAATATTATTGGTCTAATGTATTCAGGTAGAGCATAACTCTGTCTCTTTTTTTTTGTTGCTGTGGAGCGCCAAAGATCATTATCCTATGGACTCAACAAACGTAAGCTCATGGAGTGCTCACAAGGGACTCAACAAGAGCGATTTGGAGTGCGCAAAAGGTCTTAACCTCATGGACTCAACAATTAGTTCGGAGTGCGCAAAGTCCAATGTTCAAAGGGTTCCACGCATACTTCGAGTACGCAAACGACGTTATCAAATGGACTCGATAAACTAATTTTCAAAGTGCACACTAAATCATAGGGACTCGACAAAAATTTACTTGGGAGTACTCACAAGGGACTCAACAAGCTGTTTAGAGTGCGCAGAATCCAACGTCAAATGGACTCAAGAAGTTATGTAACACATTTCACAAACCAAATTATTTCAGAATCAAGTTCAGAGGTACCATCGAGCATCACCCGCTCAATGTATACTTGACTTGCCATAATGATAGGTCATAGAATAAATTCAGAATCAATAATCAATAATATACACCAAGTTCAGAGGTACAATTAAGCATCACCCGCTTAATGTGTACTTGACTTATTGTTAAATGTTACATAATAAGCATGTATCAAGAAATACTATATCAATAAAGAAAAGCAATAGTAATCAATTTCAAATAAAACAGTTTTAAACAAAATAGTTTAACACTTACGTCAGTCAACGAGTTGTGCTTTAAATAGTTTAAGTTTATCACTGGCGACCACTCCATGGAACCGCCGTCGGTCTTTGGATAACGATTTTACTGCATATCGATCGTTGGGAAGGACCTGAACCACTTTGAAAGGACCAATGTAACGTTGTACCAACTTCCCACTGGAAAGACCCTTCACTGTCGGCGTCTTCTCAAACATGACCATGTCGCCAATGTTATAAGTATTTGCCGGAATACGATTCTTATTATAACGCGCTTTCGTTTTGTCGGCACTTTTGTTTATATTATTTAACGCTTGTTCACGCACGGTTTTTAATTGCATCTCTCGATCTACCTCGTAAATTTTTAACTTCGCTTTGGTTTCACCTGTATAATTCTCCAATTGTATCGATTTTTGATAACCATTGTTTAACAGTCAATGATTCTGAAGAACCGTCAAATTCTGCAATTAATTCAATACGTCCAGCATAACGCCGTGTTTTATCACTATCGAGAGGACTTCGTGATCGACGCGAAGTTGAGTCATCGCATGAATTGAGAGCGCTACGCGATTTTGATACACAGCTTTCCAAGGCCGCAATTCGGTGTTCCAAAAGTTCTCTGTTACCGCGATCGCGATGACGAGATGGACTGTGATTGTTTTGACTTCGACGATGACTACGGCTCCGACGTTTAGCGACGTCTTGTTTTCGCACACGGCTTCGACTAGCCCGATTCAAAATTGCTTTGGTATTGCACAATATTTATCGAACAATGCAAAGTAACGATAATACAGGTAGCAAGGCACTAATTAGAGCAGATAGACAACGCAATACAATAAACAGTTTACTTGTACTCACCAATACAACAATGAGTCCTTGTCTCTTGTCACAACACACAATACATTTATTTTAGTCTTTGTTTTAGTATTACAGGTAAGAGTTCGTGCACCAACACAGGTGAGATAGTCCTTAATCCCACTTCTGATATATTAAAGCACCTTTTCTTTAATTATGTGTTTTTAATGAAAAATAACTAATTTACAATTACACATCACGAGAACATTTTACAGTCGCAGTCAGTGGCTTATATTCTAATGTTGACCCGCTCGTGCCGGCAACGGTCGCCTTCCACCTACATGATGACTTCATTGTTTTGACTATTTGACAGATTTATGAAGTTCAAAACATTCGGTCTTAACAATGTTTTAAACTTTAATCTGAATGATATATTTGACATTTTAGTATATTCAGTGGGTATATGGCACACGATAATGGAATTATATATAACATCATACTGCATCATTTTAAAGGATGGTAAATATCATAATAATAAAATAATTTATGTGTACCTACGAGTAGCAAACAATACTATGCATCGACTGGGCTAATTAAAAATAACATTATCAGCAATTATCAGTACTAGTTAACGTGTTCATTCATGTGAAATTTAGTTTAAGGAAAATTAACATAAACAATAAATGATTTGATGAAATTATTGTCACATTTTCTCAGATTTTTTTGTTCATTTATAGTCCAGGCATTATGTAGTTTCACGTGGGTAAATGTCCGTTTCTGTTTCATTCTAAATGCTTTTTGGCATTATACGTATAAGTACGTTAAATTTCCTATGTGTTCAGTGAAATTTTCCCCCTAAATGAACGGTTGAGGCATTGCGTGCATTGAAGTTTGGAAAAAATTCCAAAATTGGATAAAAAGTTATTTTTGTTTAGTTTTCCGCTCTATATAAATCGAAGACTATATATTTTTGAGGAAAAGTGTTTATGTATAAAAGTAACTAAATTTCCTGCTAACTATGTGCTGCATATTTTATTTGTCGGCCGATCGGTTTTGACGCTAGTGAACGTTGAATATTAGCGTATTTCGGACTTAGTACTAGGCTAAAACAACCCCTCAGAAGTGTATTTGGTATAGTCGCCAGTAAAGCAATGTATAGGACTTCATCTATAAGTACATATGTCGGTTGAAAAATGAATTTGATTGAGGTGTGCTTTCACAGTTTTCCAATGAAGAAAAACTTGGAGAAATTTGCTCCTGAGGTGTATTGACATTCTTCATAATTGTTTTCGAGGAAAGTAAATATTTCTTCAACACAACTATCTGTCTTGCGGGTCGGCCACGTTTTCTTATTTTTTTTTTTTGTAGGAAATTTGCATGCATGCCGGTTTTTTTAAATACAACCTGTGGTGCTGTTCATCAGTAGCTGGCAGATTGAACATCGCCTAAGACGTTATATGATGACTCGATGTTACTAACCATCACATTTTTGGTGAGACTAATTAGTCAGTTTATTTAATGGTACCTCGTTTCCGTGCAAAAGAGTGAGTTTTGAAAACAAATGAAGGTGTAGCACGTATGCAATTGAACGTAACTGGTGGGTTTGTTCTTCTCTAACCCTTTTGATATAGGCAGTAATCAATTTTTCGTTCGGGTACAACTTGCTACATATCTCGTGAACTTCAAGTGAAATTCTCTTGAATAAAAGCACTTATCACTAGCTTCAGGGAATGACTGTAACGTCCTTTTCTTCACCACCGTTGTGAGGATCCCATCTACTAACGATATATCACAAATAACACACTCCCGATCCAAGATAATTACCCATTACTAATGGAAACGGTACGAACACTTCATATTTCAACACCTCAAACTTCGATTAAAAACATATTGAGTCAAAACTGTATGTATGGTATGGTTAATAACGTATAGTCAATGAAGGAAGTTTCATGTGATGTGCGATAAGAAGTACACCACCTGGTGCCTGGACATGAGAAGGATTGTGAAGGCCATGCAGATTTAGTGGAGGATGCAGATATGAAAATGTTGAGCGCCTTGACTGCTCCTCTGACAAAAATTTAGTTAGATAACGTGAGACCTACCTACTCATTAAGACATTTTATTAAATGCTTACATTACATATTACATTAATTACAGTATTATATAATTATATATTTTCGAAATGGATATTGTGAAAAGGAAGATCGCCACGAGAAATGAGCGAATTGTCTTATCGCTACCTACGTCCGATTAACGCTAGTATTCAACACATACTAACGCCGAACTTGGTCATCGGAATAAAACATACGATGTATAATTTATAGGAAATTTAATTTATAGGAAATGTTACTTTTATATATAAACATGTTTCTTCAAAACTACATAGATTTCGAGTTAAAAGTGAATACTAAACAAAATTCGGGTGTTCGGATGATCTTGGTCAAACTACAATGCACTCTAGCGCCTAAACTGTATATCTGTGGAGAAGATTTTACATACTAGACACATTCTATCGGAAATTTAAGGTAGATTATTTAAAAAATTGAAAAAAAAACTGAAATAACATCAATATTTTCGCAGTTCTTAGACTTCCTCAAAACGCTTAACCTTATCGAGATGGAAAAGTTCAAATTTGGATTCAACACCGCAAAAAACACGTAACAAAAGAGAAATGACCATTTTTTTCCACTAAATGCTATTTTTTGTCCTCTAGTAACTGAACTATTATGATAATTACCTTTACTTGTCAGAACATAGTATGTCTTTTTTGTAGTAGAAGACAAATTTAAATAAAGTTAGTTTAAAGTAATTTTAGATATGGGGCAAAATTCGTCAAGTGGACCCTTTCTAAAAAAATTTTCGTTGTCTTCAGATTTTGAAAAAATGGCACTTAAATTGTCAAGATACAGGGGCACCAATTTTCGCCGTAACCGAAGCTGCTCAATTTCATTAATTTATAACTCCTACTACGTCTATTCGATTCGCATTCATCAAATTTTTCATCTACTTTTCGAAAAAGAATTCCATTTTTTGTAAATGTAAATTTTGAGTATTTCTTTGCAATTTCAAATACGTTTTTCCATTTTTTTTTCAAATTTCCACCATCTTGATTTTTTTAAAGTATTTTGAAGTGGAAAGTTTTTTTTCTATAAAAATTCTCCCTAACAAAAGTGGAATTGAAGGAATTGGTGACGGAGGAAATAATTTGGTGCGCGCTATCGCATTTGTCTCGCGCTAGCCTCATGTGGAGTTTCTTAAGAACTGATAGAATTTAAAAAACTTAAAAAGTTATTTAGTTAATCAGGAATCAACAAGTAAAGTGAATATAAGAACGTGTTTATATACTAATTGATTATGAAGTTATTTATTTTCATAACAGTTTACTATCTTGTTTATGAATAATTATGTTCACTGAAAGAGCACTTTTCATGTATTACCCAAACATTTGATATTATTTCCATGTAACTCGAACTATTTATTTTGGTTGTGACACCCAAAGTAATTTGGATAAGGTATACATATCTTACATTGGGTGCCCGTAAGTTATTATTTGTACCACATCAAAACTCTCCACAACCAAAATACTTTGGTTTCTAAAAAGTAACCTCTTCTTTCGATGTTGTTTAGGTCATGGTTGAGATTATGCTTCGCCAAAGAAGAGCGTTCTTTGAGTGATCTTTATGTGTTGACTATATCATATGAACATCACTCCAATTTCTATAATATGAATAGAAAGAGTTTTACCGATCGATCCTGCAGTCCCTTTAATAAAGAGAAGCACGGAAAACTATGGATGATGTAAAGTATATTTCTGCAAACCTCTAAAACAAATTTCCTTATCTCTCTCCTCTACCAAACGTTTGCGGTTCATGCAGAAAAACATGTTATCATTGTCTGCGCTGTCACCCGTTTACTCTGTAGTTTAACGCAATAGTTTTAAATGAATATACTGAGCTTGAGGTAATTTTTATGACAATAATTCGCTCTATGAAACAACGTTTTCATCGCTGCTTTGTACGTCATTTTCTGGGTTATGGATAATATGGAGGAACCAATGGAAGTTCCCGACTCTATTCATGATGAACCATTTTTTCTCTTCCTGAATTCTCAAAAACAAAAAATCACTGTTCCCAGGAAGATCATGCATCCCACATGGAAGTTTTCAAGTAAATCAAGCATAAATTTAAAATTTCGAATAGTGATTCCGAAAAAACTTTACTTCTGACTCTTGCACCATGTCTTGGAGTCGGCAAAAATTAGTTGCTGAATTCAATACTTCCGAACGTGAAACATTTTTTGTTCTGTTAATAATTACGTATTTCTGTTAAAGTTTCGTTGATTAGATTTAATTTTTTAGGATTTGTTACTCTAGTTCGATACGTTTATAACTTATATTAAATAATTTTATGTTGTTTTTAGTCAACTGTAGGAAGAAATAAAGGAGGGTTACAATAATTCGGTTATGTACAACAATATTATTTAAAATTACATGTTGTTTAATTAGTCTTTCTGTTGAGAATATATGCGATATACTTTTCGAAAACCTAAGGTCTTAATTTACCAATACGCATTTTAACACTTACAAAATGTAAATAAATATAAATTAGCTGCGAAGGGCACTGTCGCAATGGTCCGCGAGCGCGAGACAAATGCGCTAGCGCGAACCAAATTATTTCCTCCGTCACTGATTCGTTCAATCCCGGTTCTGTTTGGGAGTATATTTATAGAAAAATAGATAGGCTTCATACTGAAGATACTTTTAAATAAATCAAAATGGTGGAAATATGGAAAAATGCAAAAACATATTAAAAATTGCAAAAAAATACTCAGAATTTACATTTACAAAAACATGTCAACTTTTATTGGAAAGTAAACAAACAATCCTATAAAGTACGTTTTCGATGAATGCGAATCGAGTAAAAGTAGTAGTAGTTACAAATTAATAAAATTGAGTGCGCACGGTTACACGCCGAAAATTCTTGCCCCTGTATCTTGACAACCTGCAACAATTTAAATGCCATATTTTCATAATTTGAAGACACTCACCTCCCCGACAAAAATATAAACTTTTGTGGAAATCGGTAGTACAAAGTTTTTAGGTAGATACAATTGAAGAATTTTGCCCCATACCGCTGTACTTTGTATCAGAATAATCTAATAGGTAAATCCTGGGAAGGAGCTCGAATCTTCAATGCAACCAACAGATACAAAAACAGGACTAGAGTTTTTTCAGGAACACCGACTTAGTGCACGTTACTCGATACGCATTTCGTCAACCAAGTTAATATCATCAGGAGATGATTAAAATTGAGTTCCAAGTTTCAGTTTTAAGTTGTAACCATTACGATGATGTCAAGTTGGTTAGTGAAACGAACGTCGAGAAACCTATGATCTTTCGCTATATGTGGAAAACCGGTCTCCTGTTTTTTTCAATGTCAATACATAAAAGTTATGAATGCACCTTTATTTACTATCCCATGTACATTACATTAAAAACGAAACAGCACGGACACGAATTTTATATTGAAATTCGCTGAAAAATGAATGACAAATACCAACATTAAATTTTCTGTATTACAACAGCGTCTATTTTGAAAGATTAATTTTTCAACCTCATTATATCCATTAATTTCGATATTATGATTAATGTACTAAAACATCTCTTCCGAGTATGAAACGATGAAATGCAAATACGCGGGTTAAATTGAAAAGTAAAATGATTGATTCAAAGAAGTTGTGATGTATATTTGAATTAAATTCGTCGATATAAAATTTGAACTCTGTAATTACCTTTAAAATATTCTGCAAATGCCGTATTATGATACAGTTTCCAGCATACTCCACTAACCAGAAACTGGGGAACAAAACAAGTCTAATTTATGGAAATGAATTCAAATTGATATCCTGCTAATTATTTCGGATTAACTATAATAGTCTACATGATATACTGGACCTTAAATCACAAGTTGATTTGTTCGATGATTTTATTACAATATATACAGCGTAGTCAACTAATAATAGTCCCTTCAAATTAGACAAAAAATCACTGATTTAGGGAAATTTTTCCTACAGCTAAGCGACCTATACAGAAAGTTGTGTTAGGATTGTGTCAACATATTCTTCACCTAGTGCATGATAAAAAAAAATGGTTGTTTTTTAGATATAGACATATATACGCGTTTTTGACAGTTTTTTCGGTTTTTCGCGTTTTTTTGAAAAACTATACATTTTTGGGAAAACATGACCTGATTTGATGTTGTAGATTTTGCGATTCTCCACAGTTTTTGTTCTTTTAATTTATTAGAAATTCTGTTTAGTTGCCTCGCTAGAGCGCGCTGAATTATTTTTGAGCTGTTGAGCTTTTTCGATTTTAAGCCAAAACTATGCATTATAGGGAAAAATATCAAGAGATCAAAATTATAGATATAAAAATTTTTTACTTTGTTCTTTTGTGTTTTTAAAGTCGCATGGTTTTGCCACTAGAGGTCGAAAACTGTTTTATTTATTTTTTGTAATACTCTTGTGTAATTGAAAGAAACACTCTAGAGCATTATTTTTTATTTATAGGCAAAACTATGCTTTTTTTTTAAAAAAGTTCAACCACAAAAAGTTGGAGAGCAAGAAACTTCCTACAAATTGTCTTACACTTTTTTTTTACAAAAAATGCATTGTTTTGCCTTTAAATCAGAAATAATGCGCTAGTGTTTTTTCATTCACACAAGAGTATTACAAAAAAAATAAAACGGTTTTCGCCCTCTAGTGGCAAAACCGTGCGACTTCGAGAGAAAAATAAAACAACAAAATGTGTCGTAAATTTTTTTATCTACAACTTCGATCTTTTGATATGTTTCTCTACAATGCATAGTTTTGGCTTAGAATCGAAAAACAGCTCAAAAATATTTCAGCGCGCTCTAGCGGCGCAACTAAGCAGAATTTCGAAAAACTGAAAAGAGCAGAAATTGTGGAGAATAGCAAAATCTACAACATCAAATCAGGTCATATTTTCCCAAAAGTGCATAGTTTTTCAGAAAAACGCAGAAAGCCGAAAAAACGGCAAAAAACGCGTATATATGTCTATATCTAAAAAACAACCCTTTTTTTATCATGCGATAGGTGAAAAATATGTTGACACAACCACAACACAACTTTCTGTATAGGTCGTTTAGCTGTAGGAAAAATTTCCCCTCAATTTTCCTAATTTGAAGGGACTATAAAGCTGTCTAATTTCTCGAGCTTTATAATATAGAAATAACAGACACTCAACGGGGTGTTTCATTTCTGAATGTGTATAAAATTGTTACATTTCTTTACAACAACTTATATTTTTTTATAGTTCTATAGATATTCGTGAAAAGCAATCAGTCCTTTCACATTTTCTTTCTTATATTCTCTATTGGTAATGTATATTAAAATGTACATACATATGGAAGTAAGAAACTTAGAAATGTTAAGTTCTTTTAAGATACATTTGGGAGGAAATATTAATTATAAAAAAGTGATACTTTCAAGGTTGTGTACCGGAATACTGTTTCTTGTTTCTATTAACCGATTACGTTTTTATTAATATAACTAAAATATCATTTAATAAGGCTATATAAGGCTGAAGAATGCTACAGTCCTAAACTGTATAACTGCCTTAAAAATATTTAAGGTCATGTAAATGGTTTTGTGCATTAAATTATCTCAAAAATAAAATACACCATAAACATTACACACAAAGGTCTTATAACTTGTAGTTTTAACTATTATGTATTATGAACATCTTATAACTGAATAATCTAACATGTTACGAGGTTATTTAAAGGCATGCCCAGATTAGTCTGTTCTGACGATACAATGTATTATCTGTTTTGCTTTGAAAACTCTGCAGATGATACTTCGTGTATGTTTTATAGTTAATGGAGATTATGCAGATATACTCATCTGAGTTACTTGTGATTACTTGATTAAAATTATACCGTTTACAAAAATTACCAAGTTTACTGAATACGCGTGTTTACGATTTCTTAAGATGTAAAAACCTATATAGAACAGATTAGACAAGACTGACAATGGGAGTGGGACAATACAGACAAAATTAAAAAAAAGGAAAACCATTGGATAAATAGAGAATACCTTTAATATTATTGAGTAGAGAACAAACAGTTATATTGCTAATTAAGACATAGGAATTCATATATGAATTCAGTGTATGTCTTGAAAGCAAGTGAGTCCCCAATTTGTGAAAATGTGTTTTACTGCCTAAGTATGCTGCTATACTGCAAGAGTTGGAGACTTGGTTATATATCAAATAGATCAAATAAATGCTGTAATCGACGAACTGCCCATTTACTGCTGTACTTAACTGTTTGCTACATGTTGATTGTGATTAAGAGCTTAATTTGGCTTTATGTTAATAATTCCATGGACAAATCTACTCGCAATTAGTACTGGATGTAAACATTTTACTTATTGATTGTTTACTCAGATTTGCTGCCTCGCACTTTCATCCAAGATAGTAAAATGCATTTTAACATTTAATTAGTTTACCTCCAACCATAATGAATTGAAATAAGTAACAAGATAAATGTATAAAGAGAACACATTTTTACCTATCGATATTTTAAATATCAAAGATCGAGCTATTAATATCGCGACCTCCATTCGTTTGCATCTGTATATGACCGTGATAATTTAAATTTTTGTTAAGCTATGGAAGAAACGATTGTAGTATACTTGTGGACTAGACAATAATTTGTCGTCACTATTAGGAAAATTAAATGTTTCGCTGCGAAAAATTAGTAATTGAAAATACAATTAATTACCACGGTAACTTCGCTTCGATTTTATTTTAGATATTATAAAAATACAAACTGTGTTTTATTAATATTTACTTATACACTATTTAATAGTGAAGGCCTCTTATATGATAGACTTGGATAATCTCAACACAATATACATACATACATACATATTCATTCTACATAAGGTCAAATAATGGCAAAATTTAAAACAAATCTTTTGCTTCAATCATTGAACATTAAATATTACACAATATAACATTACGTTTATCTGGATGACTAGAATTGCAAATATATATCCTATATTGGATTGATTATAAATCTGTACAAACTTTATATATTAGTGAATATAAAATCATTAATTTTAGGAGTTGCAAACAGTTAGGCATGTTACGTACAGACAATCTAGGAGTAAAAGGTTAATTTATTATAACAAGTGTGGACAGTCAATACAACTATTTAACAATTTACATAAAAACATTACACTTAAATAATTTCTTCGAGTTTCTAAGTTACATTGATCGTCATAACTATTCAATAAACTTTCATGTGGAATACCTCTAACTACATATATAAACTCCATCACAACGAAAACTGACATATTTTAAAAATTGCCTCAGAACCCTTTTTGGGTTATATATATGAACATTATAACCTTGATTCCATACAATTGATCCATATTCTAACGTATATCTCACAAAAGCGTCAAATACTTATTTTAACGTGTTGTAAACTATTTAGAATTTATTATAATGAACATGTGTAATCGTTTAAGCTTACATCATTTACGTGATTAATAAAAGTCGGTCTGCAATCCAAGATCACTTCTCTAATCACCAAATGCACTAATTTTGTTCAAATTAATGTTATTTGTATTGTAAGCAAAGCTAATGGGAGACTATTTACGAGTAAACAATATTAAATTACATATATTGATATTGAGTGATAACAGACTAGTCTCACACCATGTATTTAAGGTATTAATATTATATTTAAGCAAAATACAGTGTACACACATATTATCTAACATGTGTGCATATCAGATAATATTCAAAAAAGCTTGCAGTCGTCCGTACACAAAACATTTTTCGACTCTATTAGTTGAAAGTCCAATGGGACCCAAAATCGACCCTTGTGGAATACCCGATATTACAAGTATTATACTGAACCGTTAGTTTCTTATTACTTAAATATGATGTAGATAGGTTATTTAATAAAGATCCTTTTTTAGTTGTATAATTCTACTGTTAGTTAGGAAGCTTGAAAACTAATATCATTTGTGACGTGAAACACAAAAACTTAATATAATTATTCTTGTTAGTTCTACTGTACTTTACCATTTATTATATGATATTTTTCCTATTTTAACTTTAAAATTTTCGGTAAAACTGAAAGTAACTTGAAATGCGGAATTATTCCAAAATAATCATGACGTTATCTAGAAAAGGTTGTCCTAATTAAGAATTTATATTTGATGTAATAAAAAAGTTACAGTTTATGCTTTCTAATGTATATAGGCACCCTGTATAGGCATGTGAAACGTATGCAACATTTTTATATACTTTCTATTATTTTGATATTTTCTATACTGATTTTTTCATACAAGTAAATTTTTTATTATACTAGTGCAGATAAGAACATAAACTCGTATGTGGTAATGTAACTTTGACCAATCATTTTGCCACAATACTTCAAATGATTAATTTACTTTGAGCAAAAAACGGGTAAATGGTCTCCATTGCTTTAAAAACATCTTCAACAATGAGAAAACGGTCTGCAAAATGTAATAAATTAATTTGTAACAAGAAGAGACCACACTAGGCACTCCATCCGTCTTAAGAAAAATAATAGATGTAATATCTAGAATGATATTTACTGAGGGTTAGAAGAAAAACACTAAAGTACGAACGAAATGTTTCTCATATGTTGTTCTCAATAGAGAGGAACTGAAGTATGAATTATAGGAGAAGACAAGGTAATAGTTTATTTGTATGTAGTTGAGATCAAATAATATCAATTATATTGTTAAATAATACGCATTAAGAGCATTATGTAATGTAAGCTCTGAATTATTTCGTCGTTAAATTAAATTTTTAATTCATGATATCCCCTATTAAATGCGTTATTGTCTTTAATTAAAAACCTTATCTTTATGAAAAAATACTCATCTCATTCAAAAAAAAAAAAAACCTTGCGTATCATGAACCTTACTAATATTTGGCGTTCATCTAAAAATATTATTAAAATATTATGTATGATTTTTAACATTATACTATTTAGCATATTTAAAAAGTCGTGGTAGGCCAAATATTAATTTTTAGCGAAAGTTGTTTACTTTACATATACGTTGTTGATATTGATTGTAAACTTATCAAGAAAAGTTACTTTGGATTTTTCTGCTATAGTGTAGATAATTTATATCATCTTATCGTATGAATTCCGCTCAAGTTATAACCCTACACTATAACCAAAGAACTATTGATTAAAGCTAGTATTTTAATCAATGCACATATAATTATGGAAACTATTCTGTATAATCTGCTTTTTGTATAAACCGACATGAAATTGTTAAATTTTTAAATTAATTTAAAACTAATGCAACTCCAATAATGCCATAACGTGAAAAGAGTTGTATATTACCTTCTTTAACACGTTGAAATGGCTCTAAAATTTTTAAATTGGCTGAGGGTGCGTACAATACCTTATTTAAAAGATCTTTTATGTTTGTATTCATTAATAAGAGTCCTATTAATTCTTCTATTTTGTTTTAGTGACAAATAATAAATTTTTAATATTATTATATTCTATTCTCAGAAAAATTCTAATAGGTTTAGAGTAAACGTTCAAAGGGAGAGCTGGTTCATTATTGACATTCCTGAGATTCTTTAAGGACATTTTGTATCGTCTTCAAAGTGGTTCTTGCCTTATAATAGTTTTCTAATAATCTGATTTACTTGGACTGAATCGGATTTACCACCTGATTTTATCATATTTACTGATCTACCTACTCGAAAAATCTTAACTAACAGTCATCTGATTCTCGAAAAAGCGTATATTAAAAAAATATGTTATATCAAAATACATCGATTTTTATTTTTTGAGATCCAATATTTTGATTCATAGGCAGTATTTCTTTTACAGTGTATAATTTTGATCATCCGATCCGAGAGGACCTACACCTTGACGAAGTTCTAGCGCAAACTAGAACGGGTGGCTCGGCTTGCGCGTTTTAATGATTTAAGGAGCCGTACCATAGGTTTAACCACAGTGGGGGGGGGGGGTCCTTATTGAAAAACCAGACTAAGTCAAGTCCCTGAAGGAGGGCAGCAGCTGTTTCAGTAGTCATAGTGGCAGAAATCGTGGGGATTGGTATGGTGCTATGACACACACGACTGCGATGTGGAAGGCAAGAGGAAACCACCACATTATAATCCTCAGAATACCTAACAGAAAGCTTATCCCAAATTAATGATGGCGTCTCCTGGGGCAAAAAACACCGGAGGTAAAGTAGTCCTCCGTTCGGATCTCCGGGTGAGGACTGTTCCGGGAGACGTGATCGAGTGCAATGGTAGGGATAGTAAGAAGTGTAGCATTTCACGAGTCGGAGCGTGGAATGTCAGAAGCATGAGACAGTCAGGGAAGCTAGAGAATCTGAAGATAGAAATGGATAGGTTAGGATTAGATATAGTAGGTATAAGTGAGATGCGCTGGCCGGAAGTAGGAGATTTTTGGAGCGGTGACTATAGGGTAATACACACAGGATCGGTAAATGGAAACGCGGGAGTAGGGATCGTTATGCGGAAGAACGCAGGACAGTGTGTAGATAGCTACCTACAATATAGCGAGAGAGTAATGATGGTTAGGTTAGATTCGAAGTCAGTGGAAACAGTAATAGTGCAAGTATACATGCCTACTTCTAGCCACAGTGAGGAAGAGTTAAAAGCCGTTTATTCGGACATAGAGCAGGTAATAGGATATGTGAAGGGTCATGAAAATTTAATAATAGTAGGAGATTTTAACGCAGTCATAGGTGAGGGGAAAGAAGGAGAATTTGTAGGTCCTTATGGATTAGGAAACAGAAACGAGAGAGGTAGCAGACTGATAGAATTCTGTGAGAAGCACAAGATGGTAGTCGCGAACACATTGTTCAAGAATCACGTTAAGAGGCGGTACACATGGAAAATGCCAGGAGGGATAGACAGGTATCAGATAGACTACATTCTGGTTAGGAAGAGATTTATAAATCAAGTAAAAGACTGTAAAAGTTATCCAGGAGCAGATGTCGACAGCGACCACAACTTGGTAGTCATGAAAGCTAAATTAAAGTTCAAAAATCTGAAAACCCGGAAGGATAAGAAACGTATAAATGTAGACATATTGAGGGATTAGAATATGAAAGATAAGTTCCAGGAAAAAACAGATCAATTAATAAATAAAGCGAGTAAAAACAAAATCAAGAACGCAGAAACTGAGTGGGAGGGTATCAAGAATAGTCTAGATTCCGCGGCTACGGACGTTTTAGGACACGATAAAAGGGAAGCTAGGAAGCCCTGGATAACGGACGAAATCTTAAACTTAATGCAAAAAAGACGAGGCTACAAAAACAGACGAGACGAAGAAGGACTGAAAATGTAGAAAATGTAGAAAGGCGAAATAACAATGGATAGAGGATAAATACAAAGAAGTAGAAGATAAGTTGCAAGTAGGTAAAACCGATGAGGCTCACAAAATAATTAAGAGGAACTTCAGGGATATAGGAACAATAAGTAGAAACGTTAGGAGTCAATCGGGGGATATACTGATCGGAAGAGAGGAGAAAGCGGATAGATGGAAGCAGTACTTAGGAAATTTATACGAGGGTCAGGAATTAGGAGATATATTAGAGGAAGAATCCAGCATCGATAGGGAAGATGTAGGAAAACCTATATTGAGAGAGGAATTTGAAATAGCACTAAGGGGGCTAAAGAATAATAGAGCGCCGGGTGTAGATAAAATACAGGCGGAAATTTTGAAATGTGCGGGACAGAAAGTAGTAAATAGGATGTTTGAACTGGTAAAATACATATACGAAACGGGCGAGATGCCGGAGGATTATAAGAGGAACATTATCGTTACTATACCGAAAAAGAGAGGAGCCGACAAATGCGAGAATTTTAGAACGATTAGCCTAACTCCCCACGCCTCAAAAATCTTAACCAGAATAGTGCAGAAGAGGATGGAAAATAGAGCGGAGGAAATACTAGGAGAAGACCAATTCGGGTTTAGGCGAAATAGGGAAACTCGCGAAGCTATTCTGGCGCTAAGAGTAATGTTAGAGAAAACAATAGAAAAAGGAAAGAACGCTTATATAGGATTTGTAGATTTAGAAAAAGCTTTTGATAACGTAAGATGGAAAAAAATGTTCGAGATACTAAAGAACGCGGGAATGAAGTATAGAGATAGGAGAGTAGTACACAATCTATACAAAGAGCAAACTGCTGTTATAGAAGTAGAAGGGGAAAAAAGGGAAGTAGATATTAGGAAAGGAGTAAGACAAGGATGTACGCTATCACCACTAATTTTTAATCTGTACATCGAAGAGGCGATTAATGTGGTAAAAGATAGAGTGGATTTCGGGATTAAAGTACAGGGACAGAAACTAAAAATGCTGAGATTCGCGGATGATATAGCAGTATTAGCATCTAGCAAGGAGGAATTAGAATCGGCATTGAACAAAATGGAGGCAGTGTTGACAGAGGAATACGGAACGAGGGTGAATAAAAACAAAACTAAAGTGTTAGTGTGCAGAGGGCGCGAGAGCAGAGCAAAAACGAAAGTACAAATTAATAATGAAAGATTGGAGGAAGTTAAAGACTTCACTTATTTAGGAAGTAAAATAAATTGGGATGGAAGAAGCGATAAAGACATAAAACAAAGAATAGCGCAGGGTCGAGTAGCTTTTAACAAAAAGAAAGCAATTTTATGCTCGGGAGTAATAAACTTAGAAACAAGGAAGAGATTTTTGAAAACATATGTATGGAGCACGGCACTATACGGTTGCGAAACCTGGACGGTAGGGGAAGCAAGTAGGAAGAAATTAGAAGCTTTTGAGGTGTGGTGTTACCGAAGAATGATGAAAATACCATGGACTGATAGGGTTAGAAACGAAGAAGTATTGGAGAAAGTCGGCGAGAAAAGGAGTATGTGGAAAAACATAAGGATGAGAAGAGATAGAATGGTAGGCCACTTGCTGAGACATGGGGGAATAGTCCGCGATATTTTGGAGGCAGAAATAGGAGTGAAGAAAGGCAGAGATAGGCCTAGATTAGACTACTGCTCGCAAATAGTAAGGGATGTGGGTTGTAGCACAATTAGCGAAATGCGTAGATTAGCACAAGATAGGAGAAGCTGGAGGTTAGCGTCCAACAAGTCTTAGGACTGATGACCTAATGATGATGAATTTTGATCATATATTATATATATATATATATATATATATATATATATATATATATATATATATATATATATATGCTGCAGATAATGGTAATAAATTTTAAGTATCTGAAACAAAGCAACCATGAAGATAGCCTTTAGAAATTTCAGTTCGAATCGTTTATATTTATTTTTCTACTACAAACCGAACATATAACAATTTATGTTATATATTTCAATAAGCTAAACCATTTCAAATAGTCGAAGTTATAATTACTCTCTAAAACTAAATGCAGTTTAATATGGTAATTCGGCTAGTTAATGACTTTATTAAATTCATCATCATTAGCATTATTTTATGTATTATTATTTCAATTTTAACCGATCTATTATTATTGAAGTAGCCGCTAATTGCTTACTCTAATCAAAATATTTCAATAATAATATTGCATTCGCAAAATATTTATCCTGTTTATCAAAATATTTTGTTTTGGTGGCAGTTTCTGTCATAATTATTATTTTTTAAATAGCTGTTCTGTAATTCACAATACCTCGACTAGGTATTTTTACATTACACATACTAAAAAAATAGTTAGATGGTGTATATTAACTAAGATAACTACAAAAAGTACTTATGATTCATCATCGAATTTATATAAATTTTATTTTAAGTTGCATAGTAAAGTATAGAAACGTGCATTGTATTTATTACTCCTATAACACTGGGATATTGATACTCTTATATAATCTATTTTTACTTTTCCGCACTCCATTATACGCGGAAAAGTAATGTAATCGTGTAAAGAAAAATTAAGAAAACTAAATTTTTGTTGGATTTATTTTTCCTTTTTCGGCATAAAAACAAAAAAAAATGGTTTTTAAACATTTTTTGCTGTGTGTGTATCGTTGTCGTTGTCATCGTTGTCATCGTTGTCATCGTTGTCATCGTTGTCATTGTTGTCGTCGTTGTCATCGTTGTCGTCGTTGTCATCGGCATTTATTCTTGTCAGCACGATAACTCAACTAAATCGTGTCGGATTGATCGGGTTTCGACTGATTTTGATCGGGGACGTCTCCCAGACGACACCTACTGATTTTGAGGTGGATAGAACACACTATACCATGTACATGGGTCATGAGAAAGTACAATGGTGGACTATTTGAGAAATTTTTTTGTTTCTACGATTACTCAATTAAATCGTGTCGGATCGATCGGGGTTTGATTGATTCTGATTAGGGACGTCCACCAGACAACACCTATTGACTTTGAGGTGGATAGAATACACCCCACCCTGTCCATAGGTCATGAAAAAGCACGATGGTGGACTATTTGAAAAAACTAAAACTGTCACATAAAACACATATTCTGCATTTATGTGTTGGTCTATTTTTTCTCGGCCACTCAATTTAGAGATAGAGATGTTCTACATGCGGAAAAGTCCATTTTAAGATTTTAAAACTGTTTATTAATATTGGTTCAAGGCATCAGAGGGAATTTAAATATTATATCCTCTACCAAATATCTACTTGCAAAATAAAGATTTACATAAGTGTTATAAAGTATGTAGATACATTAAATACTAGAAATGAATTAGTAGTAGTTATTAATTACCTATATTATATGCTACGATGTTTGACAAAGAGTATGCCAAGTTTTCCATGTATTAACAATTGTAAAGGCAATGTCAACATTATTTTTCAGTTCGCATAAAATTACTAAATGTAACTATGATATTCCGGCCATCGAGGGTTTGTGGCTTAGTTTCTATAGTTCAGGTTTTTCTTTTGTACTAGCTGTCATTTACAGACCCCTTGACACGTTAATTGAAAATACATCAAACTAATTTAATTCAACCAAAATACAAAGTTACAACTACATTAACTTCATTTTAGTTTAGGCGGATTTATGTTTTTTATATAATTGAACAGAACAAGCTTGTCTTACTGCGTCTCGTCATTTCTTATCTCTATTTATTAAACGGCTGTTTTCGCGTGTGTGTCACGACATTTTTAGGTCGATGTACGAAATGCCTTTTGTTCGAATTTCGGCATTTTGACAAAATCAGTATAGTAAATCGACCATTCCAAACAACGTGGTAACTTTTGTTTTTTGATCCAAAGCCTCTAGAGGCATGCTCCAAAGGTGTATTCAATATGAGCGAGGGGGCGGTGCAACATTATTGCGATTTGCTTACTCGTACTATTATTAAACGTCTATTTCTACTATTAATATCTATTGTAGGTGCTAGGACACAAGCCAACCTAGAAATGTTTGTCCAATTACTTGCCTAACATGTGATAGACAAGGGACTTATGATTTTATATCCTGAGGGATGGTATGTCGTCTACAGAAATTTTACTATAGTAACCTACTCTAAACTTATGTAGTTTTTTGGTCACCCATTCTAGTATTAACTACGGTAGCCGCTGCTTTACTAATATCGATGACATGTACCACACGTCATTGTAGGTCATTACTCGCTCCTGTTTTCCAATATCATTATTATTATTGAGTTTATTAGATACCGGATCCATCAACAGCCTTCGATCGATTTTATATCTAGCTTTAGCGAATGTCGTTGACGTAATAACGTCGATTTACTTCAATCTATTGGTACTTCAGCTCACCTTATGTAAATTACAAATTTCTTTTTATGCTACGAGTATGAAATCCATAAATGCATTACTTAATTTACTCTCTTTAGTTGCTTGAAATGACCAAAAAGTGGACGCGTTATAAAACTATTTTCAATTACAATAAAAATTGGTCAATTATTATGATCTTAACAATTAATGACGGAACCATTAATTAAGAGACCATGGATCAGTTGTGATCACTTAAACATAGCTAGAAAAAAATGTAATATATATGGCAAATTTTAAAAACTATGTATATAAGGCCGTATACTTTCCATAAGCATCGCTTTATATATAACAATGTATCAAGATAAAAAAGTTACAATAAATGATAAAATCAATCTTGTCCATAAAGGTCCAAAGGCAATTCGCAAATATTAATATCTACAGCTAAATAATTGTCACAATATGTGTACATTTTTTATAAAATGCGATACTTTTGATGATTTTTAGCATGACTTCCAAAAGTTGTCCAAGTCACAAAAATAAGGCAACTTTCCAAACTAAATCACCTTGGGGTAAAGAGTGTATTACCGGATTAGATTAAACAGCTTCTGTCAAATAGAACTCTTTCTGTGGGAGTTGGTGATTATATGTTCAATTCTTTAGACATAAAGTTATGAGTACTGTAGGGGACAATCTTTGGATGAACACTACATTGAATCTCGTTCGTTCAATTTTCAGTACATGTTGAGAACTTTATCTGTATATTATGCATATAACACAATTTTTTCTAATAATGAATGTAGTTTATATCTACTTTTGCTAATAATGATAGGTTGCCGTGTGCGAATTGTTGCCATGTACCTATTTATGCTATGTTACTGATGTATATTTATAATCTAACAGTAGTTTAGATTATTAATTAATTTTAAAAGCATATTCGATAATTTATTTTAGTGATTTCACGAAACGGCCCCATTTCATATAACTTTGTTTTGCTTACTTGCTACTGTTATTTGCATAATAGGTTTCAAAGCATCTGCCCCTTTTTGGTATAAGTAATTATAAAGGAATATGAAGTACAGCTAATATATGTACATGTGAATGCGCACATGAAGATTAACACTTCTTTTAGAACGGGCTGTTGCCTAGGTTGACTCGGTACACATATTATGGATGGAGTACTATAGAATATCAAGCAACAACCATAGCGTCCATCATTTCAATTAATTTCAATTCATAGACAAATATGAATCGAGTAGTAGTCTTAGTGTTAAACATTCTTAAATACAAGTCAGTTCGATTGATATTGTTTTTAGACAGTGATAAAATTTTATATAAAATATAAAATTTTATATACTGATAAATATAAATAAATATATACTACTAAACGTAATTCTTTTTGATACTAATTAACATCAAATAAATATTACTATTGAGGTATTATTGAGGTAGCTGTAGTTGTTAATTAAACTTATTAATTAGTTGTTCGTTAATAGTTTATCAATAAGATATAGTATCTATACACCCTGAAAATATTGTGTTTTATAAACGTTTTCCAGTAAATCTAAGCAAAACAAACGCGAGTGATTATTTCGATAATATCAATATTCAAATTCCAATTTGCGCCATCAAATTAGTATCAAAAATCATCGAATCACCAATGGGTTGCCACATCAACAAACCAAATGTGTAGATTTTGGTCAGAAATAAATGGAAATTGATTAGATTTCATAACCCCTTGGTTTATAAGAAAATATAGTTATTTTATGACATTTTCCACACATTGTGACATTTATTTAAAAAAAATCATTTAAATAATAAACATCTTCTTTATCTATTATATGCCATGAAAATCTATTAGATCTTAAACTTCCAAGTGATCATTTGTTTCTTTTTTTTTTGAATATAGTTTAAGCAAGTTTCAAAATATACGGATTAATACTTGTAACTTAGTTCAACCTAAGTTATCATAATATGTAATCCTATTAACGTTAGACAGGGAGTGAATGTTATTATAATGATATTAATCTATCAAGGTAGTAAATACGGCGGTATTTACCTCCCTAATAGAGTAATGGTAGTGTAATACATTTGTTCGCTATCTTAATCTGAGTGAAGTCACGTTACCGACACAGATAATATGGTTTAATTATACTGTATCTAAAATACACCGCGGTTGTCACATAACTGCCAACAGCGTTATGTAGAAAAAATATATATAGAGTGAGTTTGATACAGGTATATTAAAATTAAAATCTACGATAAATAATTTAAAGATGTTCATAAATATGAGAAATTGAATTTTGCAATTTATTTGGTCTGAATTTTTTCAGGAATATATTTTAGTATATCCAGTAAAAATATTCTATAATTCCTTATAGAATATTTTTAGGATATAGATAAAAAATTATGAATTATTTTTAAATATAGTTCTTCCTCTTATTATTATTATTATTCCAACAGGAAAAAATCCCAATTACAGGAATAAACTACAGGAATAAACTAGATATACAGTAAATAAGTAAAATAATAAAAAAGAGAAAGAATGTCAAATAGTACAATTAATAAACCTAAGCAATACGGTAAAAGTAGTTACAGCGCCAATTTACTTACATATGCAATATACCACATAGAACATCTTAACCTATATTAGCTACGTAATTGCAAACACACTTTAAACTATCGTTAGATATATGGAAATTCGCTGCAATTTTGTTGTACAGTGAGCATATAAGGAATACAGGAGCTTTCGCTAATATATTCGTTCTAGGAGTAGTACAATATAAAAGCGCCTGTTGTCTGACATTACCACGTGGGACCCTAAAATTAATCTTACTAAGCAATTCAGAACAGTCAACTTTATCATTTAGAAGGTTAAACAAATATTTAATTAGTGAGATATTGCTTCGAACAGATAATGATTTAATATTAAATCTGTCCGATAGTTGTAAGTGGCAACAGCCTCGAGGCGGATATACGTCATCCAGTAAAAAAGACAAAAATTTTAGAAACCTCTTTTGAATTGCCTCCAGCCTTTGGCAATGAACATTGTATAAAGGAGACCATATAATAGAACCACACTCTAAGCGAGATCTCACTAGAGAAAAAATAACGCTTTAAGGGTACATACCTCGGAAAACTTCCTACAATTACGGTAAATGAAGCCATAAGTTCTAAATGCAACAGAAATAATATCATTGATATGTTCCACGAAAGTAAATTTGGCGTCAAATATTATGCTTAGGTCCTTAAACAATTCAACTTGACCAATAATGTGGTCGTTAATCGCATAATCATAAGAAATAAAGTTGACTTTCCTGGTAAAAGTAATTACCTTCCATTTTGATAAATTTATGTATAAACGATGTAGCTCACACCATGACGCCATATTATTTATACATTGTTGGAGATGAAAGCAATCCGAAGGTGAAGATATTTCAGTAAAAAGTTTATAATTATCTGCAAATAATAACTGTTGGCACGATATAACTTCAGGAAGATTATTGATAAAGAACAGGAACAGAAGAGGCCCCAAATTCGACTCTGGAGGTACACCCAATGAAGGAGATAAATAATTAGAAGTAAAGTTTTGGTATCTGACCGTGAAACTTCTATCGGATAAATAGGACCTAAACAAGTTCAACAAGGAATCTGACAAAACAAAACTTCTAAGTTTAAGGAGCAAGATAGTGTGATCAATCTGGTCGAAAGCCTTTATAAATGGTGTCGACTTGTCCTTCCTTGTCCAGGATTTCGGAAACGTATTGCGAGAACAGAGCCAAATTTGATATAGTCGACCTTCCTCGCATGAATCCATGTTGGTGTGATGATTATTGTACAGCATGAGTCTATAAAGTTATTCATTATATTTTGAAGCCCATTCCCATAATGCAATTATTTTTAGAATTGTAGCAACCAGTTATATATAAAAATTGTAGAGTTGCATCTGTATTTACTATAACTCAAGCACGACTCTTTAATGGAATATTATGCATAATTTTATATTTTTTCCTTAACTGTATTTTCGCTGATTTCCAATATATACGGATTGGTAGCTTTAGCTGTAATACTTTTTGACATATCAGATATTAAATATACTACAGATATGTTTATAGGTATTTTTCTGTACTTACGGAAGGGCAGAAATTTACATAATGAGAAGGGGAAGAGAGTGGGTCTGAGGACACGAAAAATAGGTTACACAGTAATTGCTTATTTTCCTGTTTCCTAAAATATTAGGGTAATAAATTTATATTCTCGTAGATATAAATTAAAAAATAGATTTTATGTAAAGCACTAACTGTAATCGACCAACCAACAACTCCAGCCAAAAATTGAATTTTATGTTGGATACCTTCTAGGGATATATCTAGATCTAAATAAAGAACAAATGGAATTGAAGAATGAGATATAGCTTACATTGACTTATGGAAAATCGGTGATATTTGATAATTGATAAAATACCACATATTATTTGTTTAATTTACATTACCTTCTCTGATACGGAAACAGTATTGAGAATAACTAAGTAATTCTTCCAATTAAAATCTCGTTATAGTGGTCGTTTCTAGGTATGATTTTTATTATGAAAAATTGCGCAAATTATAGTTTATGAGTATTTTATAAATATTACACAATATAGAGTATATAAAGTATAAAGATAATTCTTTTAAGAATATCTTGTAAATAAATGATTAACTTACACCTGTCACTGCAGATCATTTGATGTACTAAATCTTAGGATTTTCAGTAAAATATTTTTTTCAAATAAATACAAAACAAAAATAATTTCAGCAATATGGTAACATCTATTCAGCAATAGAGAATCTTCAATGAAATCTTAAATACAACTAAATATCATTTTTAGTATCTGCAAGTGAAAAATGTCAATATTATATATATTAATTTTTATAAAATTTCTCTCTATTCAAATCTAGAAGTAGAAACTCAAATAAGAGTCAGTTTGGTGCTGCTGTATAAGAATTAGATTGAGACAAATCTTTGAAATCTTTAAGCTAACGTAAGTTTTCCAAAATTTACAAATGTATTTACTTAATTTAGTTTTTACATCGATATACAATCGCCCTATATAAAATATAAAATATTATCGACGCGCCTTTATTTATGTTATGGTTTTTAGCTTGTTTCTATATAATTAAATAAAATATCTAGTGCAAAATAATACATTAAATTTGTTATAGTAGTATAACATGTGGAAGAGCTATATGACATACAATACGATGAGGTTTGTAAAGGAAATGTTTCTTAACTCCATTTTATCTTATAATTTTCACTTCGTCTGATTAAAATATATTATTCTCTCAATTTAGTTACGATTCAGTCAAACGTTAATATAAGATTTATACAGGATTTAATCGAATTTAGATAATGTCTGTAAATGAACATTTATGTTGAATATGAGTTGAGATGTAAGTTATAATTTATGAAAAAAATACGGATTTCTAAATGTTGAGTATTTTAAGTTCAAAACATTTGAATTAGTGAGTGAAAGAACAGTACATTTACAAAATGTTGGTTTTTATTAAAGAAAACATTTTATTGGAGAAGTGTAAGAATATTTTTATGTATTGTAAAGTAGCACATCCACGATAACATCCAAGATGAGAGAAACTTTATAAAAATGTATTTTAGAAATAAAAATATTTACGAAAAACATTTTGTACTTGCACTGCTCTTTCACTCAACTAAAATAATTCAGCTGTAAATGATTCTCTTATGATTTTATTGAATATTATTTTATTCTGGTAATATCTTATAAAATAATAGGTTAATAAAATGTCAGGTTAATGTCTGTCAGACACGCACTGAACGATTTTCTTTAAGATCAGCGAATTTTTTCTCGCTGCTGTTCCTTTATGTGTTTTCTTCACTGCTAGTGTCATGAAAAAAGAGTTTCTATGCTACATATAACTTGTATATAGTGAGAAATAGTACAATTAACTTTTGGTAGAGGGACTGGTCCTTTTATAAAATCTTTGCCATCAGTTTTTAAAATCAATAATGCTCCTGTGGCCAATAGTAACAATAGTTAAATACTAAGCTTTTCGGTATGTTTTGCAAATTCGACGGAATTGCAACTTTCCGTGCACTTTTTATTTTTCACATCGAAGACGTGAAGCGTATTTTCAAAATCAACGAGTTTTTTCCACTTCAAGTGTGGCTTTTTTCGTTTTCTTTTACACATTCTTGTTTGCCTAGAACTATCACCACTGCTTCTGGTACAAAAGGAAAAATACGCCTGACTTATCAGTACTCTACCACCATATGAATCTTGTGTTATCAATATATCTATGTGAGTTTACTTATACTTCGCTATACTTATACCGTTCTTCCACTGTGATCAAATACACACCCCCACTGTAAAGGCAAGTGATTGGTTTATTTACTGTTGTTTTGCTCATTGGTAGATTATTGCACTTTGATTATCTCTACTAAAAACGCTATTTTTGACGTTTGTATTGTTCTTTCACTTACCAATAGAATTATTTATGTATGTTTAAATCAGCGTGTATAAAGTATTTAAATCAGCGCCATTAATCGGCGTCATTGGTAACACCACAATATTTCCCAATATTTGAGTGGATTTGTTGACTTTTCTATATATGCTATAGTATAACAACGATAATATAATAATATAATTGTTTAATAACAATAGACCTAAATTAAACTGATTTTTAATTTTATTTGTATTTTTATAATTACAGTAGTGTGATTTAAATTATTTATCGCAAATGTTATACGACTCCTCACTCTATTATGAAAACGAACATTAAATATACGTCGCCAGTATAATAAATTATGGAATTATGATGCATAGCTATTCATTTAATTAGTTAGACTGTTCCGTTGTTCGGTATACATTTATTTATTACAATTATTTCCCTTGTATATTGTGAATTAAATTCATGCGCAATTTGTGTCACACAGGTTGTGGCTATAGGGCTAATTTATGTTGAACAACCATTGCCGAAACGAATAATTTGCTTTAATTTCAATGTGCACATTATATGCTTTGAAACAGTTTTAGCTTTTCAACACGATGACAAGAAAAACTAAATTCTAACGTTAAAATAGAGCAAGTCGGAAGTTGCAAATACCAGGATTTACGTACATATAGAATTGAAGAAACTCACAAACTCTTATGAATAACTCAACAAGTGATATATCTTTCATCCTGCAACTAATTATTTTTGCGTTGGGTTTAGTATAGCTCCAATGTGGTCCCATATTAATTTCATTGGTATTGGATCTTGGACTTCGAAGATACACAACGGAACCCTTCAATCAAGTAGCCGTCATTTTCTAATTCGCAAAGCATCCTTAGTAGGTCTATGCATCACTGGAAATTGTAAAATAATAAGTTTAAAAAAACCGACTAGAAAGAAAAAATAACTTAACTAAAAAGATGCATATTTTCTATAACGATTTAATACTATTTGTTGTTCCATTTAATGCAATTAAGAAATCATTGTTTATTATGTAATTATTATTAATTGTTTTATATAATTTTGAAGTTGGTGCCATACAATATTAGTAATGTAAATGCCGACCCTCGGGAATTTTAAATGTAAACTCGTTGTATATATTTTTTATGTTTTACTTGGCACCGACTTCAAAATTATACAAACAATTATTAATAATAAGTACATAATAAACAATAATTTATTAACTTCATTAAACAGAATAAGAAATAAGTATTAAACTGTTGCAGAAAATATTTATTTCTTGCTTTGTAGTTAAGTTATTTTTTTTTTAAGTCGGTTTTTTTTAAACTTATTATTATTTTTTAACTATCACAGTTTCACTCCAACTGTATTGTCTACACTTTATTCTAAATAGAGAACTTTTTTTAGGTTATTTAGTTTACGTTATATCAAACAACAGAAATTATTAAATTAAGTACATTGTTATTTTATGCTTAATTTAAATAATTTAATTATTGCAACAAGCTCATTATTGCAACAAGAATAATAATAATAGAAAAAAATGCACTTAAATTAATTTTTGAAGTAAACTTAATAATTACTAAATTATGCTCCATACAAATAACATATTGTAGTCCTTTAGTTAAACAAGCATTAGGAAATTTTAATTAGTTCATCCTATGTACAGTAACTCTGCAACTTGTGATAGAAACTGATTCGGTATTGGAAAATTATGTTAATATATCCGTACACATTATTTATTTTCTTAGATTAAACCATTTGAAATACATAAAATAAAAGATTTATTTTCATAAAAATATATTCATAAGTATAAATAAAGCTCCTATCATGAGTGGTCGTCAGTGGTGTTATACTCAGGTAACGTCGAAATGCTGCCGTGTAGACTTGATATCTTTGAATTGATGTAGGTACAAGCACTTCAGGTTACTGAAGTGCTTATTATAAATAAGTAATTCAGTAAGAATATTATGCAGTTTGTATACTTATGTATTTTTTTAAGAAAGTCTAAGTATTTACGTACTCTTAATGTTCATTTACGTACTGTATGACTAATTCAATCAAAAATTATATAGTTCTCTTTAAAATAATTTTCCAATTTTATAAATACCTCACATCTCGAATTTCATTAACTCCAATGTGCACTTCTAATGGAATGGTGTTTATGCATATTTTCTTTATAAATATATTTCGTTTATCATCATTTGTTCCTTCTTGTACATTGTGTTTCCCCTTTCTGGTTATATTTTTAACAGAATCATAAATACGGTAAAATATCAGTAATAACTTGTCATTAAAATATTATTTCTGAAAAATTATTATTTATAAAGTTTATAAACATACGAAGTTACATGTCTTGCATGCCACTTTATAAAAATGTCTTCACCTTTCTCATAGTTTAATATAAACAAAACTTCAGTATTCACTACTAGTAATATTCTCGAATTTCAAAAATTTATAATATAGGATTGGTTGTGGTTTTATTGCTATAAAATTTCTATATATTTGAAAGAGCTTGATTACACTTAAATAAGTTTACCTTGTTGCTTTATATATAATACCAATATTTTCAATACAAAATGTACATATCTTGGCGCCTGCATGTATTAGCAATGCACATTCCATCCGACTTCAATAAAACTAATAAGCGAAATAGCAGTTTCGAATTTCTGCTGTAAATTGACAGTTTCAGTAAGCTAATATATACCCCTATGCAATCTTAATATACACATCATATGTATTGTTTTCGAACTGTTTCTATATTATTTTAGTAGTAAGTTTGTTATGTATATAAAGTAGAGTATTGTAAATTTTAAAATATACTTTATTAGAGGATACGATCAAGATATGATTAAAATATCAATTAATTCAACTGTGTATACCAATTCGGGCTTTGTTCGTAATTAAAAATAAACAGTTTTAAAACCTTAAAACGGACTTTTCCGCACGAAGAACATCTCATTGAGTGACCGAGAAAAAATAAACCAACACATAAATGCAGAATATGTATTTTATGCGACAGTTTTACTTTTTTTTAAATAGTCCACCATCGTGCTTTCTCATGACCCATGGACAGGGTGGGGTGTGTCCTATCTACCTCAAAATCAATAGGTGTCATCTGGGAGACGTCCCGGATCGGAATCACTCAAAACTCGATCGAACCGATACGATTTCGTTGAGTTAACGTGCTAACAAAAACAATTTTCAAATAGTCCACCATCGTGTTTTCTCATGACCCATGGACAGGGTGGGGTGTATCCTATCCACGTCAAAATCAACAGGTGTCATCTGGGAGACGTCCCCGATCAGAATCAGTCAAGACCCGATCGGTCCGACACGATTTCGTTGAGTTATCGTGCTGACAAAAACAATTCTCAAATAGTCCACCATCATGCTTTCTCATGACCCATGGACAGAGTGGGGTGTGTCCCATCCACCTCAAAATCAATAGGTGTCATCTGGGAGACGTTCCCGATCAGAGTCAGTCAAAATCCGATCGATCCGACATGATTTAGTTGAGCTATCGTACTAACAAAAAAAAATTTCTCAAATAGTCCATCATCGTGCTTTCTCATGACCTATGGACAGGGTGGGGTGTATCCTATCCACCCCAATATCAATAGGTGTCATCTGGGAGATGTTCCCGATCAGAATCAGTCAAAACCCGATCAATTCGACACGATTTCGTTGAGTTATCGTGCTAACAAGCATAAATGCCGACTACGACAACGACGACACACATACAGATAAATATTTTTTAAAACCATCTTTTTTGTTTTTAGGCCGAAAAACGAAAAATAAATGAAAAAGAATTGTTTTTTCCATTTTTATTTACACGATTGCATTACTTCTCCGCTAGTATAGTGAAGTGCGGAAAAGTAAAAATTGTTGTGAGACATAATTTTAAATATAGTTTTATTTCAGAGAAGAATTTAGTATAAAACAATTTATGACACGCCAGTACTAAATTTATTTGTATGTACCGACTAGCCTGCGTAGGTAGTGAACTTTTTGTGAAGCACGCGTTGTGAGATATTTTTTTATACTGATATAATGGCGTTAAGTCCTGAAGATCAACGTATAATTATGGCCTGAATTTATAGAACTCTATAAATTTGAGCCCCGTTTATAGCGAATTAAATGTAAAGAATACCACGATCGTGGAACAAGGGAGGCAGCTTATAAAGAACTGATAAAAAAGCTGAAGGAAATAGACCCTATCGTGTATGAGCGTAGAAACTATGCGGATTCCATCCAACGATTGACCGTACGACGAATTATCGTACGATAAATCGTTACGTGTATGGTCGGCCTACAGGTCAACAGTATACCTGCGCAGTTTTACCTGTACAGGTCTACCTCTCAGATCTACCGGAATGTGAATGGCCGGCCTTATTGTGATATATATGTACTGAAATTTACATATCGACATTACCATATGTGAAGTTGTGGCGTATTTCCTGCTGAATTATATACTATTTGGCAGGCTCTTCGGCACTGTGATATGTCAAATTATAACCGCTTCAAATTTCACAAGTATGCTTTTATTCCATTAGCTCTATCGAAAGCACGAACAACAATTACTTGGAGCTATAGAAGCAGCTAGATGACAATATATATATATATATATATATATATATATATATATATATATATATATATATATATATATATATATATATATATATATATATATATATATATATATATATATATGGTATCTAAAATTGTATACAGTCTAATAACTGCATTAATTGTATATAGTACAACTGTCGAGAAGAGAACAAGTTACATTATATTACGTTATTATATATTGGTCACCAGTATCTCCATTTTCGATATTTCCTAACCTTCGCTTATAATTTACTGGTGTTATATATACGAGTAGGAGTTAAAAATATTTTTAAATGATCTAATTAGAATTTAAAGTAAGAAGTAGAGAATAATAGCCATCCAATACGTATTCATATAAAGTTGATTAAAGATGATTATGGTTGGCTGAACTACTTCAAATAATGCTTTCAAATACCTATTTTCGATAATTCGATATTGAAGGAAGAACGTAATAATTTGTTTATAAAGCTTTGATTCCATGTTATAGCTAGGTAATTTATACAATGAGGCTTTGTAGTCATGCGTGTACAAGATGCAGGCATCTACAATAAATTGTACCCATACGATATACGCCTGATCTGCCTATCTATCAGTTTTAAATAATCTAATTTGAAAATGAATGAAGATATAATTAATGGTTATGAATATTACAATTCATTTTTAATAAAATTGCAATTAAATATGAAGAAACAAATCGATTGCGAATAATCTTACTAAATGTTGTTAAAAAAACAGAAAGAAAATATTTTCTATATTGCTTAAGATTATTCGTAGATCAACGACTTATATACTAATAATAGCCCTTGGCGACTCTTGATATTCTTCATTGTTGGAGAAATCGACAAATATATTTTTCAATTATATAGGATATAATTGAAAAATATCTCAGTCGATTTCGCTAGCAACGAAGGATATCAGAGGTTCTAAGAGTTATTATCGATATAATATGAAAATATTATACGGTGATCGTAGTTAAACCTTATCTTTTTGTAATAAAGTTCAATAAACATTATTTAATAACATAACGTTGTATAGCTTAAGCGAATTCGCTCTCTTCTCACTGATATTTAATGTTGTCAATCAGTAAGAGGAATAATAATGACCTTACACAACTTAGTATTGCAAAAAAAAAACTTAGTAATGAAAATATATAATATTGTTACGTCGTGACTAATGTGTATTGAAATGATATATTAAATTATTTTCAATTATTGATATTGAAAATAGAAACGAAAATAACAAATCACTAAACTACCTCAGGGACTTACTAGTTTATTAGTAAGTACGGGTATGGCGAACCCCAGGTGCCTAAGTCCGTGTGTTTCCTGCGTTAAAAAGAAACCTCAGATGTGATTAACTGTGCTGAAGGTATGTGTCACAATATCCAAAAGGACATCTAATTTTTAATAGCCCTCCTGTAGCACTTACGCTCTGTTACAGATGACTTTCCTTCCCAAATACTCGTGGGATTTATATGCATGTCTTAAAAAATCCAAAACTATCCGAGGCGTTGTCGTTTCTAAGTAAGGTTGTGGATTGAGGATTCACGCCAAAAAAAAACCCTCAGAAGCAACATAAACTAGGAGACAATGATTTACCGTTGGTTCCTGGTCAGTGGTCGTGGATAAAATGAAAGATTTCATGAAAATTGGTCCCTTCTTTATTTAGAGGGAGTTTTATTTAGTTTTATCGGTACACTAAAGAACATTCGGAAAATCAAAGATGGATTATTAATACAAACTGCTACGACTGCCCAATCTAGACGTCTCCTTGAATTGTTAGAGGATCTCTTGTAGAAGTTAGGTATTCTACCCTAAAGTCTAAATTCGTCAATAGTTATAATTTTCTGTTCTTTTAAACTATTGTAATCTTTTAAATAGTTCAGTTGAAAACATATTGGAAGGCATGAAGAATCCAGGTGTTATATTAGTGACACGTCTTAAGTGCAACCACGTGCATACATTTAATATACCATCCTTCCAAAATGAGTTAAAGTTGCCTTTTATTGGTTGCAAGTAAGAATGTATATACCACCACCTACAAGATGTTTTAGTTATCAGAAATTTGGCCATATATCTTCACGATGTAACAGTAAGCAAATCTCCATATGTGGTAAACCTTTATACGAAGGATGACCATGTACAGAACCACTATTCTGTTTAAATTCTGAAGGTTTTCACTCAACTAGTTCTCGGGAATGTCCTGTGTACAACCAGAAAACTGCAATTCAAAAAACAAAAACTAGACATAATACACCATAGCTAGAGGCCAAGAGGAAATAGTTATAATGAAACTTACTCCAAACATTACGTATGCTGCAGCTGTAGTTCCCCCAACTAAAACAGAGTTCATCTCGCTCGTTGAGGGGTTGGTTTTGAAAATTGTTGCTGCAGTAATATTCGCAGTTGAAAAAGGAGACATGCAGCTAACACAGATGAGAAAAACACCCATTAGTTACCATATACAAAAGTACAAATGTCCATCTATTCCTCATTCCTCACTCTATACATCTTTGTCATTCGAAGACGAACCTTCTTCCCTTTAGCTACAGATGTGAAAACAAGAGCACCAAAAAAAAAAACCAGACTGACCAAAAGACGAACCGCCAAAGGAAACAGAAAAATCGAGCAGTGATAACAATAAGTGACATAATTTGTTATACATTTTCTTTATTCCTATTTATTCTATTTTGTTTAATCCTAAGTCCGTCCATTTACACACTGATTTCTCTGTTTGAAATCCTCTCTGATCCTCTTGGTGAAATACTCACCAAGAGGATCCAAATGTGTCTAAAAGGACATTCATAATTTATGTGCCAAAGGACCTGTTGCTATCCTTACAAAAGAAAATATCCCAATTACAGAAATACCAGTCTAAAATTACATGTCGTAGCTATTAATACGCAATTTACATTGAAAACGACCATGTATTTATCTGATTGTAATTGGGTAATTTTAAGACTCGAGGGAAGTAATAGCACAACTTCCACGACCATTTACAATTGTCGCAAACTTAAACTCCCACAATCCTCTACGTCATAGAAGATTAGAATAAAGTCTATGAAGATCAACGAACCTATACGCTTGATATCGCACTATAGACCGTCTCATGGATGAACTAGAATTAGTTTTCTCAATACTCAATATTTTTTTTGCAATAGATCTTATATTATGTTTTCCAAAAACAGCGAATCTTTTCGAATGGCACCGATTAGACAAATACCTGTTCTCTGAATATTTTCCTATTTAGATCAAAAGCGCAGTACCCAAGTCTATTGGGTAATTGTCTTACCCAAAAATATAGTATTAATATCTAAAGAGTATTAGAGGTAAATAATACTATTAATATCTGAATAAATTACGCATTTATGGCATTGTCTCTCAAAAATGAAAGTATTTTAGAAAAATGCACCATAGGCTTTAATTCAACATGGCCGTTAACAGCAACTTTGTCTACATGAAAATACAACTAATACTATAACCAAATATATAATTTTCATAGACAAAATCTACAAACTTCTCAATAATTCACTTAATAATGACAGTGTCCTTTGTTTATATAATTGATTTATTACAAAACTTGATGTCACCCTGAAAGCTGAAGCCGTATAGGCAATGCACAGAGTGGGAAACATGAATAGGAAGGTAAGGGACCTGAATATACTCTCAAGAGAGCTAGCCGAGGAGGGAGTCCTATGGATGCCTTCTGACAGTACGGGTGTCCACTTCCTGTTTGACAAGAAATATAAGATCACCCTCACCAGTAACACCGACTGGATGGAGGGTCGAGCTGGATTACCGCTCAATGGAGACATCTGGTACACGGATGGAGCCAAGAGTAGGAACAGAGCGGGCGCGGGAGTATATAGGCGACGCGATGGGATAGGTAAAACCTTTTCCCTGGGCAAGTATACTACCGCACTCCAAGGCCGAGCTAGTTACAATTACATGCGGTGTTCTGAGGGCCGACCAAAATCGGACCCAGAAGAAGGTATGTATCTGCTCACATAGCAGGGCGGCGTTGGCAGCCCTGAATTCAGCAACGACAAAGTAGAAGCTGGTCTATAATTGCTATGAAGCATTGAACTACTTGGCAGAGAAGGGACCGGTGGAACTCTTATGTATACCTGAAATTTAATTGCAGATGACCTTGCCGGACTAGAGACCAGGGAAGGCCTCTATGAACCAGAACCTGCGGTGGGAATAAGTCGGAATCTGATCAGAGACCGCATCAATGGCTGGGCAAGAGACCAGCACAATAAAAGATTAAAAGAGAAAAGTAACAGGTTGTCGAATAACTAAACTCTTCATCGAATACTTAGAGATTGAGAAATGGCCTCAAAGATTCATTGAAATGAACAGCCACAAAGCGAGAACCCTGGTGGGAATCATAACCACCATAGTACTCTGAATGCATATAAGCACAAGCTGAGGCTGACTGACAGCCCGGCCTGCAGATACTGTAAAGAAGACGAGGAAACCTCGATTCATTTTCTGTACATCTGCCCCGCACTGGAGGAGAAGAGGCACCTTATATTAGGGACCCCTGTTATCCTAGAGGAGGCGAGGCTTAAGGCGGGGGACGTGCCTAAATTGCTCCTTTTATGGGATAGCATTTTTGGATAATGACCCGGATAAGAGGGGATCGCCAAAGGACTATCCATGCGATCAGTGGCTGATGAGGTCCAAATCCATATACTTACCATAATATAATGTAATGTATTAAAAAAAATTTTTCTTTTTGAATTGTTACAAAAGTTGACGAGTTTAACCATTCGTTTTCCCACTTTTGACTTAAAGTTTATAGAAAATACTCATTTGTTATGGATAGTTATACCTTTTTTTATATAAAAAAGTTGACGGCGATTATCGAGAGAGACAGAGGAGTAATATATGACACTCCTCTTGCTCAAGGGTTTACTCGGTCTTGTGTATGAATTTTCTAAAACCAATACGTAAATACAGGAGAACAACCATTTCGCTTTCTGCTCCTGGCAAATGGCGTATTTATGTATATATCCACTTAATGAAAAGAGCATCCATAAACATTTTGTAATGAGCAATATTTGACATTGCGGTGTCGGTGCTTTGATATTAATTCGAATATTAATTTACACAGCGATATAAAATACCACAACTAATATATTATATCCGAGGATAATTTATTGGACAAATTCAATATATTGACCTAAAATAATTTACGCAAATATTATTTTATTAATTAAAATCTAAATTAAACAAAAACTATAACTACGTGGTTCGTATAATTTGCGTTTCTCATTAGAAATTTTAAACAAACCTAGTCAGATTATTTAACAAGTGAATCATCCGCATATGTAATTAAATTTGGTTTTTAAATGACATGTTTTGAACAATTCATTTGCAGTAGTATTATTTAATATCACTGCTGCTTGAAAATCTCAAAAAGGTCAATTAATCGGTTTAATTAAAATTTTGATTTGATAATTATTATATACATTTCTTATTCTGCCTTTGCACACTGGGGCTATATCTATTATATCACGCTTCAAACCCTATTTTTAAAATATTGTTAATTTGAAAAATAAATTATAATTGAATTAAGTAGACCAACGTATGAACCCGAGAATGTAAATAAAAGGCACATTGATTATTTACATCTAATACTTAATCCTTTATATTTCTCTGGGTATTAGTATGTCCCGACGACTCTAACTAACGACATTATTTTTCTTTCGTGCGAATAAAGTGGAAGAATCTTAAAATGACTAGCTTAACAACAGATACGTAGGTCCTATTAAAAAACGAATAATGCATTTTTATAAATTCCTGTAATGGAGGCCGGAGGAGATGAAGTTTCTGATCCTTGATTTTATATTTTGTAAAACTATTCTTTTTAATTTTGCGTAAGGAGTGCACAAATTTGTCATCCCAGGGTTTGTTCTGACGCTGGGTATTTTTTTTTCGTACTTTAAATACTTTGAACAGCCCCATCTCAATAAAACAATAAGTTATGTGCGAAATACATAATCCTAATTCAAAATAATAAAAAGACATTTTCTCGATAATTTTAAAGATTTAAAAGAGTACGTAGTTAAAAAACATCGAGCTCCTTGAATTGCAGAAATCCTAATACAAAGAAAATTAAGGAATGAAGAATTTTTTACATTATTAATTATAAATAGATGCTTTCAATATCAAGTTTTTAATATCAATGTTGACGATTAAAGCTTTTAATATCAAATTTGACGATATTGAAGAGTGTACTGTACTAAAAACTGGCCTGAGTTAATCTTTCTTAGTTTTGTACACTTCATATAAGTATAGTACAAGGCTTTTACAACTCATACATTTTTTTTTTACCAAAATTTGGCGAACTTTTTTCTCTATATAGCTGTATTCCTCTCCTCTTTATACATTATTAATGTTTGATTTATCGTATCAATTTATATTATTATCCTGATTTTCTTTCTTTAAAAAAACGTTTGGTTTGATATGTAAATTTTAGTAATCTTTCTTCAGTTTCTGTTATTTTTAAAATTCGTTATGGTGTTAATAATTTAAAAATTTTGGTAGATTTTTTTAAAATGCTTAAAAAATAAAAAATTAAATTACATAGGTAAATATGGCGAATTAATGGCAAAATTCTAATATTTAAATTTTATTGGGACATTTAGACGATCTGTGTGTTTCATATTGTTTATTTCTTCAATATATAATTGAAAACAAGGATTTATTTCAAAAAATGCGTATTTAATTTTAAGCAGTGAATTCTACTCGAGGCCCCAGTGTGCACCGTTCTCAAGCAAACATTTCTTTACCGGATTCAATAATGTTAGTAATTTTCAACGTATTCCTTCCTAAAAATAACATAATGTATTGAATATAAAGAGGTGTAAAGCTCTCGGTGAAACTGGTAGGATTATATAATGCCTAATTATGTATATAAATAAATCAAAATTAAGTACAACATGTACATAAGAAGCCGCACATTAGAATAAATTAAAACATCACAACACTGGAAGAACTTCCTATTTTTCACGCATTATTAGAGATTAATTAGAAATTATGAAGAATAAAAACAAGTTTAACTTGGATGATGAATATCACCTTAACAGTTTAACAGTTGTTAGATATTAGTTGCATCAGGCAGAGAAAGAGCCGAAAGTCATTGTCGACCAAGCACAATGAATCAATACTGAAGCACAGCAGAAATACGATATATAATAAGAAGCGGAAGAAAGCAAATCAGTCTTCGAGTTTCTTGTAATAAAGCTGATTAGATGATCACCAAAACATTAAAACTAGGCCTGCAGTATAATCCAGCAGAATTTACTTCATTCGACATAGGACGTTTGAGAAGGATATGTCATGTAGAATGGATGAACGAGGTGGGTCCAACTATGAATATTCTTATAAACCAATCAGTAGCATAGTGAATCGTTGGCAAACCAAAAAGTTTAAACTTGGACCAGATTGTAGAAGGTGGAAGATTTGTGGATTTGTATTGCATATTGATTTGCATAATTGGAAAATGAGGACACGGAAGTAGAACTATTCTGTTACGAATCAACGTAACTGTTTAGACATTATTAGGGCTTCTCAGTCTTGAAGAGTTGGTTCTGCGATTATTTCACCATTTGCCGCTTATGGCATCTTCTGATGATGTTGCGACTATGAACTCGAAAATGTTGGTGTATGACTAAAGACATGGATGATAATTATCTGTTCCATTCTTGACTCACAATATATTCGTCCCTTAACTTTTCTTATCGAGCATTTCTCAGCATATCTTATGGTACCCGTGTTTACACCAAATTATGGCGCTTTCTTTACTTATGGTATTATCGCTAAAAACAATAGAATGAGCTGAGAAGTTGATGTCCTCGCCTTTGTTGGGTATATGGAATGGATATGATCACAAAAATATAACGTATGTTTGATAAATACCCTGTAATTATGCGAGAAAATAGAAAATATATCGGTTTATTAGAGTAGTCTTCTTATTATAATTATAATTTAATCTCTACTACTTCGATAAAAAATTGTTTATTGTAGCAGGTAGAATATCTAACGCCGCCACTCATTTCAATGGACAGTTATTTGTTTCAACATTCATATAGTATGTCTTATGTTATAGCTTCCCTCGATAGATTGTGCTTACACGGGTAGTTCTTTGTATTTTTCTTGTCGGAGTTCCCACGAAACTTAGCATCCCGCTACATAATTAATTTCCCGTAAGAAAATTCGACTCATTTTTCACCAATCGATTTTCCTCTTCTTTGTTAACTTACTAATATCGATGTTGCATTTAAGGTACAATACTGTTTTAAACATGAGAAGTTAATGAGAAGCACGTGAAGCATGAGAAGTTAATTCTTCATATCGCAAAATGATGGCTACGATGAAAGATTGAGTATTTGAAGTCAATGAGAAAGTACACGTTTCATTTCAAATCTACGCATGATAATAATTATCATTCTTTAGAAAATGTACATAGTTAAGACTGTATTAATACAGAAACATACATAGAACATAGACATATATGGAAGAAGAAATTCTAAAAACTATATAATTCCATTCAATCGTAAAAAATAATTAATCAGTAAAAATAATAATAATTTCTTAACAATATAAAGGAAGAAACCTATAGGTATCTTAATGAAGGTATATATTATTGATTCTCTTATTTGTGATTAAAATCGAAACATTCGTAGCTTATTACTGTAATACAGATTTTGACAAAAATGGAACTCTGAATAGTTTAAACTTAAATGGATAGTAACCTGTCGATAACAGATCATAAAAAGTCATTGATAACTTAACACTTAATAGATAATCAACTTAAATTTATATTAGGGTGGAAATTAGCGATGTGGAAAAATATACGACCAAACAATTTAATGGTGGAATTTAAACCTAGAGGAATATTTATAGTGTCAGTATTTGAATGATTTCAGCACTATAATTACCTTTTCATAATAATATATTTATTATAATTATTAGATACTAATTCTGGCATTTGCATAATAATATCATAACTGATTATATATGTGCTTTGATCGATGATTTGTTTAGAATGTAGGTGGCAAAGCAAAGAATTGGAATTTGGATTATTCAGAAATAACCGTGTACATCGAAAAACTGTATATAATTGAAGCATGTGAAACTTATTCCCTCTTAACATACTTCATCATAACATAGCCTCCATTTAACTATTATTTACATATGATTATATTATGTTATACAACTGACTGTAAGTAAGAATTCAGAGTATATAAAACGAAAAATGTATTGACACTTCCCTCAAAAAACTTTTTGTGAATTCACAAAATCTGTTAAACAAATAGAAACAGTTTTTTTAAACCATATAGATTTTTTACAAAAACTTATATTATGTTACATAATTATTATTTAACTGTGTATTTAACGTTATGTCTGAAATGTAATTTATCCAGACTTCTATCCATCGTAGCTTTACTAGAATTTGTAGAGGTAATGTAGTTTTACTATACTCTACAATAAACATCTTTATTATTACCATTATTAGTAAATAGAACAATAAAATACCGAACACATATTGTGAAAATTAAGTATGTATTCAATTTACTTTGTACTGTTGGTCATACAACTGTTGGTCATATAAGAATAAATCCCAACCCAATTTATTGTGTTTAATAAATTGTAGAAATACTACAAAAACACAAATTCTTTCGCGGTTTGAAGTTGATATAATCTATCGTCTATTTTAAGAGATTTTCAGTTTATGTATTACCTAAAATCTTCAATAGAATTCTCTTTAATATTTCGAACGCAGAAGATCGAATTTATGACTAAACTGCAGCTGGCTAGTTACTTCCCGAGCGATTGACTGCAAATGTTTAAATATAGTTTCTCATGCGTGAAATATAGATTCACAGGTATTTATATTAGAATATAACATTATATCAACGTGGCTAACATTTTTCTATTATAACAGGGTGTTTCCTAAGTATAGTCCCTAACTTCGGGGTGTAATTCCTTGTGATATTTTAATAAAAAAAAGTTATATAAACGTGTGCTCGGAGACGCTTATAGTCCGAGATATAGGATGTTAAAGATGTCAAAATGTCAATATTTTTGCAAATGAATCGCATTTCCAGTTGCTAAATCATGGATAAAGTGCATACCAGTCATTTCAGCGTTAGTAAAGTTATTCATTTTAACCCAAATAACCCTACCATCCTTTTAAAATGATTGTACAAAGATATCTGTTTTTGATATTTTAAGCCACTCTCAAAGAGATGTCGCCTTATGTATAAATTAACTAATAAAATATTACAAGACACTAGAAGGTTAATAAAGTTCTAGGTATTCAAATAAAGACATTATGGAGATTTTGTTGTGCACTAATTTTGAGGATTTTGACATGGATGTGTGCAAGTAAGTACAGTTTTTTTTGTTATTTTTATAAAATATTTATATCAATCAAAATAGTGTTTGAAAAGGGTTTACTAATTGATAATTATCGGTAGAATAGGTTTATGTTTTTATTTTTACATCTAATGCGATTCGAAGTGGGGCCATCCTTTTAAAAGGATGGAAGGTCTTCGGATGACTACTTAACGTATTTGAGAATTTTGTCGAACGTATAATTATTTTTCTACTTTAGGTATAAATACCATCCATTATCATTTCAAGAACTTCTGGAAGAGTTAGAAAATCCTGTTAATATTTCAGAGCCACCACCAGGTATGGTGATATTTCCCCCTCACAGCCGTATCACTTAGTTTTCGATAATTTTTTTACCTCTTTGCAACTCATAGAAGAAGTAAAAAATAGGCGCATCAAAGCTACAGGAACAATACGCGAAAATCGTATACCTTCAGATCCACTGTGTAATTCTAAAATTTTTAAAAAGCAACCTAGAGGGACATATCACTATAACTTAGTGGAAGACAGCAATATACTTATATGTAAGTGGAATGATAATAACGTCACTAGCTTTGTCACAAATTTTGCATTCATATTTCTACTAAACAACGTGAAATAAATGGTATTTTCCCATATTTATTTATTGTTTGGAAGTTGCTATTCAGAATGCCTGGCAACTTCGCCGAGGCAATAATGGAACACTTGACCAACTTTCATTTCGGCGATCTATTGCAGTAAGTATCTTGGAATCCAAGAGAAGGACTACCCTCCAGAACTAAACGAGGTCCCTCCAAAAAGTCAGTTCATTTACATGAATATTCGAGATTTGATCACATCGATCACCTAATTATTTATCAGGGTAGTCAAACTTTTTGTGTCTTTTGTCATAAAAAATCTAATTTTAAATGTTTTAAGTTCAATGTTACACTTCACTCCAAGTATTGTTTTTACTCATACCGCACTTTACAATAAGTAAAATTGTAATCATATAAATTTAATATCTTTGTTTGAATGTAATATTATTTGCAGTTTACAATAAAGATTTATTACTGACTTATATCATTTTGGTACCATGAAGTCCTACTATCCTTTTAAAAGGATCACTATTTTACAAAAAAACTGTGTGAATTTTTGACCTGATTTATTTTTTTTGCGATAAATTATACCAAATAAATAAAAAATAAGCGCCTGTTAGTTTAAAATAAGCCAGAAAAAGTTTCAGGTTTATCTGGGTTTTAATGCAAAATTTTGATTTAAATGTACACAACTGACATAAATTTGAAGTTTAGGCTAAGAAAAATGAGAAACAAGTAAAACAGATGAAATACACTGTACAACTTCGTGAAGGATTAGATCATAGTGTAGGAATATGTAATACATACAGTATTTTTATGATTATTGTTTGTAATACCCGACAGTTTCTCTAAGAATCGGTTAGTATTAAGTAAAAACTGCAAGAGACATTTTTTGTTGTTCATTGTTAGGAGCATTCGAAAATAATAACAAAAATCTTAAAATCTAAAAATCAAAAATTAAAAAAGTTTTACGAAGAAAACGTCGAATAACTCACGCCTAAGTACGCTACTGGCTTCAAAAATAAAAATTAACTTTACACTAGAAATCTAGCCCTTTACTAACGCATAAATTAACTCAAAAATTTTGAGAACATAGCACTGACCATTCAAGATTTATTTACAAAAGCATTGATTTTTGACATTTTCAACACCCTATATCTCGGAACATAAGCGTCTTCGGACACATGTTTATATAAATCTTTTTTTATTAACATATCGCAAGGAGTTACACCCTGAAGTTACATACCGTACTTAGGAAACACCCTGCATATTTGAAAAACGAAGAAAAAAGATTTGGTGAAAAGATGTTACTTCCTTAAAAATGTTACATTATTTTACGGTTTATGCTATGTCTGGGAAGGAATACGGTATATGATGCTTTGAGAACAAAGTGGCATCTGGACATAATGTTGATATTAACCCTTGTCCAAGTTTGCCTCTCAAAGAATTTTTGTATAAAAGAACTTCCTAGTATCACACCTTTGATGTTACATATACGGCCGAGATGCTCTACATTAGGCCTAAAACTGAGCCTACTCGTTTCGTATATACCGTATACGTTAAGAAAAAGTATAGAAATTATCATAAGATAAATAAATAATCAAAAATAATACATTATAAGTCATATTGCTATGTACGTACTAGGATATTAATCATTTATTGTAAAACATAATTTTTTGAAATAGAGCAAATGAAGGGTGCAGGGGAAAAAAGATGAATGTCACAAAATACAGTTTGTGAGATAAACGGATTTTAAAATTTATAACGCTGTATGTTTGCGGCTTAGAAACATATTTCCTTGAAGTATTGTTTGAAAGTTACCTATGAATATAGAATTTAATTTTATACTACTACCGCCATCTTGTTTCCAAAATAGATTTAGAAAAAAATAAAAAATGGGGTTGAAACAGAACATTCAGGTGAAAAAAGATGAATGTCATGGAAGGTGCACTGGGAAAAAGTAAATAAGCGAATCAACATCAAACTTATTTAGAACTTAGTTGTTTTGCATATGTAAATTAAGGCTGAAACAATAATTTAATATAGAGCTCAGAAAAACCAAAACTATTATTAATAATAATAATAATAGTTATATTAGAAACCGCAACACTGATATAAAATAAAAAATTAATGAAATACAAAGCATTTTTATTTTTTTCGTAAGCTTAGTCATCATCTTCTCTTGTAGTTTGGCTGCAAGGTAGATTCTCAAAAAACAGTTTTGCAGTAGGGTCTTGACAAAACTGTTTAAGTTGTTGAAGATTTCCATACTTCTTTTCAGATATAGGAATTCGTTCATGGTATTTTAGATTAGGTAATATAAATTCTCCAGTAGGTAGCTCTGCAGACTTCTCCTGTTTTCGTTTGGGTGGTGCTACTACTGATGTAATGTAGGATCCTTTATAGGTATCGCGAAACTGCATCATTCTTGGCAACTCTTTAACTATTAGAAGATTTTTAACTGGTCTGCTTTCAAATGGACATTTTTTCAGGAAGTACTTGACTAGGTGGCTAGTCCAGGATCGAAATATTTGCTGGTCTTCGCAACTTATTACTCTAAATGGACTAGGCTTTACTCTTGCATTCATAATCTGTTCATTCCAATAGTGTGCAAGCTCTACTATGGCTTTTTGATGTTAGTCCCATGTTTCGGTCGCACTCCAAATAGCTGTGGCCACGAATTAGAAACGTCATTTAAATGCTGTGTAATCGGTTTTTTCTGTGGAAAATAAAATGCAATAGACGAAATAACATGTAATTCTTGTTCTGGCCGCGACACGAATCGCAAAAGATTTCAAGTTTTTCCACGGTGTCGTCCAAGTGATTAAAGATAAAGTCAAATAACATAGATGTCACTTCGTCGGATCCTTTCTTGGCAGCCGTTTCTGTATATGTGTAAAAAAAAGACTCGCCAGTAGATAGCACGTGGATATTAAAAGCATAAAATGACAATTGCCTTTTGTAATAAACATCATTAGTGCTTATATTGGCCACCGGCAGGTATTTCTGAAAGTCCATAGCTATAGCTTCGATGTTAGTATGCTTCTGTGATGTCAGGCGAGCTGTGCGCTTTCCTTTGTAAAATGTATCAGCTTTTAAAAGATGAACTTTATACTCTGTTTCCAGATGCAATAGATTATCTTTTTGTGAACGATCGTTTTCCATGCTAACCCTTTTTGCCTTGTATTCATCGCAATAGCTGCATGTGTCTGTTCGAGGATAACCGAAACTTATATTGAATTTTGTTATAAACATACATCTATAGGTTTTATAAGAAATTTTCTTATTAGAATGGTCCTCCAAAAACATTCTATACATCTTCTTCACATTCAAATCTTCTGGCAAATAGGTCGGTGTCGAATCACGAAGGCTGTAGTGTGGGATTTTCTGCCTTTAAATGATGCGATATGTTCATAAACTGCCTTTGCTTTATCATCTTGCAGTTTGTGACGCCGATTAGAGTGACGACCACGTTTATCATTTTCAACATGTCCAACAGTGACTAATTGATGTTGAATATTTTTAAGACGTTTGGCCGATATACCATGTAAAGAAAGCATTGCTTTGTAACATATATTTAAACTATGTGCTAGGTAGTTTACACGAACTATGTCTTTTATAACCAACTGTTTGAACTTTTCTCTTTGAACTTATACTGTTTCAGCAGCAATGTTAATGTACTTCTTCTAAAAATATTTAAAATTTCAAAGACGGCCGCTGATAGTATTCAGGCTTAGGATGTATATATTTTCGTATTTAGAAGAACATTTTCCAACAAATTTTTGTTACATGAATATAATAGAACTTGCGTGAACGAAACAGCATAATGACTGTAGTGTTTAATTAACTGTCTTCACCATTATTTAATGATCTATTTAAATAGGCGTAGTACAAGTAGCTACGTTTAAATACTTCCTACTCATTTTTAGTACGATGTTGCATTTTCCAATAGACTCTATATTGTAGTGTGTTCGAAAAGTCTGCCTTTATAGACTGTATTTTCTGTGAGAGGAATTTTCGTTTCGAGTAATTCATTCGGTTCGAGTCTTCGATGTTTATTTTGGAGCAAACAGCATGGAACTGCTATGAGAAGGGAATGGTGGAGAGATCATGCATTCATTGAGCATTGTATTTCCGTGTCAGTAGGAAGATAAAAAAGACAATATAATCAATGAATTCTAGATATTACCTTACTTTTATGTTATTTGCAAATACCCGTACAAATGGAAGATGTCTATAATATAGCTCTAGAAATGGATTGAAATGACAGATCAATCAATGGCCAATATGGGAACTGCTATATGGTTGACGATAATAACTTCGAGAAATAGTGTAATGCTGCGGTGGGCAACAGTTCGTAAGGAAGTCAGCGTTAACAATGTAGTAGAATTTACTTAGAAGACAGAAGGCAGTAAGGCCAGAAGAACGTACGTGTGAATGCAAATTCACACATATAAATGGTTACAGACACCTCAGTTAGTTAATATATCTCATTTTAGTTTGCAACTTATTACTAAACGTACAACTTATTATTAAATGTTTAATTTAATAACTCGTATATTCATTATTATAAATGTACTTTAACACGACAGATTAAATGTTTCACGTCTTTAAAAAAATACTTTGCGTAATTTTATTCACTTGATGCATTGTGATCGTACTGGCTGTTGAGGATAATGTAATCAACATAATATTGAATGCGCATCAATGTACGCATCTTGGATGAAGCCATACATACAGGGAAACAAACCACCCTCTATGTAACTTAACAGTGTGCCTAATGACAGCATTTTTTTGGATAGTAGAATAAGTTAAATAATAGTAATTGAATGTACCTATTGTCAATAAATCTGTGAAATAGTGACCGGTGTAGTGAATGATGACTCCTAATCCTAATATATAACAAAAATAATAAAAAATAGAAAACAACAGTCCAAAATGTAAAGTAATTTAAAGTAATCATACATATGATTAATATTGGATGTAGCGATGAATACAAATGGCGTCGCTAACGATGGCCTTAAACATTCTGAAATATTAAAGTATATTAATGTAGCTCTTCCCAATATCTCTAGTACATAATTATATATTATATTATGAATAATGCAATATTAGAAGTTTGAACTTTAACAATTCAGATTCTAGTCAAAATATGAAAAATTTAACAATAAGCAACAGCAATATATATGACCATCAATAATTTAGATACCCCAGACTCCTAGATTCCTTAAAAGGGAGAGGATGGGTCTCGCTAATCTCAGAAACTTATTACCCTTTAACTACTACAATCGTTTTGAAATACTTTTAAAAATTCAACACTATCTGTTCGTGGCTATTATGTGATTATTACCACAATATGCTCATGTTCTATGTATTAAATGTTGTATTTTATAACAAGCAATTAATGCTATAACCAGTATAACCTATTACTCTATTTTATGAATTTTTGAATGAGGAATAGCCTGCATATTTTGTAGTAATTCATCGGTAAATATTATCATTGTATTATTAATACTGTCGTGAAAACACTACTATATAGCTAAGTAACTAAATACGTTAAATTAATATACATATTAAAAAAAAAACAGGAATCTGTTCCTCTATTCGTATTTGTATTCTATTTGTAGCTCTGCGCACTAAATTAGTATCTTAACATCGAGTTAATAGGAAACCAACTATTGTGGTATATTTTAGAAGGCAATGGGCTCGCAACGAAGTAACGCATGGCCTCGTGTCAAGCCGAAGAGGAGAGGAGTCACCTATAAGGCGTATACATTAAGAACACAATACAGAAGATACGTTAAGGTATTGGTTATTATTACCTACATATATAAATTATATATCAATGCTTTCGTTAAGCAGGATTTGTTGAAATTTCCTTGGGGTAATAATAGTTTAGTATACAAATAGTATGATACATATCTATTCATCCAATAAGTCCGTAAGTCTATTTATTATACTACGCCCTTGCTATTCCGCCATTGTCTTTGTTGTTTTTGTTATCAAATTTAATTAACCGTGGAATAGAGTAAACATTCTTGGAAAATATGGTAGTTACTCAACCTACTGATACCTATAAATTCAATTCAAACTGGATATTTATTTATTCATGTGAACTATCAAAGCGCAATGACAAGCGTTAAATCACAGTAGTTCTTTAGATTAGATTTGGATTCAATCCTACTGAACTTACTACAAAAGTAAATGGTTTTAATATAGGTAAGTCAGAAAATGTATTCAGATTATTTCAATTATATAGTGGTGAAGTGTAGTCGTACACGCAAAGCCTAACCTAAATTTATATTCACGTTTTTAGAAGCAGATTGAACTAGTAACATTCCTTATAAAAATAACAAAGCCCTATTAGCTACAGTAACTTGGTTTAGTTCTTAAGTTACCTTACATACATGCGTAAAATTACAAACGTTACGTGTGTTATAACAATTTAAATTAACAGGAACAATACAGTTTATTTGATAGATACAAGTCACCTTATATCAAGTTCTAGAAATATACACACCTATAGTATTCTGACAGCTTCTATTTCTATATATAAGAATCAATATATTTGTACTTAATAATTTGAAAAATAAATGATTAAATTCTCTTTCGCAAAAAAGAAAGCCTTTATGGTTTCACATACCTGTCACTTGGTCGCATTTGTAAAGGTTTTCAAAAAAATTTAATTTACCGCGAAAGATTACAAATTGCACCAAGATTTCATGTACAGATTATAGAAGGATTGTAAGTCATAAGGAATTTCAGGATCGTTGTTAATATATTTGTAAATTCTGCAGATGAAACAGACCAAGATAAATATACAACAGTCAACAGACCATTTGGAACGCAAATGATGACTAATAATAAAAAGTAATTTTGTTGTTAGAAAGTATGCTTAATAAATTAATAAAATAATGTCTTTCATAATTGTCATATAGTTACTGACGTTATTTGTTATATTCACATATATAAAAATAAAGAAAAATTGAAAGAAATAAATCCTATACATCGTGGATATTGACCCGGGACATCCCAGATCAATAGTTGAACTGAAACATAGGCTAGTTACAGTATTAAGTAGCTGTAATCGATTATCAGAGACATACAACTAACTGTTGTATTAATTCCTATGAAATATCCCTTTAGTCTATTTCAGTACTTTCAGCAAGAATACGTTCAACATTGTTTTAAATTAGTACTTGTTAACTTAAGACCACTTAGTCTATTATAATTATTACTTTTCAGCAAGAAAACAGTATATATTTTTTAACTGATACTTTTCTACTATTAGTATATTGTACTGATACTTTTTTTTAGGTATTATAGTATTTTTGTTTGACACTAAACAAGTGTATGTCTTAGCCATTGTAGTATATTTTTGATAAATACAAAAAATCTGGATAATGAGTACGTAATAATATACTAACGATATTGGCTGGATAGTTAAATTTATGTTTTATTAAAAAATTTCACGAGTGGAGGATGGAGGACTAGAAGGAGTGTTACAGAAATTAAATATCTTCAGTTCATATCATCAATGTTCTTTTTCGTGATAATGTCATACTACCAGGCTTCATAAAAGGCACATTAAAAGTAAGCTTCTACAACGATATGATTCTGCTGCCACAATTTTTGTTGCAGAACCGTATCTCGACTTCGAGCTAACTCCCTCATTCTCGATATAGCTGCCTTTTGAACTATGGCTATTTCCATGTTTAAAAAGATTAATTAAATGGCAATCAATTTTTGAATTGGCTACATACCTACGTCACAATAGAATTACAAATTTTAGTTTTTGCATTTTTTGTAGTTATCTATAAATCATTGTTACGCGACTGTTTTTCATATTTCTTTTTCTGCGAGAGTATTGATGAGACGACATATTAATTAGACTAAGTAGTTTTGTTTATATTTGTTAATGTTTTATTACCATTTGACTCAAACATTTCAACATAAAGTAAAATAAAGTCATTTTGATGCAAAATTGTTTACCTTACTTCCTTTCAGGTATTGAATTATGTAAGACTATTATTATACTGTGTTCAATTTGCTTACAGTACAGCTCATCAAGAATAGGAACAAGTATCAAAACTGTCATATTGAACTGCCCACGAGGTGCGCAGAAAATAGCCTGGTCTTTCCCCAGTCGCATTAAGACCTATGCAGAGTGAATATCGATGAATATATATGTACATAGAGTTCGATCTGGCCGCACGTAAAGTGCATCCTTCTCCTTCCCAATGCTGCTTCACTCCTTTTTCTATTCATATCTAGAGAATATCATACTTTTTCCTATTCTTAATGAACAGTGCCTTCAATCTGAACTATTTTGAGTTACCGAACATCCCATGTCGTTTGCTAAAATTTTATTAGAATGCACCAAAAGTGCCGTAAAAGTATTTAAGAAATTATTTAACGAGATAGAACTTAAGGGGAGTATTAATTCTGATGTTAATTAATTTAAATATATTTAACGTTATCCAGTAAATATTTGGTGATATTTTAGACTGGGATCAGCAAGATAAAATTTCCACTAGACCAACACAAATTTTTCATTCTTTTCCTACCCTATTTGAAAGAGGTCGTGTCTTTCAAACATGAAATTAAACACACCTATGATATAGTTACTTCTATTTGTTATAAGCTGCAAACATAAATATCGGCCAATTAAAAACATACATTTTCCTTGCTACCAAATTGTCCTTGCTTATTTTACATACAGATATCCCACTAAGACTATGAGAAGTGTGTAATTTTAAGTAAGGAGAAGTTAATGTGTAAAGAAAAGTGTACTCTTAACTTTATTTTATTATATAATAAAAAAGTATACTCTAATGGAATTTGTATTCCTATTCTTATAATTGTAAACGAACCAATTACTTTAACAATTATTATCAATAGAATGATATATATCTCACCATCTATATGCCTCTGATATATTTAATTGATATAATGATAATGCAATGAATTTATATCGAGTGTTTCAAAATGCGTTTATATATTCCGTGACATTGTAGCATTTATCACAATTATGCAATAATCATATTATTATATTAGTTTAATGTTGATTTAACGTGAATAGGTATATGAGGTGAGTAAGGAGTATATCATATATACTCCTTACAGTATAGCGTATCATTTTACATGAAAAATGGTACGCTAAAGTATCGAAACTATAGTAGCGTTAAGTTATAATAAAATCTGTGATAGTAACAAAGTTAACTGTTTTACTATATCATTATGATCAACTATCACAAAGTAATGGCTAACTCCATTCATATTTAGTTTGATTTATTTTTACGGCATTTTTGTACATGTACCTCTCTGGTATTTTAATTCAGAAGTTCATGACCTTGATCGGAATGGGATAATTCTTAATATTGCCAGTGCTATATAAAATACATATATCTTGAAAATTATTATACATAATATAATTAATTGTTCTATAAGTAAAACTGGTATGTAACATTAGTGGTATTATAAATATAAATATATTTATCAATATAAAGATTTAGAATACATAATAAGAGTTTAATATCGCATAAATTTTTAATTATTATATTCCGGTTGAGGTACATAATGTATTATCTGACAATTCTAATTACATATTAAAAATCGAAGACTTTGTTATAGTTGATAATTTATTTAGAGTTGGTGTTACATATAATGAAGTAGTACTAAGAGAAACGTCATTGATAAAACCACCCTCAAACAGAATTAAAAATATATGTATTTCAAGACTAAGATTGTTGCAGGAAAAAATAAACAGTTGTTGAATAACAACTTTAAATATAAGTGAAAATTTACGATCGCGGTTAGGTGCAAGTAAATTAACTAATGTAATCACGTTACAAATTATTGTACTTCTATTCTTTTATTTTCTAGTGGACATTAACATAGTAATTATAAATAATAGATAATACGTATACCTAAATAAGATAAGTTCTATTTAGTATAAAAAAAGTAAATACCAAACTATTTGTCCTTCTAACTTTATGTGAATACTTTCTATACAATATCAAATAACTTTTGCAATAATTATCAATATCAAGTACACCAAATATTATACATGCAGATTGTCTTTCCATAAGCTTGCGTATAGAAGTGCTATATGTAACTTTAAAATATATATGTCTGCAGTATTACTATCGATTTTTATAAAAATAGCGTTATGGATTGTATGCCTACACAAAAGTTATTCTCAGAAAAATAATACAAATTCTCATGCTTTCAACTTTTTTTATACCAAAAATATTTTTCCTACTAACCTTAATATAAGTTGAATGTTAGTCCATAAACTTAATTTATACTTCCATTTAGTTCCAGAAGCATTTATTCATTCATCAAAAACACAAATCACTAAGTAAAATTTCACCAATAAAATCAAACACTTCACTTTGCCTTCGTAGAAATGTCGTTGCAAAAGAATACGCCGAAGACGCGGTTAGTGGGTAAATGGAACGAGCGTCGCGATGCGAGCGTCATGGAGCGTCAGCGTATACTGCAATTTGGCAGGAATATAAAGCTCAAGCTCGGAGCTTTCCCCTCCAGTCTGATTTTGTATGAAATTAGTTATATGAAGATAATTTTGTAGATAGCGATGTGAAGGTGTGTGTCGTGCTTTTGAGAAGGCAAGAGAAGCTTGTGCATGTTTTCTTTTATTACTGCTGAGAAAATTGTTTCGGTCTCCATACGCACATTATTTATATTATGCGCATATACAGTAAGGGGGTGGAAATGGAACAAATTCATTAAAGTTTTGATGTAACCGTCATTTTTAATAACACCTACATATTTTTTTACACTTATTTGTTAATATCTCCTCTGTACTTTTACAAAAACAAATAACTAATGTTAACTAAAAACGTAATATTAATCTGTGTATCATCTTCTGAACTTTTATGAAAAAAATTACTACAAAACTTAATGCTACACATATCGCAGCAGAGGTGTTGTAGATTAAGAGCATTGTCGACTAAGTATACAATGGACAATAAAAGTTGAAACAAATTTCAATAAAATCAAGTAGAGTAAAAGCATCCGGACAGTACAATATTGTTTTTTAGATGAAAATTTCTTGATATGAGTTGTTTTTTGACGTTGGTACTGATGTTGAACACTTATGACCTCTACAGTTTTTTTAATTGGTAACGCTATTAATGGAATTGAAGAGAATTTTACGTCTCCTAAATCTCCTAAAACTATTGGAGAAATTTACAGACAGTTTTCCAGGTATTCCGGAACTACCACGGCCGATTCTTACTCGCTGGGCACATGGTTACAGGAAATATTTTATTATTGGGTTGTCCAAAAAGTTTGTTCGGTTTTTCGGAGTTAACCACTTATGTCACGGCCTATGATGTCATGCGCACGTGCAGCCTTGAAGCCTTCCTCCCTATTTAACCCTGATATTCAACTCTTATTTACTGTTATTATATTCGTGAACTTGTTTTGTTATTGTTGTATGTGAGCTTAATTGAAAATGAGTGAAACCGAGCATTTTAGGCACGCGATGCTTTTTTATTTAATAAAAAGCAAAAGAGCCGCTGAAGTTTGCCGCAAATTGTGTTCTGTGTACGGAAAAAATGTTATTCAAGATCAAACATGTCAAAATTAATTCAAGAGATTTCGATCTGGCGATTTTTCCCTCATGTACGCGCCAAGGTTAAGCCGACCTAAATAAATCATTCCCAAGCATTTATGAGCCTTGGTTGAGGCAAATCCTTGCCAAACCATACGTGAGCTTGCAGAAAAAATCAGGACGTCAAAATGTAGTGTACAGAATTCCCTTAAACAACTTAGGATTGTTAGTAGATTCGATATTTGGGTTCCTCACAAACTCAGCGGATCCAATTTAATGAATCACATTAACATCTGCGATATGCTAAGAATTCGTCAAGGTAGCGATCCCTTCTTGAGAAATTTGGTTACTGGATATGAAAAGTGGATCATTTACGACAACGTCAGTAGAAAAAGATCATGGGAAATGTCCGGTGAATCTTCTCAATTCACACCAAAGGCAGGGCTTCACTCCATGGAAGTTTTGTTGTTCATCTGGTGAAATTTTAAAAGAATCATTTATATTGAGCTACTCCCGAGGAACAAAACAATAAATTCGGATATTTACTGCGAACAGCTACAAAAATTGAGCCAAACCATGTAGGAAACGCGACGAGGCCTTGTAAATAGTAAGAAGGTCGTCTTCCATCATGACAACGCTAGACCTCACACTTCTCTGCAGACCCGGGGGATATCTAGATTATTGATTAAAATAGTTTGTAATAACTGTAATGTTAATAATAAATACTTATGAAAAAATCCAACAAACTTTTTGCATAACCCGATATTTTGATTATATCAGGGAAATAAAGTCTATCGGGCTACATTTTGATCCTAAACGGGCAGTTGCTATTAAGAAAAGTCAAGTCAAGATTATTCAGCATCTTCAAGTTGAAGCAATAGAAAAATTATACAATCCCTTCTTGTCTTAAGTTGAATCATCGTAAATAGTACATGCTGTACACACTCAGATACATGGTTTAAGGAACGCCAAAGAGAATACTGTTATAGCAAAGTTTCACATTATTTAAAAAACAATCAGATTATAATACTGACTTAGTTTTCCACAAAACACCAAAACAGTGTACACTACACTCGACGGGAGTTTCGCCAACAAAATTGGCATCTTCTGGAGATTATTGTCAGTGTTATATTCACACCAGTAGAATCAGATTTTGCTAGATTATAACAAATGTAGACGTATTTCTACGTCTACAAGTTCGTTACATAATTGTAATGATTGTTTTGATTATGCCAATATTACACCACTAGATTTCGACTGGTCATTCTATTTATATAGAAACATTTTTGACTATAGCGAACATCGTTTGCTGAAACAACTGTTAGAATAAAGGCCAATTCAAACTATACGGACATCGACTTCACAATATGGGTTGGCAACGTCACGCCATATTACTTTTCCGCACTCCACTATAAGCGGAAAAGTAATGTAATCGTGTAAAGAAAAAGTGAAAGAACATTTCTTGTTAGCACGATAACTCAACTAAATCGTGTCGGATCGATCGGGCTGTGACTGATTCTGATCGGGGACGTCTCTCAAATGACACCTATTAATTTTGAGGTGGATAGCACACACCACCCCCTCCCTTGGGTCTATTTGAAAATTTTGTTTTGTTTGCACAAGAACTCAACTAAATTGTGTCGGATCGATGGAGTTTTGACTAACTCTGATCGGAGACGTCTCCCAGACGATACCTATTGATTTTGAGGTAGATAGGACACTCCCCACCCTGTCCATGGATCATGAGGAAGCACGACGGTGGACTATTTGAGAAATTTGGTTTGTTAATACGATAACTCAACTAAATCGTGTCAGATCGATCGTGTTTTGACTAATTCTGATCTGGAACGTCTCCCAGACGACACCCATTGATTTTGAGATGGATTGGACACACCCCACCCTGTTCATGGGTCATGAGAAAGCATGACGGTGGACTATTTGAGAAATTTTTGTTGTTAACACGATAACTCAACTAAGTCATGTCAGATCGATCAGGTTTTGACTGATTCGGATCGGGAACGTCTCCCAGATGACACCTATTGATTTTGAGGTGGATAGAACATACTCTACCATGTTCATGGGTCATGAAAAAGCACAATTGTGGACTATTTGAGTTTGTTTGTTAGCACGATCACTCAATTTAATCGTGTCGGATCGATCGGGTTTCGACTGATTCTGATTAGGGACGTTTACCAAATGACATCTGTTGATTTGGAGGTGGATATGATACACCCCATCCTGTTCTACATGCGAAGAAGTCCGTTATAAGGTTTTAAAACTGTTTATTGTTCAGTGCAATATACATGGAAATGTTCACATAGATCAACAACGTTACGTACAGTTAACGTCATGTTGCCCATCGAAACACCTCGAAACGAATATTTTCACGATTAGTCCCTTGCAGTTCCGGAGTGTTTCCCAGAGTGTGAATTTATTCCGTCATGTTATCAACAATCCTACATGGCCGACGAGGCATTGAGAAGGCGTTTTTAAATTTCTGCCAAAAGCTGATAAACTTGATTCTGATTCATTCCAAAATATTTATAGAAAAATATTTCTTTTTCATCTAGCTCCTTAAACAACGTATAGTACTCCCCTATGTATTTCTTCGTGAACAATTTTCCTTCTTGCTCGGTTAGTACTGTCATCTATTCCACCCAATATTAAAGCGATCATCGCCAAACTTTCAACGGCGAAATGTGCCATGACTGCAGTTTAAAACTGCATGGGTGTTTTTTTGTTGTTGTAGTATTCGAGCCGTTGACGGTTCGTAGAAGTGTGAACTGCAAGCAAATCTAATGTAACGTTGCCTGCCCGTTACGTGACACTGATGTTTATATAGTGTGGATGAACCTTAACGGAAGTAATTCAGCTGATTAAGCTGTTTAGGAGGATAAGTGTTCCACAGTATTTGTATACATAAGAACGTATAATTAGGTGTGTATTATAATTTTATTATTTAACAGTACTTGTTTTATTTTATTTGAACTATTACTACTAATCTGCGAAAGTAACGCCTCTGGCTGACAAAAAGAGCGGCTCTAGTTATGAATAACATTATGAAACCAGGTAGGTATTGTGTATTTTTAAAGTAAATAAATTTATTACCAAATAGGAAGCACCCTTACCCAATAGTCCAACAACTCTTGTTTGTTTGCAATAACCGTTACCATTAACTAAATTCTGCAATTTTTGTTGATTCACAGTGTCAAATAATACATATGATAGTATGCTACCTTGTAGAGGATGCGTATTGGAATACGCATTTTGATAAAGCACCGGCTACGAAAAGTGTTTTATAGTAAACATAATACAAAAGTAGCACTTTTGCAAATATATAAACCTGTTGCTATAAAAAAGGTTTTTACTTGCATCAATAAATTTTTAGAAACTAATATTTATAAATAATATTTAATAATAATTTTCAGTAAAGTAGATATAATAAAACCGTTTCAGAGTCCTAAAATACATCTTACAGAGATTCTCTAAATATTTTAGACATTTATTATCAACAATGTGGCGGATATACGTATGTTTTATCAATCTTCACTTACGTCATATACTTAGGTATATGTCACAGAAACAGTACCTGTTTTTGTTACGAATTATTCAGTCAACATTTACACGCGGAAATTGAAATAAACGAGAAAAAGTTGTATGTCGACGCAACCGAGGCAGCCTATTGTATATATTTACATATATCAGGGTTTTCGAATTAGAAATTAATTCATTATTCCGCAGTGAAGTTTAATTTATTTTTTTCGGATCATTTTTAGCATATTACGTTTATGTGCGAGGGTATAACAAAAGAAGTTTCCCCATTTTTAAATTATTTTCCGGATTTCTAAATATTGAAATATTTAACAAAATTATGGTTAAATATTCTTTTCATTGTACTTCCTCTGATTATGTAAAATGTCTTCAACAACCTATATATAAATGCGAGACGAACATAACATTTACTGCAATAGTTTATCATTTTCAGTGGCAGAATAAGAGTGTATTGCTGTTTTTTCAATTCTAGTGACACACTTGTATCAGAGAATATTTATTATATTATAATTATATTGCAAAACAATATGGATAATAACTAAAATATCACGTATCAGTCACATATAAGAGACACACAAGACAATTGGTCGATTTTCCAGTAGAAAAATCGTTGATAATCTCCAAAAACAACATAAAATTTATTTAAAATACAATATAGGTAGTAATTATTATAAAACTACAACATAAGTAGATATATCTAATATCACCCAGTTATGAATTGTTTTTATAGTCTTAATTCGATATTTCTTTTATATTACTAAGACTAATATGAGGGGCAATGATTTAAAATGTAATAGGTGTCCTGGAATGTTTTTCTCTTTTTGTGTGAATAAAATTCAATTATTAAAAGAGATATTTACATTAACTATTTTGTATTCAAATGCACAATGCAGGGAAGGTTGTGTATGAAGAACAAAATTACCAAATTTCTACTTTTCCTCCTCTTCAAGGCACGATCTACAATTTGCAATAACTCACCGATGCAATGCTGGTTCAATTCTCTGAATTTTCTCATGTATTCTGGCTTTTAACTGAAACAAAGTTCTGGAAATATAAGTGCCCCCTCACATTTCGGTGTCCATCCGTCCCATTTCGAAATCCATCGGCGTTAAATCGGATCTTCTTGGTAGCCTATTAATGTCCTCTTGCTTAGAGATCATTTTGCAATAGAACATTTCTCTAATGGCTTCCATTGATAATTTTGCAGTATGAGCTGTAGCCCCATCTTGGCTGCTATCTAACAAATTTAATACGTGCGCTCACACATTTACTGCTAACACTTTCCGAGATGTCCAATAAACAAAAATGGAAAACATTTCAGGACACCTGGTATTATGAATATAACGCAAGATGCCTATGAGGCGTATAGTAAATATAAATTGATAGTAGTACATTATTATCAATTGGTAGTAGTTAATAATTTCAATATTAATTTTAATTTTACTTTGTATATTTTAAGCCATTTTAGAGATCTAAACAAAGCTAATAATACTCGTGCGTTGAGGATCCAAAAGTTGATGTATATATTATTCACGGCAGCTGTTTTAAACGTTATACTAAATATGATAACATTAATACAGAAAACATATTGGTCAGTCTTCAATAATTCTAGGTGTTTTTGAAAAGAATACCTACGTATTTAAGGGGAAATACGATAATAATTCACACAACTTTATGATTATTTGTTAGGATGTGGGATGTAATTTATTAAAATATAAAGACCAATAATAGAATAATCTTATTAAAATACATTTTAAAAAGCCTGGAGTTAAATTACGCTATCTAATTGGACAATAATTACTAAAATAATGCACTATAAATATCAGAGATGTAATTTAATGAATATATATATATATATATATATATATATATATATATATATATATATATATATATATATATATATATATATATATATATATATATATATATATATATATATATATGGCACAAAGTATTTTCAGTATGAGAAAAAAACTCCTATAAGCTGTGACTATAGTGTAAAATATTTTATATTTTGCTGTCTGTATATCTACAAGTATTGAGAAATATTATCACAAATTGTGCCTCTCTCTCTCTTTGATTTCTCTGATGATATATTTTTCTAGTTGTGGTTTAATAAGAGGAATTCGAAAGTTCTTCCAAACTTACTTCAAAACTAGTACTGTGGAGTTTCCATCCAGTAAAACTGGGGTTCATGTATTTTTAAATTTCCAGATTTCTGAGGGTATTATGCTAGGAGAATTGGACTTAAAACCTTCCATTCAATTTCTAGTTAACTGGATCGAAACTATGAATGATTTATTCAATATTCATCAATTATGGTTAATTCCACAATCATATAATAATTATTATTTGATAACTGAGAGAATTATGTTATAATTTTCACAAAAGACAATTTTTGTAAATTGTGCTACATTATATGTAATAGTATACATTCTTCAGACACAGTTTGGTATTATAAAGTGTATACATAAGGTATGAAATAAATACATTATTTCGAAATATGAACATATTTTAGGAAATTCCTCGGCCACTGCTACTTTAGTTTGATATCATATGCTGTTTCCTTTATCACAGTAATCTATTTTCTTTGGTTTTTAAACTCTGGAATTAATTTGAAAGCTACTTAGGGTCTAAAGTTCATAAGTTCGAAGCTTTATATATTGAGAGGTATTATTGTCTGAAGTTGAATAAATTGTATTTTGCAACCAAGCACCCCGGATCTAAGCCCACTAATTTTATTCCCCTAGGGGTATCTGAAACTAATAATACTGAATAATTAAAGAAAACAGAATTAGATTATAACGTAACAACATTTATCAGACGCAATACATAAATTTCGGCAAGAATAGAACTTATAGATCATTTGCGTTACTATCAGGCACAGGAAAGTTTTCTATATGACTAATTAATTTTTTATATATCTTTATTTACTATTAATTTATTGCCTTGGTTATAAAATATAAATAAATCAAGTTACTTAAACTTCAAAAAATAATACTTTAAATGGCTGTAGCTCCAAACTTATGAGCTCTATACCCCAAGTAGTACATGTTTCTGAAATCAGCTTTCCATAGTCAGCAGTCCCTGTTCAAACCTGAAAAAGTCAACATTGTATTCCATGCAAAAAATAGTGAGTGTCGTCATAACTGAAGAAATGATGGTGTCACAGCATAGGAAAAAAAGTAAAAAGATTTACAATTAATAAAAAAATCGACTTGCAGTAGCAATATTTCAAAATATGTTCCGAATATATATTCCGATGTAATAAATGTATTTCATACTTTATATACACACTGTACATTACTTATATAACATATACTACCTTGATAACAATCAGTATCTAAACATTATCTATCTTCTAGTTAATCGTGTAATCTACATCTCTATTTAAGAAGAATGGAAATATGTCATTGCACTGGAACGAGGGAAATTCCAATAAAGAATAAAGATATGTCCTGAAGGTCTATGTATTCTACAATATACCAACTCTATAATATGTGGTAAATCGAATGTGTTGTTGCAACATGATAACGAAAGTCCACAGTATGAATAATTCAATTCACTTATTACCACGTCCTTCTTTATTATTTTCAAAATATATGTTTTATTTGACTTATTGCGTCTAAAATTCTACTATCAAACTAATATTTCATGACAGCTATATGACTGGAATTTGATCATTAATAGTTACATTTTCAACAACTAGGGCGCAATAGACGTACTCGGCCTATTACTTATTTATAGATCGTCGTCTCAGCTAACTCAGCACGACCAAATTTATTTTATTAAGAAAACTAAAAATAACTAGTTACTTAAACTAATACACTTGAAATGGTTTATTATGATTATGCGTCGTCATATTTAAATATCGTCATTAAAACGTATACTTATTGTGACCGTCTATTAAAAACATAAAAAATTAAAGTATTGACAATGGTACATAAATCATAATATTAATATATAAAAAATCGGTAGTTTAGGGTGACAAACAAATATGTGAAAAATATTGCGATGTATAAGTGTAATGAGTATGTATAATATTGTATAATTCATAAGTTCATATACATAATTATGTACATGAGTATATATGTATAAGTTCATACTTGGTTGCCTTTGTTTTAGAAGGAACAGTATATGTATATGTATATTTATTTAAATTTAGATGGTTTTTGTCAATACAATTAATTTAGAAATGTTTACAGGCATAATTTTATATTGTATATAAAAATATATAATACATAATTGGTTGCCTTTGTTTTAGAAGGAACAGTATTCGTATATGTATTTTTATTTAAATTTAGATGGTATTTGTCAATACAATTAATTTAGGAATGTTTACAGACATAATTGTTTATTTGTAGTATCTCATTTTAGAAGACAAGCTTGATTAATTTGTTTTAGTAATTAATCTGTATATATTAATAAGTAATTGTCTATATAGATGCGCTACTGATGTGAATTATATATATATATATATATATATATATATATATATATATATATATATATATATATACATCGTACATATTAGTATTAACGTTCTTTGATGCGATATTCTTTGAATTAGTCCCATAAAAGGATATTTTAAAATTAAAAGACACATAGGAATATGTAAATATACTAAATCTAATTACTACTATAATATCTATTAAAAATAATACTTCATGAATTCATACTATAAAAAGGAGGTATTCATCATGGTTCACAAAATTGTAGGTAGATATGTACATTTCATTTAGGGGTTTTAATTCTGAAGAAATTACTTTGCTTTTAGAATTACGAAAAGCTTTAGAAAGTCTTACAGATTTACTCCTACTCTAGATGTAAATTCTTTAACGACTTCAGGTCACCATTACGTTATTGCGTTTATATCCTTTATACCTTGTGGTTATTGTGTCCTATCTACTTCCTACCCTTCTTCTTTTAAAAGACTGCGAACAAGTAAAAGCTTTACCCCACTTCCCAAAACACAATGTTGTTTTAATTAACCCTGACGCCCCTATCACAACATTTCTGTTTCTTTGTAGATCATTTACGGTTTATTTTAGGGACGTAATAAATATTTAGCCATATAAAATATTATGATAAATTATGTTTCTGGAAAAATATTAATATAATACATATTGTATATAAAAATATTTGTAAATAAAAATTCCATTAAAATAATGCAAGAAATATTATATAAAATGTCTAAATCTATATTTATACATAATACATAAAAATATTTGGTACATCTAATAAATTTTACATATCACATTTTATGCTGTATATATTAAGTGAAACAATATATGTACGTACTATTCATTTCATCGCTATTTGCCGAAAAAAAACTCTCTTATCTTTCCGATGAATGGAACAGTCTATCTGAGCCTAGCCATAAAAACAAGGCACCGGAAGTTTTTGAGATTTTTTATTTGGCAAATTGAGATGAAATAAACTATATTTTACTAAAAATAGGAAACCGTTATCATTCCCGTTAGAAAGTTATTAAAAAACAATTTACTCAAAACTTTGGAAGGTGTCTTGGACTCCTAAATGGAGTGTTCTGGCAAAGCAAACATTTGTCTTTTTGATATCTCAAGAATCTACTTCGCCGAATTTCATGTAAAGTAGAATTTCCAGAATGGGGCTCTTCCCTTCTATATTTTCTTTCTATATAAGCCTATTTTAGGTTTTGGCTATAAAAATAATTAAACAAAAAATCTGTGTATGACATTTTACATAGATCCTGAAAAATTTTGGAAGCTGCTCTTCTGTTTTTGTTGCTGCATCAAAAGTTTCAAACCCGGATTATAGCGATACCCTATTCTAAAATTCATTAAGGATAATTGCAGGATAATTGTGGAAATGGAACGGAATTGAAAGTGGAAATGGAAATTAATGTAAAATGTATTTTTAGTCTTAATAATTTGTTGCATTAGATATGCTGTTGCTCAAAAAGATAAGCTGGAAGTTAAATTTGCAGGAACCTTCCTGCAACAGAAGAACTGATCGTTAACTATTAATTAGTGGTATGTTACTAATAGAAGTATTAATCAGCAGTTTTATATTAAATACACTAAATTAATATCATAAAAATACATATTAAATAAAAAAAATGTTTTTTAAATTAAAGTAATTACGGGATTTTACAATTGTATTAAAAATGATCTGTGAACTTATGGTTTTATTTAGTAGACACTGTATGTTATACACTTATATACTAGCCTATGGAACTTATTCTAATGAATATATATATTCACCAGTACCTTAAATTACCTTTTACTTGTATACCTATTACCTGTAGGATTAAACATCATATCAAGAACTTTACGGAAATCACAATTTTTTTTCTTTTTTGTTAATAACATGCCTGAAATAACCTCCATTTCCATTATACTACTCCATGAAGCCTAGCAGAAGCTTTCCATGATTCACCAAATTATTTCGATTGAAAATCTAATAATCCCACAGTTTTAATTGTACCCGTGCTTGGAACAATGACTCTTACAAAAATTAAAATTTTAAGGCTTCTTAAAACATAGTATATTATAAACTGAGAAATCTATCTTAATCCTGGGAAGGGGCTGAAATCTTCAATGCAGCAATAAAGACAGGAAACCAGTTTTCTACAAACATAGAAAGATTATACGTCTTTCGACGTGCGTCTCGTCAATCAAGTAGGACCCTTCGAGAGATGTTAAAACTCAAAAACTCAGTTTTGATTAAAACTAAGCTTTAATCGTCTCCCGATGATGGATTTTTAAATAAACTCCGAGAAATGTGCAATCCCTCAGTGTTCGAAGAAAACTGGTCTTTTGTCTTTGGAACATTTTTCCATATAAGTATTGAAGGTAATGTAATATAAATTTATTGCAGAAAAAATCCTGAAATGCTGTATAACATATTATTAGAAACTGCTGATATCCAAACATTTAACTCACGTAGAACACATACAAGTATTATGTATTTACCCAAACTCTTATCTGGAACAACTGATTGTTCGGGTTTACTGTTAATAATAGTTATACGTGTTCTTTCTCACAGTAGATTCACAAATTGTCATTGATATAATTATGGCTAGCATTCATGTCTTAGGAGAATAAATGTGAATGGTAATAAAATATTATTGATGTTCTGAGTACCTTAAAGTAGATTAAATATAAGTAAAATGGTTTTAAAATGTTAAAGTGTATGTGACGTAGATAATATATTTATTTTGGAAAAAATAATACTATAACATAAAACGTAAAAATTGTAAATAATATAAATGTTTTATCAATATAATGCAAAGTTTTACTACCAGGGGGTAATATACAAACTACAGAAATAAGGAGTTTATACTTTAACCCATCTGCAAATGCCTTATTATTAATGTATAATAAGGCCTTGTATAACCTTATTATATAAGACATTTTCAGATGGGTTGGAGTATAAACTCCTTATTTCTGTAGTTTGAATATTACCCTCTGGTAGTAAAACTTTGCATTATATTGATGATCTCAAGTTTTTACTTCGATTTAGATTGTTCGAAACTACCAAGAGATGGCGTTTGGTACGTTCTACTGCGGTGGAATGTCTACTAGGTGTGAGCTTTATCTGTCGAAGGTATACTCGTTTACACTGCACTGACGAGACCCAAGATAAAAAGGTCGAAACCGGTCGGCAGTTAACGATATCATGAGATAAGTGACACTTTGCACCTTTCTTGGTGTTTTTGAAACAATCACTGTATTTTTAGTGCTAACTCTGTTTGACAGAAATACGACAAATTTTGTCATGCAATTCAGCGCTCGGCGTTTGGCATATAGCCAGGAAAATGGCTGTTTTGACTTAATTTTTGTAGTCCTTATTATATAAGGCATTTGCAGATGGGTTGAAGTATAAACTCCTTATTTCTGTAGTTTAATGTTTTATGTATATATCTATATAGATCTCCTACATCAGATTCATTTAAAGTAAATACTCATCTACAATCCGTGAGCATAAGACAGAGGGTATTATCGGGAAACGTGTAATCTTTTGATGTTCGTGGAAAATTGGTCTTCTGTTTTTGTTGCGGCATCGAGGATTCTAGTTCTTTCTTACAATAAATAAAGGGCTAAATTTATTTATAAAATCTAGATTTTTTCTTGTTATGGACGTCATAAAATTTACAGGTATTAATAAACGTGATTTACAGTCTACATTAGACTGCGGAAAATTGTATAATGAAAAATATTTAACGGCGGCAAATTTATATTATTAAATTGTTCATATTTAAGTTCAGTGTGACGATATCCTCTATGGCTTTGGTTTGTGATTATCTTTTTTTCCTTAATATTGTGAGGAATTCATCTCGGTATTACTATTTCACAAATTATCGTTTACTATTTATTTGTTATTTATATTCGCCCAATATGACAACAATTACAAATCAAATATTAAATCATAACGTTACGAAATATTTGGGTCGTTCTATTAAATCTCAGTTCCAATATTGTTTTTGACATAATTATTAACAGAATCGGCACCAATCTAATCACTAGATAAGCCAATATCTATATCTATGTTCTAAATAGGCTTATAATCAATCAACTGATCGCTATAAAATTTTGACCACAAATAATATTCGCCAAGAGAAGTATCTTACGTAGAATGCCACCCAGATCGGTGTTTTACTTCATATGTGGGGTATAACACGCGCCGGGTACAAGTTAATATCATTGTAATAAATGATATATTATTTTCGTATGGAGGAAATTTACTTAGAGCAACTTATATACCTCTTAAGGTGGCTGACATAATTAGCAGTATCTTTTTCTAAACTTTTGCGCCCAAAGAAATTGACTTTCTTTACATAAAGCCTCGGGTCAATATAGTCATCATTTCTATAGACAAACAATTTATGAAATTTATGATGAACAGATTCATGACCAATTGACTTATCTTTATAAATTTACACCAAACTAAAGAACCATGTTTTACATCTGGAACTTAGAAGTGAATAAAACTTTTAATTGCATTTCATTAGTGAATCACTCAGTTGACGAGTTCCTTTTAATACTATTTTTTTTAATTTACCCTGCTATGTTTGTTCTTGTTGTTTTCACTAAAGTGCAACTTAGAATCAAATAATATATGTACCTAAATATTTTATGGAATATGACCTACTTAAGAGATTGCTATTCAATGAATAATAAGAAATTATTTGTTAATTATTATTAGTCTACATGTCTCTTGTTTGGCCATATGAAAAACATACTTTAATCTCTATTTTTACAAGTGAATCCTATATTTATTTTATCTACAAATATGTTAATAAATCTACCTACAGGTTGTGTTGTGCTCTTTAAGTGTGGTGTTGTGTTGAGCCGGTTCTAAAAATACATCGTCCCTTTCTGTTAGATATATTCATGGAATGTTTGAAGTAATACTGTAAATTGCCATAAATAAACAGAATAATAACCACGTTTCGTTTCTCTCTTTGATATGGAAGTCTGTTTAACATTTTTGAAATTGTTTGACTTAACATCCGAATAAAAATGGAGGAACGTCATGAAAGATTCATGGATTTTCATATACCACTTTACAAATTATTACGTTTTGGTTGGCATGTATCCTTTTATATTTTACAATTTTCATTCGAAGTATACCGGAGAATGTTAATGGGTTAAATTATCAATCACTGTTATGGCTATCCTGCTGTCAGTTTATATTAATTAAATAAGTCCGCATTTTTAAATGATAAAGTAGCGATGTAGCATTTTGAACCCAGTTTATTAAATGCGATTCAATACTCATTAATTGATACTAATGATATCGTGTATAATTGAATTCATTAATATTCAAAAGCGCCTCAGTAAATATTGCCTTTAATAAACGTGTAAAAATGTACTTCGAATATTAAATATCACTTTCAATAAATTAATATTAAGTATATTTCTTTCACCGCCAGTAGGTATTTATACTTTCTGCCTCAGTTCATGTACGTTTTAAAAAAATATGATTTTATTGTGTAACTCTGCATGAATTGATGAATTGCTCTTGTTAATTACTACGCTCATTTATTTAGTGACTAAAGGGTATTAAGTAACGTTGATTTTTCCATCAAATATGGTGATATCTGTTTTAAAAAATTATTTTTAATATTTGAAATATGACATTTCTATTGTCTAAGTAATAAAATATATAAGTATTATTATCATTAAAAATTATAATCAATTATTATTTGACACACTACCATGCTTAATTTGGTATTTCTCTTGTCAAAAGCATAGTGCGATTAGTGACAAATAGGACAAGGATTCAAGTGAATTAGTTAGCAGGAAGCTATCAGTTTTTATCTGAAACTCGAAAGAGCTCTAAATACGTTTTTGATGTTCAAGGAAGCCACGACCTACTCCCCTTAGTAGTCTTAGTCAGTGGGTCCACACAGTAGCACAGTAGTTCTTAGTTATCAGAGATTTAAGTGGATAATAATAATAATATAATAATAATATTTATTTCTTAATCCATACAATTGTGCATATAAGAATCATCATAATAAGTAAAAAATTAAATACTCCAATAGCCATTAAAATAATAAAAACTTAATTACTTTATATTTACAAGAACTTATATAAAGATCATTTTTATTTCTTATTTAACAACATGAAAGTCTTGATTTGTGGGGAATGAGTTCATATCTATATGAATATCAATATCTGAACACAGTGTTCCTAAATATATAGGCTAGCAAAAGCTAAGAGATTATATATTTTAAACATTGTTTTACATGGGTAGGCTTTAAAGATCGAACTGAATCTAGTGTGAAGCTACTCCTCTAATTAAATATGTTGCCAATTTCGTTAATAATTTGTGATGATTAATTAATACAGTCAAATCATTTCTGAAATCGCAAAAAAAATTAATACTGCATTTGCCTGCCTCAATATAGTTAATAATTTTATTATATACAAACTGGATTACTGTATTTACTGATTTAGAAGGAAATACACCATGTTGATTTTCTGTAACTATTTTGAGTTTTTCGAGAATCAGGACAATTTTGATACTAATTAATGTTCACCCCGCCACAAAATTTCCTCTCAATCGTACACTGTTCTTAAAGAATACTTGTTCAATACTTCAACTTGTTTAATGTTTTCATGATCTCTGTGAGTGTCGGATGCAGCCTACTATAAGACTTACACTACTATCCACAGCATCGTCAATAATATACTTAAAGGACATTTATATATACTCATGTTTTGATGAAGTGACTTATTAATATTAATAGAATCGATGAATGTCAACAACATCGTTCAATTTGTGATATTCATATGGCCAGAAGATTGTTATACGAGAAGGTGGCCATAAGAATGCTACTGTTAACAAAACTATATATAGCATTAATTGTGTATTTTTTTATGTTTATAAATATTTTATAAGAATGAAATTTATGTTTTTGTGTAACTTTGGATACTTTTTGAGTATTGATTTTTTTCTCATAATAAATGGGTTTCAAATATATTATTGACGATTCTGTAGTTTACCTAAATATTTAACTACTAGTACTACTGTACTATTTAAAGGGTTTACAAGTCGTTCATTGAAACTCGTGTTCTTCGCAACAAAAAATACATTTTCTACATTCAACAAAGATTAAAGTCATGTAAGCTATACCTTCAGTTAATTGCTTAAATGAAGGTACAACTGCAAATTCTATTCGTAAATAGGGGCGAGGTGTCTGGCGGCGGTGATTTCGAACAGAGTTCCCGTTTTCCTAGCCCGTTTAACCCCGCCGCCTGGGGCCTCTTCTGGCGCTCTTCTTATCTTTTCATTTTCTTTCTTCACCGGCTGTCTACCCCCGGGGGCGTAATCTGTCATGAGTCCTACGCGCAGGGCAGGACTCGGATGGGGGTACGTTAGGGTGAGTTTCGTAACTCAGGACGGATGGTTGTCTGAGGGTTTACGGAAACCTCCAGCTCAACCTCCCAGAGTCGGGAGGCAGGAAGCGCGGCAATAGGGCCCTATTTCTTGTAGGTAGGTGTGGAAATGTTTATGTCGGTAAAGTAAGGTATGATTATCGGGTGACAGGTGTATATGGCTTGGTATAATAAATAAATAAATAAGTTGGGGTGTTTTATTACGCGAGAACCTGGAGTGTTGATCTCTTGTGGTGGTGCATTTCCCGGGTCGTAGTCAGAGGCTGCTATTATCAGGGAGTTATCGTGGTCCATCGTCCGATCGTAGAGCTTCTTCGTTCTGTCTTGCACCTTCTCCGTGAATTTCTTGTACTCTAGTTCTCTTCTGATGTTGTCATTTCTGATGAACCAGGGAGCGTTCAGAGCACGACTCAATGAGTTTTCTCCGGCTTGGATCTTTTTCATGTGCGTCTTGGTAGCGTATCCCCATGCTGTATAAGCGTACATTAATTGGGACTGTATTACCTGTTTGACGAGCAGCAGTGTGTTCCTTAGGTTGAGGTCCGTGTTGCGTCCGAGCATTGGGCCGATTTTTTCTTGGGCTATCCCTGTACGGTTCCTAATGTGGGACTGCCACGTCAGGGACGTATCCATCGTCACGCCAAGGTATTTGATGGTATCGGTCAATGGCATGTCCTCTCCGTTGATGGTGACTTCGTTGGCTGGAGTTTCCCTGGTCTTTTTGAAGATAATGGCCTTGCTCTTGTCCGCGTTAATGACCACCTTTCATCTGTCGCACCACTCCTTTAATTCGTCCGCGGCTCTCTGGAGGTATCTCGTCACCATGTGGGCCCAATTTGACTGCGACGATCGCAATGTCGTCGGCGTAGATATCAACGGTGATTTGATCCATCCTAGGAAGGTCCGAGGCGAGGATCGAGAATAGGTGTGGAGATAGGACTGATCCTTGCGATACCCCTGCCTCTATGATCCTGTAGCTGGAGAGAGCGTTCCTCACATTGGCCTGGCGCGGGATAGCTCTTCTAACCGGTTCAGGATGACTCTTTAGCTACTTTGCTGATTTTGCTGATTGCGAGTGGTACACTGATGGGTCTATAATAATTTGAAGGGTGCGTTAGGTTCTTGCCTGCCTTGAGAATGAAGGTGATGTCTGCCATCTTCCATCTCTCCGGGAAATGCCTTAATCGCAGTATGGCGTTGATCATGTTTGTCGCATCCTCGGACTTTCCGTATCTTGAAGTTCTTCAGGATCAGCCCGAATTCTTCGACCGAAGATAGTCGGAATGTGAAGTCACCCTCAGGCATCTTACGGATGCACCTCACCCGACGCTCCACATCCTCGCTCTAGTCCTCGTCCTCGTTCCGGTTTTCCCTGCACTACAGTGCAGGGAAAACCTCAAGACTGTCCGCAAAGGCTTCCGCCTTCTCTTCGTTGCTGCACACCAGTCCCCTTTCTCCGTGTTACGGTGGGGTCGATGGGGTTGGGGCACGTAGTGCTCTCTGGGTCTTTCAGAGACTGTTGTCTTGAGCTGAGAGGGATTCCAGGTGTTGATTCCATAAGACCTGATGTGGTTCGTTAAGCGCAGTTTTGACTCTACGACTGAGTTGGTCAAAGGCCTGTCTGTCCTCAGGTCGTCTGGTCCACCAGGCCCTCCTTTTGGCTGCGTGTCGCTCCCTGATGAGTCGGATAATGTTCGGCGGGAGTGCTCCCGTGGGGTTTCTAACTCGTCTGGTCGTCGTCTCCGTCGTGCTTTAACTGAAGGCGGCCTGAATGTCTCCCTCATGGTTCTCGATGGCCGTTTCCAGGTCCTCCGTTGTGTCGATGGAATGAATGGTTTGGATGGTCCTTTTGAGGGTTATAATTGAATAGACTTTAAGAGTTTACTTATATACTGTGAATTGAATTTGGGAGGAGTTGAGAAGTTAGGGTTGTATCGTTATGAAAAAGAAAATACACAAAAGTATCGAAACACGTAAATGTCACATTTACGAATCTAACTCATTTGAGTTAAGTTACACATTTGTCGAAGATAAGACGTTTACGACTTACTATAGACAACCATTTACACCCTTCAAGTAAAATTTGTAGAATGCTTACAAAATCTTACCGCAAAGTTCTATTAAACGTAAAAGATTATTTTTCAACATTGTCAGATCACTCATTTCAGAACGTACTATTTTGATCAAAACATAAAATTTATTAGTATATCTTGGTTAATTTTCCTATTCGATGAACAGATATTTATGGCCATAATTAAATTTGAATAATAGAGATTCAGTAAAGAATATAATTAATTAAGAATATACAGTGAACATGTAAAGGTTGGAACAAATTCGATAAAATCGTTATCGGACAAGTAAGAAAAATTCTCGAATAGGTTGGTTTTGATTTTTAGATGCGCGTATCTTGTCCTTTTAGAGAGCACAGTTTTCTAAATATAAGGCATCGTCTTATAGTAACTTACCATTGCTTTATAAAGAAAAATATTTTTTGGAAAGATACTGGTACTACCAAAACCAGGACACCAGTTTTCCACGAACACCAAAAGGTCATACGTTTCTCGACGCGTGCTTTGCCAACCTAGTTGGCATCAGCGGGAGATGATTAACCGTAATGAGGTAAACATTCGGTTCACTGATCCACTACTATCGTTATTCACCATAGCAACTAGAACAAGGGACTGTTAGGTATAGAGCCCGTGTCTTTGTTCATGTTGTCATTAGTAATATATTACATTTAACTATATTAATAGGTTTTCATAGCATCTAATAGTCTATTGTTGATTATACTTTTCAATAACTCCAAGTTACTAGGATTAATTCTGTGATTCGAAAGTAAGTTAGGCAACGAAATATATTTCGAATTTTCTATAGCGTATTTGAAATATGTAAGAAATTTCTAATCACCATCTTATTATGTCAACTTGGTTGATGAAACGGACGTCGAAAATAACATGTATTCTTTCTGTGGTCGTCAAATATTTTAACTAATTAATGAGACCAATATTGTGATTGATGAACAATAAAGAATAATAATTAATGCAATCAAAAATCGTTAAATTAAGTATTCCAAATGGTTTGATATTCGTCAATGTGACACCTCTTAACAATGTGGAATTCGAAACTAAAATTCTTGTAAATGTTGTTTAATGTTACAGTGTTAGTTAGTCTTATTTAGGTTAGTCTATAGAATTTTATTTTTTAATGCTTAAATAGTATTTGGTGTGTTTACCTTGAATTACCCTAAATTCAAGGTAAACAGACCAAATACTATGTCAATATCACATAAAAATACTGGAGTGAAGTTAGATCCAGAGATCTAGCCGATCATTTAATAGTAGCTTTTCTACCAATCCGTATATTAGGAATGACGATGTTTAGGCATTTACTTAAAATTTGTGTATTATGTTGTGGCGCATCGTCATGTTTTGGTACATATATGGGAATTTGGATAATTTGAATACAGTGCTACAATTGAAAGAACTTTGTGTCGTTGAGCTACAACTCCAAATGCTTTGCAGCAGTTACAAATTCCATCGTTAAGAAAAGAAAATTCTACAATCGTGGTACCATCGATTCCTGCCATACATTCACTTTCCTTGTATTATGAGGCTTTTAGTCTTGTCGGAGAAAACCTGGTTTGGGAATTGGGGTTATTATTACATCGCTCTCTTATTAACCCCAAAAAGTTTAAAATATATCACTAATACATTGCAAGCTCCGATGCAATTTTGCGATCTTCTGCATGAAGATATCTATTTATAACAAAAATTACTTATTCCGTTTTGACAATTTGAATGGTTTTCAGTCTTGTTTTATTTTGTACTTTTTTATTGCAATTCTTTATAAATTGAAAATATAGTTTCATCTATACCTTGTAATCAATATTAAAAATAGGTAATAGGTATTTAGTAATTACATATGCCCATAATTTTTATAATTCTCTCTAATTCATCAAATAAAGTTCGATATTCTAAGGATAGGGTTTAGTTGTAATCTTGGTTGGAGTTTATAATAACTGTGTAAGATAAACAAGCTACTATAAAATCTGTTTTGTATCATATATACATTACATCATATTTTACACGTTGAAGAATCTCCACATACACTTTATTCCACGCTATTGTCAAGCTATCAATGAAATAATGCAGCATTAAAATAAACATCGTTGCTTCTTTCCCATTTGCATGTATTAGACCCATAATGGCTTTATCGATTTCTTTTTAACTTAATGATGGAATAAAATTAATTTTAGTACTTTTAAAATTAATTGAGCATGTTGAACGAAAAAGGCGTTCATTGTAACTTTAACTATTTAGTAGACTTAAATTTTTATATTGTTAGATTTATTTCATTAGAATTTCGGTCAATTTGAATTTATTACATAAATTATTCGAGCAGAGCAATAACATGAACACAAATGCATTAAATATTGTATTCTGTGTATCATTTTTCATATACGACTTTTGCATTAATTAGGGATAGTTCTATTGAAAAATATCAGCTCAGCGAGCTCACTTTTATTATGGTTTTCATCCATCGGGTAATGCAGTAGATACTGTATGAAAAACAAAACTAGTTAAATTATACTCTGATGCATACAGATGTAATAGCTTTTAGTTACATACACAACAATGTTTTTACTTAAAATTAATAAGCTACAAAGGTAAAAACTAGTACATTTACATTTTAAAGCAGAATTAAATTATGATTAGTAATTATTGTTTATTTGTTTTATTTTTGAAATCAATTGAGAATTATTTTGGAGACATATATACTTTTATTAAATAATCGATATATGAATCAATGTATTACCATGAGTAGTTTTATATAGAGTGTCTTAGTTGGAACTATAGTATTTGATTTACGCACCACTTGTGTTCTGTCAAAGATCAAAGCATCAATATTTAACAACTGCTATCTAAAAACCATAAGATAGGGTTTCCCATTTACTGTGATTTAATTACAAGTTTCATTTTGAAAGAAGTATGGTCCAATACTCCATCACTCCAAAATGCGGTCCATACCGTCCATCTCTCTGGATGTATTTCCCTCTCATGAACAGCATGTGAATTTTAAGTATCCAAAACTGGGAAATTTAGTTTACTGACCCATCCGTTAAGATTAAAATGTGCTTCATCGTTGAACAACATTTTATTGCAAACATCAGCGTCGCCTTTCTTTTCTAACACCCAGTTAACAAATGCACGACGTTGAAAATGGTCTATAACTTTTAATTGTTGTGTCAACTGAATTTTGTATGCTGACAGATGCAGATATTTCTTTAAAATCTGATACGTGGTGGCTCTTGACAGACTGAGTTGTTGCGGACGACGTTGAATTGATGGATTTGGATACTCCCGTATACCTCTCGTATATTCTCTCATTGTAGCAATATTTTCATCTGATTGACCACGATGAGGAAGTCTTGGTATTTTCTTATTAATAATATCAAACGTCTCTTCAAATTTCTCGATTAAGTTGGGGACTGTTAACTCTGTAGGCGCTTCATTTTGTCCTAATTTTATGCGAATTCTTCTTAATAGAACTTTAAATGATCTCTTATTTTCATATAAGTATTTCAAGTGGTTGTATATAAACTATTTGTTGCCGAAGTGTTAATCGCGGCATATTGCCGTCGTATGATTTGCGAATAGCAGTTTTTTGAACTCCTATTCTACTTACAATCTGCCCAAAAGCAATAAGCATATGTTGTATTTTAGTGCCAGATAACAAATTGTCTGATAATAAGGGGTTGGAGCTCTCATATTGAAGGCCTAACTTGCATGAACTACTATTTGTTGTAATTCTATATGCACACTTAAATTAAGATACCATATAGACTTAAAGATAATTTTATACACGGTCAGTTTATTGGACAGCGAGATTTTCTACCGATTAACCAGTACAGTTTCGAGAGTGTCTCCAGTTTAGCCTATCAAGATGCGTAAGTATCTAAATATCTAACTCTGTCGATCTTTGGGATTTTCCAGTAACAACCCTCAAATTTTATATAACTTACTAGACTAATACGTTTACTGGTATTTTTTATTGATGAAGTTTTTTTACCCCTCTGATTATAGATTTTATATGCATTAATACTACGAGTGGCGCCATACAGTCTTACAGAGTTTATCTTTTAATATAAATGTATTCCCAGTAACTTTGTCCAATTATATTTTGTTCAAATTGATAAAGTTATACTCTACTGTGTGTACAGTAAATATTAAATTATACCTTAAAATTAGTTACAAGATAGATGCAAAGACTTTCACTGTCAAGGCTTGGAAAACGGAGAGCTGTGTTTACTCACGTTGATGAAACACGGTTATGATAATGAAGGCAAAATCATATGTCAACGTTCAAACACCACTCAACAGCACTTTGATAAACACTATCAATCATCCGATGTAATTCTGTATTTTTAACTTTACGTAACAATGACTAACATCTGCAGATTTCATACAGGTGGTTGTGTAAAACTAATATCATATATATATATATATATATATATATATATATATATATATATATATATATATACATATATATGATATTAGTGTTGTGATTTAATACATTCATATATGTGTAAATATCATAAAGTTATACTAAATAAAGTACTTGCACAAGGAGCACAATGTACATACCAGGTAGATAATACAAATCAAAACCATCAACCCGTCAGTCAGTAACTAAATGATATATTTTAACTAAATAGATGATTAACTCCACCTGGGGTCGGTTACTGGGTGAATTGAATAGTCTGGTAACTGCCACTACCGGTCCCAATCCCGGATAAAGGAGGAAGATTCCTAGGTCAGACCAACACCCTACCTAGGGTAAAAAAGCACACTGCTCATAGAACCAGAACTTTGCCTCTCCAGGCAAAGAGACGAAGAAAAACAAGCAAATTAATTACATATAAGAAGGAAGAAGAAGAAGAATAGATGATGAATAGTCTGATGGAAAAATTGAGAATTATGCTGAACCCATTAACAACTCTTGTCAGTAAGATGTCTTAGTGAATGGCATAATAACATGATCTCAAAGTCACAACATGCACTAGGGTTAGAAACCTTCCTTACATATGATTATTTCGCATTTTGGAGTGATGGAGTATTGGACCATACTTCTTTCAAAATGAAACTTGTAATTAAATCACAGTAAATGGGAAAATATTGATATAATTCCTATACCAGAAATACATTTCGATTATTTGTTACTTAACTTACTTATAAAATATGGCATAACAGTATTATTTATAACCAAAGTAAGTTTTAGGGAATACATTATGTGGACAATAACCATGCTACCGACACATATTGGACAAAAATTCAATTGCGAAATTGTTCTCCATTGAATATTGGTTGTTTGATATTATAGTGAAGAAGGTCATAAACAGCGTAGATCGCGCTCAAAAATAGTTTGTAAACACTATGGGACGGGTTGAAGTTATAATTAAAGAAATATAAGCGTTGCCTCGCAATGGCCTTCTTCAAGTTCCAACAATTCATTCGTCTGTATATTCTTCTTAAAAAAAATTGAGCTTTGGTAATATGGATGCTTTCAAGCCGGGTATGTACGACTTATAAATATAGAAATATTTAAAAAATAATTGTGGGTAATGGCACAGACATCTTACACACATTGTATATTTTTTATAACTTTTTATTTTCATAAATTTATTTCTTAACTTGATAAGAAGAAAAAACGCGCGTGAGTAAGAGTGGCACGATAATCAGAATGTAGTTTTAAAGGAAATTTAATGTAGGTTTAAAATATGACCTCACTTTATGCGTAAACTTCCATATCAGTATTTTATTCTTACTACTGTGAGAAAAACTGTAGACTGAAAAATAATCATGTAATAAAGCTCTATTTGTAGGCAAATATGATATGTTACACATGAAAATGTTTTCCTGAAGGTTCTTTTATCTTCTGAATCGAATGGTATAGAGTTATTTTCGGTATATAGCTTCACTGGAGGGGGTTATTAACAAAGTTATAAGCGTACAAAATAAATATGTTGCCCAGTGTTTTGTAGGTAATTTTTGTTTTCAAATGTGGCTTGTAGAGTATTAAAATTGTTAATGCTTGGTGGCTTCATAGGAGCGTCCATTTTCGACCCAAAAATGAGGTTAACATTAAACGACTCGCTTGATATATTATCTTTTGTTTACAGAAATCAAAATCGAAAAGAGAGCGTTTTTTGAAATATGGTTAAATATGACAAAGTCAGAGAAAAGTGAACAGCTATTCGAGTATGCGTGGACTTTAACGAAGCACGGTAAGTCTCCTGGTAAATAAAATCCAAGACCCCCAAAAAGCCCGTAATAAAGACCTAATAAATTTCAGTTTGTATCAAACATAAAAAAAATCGCCTCAAAAAATCAAGATATTCAAATCAAGAAATCAAGATATGTCAGACCCGCTGATTGCTATTTCTAGGGATCCTACTTCAAAGAAAGCTATAAAAATTTATTTAAAAGCACTGCAACTATTGTAGTGTAGTATATCTGAATCATCACTCTTCAAGCCCCAGCTGTTATTGGATGACATAGGATATCGTGATAGATACTGCCAATAATTTCTGTTTATTAAGTGCTTCTTGGGGGTCTTCGGTTATACTTCATTATTATTTGTCATAATTCATTATCATTATTTTATTATTATAGTTTATTCTAAATGTAGTGTAACAGAAGCTTGTTTCATTTTAATAATAAGTCTATTTTTTAATGTCAATTTTAATATCCGTTGTATTACTTGCCGAATGTAATAGGTACAAATTTCTGTTTTTTGTTATGTTTTATATTAAATTTAACTTTTTTAACAGAAATCATAAATTCTTTTCTTTTGCAATAAATCTAACTTTATGTTAAATATTTTTTACTTTATACGTATTATCGTTTTATCCAAAATATTTTTCAAGAAATAGGAAACATATTATGGAAGGTAGACAAAAAAATAAAAATAAAAATTAGTTAATTTGGTTATCACAGTTTTTTCTATAAATATTTAATTAGTTTTCATACTTTCAATATGAAATTTTCATCTCAAAAAGGCATGAATAAAAAATAATAACTTTGAAATAGGTGACAAAGTGAAAGTGACTAATAGTTCTATCGACCTGCTGATCCTATTGGTCTCATTAGATTCAGAGTCAACAAGTATATAATATTTTATACCCTAAGCAAACTTTTCCAATTTTTGAATTTTTTAAATTCAAATTTAAAATTTTTAGAATTACAATTTGAAATTTGCAAGGTCGAATATTTTCAGACCGTGCTGGCTAACGAAATCCTCCTTCCAATTGTGGAATTTTATCTTTGTGCAAAATATGAAGTTTCTAGCTCAATCCGTTAATTTTCTCCATTTAAATTAATCATTTTGCTCACGGTGCGACGTTGCCAGTGCCGGTGCTTGGGATCGACCCAATATTAATTCAGGCAGTAGCTAGTTGCATTTCTCATATAACATGCTGTTATAAAGTCGGCTATAGGAACGGCATGATGTTCTATGATATAACAATACTAATTTTTATTTAAGAATAATGTCTTCTTCTATGTAAAAATGTAGAACTGAAGACATTAAATATGCTATACGTCTATATTCAGAATAAAGTGGGGACTTATATGAAGTGCAACAATAATATCATACAATATTATTAAAAAAGAAGATGGGGTGAACATAAGGGCTGAGAAAAACACGAAAGTTTTAGGTTTGTAATCAGGAAGTTTCTTGTTACGTTTTAAAGTAATTTTCGATACATATCGGGGAAACGCAAGTAAAAATTGCAATAATATATAAAATACTAATAATATTTAAAAACACAAAAAGTAAGAGAAACACGTTTTTGTATGCTTTACCATAAATACATGAAAAGTATAATATTGTGTAAGATATAGTGGTGATGGATAGCATCGACCAATTATTTTAGTTTATTATTATTGACTCAATGGTTCGTTAACATTTCGAGACACAAAACTATTTCCTTAATCTGTAAGTAGTTTGTAAATAATGTTCCTAATGTATTTGAAATTAAAGAACAACGTTGGGTTCGTCTTACAACTTCATTTCAAAAAAAGTTTACATTTAGAGAAAGTTAATATTCTTTTATTAAATGTAAATAAATGACATTAATTATATATATTTTCCTTCACATACAAAATACTCGTTACGTATAACTCATAAAGTTCAACTCAATAATGGTTTGTTAAACTTATGTAAATTATTTTACTTACCAATTTAAATAAATATTTAAAAGTAGCATCCAATTTACAGATTAAGAAATAAATACAGATGATGGCTATTATACTAAAATTGAGTGTATGCATATAAAACATTTGGTCCTGAAGATCTAAAATATTACGTAAGACATAATTTGAATTTCTATGGACTGTGAACGCATATAACGACCTCTCGTGTCGCTTTGATCTTTCTGAGCTGTTGTAAATGTCCCGTTTAAAACGCTGTCTTCCTGCCACGTCTCTTCACACATAGGGCGTTAGTCTATTTAATAGCCTCCTCTTTCATGAACACTTCTTATATCTGCATCAGTTATATGTATTCACAAGCAGACACTTGCGCGTTTGAAAATTATCACCTTATTATATTACTCGTAAATTAAACCGTTGTGTATCATACTTTTATGTGGCGTAAATGCTTAAAGTGACTTTCTAGAGGCATTGCTTACTAAAAGATTACCGCCATTAAATTATATTCTTATATTAAGTACATATAATGTGTGAAAATAAATGAGGTACTAAATGAAATCCGGTTAAATTTTAGGCTGAGCCGGTTTATCTTTATTAAAATAATTTGTGGGTCGATGACGACATTGATATTGGTGGACGAAACGTTGGGGGATTTGGTCTGGGTCGTTGTGTGATAGTTCTAGGATAATATGTTAATGGAATTTGTGTAGTTCTTAAATATGATACATTCTTTTGTGGAATTAGTCGATGTCCAATGTTTTTTTGTGTTGTAATTCATGTTTTCTTCTTTTGTGACCATATGTATCACTTCTTCTAGTGTTTGTGATTCTCTGAATCGAAGTAGATGGTTTAAATGGGAATTCACTCTCGATAGAAATAACGAGTACTTCTAGGTTGCCGTGGTTTGGCTATCTATGTTTATTTGACTTCAGGAATTTTAATCGGATTGGTTAATATTTAATGTATTAGAAAATAATACTTTAGTTAATATTTCTTCATCAGAGTCAGTAACAAATTTACTTACATGGAAATTATAAAAACGGTGAAAAACAATAGCGAAGGGCAATGTTTTTTTCTATTAAAACAATGTTTTGCCGTGTCCCTAAAATGCCTACAGTGTTAATGTAACGCAAGGTTACGTGTTTTTTAAGATGCTTTCTCTAAAGATGGTGTATAGTTTGGACTAACATTTCCTGTACAGCTTATAAATAATATGAAATTCTCTACGTATGCGTAGAAGAAAAACGAGACAGTATTCGGAGGGAGAGGGATGTACTTTATGCTTGGCCAGATCGAACTCTGTGTACATTCACATTCAATATATATTTATCGATATTCACTCTGTTCCTATTCTTGACAAGCTGTATATAATGTAGAGTTACGGGTGGTCTTTGAAAAGAAAGTGAGACACTTTCTTTGTTTTAAGGGCTTCTATGAAATTTCTTTCTCAAGTGCGGTGCTTCCGTTGACAAATTTCTGAGCAACTAGTGGTCACGTTTACCACTTTGGATTGGGATTATCCAAAGTAAATATACCATATTTTACATCTCAGAGTGTAAGGATTTTGGTAAGGATATGTATGACTAGGTATGTAAAGATAATTCTACTTCTTTTTTTGATTCTCGAGGCTGTTGAACGATAGATATAACTCCTGAACTTGTAAAACTAAAGGTATGGCTACAGGTTGTTGCACCAAAGGTATAGTTCCGGGTGTAAATAACGATAAATGAGATAGGACTAGTTTCCGGTATGTGTGCGAAATCCTACCGGCAGCGCCAGTTAAATGTTAGGCCCAGCGAATTTGATTTTTAAAATCTTATTTTAATTTTACAACATTTAAATTTTCAGAGTTAACCAAATTATATGCTACAATAGAAACTCAGGAGACATTCTATTACTACAAAATAATGTTACACTAATAATCAACTAGAATAATAATATTTTACGTACTTCTGGACATTAAATCTGGTGTGACATCAATTTCTAAAGGAGAGAAATTATCCAATAACTACAAGATGGATATTTTGCACATTTAACAACTAACAAATTGGACTTTTTGTTTGAACAGAAAACCGTTCTTGTACGATATATTAATAATATTATATTAACTGGTGAAATAATACTAAAATTTATAGGATGGACTTTCTAACAACTTATAGGTCAATAAAACAATTATATTTTATATTTCATTTCAAAACTCGAGCACGAACCACTAAAATGATATCCTGCATATACATAAATAGTACACCAATCGTTCAAAATCAGTGAAACGAGAATTCTTAAAATACTTATCGTTGACTATAATGGACGGGATGTATCCAGAAATAGGTATGGAGTACTTTTTACTTTTTTAGTTGACAGTAGTTTACATCTTTAACTACTAGAAGATCATGACCATTAATTTTTATATAATTTATTACATAACAATATAAATTATTCAGAATTGTCCCCCATGCATGGCTTTCTCGTATAATAATGCTATAGAAAAAGTTTTTTCTGAAGTATAATAGTTTTCTGTAATATCCACTTCTTGCAATTGGGAGTAATATATAGGGAAATCAAGATAGATCTACAGTGCACGTCTATGGTTGTTTAAATCTGAGTTATGTTGGGTTGAAATTAAACAAATATAATGCATGTATTAATGAAACATTTTTTTATTACAATCCAAAGTTCTTAATAAAAAGAATAGTATTTTTGAATGAAAATAATATATCTAGTAGTTGGCTATCATTTTGTCAAAAAAATCTATTACTTCTCTTCAGTGATTATAGTATGATGAGTTGCGTAGTGTCTACTCATTTTATAATGCGAACAAACTTTTAACAGACACCTGAAACTTTTTTCAATTTTCTGCCACAGAAGCTACGCCAAACAACTCCCCTACAGAATCAGATACTTTCTTATATCTAAAAACTATTAGTTGCTGAAAAAAAAGAGCCAGATGAACATAGCAGCGGACCCCTATACCGGATAATAGAAGAAGGTTTACATGAATAAGCAACAAACTCAAAACTAAAGTCAACGACATAGAATGTTTTAAAAACTATGTGTCTAATCTCAAAAAGATAACTCAGTTTGGAAACCTATAAAAATATGTAGAAGCCCAAGACACATTTCCACCAATTCCAATGTATTTCACTCTACCTGGATCCTGGGCAAAAGTCATGAACAAAAAGCCGACTAATTTGCAGATCATTTGTCACAACAAATGTTTACTTCACATAATGATGATATAGAGAAATAAATTGAATAAGAGATATGTGTAGTCGACCATATCTAGCAATGCATTAAACAAAGTAGATCCAATGAAATCAAGGAGGATGTAAAGTTGCTTAATCCAAAAAAAGCGCCATGACTTGACTAGTTTACTACCAGAATGCTGAAAGAACTACCACAAGAAAACTACCATCAAACTACTCATGTATTTATATAACGTATAGGCTAGTGGCCGAAATCATTGAAAATCGCTCGGGAAAGTGTAACTAATGTTACGACCATCTCATAAGCTTGCTCCCAATAATATCAAAATTACTTGAAAAACTGATCCTTAAAACAATCAATTCGGATATTAATGCTCACGACTAGATCCCAAATCATCAATTTGGAATTAGCCCTTCAAATTGCACCATATAACAGTGTCATAGAATTGTAGACGTATTAACAAATCAATGGAAAATCGCCAATATTGTACCGCAGTATTCATAGATGTAAGCCAGGCTTTTGACAAAGTCTGGCATCTAAGTTTCGAATTCGAATTTAAAAGGAATGTACCCAACAAATATTTTAAGTTACTGAAATAATATCTAAACAGATTAAATCTTAACAAAAGTTAATGGAAAAAACTTTCTATTTTCAAGATTCGATTTGACAACTATTTTCAAATCTACTCGGGTGTGAGGAAGTATACAAGGAGGTATACTTGGCCCTCTTCTTTATGTTCTATGTATATCTGATTTAGCAACGTCAAGACAACTACTGGAACATTCGCTGATGACACGGTCCCAATGTCTAGAGATACAGATCCCAATATTGCAACGCGCATTCTCCAATACCATCTAGGAACACTTGAAAAGTGGTTGAAAAAGTGGAAGATAAAAGTAAATAGGTCCAAATCTTCTCATATAATATTTATCGTTACGTTGAGAACGTTGAGAGAACGTTGTGCTGCTCAACCAGGAAATCGTACCTCAAGTAACAACCTATATACCTGGGTTTCGACCTAAACAGTAAATTTACCTGAAGGGAACTCATATCTAAAAGGGAAAAAGAAATTAACTTATTAGGACTTAAAAATTAAAGAAGTTATGTACTGTAAGTCATCAAAGATCAAATCTGTATTTGTCATCTAAAACTCGAGGCATATACTAACAACATCCTAGAAACATTCAATTGAAAACAGAAGATTGAAAAAATGTTGGCCAGCAGACCTAAATAGAATCTGAGGTGACTTCCTTGGATTTTCACCTCTCTAAGTCATTAGTGCAAGCATGTACTCCTTGTACAAGTTAACACACGAGCTTAAAGGTTGTATCATACCTGGTTGCTAATAAAGTTAAATAAATGATTTTGCTACCAGATGTATGTCAATTCGAATAGTATCGAAGCATTTCACAATCAATAAAATCATAATTTACAATGATCATTTACCTATTATTTGCATTATTTCCATTTTTATTTATTTATTTATATTTCTTCAGTAAGCACTTACTAACACTAATAAGACTTCATATTGTTAGAATAAGTGATCGATTTTATTATGCATTCTATTTGTACGATCATTTCATCTATTTGCATTCAATTAGATGGTTCCAACCTATCTAATTGAACGCATTGAAATTGAAGTCTATATATGTTAATATAGATTTTACCCTTTTTCTCTTTATAGACATAGATAAATATCAGTTTAAAGTTAATGTCAAGTTTCTTTTGCATTTTAAGTAATCCACACTTATATGTAATAGTGTTTATTGAGAATATATAATTATATTGAGAATATAATATTAACTGAAATTAATATTGACTTTTTGTTGGTTATTCGGTTTGATGTTATTTTAAATGTTCTGTTTACTTCTTTCTTTCTACTAAATTATTTGGTAGTTATCGTTCAAAATATAGAGTAAGTTATATTATAGACAATGAGGCATGTTATACAACAGAGAGTAATTACAAAAAGTAACTGTTTTAGACTACATACTTAATAATAGTATATTTAATATTTGCATGTGATGGGTATAGTTAAAGCATAGCATGATGTAAAGAAGAATTTTTCTACCAATAGAATACTAAAATAAATACTAAATAAACTTATATTGATCTACAATTCACCTTTTCAACTATATTTATTTCACGCTATAGTTTTGCGTGTACATTTTGGTTAATAATCTAAATTTGTATCTTTTTAGCTTTTATATTATAGATATAATAGCAAATATTGCACTAGATCACATAATTCAGCTGTTGATTAATACTAGTTCGACAGTACAATTATCCATTAATTGAAATTTGTAAAATTAAAATGTCTAGAACATTATACAAAGGAAGCGTTAACAGTTTCTTAATTCTAATACAAAGTTTTATACGTTTAGGTACAATATTTATATTAACAAGTAATGCGGAATGAAATTCAATTAAACTTTCATGCGAAGAGAATTTGCAGTCAGTTAAAGGAAGTCTGGGATTGTTTAAGTCTTTCCTTTTGTAAAATTTGTGTGTATAGGGGCATGTAAAATGGAAAACCGTGAACTAACAAAGAGTACAAACTAAAATCTATTTTAGTCACATATATACAAAATCTATGTATACCTATAACAAAACAATTCGACTTATGTGAAATATAGAAACTGTATAACACAATCTGCATAGAATTTAACATGTACATCATAATGTATCCATTTTTTACAATTTGTTTCATTCATAAATATAATCTAAATGTTCGAGACTAAAACTTTTAGTCATTTCAAGATAAAAGGTGGTTCAACAAAAACGCACGATGTTAATTGTAAATAAAACAAAAAGTTTTCAGAGAATTATCTTAATATTTTTTATTATGATGGAAGGATCTATGACAATTATGTGTGAAACAAAATATCGGTCAAATGCTCGCGACGGCTTCGGTGGCATACCTCTATCCGATGGTCCATATTTTTAATGACTCTGAGACATAATTGAGGTTCAATGTCGTTAATGTGCCGAATTATCCCATCCTTTAGCTCTTGAATTGTTCTTGGCTTATTGACGTATACTTTTTCTTTTAAATATCCCCAAAGAAGGAAGTCCAACGGTGTCAAATCACATGATCATGGCGGCCAATTAACATCGCCACGATGTGAGATAACACGGCCATTGAATTTCTCGCGCAAAAGTGCCATTGTTTCGTTTGCTGTGTGGCAAGTGGCACCATCCTGTTGGAACCACATATCGTCTAGGTCCATATCCTCAATTTCTGGCCACAAGTCCGTTATCATCTCGCGATAGCGAACACCATTCACGGTAACTGCTTGGCCGACCTCATTTTCGAAGAAGTACGGCCCGATGACGCCGCTAGCCCATAAACCGCACCAAACAGTCACTCTTTGTGGATGCATCGGCTTTTCAACAATCACTCGTGGATTCTCATTTGCCCAAATGCGGCAATTCTGCTTGTTAACGAATCCACTGAGGTGAAAGTGTGCCTCGTCGCTGAAGATGATTTTCTTTGTAAAGTCACCATTCACTTCTGTCTGTTCAACCAACCATTCGGCGTATTGACGATGCTTGAAATGGCCAGTAAGCTTCAGCTCTTGAGTAAATTGTACCTTGTAAGCGTGTAAATTCAAATCTTTATTCAAAATTCGCATCAGTGATGTTCATGAGATGTTCAATTGTTGGGCACGACGACGAGTCGAGGTTGACGGCTCTTCTGCTACACTATCGCGAACAACAGCAATGTTTTCCGCATAGCGAACTGGGCGAGCATGCACAGGTATTTTCACATTTCCTACAGACCCGGTTGGTGAAATTTGCTCACAATTCTCCCTATTGTGGACACATTTGGTCGATTATGCTGACCAAAAAAGTCACGAAGTGCACGAAATGCATTTTGATTTGAACGCTTATATTTATTAATGATATTTGCATCTATCTTCAAGTAGATGCTCCTTTGAATGCAGATGACATTAAGTTGTTTGCAGCTATAGAATCTATAGATACTATTACTGCTTATAGCAAGATCTTTCTAGGACTAGTTTATTACCGTGCGAATGGCACGATTCCCTCATATTTACAAAAAACACTTTTAACCCATTAAGTATGAATATTAAGGAACAAAAAATTCAAGTATCATTTAGATACACGAATAAAAATTAATTCATTAAAAAAATCCGTAATTTTTCAATTACTTACACTTGTTAATCAAGTAAATTTTTCAGTTTGAAGTTAACATAAAAACCCTGGACTTTTCAAATTAAAAACTAGAGATTTTTTCCACTTCTGGAATTTATTCTTCAAAGGGTTTAAAAGAGATCGCTTTTAAAATTCTTAAATTTTGACTTTTCACTTTCTTATTAACACTTTAACGTATAAAAAGATTAAAAAATCAAATAGAGCTATAAAAAAACTTCTTTCTTAAATGTTTCGAATGTTTCATTTTATAATCACCGAATATATATATATATATATATATATATATATATATATATATATATATATATATATATATATATATATATATATATATATATGTCGGAGACAACCCTCTGTATAGGCCCATGCCACCCCGGTTATCGAGATAGGAATGCATGGAATGCAGACATAAACACGGTTACGAGAAGACGTAAACATTACCATAAATGGTCATGTCAAGTATGTGACGGAGCTAGCGGTGGAAACCTATTTCTCCCGCGGGCAGAACAAAACCGAGTTGAGGGTCCCGTGTATGAATTCAGTTAGAAAAGACTCGAGATAGCGAGACGAGGTATCACGGGACTATTGGTGGCGGACTGCTTAGCTCCTTTCGTGCAATTTAATTATCGTTTTAATGATCTAACATTTTAGTTTTAATATTTACTGACTATTGATTTCGTTTGTTTTGTTTAGTGACTTTTATATTTTTTCATCGTTATTGTTTAATTAATTATTAAGTGTAATAAAGTGTGTGAAAATGCGACCAAAGTCCAGTAAATCTGCCCCAAAGCAGATTCTTTCCTGCTCGCCTCTGACATCAGAAGTGGGATCAGAACTATTACCACAATCGTCAAATAATGAAGAAGCTTCGGAAAATGGCTCCGAAAATGTAACTCGAGAAATCCAACGATTGAGGCAAGAAATAAGAGATCAACCAGGACCTTCAGCGCGCCCATCTGCCTCTACCAACATGGGACAAATAAGACTACCAAAGTTCAATCCCGCAGACAAAAATATGAACGCAGAATCCTGGTGTGAATTTGTTGATGCCTGGGTGGAACCTTTTCAACCCAGCCATATAGAAATTGCATTGACAATTTCCGGTGCTCTAGAAGGTGAAGCCGCAAATTGGTTAATATCAGCCAAACCAATGAAGAAAACCTGGGAATTACTTCGTGCCTAATTGCACAGTTAGCTGAAGCTTTACTAGGACGAACCGATATAGCACCTGAAGATGCCACAATGGAAGACCTGTTACACAGCATGCAAACTGCTTTGCCTCTTATTCGAGAACGAGAAAGCGACGAGGTCCTAGCTGTCCTAATAGGCTGCTTCCAAGCTTCCAACCGATTTCCTTATGCCAGACGAAGATTTCAAACTGACTTGCCTAAGGATATTCGCACCTTTTGCACCATGATGGAGGGGAAATTCATCAAACGTCCGGCGCTATATCCTACTGGTCAACATACTAGTTCGAAGCGCCCAAATCAGTCATCCTCACATTCTGGAAGAAGTGTGGCGTCCTTTTCTGGCCGATGTCACAACTGTTACCGACTTGGACATAAAGCGCACAGCTGTCGCCAATCCAAACACGCAACTTCAACAAGTAGTGTGAATCGACGCCACCAGGACAGGGAATCAAAATCCGTTAGCTGTTTCACTTGTGGGAAAGCTGGTCATATCTCACCAAATTGCCCCAAGAAGGATCGCTCTCCGATACCAAGCGGAGAACGCCGAATAAGTGAGAGAGGGGTGAATATTTGCGAAGTTGCCGCCTTGCCTGAGGGAAAACTACTTTTAAAAACTGGTGAGACGTTTCCATTTTTATTCTATACAGGCTCTGACTGTTCTCTGGTCCGTAAAAGTATTGCATGCCACTTCGATGGCAAAAGATTCAATAATTTAGTTTCCTTAAAGGGGATTGCTAGTGGCTCTTCCTTGTGTTCAACACAAATTTTAACGCTGGTAGAAATTCAGAATTTACATGTTGAAATTTTGTATCATGTAGTCTCAGATGAAGTTATTTCGAAGAGCATTATAATTGGCAAAGATTTAATAGCACAAAATGTTGACGTGCACTTTGGCCCATCTGGTTTAATTTTAAAACGTGCAGTCAATGTATTACTTTGTGACCAGACACCGGTAAATTTTTCAAGGGTTAATACTGATGTGTCAGATATAGAAAAACAAAACCTTTTCACTTTGTTACTAAAATACAGTAAATATTTTGTCAATGGCGTCCCTTCAGGACGAGTCACCACAGGAGCTTTAAAAATACGTTTAAAGGATTATAATAAATTTGTTCAACGTAGTCCAATCATTTTTGATCATAATTTGTCAATCGAATTACACACCGATGCTAGTTCAGACGCTTACGGAGCAATATTATTCCAAAAGAAGGACTCTAAACTTCACGTTGTTGCATATTTTAGCAGACGAACCACTAAAGCTGAATCTCGTTATCATTCTTATGAACTCGAAACATTGGCAGTGGTACAATCAATACGATTTTTTCGCCATTTTTTATATGCCAAACACTTTACAGTAGTAACAGATTGCAATTCCCTAAAAGCTTCTCGGACAAAAAAAAAGATTTAACACCACGAGTTCATCGCTGGTGGGCATTTTTACAATCGTTTGACTTTGACTTAATTTACCGAGAAGGCAAACGCATGAAACACGCCGATTATTTGTCAAGAAACCCTACACCTCCACTTGAAAAGGGGAATGTAAACACAGATGCACCAGGTTCCGTGCAGGTAGTTGACCTATATACAGATTGGCTCTCGGTCGAACAAATACGGGACAACGACATTTTAAGCATCATCACAAAAATTAGGTCAAACGAACTTGATCCAGACCTAGCAAAAACCTATGACGTTCGTAATAATTTATTGTACCGTAAAATCGAGCGCCATCATAAAAGTTTATATTTACCAGTGGTACCTAAGTCAGTGGCGTGGTCGGTAAGAAATCACGTACACACTGACTTAAAACATTTGGGTTGGGATAAAACTCTTGATAAAATTTATGAGTTATATTGGTTCCCGAAAATGGCACGCACGGTTAGAAAATTTGTTGAAAATTGTATAATTTGTAAATCTTCTAAAAATGCAAGTGGTGCAAAGCAAGTTCAAATGCATGCAATATCTAAAATACTCAGGCCCTGTCATACAATACACTTAGATATTTCGGGCAAGCTCAGTGGCAAAAGTGATACCAAAGAATACGTATTCGTCATAATCGATGCTTTTTCAAAATTTGTGTTGTTGAGAAAAATAAAATCACTTACGTCAGGGACGGCTCTTGATTGTTTAAAAGAATCCACTTATCTGTTTGGAGCGCCTGCTCGAATTATTTGTGATCAGGGTAAATGTTTCACTAGCAGTGAATTTCGTGGGTTTTGTAAGTCCCATAATATTGATTTACACGTTATTGCACATAGTACAAGTCGTGCGAATGGTCAAGTAGAACGTGTTATGCAAACACTTAAGAACACTTTAACATCGATAGAGTCAGAAAGTAATGATCGATGGCAAGATTCTCTAGGAGAGGTACAATTAGCTTTAAACAGTACTAGAAATAGGGTAACCGGTTTTAGTCCTGCCGAATTACTATTTGGAACCGAAATTTGCTCGCTTAATCCGAAGTTGAGAGCCAGACTGAGCCTGTGTCCGCTGATGATTAGAGTAATTGATTTGTCCATTTTTACTGTGCGTGTGAAGTAGTGAATGATTTCAAAGTATTGGGATAACTGAGTGAGAGGACATCTTTTGGTCGGTCCTCCACGGGATAATTGAGTGAGAGGACATCTTTTGGTCGGTCCTCCACGGGATAACTGAGTGAGAGGACATCTTTTGGTCGGTCCTCCACAGGATAGCTGAGTGAGAGGACATCTTTTGGTCGGTCCTCCACAGGTAGTTGAGGTTGAGGAGACATCAGTTGGTCGGTCTCCCTGTTTTAGAGTGAACGAGTTAAGTTTGAGGAGACATCAGTTGGTCAGTCTCCCTATTTTGGAGTGAACGAGTTGAGTTTGAGGAGACATCAGTTGGTCGGTCTCCCTATCTTAGAATGAATGAGTTGAGTTTGAGAGGACATCAGTAGGTCGGTCCTCCACTCTCAAGCTGAACACCGGTATAGTCGTCATACTATACCAACTTACGTAGCTAGTCAGGATGGACGAGCGATTTGAGGATGGTAATTTACTTGTTATGTTTCAGATTAAAACTACAGTGCCCGAGGACGCGCACTATGTCAGTATGGCCGTGTCGGAGACAACCCTCTGTATAGGCCCATGCCACCCCGGTTATCGAGATAGGAATGCATGGAATGCAGACATAAACACGGTTACGAGAAGACGTAAACATTACCATAAATGGTCATGTCAAATATGTGACGGAGCTAGCGGTGGAAACCTATTTCTCCCGCGGGCAGAACAAAACCGAGTTGAGGGTCCCGTGTATGAATTCAGTTAGAAAAGACTCGAGATAGCGAGACGAGGTATCACGGGACTATTGGTGGCGGACTGCTTAGCTCCTTTCGTGCAATTTAATTATCGTTTTAATGATCTGACATTTTAGTTTTAATATTTACTGACTATTGATTTCGTTTGTTTTGTTTAGTGACTTTTATATTTTTTCATCGTTATTGTTTAATTAATTATTAAGTGTAATAAAGTGTGTGAAAATGCGACCAAAGTCCAGTAAATCTGCCCCAAAGCAGATTCTTTCCTGCTCGCCTCCGACATATATATATATATATATATATATATATATATATATATATATATATATATATATATATATATATTTCTTTTAATTTTTTACTCCAATTGTTTAAAAAATAATTATTATAAACCAATGCATTGTTTATTACATTATCAAAAATTTATTTTTGAGAATTTTATCATTGATAAAAATAATTATTTTTAAGAAGAAAAACGTTTCTTAAATTTTTTTTCTATTGTTTAAATATATGTTAATTACAAAATGCGTTGTAATTAACATATAGTCACATGGTCACATCACATAGTCACATCACACGTCTTGAGCACTATTTTCACCTCTAAATTAAAATTATAAATATTGGTGATGAGTTTCGGGAGTTGGAACTTTCTTTTAGAAAATTTCCTGCTCTATAAAGGTCTTTTTTTAATTTGTGATATCTGAAATAGTTTTAGAAATATTCGCGAAAAACGAATTGCTAAATTTTTTATAACTTTTACAGTTTTATTGAGCACGACTTGAATTTTTTCAAAACGTTTCTAGATGCCATTCCGAATAGAATGACATCTCAACCATAATTTTTGGACAAGGAGAACTAGAATTCGTAAAAAGTGTAGTTGTTGACTAGATTATTACATATTACATTACATTACTATATTAGAGAGAAAGTTGAAGGTGGTTACATTCTCCAATGTAAACAGGGAAAATATGTCTCTGAGTACAGGAAATCAAGATTAAAATCGATCTGTCTCATAAATTTTTATATATCCGAGTTACATAACTTATTCCACTTAAGCTTTTCACTCTGTATAAATTGTATTAGGAATTAATTAGCGCATCTAATATTAGTAAAATTTAAAATTATATAAAGGTATTTTATAGCTCTTACATTATAATATAAACTTTGACCGTATCTGTTGAAAGCAACACTGTATCTGTTGAAAGCAATCTCCAACACGCCTTTAAAGACGCATTTAGTCCTTTAGCACAGGGTCAATATTGTTCTTGAAGTCGACTAAATGCGTTTGTTGTGGGTCGGCTTATTAGTGACAAGCTGTGCCTAAAACAAGCTAACTACTGTATTTAATTCAATAATCACAATTAATCAGTTGAACTAAACGACATGCTCGGCCAATCGTTGTTAATGGTAGACCCTGAGAGACCTTTTGATGGATAGAATACACTACAATCGTTCTCTTCTACGCAACCACATTTAGGCGTGTGTTTATCAAATAATATATAGCCCTGTACACCCTAAACCATTTAGTTGTCAGAGTGAACAGAGTTACACAAATTGTTAAAATCCATTCTTCGCTACATCCGAGAAATGGATAACTTTTATTGGGGTACGTAAGCAGGGATAAATCGATTACTGTTGTTAATGGCAATTTGATATCAATATCGTAGGTTTTAATTTAATTACATCACTGAATATTGTAAATAAAATATATAGTGTTAAATAACATATATACAGATATCTACATGTTTAAAAGTAAATGATTTGCTGTATTTATTAATAATATAAATAATAAAAAACACAGTTTATTAAAATGGCAGAGATAAAATGTACATTACAATCTATAACGCAGAGTTTTCAGTTGGTAGTTTTATAAACTGTCGTAATATGGAGCCTTGCACTCTGCTCCATCTTTAAGTTTCTTAAATATTAAAGGTTAAAACAAATTAAGCCAAAACACCTATTCTCCTGGCTATATGCCTCGACTAGTGCTGAATTACACGGCGAAATTTGCCGTATTGTGTTCTAACATAGAACCAAAATACAATGATTTGGATTGCTCGAAAACTACAAGGAAGATGCAAAGCGTCCTCTATCACAGGATACCGCTAACTGCAGACCGGTTTCGACCTTATCTTGGGTCTCGTTAGTGCAGTGTAAGTAAGTATGCCTTTGACAATCAAGGCTTCACAGCTTGTAGACACCGTTACGTTCTACAGTAGTAGACTGTAGAACGTAAACCAAGCGCCATCTCTCTGTAGTTTCGGAAACAATTAAAATCAAAATAAAACTTAGTCATCTGCAATGACAGGAATCATCTATAACGCAAAGTTTTCAGATGGTAGTTTTATCAACTGTCGTAATTTGGAGGCTTATACTCCGCTTCATCTGTGAAAGCCTGGTTACACAGTACGAGTTAGTATGCGAGCTAGCCTAGTCAGTTACTGCAGTACACATATTAGCACTATATGATCGCCTTATACGAGTTACTGTTATGTGCGAGTTGGTCAGTAGCTGGCATCCGAGTTACTTCAACATTTTTTGTTTTTACTTGCCCATCGCCTTCCCCCACCAGCCACAGGACAGCAGCTCGCATGCAACTGGGACGTCAACTCGCACGATTTTGCGAAATGTTAGTAGCCTGTATGCTCGGTACATTTGTACACAACGAAATTCACACGTGACTGTAGTCTCTCGCAAAGCGAAGCTTTTACCTATCTAAAGGCCTGGTTACACAGTACAAGCTTCTGACGTGACAATAGACAGCTACTGCTATTGTATACTCGCATGACAGTAGCTCGACTGGCCTCGACCGGTCATACGATGAGAGTAGCTGCCATGACACAGGTGAACAGGTATTGCCCGAGAGACTGCAGTCAAGTGTGAATTTCGTTGTGTGCAAATGTACTGAGCATACGAGCTACTGATATTTCACAAAACCGTGTGAGTTGAGGTCCGAGTCGCATGCGAGCTACAGTTTTGCTACAATTTTACAAACATTTCACAAGAAGCTACAATTTTAAAAGAAAAGCTACAATTTTACAAGAAGCTACAATTTTAAAAGAACATGATAATTTACCTATTAGTAATTAGTAACTTTAAAATAAAAATAAATAAATCATATCGATATAATGTACACTGTAGCTACGCATTAGGTTGTATTTTTGTAAGTTGGTTTTAAAAATTCAATTTACAAAGTTGCAGTAATTACTAATAGGTAAATTATCATGTTCTTTTAAAATATTGTATATTCATTATATATCAGTATACATTAGTTTCTGTTGTTTGAAATACCCTTTCTTTCATCATCCGATAAGACTGATTTATTTGAAAATGATACATTTAAATTCCGTAGAAAGAATGTTCCTTAAAACAGGTTAAAGGCAAATTGAGGCAGTGAATGATAAAAAGAACTTCTGTTGCTTATTGTTTGATTGAATGTTGCTCTATGCTAAAAACATAAAGAACCTAATATACTACTATTTTTTACTCAAATATTTGACATTATATTAATGTAATTTAAAGCTATATATGTAAATAGAAATTATAATGCATATAAATAAAATAATAAAAACATATTTATAAGTACAAAGGCATTCGTATAAAAGCGATAATGGATATATCTGGATCCATTATTCGGTTTTATGCTAAATGTTTAAACTAATATGTTTCAAAATAGTTAAATGCATCCTTACTTAAAATTTAGCAAATGGATATTCATTTTATCCTTCATTGAGTGGTCTCTGTTTGCTGATTTATTAATTCAGTATAATATTTAGTAGATTTTTTAGTGAACATTAGTATTAGTTAATGGATAACGATCTACTTTACAAAATAAACAGCATCCTGAAGTAGTATTGGCAGAAGCGACAATCATGAGTGCATGAGAAATATGATATTTGGTTAAAATTAATGAGCATAATAACGATGACATGTTTTTAAGTAGTAGAGATCTAACACAAACTGTACTACTAATTATTACTTATTACTTAAAGAAATGTACTTAGTGGTAGTTAATGTTGGTCACGTCTGTTTTACAAGCCATTTTATTCTCTTTATTCATCTCTTTCAAATTAAAATGAATGTGTATTTTACACTAAAGTTACAATTACTTCAACATTTGGTGTTTGAGTATCATATGATTCAATTGAAATAATGTATTATGTTTCCATATTTGGCTAATATTTTTTAAAGATTAAATCCATATATAAGTCGACTTCCTGAATGTGTAACATTCTTATAAATCCTGAAGCTCTAGGAGAAGATTACCCATAGAAGGAAGGATAAACGCACAGATGCTTAGTGAAATATATCAAACCTTTAGTTGAGATTCGAACCCAAGTATACAATCCCAATACTGCTCTCAGTCCGCTATCTCGGACCACTGAATGACATTGTCGCAGTCACTTGTATGGTAGAATATGATAGGTAGCATCTATGTACTCGACGGAGAGAAAAGTGCTGCACTGAATGTCTATCATATTCTCATTGTTATGAATATGTGTCAAATTAATTACACAGGCCTACAAATTTTGACAGTTTGAAAGTTAATTTGGGTATAATAAGTGATTATAAGTGAGTTTTTTTTTTAAGTAAGGAGGGGAAATCTTGCATAAGACCCCGGGGGTAGAGCCGGGGTCTTATGCAAGATTTCTCACTGGAACCGCTTTCGCATTACTTCAGTGGGGCGGTTGGTCTAGGGCTTCCTGTTCGTCATCGGTCCTCCCTTTCTTTACTTTCTACGATATGTCTAATCGTTTTATATGCCCGTTTCCATGTACTCTCTCCTGATACAAGATCTGCCATCATGTTATGAGCACTAAACGGTGTTCCACTTTCGCTGGCATAGGCTTCCCTGCAGGTTCTCCATCTCGGGCATACAAATAGCGTGTGCTCCGCGTCGTCTGGGTCCCCACAGTACCTGCATTTGAAGGTCTCACATCTGTGTCGCTCATACAGGTACTTTCTGAAACACCCATGCCCTGAGAGGGCTTGTGTGAGATGGTAGTCTACTTCTCCGTATTGCCTCTCGGTCCATAGCGAGATGTTGGGGATCAGGTAGTGCGTCCATCGCCCGTACCTTCCTTCCCTCTACCTATCCTGCCACATGCTCATGAGGTTGTCCCTCGCAATCACTCTGTCCACACCCCTATATTTTTTATTTCGTTCTTGGATCATGAGTTCTATTGGGGGGACTCCGGCTATGATGCCGACGGCCTCCGTTGACACCGTTCTGTACGGTGTCAACGAACCTGTCTCGTTGTGCTCGAAAGCAGTCTTCGCTTTGATGATCTGGGCCCTCCTATGTTTGGCATACGGCTAGTCAGAGCGGTTGCTGTTCTTTCTGCTTTTTGAATGGGCTTCGTGACGTGCGCTGCAAACGTGAGTTTCACGTCCAGCCATACCCCCAGATACTTTATGGCCTTCGAGGGAGCTACCCTTGTGTCCTTAACGTTGAAGTTTATTGGCCTTTTCTTCCTCTTCGTTGTTAGCAGGGCTGCTTCAGTTTTTTCCGGTGCTAATTTTAGCTTCATGGACTCTAGCCACTTGGAGATTCGCAGCAGGGCAGTGTCCGCCCTGGCCATGAGGGTGTCTTCCTCTTGCGCCACCACCATCATGGCCACATCATCAGCAAATCCTATTAAGGTAATAAGGTAACACCTTCGGGCTGGTCTAGCCTTAATAGTACGTCGTACATGACGTCCTATAAGGTTGGCCCTAGTACCGAGCCCTGCGGGACTCCGCTGTTGACCTCTCTTGTTTTTGAGGCTCCCTCCGCTTCTAGGATTATCTCTCTTCCTGACAGGTAGGAGGCTATCAGCTTTATGAGGCATTCATCTATCCTTCTATTTCTAAGCTCCTCGAGTATCTTTTGCCAGGATGCACTATTAAATGCGTTTCTAACATCTAGGATTATTATCGCGCATAATCTCCAGTGGTTATGGGAGTAGTTTGCTGCGTCTCGTGCGATCCTAAGGACTTCCTCGATGGCATCCACGGTTTGCCGTCCCTCCCTGAAGCCATATTGGCGGTCCGATAGGGCTCCCGTCCGCTCCAGTTCGCTGTGCAGTTTGATCAGTAAGAGGTGTTCGTATAGTTTGCCCTCGGCATCAAGCAGGCATATTGGTCTGTGTGACGATGGGTTGTCAATAAGTTTATCTCCTTTCCTGATCAGCACCAGCCTGGCTCGTTTCCATTCTGGTGGAAATATTGCATTTCGCGCTAGCTGGTTGTAGACCGCTAAGACGTATTCGGCTTTACATCGAGTAACTTCTTTGATGATCTCCGAAGGGATGTTTCCTGGCCCTGGGGCTCTGTTGTCTTTAATTTTTGTGCATGCTCCACGTAACTCGATTACAAGTGAGTTATTTACACGGATTTCATATCTATCTTCCGTTTTTGCCTTTCACGTAAAGCTTTAGATCATCTGAATAATCAAAATAAATTAAATAATAAAAGAAAAATTACATTTCGATAAACATAATATTTAATAAACATTAAAAAATATAATAAAAATCAACAATACAGATAGGTGTGAGTCTCTAATTTCTTTTTCTCTTTGAAGATCTCTCCCTTCTTAGCAGAAAACTTTTATTAAAGGTTTGAAGTATGTAAATTGCAATTTTATAAATTAAATATACGTAATTTAAGATAAAATTAAAATGATCAGATTACTAACTACTATAACATAAATGAACATAAAATTTTAAATAAAATGGTGAATTTTAATATTGGAGCGGATTGGAACTGTTGGTGTGAAGATAACACAGACGTAGTTTTGCACGAAACATGAATTATTTGACAATATTGACTAACGCAATAATGAGAATATTTTAGTAACGATTAAAAATTAATATCGAATATTTTATACTATATAAATACTATAATATACAAATTACTCGCATACCTGATTCATCTTCAGCACAATAGTAAGTTAAAATTGTGTAACACTGACGAAGTTTTGCACAAAGCACTAAAACACTATACACTACACTCGACGCGCGTATCATCAATAATGCTGGCATCATCTGGAAATGATTAAAACTACCTTAAGAGTTTTAGTCATTTTCATATAATGGCAACTTTATTGGCAAAACGCGCCTCGAGTTTAGTGTATACTGTTTTGTGCAAAACTACGTCAGTGCTACTGAATTTTAACTTACTATTGTGCTGAAGATGAATTAGATATGCAAATAGTTTGTATACTATTGTATTTATATAGTATAAAATATTCGATATTAATTTTTAATAGTTACTAAAACATTCTCATTATTGCGTTAGTCAATATTGTCAAATAATTGGTGTTTTGTGCAAAACTACGTCAGTGTTAGCAATTTTAACTTGCTATTATGCTGAAGATGAATCAGATATGCTAATAATTTATATACTATAGTATTTGTACAATATAAAATATTAGATATTAATTTTTAGTAGTTACTAAAATATTGTCATTAATGCGTTTGTCAATATTGTCAAATAAATTCACGTGTGGTTGGTCTTGTTTTAATATCACCCTATAATTGGAATTGACCTTAATGGAACAAAAAATGATTAATATGACGTAAATTTTTTATGTAAAAATCTATATTTCTTGCATTTTCCTTATATTTTTTCAATAGTTCGATACCTTTTGTAATATTTTTTGTGCAGCGCTGTATATAAATATTTTCTTATTTTATTTTATCTTAAAGGTGTCAAACCTGTTGTGTCGATGTAAACAGTAATCTATATGGAAATAAAAAATACATAGGTACGTAAGTATATTTATACAAAAACAAATATTGTTGACGTCGTATTTTGCAAATATAGCAGTAGTCGAAAGTTGCAGTTCTAAATGAGCTATGGAAAATATTAAAGTAAGTTAAGTAAATAGATGCATATTTCGTATTGCGGAATCAAATGCGAATTTGGGTAGAAATTGGAAATAATGGGAGTTGTTTCCAGAAGTAGATTGCAGGCGGGCTACGAGGCGAAATCGAGAAGGCTTGACTCCACTTTGTTTTGAGCTTTCTACTTGAAACTGCTTTAAAATCTAATTAAATTGGTGGGAAGTGATGCGATCTGGTTAACTTAATCATTTCCTATGAACGTCCAAATATCGACCAGAAGAACAATATTTTTTTATGCTCTATTAAGTTAGTACTAAATACCATTATACTGGGATTTTATAATTATATTATTTTATATTATATGTACTGATCCGATAGGACTTGCACCTTGACGAAGTTCTAGTGCAAACTAGAGCGGGTGGGTCGGCCTGCGCGTTTTAATGATTTAAGGAGCCGTACCATAGGTTTAACCATAGTGGGAGGGTCCTTATTGAAAAACCAGACTAAGACAAGTCCCTGAAGGAGGGCAGCAGCTCTTTCAGTAGTCATAGTGGCAGAAACCGTGGGGGTTGGTATGGTGCTATGACACACACGACAGCGATGTGGAAGGCCAGAGGAAACCACCACATTATAATCCTCAGAACAGCTAGCAGAAAGGTTATCCTAAATTAATGATGGCGTCTCCTGGGGCAAAAAACTCCGGAGGTGAAATAGTCCTCCGTTCGGATCTCCGGGTGAGGACTGTTCCGGGAGACGTGATCGAGTGCAATAATAGTAAGAAGTGTAGCATTTCACGAGTCGGAGCGTGGAATGTCAGAAGCATGAGACAGGCAGGGAAGCTAGAAAATCTGAAGATAGAAATGGATAGGTTAGGATTATATATAGTAGGTATAAGTGAGATGCGCTGGCCGGAAGTAGGAGATTTTTGGAGCGGTGACTATAGGGTAATACACATAGGATCGGTAAATGGAAACGCGGGAGTAGGGATCGTTATGCGGAAGAACGCAGGACAGTGTGTAGATAGCTACCTACAATACAGCGAGAGAGTAATGATGGTTAGGTTAGATTCGAAGCCAGTGGAAACAGTAATAGTGCAAGTATACATGCCTACTTCTAGCCATAGTGAGGAAGAGTTAGAAGCCGTTTATTCGGACATAGAGCAGGTAATAGGATTTGTGAAGGGTCATGAAAATTTAACAATAGTAGGAGATTTTAACGCAGTCGTAGGTTAGGGGAAAGAAGGAGAATTTGTAGGTCCTTATGGATTAGGAAACAGAAACGAGAGAGGTAGCAGACCGATAGAATTCTGTGAGAAGCACAAGATGGTAGTCGCGAACACATTGTTCAAGAATCACGTTAGGAGGCGGTACACATGGAAAATGCCAGGAGGGATAGACAGATATAAGATAGACTACATTCTGGTTAGGAAGAGATTTAGAAATCAAGTAAAAGACTGTAAGAGTTATCCAGGAGCAGATGTAGACAGCGACCACAACTTGGTAGTCATGAAAGCTAGATTAAAGTTCAAAAATCTGAAAACCCGGAAGGATAAGAAACGTATAAATGTAGACATATTGAGGGATCAGAATATGAAAGATAAGTTCCAGGAGAAAACAGATCAATTAATAAATAAAACGAGTAAGGACGGAATCAAGAACGCAGAAACTGAGTGGGAGGGTATCAAGAATAGCCTAGCTTCTGCGGCTACGGACGTTTTAGGACATGATAAAAGGGAAGCTAGTAAGCCCTGGAAAGCGGACGAAATCTTAAACTTAATGCAAAAGAGACGAGGCTACAAAAACAGACGAGACGAAGAAGGACTGAAAACTTATAAGTCAATAAAGTGGGAAATCATTAGAAAATGTAGAAAAGCGAAAGAACAATGGATAGAGGATAAATGCAAAGAAGTAGAAGATAAGTTGCAAGTAGGTAAGACCGATGAGGCTTACAAAATAATTAAGAGGAACTTCAGGGATATAGGAACAATAAGTAGAAACGTTAGGAGTCAATCGGGGGACATACTGATCGGAAGAGAGGAAAAAGCGGATAGATGGAAGCAGTACTTAGGAAATTTATACGAGGGTCAGGAATTAGGAGAGATATTAGAGGAAGAATCTAGCATTGATAGGGAAGATGTAGGAAAACCTATATTGAGAGAGGAATTTGAAATACCACTAAGGGGGCTAAAGAATAATAGAGCGCCGGGTGTAGATAAAATACAGGCGGAAATTTTGAAATGTGCGGGACAGAAAGTAGTAAATAGGATGTTTGAACTGGTAAAATACATATACGAAACGGGCGAGATGCCGGAGGATTATAAGAGGAACATTATCGTTACTATACCGAAAAAGAGAGGAGCCGACAAATGCGAGAACTTTAGAACGATTAGCCTAACTTCCCATGCGTCAAAAATCTTAACTAGAATAGTGCAGAAGAGGATGGAAAATAGAGCGGAGGAAATACTAGGAGAAGACCAATTCGGGTTTAGGCGGAATAGGGGAACTCGCGAAGCTATTCTGGCGCTAACAGTAATGTTAAGAAAGAACGCTTATATAGGATTTGTAGATTTAGAAAAAGCTTTTGATAACGTAAGATGGGAAAAAATGTTCGAGATACTAAAGAGCGCGGGAATGAAGTATAGAGATAGGAAAGTAGTACACAATCTATACATAGAGCAAACTGCTGTTATAGAAGTAGAAGGGGAAAAAAGGGAAGTAGGTATTAGGAAAGGAGTAAGACAAGGATGTACTATCACCACTAATTTTTAATCTGTACATCGAAGAGGCGATTAATGTGGTAAAAGATAGAGTGGATTTCGGGATTAAAGTACAGGGATAGAAACTAAAAATGCTAAGATTCGCGGATGATATAGCAGTATTAGCATCTAGTAAGGAGGAATTAGAATCAGCATTGAACGAAATGGAGGCAGTGTGTTGACAGAGGAATACGGAATGAGGGTGAATAAAACAAAACTAAAGTGTTAGTGTGCAGAGGGCGCGAGAGCAGAGCAAAAACGAAAGTACAAATTAATAATGAAAGATTGGAGGAAGTTAAAGACTTCACTTATTTAGAAAGTAAAATAAATTGGGATGGAAGAAGCGATAAAGACATAAAACAAAGAATAGCGCGGGGTAGAGTAGCTTTTAACAAAAAGAAAGCACTTTTATGCTCGGGGGTAATAAACTTAGAAACAAGGAAGAGATTTTTGAAAACATATGTATGGAACACGGCACTATACGGCTGCGAAACCTGGACGGTAGGGGAAGCAAGTAGGAAGAAATTAGAAGCTTTTGAGATGTGGTGTTACCGAAGAATGATGAGAATACCATGGACTGATAGGGTTAGAAACGAAAAAGTATTGGAGAAAGTCGGCGAGAAAAGAAGTATGTGGAAAAACTTAAAGAAGGCCACTTGCTGAGACATGGGGGAATAGTCCGCGATATTTTGGAGGCAGAAATAGGAGTGAAGAAAGGCAGAGGCAGGCCTAGATTAGACTACTGCTCGAAAATAGTAAGGGATGTAGGTTGTAGCACAATTAGCGAAATGCGTAGGTTAGCACAAGATAGGATAAGCTGGAGGTTAGCGTCCAACCAGTCTTAGGACTGATGACCTAATGATGATGATATTATAGGTTGCTGGAATGTACTCTTGTTATTTGACTGTGTATCAATATTAATAAAAATATAGTAATAATAATGACAAAAGGCCTTTTCCAGAGTACCAGTTTAACGACTTTGTGTGTATATGCTAGCACTAAATCCGTTGTCATATCTTCTAAAAGAGACGCAATGTGGTTACTCTCCTGACCTTTAATACAGTATTAGAGTTAACCAACTGATTGTCATGGAGGATATAAAAATTTATTATGAGAATAAGCACCTATACTCATTGATTTCAACCATAAAAACCTTCAGCAAAGATATTGGAATCGTTCGAACTGGAAGTGCGCAACAATGAGCATCACAAAGGGAAAGGTTCAAAGACATACGGAACAAGTAGAAGACCTTGGTGCACTAGATGAGACCTACAAATATCTGATAATTACGCAGAACAACTAAATCGATCACTTCACCTTAAAACAATAATGAAAATACAAATACAGAAACCGTCTAATAAGGCTGTTGAATATATTGGTAAACGTATGAAACATGGCTGGGTGTTCTCACTTTCTTCTTTGGCATATAGAGTAATAAGTACCTGCATGAATAAGATAGGCTAACTACTAACTAAATTTAGGAGATGCCATCGACGATTAGCTGTTAAGAGACTACATATAAACATCAGAGAGGACAAGGACTAATTAACTTCGCAGAGTTGTGTAGAAAACCAGGAGAGGGATATCAAAGAATATTTCCAAGACTTAGGAATACTTCCGCTCAAACACTTTATCAGAAAATCATGCAGATTGAATGATGACATACTGCACTGAAACTCCATAGTGAGGGAAATATCCATTTTAGATTTTCACTTTCAAAAATGACTTTTTAAAAAATAGCTATAAGTTTTAAAATTGACTGTTTATTAGACTGTTTTTATAAATATGTTTTTGTGACTTGAGTTTATTCTGAACTGAACTAATTTTGTTTGAACATATTTATAACCTTTGGATTGCCACGTAAGCATCAGCAGAACTCAAAGTGGCGTGATGCTTGCGTGTTCACAATAATATTGCAAGGAAGTTGTTATCACTTTTGATAAATGAAATACAATATCGTAGTATGATATGCCTGAGACTAGCTGCTGTGAATATTCGCATATAACATCCATATAAGGCCACTCAGATCAGACACCACCTGGCAGAAAAGTCAAAGAGATTAGAAGATACAAATACCTTGTAATATCAATTAAGTACATCTGGACACTACATAGAGTAAAATTTATTTCAACAGTTATCTCGTCAACAGGCATTATGATCAAGAACCTAAGAGCTAATATAGAAAAGCTGAAAATTCCAAACTACATATTAAAACCAAAGCAAAAGAGCGTTATAAAGCAGACCTGTTACATAGCAACGAAATGCCTGAATCAGTACCAGTACACAAAATGGAGTGAACTGGAATAGAGTGAATTCTCTTCACTATCATTCGAAACTAACTCTTGTGATAATCTCGTTAGTGGTTGCGCATTTTCTAGCAATTTTGCTGAGGAGGTTCTCTTCAGTACATAATAATAATAATAGAAAGAAATTATCAAATCGGTAGGTGTCATTTAATACAGAATATTCTCGGTAGATCGCAATGAGATTTAATTATATTTCTATGAGAAACCACCAGAAGAAAATGTGGACGGTATTCTCACTAACGCTGAACTAGGACGCAACTTACATCAGGTTGAAATAATGTTTAAGCTTTTGAAAGCTTTCTTCATAATTACGTTTGCAGGAAACATCTTAGAGAGTTAGTAGAAAAGTTTTAATGAAATATGAATGTAAACCATTAAAAGGATGTGGAAGAAAATCGCTATTAGAGAAATAACAAACGAAAATCATTGCATCTATTATTTATCAAACACCTACTCAGTTCTTGCCCATGTTCTTAATTCAGATTGTTCAGTAAATAGAATTGTTAATTACTACGTAATTTTAGTGTCTTTAGTTTATGCCAGATGATCATAGAAATGATATTAAATAGACGAATAATAACGTCTTTACATGTTTTTTAAATACATTTACGGTGTAGGTAATCGATATAAAAAGTTCAACACCCTCAATGATGTGTAATTCAAGTCAACAAAGTACTTCAGCCTCGAGATTCAGTCTTAATAGTGGCAGCTAGGCAATATACTCGTATATGTACGTCATACTTCACTTTTGAGACAGTAACGTGCAATTTAATCTCGGGAAGTTATGGCTAACCACTGCTAACAACTAAGTAACGCAAAATTAATTATTCAATCTAACCCACTGCAATGTAAATTGTCAAGGTAGGTTTACTGGTCGAATAGGTTCTGCACATAGGCACTGAACTTTCTCGAACAAATAGTTAATACGGATAGATATTTTTTTCTTCCGCTAGAAGAATTAACTAATTAAGCATTTACTTAATTTACAGTTTTACGTAGAGCAGTGTTTCACTACTATAATTATAGTGTTTCCTCTTATTAAAATTATAATTTCATAGAAAACAATTATATATAGAAATTTATTGCTTTTCTAAATAAGGTACACTTCTGCATCCAATATTCGCCACTGAAGATGACCAGGTTTTCTTAGGCGTTTGTGGATTAGCTTCGCAGTTTTTTTATAAATACACAACAGTAATCCTGTTTGGAGTTGTACGATTTAGATATCGATCTCTGTATAAATCTCGAGCGGGTTTGGTGCTTAGTAGATAAACAAAGCGGGTTCTGGACCGGAAGTGCCGTGACAGCGAAGTGGATGGCATGTGTCCATCGTGCACCCTCTGGTCATTGTCGTCGGGGTGTGCACCCTCTGCGGCGGGGCACCCTCCGTCGGTGGGGGGCGGGATCGCACCGGCGGGGCACCCTCCGTCGGTGGGGGCGGGGGCGGTGGTGCGCGGCCACGGATGGCGTCGGGGGTGGGGGCGGGAAAGGCGTTCTGGTAGAGGGCGGCGACGTTGCAGGGCGTAAGTCGGACGGAAAACTGAACGGTTTTAATCCACAGGCGGGGAAAAAGAAAGATGGCGGGCGAAAAGATGGTGGCGTTAGAAAAAAAGATCATGACGTTGAAAGATGGCAGAGGGAAAAAGAACATGGTGGCGGTGACGTTACAGTTTTAGCGGAAAACCACATCCTGTAACAACAGGAGGCTACCGATACCCACCGTTTTATTGCAGCGTTATTTAAGTTTAGATCCTCAAGGCCCGGAGGCTGCTCAAGTGTGTGACGTCACAGATTAAGTAGTATTAAGAAAAATTACCACACATTACTGAGAAAACTCAGTTTGGAGAGCGTTAGATTAAAAATTAAAAAAAAAAAAGACAATAAAGTTTTATAATTTTATTATTGTTAAATATGTTACATAGTATTTTTCTAACATTAGACCCAAACCCAACCCCAACATTATATAAAAAAAGACAAAGTTATATATATTTTTTTATTATCTTAAAGTAATGGTTACCAAAGCAAATACAAAAATTAGACTTATAAAATTAACATGGTCTGGTAAAGATTCCATTAAGTATTATTAAATGATTTGTTATACAAAATAATAAAAAAGAAGTTTATAATACACTTCTCTCTCTGTTACAAAATATTTTAATACATGTTTATTACAGAACTATGAAATATACATTTAGCAGGCTGAAAAAAATACATTGATCAGTGTAACTTAATATTAATATCCATTATAGAGTAATGGCCCCAAGGTAAGGTGTCATGAGAGCCTTTTAACAAATATCGTTTATTATCAGATGAATTTAAAGCTACTTTATTTTGTTTGATGGAATAAACATTATGAGCATGTGATATTATATTCCTTTGAGTTGCATATTTAGTTGTTTTATTTAGTAAACAGTCTAGATAATCATTAAAAGTTAATTTATTTTTAATTATATCATTTTTTACCCCCTTAGATTTTTTTATACATTTTTTCTTTTCATTTTTCTGGACCAAAAAAGTATACATTTTTGAACGTAAACCTATGAAATGGGTCATTATAGCACCGTTATTTTCATCTTTCATTAGGCCAACAACTTTTTTGTTTACCAGCGGTATATTATAAAGATTGTCTGGAGCATAATCACTAGTATCAAAATGTTCAATATCTTTCTTAATAACTTCTTCATAAATATCATTACATGTATGTTCATAAATCAAACTATCTGTGTCAGTATAAAGTAATTTACAAACATTTGGACTAAATTTTTTTAACATATAGTCATAATGGAAATCAAAAATGCATGTTTTTGAGATATCTAGAATGGTCATACCAATGTACAGAGGTTTATTAAAAATAATATGAGTTTTTTCATTTCAACAGCTATTAAATCTTCATCAAATATAGTAGTACTATGGAAATTGGGTCTCGAAATCAAATTTTTTGCACTATAACGACCCTCCCACTTAGAAATGAGTTTTACAATGCGATGTTTCCGTATATTCTCCATAGTTTTCCCAAAAACGGCATTATTTAAAAGTTTAAATAAGTTTTTCTCAAAATCATTTTTTGATAGAGCTCTTAGTTTTGTATTTAAATCGATATACGGTTTTAACCATGCAGATTGTTTAAATTTGAGGATGCGATGCACTTTTTCCAGAATAAGTCTGTTCTTCAAACACTGTTTTAAGTTTCTGTAGTGTATAATATACTTTTCTTTATTGTACAGAGTGGTCATCAATTTAGATAAGTTTGATCCCGGTGGTACTCGGTGTTCAGGACAAAGTGGTAAATCGCGATGCAAATCATGGAGATATTCTGGATATTTTATATCTACCTCAAGTATGTACCCTTCAGGAGAATCGTCAGATATTTCAGAAACATTGAAATTGTCGCAATTATTTACCCACTCAAATCCGCCGTACCCTAAATTTTGGCACATAGCCCACCCATACAGATTATTAACGTCAAAATACGTTAGATATTTTGATGGTTCATCTGAATTATAATTGGACATATATTTATTATTAGCAACGGAATACCTATTGCTACACTGACTAACACCGCCTCTTATACCTCTTTCAACGAATAACAATATATCAACATCCTGTATCGTTTCCAATTTCGCCTTCGTATATTTAAGCATGCAGTCCCAAGTATAGCCCGAAAGTGTATGATAAAAAGCACAATCAAGGTTATAATGTTCAAAACAGCTTTGCCTAAATTGCTCGAAAACATCAGCTAAAAGAATAATGTCTGTTTTTAAATATAAATCGGAATATTCGCCTAAATTTTGACAATTAAAAGATGTCCATACTTTTTGCGCATGAATGTAGTCTTTTTCACTAATATTTTCATCGTTTAACTGATTATAAAAGTTTTCTATTTGTGGTAACTTAGTTTCATCTAATTTTTGAAGCGAGTCAATATAATCATAAGGAAACACTCCTTTTCTTGTAAGTAAATCGAATTTTTCCGCATCTAAATTAGCAAATTCATTTTTAAGATTAACTAGTTTGTCTTTATTGAGAAATGATGCTAATTTTTCTAGTGAAAAGCTTAAGAATCGAAATGAGTCGATGAAGCGAAACTTAATATTTGTTTCTTTATCATGTTTAGTAAACGAAATATATTTTTCTTTATTAATTGGTAAAACAGTTACTCGGTCTCGTTTTGCCAAATCCCTTATTAGGAAGTGTGAATCATATCCAGATAAATTGTGAAAGATAATAGGAACTATAAATGAATTTTTATAATTCAGATTACATTGGGAATGAGCAAAACCTCTAAAATCGCCAGTAATATGCGAGTGATCTCTAACTATTTTATCATTAGGTTTAAATGATTTTTTACAAATATGACAAGTAGAAGAAGCATCTTTCAGGCTAACGTTAACATTCATGGGCTCTGTATGTTTCAAAATAGAATTAACGTATTTAGCAATACCATCCATCTCATTAGCAAACCATTCCGTACAATTATCTCCACGGTAACTTTTATAATATGAGATATCATTATTATAGGAACATTTTAAAAAATATCCAGCACTGTAGGCTTCATGTTTTTGATACCTACTAGTGTTTTTAACTACGTTTTGATTCTCGCTAAAAGGAATTAGTATTGATTCAAAATCAGCATAAATAACGAAAGGTACTTTTTCCTGATAACAGTAGTTCTTAAAAGTTATAAATTTTTCAGATGGAAAAGAAATCTTAGTTATTTAGTTGTTCACAAAAAATACTATGAGCATCCAAATTGCGTAACGAAATAATTTAAACATCTATCACAAATAAATAACTTTCTATTATGCTTACCAATTTGTTTTGAAACTAGCCTTGATAAGTTTTTAATCCAACAATAATGATATTGTGTTTGTAAATTATCTTCATTATAAATATCTAAAGTTTCGTCATCATTATAATCATTTTTTGGTAAATATGAATTTTGAATAATGAGCAAATTAACATGTTTGTTAAGTTTATGTTTTGTAAGGCAAACTGGTACGATGCTAAAATTATTTTTAGAATCCATCTCCAAAGCAAATACGTTAACAGAAATATTATTAATTTTTTCAAATTTAGAAATTTGATTTATGGTCATTGGAAACTCTATTCCCTCTAAATTTAATACATTTGAAAAATGTGGATATGAAGAAGTTCTATCAGAGTGTTTTTCAATTGGATGTAGGGCAGATACTACCGCCCACGCAAAACAAGCGTTATCATCATAATTTTTTATGTTAACACAAGCCTTTTTTCTAACAATTTTTTCTGGTAACCTTATATATGATGATACTCCAGACCCTACTTCATACTTATTAATATTTATTTCTAACCCAATTATACTATAAAATGCTCCCCCGCTCCCGGATTCCTGAAACTCTTCAAGTTTATTTTTAATTTTATCGATAACAAATGTATCAAACCATTCACGTAAATTTGTACCACGATCAATAATATGATTTTTTGTTGGAAAGAACTTGATTTCTAAAATTTCATTATCAGCCTTTTTCAATATAAATTCTGAACAAAAAACTGTATTAACTTTAATTAAATTCATTGATTTTAAAACATTGTTAATTCGTGTTTTGAAAAGAAAAAATGCATCACTAAAAAAGTTAGATACATCTTTATGTTTTAAATTTAAAATAATACTGGTTCGAATTCTATTTTTAAATGCAGACTGAATATCTTCCCATTTAACCCAATCACTTCTCCGTTTTTTTTCTTTTTTTAAGCCCTCCCCAATATGGTTTGGTAATAAAATATTTTTTACTCTAGCTTGAAAATATCGTAAATATTTTAGAGCTGACTCAAATTTTTAGCTCTATTAAGTAATCTAATATTATTCTTAGCAAATTTAATCCATCGTTCTTTTTCAATTATGTTTGAATTTTGTGTAAGTACAATCAAAGCTTTTTGAAAAATATTAATAATATCTTCATACATATCTTTTAAAATACCTTACCTTAGGGCAATATAAAAATCGAAAATTTACAGTTTAATGGTTAGTTTCCTGTATTTCAAAGTTCACAGCTTTATTTGGTTTGTTGCAATCAACTAGTCCTTTGAAGACTAATGAGTATTTCTTCGGTACGAAGTTTTGAATGTTTTCTTCGATAGCAGGTACAGCTCGCTGCGGTAAGAATACTACGCTTTCTTCGAGTTCAGTTAACGCTGATTTTCCATACTTTGTGTTGACTATTTTTACACCAATAATGGGCAAGGGAATATTCTCCGGTAAGTCCTTTAATTTTATTATGTTCTTCCTGCGGATATTCGTTACTTCGTTAATTTTACTTAGATTCACTAAAATATAATAAAAAATAATGTACAAAAATATTACAAAAAAAATAAATAAAATATTTAAAAAATTACAAAACTTACTGTTTACTTCAGTTATGTGAGTTGATTTCAAGCACAACTTGTTGGGTCTAATGTTAGAAAAGTACTATGAAATTTTTGTTGTGCAATCTACTATTTATACACCTGCATATACCACCTCTTCAATGCATCTGAGGGTATTTACTTTGTATAAAGTTAAAATGACTTTATTATAACAAACTATTATTTATCGCAATGTGTTCTGCGCGCGTATTTGATAGCAGTGCTAATTAATTTTTATTGTTATGCTTGTGGTTCTCAGATAATGTGTTATCACATCCGCCATTCATGCATCATGGTCTTTCCTTTCAAAATAATCTATTTCCTCTACTTGTGGGTTTTATAAAGTTTTATCACAACTAACGTTTCTTGTAATCACTCGATTGGGGTTATGCTTATCAAGTTTGTCCATTTAAAATTTTTTTCCGGTCTCCAGATATTGTTTTCGCGGGGGATTCTGGTTATATATATAATAGTAGAACATGTCTACTTACATTCAGTTTCCAGTACACCTAATAGTGAAAAAAAAAAATGCTTCACAGCTACAATCAACTGATTGAATTAACTAACAGGTTAACTCCACCTCTTGATGTGGAGAGGTATTTGTTTGAAAAGTAAGTGTATGTGTGTAATATTTGTGATAAGTGACGTGAAGTTTTAAGTTTAAATAAAATGTCTTTTATTATAGCGACTTATTGATGGAGGAGGAGGGAGATGTAGCAGAACTATGCACCACATGTGGGCATATGTATTGCTATTGTAATTTTTCGTCACCCATATTTATAGATTTAGATAAGTAAGTGATTTGTAATTACTATTGTATTAAAAGTTGACTATAAATTACTTTTATTTCAGTTGCACTAGGAATCCATATTCACCAGCCAGCGCTGTCGATGGTGATGACAGTGATGATTGGGAGAATAAGGAAGATGATATATTAATGGATGAGTAAGTGTGTAAAAGTAGAAATTAACAGACATAGTTTAAATATAATTCCTTTATTATAGTCTTACTGAGGAAGCAGACTCTCCTCCGATGCTCCTCCCCATCGATACACCGAATGAGAGTAAATTCTGTTCGGTGTGTCAAAGAATATTTTGTTTCTGTGCCAGGAGCATAGAGTGGCACAGAAGCCATAAAAACAAATTTTTAGTTTGTAAAGAGGCCATGATATCATCACCATATCCGGAACCGGAAGTGATACCTTTAGGCGAATGGTAATATTTTTTATGATTAATTTATGATTATGGTTATTTTATGATTATTTTCTTTACAGCTCTGAGCCACCTTTCCACTGCGTGATTTTAAATGATCCAAATATATGGTAGGTGTGTCTATATATTAATTAAAAAATGCATGTCTATAACAAGTTTTAACAAAGTTCTCTTTTTTTTATTAAAGCGTTCTCGATGAAGAGGACCATGCACTGACACCACCACCACGACCACCACCGCCACCGCCACCAGCACGGACCAATTTGGTGAGGAGGGTGGAAATAAACTCGGATGGCAGCTTAACTACATATATTGTTATAATATAGTATTACATATACATACAATAAAACAACATATATCAATTTATTTATATTTATTTAAACCTGTTGTATATGAATTTTTCTATCTAAATCATTCAGAACCTTATTTCTATTTACAAATAAACATTCACGTATACAATACATGTGAGTAGAATATGGTGATAAATCACATAAATGTTGCATAACATTTTCTGAACATAACTCATAATTAGATTCACATAATATATTATTAGTAACATTTAAAAAATTATTATAAAATCCAGCAAAATCTAAATTATGCAATACATACATATTAGATATAATAAGCTTATCAATTTTTATAAACTCCTGTGTAGTATTCTCAGATAGATAAAAGGTGGTAAAGCCATTAGTTATCTTCAACATTTTGTTATCCATAAATGGTGATGTGCTGAGGGTGTTGTTTGAAAATTTTATTTCAATCACCTCCTCTGATGTTTCAGTATTTTTAAAATATTCATTAAACAATTCCTTAAGGTAAGTAATAAAGTCACACCATTCTTCTTCATTAAAGGAAACATGAGTAGTTTTATTGATAATTTCACTGGTAGTCATTAATATTCTTACAGCCGGAATGTAGTTTCTTGCCTCACTTAAACCGGTTATTATTTTATATATTGAGTTATCTACACTAAAAGAATTTTCATATATATATTTTTCTTCATTTTGTACAGCTAGTCTATACCGCTCGGTAATTTTATCAATTTCATGGTTAAAATCGAAATCTTCTTCGGAGAACGTAGGACTCGAACTAGGAGTGTTTAACTCAGTCATTTTTTAACTTTAATGATGATCATTCTTAAAGTACTGCTTATATATGTTTTTATCTATGTTTTTATCTCAAACCCTAGTTAAATTTGTTTCCGGTATTTCAAAAGGCCCCTCATAACAAAAGATTTGTGTGTATTTTTCATAAGAATCAATACAATTTTAGTTACAACAAGCGGTCTGAAACATTTTATCATTTAAATGCGTATAATTCGAAACACAAATTCTAAAACATATTTGTATTATCCAACCAACTATTATGAGAATTATCAAGTCCTAGCCATTTAACAAAAACCTTGTTACCACGTCTACGTAATACTTTTTCAACTAGATAGATGTCGGGGTATTTAGCTTTCTGTAGTTCTTCAGTATAAAATACACCTTTTATTTCCGCTCCTCTATCATCTTGCAACATATACGTAATTGGGTTAGTGTTACGAACTTTTACAACTTTGAATAATTCCACAGTCCAGTTCGGGGTATATCCTTTTTCAAATACATGCTTAACCTTACTAATGCGAACCATATCTCCAACTTTAAATTTTCTCAAACCTGTCGCCAACTTAATGTGATTATAGGAGGATTTTAAAATTTCTTTTTCATTCTTCTTATTTACCTCACATGGTTTCACACCAGTTGTACTATGTTTTTGTTTGTTGTAATTATCAGTTATTTCCGGAAGCACATCTAACCATCTATATTTACCGTTTAAGCTAAAGTATTTGAATAATTTCTCTTTAAGAGTTCTTATCACTCTCTCAACTATGGCAGCTTTCTTTACGCTATATGTGTTATAGTGATTGATGCTATGTTGTTTCATTAAATGTTGAAAATGAATATTGTAAAATTCTTTACCTTGATCTGATTGTAGGTTGTTAGGGAGTTTCCTACTTTTCTCAAATATGTCGGCAAGCATTTTCGTTATTTCCTCCCCAGATTTAGTTTTAACAGGTCTGGTCCAAACAAATTTTGAGAAACAATCGATCACTACTAGAATATACTTAAAATTTCTGTTTTCACGAGCATAATTACCCATCTCAGCCAAGTCTATTTGCCATAAATCATTCAGACCTTTTATAACGGTACGCCGACGTTTGAAATTTTTTCGTATAGCCTTATGAAGCTCATTAACAACTTGAATTTTTTCTTTTGAATGTTTTACTCTCATGTTGATAGCAATCGAACGTTAAACTACAACTGATAATGATCATGTATGCTACAATTATTTAATTAAAACGATGTAACTTATCGGTTTCGCTTCATTTTTAAAAAGTAAAATTAGCTCATTATTTGTTTTACTGCTGCTGTAGATATAAATTGATTTAATTCCCTTTTTCAACATTTTCTGTAAGTTGCTGTACATTTTTCAAATCACTTTCCATTTGAACTAGCGTTTCGGAAATCTTCTCTAGATTTAAAGCGTTTATGTTTACATTAGTATTTAAATTGTTATGTTTTTGTGATAAATCGTTAACTATCATTGTTCTATCATTTACCAGCATCTTAATTTTTTCATTTAATTCTGAACTCATAACATATTCACTTTTTATATTCCTTATTTCCTTGCTCACATCCTGTAATATTTTTTTCATATTATCTACTTCGGAGTTTAAAGTCAGTAATATAATCTTCTGTTGAGGTATATCTTTTAATATTTGTTCCATATCATTAATTTTTTTATCAGAGGCATCTAATCTGTTGTAAAACTGATTAGCAAAATTGTTAAAAGCTATAGCAAAATCTGCTTTTAACTTTGATATAATATCATTAATGTATTTCTTACGTGTAGCCTCACTCGTTATATTATCTGTTTCAACATATTGTTTACACTTTTCATATATTTTAGTATTTTCAATTGTTATGATGTCATCTACGTATTTTTTATTAGCAACATCGTTATTCTGAGTAGGAGGTTGAACGTTACAAAGTTTTAAATTTTCGACATCAATATTTCCATCATTGGTAAATATGAATCCATGTCTATATGGAGAAAATAAATGTGGAGTATCTCCATCACTGGTGTATGAAATAGATCGACCGAACTTATCAACACTCATGGTGAGAATGATAGTGATTTAGGCAATCACTCCAATTTCTTTAAGTTCGCTAATTATGGATTCAATCTCATTATCATGTGAATCCGTATTACCCGCAGACTTTGAAGCTATTAATAGCTTTAAACGATCAACGAGTTCATTCACATCATCCCAATATAAGTACTCTATAGGTTTTTCGTTGTAGACCATCATACCAAACCCCCCTCGTGGTGGCGTTGAATATGATTGACGCCGTCTCAAAGAAGGAGTAGATGGTAAAAATGTTGGAATGCTAGATTGCGATTGTATTCTAGTAGTTCTTCCTATAATATCCGAAAATAGAGGTTTTATAACACTTACATATTTAAAATACCTATTTCCTTTTATCCGTTCTTCAGGTACATAATTACGTTTGTGTGCGCTACTTATTTCTAGAATTTCTTTATAATTCTTTAAATCTGCATCATTATATCCAATAGGTTTTTTCAGAAATATTAACTCATATAAACCTTTAGTTCCTGTATAAGGTCTACCATCAATAATGAATTCATTATTAGCTCCTATAAGCAATTCTTTATTACCGATCGATAATTTATTCGTTTTAAAATCGAAACGTGCTCCATAATTTTCATCAAATTTATCTCGATCTGAAAAAAACCCTTCTATATAATATCTCGCTAGAGGTGGGAATTGCTCTAAAAACTGACGTATAACAGGCTCGCTGTAATTCAGTAAAGTTTCATATTCTTCTTGAATATCAGCCGTAGCACGCTCATCAGGTTCTTTTTCAGAAAATACTTCACCTACCATTTCCTCCGGTAAAAAGCTTGCAGAAGGCTTTTTCGTTTCATAGACTTTTTTAGGTTTTACGCGAGCTGCTGTTGTTGTTGTTGTTGTCGTCGGTATGTTACTGTGAGATACTTTCCTGCTAATATCTTCTAGCGGTGTTATAATAGGATTCAATACCCTGCTTATGGTTTCATCTTCCTCAGCCTTTCCCATCTTTAAAGCTAGATACTTTGTTCTTATAGCTTTCGAAGCGTTACAAATTTTTTTCTTTAATAGTTTCTCCCTTTGTAAGTTGGGTGATGCTACCTTTGGGGGGTTGTACTTAGCTAAATTTCTTTTAGACTTCATATTTTACAACCTTGTAGTTTTACAACCCTTGCTTGTAGTTCTATAGCCCTTGTACGGTACAACCTTGTAGTTTTACAACCCTTGCACGGTACAACCTTGTAGTTTTATAGCCCTTGTACGGTACAACCTTGTAGTTTTATAGCCCTTGTACGGTACAACCTTATAGTTTTTCAACCCTTATAATTTATAATGTGACAAGTCTTCATCTATTAACAAGTGAACTAGTATTAACAGATATTGCTTTATTTCACATTTATATATTGATCAAACCCTTTACGATAACGTCCTTTATTTAAATCAAAATCTTTCACTATTACCAACACACCGTATTTATCTCGCCAACATTCACTACACAGTTTTTCAAATTCTTCGAAAGTCATATCTGGGGTCACGTGATCATCGAAAACGTGTCTCATATTCATTCTATCCTGCTTAAATAACACTATACAATTACAATTATCTCGTATAAGATGCTTAGGTATGCGGGTATATGTCTGACAGAGATAAAAGCAGTCAACAAGTTTATGTCGCCCCATACAAAAGTATGCTCGAATTTTATCTTGTTTATCGCAAGCAACATCATCGAAAATAAACACTGAATTAGATTTAGCTTCGGACGGATCGATTACACCATCATTATTTGTGTATGGAAAATAGCCTACACCCTTCACTTTCTTAATTACATCTTCAAGCAGTTTATATTTAGGTTGGTACAATGACTTTGAATAAACGTATACATTTTCAAACCACAAGCCATTTGGGTTGAATAATAAGCTGAGCAACAAATTGGTTTTACCAGCTCCACTTGGTCCACATATAATAGCCCTTACAGTGTTAGGAAATAAAGTTCCATGTTTATTAATACTCACAGCCTCCCCAGAGACGGATGTTAATGCATCCAAGTTCTCTACGGGAAGAGACACCTGCTGTCTTGTAAGACGCATTGTAAACTCTTTATTTTATTAGTTTATTGTTGGTTATATACAGTACCACAGCATAATTAGTGTCATTGTTCCATCAGATGTTGTGGTTGAAACAAGGTGGCGGCGGTGGTGGTGCACATTCGTTTATCAGTAAATTAACGAAACGGGAGCTTCATCTCCCTTCTTACCAATATTGCAGGCCAAATACTCGACTCCGTGAACGATTAGCAGGAGGAGATCCTGGAATTAACGAACTCGACCGAAGTTGCCGAGCGCACGATATAGCGTATAGTAAAAGTTTAAATTTACAAGACCAACACAAAGCCGACTACGAGCTCGAACAACGTGCTTGGGAAAGAGTAAAATCCAAGGACGCTGGTTTAGGTGAAAAAGCAGCAGCCTGGTTTGTTACTACTGTCATGAAAGCCAAAAGGAAAATGGGTTTGGGTATCCGTAATCGTCGACATAAAAATCGTAAAATAAATTTTCAAAATGGTGTAGTCAGCGGCGTTAAAAAATTAACTAAAACATCAGATAAAAACAGTTTACGTAAAAACGCTACTTTAGCTTTAAGAGCAGCGAGACAGGTAGTAAAGGACGGTGGTAGAAAAAATATTAATATTCCACGCATCATACCATTGCCCAAGACTGGGGGTATACTACCTTTACTACCAATTTTTGCTGGCTTAAGTGTATTAGGAGCTCTGTCGGGAGGAGCTGCTGCAGTGGCGAAGACCGTAATAGATGCTAAAAACTCTAAGAAAAAATTGGAAGAAGACGAGAGACACAATAAAGTTTTAGAGGCAGTAGCGTTAGGGAAAAAAGGATCCGGACTCTACATAAAACCTTATAGAAAAGGATATGGCTTATATTTGAAAAAACAAAAAAACTCCCTATAAGGCTACCCTCATCATCTAGGCCTCTTTACGACATCGATTTAATAAAATATGCTAAAAAGTTAAAAATTCCACATTTTAGAGGTGTTTTTATGCGAGATTCACTACCTAAAAACCCTCCTTGGAGATACGAAAGCGCAATTATTAACCTTGATGATCAAACTGGTCCTGGAACACATTGGGTAGCCTATAAAAAAATTAATGATAAAGTTCTTTACTTCGATAGCTTCGGCGCATTAAAACCTCCTGTAGAACTCGTGCGTTATTTCGGTAACAAATATAAAATTTTATATAACTCTGATAGTTTTCAAAAATATGATACAAAGAACTGTGGTCATTTATGTTTAAAGTTTCTCTACAAAAGCGATTGATTTAGATGAGATGCATTCATTATGTCTCAGATATTCACAATAAGAGGTCGGAGTGCTGTTCTCTCCATTAATTTCGAAAATCCAATAGAATTAGATCCTCAATACGATTACGGGTTGGCTCTAATTGGTTTTCATACTTACAACAGTATTCCTAATATTGAAGAAGGAAAAAATAATAAACTCTACTACTGGGAACTTGGTGAGACACATGAAAAGGTTGTAGCCATCCCTACGGGATCTTATGAAATAACCGATATTGAATCATATCTGAGAAAGCAAGTTATACCAAAAGGTACGAAAGAATCTGATATTGAAGATTATTTTTCATTGAAACCTAATAACAATACGTTGAAGTGTGAAATCAAGAGCAAGCACAAAATTAACTTTACACCCAAGGATTCGCTAGGAAAATTACTAGGTTTCTCAGAGAAAAATTTGGAACCGAATATTTTACATCAATCAGATTTATCTGTACAGATAGTAAAGGTTGTTACAGTACACATTGATTGTAACATTACTTCCGGCGCATTCTACAATAATAGACCATCTCATACGATTTTCGAATTTGCTCCATCTGTTAATCCAGGATACGCTATAGACATCGAGCCGAGAAATCTGTTATTTCTTCCGTTAATCAACAAGCGATATATACATAATATTACATTAACCATATTGGATCAGAACTCTGAACCTGTTAATTTTAGAGGTGAGGAAATTATTGCGAGATTGGAATTAAAAAAGTTATGGGCTTGATAATTAATAATTCAAAGAAGTATATATACGCTCACAGCCCCGATAAAGTACAGTCAGTACCAGTTAAGCGTTTGGAACAGAAGGTTACTACGTCATCCTTAACACCAGCAAATATTTTATTCTTAAAATCTTTGGGTTATAATGTTAGACGAACTACAGCTGTACAACGACCCTCAATTCGATGATTCCATTATCAGAGAAGAAACTCGGACATATCAACCTTTCGTTAAATCATTCAGAAATAGTGATGAAATTGAAATCACAATTAATCAACAAGATGTTTTACTACTAATGTACGAAGCAGCGTTATGTATCGAGGGAACTTTGACAAAGAACATCGCAGGCACTGGTATAGTCGAGTTTACTAATAATGCGGGCGCCTACCTATTCGAATCTGTTAGCTATGAATTACATAATAGAGAGCTGGATAAAGTAAGAGACCCCGGCACCGTAAGTGCGATAAAAGCATATTGTTGCTATAGTAAAGACGATCCTGCGTTAACTATCGCTGGGTGGAATTATCCTAGTGGCCGGCTAGTATCTTATGATCCTACAACTACAAAGTTTTTCATGCGAATACCGTTAAGCCATCTGCTTGGGTTGTTTCACGATTACAAGCGAGTAATGTTTGGAAAACATACAATCAGATTAATACGAGCGAGAACTGATAACAATTGTTTTAAAGTATCGAAAGCTGATACTGAGGGAGAGTTGACTATAGATAACATTGAACTGAAAGTTAAACATATATTTTTAAATGATGTGCTACGTTTGAATTGGTTATCGGGAATCAATAGCAATAAGCCTATACTGATTCCGTTTAGACAATGGGAGTATCATGAATTACCTAGCCTAAAGACAGGCGCTAAGAAAGAGACCTGGCAGGTAAAAACTTGTAATAATGTGCAGAGTCCGAGATATGTAATTGTAGCTTTTCAAACAAATCGAAATGGTAATAAAGAAAGCGACATTTCATACTTCGATAATATTAACATATACAACATCAGTTTAAAATTAAGCTCAGAATATTATCCGTATGAAAACATGGAACTTGATTTTACAACTAGAAAATATGGTGATGCTTTCCTCATGTATACACAATTTTCTAAAATATTCGCATTAAACGATGAGCCTTTGTTGGACTTTGTTGGATTTAATACTCATGCTTTATTTGTTATCGACTGTTCAAAAAGAAATGTTGCAACACAACCAAGTACAGTTGATATCAAATTAGAGATAGAAACTAACACAGTCTTCCCAGATAATACTAGAGTATGCTGTATAATTATTCACGATAGAGTATTAGAATTCTTACCGCTTGGTGGAACCGTTAGAGATGCGTTTTAAAGAAGAGGGGGAAATAAACTAATAATGATGTATGGTATATATTTCAGTCAGTATTAGTTTTACCTTTTAAGATGCAGCTTTTAGTTGTCGATATTCAAGGTTTTAATTTACCGGATTTTTGTCCGAAAGAAATTTCATTTATGAGTGCTCAACAAAGTGCCCACTATCTGTTTAAGCCTCCAGTTCCGTTCAATTCCTTAAGCGGAGACTTGAAGAAACAAGTAAAGTACTTGGAGCATTATCATCATGGGTTAAAATATAATGATGGATGTGTAGATTATGATATGATTGATGATATATTACGTAAGCACTTGCTAAATGGGAGTGCTAATATGGTGTATGTAAAGGGTCATCAGAAAGAAGAATTTCTTCAGAGAAAATTATGTGAATTAGAGGAATCCCCATTGTCGATCCCTACTATAGTTAATGTGGAGAGTTTAATCAATAATGAAGCTTTTCAACAGCCTCCTCTATTTAATAAAACTATACCTTATTGTTTTAATCATTATACTTCTAAAGCTTATTGTAGTGTAAAGAATTGTACACAATTGTATAATTGGTTATATTCTTGTATACCAAAATAAATATATCTAATATCACCACGTTTTAATGATCTTCCCCACTACCTTATTTATTACTTTGATTATAATTTTAGGTTTAGTTAATCTTCAGTAACAGTATTCTCCTCACATGCGTTGAAACCAGTTGTGTGTTTTGATTTTTTTTTAATAATGGATGTGTATAACTTATATAAAGTGAGGTTAGAAGAGTATGTTAGTAAGTTTAAACTATTAAAAGAAGATATAAGATTGTATGAAGATAAGCAGAATATGTTCAATAGTTTTTCCAATTTATGTATAACTAAATGGGATCCTAGTGTAGCGTTATGGGAAGAAAAAGTATTTAAAAACCTACTGAGATTGCGCAGGAATAATAGCCCCATCAAAAGTAGGAGAGTAAAACTATACACTGTATCATGATTTAGTGTAAAAGTACTAATATCCAATATAAATTAAGTGATCAGTGTGATACATGTCAGTCTTAAATCGAAAATGGTAATGTTAAGTTCTCATTTTATAATATTGCAAGCGATATTTAGCAATTTTCTATATATACATCAACCGTATAATTCACGTGAAGTTCTAGTATGTTTTGATAATAACGGAAGTAAAAATGATAGCTGGCCATCAACTTGGATAAGAATGACGCCATATGCCGCTAATAATAATGTGCCTACGCTTGTCGCCCCCCTGTTGAACGGAACAATCCAATACAAGTTTCGGATACGGTTTCAAGATAACACCGTAGGTGATACAGGTTGGAAACAAATGAATGAAGCATGTCCACCTATTGCTAATGAAAAGCCAAATCCACAAGACCCACTATCAGCATTAATCTACTATATAACCGTGTGTACATCTATACTTCTCGTAAAGTGTCTCATTAGGCTTGGACAAAAGAGTATCGGGTGTATTGTTAAAACATAACCACAATGAACGCCCATATTCAGATATTTCCATATTCAGCTCCAGAGGATTCTGTAGGCAGTTTTGCCTATAAAGTAAGGTTGCTCTACCTGTTGCTGCAAATTTTCAAGCTGTGTAAAGATAATACAAAATATTGTAAGGTTTGTTTTGTGAATAAAATTAACACAACATTTCTTCCATGTCATCATCAAAATGTATGTGGTGAATGTGGGTTTAAGGTTAAAAAATGTATGACTTGTAATCAGCAGTTAGAAGCTACTATAATGTCCCTATAAAAATTTAAATTATAATAAATTTTATAAAATTATATTTTTGTTTTATTTTCCTCAAATTATATTCAATAGCTCAGTTGGTAGAGCGGTGGTAGTGGAAATAAGACATCCATAGGTCATTGGTTCAAATTCGATGCTCTTTTTCCTATAAAGATATGAAATTCATGTTGATGTATATAGTTGTATAAGAGCTGTCGAATAGTAAACATGCTTTTTATTTTATTTTTATTTTATTTATGTCATGCTCAAGATTTTGTTGGGTATCTGCAAAAATATGGATACCTAACGTTGTCCGAGACTGATTTAACAGATGTGACAGAGGAGCAGAAAGAGGAGGCTTTAATGAACTTTCAATTAACCTACAACTTACCGACAGATGGAAAGCCTAATATGGAAACTTTACAATTAATGGAAACGCCTCGTTGTGGTATTTCGGACAACACTTTCGCAATACATCGAGACAAATGGACGAAACGTAAAATTGGGTGGTATTTTTCACCGGCAGATGTGCAAATGAAAAATATAGCAAAAAATGCATTTCAAACCTGGCAGGATGTATGTAGCTTGAGTTTTGAGTATAACTATCACAACCCGGATATAATTATATCTATGACTAAGTCTAATGAAATTTCTTGGCATAAAGGACATAGTAAATGTTTTAAAGATAAATGTCCTTGGCCTTTTGATGGGGAGGGGGGAGTTTTAGGACATGCTTTTTTTCCAAATAAAGATACATGCCTCGAAATCCATTTAGATTCAAGAGAACAATGGGATTTAAAAATTGATGAACCTTCCTCGACGACGTCAACAAATTTATATTCAGTTTTAGTACATGAAATTGGTCACACTTTAGGATTACATCATTCTGATGTTAATACGTCAGTTATGTATCCGTTTTATAGCACTACCAAATTGTCATCAGATGACATAACCGGAATTCAATTCTTATATGGGTCTCCAGTTACATCTACAAAATCAGCTATAACTCCTCGAACAACGTTTAATAAAAATCCAACAACCCCTCACACAAAATTAATCGAAAAGCCGACATCGAAAATTCTTCAAAATGAACCCAAACAAACTAAAGATTTATGTACCATAGATGTCAAGAAATTATCATTTTTAGTCATGAATAAAAATTTATATATATTTTATAAAACGTGGTTATGGATAATGAACCTCGAAACACGTAATATTACAACACAATGTTTAAACATACATAACGTTTTACATATAGGAACCAAATTTAACTCGATAACGGCTGTATACCAACGACCTAATGATGAAATAGTTTTATTTGTAAATAATCAAATATATTTTATTACCTATCCGAGTTATCAAATTCGCAAACAAATTGATATGAAACATTTCCAACTTCCGTTCGAACATAAATTAGTAGGAGCTGTAAATACTTATACAGGAAAAACATTCTTATTTTTTGAAGATAATTTATATGTCGAAATAGATGAAACCTCAATGCAAGCAAAAAGTTATGGTTACGTATCTCGCGACTTTAAAGGTATTCCTCCCAATATGAATGGCGTTTTTAGATACACTAATGGACTATTATATTTCTTCCAAGATGGTCGATACTTTGAATATAGTGAATTCACAGGATCACTGCAAAATAGCGGTAAAATTAATTTAAGTATTTTTAATATTGATTGTCCAAACTTATCTTTATATGAACAACTAAAAATACTTCTCCAAAAAATGTTATTATACGAAAAATCATAGGTTATTTTTCTATTTGTAGAAAGAAATATATTTATATTTATATTATTATTAAATTTTATTAAATATCCTAAGTTTTATTACCTAGTACCCCGCCTATGTATACATATCTTTGTATATCACATTTCATACGTGTTACAGGATGTGGATTTCCGTTAAAACCGCGACGTCACCACCGCCGCCGCCCCCACCGACGGAGGGTGCCCCGCCCCGCCGGTGCACACCCCGATCCCGCCCCCCACCGACGGAGGGTGCCCCGCCGCAGAGGGTGCACACCCCGACGACAATGACCAGAGGGTGCACGATGGACACATGCCATCCACTTCGCTGTCACGGCACTTCCGGTCCAGAACCCGCTTTGTTTATCTACTGTGCTTCTATTATATTTTTCATAACATTTTAATTTACTTATACAATAGATAATAATATAATATATAATATCTACTAGATAGTATCTGCTAAATAAGTACTTATAGTAAAGATATAAATATATAATAAAGAATATCTACTAGATAGTATCTGCTAGATAAGTACCTATAATAAAGATATAAATATATAATAAAGAATACCTACTAGATATTTAGTATTATCTATTCAACACCACTTTTACAAATTTTGACCAGAAAATTTATAGAAGAATAGTAGGCAAATAATATAGAAGTGAGAATATCGTATTCCATTCTTTCTTGGTTTAAAAAATATTGTCGAACTTATTAATTTAAGAAAGAATATTGATTTAATAATATATTATTATTAACCCAATTATTATTATGGTATTTATTATCTACATGATATGTTTTCAAAGTTCTTAGGGAAATGTATGGAAAGAATAGATTAAATGAAATGGTTAGTTTGACAATATAACCGGTTTTCCATAATTATTTTTATAAATAATTTTAATAAAAATATGTATTAAAATTAACCCAGGATCTTAAAAATTTCATGGAAATATTGCTACGTATTCCTACTCTTAACCTATTAACCTAACTAACTTAAACTATTAAAAACGTAACAGAATAATTTTGTAATATTGCAGAATATTTTTAAATTTGCTGTTGTTCGCCTGAAATTAAAAGGAATATTTAATGTTAAATGCCTTTTTTGCTTCTCAAATATTATTATTTTTTTAGTTTTTCTCTATAAGGTATCTAATTGTTCCTTGCTACATTACCTTTCATATTATATAATAAATGTAGCATGTTATCAATCCTCAACAAATTAATTTATTCTTTATGCTTTGCATTGTATTTCATATTTAGAACATTAAATTGTCTGCTTAAAATAATATTTAAAATATGGACTCACTTTCTTCCACTTTTCAAACGTAACCTATTCGATATTTCATCTAAGCAGGTTACATATAGTAACCTATATTTATTTCTTAATTGTCTGCTTAGTTTAATCAGATTTTACTTTCACTGGGTTGGCGAAACGCACATCGAGAAACGTGTAATATTTCGATGTTCGTGGAAATCTGGTTTCCTATTTTTGTTACTGCGTTGAAAGCTCCAGCTCCTTCCCAGGATATATTTATTTTACTTATTTAGTTGTCTGCATAAGATTTATATGTTTTTATAGGCACTAATGTTATGGAGAAGAGTGTAAACGATTTTAATAACACTTGCAATGATTCTAATAATAGTTCTAATAATATCCAAAATAATAATTCTGTGATCAATGTCAATTATCAAAATTATACGAATAACCTAGATTACAAAGAATAATTATATTGAATATTAAAAAAAGTACAGATTACTAATTATAAATTGCATATGACTTTTATAGAATAATACCACAATACACAAAAATTCTATAGACTACACTCGACGCACGTTTCTCCAACAAAGTTGATATCATCTGGAGATGATTAAAACCAGTTTTAATCATCTCCAGTAGTGTATAGTGTTTTGGTATTTTGTGTAAAACTAAGTTAATGTTATCTTCACACCAAATCTTCCGACCTATTCCAGTATTACATATAATGACAAATCTTGTTAACATTAATATCAATAATAATGTTAACAAGAATATCAATGGGAATAATGGTTAATGTAAGTGTAGTAATTCATTTTAAAGACCAATAGAATTAAAAAGCCCAGTATTATCATTATCATAATCTTTTGAAAGTATTACATACTTTTCATTTACTTGTCATTTATTTCTGTAGTTTATATAATAATAGAAAGCCCAATATATTTGGTATGATTGAATTTATTTTAGAGTAAGCTTTAAAAAAATGTAGTAATCCCATTTAAAATTTTGAGGTTGACGTCACGTAACTGAAAATAGAGTTGTAAGGTAAAGTAATAAGCTACATAAATTACGTCTGCACGAAAAATCAATGAAGAAAGCCTTTTGTTCTATAAGAAAGTCATATGGATTTGGTTTGGTAATTGATGGAAAATTATTTTTTAAAATTGTTTAATATAATTATTCTTTATAATCTAACATGATCATATAATTCTGATAACGAACATCGATCACAGAAATATAATTATGGTTACTAGAACCATTGCAAGTATTTTTTCTGCAATGGGTATAAATAATTTTACCGCCTATGGAAACATGTAGACTCCATGTAGGTAACTAAACAAGTAAAATTAATATAGGTTGCTATATATAACCTACTCGAAATAAAATTAAATAGGTTGAATTCGAAATCCAATAAAACAGGTTACGCTTGAAAAGTTCAAATAAATTTCTCCAAAATTTAAACATTATTTAAATCACACATTTTAGTTGTCTGAATATAAAATATAATACTATAGAACATTTGCTACATATATTGACATTATTGGAAAAATTTTAAATCATGAAGAATAATTTGATTGTTGAACGTACTAACGTGCTATATTCATTGTAGAACTTGAAAAATAATGCAGCAAGGAACATTAAATATATTATCCGAAAAATGTAGAAAAACAAAATAGTTTGAAAAGTAAAAAAGGACATCTATCATTAAATAATTTTTTTAAGTCACAAGTGGATATCAGTAAATTTGACAATGTTTTAGACTGTGATAAATGTTTTTTATTATATTTTAAATAGTTTGCGTTAAATGTTAGTAAGTTACTCTTATTCTACGTACATATTATTTCCTTGAAATTTTAAATCTCTAGGTTAATTTTAATACATATCGATTTAATTGTCTCGACATAAAAAATAGTTATCATAAAGTCATTATGTGGTCGAACTAACCATTTCTTTTAATTTATTCTTCCCATATATTTCCTTGGAAAGTCTATAAACCCATCGTACAGAGGGTACCGTATATTAATACATTAATATAATCAATAATATCTTGCTTGTAAACCAATATCATTTTTAAGCATCTTTGTGATTTATGATTAAGAATAAATATTTTTTGAATATCACATTATTTTATTTATTCTACAGCAATACTTAACTAACACTAAAACTCCAACGAACTAATCACTACAACACATTTTATACATTTTATAGAAAACAAACTGAAAAGTCCTGAAATTAAAAATACAGCGTAAAACCGTAAGTTATCATTGAATACAAAATATCGATAAGAAAATATTTGTTTAATTATTTCAAACCTTGATTAAATAATATTTTTGTATTTATCTTAAGTTATGTAAATTATTGTCATATTATTTCAAGAAGTTATCGTTTGTCTTGTATAACTAATGACTGATATAATATGGCATGTAGCATACACATAGAGAGAATATGAAAAGTGGTCAGAAATTATTGTATTGAACAAAGAATATATTTTACATACTATGAAACCCACTGAGTTCGAATCAAGAAGTAAACTTATTTTATATTTGTTAAAGTATTATGTACTACATTATTAAACTTTAATATTTCAGTTAAAGATTTTCTATTTACTTAACTTCAAATCCATTCTAAGTAGCGTACAATGTGTTTAAACGCGATTTCATAGTAGCATTTAATTTAGAAAACCATTTGATCCTGTCGGCTTCATAAAACAGTCCACAGAATTTAATCGTTTGCTTTATATTGGATTTTGTTTGGTTAATTTTAAAGTTATAATTCAGATACATCTACGATTCATTTCCCGAGTTAATTTAAATTTTATTCAAGTTAGTAAAGTTAAATATATTTAAGAGAAATACTTTATAACTTTTAACTAAGGCCTAATATTGGTTTAAATATTTCTGTAATAACAATATAATAGAATTTTTTAAGTGAGTGCAAAATAGAATCAAGTTAAGTGGTTAACGATATATTTAAAACACACTTTAAAATTTTAAGTATTATTTGAATTTTGCATGTTATTTGCATTGCAATATTGTAAGTGTATATCTTAAGACTCGAGAAATAGTGGCAGAATAAAAATATGTGGTTTCGGAAAAAGAATCGGAGACCAGTTTTCCAGTAAATCAGTTTAAATCAATAAATTAAGCAATAGAAAGGAATGAAGAATATAATCAATAAAAATATAAAATTTGTCGGACTCAAAACACTTACTAACCTTTTGTGAAAATTCCAGTATCATCTTGGCGGGAAATTTAAACACTGATTATTTTTACCTATGTTTAGTTATTGAACCTTTTTTATTATATTGGTATAAGTACTTGATAATAATATGATATTATTTTTCACTAATTCCGCTTTGTAATAGCCAACAAAATATAACTGCAATTGAAAAATAATAGATCTCTGCAATCCCAAGTGCTACTGTCAAAAATTGAGATTACCATTATCTCAATATTGTCATAATAATACGATATTATTTTTCGCCTATTTAATTTTGTAATAGACAAAGAACTTAACTTCAGTTGCAAAATAATCCTGCAATCTCAAGTGCTAGTTTCAATAATTGAGAATATCATTCACAGAAGCATCAATAACGTCTAAACAGGAACGATCGTGATACCACAACGATACTTAATTTAATATCAATGTATGTTGATTTAAGGAATAAAATTTACCATAAAACCGATATATGCATATTTACAATGTAAATAGGACTTTCTTTAACATCGACCACATATACAAACGATTAACATTTCTTTATTCGTATATAGTTGTGGATATTGTATAAATGTAAAGTATATCAACACTACTAAAATAACCTTACTAATTTTTTTTTGCTTTATAAATTTCAACTGGGATTTTAGTTTATTATCATTTACACTTTTGTCTAGAAAATGCATGAGCTAGCAAGTCAGCGCATTTTAAAAATAAACAGTTTTAAAACCTTAACATTAAAAAAATAAAAACCTTAACCTTTTCCGCACGTAGAACATCTCTATCTCGAAACTGAGTGGCCGAGAAAAAATAAACCAACACATAAATGCAGAATATATATTTTATGAGACAGTTTTACTTTTTTAAATTTTTCTCAAATAGTCCACCATCGTACTTTCTCATGACCCATGAACAGGGTGGGGTGTATACTATCCACCTCAAAATCAATAAATGAGATTTCAAAAAATAAAACCCGTGTGGCGGGTTTTATTTTTTGAAACCTTATCTGATCGTGCAGAAACACGAGAAAGGGGTCGAGGATCGCTTCTGGGTATAATTCAATGCCTGGCGGCGCTTTAGCCCGAGGAGTAGTTGTTTCCCAGAGCGATTATGTAATAGCTTTGCTATTCGGGAACTACTTTGATAACCGCTTTTCGGTTTGGTGGTTCCTTTCTCGATTTCCGACTTATATGTTACTGACAGAGATCGTATCGATAAAGATGTATACGCCATAAAGTTCACTCGGCATTTGTCCTGAATCGGCGTACCGTGTATGGCACTGATGAGAACTAATAAGTTCGAAACAGCTGTATGTCGTTCGGTTCCGATCCGGGACAAATGTCGAATCCTACCTGTGGCGGGTATTATTTTTTGAAAGGCAGACTTACTTGACTTTTTACTTCAATTATCTACTTAAATGTGTAGTAATTTTATATTAAACTTAAAGTTGCTAGTGCCAGATAAATAGACGTGAAAGGTATGCAGTTATAACAAAATATAAAGAGGATATAAATCCCCAAACGAAACATGAAATGAAACTCCATCAAAAAACATATACTATATTAAATGTCACATATTTCAGACAATTATTGTTTATGATTATATTGTTTATAAACCAATTAGATTAATATCTATTATTTAATTTTAACTGTTGTAAAATAATACTGCAATTAGTACTTTTATGAAATTCCAAATTTATGGTTATCTAACGGAAAAGTGTTTGATATCTTTGTATACAGGGTGTCCTGTTTAAAATGAAACACCTGGGTGATGTTTCATTTTCAAGGAGACGTCATTTTACATTAAATCTGTTACTATAGATGACACCCTTTCCTGTAAAGAACTGTCGACTTAGAATGCTCAAATGTAATCATAGGTCAAATTGTATATAATTTAAAAGGTTTATAGGTCCTGATAACAAAGGTGGTATATTTTTGCTCGTTAGACAATCCATAATCGAAATATTTGATAAAACCTGTTTCAGAAGTGCATATATTCTATACGAGTCTTTTAAGTATAATCTAATAACCTCTAATGTAGATGACAACTGAATTTCATTTGTTTATCTTTCAGGATAGGATAACATAAAGAAAATAATATAAAAACGCTAATAACAATTAATTATTTTTGGTTCAGTTTTGCTTTTTCCTATTCAATACTTCAATTCAATAATGGTTGTTCTATTCGAGTACGTAATAGAGTAGGTGAGAAAAGTTGACAAAAATTAATGGTTTACTTGGAAATACATAATCGCATACGTAATGTAATGAATGCAGCAGTTCAGATAGGTGTATTTAGATAGTTTGTACATGTAGAACTGATCGAATTTAATGTGGATATATTAAACAGCTGTCTAAAGAATTTGGAGTGCTCAGAATAATCGCTAACCTTGCTAGATTCCATTAGTATACAATTAGCCTACATGAGCTAAATGATGATGACCGTTCATAAACCAAATTTGGTTTATAAAATCTGTAATAAAATTTCAGGTAAGAGTACGTTTTCTTTAATGGAAAATGTCAAAAAACACAACCTCAGGTTGTGTTTTGTTACTCCGACAAAAATCATTGTCTTTATCATTGGACGACGATGACAATCTGCATGAAGATGGGCTAGTCTTCCAAAAGGATGGGGTTCCTCCACATTGTGATTTGCGACTAAGGGAATTTTTGAAGAACAGATTTCCTGAACGATGGATCAGACGAAGTGTAGGCAGCCAAATCACCAGATCTTATTTATTTAGTTTAGGTCCATATGGAATAGATGTAGTTCTGCAATAATATTTCACCCAATGATCCGATCAAGAATTAGTTAATCAACAAAAATAAACCACTGCCATTACTAGGGTTAAGAGGCCTTTAAATATTTCCATTTGATTATTTCAAGAGAGTATCTACATATATTAGGGAGAAAATATTAGTGACAATAAAGCATTTCGTGTAAAAATACATTCCCTTCGAAAGGGGACATAGTATAGGCTCTATGAAAATGGGTAGTAATCGCCTTGGTAATTATCTTGTCGATATTAATGCAAACTTATAACTCGTGTGGTTTTCTTACGTTGTGGTCTGTATTACCTTCACTGAGAGGTAACAGTTTCCCTTACAACGTCAAAACTTAATTATCAGGCATAATTGAATTGTTCTCTAGGTGCTAATTTACGCCTCAAAAAATTAAGTTACAGTCATTGCTTTGTGAGACAAATAACTAAGCAATTAAAATGAGAAGTACAAAGGTAATGGAAAGGCTTACAAACATTCAAGGAGCCCTGTGTTATAAAAGATATACCAATTTAAATAGTCGATGTCAGTGTTAATATTATCGAATAAAAAAACAATAACTTGAAGAAGATTAATGTAGCGCTATATTTATTTATTTATTTATTTATTTATTACAACCACTCTACAGGAAAACACATTTACAGAGCAGGAAAGTACAGTGAGTATTCACATTCAATTAAATTAATAAATTTCACAAACATAACAAACAAATGTAATACAAATACGTATATACATATTTAATACCGATGTATATGAAACAATATATGAAAAATAAAAAAGCAAAGATGCGTGATCAGGCACAATAATGTTTAATAAACAAAAGAAGACAGTTAAATATATCGAATTTATCACGGTTGTTATATTTAGTGCACATTAAAAATAGGGGTGAGAGTTTTAGAATATTAGTACGCGGAATAGGATTATATATGTATAATTAATGTTGGCGAAACAACATTTTTAAAATAAAAGTAATATTTATAATTTTCGAGCCAAGAAACAAAGTATTCAAAAGCTAATTTGCATTTATTTTTCCATTTAAAATTATATAGAAAACTCTACATTGGAGGTAAATATTTGAAATATGGGTTAGATGTTTGTAAATGATATTAAAATAATTATACTATCTATATTAATACTATGAAAATTAGTAGTAAACAGTAACATTAAAACAACTTACATATAAGATAAAACAAATTAATATTAGAAAATACGTAAATTTTCATAATCTACATAATAAATAACGAAGACATCAAAGAAAAAATATTTTCCAATGGCTCTCTATGCAGATTTGTAGTAATAAGTTCAATAATTATTAGTCGTTTGTGATTGACAAGTAAATTAACATTACACCTACCAGTGACTACGATTCGCTTTGTACTTATACACACGATAATTTATCAAATTTTTAATTATTAATATGCCGGATTTATTAGAAGAACTGCAAATTGTAATCTTAATTGGAGATAAAACAACAAGTCAACTCAAAGATATTCTTGTCTAGTCTCTCGAAGTCTATTTGCAATATATTTGACAATGTGTATTCCTAAAAGGGGTATGCTACTACGGAATGTGGTGTGGCAAAAAAAATGTATTTCCTAGTGGTGGCGCTGCTACCGGGATTGTATTGCTTTCTCTTTTCAACTATGTGTGTGGACAAGGAGCGGTATAGCGGTTGAAAAGAGAGGGTGAAACAATCCCGATGCCAATGCCTCGAGTGGACGTTCCTGTGTACTGTTTGCCATTGCGACATATAGGAAGTTACATACCCCTGATGCCAACCAACTAATTATGCAATCAACACGGCATAAGGTTTACCACAAATTTTATCCAGCGGGCCCTGTCGAAGACGTACAAAGATCAAGTCGACTTAAAAAACGAAATGATAATTTCAGACTTTAAGATCGCGGTAAATAATTTGCGGTAGAATTTTGGGATCAAATTCTTTGAGATACGTGTGAATGAATATTTATTACAATTTTATTGAAAGGCATTAAGAGCTTTTTTCCCACATGATGGTGAACTCGATTTGGTTCATGAACATATTTAGTTCCAATAATATGGTGGTCCTCTACATTATACTGAAAATGTTTTAAAGCTGATGGATAGGTAGAGGAGGAGCAGTAGAATGACCCTCAAGGTCTCCCTTTAGATTATTATTTATGGAGTTACCAGATAGTTAGGAAAGGAGTTTTTAGTTATGGAAAAGTTTGGTTTACGTGAATCAACTAGGAAATATTGAGGAACTAAATATTAGAATAACGGAGGATATTCGTAAAATTCCGCCTGAGACAGTTAGTTTTTCTGTAAATGTTGTCCAGAATAAAATAGATTATTCTCAAATTTATAATGGTGGCCACTTTGGAAAACTGTTGTAAAAATTTTTGGTTCATTCAGTTCAACTGCTTGGGATAGTGATATTAACGATATGGTTTCATTTTGTTGAACATTTCTGTTATTTATTAAACAAATTTAGATTTATTTTTTGTTGAATTCGGTAGAAGAAATGTTTTAAACCTTTGAATACATATAAATGAAATAATATAGAACAAAACGTAAATATCAAAATAAACAGTTTTAATACCTTACAACGGACTTTTCCGCACGTAGAACATCACTATCTTGAAACTGAGTGGCTGATAAAAAATAAACCGACACATAAATGTAGGATATGTGTTTTATACGACAGTTTTACTTTTTTCATTGGCGACTGCTTCAGTGCATACGTATATCATAGCATATGTATAGGTATCAATACGTTTATGATCGAACGAAAACTTGTTTTTTCATTCATTCGCATATGATACATAACGAATATATGTTTTTTTCGTTCAATGCAAAATCGGCAAATTTTTCTCAAATACTTCATCATCATACTTTCTCATGATCCATGGACAGGGTAGGGTGTGTCCTATCCGCCTCAAAATCAGTAGATGTCATCTGGTAGACATTCGTAATCAGAGTCGAAACTTGATCGACCCGACACGATTTAATTGAGTGATCGTGCTAACAAAAAAAAAAAATCAAATAGTCCACCATTATGCTTTCTCATGACCCATGAACATGGTAGAGTGTGTTATATGCACCTCAAAATCAATAAAAGTCATCTGGGAGACGTCTCCGATCAGAATCAATCAAAACCTGATCGATCCGACAGGATTTAGTATAGTTATCGTGCTAACAATAAATTTTTAAAATGCCGACGATGACGACACACACACAGACGGGATTTAAAAAAAACAATTTTTTTGGATTTTAGGTCGAAAAACGAAAAATAAATGCTAGAAAAAGAAGTTTTTGAGGTATGTTTGTCAAATAAACAAAATACAAGAAAGATAATTTCTAGATTTGAGTCTATTTTCATGTAAAATGTTTATAAAAGGAGAAGAGAGTGAGCGACTTTCTTACAAATTGTATTGTACTCCAAGGCCGACGTAATTAGTATATTTGTTGTCAGCCGCATAAAATACATAAAATTATACTTTAACGACACATTTAAATAATTTCATAAATACTAAATTAGAAATAAGAACTGCACTGGAGTGCACATTAATATCGCCCAAGGCAATGTGCCAAATAATATTGCAGTAGTCCGTAAATACCACATGCAGTGGAGTATTTGTATTTAAGTTGCATTACTTCTAACGCAAATAAGGAATTAGAGGAATAGTAAGTTGTTAAAATAATATAGTATGTTTAGTAATTTATAATAATAAGTCCTCCGTTCGGATCTCCGGGTGAGGACTGTTCCGGGAGACGTGATCGAGTGCAATCATAATAAGAAGTGTAGCATTTCACGAGTCGGAGCGTGGAATGTCAGAAGCATGAGACAGGCAGGGAAGCTAGAAAATCTGAAGATAGAAATGGATAGGTTAGGATTAGATATAGTAGGTATAAGTGAGATGCGCTGGCCGGAAGTAGGAGATTTTTGGAGCGGTGACTATAGGGTAATACACACAGGATCGGTAAATGGAAACGCGGGAGTAGGGATCGTTATGCGGAAGAACGCAGGACAGTGTGTAGATAGCTACCTACAATACAGCGAGAGAGTAATGATGGTTAGGTTAGATTCGAAGCCAGTGGAAACAGTAATAGTGCAAGTATACATGCCTACTTCTAACCACAGCGAGGAAGAGTTAGAAGCCGTTTATTCGGACATAGAGCAGGTAATAGGATTTGTGAAGGGTCATGAAAATTTAATAATAGTAGGAGATTTTAACGCAGTCGTAGGTGAGGGGAAAGAAGGAGAATTTGTAGGGCCTTATGGATTAGGAAACAGAAACGAGAGAGGTAGCAGACTGATAGAATTCTGTGAGAAGCACAAGATGGTAGTCGCGAACACATTGTTCAAGAATCACGTTAGGAGGCGGTACACATGGAAAATGCCAGGAGGGATAGACAGGTATCAGATAGACTACATTCTGGTTAGGAAGAGATTTAGAAATCAAGTAAAAGACTGTAAGAGTTATCCAGGAGCAGATGTAGACAGCGATCACAACTTGGTAGTCATGAAAGCTAGATTAAAGTTCAAAAATCTGAAAACCCGGAAGGATAAGAAACGTATAAATGTAGACATATTGAGGGATCAGAATATGAAAGATAAGTTCCAGGAGAAAACAGATCAATTAATAAATAAAACGAGTAAGGACGAAATCAAGAACGCAGAAACTGAGTGGGAGGGTATCAAGAATAGTCTAGCTTCCGCGGCTACGGACGTTTTAGGACACGATAAAAGGGAAGCTAGGAAGCCCTGGATAACGGACGAAATCTTAAACTTAATGCAAAAGAGACGAGGCTACAAAAACAGACGAGACGAAGAAGGACTGAAAACGTATAAGGCAATAAAGTGGGAAATCATTAGAAAATGTAGAAAAGCGAAAGAACAATGGATAGAGGAGAAATGCAAAGAAGTAGAAGATAAGTTGCAAGTAGGTAAGACCGATGAGGCTTACAAAATAATTAAGAGGAACTTCCGGGATGTAGGAACAATAAGTAGAAATGTTAGGAGTCAATCGGGGGACATACTGATAGGAAGAGAGGAGAAAGCGGATAGATGGAAGCAGTACTTAGGAAATTTATACGAGGGTCAGGAATTAGGAGAGATATTAGAGGAAGAATCTAGCATCGATAGGGAAGATGTAGGAAAACCTATATTGAGAGAGGAATTTGAAATAGCACTAAGGGGGCTAAAGAATAATAGAGCGCCGGGTGTAGATAAAATACAGGCGGAAATTTTGAAATGTGCGGGACAGAAAGTAGTAAATAGGATGTTTGAACTGGTAAAATATATATACGAAACGGGCGAGATGCCGGAGGATTATAAGAGGAACATTATCGTTACTATACCGAAAAAGAGAGGAGCCGACAAATGCGAGAACTTTAGAACGATTAGCCTAACTTCCCATGCTTCAAAAATCTTAACTAGAATAGTGCAGAAGAGGATGGAAAATAGAGCGGAGGAAATACTAGGAGAAGACCAATTCGGGTTTAGGCGAAATAGGGGAACTCACGAAGCTATTCTGGCGCTAAGAGTAATGTTAGAGAAAACAATAGAAAAAGGAAAGAACGCTTATATAGGATTTGTAGATTTAGAAAAAGCTTTTGATAACGTAAGATGGGAAAAAATGTTCGAGATACTAAAGAGCGCGGGAATGAAGTATAGAGATAGGAGAGTAGTACACAATCTATACATAGAGCAAACTGCTGTTATAGAAGTAGAAGGGGAAGAAAGGGAAGTAGGTATTAGGAAAGGAGTAAGACAAGGATGTACGCTATCACCACTAATTTTTAATCTGTACATCGAAGAGGCGATTAATGTGGTAAAAGATAGAGTAGATTTCGGGATTAAAGTACAGGGACAGAAACTAAAAATGCTGAGATTCGCGGATGATATAGCAGTATTAGCATCTAGTAAGGAGGAACTAGAATCAGCATTGAACGAAATGGAGGCAGTGTTGACAGAGGAATACGGAATGAGGGTGAATAAAAACAAAACTAAAGTGTTAGTGTGCAGAGGGCGCGAGAGCAGAGCAAAAACGAAAGTACAAATTAATAATGAAAGATTGGAGGAAGTTAAAGACTTCACTTATTTAGGAAGTAAAATAAATTGGGATGGAAGAAGCGATAAAGACATAAAACAAAGAATAGCGCAGGGTCGAGTAGCTTTTAACAAAAAGAAAGCACTTTTATGCTCGGGGGTAATAAACTTAGAAACAAGGAAGAGATTTTTGAAAACATATGTATGGAGCACGGCACTTTACGGCTGCGAAACCTGGACGGTAGGGGAAGCAAGTAGGAAGAAATTAGAAGCTTTTGAGATGTGGTGTTACCGAAGAATGATGAAAATACCATGGACTGATAGGGTTAGAAACGAAGAAGTATTGGAGAAAGTCGGCGAGAAAAGGAGTATGTGGAAAAACTTAAAGAAGAGAAGAGATAGAATGGTAGGCCACTTGCTGAGACATGGGGGAATAGTCCGCGATATTTTGGAGGCAGAAATAGGAGTGAAGAAAGGCAGAGGTAGGCCTAGATTAGACTACTGCTCGCAAATAGTAAGGGATGTAGGTTGTAGCACAATTAGCGAAATGCGTAGGTTAGCACAAGATAGGAGAAGCTGGAGGTTAGCGTCCAACCAGTCTTAGGACTGATGACCTAATGATGATGATGTTTAGTAATTTGTTAAAGAAATTTTATAAACTGCGTTTATATACACTCACAAATATAATCTAAGACGTTAACTCGTTTCTATTTATCGAGCATCAAACCCAGATTGCATAGATTTAGAATAATATATCTCGTTTATATCAATAAAGGTTATTATACGTATGTATTTTACCATATTACAAAATACTTCTTTTTACGTAATCAACTCGGACAATTTTATCATTATTAAGCTTTATAGGAAGTTGAGCTTTGTATTAAAAAAAATACGTTATGACAATTTACTCATTCTTGTTTTTTACACACGAAAACTATAACGTAGGGCAGCAGATTGATGCACTTCTAATAGTAGGCATCTATGTCAGAACCAGCACGAGTACTTCAAGCAGCGTATCGCCGTTTGGCTAATAGCATTGCTGTTGGCCACTATTTATACCTAATCGCAGAATTTCGGATATGAATATATTCTATACTGATAGAATATATGCGGATTTTTAAAGCATTCGACATTTTAAACAATTTTATTTCGAATACTATCTATTGCGTATCTTCCCAATTTAGAGTTTCCTCAGATGCACCTTGGAATTATGTTTTAGCGCTCTTATAATTTGACACATTTATAAATAACGTGATACAGGTATATACGTTAGACATATAATTGGTTGGGGAAGACGATATTTCGGTTTTTCCCAATAGATGACTTTAATATCTCTAGGAAGACTTACTGAATACAGCTATACACTACAGCGCGTATGAAAGGTAACAGTCCACAGAATGGTCTGTATATAAAGGAAGCGTCATTCGTTTACGCAGTCAAAAGCTATTGCGCGTTGAAAATGGAGATTCCAGAAGGTCATTTTTGGCATATTTTGCTCTTTTACCTCCGAAAAGGGAAAATGCAGTGCAGACTTATCGAAAATTGTTTAGTGTTTATGGTTATGAGTGCTTAAGTGAACGCCAGTGTCAGAATTGGTTTCTTCGTTTTCGTTCAGGAAATTTCAATGTTAAAGATAAACCTCGCCCTGGCTGGTCAATCGTTCAAACAGTCGAAATTTTGGAAAAAATCGAGGTAGACCGACATATTTTATCTCGCGATATCTCTACGGAACTAAACATTGACCACAAAACGGTTTTGAACCATTTATGTACATGAACCATTTATGTACATTTCCATTTGTGAAACGCTGTTGAAACGATACGAAATCGAGCCATTTTTGAAACGAATGATAGCGGACGAATAAAAGTGGATCACGTACGACAATGTGTGAAGAGGATCATGGTCAAAGCCTGAAGAAGCTTCGCAAACGGTTGTAAAGCCCGTATTGACGCCAAGGAAGGTGAGTATTTGGTGGGATTGGAAAGGACTTGTTCATCATGACCTACTGGAACCTGTCTAAACCATTAACTCGACTCTCTACTGTCAAACGGCCAGAATTGATCAATTAGAAAGGCATTGTCTTCCATCACGATAACGCTAGACCACACATATATTCATCGACTCAGCAAAAATTGAGAGACCTTGGCTGGGAAGTTTTGGTGCATCCACCGTATAGCCCGGACCTTACCCCAATCGGCTACCTTTTATTTCGGTCTCTGCAGAACTCTCTTAATGGTTACAAGCTGGCTTCAAAAGAGGCTTGTGAAAATCACTTGGTTCAATTCTTCGCCCAGAAATCTCAGAAGTTCTACACTGACGGAATTATGGTTTTACCAGAAATGTGGCAAAAGGTCATCGATCAAGACGACACATATATCAGTGATTAGTGTGTGAAATTTATATGAATAAATTCCCTTTGAAGAAAATGGAAAAAACCGAAATTACTTTTTCCCCAACCTTATTATTTGCTACATGTAGATGACCTAAAAATATTTACAGAGATGAAAGTATCGTATATATCTAAAAATATTGTCAAATTTTGTAAAGTGCAAAGTAAAAGGGTAGACTATCAGGTACCATTATGCCACCTCCATGAGAGCTACCAATTTGTAGTTCCATCCATCTCCATCGATCTCACTTCCTCAGTCATCTCTTCATACTACATAAATATACTAAAGAGTACATACGATATATTCGATGATAGTCGATGAAGATAAACCGTTTCAACCAATAATCCATTCCCCAAGAAACCTCTTAACAAAACGAGGAAGAGTAGTTCCTCGTTTTGTTAAGAGTGAGAGGTAGGCCTTTAGGATATACTCGTCAGTTTCATCCTCCGGATTGGATCCTTTACACCTAGGTACATAATACAGAATATAACATGGAGATTATTATTTGGCCTAGAATATTCCGTCAACAATGCTATTAGAACTCATATATCTGCACGATATAGATTCAAGTAATATTTTGCTAGTTTGCCATAAGGCGCAGTCAATAGTAATTTTGCTTGTCTAAAACAGCTAGTTCTTTTCGCTTGTCATTTTGGCGCTTCAGCGTATATTATTTTATGGTACAGGATTGTTGTCCAATATAATCTAAACTTGATTACTCCTCGCTTTAATATTTAGAAAACAAACTAACATTGAGTAGTACATTGACATGTTAGTAAATGCAAGGCCATTTACTGGCAAACACTCGCATATTTTTAATTATAACCGTGAGAACAATACTTTAGCTCTTTGAGACGTTGTTATATATAATACCATTTAAATCTCACATTGAAAATATTTCAAAAATCTTAAAAAGTATGGCTTTATAAAAAGTTAAAGTCAATATTTTGTGCACACAAGCACATTGTAAACATTGTATCGTTATTTTGTGAAATCTAGGCTAAAATATGCATCACTTTTTACTGTATTAATTACGACATACACATTCTAGAAAATATTCAGTGAGGCGTCAGTAATTTCAGTATGTTTAACATTGAAGATAGACGCGGATATATATTTATTTTTTTATATAATTAATATCCATAATAAACTAATCTGCCAGAAGATGATGAACAAATTACTTATTCACGTTCCTAAGCCGGCTTCTAGATAAAGATAGACATTTTTGCTGAAAAATCGATTAAAAGAATGAAATCCTCCATACAATTCTTTGGCTTCGTCAATATCGTTGATCCTATATTTAATAAAGTAAATGCTAGAAGCAGTAACATTCTACATATGGTTTGTGTATTTAAGTCACATCTAGGTTTGAGATGTAAAAGTTTGTTACAAAGTGCAAGTCTACTGTCTTTTAAAAATAGTCTTTAATGTCATATAGCATCTAAATCAAATTTTGTATAATGGATCTTTGCGCGTGTATCAATTTAGTGACGACGCACGGATCACATGCTACACCATTCGAAATTGTTACTAATATGCGACAATTACCAGCACATATGTCTAGCGACATATATTTCAATCAACTCGGTACGGCATAGACAATTAATAATTTACCGAACAAAATGAAATTATGAAGTCACGTCCTAGTTTTATTGTATAATTTGATTCATTGGCGTCTCAATATTTCTGTAGAATTTATTTCATTTATTTTGATTTTTGTTGAATTTATTTCATTTATTTTGATGGAAATATCACTTCCATTGAATGTTCCTGTGGAGAACCTTTTCGTTACCCTGTCATGGGTTGACGGAGTTGTATAGTTTATTTCATCGCTAATAAAAAATCTCAAAACATACCGTGGCTTGTTTTTATGGCTAGGCTCAGGTAGACTGTTCCGTTTATCGGCAAGATAAGAGAGTTATTTGGCAAATAGCGATGAAATGAATAGTATTGTACTAACTGTTACCCTAAAATGTGTTTTCGGCACGACACTATTCAAAAATATCAGTTGATTGATTCATACGATTATTACCTGTGACGCACACGTATAAAGCCATTATACAAACTATATATATATATATATATATATATATATATATATATATATATATATATATATATATATATATATATATATATATATATATATATATATATATATATATAATTTTATTCTACTCGGTACACAGAGTTAGCACAATTCCTCTAACGATCGATCGAGTATTTCGACTATTATTAAATTGCTTTATTTTCTTTTTAATTTGATATTGTTTTAAATTTGTTAATATGATAATAGTTTTAACGTATACAATAACAAATACTCAAAATGTGTTCCATTGTCGTTGTGGAAACGACCCAATTGAATATTCAAATCTAAGAATTCAGTTCTGGATCAAAGATATATTTTTATTAATTCTAATATTTCAAGCATTAAAAAAAAGATTTAACTAGAGTAGGGTATAAGATTGAATTTAAAACTCTATTTGTTATTTAACTATACTCATAAATATGTGACAGTAAAAAATTCACTTTCCCTATATTGTATTATAATAGTGAATTTTTTTTCTCATAACGAATACAGTAAAACCAATATCAGTTAGTAGTCCTCATAAAACTCCGAACAGCTTGCCTTACGAGTTAGGGTTTTCCCAACTTGGTCAGTGTGGCATTTTTTAGAATCGCCCTTTGATTTAAGTTCCGGATAATCTTACCGAGAGACATGGCAGGATATAGGCAGGCAGGAGGTGTTTTCAGAGATAGATTCTTAGATAAACTTCTAAAAGTTAGGAGTATAAACTTGGAATAGGCTAATACATTACAATATTATGACCGCTGTCGAATGGTACTAAATAAAGTGTTTCATTGTATGCTGTCAAGTACTATACGGTAATAGAGTTTACTGTTTCATCGTACTTCGTAGTATTTAAAAATATATATACCAAAACAATGTCATATTTTATAAAACATTTACCATACCATGAGCCTTATTTACAATAGAGACACCTGGATGCTTTCGTTATTTTTTGAAATCCAGATTTGGCCATTGACACAATTGTAGTCCTATATAATACATACATTTCGAGGAAACCAACTTGTGATAAGGTTTGGTGTTGGAAATCAAACTTATATTCTCAACAAATTGTCTAATAACTTCTTTCGATATCTTCAACGCGAAGCAAAATATCGAGAATGGTGTCCACTTAGGCCGTTGTCTCAGTTTCTTACTTAAATCTGAGTTCCTACACCAAACTTCATCACAAAATTCGCAGTTTTAGTTTTTTTAAATATTTTTCCACATAGGATTACAATTTTGATTTTGAAATTAATAGGATGCCATGAAAACAAGAACTATGATTAAATTCAATATCAATTTGACAAAAGTTTGAGTTATAGTATGTAAAACTCTAATTTACAATCGTATAATGTGTTTGCTTTTAAGGGGAAAAAATGAAATAATAAGGTTATTTGGTGATGGGGTTCATAGTATCAAAGAGGTAGCCGCAGAATTTAACCGAAAACTTAGATTGTTTACGAGTCGCCATTAGTCATAGAACTGTCGCCATAAATGCTTCTTCAATGAAACTAGTAGTTTTATTAAAATATCTCAGAATGATCAACTTCATCGACTACATCCGCATCCTAAAGATAATGTAATCTTAGTAGCAAATCAAGCGAATCCCAGGGTGAGTCTATGTGATTTAGCGTCTCAACTGCAGATATTTCTGTAGAAAATTAGTAGAAATTTCACTCGTCATAAAATGAAGAATCAAACCAAAGTTTCTACATACTCTGAAAGAAGGTGATGAAAATAAAAGGTCAGAATATTACTGGGTCCAGTGAGATTCTTAAGACGGCCGAAACATTCTACATTCGATACGGAAATTTTGTTTACTGATGACCTACATTTACCACTAATGGTACCGTCTAAAAACTGTAGATACTGGGTTACAAAAATCCTCATTTAGTTATTAATAGTAAAGATCCGTATTCAGAGAAAGTTAACTTGGAATTTTAGGAGAGAGAATAATGGGTTCGTCTTTCTTTAATAACTCTAAATTCTAAATTCTAAATAAGTTAATTAAATGCTAAGCGTTTAATTAACTTTTTTGATGTATAATTATGGGATACAATTAAAAATCTTCCTCTTCATGTGCGACAGGATATGTTTTTCCAGCTAGATGATGCGTCAATCCATAATTCCATAATTGATGATCAGTGGTTGAGTTAACATTTTCCAATGCGCTGGATAGAAAGAAATGGTTCTTTTGAAGTCTAACCTCCTAGTTTCCCCGGTATTTCACCATTAGATTTTTTTTTTGGGGAACAATGAAGAATAGAGTTTACAAAACAAGGCCAGAAATCTAGAAGAACTTATTAGTTACATTATTAGTTACATTATTAGATGATTAACTATCGAATTAAATTAAAATTTGTACTTACGTATAATGAATAATTAATTCAAAAACTTACTTCAATTACCCAAAGATAATTTTTGGACACACGAACTTCCTTCCCCAGAAAGCCTACAAGCAGGCTTAAGTAGAGGAAGGTTACACATATAAACGCGGACAAACACCCAGCACTGAGGGAAATGCCAAGTTCCCTCCGGTGAGAATCGAACTCACGCAGACAATGTGCCCAGTATTTGGCCCAGTTGTCACCCTGTTACCAAATATCAAGTCAGCATCACCGCGGCACTATGAGAATGATACCATGTATCACCCATCCAAGTCGCAATCTAGCTATTCGTTGCTTGACTTCGAATAGTGCAGGTCCGACAATGAACGGAGTACTCTTGTTTTCTTTGTTTTATTTTCTCTTAAAATGTATTTTTTGTCAAATTGACACTTCTATTCAATATTTTTTGCATATCCATGGCATCCTATTAATTTTAAAACTAAAATTGTAAGCGTACTGCGGAAAAGTATTGAAAAAACTAAAAATTCAAATTTCGTAATGAAATTTTGTTGGAGTTTCCCTCACGAAATGGAGTTGGGGTTGGGGTATTGGGGATCAAACTGACAGATTCTGAACAACTTTTTCTAATAACTTTTGTCGATATCTTCAACGCGAAGCATAATATCGATAATAGACCTCATTTAGGGGGCTCCCGTTGTCTCAGTGTGTTATTTAAATTTAAGTTGGTTGCCTCGAAATGTACGTCTTATATAAGACAACAATTATATCTTATATAGGACTACAATACATTTTACGATATAATTAAATCCTAATCTAAATAGTGAATCTAAATGATGTACTTTTAGTACTTATATTCTAGTACCTAGTACTTCATCACAAAAGTCTGTTAATAATAATAAACGAAGTCAATTGAGAAACGTATTTATTTTCAAGTTGACGTAATTAAAGCCACCATTTGCAATACTATGGCTAATTGAATTAATGACAAAATTGCAACCCCCATTTTTTACAGAAGTACAGATCTGCTTCTTGTGTATTGACAGCGAGACATCATACTCATATTATATACACTATTATATAAAAAAACGTTCAATGGCATTATTTGATGACATGATGCATATGCATTTAATGTGTGTATATGCATTTAATGTATATACACCATTCTACCACTAGTTGCGATATATGTATTTCTAACCTTGAATTTAATACGGTTTCTTAAATGTATCGAATGCATAAAATTTTGTTTTGTATAATAATTATATTTGTCATTCATTAGCTTTTGTAGAATTTCTAGATCGAGAATATGACGTGTTATGCTTGTCTGTAGATCTTCTCTCTACAACATAGTTTCTTAAGTAATCCTCATTTAAAATAACAATTTTATTATTTCAACCCCTAGTGTTATCATAGTGATATCAAGAATAATAGAATAATACATTACTTTAGGCACAGAGTTGCAACCACAGTTTATCGACAATAATTGAATCCACCTACTATGAGTTATACAAAATAGTTATGGTAAAAATCTTTAAAATCCTACACTCACTATAAAAATATTCTGCCAATTTGATATATTAAAGTATATGCTAAAGTTTTTAAATATTCTATATAAAAAAACCTGTAAAATATAAGTATAAATTATAAATACCAACCTTATATATATATATATATATATATATATATATATATATATATATATATATATATATATATATATATATATATATATATATATATATATATATATATATATATATGTGGGATTATTTGAAAGAAAATTGTATAATTACTTATGTGATAGTATTATTACTGAAAAAATATGGATATAAAGTAAATGATATGGTGAATTGTAGTACGTCGTTTAATGTTTTAGGCACTCTTCTTTATATTGCGCCGCGTCGTTCGTCTTCACTTTTGTACCGTCACACTCGTTCTGTTCACACATTGCTACGACACGCCGTCGCGAAGGTCAATGCCGCACTTTGCGAGGTTGTCGGATTGTCCGCTAAATCGCGAGATATCCTACAGTTCGGCCGTCAATTAATACTTTTTTTGCAAAAATAAACAGGTGTAAATCGCTCCAATTCATTAAATGAGACATGTCTTCCATATCCTCAATCCATTTTTCCACATGATATGATCCAGTGCCATCAAATTTTCGAACCGAATCCTCAATGTCCTTGAAATTCATAGAAAAATATGGTGTTCGATCTTCAGAAATCTGTGATGCTGTTCCCAACATCTCCTCTTGGCGTCTTTCCTCTTCATCTTCTTCGTCATCTTCTTCGTCGTCTTCTTCGTCGTCCTGGTTATTTCTTTCTTGTAAAATATTTAAGTCTGTGAGACCCCGACAGATATATTTTACTAAAGCATCTGTTCCTTCATCGTAGTTCACTCGTAAAATGTTGGCGAAAGATACTAAATCGTTAACCGAAAATGTATCGCTTATGTATTTTAGCTTAGCATTGTATTCAGCAGAACTTTCACTGAAGTCAAAACCGGAAAATTCGTTTAGTCTTTTCCTATTACCGCGATCACAGTCGGTACCGAAAATTAGCTTATGAAACTTTCGTATCACTTCCACGGGAGCAACTTTAATATTGTCCACGATTCCCGCAATTTATCCTTAAGTAGCCATTTTTATCAGTTTATTTCGTTCAGTTCGACAAATCACACGCGCACTAATAAAATGTCTAAATGTGTTTACAAGTCTATCGGCTGACAATAGTTTCTATGTCCTAATTGTGTACATTAGGAAATGTCTGTAAAAGTTCATCAAAGTACACAAAAGTTTACTAGAGTACGCAAAAGTTCATAAAAATAATTATTGTACAGTTCTTATATATGCACTTGTTTTATTCAAATACTTAAATACGGTCCTGTATATTTTAAATATGCAAACAATAAAAGTCTGAAGCCTTAACTTTGATAAGTTTTTATACGAATAATAATCTAAATAAAGTCCACTAAATACGATACTACACAGTTATGAATGAATGAATGTCTTGTTCTTATAACTGCAATATCACTTTCAGCTGATTTTATCAACTAGTAAAAATGTAAAATGTACTTACAATATTCCTTTAGTAAGTTATTTTTGTGCTACTGATTTTTAGCTCGAGTTGATAGCTATCCCTGTTGTTTTCTTCGTCTTTCTTACGTCTTCCTGGTGACTAGTTACCGTCGTCGTATCTAGCCAATTTCTTGTGTACGTCTGCCGTCTTAAATACTTTTTCACTTCTCCGTCTTACGTCTTCCTCGTCTTCTGGTAAAAATCTTCCACGTCGTTTAAGTCTTTATTTGTGCACATACTTCATACTTTTAAATGTTTATAAGTTCTTTTTTCACTCAAACACGTAGCGGCATAATACTACCCGTAAAGCAAATTATTCTTTTCTTATCTCTATCCCTATCTTTATCCTGGTTGAGCCCCCAAGTTTGTGGGATTATTTGAAAGAAAATTGTATAATTACTTATGTGATAGTATTATTATTGAAAAAATATGGATATAAAGTAAATGATATGGTGAATTGTAATACGTCGTTTAATGTTTTAGGCACTCGTCCCTATATTGCGCCGCGTCGTTCGTCTTCACTTTTGTACCGTCACACTCGTTTTGTTCACACGTTTCTACGACACGCCGTCGCCAAGGTCAATGCCGCACTTTGCGAGGTTGTTGGATTGTCCGCTAAATCGCGAGATATCCTACATATATATATATATATATATATATATATATATATATATATATATATATATATATATATATATATATATATATATATATATATATATATATATATATATATGCGTCAGAAGGTAGAAGGTATGTTGAAGAAAATATATGTAAATAAAACACCCTGAAACTGTATTGAAGTAATCAGCTCCTAATCGTATAAAGACTCACTTACAGCATAACATAAAGGTGGGTATAAAACTGCGCGCAGCGCAACCCGCACGGTATGTGCACCGCGCGTTCGTTGCTCGTCCAATGTTCGTTGAAATTATTCATTTTGAAGAATCTTCTGCGATCCAGAGGAAAGTCACGAACATTTAGTAGATATTTTGCATTGTAGATAATCATGTCTCTGTCGCGCGATAAAAATTACACCGTTTAGGTGATGAGTGATGCTTTCTTGTTAATGGCAAGTTTATGAAAAAAGAGAAGAAAACAACGACGTTGGTAGCACACTAACTTGTTTTAAAAGCGGAATGATACCTACCGAGCTTAATATGGACTTGAAATAAGGGGTGAATATAAAAATTTTACTCGAATGTCACCGCCTGTCTTCGAGAATCAGCTGCAAAAGATTGGTCCTCATATTTCCAAAAAAGATACTTATTTCCGCACTCCGATTTAAGATCAAGACAGGCAAATATTAATATTTGTTATTCACAATATATTTTTGTGAATTGTTGTTTATAACTCGCTGTATAATTTTCGGCGACAATAGGAACAAAATAGCAAATGTAAAAAGCAACGACAAGCATCGATATATCTATATATTTTTTAATTTAGGGATCTAGTTTCCAGTTTTCCCGCTGAATGGACGATCAACAAAAACAACGAGCATCTCGCATCCCCGTCGAAATGTGTACTGCGAACACATAAAGCGTTCGTCGAAAAAACCGACACGAGGTGGATCGTGATGCGCCGTGTGCGTGCGGTTCGTGTGAAATTCAAAAACCCAGTACTAATCTAGAGAACTTGATGCACACACGCGATGCGCACACGGAGCGGCGAGCAGATGTATACGCAACTTAACATTAGGACTTAGCTACGTAACTCAGCTACAATATTTATTTTTTTATATAATATTTGTTATTATTTCTTCGGCGACATTTGTTATGTATAATAATTGTGTAAAATTAAAATGACTGGAAAACAATGAGTCAAGGTAGAGACTTCCTCTCAATATTGCTGATTTCATAAATATTGTACACTAGCCAATAAGTTGGTTTCACTAACAAATTAATAAACTATTTCATAAAATATAATGTTGGTAATCTGAAAGATGGTAATTGTAATTTATTTTCTTGAATATCAGCTTTTAAACTGCATGAAGATGCGCATATATCCTTCATATTACTACACAACGAGTTTATATAATAATTTGCTAATATTTATATAATAATGTTGTCATAATTTATTGTGGTAATAATTACAGATCAATTTGGCTCGCAAATACTTACTTTATGGTATAAAGTAAGTATTTGCGTTTATTTTGTATAAAATATTATTTGCTTTTTAGAATAGAATAATTTCAGATATTTTTTACGTTGGCATAAACGTTTATTTAATTTGCACGTACGATCCCATAACTTTAAGTAACAGTTATTAATTTTGACTAGAAAGCATGTGTAATACAATGTTTTTCTGCAGATAGACAGGGCAAAAGGTCACAGATATACTTATTACTTTGTACTATTTGATAAGAACTTTATAGACGTTTATGATTATTATTATTATTAGAAAAATGCATTAATTATTGTCGGTTTACGTTGTAATGTCACCTCCACTATCATACAGAATTAAAAAAAAGCTAAAAAATTTTTTTTCAATTTTTTTTTAGACGATTACATTACTTTTCCGGAGTGCGAAAAAGTAAAACGTAGTACTCGTATAACTATGACTAGATGTGTGTGTATTCTATGTAAAAGTTTGGTAAATCGCTACAATCTATTATGTTGCGCATGTCGATGCTTGTAGAATTAAATTCCGAAATATATGAATTTCTATTGACCTCTAGAATATATGATCCAAATTGTAGGATACTAGATGATATTTCTATTTGCACATTATTTGCATTGTCTAGTCTGATAAACTAACTTTGAATAATTTACAAAATGTGAATAATATTTATAATTAATATTAAACTAAATAAATATGGAATTATAAATTTCGTTAAATGAAATGGCATATAAATTGGATATATATAGAAATGCATTTCAACGAATTCACAAAACTAGCTCCGGTATAAAAATTACCGATGAAGTAATTGTAAACAGGTGTATTAAAATATTCAGTGTTTGTTGACCAGCCTTGTAATAATGTTTGTAATATCCAATGCAAATAAAATCAGGCCGTGATAGGCAGAAAGCATTACGCAAATTCCTGTCGATTTAAAATTCTGTTTAGAACGTTATTGTAAAATTAGTTTGCTTATATAGAAGAATATTTGAATATCAGTATTGGGTAAGTCTTCATAAATTGATTCTATTGTATTGTGCTAGTCATCTTGAATACATTTAAATATCCTGGAACGAGCTTGAGAAAATAGGTGCTCCGTTCGATTTGTCACAATAAACGGTTTTCTGTATTTTATGTTCACAGAATATCCATTGAAAAGAAGATACACGTATGACAATGAAGGGTTTTTTATATTTTCCAAGATTTTATTGTAAATGAAAATTGTACTAATAAAGTTACAATGTAGTTGTAACGTACTTAATATATGAAGTGAATTTATGTGACGTGGAGTGATATGAGGTAGTGAGATGTATCATGAATAAAACCCTTAAATTTGTTTCTGATTTTATTAGGCTAATTGGAATGGTTAACCATTCTGTTTGCGTTTCGTTGTTAAAGGTTTTTGTTTATTAAGAAAAATTATTTAATTACTTATATATTATTTCCATCGGACCCAGGAGAAGGTATGTATCTGCTCGGATAGCAGGGCGGCGTTGGCAGCCCTGAATTCAGCAACGACAAAGTCGAAGCTGGTCTATAATTGCTATGAAGCATTGAACCACTTGGCAGGGAAGGGACCGGTGGAACTCTTATGCATACATGGGCGTAGTGGCATTAAGGGAAATCTAATTGCAGATGACCTTGCCAGACTAGGGACCAGGGAAAACTTCTATGGACCAGAACCTGCAGTGGGAATAAGTCGGAATCTGATCAGAGACCGCATCAATGGCTGGGCAAGAGACCAGCACAATAAAAGATGGAGAGGAGTAACGGATTGTCGAATAACCAAACTCTTCATCGAATACTCAGAGATTGAGAAATGGGCCCAAGAATTCATTAAATTGAACAGGCACAAATCCAGAACCCTGGTGGGAATCATAACGGGCCACCATAGTAGCCTGAATGCATATAAGCACAAGCTGAGGCTGACTGATAGCCCGGCCTGCAGATACTGTGAAGAAGACGAGGAAACCTCGATTCATCTTCTTTACACCTGCCCCGCACTGGAGGAGAAGAGGTATCTTATATTAAGGACCCCTGTTATCCTAGAGGAGCCGAGGCTTAAGGCGGGGGACGTGCCTAAATTTCTCCTTTTATGGGATAGAATTTTTGGATAATGACCCGGATAAGAGGGGATCGCCAAGGGACTACCCATGCGATCAATGGCTGATGAGGCCCAAACCTATATAATATAATAATAATATATATTATTTTTGACGTTGAATAGTGATGTTCTTGTCTCATTGAAATTGCAAATATCTGGTTTCCATATGCTGCTTGCAGATTTTCATAATTGATGAAATTGATAAGGAGACAATGTAGCTATGGACATATAGCTTATTTCATCTCTATTTGCCAAATAAAAAATCTCAAACAGCTCTTATCTAATACCGTGGCTTGTTTTTATGGCTGGGCTCAGGTAGACTGTTCCGTTCCGACGATCGGAAAGATAATATAAAATCCAAATACAATCCATTTATAAATAAGCAATTTTAAAATCTTAAAACGGACTTTTCCGCACGTAGAACATCTCTATCTCGAAATTGAGTGACCGAGAAAAAATAAACCAACACATAATTGCAGAAAATGTTTTTTTGCGACAGATTTACTTTTTCAATTTTTCTCAAATAGTCCACCATCATGTTTCTCATGACATATGGACAGGATGGGGTGTATCCTATCCACCTCAAAATCAATAGATATCGTCTGGTAGATGTCCCCAATCAGAATCAGTCGAAACCTGATCGATCCGACACGATTTAATTGAGTGATCGTTCTAACAAAAACAAATTCTCAAATAGTCCACCATTGTGCTTTCTCATGACGCATGAACATGGTAGAGGCGTTCTCTCTACCTCAAAATCGATGGGTATTGTCTGGGCGACGTCCCCGATCAGAATCAGTCAAAGCCCGGTCGATCCGACACGATTTAGTTGAGTTATCGTGTTAACAAAAAAAGAAATTCGTCAAATAGTCTACCATCGTGCTTTCTCATGACTCATAGACAGGGTGGGGTATGTCCTATCGACCTCAAAATCAGTAGGTGCCATCGTGGAGATGTCCCCGATCAGAAGCAGTTAAAACCCGATCGATCCGACACGATTTAGTTGAGTTACCGTGCTAACAAAAAATTTTCTCAAATAGTCCATTGTGCTTTCTCATGACCCGTGAATGGGGTGGGGTGTGTTCTATCCAACAAGAATATATGCCGACGACAACGACAACCACAATAACAACGACGGTACACACACACACATAATTATTTAAAAACCATTGTTTTTCTATTTTTAGACCGATAAACGAAAAATAATCCCTAGAAAAATTTTTTTACACGGTTACATTATTTTTCCGCGTATAGTGGAGTGCAGAAAATTAAAAATGTGCTTCAAAGCAGTTTATGACTGATGCTGTTAAAACTTCTGTGATCTTGATTTAATAGTTAAAATAAATATTGATAAAAAAGTTGAAGATGCCATTGATATGATATAAAAAATCAAAATCTGCTTCGTAGATAATTTTTGTCTGATTCTAGAAAATTCATGCATAATAAATTACATTATGTGAAGGAATGTTAACTGCGATCAGTGTTTTTGTAATCAGCAAGTGTAATCAATATCTGCCGTGGTTTTAAATTAAAATTCGGAAATTTCTGTTTCATTTTTCAACCCCTTCGCTTCAGGAAGCGGATATATATGAAAAAAGATGGCGTGAGGAGATACATCGAGATGAAAAACGTTTTGACCAGCCATTACATGTGGTTATTGCGTCTGGTATGCTTGCCATAAGACACAAAAATGTACATCAGGAAATATTTACAGTTACAGTGGTACTTTTGTACAGTGGTTATCTGTTTTTTAAAACTCTTTTGATAAAAAATATATATAATTTTATTTGTATTTTCAAAAAATGTCTCATACAAAATGGTGTACAGACCGAGAGCTGTCTGACATTCTAAAGTAACATCCACGTTATGCGGAAAAATACATTATTAAAGTAAGAGATTAGTCCACATTATTAAAGTACGCGCTTAATACGGATCCATGTTCCCAGATTTCATATATATTATTATATGTATGAAATCTGGGAACATGGATTAACGTAAAGTAATGATTTAATAATATTCCTGTAATTGGTCGCAATGATCGCAGTTTCAATGATGCAATGCATCTACTAATTTAGAGCTTACAAAGTTACACTTCAAGAGTCAATTACTTTCAATGGATAGGAGAAAATATTTGACGCCGACAATTTTTTTTAATAATATTTACTGAGAATCTTTAAAATGATTCCTCAGATTTACAAGTATTTCAATCGTTTTGTATCCAAAACTTAATTTAAAAAACAGTTTTAATACAAAACCCATACGGAGCATATATCTAAATATTTACATACTGAAAATGTACATATTTCAGTAAAACAAATACGTAAGCGGGGGTTACTTTACATACTTTTAGATTTCAAGTGAAAAATTCGTGTACTTCTCTATCGGTTGGAGAGGGGGAAAAGTTTCTACGATTGGGGGAGGGCTTGAAGAATTGATTCATCATGTTAAAATATATTTTCGTTGCTTTCTCTTTCTGTAAAAATTCAAAAACCTGGCGGGCAAACTTACCTGGACAAGAGGGGTAACTTTACCCACAAGAGAGGAAACTTTGGTGTTATATTGAAAAATGCCTTCAAAGTCTCTTATGGGCAAGATTACCTTTGTAGGAGGTAAAATAAGCCAAGACAAACATGAGAACAGTTGATTCAAATTTTATTTTGCCACCTCTGAAGTAATAAACTTCATGAGATAAGTTTCGTCGTAGTTTACATACAGTGGCCCGTTCTCGAGATATATTTTGACATTTTCTGACTATTAACTCATCTCTGTGGCGTTGAATGAATGAGCTGTACTAATCTTCTCCTGGAAGGTTACCGCCTTTAAAATTCCTAACACCCCGGCCTCATCTCACCAAGTAGTCTCTCACAATTAGTATCACTTCCAAAACACCTAAGGCATCTCCCAGTCAGCACATATAAGAATTTGGTAGAAAATTTTAGACTCTTCAGCTGGAGAAAGCGCAGTTGGGTGACCAACAGACTTTCTGTGCTTTCCCGTGAATTTATTGCCAATAGTCTTTCTTGGAATGTTGAACTTTGATGCAACTTGCCTTATTGACATATCTCCGTTGGCAACAGCATTCAGAGCTTCTTCAAGATCCTGTTGAGAATAATCCTTGTATTGACGGCGCCCCAACTTCGGTTTGTATTTTCGTGACATTATTCTGAAATAAAATGTTAGGTAGGTATCAATCTTTAGGTAGGTAGGTAGTAAAATGTAGGTAGGTTTAGCAACTTTGTACTGTGTGCTGTGTTTTACATCTCCCCCCAATCACCTCACATACTGATAGAAGGTGGGAGGAAGGTATACTGCCCAAGAATACAGTGCGCACTACGAGTGAAAACTATGTGGATGAAAACACTATGGTAACCTACTTAAAGATCTTCATAGTTCGTCCATACTCAGCTCATTGAGAGGTGGGCAAGATAACCTCAATTTACCTACAGATCATGGGGTAACACTTTCCATCAAAATAAACACATGAAAATGAAGGTATAAAAATTCCCCTATCATGTCACTTTAATCGTTATTATATGCGACACAAATAGAAATAATTGTTAAATAAATAATAATAAATAAAATAATAAAAAAACTTACCAGCTTTCATTATTGGCTGCTCTGATGAAAGTTGCTTAGGTACTCCAGTTATCTCCTTGGAGATAGTCTTGAAGTCCTGTTATACAGCTTACAGTTTCACACTGATAAACTATCACCACATGGAAATACTTAAGAGCCACTCTTGCCAACATCACAACCAGTAGCCCTGATTATTTGCTGCGCATTCAGCGATCATTCAAGTAATTAATGTTTGGAGCTCAAACTTTTTTTTCAAAAATAGGTAAAGTTAGCCCGGTGGGCAAAATAACCCCAGTTGACGTATGTAATTTTATTGTTTCAATTAATGGATTTTGTACACCAAACTATTAATGATAATAAAGGAAAAGGTATGTTTATTATTAGATGAATCATTTAATCAGTACGAGAAGGAGATAGACCATCAAACCGTAGCCAAAGCGTTAAGGAGAGTTACAACAGTGTACTGAGGATGTGAGTACATCGCTGGAAAAATGCACTGAATATATGCACAACTTAAAGACTCACCATGTATTAAATTGTTACATAGACCAGTAAACTTAACTCAAGCCATGTCACCATATGCAATATATATTTTATATAGAGTGTGCCCAAAGCACCCATCAAACATTTTAGGCAGTGCCTCTGTAAAAGCTAATTACCAATTTTCTTCAAAATCTGAAATCACGAAGAAAGTTACTTAGATATTTTGTCATGCTTTGGCGTACTTTTAATTCATTCTAATATTAGAGCACCTACTTTAGAAGAAAAAGTTAATGCGACTATAATTATTGGCGAGACTGGAAGAAACATGTATGCATATGAAAGAATTTTCAATGAGATATATCCTGATAACAATATTTCTAGAGCATACTTACGACAGATACTGCAAAAGTTTCATAGACTCACTAGTATACAATATGAAAAAAGAACTTAACACCCAGAGATTACAGAAAACCAACAAATAAGTATTGTTGCTGAAAGAGTTGTGAATCCCTCAGAATCTATATGTAAAACTGCAGCTGTTCGTGGAAAACTGTGTTCCACGTTGCAAATTCATCTTAACTATGTTCCACGCTGTGTTCCACGTTGACTTCAACCTGAGATAGTTCACAGACGGGGGGCTAGTTCGAAATGTTTCTATTGCAAGTCTTAATGCGGTATTTTGTATCTTATCTAATAGTTTTAGACGAGAAGGTCTTACTGAGGAGTATCTTGCGTATCCATACTCTATTTTTGAAAAGATATGACTTTAATATATTTGAAGTAGAACTTCTCTGTCGGTCCCCCATATCTGGTATTACTTTTTACTTTTATCATTTTCTTTTTTGTAAATTAAATTTATTGTTTTTCATTAGGCTAGAATTTATTTTTCGTATAAACAGGACGTCTATCAGACAAAACCCGACACTTATCTTTTGCAGGGAGGTACTGTCTAAAAAGTTTGATGTTATGCCAATATTAAATTTAATCGTTTTCTTTTTGAAAAATCAAAAGATATATCGAACTAGAAAGTTTGAATATGTCAACAGGGTGCCACAATGGTGCCATGTTTGATAATTATATCACCATATATTAACAGAAACATTATTTTTACATTTTAATGTAAACATAGTGTCAGGATTTAGTTCATATAGGTCTCTTAGTTCCAAAGTTAAATAAGAGGAAGGGACTTTACATGCGCACTGTATATACACATACACTTATGGATTAGGTAACAGGACCTTCTTCACGCTTCAGTAAAAGTCACCCCTCTCATAAATCTTCAACAACTGAAGTATACTAAATTATAAATGTTGGTTCAATATAAGAAAGAACGAAATAACAGTAACTTTCATTCTTTATGTAACGATAAAGCAATAAAAATTGTTATTACTAGCCGCCTTTTAGGACAGCCTTCATTTATATACAAAAGAAAAATAGTAATTTCCTGAAAACACTATACGAACTACCACAAAGGCTAATACGTTTTTAGACCAGGTTTGCTCTTTCTAGGACAACAACCAGGCAAATAAATAAATACAACTGTCGGCCGATGTACATTTATACTATGAGATTTAATTTTCAACAAACGCTCTATACTCGAAACGCGAACTCTGCATTTTTTTAGTATTTTGTATTATCGCGACATGAATGCGTCCATCAAAATAAAGTGGACATATAACTTTCCCGTAATAATAAATAAACAGCCAGTTAGAGATAAGTTAATGCATTCAAAATTTAGCACCACCGAGTGAATACGTTCTGTTGGCTTACCACAATAGAAAACAAACCGACAATGGGAATGGGACATAAACGTAAACTAAATATAGAATCCTTTACTAGCTTCCCTGTTAGTGATATAACGCCAGTCTGTCGTTGCTTTAAATATGTATACCCAACTTGTGTAACTTCTGTGAAGTAATATGTAGAGTTGGTTCCAATTAACACATGTATACAGTGAAGACAAAGGCAAAACTAACAATCATATTACATTCGCCGGGGTAAAAAGAGTATGTATTTAGGTATTATAAAATCTAGAAATATCATTACATAAGTATCTTGTATAAAAATAAATACAAATTGTATAGGGTATCGACTTCAAAAGCAAGGGCTTTGAAACAAAATCTGGCATGAAGGTTCTGCAGCAAAGAATGAGATATAAAATCAGACCGACCACTCTGGAGATGCTGCGAAACAGGATTAGAAAAACCGGTATCCATTTGTTGTCCAACTTTTTATTTTTTTTTTTGCAAGTAATAATATGAAATTTTTTTAAAATGAGCCGTGTATTCATCTCGATGCTACCTTTCAATTGATGTAATACTCCATACATCCTTGCATAAAAAACTTGGTGGTGGTTATATCCACCAGGGTGATTATAATAAAGTTATTGTGCTAATTGTATATAACCAAACTGAAACGACTTGGTTCAGAAATCGTTATTGAAACCCTCCATATTCGATTTACAGATGTTTTTCATGTTAAAGTTTCCACCCTGTATAATTAATATTTCGATGACCTCTATTCTGTGCTTTTTTTAATACGCATATCGCCATATATATTTCCCTCGGACGTCGCATTTTTTTGCTCCAAGCTCATGCTGCTTAAACAGCTCTAAATTTTTTTAATATAATGCTATTTATTTGCTAAATGACATAACGATGCGAAATAGAACAGCAAATTAGATTACTATATCTGATTAAACTTTATTAAGGGGGAAGGCCACTGTGACCATTTGAAAAAAAAAATGCTTGCGTTCTCTTAAAGTGCGTATTTTCAAAAATATATAAAATACAATTTTAAGTTCAGGTTTCTGAAAATTGATTGACTTACAGTCACTTTAATGAGAGATGGTAGCGACCGTTCCTGCCAAAAATGACTACCAAGAAAAAGAAAATAAAAAAAGACACTGGAGATGCTGATGAAGAACCATCATATTATGTTCCGGGACTCGATAGTTTAATGTAAGTATCAGGATTTTAGGGAATACATAACTTTATATCAAGACGTAAAACGCAACAAAAACTTTAAACGCGGTTTTCTCGAAACGACTTTTTTCGATCTTGTAGTAACACATACTCGAAGTAGCTAAGTCTGCGCATAGCCGATTAAAACACTTTAATAATTACTATTTTTATAAACTGTATGAATAAAAAAGAGCCTTAAACTAAAAAAAAATCAATCCGATGCTATTTTGCAAATAATCAAGAAAAAGAAGCTACGCTGAACAATAGCTACATTCGTATAGATAGTGATAAAACTTTGTTTTTATTTTAAGATAACCCTTCATCGAGATATCAATGCCACAATGTCAGGGAACTTTTTTTTATTCTCAAAGTCAAGGCCAATATCTTTGTTAATTAAAAACAAATTGATGTAACTTTATATAAAATAAGTTTAATATACACTTCATAAAATAACAACAATCTGGCCCCTTTATTAATTACGTATTTCTGTGAAAAAAATTCTTAATAATCGGTTATTTTTTCGGCCGTCACAGTGGCCTTCCCCTTTAAATTTTCTAAGAAATTTATTGCATCAATGTATAAAATCGAATATTTCTAATATATTCTACATATATAAATGCCAAATTGGTTTCTTTTAAATTTAAACCAGTATTATTAGTGATAGTATTTTTTAAAAGGTTTTACAAGAAGAATAATTCTATTAACAAAAAATATCGGAGACAGACCAATTAAACACTGGCACAATGAAAAAGTCATCACTTGTTTGAAATTGTGATAACTGAAACAGTGATAGTCTGAGTGCCTGAATCCTTAAATAATCATTCTTTGTTTGGATATATTGTATTAACTTATACATTAACCTCGGTGTAATATAGAATTCAGTTAAAATAGTTGCAATTATAAATTGACTTGCCAAAAAATATTTCTCATTAAAACTGTTATATTAACGAAAACTTAGTTTATATAATATACTGTACAAATATGCGTAACATGTTTATGAATATAAATTCGAGTTTGTGGTATGTATGTAGGATTTGCCCTGCACTGATTTTAAATCATACTATGTTTATTTTTGTAATAAAACAAATTGTTGGTATGTCTAATTGATATAGATATTTTTTACAGATAGGTGAATAATAACACGAATAGTAATTTATTGCCCACAAGAACGTGGATTGATATTTATCTGATATTATCCGTTTGATGCCTTTTGTAAGAGACAAACCCTCGTACTATATCAGGAAACCCTAATCCTGATCCTAACAATATTGTGTACTCCGCACCCAGATCCATAATTAATTGCATGTTTCCCTGTACTTCATCACAGTGTGTTATCCTTCTAGAGAGGAAAAGCTTTCAAGCCGGGATGACTTCTTACACAGGATATACGACACCGTGGAAGCCTTCCAAAAGGCACTATTAAGTCACGAGTAAGTTAATGGAACTCTATCCACGTTCGCGTATTCCCCCTGTATGCTGTCTTGACGGTTTCTAATGGAGCCTTGTACGCTGAATCCTAGTTAAACTTGCACATGTACTTACTTCTGGCTCTACACACCTTCAACTCGTTAATTCAATTGCACCGAACCGAAAAGAATAAAAAGCCCACCACACTGTTAAAGCAAAAGTGTAACGAAAACATGCGGACGCCACTAATTAAATTACCAATGCGTTTCGGGGTTCGCTGATACCACTCCGCTATTTTTTTGTTGACAAACTGGAAACTTTATGTATATTTTTTAAATTCATATATTGTGGCTGGTGAATGCTGGTTTGTTTTATTTGACGTAGTTGTCTGAAATATATGACTTTATAGTTTTATAGCTAATGCAACCACGGTAAAGTTAAAAGCAAAATCGTAATTGTTGGAAATGATTTATTGCTTTTAACTTACCACTTATTGTACTTTCTGCCTCCCTCCTCAAAATGTTGTTACCAAGTGATTAATAAAGCGTCTATTTCTGCAAGTCGCAACAGAGTCAGACTAACAATCGTTACGCTGCCGATGTCTGTTTCTATAGCAACGATATTGCCACTGCATGTTACACAGAGGCCTGTTATGTGTTTATTTTCATTCCATCGCTGTTTTCACTGCTGACGTGGAACGTCCCAACAAGATCACGTCGTGTATTTGATATTATGTGTTTTTATTTGCTCGGTAACCTGAAAATTAACATGCCACGTGACCAAAAACATAGACCAGAATTGCTGCAAACATGGATGAACAGTGACCAGAAGTTGTTTGCGGATACATGTATTAGAGGATATGATATAAACTGTTCCAAGAAATTAACGAACAACTAAAATAATATTGAATACTTTATTTAATTTTATTGTTACGTTGTAAATAACAAACAAACTTAAAACAATAATTATTTATAATAAGTAGCTTCACCAAAAACTACTTTGTGTTAATATAACACTACGTTTAACATTTAACAATTAAATATAAATTACAAATATAAAAATTGTAAAATTCCAAATTTCTATTAATGAAATAAACAGCACTTTGGACTAAATTAATATCGGGTATTTCCACCTCTGTTTCGAATTGCATCCTCGCATCGATGATTCATGCTTAAAATGAGCGTTTGAATGTCGTTTTGATCTAATCCATTCCAAATTTCGATAACTGGACGCCCCACTGCCTCCAAGTTATTGGGCCTGTTCGGATAATCTCTTAATCGTCTTCCAAACATGTCCCAGAGACATGTTTAAATGGATTGAGGTCTGGACTCCTTGCTGGCCAGGCCATGGTATCAACCCCAACTTCCTGAAGAAATTTCCGGACCACCTGAGCAATGTGAGGTCGAGATTTATCCTGCTTAAGCAAGAAATGTGGACCAATATAAAGAGCAAATGGCACAACATGTTCTGCAATAATGTCCATTATGTAACGTTCAGCGTTAAGGTTGCCATTATTTAACACCACTAAGTCGGTACGCCATGTTAACGAAATGCCTCCCCACACCATAACGGAACCTCCACCGAATAAAGTGGTATTCATAGAGTTACACTGTGCGTATCTCTCATTTGGACATCGAAAAACACGAACACGTCTATAGCAAGTATACAGGCAAAATCTGAACTCATCAGTCCAGAGAATTTGTTCCCAGTCAGCTTCCACCCAATTGACGTGTTCTGTAGCAAAGTTTAACAGGGCTTTACGATGATCCACGGTTAATACTGGGCCTCGAGTGGGAATACGGAATTGCAAATTAGCTTCCTTGAGTCGTTGTCGAACTGTTTCAATGCTTATTCTAGCACCTTCCACGTCTTGAAGCTGAAACTGCAATATTGTTGTTGTTACAAACCATTGTCTCGAGGTGGAAATCCTTAAAAAATGATCTTGGACAGGCGCACTATGGGACGATGGTGGAGGCGCCGCCTCAGAAATCTGTAACTATTTTATTTGTTATTATAGACACATGAAATTCGGTATACATATATAAAGAATGGTCTGACGTTCAGTAGTGATGGTAAATAGTTTTTATTTTGTTTTTATACATTTCATTTTATAATTGATAGCATACAGGTGTAATTTATGTACATAATTATATGTAAATAAATATTTTTTGTAATAGTTGCAAGGCTTCTTCTTCAAGTTCCATAATCTTGCGTGACACAGATTGTCTTAAGCTCGTTATATAAGGGCCTGATGTATACATTAAAGTATGAAATATATCTTCGTTAGCAGCTTTTTGTGAACATTTGCGAGAGTGATGTAACCTGAAACGTTTATAATCCTTATTTCTGGATTCCTGTGCATCTTCGGATAACTTGTCAAGTGGTGAAAGTGCATTATATCGAATTATGTTTTCTCCATGAATAAGTACTTTATGTACAGACGAGGGCATATAGTACCATGGATATTTGCTCACGTATAATTCGGCTGTTCTAAAAGCATATTCACCAAACTTTATGGCATCGAATGCCATACCACTTGACATTGTCTGAAGTAGGATGTGAAATCTCATAGATAATTCTTCATCAACTCCAGTAATTTGTGCAGTGCAAGCAGAATTGGCAAAGAATATTCGAGTGGTATTTCCGTCATTACTAGTTCCGTTATCGAGGTTTATCAATTAGTAATCCTAATTCTTCTCGAAACTGCGCCTGTATTAGTTATAAGAAAAGTGTGGTTTGTGTTCCTTATTCGTGTTTCGGATTTTGGTATTTTTGAGACAGCATCGGCGCCTCCACCATCGGCCCATAGTGAGGCGTGGTGGCACGATGTATCCCTGTCTAGCTCTTCTGGTATGGTTGGTTACGAATCCTCCTATACTGTTGCAACATTCGGAGAACTGATGTATGGAACACACCAAATCTGCCAGATATTCTGCGGTAACTCCAATCTTTTTCAACCAACAGGACGGCTTGAGAACATTCATCACGTGTCAAATTTCTACTATCGCGTTGCATGTTGACAATTTGACCTAATTAATAATAAAATACTGACAAATTTAATTGTAACGTGCTAATAGCAAACCAAAATTGTCTTGAACACCAACTAATCTTATCAAGAATTTGTACATTTGCGATGAAACATTCAATAGCAAAAAAATGACAACACGAACAAAAACGCATATACATTTTATAAATACCAAATGTAAGTCTGGTTCACAATACCATTAAATATTTTACCATTTATTACGACAGGCTAGTTTTTCTCGGAAATAATATGTGGTGCGTTAATTTCTTGGAGCAGAGTATTTTATAATGTGTGTGAATGAATTATTGGTCTAAAACACACTCACGGCTGTGAAAGGGTGTTTTCACAAAAGTGTTTTCGTAAAATTTCATCGAAAAATTCCCTTCCATGTTAAAAACTTGATGATTCGTTGCACAACAGATGGGTGTACATTGCTATCGCTCGTGTTTACTACTGTCACACTAACATTTTTAGGGCTGCGTCGGCAATAATTCTCACCTCCTTTTACCCTCTACAGTATTAAATTAGTATCCAATCCAACGCTGCTTCTTCCAAGTCCGCTCGCCTGAAATTCTCGTTTATATTTGAACACCTCTCGTAAATCCATTATATTTGAGGGGAACGCCTAAAATTTACATTCACTGTATATTTACATTTACTGTATAGTAAATGTCAAAGACTATTTTACATAATAATATACAAATATTTATTTTTATATCCTTAGATGCAGAGTGGTCATTTTTTATACAAAAATATTACATCATCGCGACACACATAGATTTTGTGCAAACGTATCGGATTGTATAAATGTTTAGGGTTGTTAATTACTATAGTTATTAATCGTTATCAGAAACTATGAAAACTCGTAACACTGAAAATATACAAAGGGACAATTTTAGTAAAGTGCTCAAAATTGATTTTTCCTTTTAGCATAAAATACATGAGTATATGCCATCCAAGTTATCGTTATAAAAACGATTATTAATTTTAATATCAGAAGAATGTATTGTGTTAAATATGTGAATATTGTCTTATTGTGTGGAATATGTGAAATTTAATTGTATACATGGCAAGTCTACTACTTTGTCTGTTGTGGTATCTATGCTCTGTATTTATATGTTCATTCGTATTTTAGTATTTTGTATTTACCTGAATTATAAATTAAATAGAACTTTACTTAAAAGGATAAAGGAAAAAAGGATAATAAGTCCTTCTTTAATTTTAAAATTTCTTTTAAATATACTGTAACGAATTTACTAGAAAGTTCTTTATTTCGAACATTTTTTTACAACTCAACTATTTACATGTCTAACTAACTAACTAACTTTTTTTCTACTTTAACTTTATAAACTAACTTTCTCGCTTTTATACAATGTCACTCTTCTCTTGTCTTCGCATCGTATCGCTCACTATCGCGGTCCAGATTTAACTAATTCCTGGCCGGATGACACAATTCTTATATAGGCAGAGGGATGTCTCTTCAAACGTTTCTAGATACAGAACTTTGGCAAATATTTTAGTATAGAACGCACTGGAAGTCAACTCCGCACGCTGCCGAGGTTTCGAATATTCTCGGCGTTCGGGATCGCTCTAGGCGTTCGTGACACTGCCCCCCTCCTAGTACTGATCGTTACGATCAGTTGATCGCCCTTGGAATGGTGACAAGCAGTCGATGTGTACAACTTTCATTTTTGTGCGTGGTCTTTTCTGGACCCGGTAAACTATGTCATTTATTCTGGTCACAATCTTGTAAGGACCCTCCCAGGATTTCTGAAACTTCAGACATCGGCCCTTTCTGCGAGATGGATTGTATAGCCATACCAGGTCGCCTTCTTGAAAGCCTTCAGTATTCGTCCTTCGGTCATACCTTAGCTTCATTCGGTCGCTCTCCAATCTGGTCTTTCGAATTCGGGGCAACTGACACACTACCTGGAACACACCCGATTTAGTGCGTGGAAATGGCCCGGCGATGTCGATAGCAATTCGCTCAAAGGGAACACTGACGTTGTATTGCTTCTTGCGTCCCCGGCGCCGAGTGTTTGGGTCCTTACTACTACCGCAGACGTCGCATTTCCTGCTCCAAATTTCTACGTCTGACCGACTTTCTACCCAGTAGAATCGTTCCTTCACTGTATCCATGGTTTTAGCTACCCCAAAGTGCCCTCCTCCAGTTCCGCCGTGAGCAGTTTACATTTGCATTTAAATGTACCATTTATAAATTATATTTAATTTTATTTACATATTTGTATAATTTAAGCAGTATTCTATAAGGACTGAATTTTTTAAACCGTTTAAACTATGTTTTAAACGGTTTAAGAAATCTGAAGAATCTGTTGCATTTTTGATGCAGATTATTTCGTCTAGCACAGTATATCACGTATACTACATGAGGAGTAATAATTTAAACATATTATTCATAAATATATTATGTAATTGACTATCAGTTGCAGCAGGTAGTACCTGAGCTGCATATCAGGATTGCATTCTTATTGAGAATCATCAGTATAAGTATACTGAATCATGCCTGGTGCTCTGAAAATATTTGACAGGCATTTGTACTAAACTGATATAAGCTCATATGTAGCAAATTGGTAAAACGCCATCTACCTGCTAAATAACCTTGTGTCACCTTTGCAAATTTTCTACAATTTGGTCAATTTTGACAAATTTTCTACATATATACTTACACCAGCCCGGTATAAAGGCCCGTTTAATATTCTCACAGAGTCAGGCATAGTCATATACCTTCACTAACAATTCCAAAATAAAAAAGGATGAATCTGCTATATACAGTTCCTGGACGACCTGGTGCAACTGAGAAAGACAATAATCATTTTCAAATTATTATCTTTCACATGGTGTATATTAACACCTGTGCTAGATGAAGTAATCTGTATCAGAAATGAGATGCAGCATAGCTTTCCGTAAGTAACATTTTATCGTTTAGCAGGTAGGACAGTTGGCATATAAGGCAGGTAATATGTATTCTAACTGCTTTCACTATTCACTGACAAATTTATTTAAACGTATTTTTTTGTTAATTATATGAATTATTTAATCATTATACTTACTCGGCCTTATTTTCTTGTTTATAATTACATGAGATAAATATGTTTCCTACATGTCCCTCTAGCAAACTCCTTAGGGAGCATACACTGACTATAACTTTCCACATACACCGCAACTTCCTCCGAACGTTAAACGCTTCCAGAAGTAATATTCACTTCCTTATTTAGGAAAACTAAGTTATTCTCTGTCGAACATTTATGATCTTGTATAACAATGTAATATATTTTTCTTTTGTTTAAAGATATCCGATCCTTACTGGGTTTGCATATTTACTGCGACAAATATTCCTCTGTAAATAATGCGGCTGTTGTTTTTATTCCAAATAATTTACTTGAAAAGATAGTTTTCAGATAACATGGAATACCAACACTAGTCACATAATGAAAGTAATCTTGAAATAAATAACATGATGAAAAGCACTTCAAGAAAATTACCAAGTCTTTCTGGTATTGCGTCTTTAAGTTGTTCTAGCCGCTTCCCAATGTGATTTTATTTATCTTTTCTCTTCATGTCTAAACGATATAAGATTATGTCTTTTATCGTTTAAGGCTTTTGGAAATATCAAGATTTTAAACAATTTAGTCACTTCTGATGCTATGAAATATGAAGAATACAGCAAAAAGTAACACGATATATTTAGTATTATTAGTTTAGTATTATTTATTTATTTATTATTATTATAATTTAGTATTATTTTTCCAGTTTTGCTTTTAACTTTCATTTTCATGACATGTTAGTACGATGTTTTCAACAATAAATTTGGTCATAACCATGAGTAGTCATTTTTTAAAAGTACACCATTTAATTATATTAGAACACGTTTATTATAATTTGTTTAATGATTCAAGAAATTAATATTGTAGTAGTTCAGAATTGTTTATATTTACTTCATTCTTCATACATATATAATAATATACAGCTAATTATTGGTTTAGCGGTTTAAGTTATGATTCCCTAGAGGTATAGGAGGTAGCAAAGAGCGTATTCATCTCTGGGAAAGTAAAATTCATTGATACATTAATAAACTGCTGTCTATATACAAATTCACATCTAATAATGAAAATATGACTAATAAACAGTTTTAAAACCTTAAAACGGACTTTTTCGCACGCAGAACATCTCTGTCTCGAAATTGAGTGGCCGAGGAAAAATAAATCAATATGTGTTTTATTCGACAGTTGCACTTTTTGGAAATAGTCCACCATCGTGCTTTCTCATGACCCATGGACAGGGTGGGATGTGTCCTATCCACCTCAAAATCAATAGATGTCGTCTGGTAGACGTCCCTAATCAGAATCAGTCGATACCCGATCGATCCGATACGATTAAATTGAGTGATCGTGTTAACAAAAACAATTTCTCAAAGAGTCCACCATTGTGTTCTCTGATGACCCATGAGCATGGTAGAGTGTGTTCTATAAACCTCAAAATTAATGGGTGTCGTCTGGGAGACGTTTCCGATCAGAATAAGTCAAAACTCGATCGATCCGACACGATTTAGTTGAGTTATCGTGTTAACAAGAAACTTTATTAATGCCAACGACAACGACAACGACACACATTCACAACATGGTTTAAAAATCATTTTCTTTTGGTTTTTAGGCCGAAAAACTAAAAATAAATAAATAAATGTTTTTACGCGATTACATTACTTTTCCGCGTATAGTTGAGTGCGGAAAAGTAAAAATGCAAAAATATATTTAAGCTATTAATTTACAAAGATAATAATTTATACAACAGACTGTTAGGTATGGGGCCCTTGTCTTTATTCATGCTGTTATCACATTTAGCTATCTTAATATTTTCCATGGCATCGAATAGTCTGTTGTTGGTTACACTTTTTACCAACCTAAAATATCTAGTCTATTTTATGATTTTATGTTTTCGAAAGCATGTTGGGCAACGGACGATGTTTCTAATCGTCCATATTTTACATGCGTCCTTAAACTTAGCTACAGTTGCCCTTTGTGTCTGTCTACTATGATTTTGACTACAATCTTGGCAATCTATTTCATAAAATCCTGATTATTTTGAATATTATTTTTGGGACATTCTAAAAGTTGTCGTAATGTGTTTCCAGGAGAATGCACTAATGTCATTTCCAAATTTCTGAAAACATTCTTTAGGCCTCTGGTAAATTTTGTTTTATATGTAATGAATACAATTTTACGATTTTTGGAATCTTCTCGAAAGGTAGTGGAATTAAGAAGAGTTGCCCTAAATTGGTTTCTAATCCACTATATGAGAAGGATACTTGCTATGTATCTAAGAATGGTAGTTTCCAGCTTCTGAAGGTCCCAGTGCCTCCTTAGGATCTAGTTATATTTATAATATTAGAAAAGAGATATCTTCATTCGTAAAAAAGCTGTACTAGTAAATACATTCTTATATTTTGAAAATTAAATCGATATGCCTATTATTTAGTTGGAGCCGATGGAAAATTTTTACGGATTGACAAGCATTATTTAATTGTAGTCAACGAAAAAATATAATTTTATTTTTGTAATTATTAAAACTATAAATTAAAGGACAAAATTATATATAAAGAGATAATGAAATGTATACATATGTATAAACTACATACTATAAATATAATAAACATTTTCGAATCTTGTATTTCGAACTTTTAAAGTGCCTTCCCTAATTACCAGACGTTTTTCATCTGAAGGGCCAACAAAATTACCAAGTCTAATACCAATAGAAGTATATCCTATAGAAACATAGTTACTATCTGTCAACTGTGCACCAATTTTACTTAGGAATACCATCGATATATATCATAATACAACACCTGCCAGCTTTCAAAACCAAAGTCAATAAAAGTTAATGAAATGCTCAGGAGCATTTGGTGCAACTCCTGAGTATTTATGTCGCCTTACCCCCGCATGCGGGGCTCTGCGGGGGTGGACCTTTATTTCCCTAGCTACTCGTGGGACCAAAATGGAACCAGTCCACAAAGGAAAAAGCTTGGAGGATAAGGAGGTCGAAAGCGGGCCTGTACCGCGGACGCCTCCATCCTCCCTGCCAAGCAGTTGCCCCATCGCCGACACCCAGGCCACACTCGGGACCTTGCCCTTGATCTCTATTGAGGGAAGGGGTGAGAGAAACCTGAGTAAACCGGGGGACGAAAGTGGGGCAACTGCTAAAATACGTCTGAGCGGAAACCAGCGAAGGAAACTGGCTAAAGCTAGACGTGAAGGAGCAACTCCTAGGAGTGTTGGCGACCTCAATGATGATGATGATGTTCCTAGCCCGTCTAAAATGGGACCAAAAATAGAACCATCAATCCATGAAAGAATCTTGGAGGATAAGGAGGTCGAAAGCGGGCCTGTACCGTGGACGCCTTCATCCTCCCAGACAAACAGTTGCTACACCGCCGATACCCAGGCCACACTCGGGACCTTGACCTCTATTGAGGAAGAGGGCGAGGGGGATCTGAGCAAACCAGAGGACGAAAGTGGTGCAAGTGCTAAGAAAATAATGATTCAAATTATTCAGATTAACTTGCATCGAAGCAGAGATGCCTCTTCTATTCTGCAGAGGAGTCTGGCTACGATGCACACAGGGATAGCACTCATCCAAGAACCTATTTTGGGTGGTGCAGGGATCTATAAAAGGACTTGGAAATTTTCTCTGTTATAGAAGTAGTAACAATGGAGCGCCGGGTGTAGATAAAATACAGGTGGAAATTTTGAAATGTGCGGGACAGAAAGTAGAAAATGGGATGTTTGAACTGGTAAAATACATATACGAAACGGGCGAGATGCCGGAGGATTATAAGAGGAACATTATCGTTACTATACCGAAAAAGAGGGGAGCCGACAAATGCGAGAACTTTAGAACGATTAGCCTAACCTCCCATGCGTCAAAAATCTTAACCAGAATAGTGTAGAAGAGGATGGAAAATAGAGCGGAGAAAATACTAGGAGAAGATCAATTCAGGTTTAGGCGAAATAGGGGAACTCGCGAAACTATTCTAGCGCTAAGAGTAATGTTATTCGCGGGAATGAAGTATAGAGATAGGAGAGTAGTACACAATCTATACAAAGATGAAACTGCTGTTATAGAAGTAGAAGGGAAAAAAGGGGAAGTAGGTATCAGGAGAGGAGTAAGACAAGGATGTACGCTATCACCACTAATTTTTAATCTGTACATCGAAGAAGCGATTAATGTGATAACATATAGAGTGGATTTCGGGATTAAAGTACAGGGACAGAAACTAAAAATGCTGAGATTCGCGGATGGTATAGCAGTATGCTATAGCAGATATATGGAGGCAGTGTTGACAGAGGCATACGGAATGAGGGTGAATAAAAACAAAACTAAAGTGTTAGTGTGCAGAGGCCGCGAGAGCAGAGCAAAAACGAAAGTACAAATTAATAATGAAAGATTGGAGGAAGTTAAAGACTTCACTTATTTAGGAAGCAAAATAAATTAGGATGGATGAAGCGATAAAGACATAAAACAAAGAATAGCGCAGAGTCGTAGCTTTTAACAAAAAGAAATTACTTTTATGCTCGGGGGTAATAAACTTAGAAACAAAGAAGAGATTTTTGAAAACATATGTACGGCATTATACGGTTGCGAAACCTGGACGGTAGGGGAAGCAAGTAGGAAGAAATTAGAAGCTTTTGAGATGTGGTGTTACCGAAGAATGATGAAAATACCATGGACTGATAGGGTTAGAAACGAAGAAGTATTGGAGAAAGTCGGCGAAAAAAGAAGTATGCGGAAAAACATAAAGAAGGGAAGAGATAGAATGGTAGGCCACTTTCTGAGACATGGGGGAATAGTCCGCGATATTTTGGAGACAGAAATAGGAGTGAAGAAAGGCAGAGGTAGGCCTAGATTAGACTACTGTTCGCAAATAGTAAGGGATGAAGGTTGTACCACAATTAGCGAAATGCGTAGGTTAGCATAAGATAGGAGAAGCTGGAGGTTAGCGTCCAACCAGTCTTAGGACTGACGACCTCATTCTGATGACAGGAGTAGTAGTACCAACAGACCCAGAGCCGGCATCGTAGTGAAGAACATTAGCGCCACACCCCTGTGGAAATGGTCCACAGGGGACCTAATGGCGGTAACTACGATGCTTGAAAATGTAGGTAGGGTGGTTATAGCGTCCTATCTACCATATGACAGCAGGGACAATCCGACACCAGAGGTGAAGGAACTTGTGGACTTCTGTCAAAAAGCCGACCTGCCTTTGCTGATGGGATGTGATGCGAACTCACGCCATATGATCTGGGGTAGCACGAACACCAATAGCAGAGGTATGGAGCTCATGAAATATCTGGTAAGTACAGAGCTAGATATTTTAAATGTGGGAAGCACACCCACTTTTCATAATGCTATAAGGGAGGAGGTAATTGACACTACCTTGGGCTCCAGACACCTGTCGGGATACGTGCGGAACTGGAGAGTCTCGGATGAACCCACACTCTCGGATCACTCTGCCATTAAGTTTGATTTGGGAGTGGGGGAGTATAAGAAGACGAAATGGGTCCGTAACCCCAGATTCACAAACTGGGAACAGTTTAAATCTGATCATCTAGTAACAGTTCGGGCAATCCCCTTCAGAATTAGTGAGAGGGAAGTACTGGAGGCGGCAGCCTCCCGACTGAGTAGAGGATTGATAGAAACCTATGAAGGAAACTGTACACCTGAACGATCTAGGCCGATATACCAGGTAAGATGGTGGAACAATAAGCTGGAAAACCTTAGATGTAAGGTAAGGAACCCTCTCAAGGGAGCCAGAAAACGTAACAGTCGTACAACCTGGGAGGGGAGGACTATAGGACTGCCAGAGATCAGTATAGGGCTGAGGTTAGGGAAGCCCAAAGAAGTAGTTGGGTTTCTTTCTGTAATGTGATGAATAAGGGAGCTGAGGCAGCACGGCTGAACAAGATCCTAGCCCGCAGCCCGGAAGCGATACTGGGATCGCTCAAGCTCCCTAATGGTAAATTCTCGGCCTCGGATGAGGAAACCTTAGACTATCTCATCAAAGCACATTTTCCGGGCTTTTATAGACCGGAGAGGAGAAACATTTCCGACCCGCCAGTAGGGGCACATAGGACCTGGGTGGTAAACCAAGAGGGGGACGACAGGAAACTTATGAAGGATAGTCACACCGGCTAAGATGAGGTGGGCCTTGAGATCATTTGATCCATATAAGTCGCCGGGACCGGACGGCATTTATCCGATACTTATGCAGGAAGCAGAAGAGATAATCCTCGGTCCACTCATAAGGATTACCAGGGCCAGCTTGTTACTGAAGATGGTCCTGAAAGTGTGGCTAGGTACAAGGGTTGTTTTTATACCTAAACCGAGCAAAGTCGGATACACGTCCCCTAAGGACTTTCGGCCGATTAGCCTTACTTCATTTTTACTAAAGACGGCCAAACGATTAGTTGACAGGTACCTTCAGGATACTGTCCTAATAGAGAGGCCGCTTCAAGGGAGGCAGCATGCTTATCAAGCTGGTAAATCAACAACAAACAGCTCTGGATAAGGTTGTGTCATCGATACGGTCACACCTCCGGAGGATACTTTGTCGGCACTTTCCTTGATATTGAAGGAGCCTTCAACTTTAGATCTAGGGAAGTGATTAGCGGAGCACTACGCAGACGCTACACCCCCAGAATAATCGATGAATGGATAGACCATATGTTGGGAAACAGACAACTTACTACCAATAAAGGCAAGACTGCCATCGTGGGCCGGGTCGACTAGGGCTGTCCACAGGGAGGGGTATTGTCCCCCCTTCTGTGGTGCCTAGTAGTAGATGAGCTGCTTGAAAGGTTAAAGGATTACCAAGTAATTGGCTATGTCGATGGCTGAGTAATAATTACGAAGCGCCCCTTCCTGTAGCCGATTCTCGATATAATGCAGGGAGCTCTAAACAAGGTTGGGAATTGGTGCAGGGAGAGGGGATTCTCGGTCAATCCCTCTAAAACTGAGGTGATGGTGTTCACCAAGAAATATAAGTGGAACAAAACATGTCCGCAGAAACTTGGTGGTCAAGAGTTAAGCTATAATAGCGAAGTGAAATACTTAGGAGTAATCCTGGACGGGAAACTGTCATGGGGAAACATCTAAGTCACATATGTTCCAAGATCACAGCAACACTTTGGCAACTGAGAAGAGCCATCGGTAGTAGCTGGGGCTTGAAACCGGAAACCATGAAATGAATGTATGAGGCAATTCTCAAACCCAGACTGACGTATGCAGCACTGATCTGGTGGGAGAGAGCCTGTTTAAAGTCGAAATCCAACCAACTTAACAAGTTAAGAGGATTGATTCTTAGAAGTGTAACCGGAGCCCCAAGATCAACACCGATAGAGGCGATGGGGATACTGACGGGGATACCACCTCTTGATGTCATCCTGAAGGCGGAAGCCGCAAAAGCAATGCACAGTGAGGGAAACATGAATAGGAAGGTAAGGGACCTGAATAGACTCTCAAGAGAGCTAGCTGAGGAGGGACTCCTATGGATGCCCTCTGACAGTACGGGTGTCCACTTCCTGTTTGACAAGAAATATAAGATCACCCTCACCAGTAAGACCTGGATGGAGGGTCGAGCTGGATTACCGCTCAATGGAGACATCTGGTACACGGATAGAGCCAAGAGTGGGAACAGAGCGGGTGCGGGGGTGTATAGGCGACGCGACGGGATAGGTAAAACCATCCCCTTGGACAAATACACTACCGCACTCCAGGCCGAGCTAGTTGGAATTACATACGGTGTTCTGGGGACCGACCAAAATCGGACCCAGGAGAAAGTATGTATCTGGTCGAATAGCAGGGCGGCGTTGGCAGCGCTGAATTCAGCAACGACAAAGTCGAAACTGGTCTATAATTGCTATGAAGTATTGAACCACTTGGCAGGGAAGGGACCGGTGGAACTCTTATGGGCATAAGAGCATTAAGGAAAACCTGGGCATAATGGCATTAAGGAAAATCTAATTGCAGATGACCTTGCCAGACTAGGGACCAGGGAAAACCTCTATGGACCAGAACCTGCAGTGGGAATAAGTCGGAATCTGATCAGAGACCGCATCAATGGCTGGGCAAGATATCAGCACAATAAAAGATCGAGAGGAGTAACGAATTGTCAAATAACCAAACTGTTCATCGAATACTCAGAGATTGAGAAATGGGCCCAAGAATTCATTAAATTGAACAGGCACAAAGCCAGAACCCTGGTGGGAATCAATCATAACGGGTCACCATAGTAGCATGAATAAGCACAAGCTGAGGCTGACTGATAGCCCGGCCTGCAGATACTGTAAAGAAGACTAGGAAATATCGATTCATCTTCTTTACACTTGCCCCGCACTGGAGGTGAAGAGGTATCTTATATTAGGGACCCCTGTTATCCTAGAGGAGGCGAGGCTTAAGGCAGGGAACGTGCCTAAATTGCTCTTTTTATGGGATAGCCTTTTTGGATAATGACCCGGATAAGAGGGGATCGCCAAGGGACTACCCATGCGATCAGTGGCTGATGAGGCCCAAACCTATATAATATAATAATAATAAATACCTAGCTAAAGAAAAAAACAATTTGATTTTATTAAAATCTCAAGGTGGGTGTAACCCCTTAAATTTAGTTGATTTATTAAATAATCATTGCCATTAAATTTAGTGTTTTGAAATTACAAAATAAAAAATGGGAGTTGATATTGACAAAAAGTATCGATAACCTCATAGCTCCTATACGAATTACCCTGTATATATTAATTATACTTTAAAAAATGTACAGCTAAAAATAAAATTCGACAGGTCCGAGAGATTTTCCTAAAATATATTCCGTGAATTTTTAACGACTTTATCCATTACCTTACGTTTACCTTACTTTATTTACTTTATACATATATCTTGGCATAACTTTAAGAAGACTTCGATAATTACTGAATAACTATGTTACTGTTTAGTAATTACCGCTATGTACAAAGCCCATTATTTTGTCGCCAACACCTAGGAATAAATATGGGGCATAATACATACTTCAATAATTCGCAAGATTATACACCATTGTTCATTTTGCTAGTAGCAGTGAAACATTATGGAATACAAAGTTAAATACGAGACGTATAATTTTCCCGGATTCAACCAAGTACATTGAAAACTCTATGAAAGTTAACTTCGTGACGAACACGAGAGAAGACGTAGGTACTAAAAATTTGTGACAAATAGTTAGCAAATTTGAATTCTAACGTCACTTCGGTTTATCTTTACACTTATGTATGAGAAGTTCGGGACAAAGTAAATAATAAGGATACTGTATGCAAATCTTTGAGGTATTTCCCCGTCTAACTCAAATTATATATACTCATGTAACATTATATGCTCAAAAGTTACAAGTGCCAAACTTGATAACTTGTATCAAGTATATATAAATTATTTTTGAATTCTGTCTCGTATTATTTGTTCATATTATAATTATAATTTATAATTATAAAACGTTTATTAAAGTTACATAAAAAAAGGAAAATCATAACAACCCAAAATAATATTTATACAACCTAGTGAGATTTATATTCACATATTATCGAGTTAGCTAAATGTTTCACAGATTTACACACACAATATATTAAGAATTTGAAGTATTTTTTCCATTAGTAAAAATATAAGTTGCTTAACACAATTAAATACACATGACGATAAAGTTTCGCACAACAATCATAATTGTGTTATTAAATTATTCCTTGGAAAACATTAAAATATGGAAAAATTATTTTGTGAAAAGATATTGATTAAACGTACATATTTTATTTTTTTTTTTGAATTTATGTTTGAGTGGCAGTGTTATTCAATTCTCTACACTACAGCCTCTTTTTATAATAAAAATTAGTTCTTTAAAGTTATCCGGGTACAACTGTACCTCCAAATTAGTGTTTCCTATTTCCATTCATAAGACAGAGGGCGTTAAGGAATATGCTTACCTAAAATAGAAAGGAAACTTAATATTGTGAAATACTGTTACATTGAAAAATAAAAATATTTGCTATTTGTTACTAAAAAAGAACAAGAAATCAGTTTTCCATGAACATCGAAAGATTCCCGTTTTTCGATGTGGGTATCGCCAGCCAATCAAGCGACTTAATCAACTTGGTTTGCGAAATGGATGTTGATAAACTTGTAGTATTTAATTGTTCGTGTAAAACTGCTGTCCTGTTCCGGTTACTGCATATTTGTCATCTGTTAATGTTTCTGAGTTGTTTTCTCTTTGAGTGGAATATCCTCATAGCTGTAGATATTCATCTCAAGGGAATTCTCGTTCAATTCAAGAATCCCATAGCTACCATCAAGACCAAGTATATGTATGGTCGGGAATTATAGAAACTCGTCTTTTATGACCTTATTTCCTCGAATAGAATTTAACTGCTCCTAGGATACTTAAAATTTCTTCATTTCGACTTAGTAGTTCTTTATGTACAAAATGAGGATAGTTTTGTTGATGCGTGTTAATGTTTTGACAATATTTTCCTTGGCACATGGATAGGGCGACAAGGACTAACTGATTGTCCAACTTTTTCACCTGATTTCACCTGAGTAGACTAAATAATTTATGGGATATGAAGCAAAGGATTCGAATTGAAATGGAAAATATCATCCTACAAAATAGGATGTTAAGCACATCTATGTATGTGTTACCATATACCAATGATACAGTTAACAATAAATGTCAAAGGAAAAATTGCAAGATTGTTCGACTGACAATTTTGAATAGTACATGCGACATCTGTTGTTGATGCTGCTACAGTACAGCTGTTACTACTACATCTATTAAATGTATTATTGCAGACGGTTTTAATAATCAGCTAAAAATGTATTTCTTCCAATTTGTTTTCGATATTTTTAAACATGGGAAGTAGCAATAATAATGTCTTAAATACATAAACAAATATATATATTTACACATATATGTAAGTATATATGTATACACATATAAATAAATAAATAAATAAATATATATATATATATATATATATATATATATATATATATATATATATATATATATATATATATATATATATATATATATATATATATATATATATGTTGGGAATATGGGTTAAAACAACACAAAATTATTTCACGCAGTCTTTATTGTCCTGTGAACTTTATAAAGGTTTGGCTTATACTCCTACTAACTATATATGAACGATTACAAAGAAACAGAGATCGTGTGTTTACAACTCTTTAGTCAGCGGTTCTCGCCGGCAACTTGGCCCTGGTGTGAATTATATAAACATCATAAATATGTCATAGGAAATAGGACGTATTTGATTACATACATGAGTTGCTTTTATTTTTGTAATCTCCAACACACCCCCTCAAAAATTAATGTCAACTTATACTAAACAGGACCTGCGTTTTACGGGGAATTTGAACATGGTTCAGCATTAACTGCACGAACTAGGGAAAACCCCAACAAAAACCTAGTTAAACCATATTTGCATCATCAGCCATTAGTCCCAACTTGCGTCGCAATTCTTGGAGACGAGGGCCTGCCAGCGACTTGGTGAATAAGTCCGCTTCCTGGTTTCCTGTGGAAATATACTTAAGGCAGATTACTTTGTTCTCTACTTGCTCCCTAGTAAAATGATATCTAACATCTATATGTTTCGAGCGTTTGTGACTTGTAGGATTTGTGGCTATTGCAATAGAACTTTGATTATCTTCAAACAAGGTTATTGGATCTAGTATTTCAATATTTATACTATTTAATAAAGATTTTAACCATAAAGCCTCTTTTACTGCCTCAAAAAGGGCCATATACTCTGCTTCAGTTGACGAAGCAGCTACTGAGCTCTGCCGTTTTGTATTCCAGGTTACCGTACAATTATCAAACAGTTTAAAGACATATCCGGTTATACTTCGTCGGTCAGTTTCATTATTTGCCCAGGCTGCATCAACGTAGCCACTTAATTTTTTTACAAAGTTAGTTCTTCTGTAAACTAATTTTATGTCAATTGTACCTTTTACATAGCGTAAAACACGCTTCAAGGATTGCCACAACTCCTTGTTTGATTTTTGTTGATATCTACTTAACATGTTTAGTGAGGTACATAAATCTGGACGTGTACATAGCATTGCATACATTAAAGAACCAATTAAATTTCGACAGGGTGCTCCACAATCTTCATCTAACTCTAAAGCTTCATAATTTAATTTTGTTGGTACTGGCGTACTAACTGCATTACAATTGCTCATATTATATTTCTTTAAAATTGATTTTAAATATATATTTTGGTCTAGAAATACTTCAGCTTCCGTTCTTTGTATTCTAATTCCAAGAAAATATTTTATTTCTTTTAAATCAACCATTTGAAATGTACACATTAAAAATTGTTTAAAAGCATTCATTGTATTTATTTCTTGTGTTACAATTATAATGTCGTCTACATACAAAATGACATAAATATTTTTATTTACCTGACCTTGATCTCGAAAATATAAGCATTTCTCTACCGATGAGTTTATAAAGCCGTGTTGTTTTAAAATATTATCAAAACACTCATACCAGCATCGAGCGGCTTGTTTCAAGCCGTATAATGATTTGTTTAGTTTACATACTAAATTATCATTTTTAATAGTAATACCATCAGGGATCTTCATAAATATATCCTCTTTTAAATCACCATTTAGAAAGGCTGTTTTTACGTCCATTTGATGGATTAATAAGTTATACTGATTTGCAAAAGCTAAGAGACATCGAAAAGTACTTATTCGCGCCACTGGTGCAAAAGTTTCATCATAATCTAATTTATACAATTGATTAAAACCGCGAGCTACCAGTCGTGCTTTATATTTTGTCATATTGCCATGTTCATCATGTTTTATTGTAAACACCCATTTACTATCAATTATGTTAACATTATTTGGTTTTTGTATCAACGTCCACGTTTTATTTTGACTTAAAGAGTTAAGCTCTTCTTTAATTGCCTTTTCCCACTTAAGTTTGTTTTTACTCTCAGCTATGTCTTGATAGCTTGCAGGAATTATGTCATCTACAGTGTGAACATTTAAAATATTGTAACTGTTTATTTCTAAATCACGATCTTTGTATGAAATTGACGATTTTGTCTTTAGCCTTTCGCTCCTTCTCTCATCCTGTATTTCATCTGTTTTCTTCAGCTTGGAAGTAACAGGATAACACAGATCTTTATTACCTGGTTCAGGGACATCTTTTGCTGGAGATGTTTGACCTTTCCCACCTGACTCTAGAGTACTAATTTTTGATTGATTGCATTTATCAGTGACACATTGTTTATTCAAGGTTTGATTGCAATTTTTTATTATTTGATCTGTTTTACCCGGATGGATATTATCTGCGGTTTCTTCCTTATCACCCCCTTCCTCTGAGAGCTCCTCAGTACTCATAGTTTGTACTGAGTCACCCGCAGTTTCACCTAAATATCTATCAATTTCGATCGTTTCATCAAGTTCCTGTCTTGATGTTTTAAAATGTATTTCATCAAAAATTACATCTCGAGCAACTATAAATTTTCTTGCTTTTGTAATAAATATTTTATAGCCATTTGGTACATATCCTACAAGAATTCCTTTATCTGATTTATCATCAAATTTATGTTTTCTTGTTTTATTACGCACATATGCAGTGCAGCCAAATACCCTTAAAAACTGTAATTTTGGTTTTTTATTGTGCCACATTTCATACGGTGTCTTTGGTATTTTAATAGCTTTTGATGGGGTCATATTTGTCAAATATGTAGCAGTTAACACTGCTTCGCCCCAAAACCGCTTATTTAAACCTGCACTGTACACCATTGCACGCGCCTTTTCTGTCAATGTTCTATTCATACGCTCCGCCACTGAATTTTGATTTGGAGTGTATGGCACCGTCAAATGATATGTGATCTCCTTTTGTTTACAAAACTCTTTCATATCGCTAGATAAATATTCTCGACCGTTGTCACAATACAAGAGGACCACTTTCAAATTAAAATGAGTCTCACTTTTGTTTATATAATCTTTTTACGTGTTTAATTACTTAATTACGTGTTTATAAAACACGTAATTACTTCTGATTTATTTCTCATCAGGTATGTTACCGTATAGTAAGTGTATTCGTCAATAAAAGTAACAAAATAATTTTTGTCATCAATTGTGCTTGGAGTAATCGGACCACATACGTCCGAGTGCACAATATACAGTGGTCTTTGAATATTAGTTTTATTTTTAGCTTTTGCGAATGGAAGTCGCGCTTGTTTGCCATTTATACAAGCTTCACACACTGACTCTAAGGGATTTATTGCATTTAAATAGTTACTATCAGCGGCTAGTTCTTTTGCCTTAATTTGAGCAAATTTATTTTTACTTATATGTCCTAACCGTTCATGCCATAGTTTATTTTTATCATCTAGACTACTTAATGACGCTTGACCATTTATTGACAACGCATTTTTAACAGTAAAATGTACAATATGCAATTCATTTATGCGCTTACCTGTCATGGTGGTCTTATCGCCTAGTTTTGCAAGTACTTCACCTGAGTGATGGAAAAACTCAGAAAATCCGGCTTCTTGCATTTTTCGTACTGACAGTAGATTTAATGGAACCTCTTGAGCATATAGAACGTTGCGAAGAACTCCCACATGGCCCATATTGGTCATAACTTCAATGTTGCCCACATGTGTTGCCCTAATACACACTTCTTTTTTCGCAGCTGAAATTTTAATGGGGTCCTTCAATTGCTTGTAGTCTTTGTAGAAACTCAGGTCATTGATTAGGTGTTCCGTAGCTCCTGAATCTAATACAAATTGCAATTTTCCTTTGGCTTGGAACTAACTATAGTAGCGTAGACATTCTAAATGTCCACTAGCAGTCAAAGTTCCTCCCTGAAAGACAACATCACCCTTCCATTCTAGCTTATAAATTTAGTTTCACGTTGACTATGGGATTCTTGGTTCTAATGAGGAATTCTTTATGAGAAGAACCAATAGAGGAAACCAATATCTGCAGTTATGATGATCTACTTTTCAATTAAAGAAAGAGTAACTTCGTCAGGTAAAACAACAAATTTTAAAGTCACGATTTTCTATACAATGTAACGTAATATCTTGCACAAGCCAATAGGACGATTTGGATCATCGTCATTTAACTTCTCACCTAACTGTACTATATAAAGGTGGAACTCACTGTTCATCTTGACATAGGTTGCCCATCAGGATGCTCTCTGATTAAACAATAACAAGCCATATCATGAGAACGTGTTCTATCAATATAGCCAGTAATCATTAACTGCATTAACAATTAATGCAGTGTACAGTACACTACAGAAACCAGGTCATAAACTTCGAAAACAAAACAAATTCTGGAAATAACAGAGATGAAAGTGGTGCACAAAATAGCTGGCAGGACACTTATGGATCGAAAAAGGAGCGAGGATATCAGAAGAATGTGTAAACTCGATAACATCAATGACTGGGTATTGCAAAGAAAAAGGGATTGGGACGAACACATCAACCGCATGACCGACGACAGAATAGTAAAGATCACGAGGGACAAATCACCAATAGGACGTAGGAACATCGGAAGACCCCGTAAACGATGGAGTGACAAAATCGAAATAGACTGAAACCAGACAAAGAGACGAAGAAAAACAAGTAAATTGCTTACATGTAAGAAGGAGGAGGAATTTAATTCTCTCCAATACAGGTAAATGAGTCATTTTTAAGGACATTGTACTGCTCATTAAATACAATCCTAAAAGCTGCCGACAAAATCAACTTGACAGTAAAAGTAACATAATTGTTTAAACACAACAAATGTCTTATTAGACATTAACACAAATTTAATTTCTCTAGTCATTGTTTTTAAGTTAATTATTTTACGTACTTCCATTTTGGGAGTATAAATTATAAACTTCTATACAGATTTTTCAATGTATTTTTATATACAAAGTTCTTTATTGTTTCAAGAAAAAAACATGAGTCCTAGAAGCTAGAAATATATGTGGGTGACCTTTGTGTAATCGTTTTACACATAATCTTAATAGGTTTAACATATTTTCCTTATATTGAGGACATTAGTCATGTTTTATGAAAGTAATTGTTGTAGAATGTTTCATAATTGTCAAATTTAAAAAATATAATTTTATTGTCGTGGACCCATGGGTGTGAAGTTTCTTTATAAAATACATCAGAAGGATCTGTAAGTTCTTTATGGTATATTATTTTTATAATTCTCTTTTGTGTTAACTCTAACTTCTTAAGTGTATATTCAATACCACCTCTCACCCAATAACTCCAAATCTAATGTTTCTACAAACGCCATGTAAGTTATATAAAATTCTGTGGTACCTATAACTTAGTTTTTCTATTAAATAATTAATATGTTGATTCCATTTTATGCGAGAATCCATTTTAGGTAAATATCAATTATATATCCATAATATTTTATTTCAATTGCTGCGTTTATTTTAAAACTGTGTGATTATTCTTCTATTATTTTTAATGGTTTATATGGTGACAGATATGACTATATGAAGTAAAAAGTACAAATACAGTTTTCTGAAAATATATTGACAGTAAGTTATGATCGATATGAACCAATATTTTGTTTTTAAAATCATTTTCGTATTCATGTACTTTTTTTCTCAAATTTACCCAGTTTTTGCATTCATAGTATATATATATTCATAGTATAAAGACATATTTTACAACAAACTGATGGGTTGGCAAAATATCATGTTTATAAAATTTTATAATTTAATTCTTAATACCTTTTCTACAATTTTGCAAGTCAATATAAGCGAAGTCTCTAATTTATAAGTGCCATTCTGTCGCCCTTTTTATAATGCTTAACGTTTGATATTTTATTTTAAAAGCTTCTGGCCATATACCTAAACTAAGAGTTTTATTTATTAAACACATAAATATAGTATGTTTATGACTGTTTTGATTTTTAATTTCTTAGATAGCGTCTAATTTGAGAGTTTCTTTGATAGAATATAATTTCAGGTGTTGTATAAAAATAGGTGATATAAAAATAAATAATATAGCTTTTTACTTTTCTTTAATATCTTTATCTTTTGTTCTTAATTTACTTGCTAGTATTATTGTGCTCACATTTATAAAATTAAATTCATTTCAAATTTCATAGTTTCCTATCAACACTTCATTTCCTTTTTTTTTGTCTTATTTATCCTATCTTGTTGATTAGAATTTTTTTTTTTGTAATTCAATATATATTTATATATTCTATAAATTTTTCATCTATCCTTATTTTTTGAAGTTCACTTTTATAATAGTTGATTTTGATTTATTTATTTATTATTTATTACTATTAGATATTTTGAATATTCTATTCTTAAACTTTTATTCTTTGTACATCATAACACAAGTTTTATTACTATATTTATTACTTCTCATGCTATTTGCTACTATTGCTACTATAATTGTTAAGTAAAAGTTATAGTAAAAGTAGTAAACTGTAAATTCTTAATATAGAATTGACAATCTAACTACTGAGAAAATTAATTGTTTTATTCATGGTTACACACAATTTTCCTCGTACTATAGTAAATTTTCTATATGATAGTAACTTATATTGATATGATGTAGGTACTTTTATATAAAAGAAAATAAAAGTATCTATTGAATTTAACCGTACACATAATTTCTCGTAAGCGAATTTCGGATGAATATCCGAATTGAAATAATTTCATAATTCAAGAATATATGAAACGCGTAGAATGAGAGGCGATCTGTTATAAGTATTGGATTTAAATAATATTTTGTAGTATTTACATAATCTGATGTGAATGTGTTTGATTGTGGAGATTGTTAAGTGTTAATAAAAATGTACAATTATTTACAAAAATTATAGTTATTAATATTTGAATATATTAATTCGAGATTGAACATTGTGTGCGATAATAAATATTCCTTTCTGCGTTATACCTTTCTGCCAATTACTTTGACGCACTTTCAGTAATGCAGTTCTGCGTTTTCCTATATCACAAGTCAATTGTATTATTCTTATATTATGGTTCCACAGAAGCTTTTATCCGCGCATAATGTGGCATTTTGGTTTGAAATCCAATTTATTAAAGTAGAGAAAAATCAATTTGGTTCAACTTTGTAGAGTAGCAATTTTCCTTTTATTTTCTCTTCTTGTCTAAATTCACAATTTCAATACCGGGAAAAATTTACGTTTATCTAGATGTTAAATTATTGACAAAAATGCAACAGTGCTATAATGGTAGAGGTTGTGAGGCTGTAGTATCCGCTGATATAAATCATAATTATTTATTTTATTAGAGATTTTCTAACTTCTAAGTTTTTTCATCGTCTAAGAAACCCAAAACTGTTTAATTTAGATGGTATTAATGTTGTACAGTAGCTTAACAATGCAAGCTCGGCCTATTTTTTATAGTAATACTTATATAACGATTTTAAAGTTATATTTAAAGTTTGGTGTGTATACTAACTCATGGAAAAAATGTATTGCCTTTTAAGACAGCTAATTAATAAATAAAAAAATAATAAAATGCCACAACATACAAAGATATAGAGTAGATAGATAGACAATGGATAGTAGATAATAGATAATAGATAAACAGCATTACTCAAAAGAACTATTAAATACATAAACGTACAACTTAAATCTTCTAATTAAAATTCTTTTATCTTACATTTAACCTGCGTGAAGGTTTCGATTATATTTTGGAAATATGTATATTGTTAAGGGAATCTCATTTCCAACCGAAATTAGTGCAAGATCGTATAATATTTGATACAAAAACAGATATTCTAATAAAGATTTATATTTTGTAGATTTAGATCTGTATCTAAAATATCTTGTGAATCTTTTGTGAACAACTTCTAACCCATTTTGAGTACCTCTTTGACCAATATGAAGAAATCACACAAAATAATATGAAACGAAACACGAAAAGAGTTATAAGCTGTATTAAGTTTAAAACACACTTATATTAAGTAGACAATAAGAATATTTACTGTCAAACAAATTACTTTAAACCATTCTTTGTTGACTATAATGATGAAACACATATTCCTATTACAGCAAAATTCGGCAGTATAACAAAACAAAATATCTTCATTTCAAAGTATTTAGATATGTATATATATTAACAAAGCTGGCACATATCCATTAAATTATTTCAGAGACCATTTTAACTATGCAAATGGTTCAAATTGAGACGCCGAACTATCGTCTCTTTCTATATAAGAACAGTTTTTTGCTGAATCGAATTTTGCCCCCATGGCAAAAATTTTAAAGATATACGCTATAGATATGTGACCGAGCCAATTCTGATTTTTATTCCTACGGTAGGTAGGTATCATACACCTTGCGTCTAAAGTTTTCAGTCTAATTTTTGAACTGAGATTTAAAAATTGGCATACATACAGTGTACATACAGTTAATGTATAAAAATAATGATTTAGTTAATAAATAGTGATATAATCATCAAATATCTAGTTGCTGCGTCATGTTGAAATATATCTTTAAATGGCAACAATGTGCAAGCAACACGTCTTTGCAATTTGGAAGTTGCTCTAAATATCAATTCACCCACATGTTTTTATCCATTTTGTTTATGTGTTTATGCCATTTGTATTTTTATTTTTGAATATGATACGTACTTTAAAGGACAAAGTTAATGCAATTTTAATTACGAGTCTGGAAGACATTTACATGTATCTGAAAGAATATTCAATGAGAGAAAACTGCAGCAGTTTGTGAAATATATGCAAAAATTGTGCAAGGAGTTTTAAACAAACAAAAATTTCTCAATACTGTGAAATTATATAAGAAAAAGTAGTCGAATCCTGAATACTAAAATTTTTTACCGATATATCCACGTTTTTCCTAAATGGTAATGTTACTACTTAGAATGTATGATACTGGACCGATATGAGTCATCATATTATGTTTCATGAAAACCATACGCAATTTCCCGAAATCAGCTTGTGGACTGGGATTTTGGGGAATCATATAGCTAGATCTATATTTTTTAATCTAAATTTAATAGAGGCGGTGTATTTGGAAATGTTTCGGAATGCTACTGAGCCACTAATTCTGGATGAATTTCATCCAAATCCTAAAGGATTCTGGAATCCTCCAGAATCCTCGAAAATCCTGATGAATTTCAATTTTAAGCGATTGAAATGTCATTATATTGGTTAAAATTGAATCGGAGGCACTAACATTATCGGTGAAAATGGATGCCATCTGCATGTATTTAATGTGAATCTTCCACTCAAATACATTGAGGGATTATTTCATTTATGTGGTCTGGTTTATACTTTTTATGATGTGGTAACAAACCACTAGAAGAGACCACTGGATTCGTTCACAATAGCCAAGTCAGAAGTTGTAGTACAAGTTAACTGAATTTTCTTTTCTGATGAATTGTCATACATCATATTTCATCTGGTATTATACAGTATCAGGAAGAGCTATTCAAGAATGAGCGTTTGATAATCAATACGAAATAAAATTAAAATATAATAAGTAATAAAATTTAAAATTTTATTTATTTAATTAAATTTAATTTAAAAGTAAAATTTAAGAAAATCTACAAACATTTTTTAAAATATTACCAAGAAATGACTTTGTTGTTAGATAAGCTGTTCATTACTGATTAGTGTGCGTAGTATGGTCTCGCAAACATGTGTAATTCATAAATTATAAATGATCACTTCGTTAGCTGTTGAACTGCCATTCTTCAAGAGAATAGTATATTCTGTAACAAGGTTTACGCTTTGCCAAAGGCAAGCGTAAGGAACTACGAGGATCGAATTTTCATTCAAACTGAGCAGCAAACTACTCGTATGCTTTCTAGACGACTACAAGAAATGACTTAAATATATATTGCAATAACAGGTGATATTTATTATTATTTCGTATTGATAGTTGTTATTATATTTGAATTTTCCGCAATTGCTTGAGTTAGAGATGACGAAGAAATGGTTGTGAGGCAATCGTGATTGAAAGTTAATGGCATAGTAAATAAAGAGTCAGATAGTAATAAATAAACGTACTATATTTTTTGCTACATCTATACGATTTAATAATGAATTATCAACATATCCTTCTGCAATTTTATTTACTATCTTAACTATGACATTTAATGTCAATAAAATATCCAATGCTAATAGTGCTTTTATGAAACTGATATAGAATATTTATTCTGTAACACCCCTTACGGGGTATTTAATTATATAACAATCTGATCTTTGAGTTGATTAATGAGTAATTTGATTCTAATTTATATTGGTAGTTTGAAAACCTAGATCTAAGGACTTATTCACTAGAGTTCCTTAATTTCTAGTTAACTACACTAATATTTAGAAAACAGAGAAAACAGATCAATTAATAAATAAAATGAGTAAGGACGAAATCAAGAACGCAGAAACTGAGTGGGAGGGTATCAAGAATAGTCTAGCTTCCGCGGCTACGGACGTTTTAGGACACGATAAAAGGGAAGCTAGGAAGCCCTGGATAACGGACGAAATCTTAAACTTAATGCAAAAGAGACGAGGCTACAAAAACAGACGAGACGAAGAAGGAAAACGTATAAGGCAATAAAGTGGGAAATCATTAGAAAATGTAGAAAAGCGAAAGAACAATGGATAGAGGAGAAATGCAAAGAAGTAGAAGATAAGTTGCAAGTAGGTAAGACCGATGAGGCTTACAAAATAATTAAGAGGAACTTCAGGGATGTAGGAACAATAAGTAGAAATGTTAGGAGTCAATCGGGGGACATACTGATAGGAAGAGAGGAGAAAGCGGATAGATGGAAGCAGTACTTAGGAAATTTATAGGAGGGTCAGGAATTAGGAGAGATATTAGAGGAAGAATCTAGCATTGATCGGGAAGATGTAGGAAAACCTATATTGAGAGAGGAATTTCAAATAGCACTAAGGGGGCTAAAGAATAATAGAGCGCCGGGTGTAGATAAAATACAGGAGGAAATTTTGAAATGTGCGGGACAGAAAGTAGTAAATAGGATGTTTGAACTGGTAAAATACATATACGAAACGGGCGAGATGCCGGAGGATTATAAGAGGAACATTATCGTTACTATACCGAAAAAGAGAGGAGCCGACAAATGCGAGAACTTTAGAACGATTAGCCTAACTTCCCATGCGTCAAAAATCTTAACTAGAATAGTGCAGAAGAGGATGGAAAATAGAGCGGAGGAAATACTAGGAGAAGACCAATTCGGGTTTAGGCGAAATAGGGGAACTCGCGAAGCTATTCTGGCGCTAAGAGTAATGTTAGAGAAAACAATAGAAAAAGGAAAGAACGCTTATATAGGATTTGTAGATTTAGAAAAAGCTTTTGATAACGTAAGATGGGAAAAAATGTTCGAGATACTAAAGAGCGCGGGAATGAAGTATAGAGATAGGAGAGTAGTACACAATCTATACATAGAGCAAACTGCTGTTATAGAAGTAGAAGGGGAAGAAAGGGAAGTAGGTATTAGGAAAGAAGTAAGACAAGGATGTACGCTATCACCACTAATTTTTAATCTGTACATCGAAGAGGCGATTAATGTGGTAAAAGATAGAGTAGATTTCGGGATTAAAGTACAGGGACAGAAACTAAAAATGCTGAGATTCGCGGATGATATAGCAGTATTAGCATCTAGTAAGGAGGAACTAGAATCAGCATTGAACGAAATGGAGGCAGTGTTGACAGAGGAATACGGAATGAGGGTGAATAAAAACAAAACTAAAGTGTCAGTGTGCAGAGGGCGCGAGAGCAGAGCAAAAACGAAAGTACAAATTAATAATGAAAGATTGGAGGAAGTTAAAGACTTCACTTATTTAGGAAGTAAAATAAATTGGGATGGAAGAAGCGATAAAGACATAAAACAAAGAATAGCGCAGGGTCGAGTAGCTTTTAACAAAAAGAAAGCACTTTTATGCTCGGGGGTAATAAACTTAGAAACAAGGAAGAGATTTTTGAAAACATATGTATGGAGCACGGCACTTTACGGCTGCGAAACCTGGACGGTAGAGGAAGCAAGTAGGAAGAAATTAGAAGCTTTTGAGATGTGGTGTTACCGAGGAATGATGAAAATACCATGGACTGATAGGGTTAGAAACGAAGAAGTATTGGAGAAAGTCGGCGAGAAAAGGAGTATGTGGAAAAACTTAAAGAAGAGAAGAGATAGAATGGTAGGCCACTTGCTGAGACATGGGGGAATAGTCCGCGATATTTTGGAGGCAGAAATAGGAGTGAAGAAAGGCAGAGGTAGGCCTAGATTAGACTACTGCTCGCAAATAGTAAGGGATGTAGGTTGTAGCACAATTAGCGAAATGCGTAAGTTAGCACAAGATAGGAGAAGCTGGAGGTTAGCGTCCAACCAGTCTTAGGACTGATGACCTAATGATGATGATGACACTAATATTAACATGTAAAACAACCACATAGTCTGCTTTTCACTATTTAATAATCAGTTGGCCAACTCAAAAAGCTTTACTATCCTGCATCTTCTTGTGATATTGGATTTATGGAGGAGCTGGATAACCTCGACGTTCCTGTGTTGGTGGAGTCGCTGTTTATTCTTCCTCGCTAACTTGGCAATTGCTTGGCCCACAGTATCCATTTGAAGGTCACGATAGAGGTCACTGTTTCTGACACACCAAGGCGCATTGGCGATGTTCCTCAGCACTTTATTTTATAACCTCTGGATTATTAAGATGTCACTCTTGCTGGCTCAACTCTATAGTTAATCATAAGTCCATATTAGTTTGACTTGTTTATACAGAAGTATTTTGTTATATGTTGATAACTGGAGTAATTACCCAGTAACCAATACATTTTCTTGAATCTTACATCCAGCTCATCCTCTTTCTTTTTAACGTGAACCTTCCAGCGAACTCTTGCATCTAGTGTAATACTCAGTTGGGTCACCGAGTTGACATAAGGTACTTGGGCGTTATTTATGCTGATTGGTTTCTATTGTTCACTTTTATTTGGGAAGCTTATGTAGACTGATTTGGTTTTGTTCAGTTTAATACACCATCTTTTGGTCCAGTTATTGATTTGGTTAACTAATTTTTGTAGTCTATTTGCAGATTTTTCATGGTTTTTATCTACCGCTAAAATAGCAGTATCATCTGCAAAGGTAGTTATGGTATCTTTTTCCAGCTGTGGTATATTATTTATGTAAATTAAATACAATATGGGACCTAGAACGCTTCCTGGACTCCTGCTTTGATTTTTTTCAATTTCGTAGTATGTTTCATCTTATTTGACTCTGAAGAATCTCTCAGAGATATATGATTCCAGTGGTTCTGAGCATATTCAATTTATATTTTAAACCATTATGCCATACTTTCAGAACCTTCGCAATATCTAGGAAGATGGATGATGACTTCTTTGTTTTCTAGCGATTTTTCAGTAATTCTATGAACTTTATCTATGGTTGAGTGGCCTTCTCTAAAGCCAAAATGATGATTTGGAATTAAGTGTCTTTCTCCAATGATGGATTTCAGATATTTTAGAAGTATTTTCCTCGAAAACAGTTTCAATAAAATCTACTTTTTCTCTACTATTCAGTAGATAAATTGACCTACACGATGAACATTATTTATGGCTTTGCCTGGTTTGTGAATCACGATGACTTCTGCAACCTTCCATACCTTAATCTGAATGTGGCATTACAAGATGTGACGGTTTGATTCTTGCTTTCTTCGGAAGTTGGTTTAACAATTCTTCAGTTATTACATCAAACCCAGGAGCTGTCTTAGGAGCAATATTTGTTTTTATTGCATTAGCCATTTCTTTAGAAGAGGTTAGTCTAATGATTATATTTCCTCTGTTATGAACTACCCAGTTTATTAGTTCTTCGTCTTCGTTCGGTTGGAAGGTGTTTTGAAAGTGTTTTGCGAATCGATTATCTATCTGTATATTACTCGGTCGTATAGTATATATTTACTTTCAGATACATCCCGTGCTAAAATGTATAATAAGTGCGTGATTGCGTTTTATTTTTGTTGTCTCGTCTATTTTTGTGCAGATAACTGATTGCTAAATGATCAGATCTGAAGCATAATTAATTAGTATAGCCGAAATTTGATCATCTTATGTCCTTACTACTCATATTTAAGAATTCTCACAAATTATGAATTGATTGGGCCGTTACTTGATGAAAATCCATATTTATACAAAATTAAAACCTCTGCTGGTTAGAGTTTTACTTTTTTATTTGTTAAACATAAAAACTGTTTCGCCAACACAGTGGCTTCATCAGGTGTTGAGTACATAGACTAAATTTTACATTGTGAAACTGCGTTTATATAACTAGAGTAATTCTAGTTTATTGCTATGGGATTTACTACTATTAAACTATTAGAATTAAGTTATAAAATTTCAATGGATGTTATCTACGATTCTTGGATAGCATGTAGAACTAAAATAAATTTAATAACGGGGACGAGTTTGTTTCTCTTTCGTCATTTAATATGGCATTAGATATCTTTGTTTTATCAATTTCTAAAGATTCTAATAAATTTAATTTTAAGCCTTTCTTCTCTACATGTACAATTTTAAATGCTTTGTTAAAGGTATGGTTTGCTTCAATTAGATGAGTTGTATATGTTGCATTTCTTTTATTATTATTAAGCTCCTTTTGTGTTCTGCTATTCGCGTCTTGAAGTTTCTTCCTGTTTGTCTCATATACTCTTGGAAAACACATAAAAAATGTTAAAGATAAAACCAATACCAAAAATAATTCAGAAGGCTCTAAGCTGACTTGCCCTAAGGTATATATAGGACAAACAGGAAGAGACTTCAACACGCGAATAGCAGAACACAAAAAGAGTTTTAATAATAATAAAATAGATTCAACATATAGCTTTAACGAATAATTTAAAATTGTACATGTAGAGAAGAAAAGTTTAAAATTAAATTTATTAGAATCTTTAGAAATTAATAAAACAAAGAAATCTGATATCATATTAAATGATCAAATACAAACAAATTCGTCCCCGTTATTAAATTCATTTTAGTTCTACATGCTATCCAAAGATCGTGTTTAAAATTTACAGATAACATCCGTTGAAATGTTATAGGTGTTATGTTTGACAAATAAAAAAGTGAAAATCTAAGCAGAAAAGGTTTTAATTTTGTGCAATTCTCACAAACGTCGCATGTTACCCCAGTGAATTACAAATAGATGTACTGTACTTGCATTAGCTCTGCCACCTTTTGTTATGTTATCACGCACCCTGGAAGACCAAAATTCTCTACGATTCCAGAATAGCTTGCTCACATAATATTTAACACGTACTTACATAACAAAAAATTTAACAGTGGTGTTTCAATATCAGTAGTGCTTTTTACGTAATTGGTGAGTATTGATAAAAATAGTAAATTATAATCTGAGATTGATAATAACTCGAATATGCTCCGAGATATTTGGATAATCGTTTGAAATTTAAATGTAATAACCTGCAGTCTGTTTTGTACATAACTGACGCAAATATAGGATTTGTATATACAGTGATACACCAACATATATTATTTTTATCCTGGAACATCGCTACGAATATTAGCATGCTTTATGGATATTAGTTATTAATGTTATTAGTATGTTGTATGCAGTGTATACTTCGGTATACATAACATGTTTTAACCGGCGGGGTTTAGCGTTAATGGTAACAAATATTTTAGTATAATTATTCTACTAGATACATTTTTAAATTCGTCCGTCCCATTTCACAATACAACAGTGTCACATAATTGTAGACGCCATCAACAAATGAATCAAAAATTATCAGTATTGTACCACCATATTCATAGATGTTAGCCAGGCTTTTTATAAAGTCTGGCTTCCAAGCCTACTATTTACAATCAAAATAAATTTATTCAATAATCAATTTAATTTACGAAAAGCATTACTAAATTATAACTTACTAAAAGTATTATCAAATCTACTCGGGTGTGCGACAAGGAAATATACTTGGCCCTAGTTTGTATGTACTATTTACATCTGATTTACCAACTTCGAGACAGATAATTACTGATGTAGGTTTGATATATCAGATTTATTTGAAACACTCGTTATGTAGAAATAATATTTTATAGACTTACTTCATCCCTAAAACCCTTTACCCACTTCATCCCCTAAAGCTTTTTCTTTAAATATTATTTCCTAAATGTAATATTTTAGGAAACAAAGTCATTTCATTTTAAACCATTCTTATTATATTTATTATACAATTTTTAGATGACGTTAATTAGAAATATATAGTGTATGTTTTATTTCCTCCATGGCTTTATTACGTCCCTGAAATAGAACAAGGGAGGGGGATGGAGGTAACAGTATCTCCTGCTCGATCTTATGGACCTCCTAAAATAGCTATTTCTTAATTTGAATATTTAAAACACAATGTTCCCATAATACAGGGCCTCATTATCTATGTAATTCTACGAATTTACAATGAGTATTTTTTATTTTGTTAGTTATTAACTTTTTTAAATAGTTGTTTCTGATCATATTTGCAGGAAAATCTCCAAAACCTGCTTAAGAGAAGAGGTCATGCCTTACTTCTATCAACCTTCTAGAATATATTAATTCATTCAGTTATTACCGTTATTTATTATTCCCCATATTTCTGTAATTTCATTATACAATAACGACAACTATATTTTGTTACATATTTTACTAATTACTAACATAAAAAATTTCCTTCGGTCAGCTGTTGTGTGAAAATTGATCTATGTATGTAGTAGTGGAAACCACCATTATTTTCCCGAAATAGGTTATTATATCATATAATACAGAACACTCCTTAATCGAAGAGGATTCTGCAAAGCTGAAGCTAGTTTACTTCTATTATTATAGCCTTAATGACAATAATCGCGGTTTGTCGCCTGGATGTCCTCGACTCGTGTCACGCTTTATTGCATCCGGTGCTCGCACGGTGCAATACTAAGCCAAATTACCCTAATAACATAAAATACATACAATAGGGGAGGAAGCAAGGAATGTACACACACGACAGGCATCCCATTTATAGAATGAACAAGGAGTAATACACACATGCATAATAAGACCTTTATATAATGGGATATAATTCTGTAAACATATTTACATGACAAAGCTTTTTTACCGTGTATACGGGCATTGTTAATAATTAATCTAAGAAAAATACACAGTGTACACGAACACAAGGTAAAAATTATGTCGTAACATCATATTATTTCACTGCGCTAAATACAAAATTTTGCACATATGAGAAATATGAAAATTAAAACACATTAGTTATTTACCGTTTAGTAGTTATATAAGTAATGGAAATGGAAAGACTGTATTAGAAGACGAAAAAACAAATTCAGTAGGATGCATATATAGGTTGTCTCAGTTAAAACTATCGGATTTTAATGGCGCGCCATTTGTGTATTGCTGACGTATCCGTCAAAATTAAAGTATGTTTCATCGCTGAAGACAATTTTGTTGCAGAAATCAGCATCATCTTCTTCCTTTTCTCTCATTTTCTTTACCTTCTTCTTATTTAACACCCAATTAACAAATGTACGACGTGGTTAATGGTGTGTAACTATTAATTGTTATGCCAACTGAATTATGTATGCTGACAGATGTAGATATTCCGTTAAAATTCGATGCGTTGTGGCCTTTGACAGATTCAATTGTTATGCACGACATAGAATTAATGTATTTGAATACTCCCGTACACTTTCTCTCACTGTAGCAATATTTTCATCTGATCGACCACGACGAGAATGTAATATTGTTGCCTTATCTATAACAGAATCCGTCTCTTCAAAGCTACGAACTGTTAACTGTAGGCGCTTCATTTTATACTATTTATGTGCGAATTATTGTTAATGCAAAGTATCGTTATTGTATTATTAATGTAAATGATCGCTCACTTTCATAAGACAGTTGTACAGGAACTATGCTTTATTGAACTGTTAATCGCGGCATTTTGATGTCTTTTGGTTTGTAGATGATCGTGTTTGTAGAGTTAAATATTAACATCTTATATATGACAGGACACAAATGGCGAGCAATTCAAATACTATAGTTTTAACTGAGGCATTCTACACATCTATTCTTATTGAAAAACTACTTGACTAATAAATATTTTTAAGGCAAGCGAAATGTTTAACTCTGTAGATAGAAAAATATGTAGATCCTATAACTCTATACATTGTTTCATTCAGTGCATTCTTTTTCAGTGGTATTGAGGATTATATTGAAGCCAAAAATGAAGAGAAAGGGGAAATAATTGACATTATTGTTGTGTCAAATACGCATAGTTTGATTAGTTGACTTCAATTAATGATAATTTATACTTGTCATCGTCTTTCTCATAAATCGTATATGTTATGAATAAATCATTCATCAGTGAAAATAATATAAATACATGAGAAAAATGTTTCTGAACGTGTGGAACGAGAAAATGTAAATGTTAATATGAATAATGAAGAGCAAGAAAATAATTATAATAACATGCGTATCTGAACATCTTACATCTTCTACAAGAGAAATTTAAAATTTGCTAGATATATGTACCAAGAAGAGCTGTAACAATGATTTTATGTAAATAAATATCACTCATCCATAAAAACCGATTATTATTCAATGAAATATTCCGAATGAAAATATTTCCGAAGACCATATATATATATATATATATATATATATATATATATATATATATATATATATATATATATACCATAAGGTAAATTTAACTTGTTATATTGCATTAAAAAGTCATTAAACTAAAATATTTTGTAAGAAACCATCTAATTCGACCCTGCATTTTCAATTTTGTTTCCAACTGCTGCAAGAAAATACAATACTCGCTGTCAAGGAGGCTGTTTGCCACGTTTGAAAAAAATAATATTAAATGGGCAGCCCCAAATCTTATAATTTTCTGATCAGATTTGATATTATTGAAAAGAGGATAAAAAATGATATTGAATCGTTGAATAATCAAATATAGCATCTATAGAAAAGACAAAAGTTAATGCCATTTTCTCGGAAACAAGAGAAATTTTTATTAATACAACCAAAATGTATTGCAAAAGTACTTTTAAAATGTACTTGCTAAATGTCGCTACATCTTAAATTAACGAGATTGCATTGCTGCATTTCTGAAAATGCATCAATTTGTTTTTTTGCAGATATTTAAAATACAAAAATAGTTATGTAAGCTTTGATAATGCAGTGAAAAGATAAATAAAAATTTTTAAAATTTTTCCCATGTAACCATCTCTCTATCTCTGATAATACCCAAGGTAGCAGTGCATGCATCACCAAAGTGGCCACACTGTATAATTTTTCAAAATTTATAAACATAATATGCATATACAGTGCTATTCAAAAGTCCCCTCCCCCCCTCTTATCTTTGGAACGATTATACATAAACTAGTGAAATTTGGTAACTGAATATTAAGGGTTGTAAACTTCCCTACTAGTGATGATAGATGACGTATGCGTCGAAGATGACGTCACAAGGTCATTGTGACCAATAATTTTAAATGGAACCCTATGACAAGCGACACCTCTTTTAAAAGGTATCGAAAAAACCTATTCAATGATACTAATATTGTGTCTGTTTACGGCAGTTTTGACAACTGGCTTTCAAAACTACAAAGCTGTGACGAATTAAATCAGTTAATAATAAAATTTAAAATTCAAGCTCCGCCACTGGATAGTTGGATAGTAAATAATCTGACGTTTTTGCAAGTCTCCCCAATTTGAGATTTTTTAGCTGTCAAAGTTTTTATACATTTAATAATTTGTGTATTGTTGATCGAATGTTTAACTGTTTTAGTACCTTGTGGTAATTTTAAAATATTTGTACATTCAATAATTTGTTAAACTGTTGTGAGCTGAACGTTTAAGTGCTTCAAGAAGAGAAATGGTACGTGTTTTAGGTGATAAAGTAGCAGCGATCCTAAACTTGGTGAAAATATTCATGCAGCAGAACGCATTTTTAATGAAAGGCTTCCCGATCGCCCAGTTTCAAGGACTTATTTGAGAGAGCTTCTTCGTAAGTTTAAAACAACGGGTAGTATTAATGATGCAAAACGATCTGGCAGACCATAAATTTCTGATGAGAAAAAAATTGATATACTGGCAGAAATAATAGTAAATCCTACTTCTTCAACAACTCAACTTGCATCAACCTGTGAAGTCAGTCAAAGTATAGTGCACAGGGTGTTAAAAAAAACAAATTTCACCCATACAAATTAAAAATGGTTTATCAACTCTCAGACGACGACAAAGACCGAAGACTGCAATTTTGTGAAAATATGGAGACTAAAATTAACCAACAGCCAGACTATGTCAAAACAATTTGTTTTAGTGACAAAAGTACTTTCTATCTAAATGGAAATGTAAATACACAAAACGTGAGATATTGGAGTGACGCAAATCCTTACATGTATGTGAAACACATACTCAGTATCCCGAGAAGGTCAATGTTGGGCAGGTATACTGGGAAACCACATCGTTGGGCCTGTTTTTTAAATACCAACTTAACCGGTGAGGTGTATCTGCAGATGTTGCAAAATGCAATAGAACCGTTAATCCTTGAAATTTTGGAAGATAATCAAGATGAATTCGACATTTTGGAAATAACATTCCAACAGGATGGTGCTCCTCCACACTATTACGGTGCAGTAAGACGGTATTTGGATGAAGAATATCCTGGTAGATGGATTGGACGACGAGGTTCAATGGAATGGCCGCCTCGATCACCGGACCTCACACCTTTAGATTTTTTTCTGTGGGGGTATATTAAATCGAAGGATTACGCCACTCAGCCTGACAATATTGATGTTTTAAAACAACGTATTGTTACAGAATGTAGGGCTATTTCCGCAGACACATTTGAAAAAGTACGGGAAGAGTTTCGTAATAGGATGTTTTACTGTCAGAAAGTAGATGGAGCTCACTTCGAACAATTACTATAAGTAGGTACTGATTCTTGAATCTGTAATTAAAATTATTATGCAAGTTTACTGATTACTGATTTAATCCATCAAAACTACCATAAATACAAACAATATTAGTATCATTGAATACGTTTTTTCGATACCTTTTAAAAGAGGTGTCGCTTGCCATAGGGTTCCATTTAAAATTATTGGTCACAATGACCTTGTGACCTTTTGAATAGCACTGTACAGAGAAATCCCTTGTTCTATTGATTTGTACTATTTTTAATTAAACTTTATATTTGTTTACCAGATGCTTAATTATATATTTACAGTATTATTTAAACTAATGTTTTGTTAATACACATTTTTAATTAAAAGTGTTTACATAGGCCCTTTGTTTTGCCAGAGCAAAGTGTAAATATACGTAGAAGCATTATATTATAAAACATGTTTTAGTGATGCAGTAAGCAATTTAATGCTAAACTGGATACCATTCAAATTGGATCAAAATGTTATTATCAAATACGAGTACAAATAAGATATTTATTTCAATGATGTTCAAAACTAAATACATAAAACTTTAAAAATTACGTATTTTATCAAGCCATGTAATGTACTCTCGTATATATATATATATATATATATATATATATATATATATATATATATATATATATATATATATATATATATATATATACACGTATGTCTGAATATTTTATTAAAAACATTGCACTCTAATTAGAACGTGATTCTATAATCCCTAAAACCGATTAAAGTGGTTGGTATCAAAGCGGTGACTACTCCTATTATAGTAAAAAGTGGGTACCGAAGGCAAAATAGATAAAAACTCTGTGTTCATTTGCTATATGGTGGGTGCAAGAGATGGGCATTCTGAAAGAGAAATATCCTATATCGTTGTATAAATTAATCTTTGTTAATACCGACGGGGACAGATTCCAATGAAGTTTTTGCTCATTGAAATATTATTGAACGCAAAATGTTATCGTACAGGTCGTCCTAAAATGAAGCTGTAAGGTGAATAATACTTAACGTATATATATATATATATATATATATATATATATATATATATATATATATATATATATATATATATATATATATATATATATATATATATATATATATATATATATAAATAGACGGTTTTTAATGTCTTGTTTACATATCATAACTTACAGAGCAACTACAGATACTAGAAATATATTAGGACTTATTATATTTGGTTGATTATTATGAATTTCATATTATCTATTTATTGAACGACTGTTTTCGCGTGTGTGTCACGAAATTTTTAGGTCGATGTATGAAATGCTTTTCGTTATAAATTCAGCATTTTGACAAAATAAATATAGTAAATCGACCCTTGCGAACAATGTGGTAACTTTTGTTTTTTTTATCCGAAGCCTCTAGTCTCTAGAGGCTTCGGCTTCTCTGCCGGAGCATGCCTCTAGAGTCTAGAGGCATGCTCCGGAGGTGCTTTCCATACGAGCGAGGGGACCGCGCAGTATTATTGCGATTTGCTTACTCGTCTATATTTACTAAACGGCTTTACTAAACAAAGTTAATTTTTTTTTCCACTAAGGAAATATTGGTGTATTGTATGTGTCAGTACAAGCCTAGAGAATATTCGAGGAACAACGCAAGCAAATTCTTGTTATATCTGAAATAGTACTTATCGATATTTTCAATAAACTATTATGATCCTATCCTAACACATATGTTCTTCCGGATTAATCATTAATTGTAAGATATTCTTGTTACGTATTGTTATTCAACACAAGGTTATGTACTGTTATTAGGCTTTTTTAATCTATTTGAGGTACGTTTTTACTTACAAATAAAATAACGAGTTAATGAATCCACTAAACTTAAAATTAGGTTTGTGTATTCACCCTAGTAATTAATATTAGAGCTGCTGGTTCCAGCTGCACTTTATTATATAATTATTCCCGACACGAAAATGAAATTAATCATATATTTTAAAACGGTGCCTCTTTCCAACAGTCTAATTAGTATGTTTGGGACAGAATTTGTGCAGCTTTAATCTATTTCAGGTTATACTCACTGAAGTAATAATGAGATTTTCCAGAAGTAGATTTAATTAAGATTTAATTCGTTTGGAGTTAGTTCATTATATGTGGGCGCACGATTTGCTATGAATCTCATGCTGACTGTAGTAATGTTAGAACTACCATTACTCCATGAGCTTACTCTCTAGTTATAAATGTACGAGGTGGCAATATAAAAACTGAAGAAATATTTTTGAAACACCGATTTTTTTTTCTAGAAGAGGCAAATAGATCAATCCCGAAGTATTTCTAACGCACACATACGAGTATACATAACGTGTGAAATGATACCCATTTGTCAATATCACAGATGGTAGGTATTCCTTTCATGAATTATATAATGTATATGAAGTCCAAGGGTGTTCATTATTCACTTTTTATTTATTTTGTAATGAATGAATGAAATTTGTATAGATTGTGGATCCTAATAAATGTAAGAACGTTAAGCAATAATAGGTTTATCCATCTTAGGTACTTGCTAGACGAAATAGTCTTGTGCCCGATGTTATGGCTATGATCAATTTCTAAGAGTTCATGTTTGTATTTATGCTACAAAACTATTAAACAAAATAATTGGTGCAAATCAAAAAGTTCTGTTTCTGTGAACAGAATTTTGGAAGGGTAAGTCCACTGTTTCTATTAGTTTGAAAAGTATTTTTAGAAATTGTTTTTGTATTATTTGTAGGCTCCTTAAGTGAAAACTTGTGGCCCTTCTCCCTTCAATGAGTCCATAATTAAGGTATGTTTCAACAGGTGAATGATACAGGGTTCTCATTTGCTCTCCCCTAAGCATTTGGGGAGTACTATTTAAATTTATAACTTAATGATCTTAGTTTCTATATATCAACAAACCGGGTTGCTCTCAATGGTTATAAGCCAGGTCTGTCTAAACATTTTCACAGTGTTGGACCTTTAGAATTTATTTTATTTTATTTTTGACATTACCACTACTTGTACAAATATAAAATAATTTGACATAACTACAGTATCAAATAAACAGTTTTAAAAACTTAAAACGGACTTTTCAGCACGTAGAACATTTCTAGCTCGAAATTGAGTGACCGAGAAAAAAATAAACCAACACATAAATGCAGAATATCTGTTTTATGCGACTGTTTTACTTTTTTCAAATAGTGCTTTCTTATGACCACTGAACGGGGTGGGGTGTATCGTATCCACATAGAAATCAATAGATGTCGTCTGGTAGACGTCCCTAATCAGAATCACTCTCGATTGAAAGTCGATCGATCCGACACGATTTAATTGAGTGATCGTGCTAACAAAAAAAATTCTCAAATAGTCCACCATTGTACTTTCTCATGACCCATGAACATGACAGAGTGTATTCTATCCACCTCAAAATGAATATGTGTCGTCTAAGAGATGTCCCCGATCAGAATCAGTCAAAACCCAATCGATCCGATATGATTTAGTTGAGTTATCGTGTTAACAAAAAAGATTTCTTAAATAGTGCACCGTCGTGCTTTCTCATGACGCATGGACAGGGTGAGGTATGTCTTATCCACCTCAAAATCAATAGGTGTCGTCTGGGAGACGTTCCCGATCAGAATCAGTCAAAACCCGATCGATCCGACACGATTTAGTTGAGTTATCGTACTAACAAAACAAATTTCTCAAATAGTCCACCATCGTGCTCTCATGACCCATGGACAGGGTGAGGCGTATCCCATCCACCCCAAAATCAATGGTTTCGTCTGGGAGACGTTTCCGATCAGAATCAGTCAAAATCCGATCGATCCGACACGATTTAGTTGAGTTATCGTGCTAATAACAACAGTTCTCAAATAGTCCACCATCGTGCTTTCTCATGACCCATGGATAGGGTGGGGTGTGTCCTATCCACCTCAAAATCAATAGGTGTCATCTTGGAGATGTTCCCGATCAGAATCAATGAAAATACGATCGATTCGATACAATTTCGTTGAGTTATCGTGCTAACAAGAATAAATTCCGACAACGACACACACACAGCAACATTTTCTTAAAAACCTTTTTCTTTTGGTTTTTAGGCCGAAAAGCGAAAAATAAACCCCAAACATTTTTTTTCACTTCTTTACACAATTACATTACTTTTCTGCTAGTATACTGGTGTGCGGAAAAGTAAAAACACCGAATTATGATTTTTATAATATCTTCGTAGATATATTTTCTAGGTATTGGTGCGTTTATTTTATACGTATAGAAAAAAAAATGATAACAGTGTTTCCTGAGAACCTGTTGTGCACTCTGAGATGGTCACAATCTATATATCATTGAAACAAACAGAATTTTTCAGCTTTATTTCAAACACTTGCTAAAATTGAAATTGTTGTTTACTTAATTTAATTATAGCCTGTTTATAGAAATGCAATATAACATATACTTATAATACGATAGCATATGTGAGCTATGCATAATACTGAAACAACAAGTTTGTTTCTAAATAAAACATTTAGCAATGATATTTTTGAAGATAATTCTTTACTATGGTATTACTATCCCTTTAGGAAGACAGTTAGTTTACTTTCAATAAATTAGTTGCTTTAATAATAGTTTACATTAAGAGCAATTACAATTTTTCACATGACTGAAAATATGTTATGCACAGAAAGATTTGTATATCAATATTATTGGAAAAAAATATCTAGCTGTGAATACTAATATTACAATATATTAAAAATACACATTATTATTTTAAATATAATAACAATTGGTAATAATAAATGGCATAACAAAGCTTCATAATAAACTATAACATGGCGCAGTTTCAATATTCCTTGTGAAGAAAAATAAAAAACTAATGTATTGTATAATAATGTAACGAATGTTTCTTTTTTGGTTAAATACTTTGACTGCTACATGAAGGACATACATATGATTATTTAACAAGTAGTATTAGAAACAAAAATCGGTATACAAATTTGTAGCTGAACAAATTCAACATATTAACGATCACGATAACGAATGTCTTCGAAATTATCTGGTCGGCATTCTAGAAAGAACATAGAATACATTGAATATCCCCGTAATGGAAACAAATTGGAATTGATCATAAATAATTATTAACCTAGTTTCTTAATGTTTTACAACTTACTACAAATTACATAATATATCGTAATTCGAAGAATAAAAAGTTGTCATGCTTCTTCCGATTTCTGTATACTTTACATAAAAGTTGTATTTCTCTTGCAACGTATGTGTTATGCTCTTGAAGAGGTGAGACGTATGGACCAACTGAGAGTTCAAACCATTAATCATTGTTTGCGATGAAAAGACTCCATATTTCGTTTAGCAGAATTTTTCATCTTTAAATTATCTTCATATTTTCAAATTTTTCATCTTTATATTAAAACCTGTTGGTATCCATTACATAATATGTGATGTTAATTAACTTATTCGATATTGGCTGCCGATTTAGTTTACTTAGAGTGTAAGTAAACTAAATTGTGTTTGCTCGTAATGACACGAACTATTATTCAGCGTGATATAGCTTAATTTCGTGCATATACATTACGAGAATTTCTCTCGTGCAAAGTAGACTTCTGTCAGTGCCGGTTTTATCTGTATACATCCGTTTATATAATTTACTGCTCCTAAGTGGAGTTGCATTGGGCTCATTATGGCTTGTTCATCGTTCCAAATATCCGCCATTTATGAACATCGTCATTATGATGAAACATTTACTTTACTGATATACATTAACTCACTTTGAATTGGAGTAATTAGTACAAAAAATATTAACAAGTCATTATAGCAAAGCAGTGTTTGATTTTAATTGTTCTATTTTAAAACTAATATTTAAATTATAGAGTGGACCATGTTTGAATTCTGATGTAACAGTATATTTTGTTGTTTCATTCTCTTTTTGAGTAGGTCAAAACTATAAAAGTTTTCTATTTCTCTACTGAAATAATTGGTTTAATAAAAAATTTTGAAATAAGTGCTCACTGAAATACCAATTAATTTATATTAAAACGTTCCTGACCCCCTCAGAGCTTAGATTGATATCACACCTGCAGAATGTGACACCAGCCAGCCCCTGCTGTCCCTGATTGACCCTAAAGTGGTACATCATAATCGATCGGAATAGATCGGAATCGACGGAAGAATCCTGGATCCCTATTTCTTTGACGTGAACGTAACTGGTGAAATATATTTGGACTTTCTTCAAAACGACATTATTCCTGCACTAATAGCGTCATATATAAATGTAGAATAATCTGATCTTCCGAGAAATGACTTTTTCTTTCAACAAGATGGTGCACCTCCCCATTATGCAGCTAATTTAGATGAGATCTTCTCTAATCGCTAGATAGAGAGAAGGGAATCGATCGAGTGGCCAAATAGATCACCAGATTTGACATCCCGACATTACTTTTTGTGAAAATACCTAAACAGCAAAGTAATACTATGTAAAAAAATTCAAAAAATTAAAAATCAAGGGTTTTACATGAAATACAATGTTTATCTCCTGAAGTTATTGATAATGTTTAAAAATAAATTGTCGGTCGTCTTGGATACTATCAGGCAGCCAACGATGCATAATTTGAACATTTAATATATTTGATTTTTTAAATAATCTTTGTTACTAAATTAGGATTTTGAATATGAAAAATCATTTTACTATTTTTCTTATCTAACCTATACTCACGCTAATGTAATAAAAAACAGGATTGCCATTAGAAAAATGCCGATGACATTATCTCTCCTACACGAATCATCCTGTATGTATTAATTATATTTTAAAAAATGAGTAACTAAAAATAAATATCGACGTGTCCAAGAGTTTTTCCCAAAAGTTGTTCTTTGGGTTTTTAACTAATTTATTCATTATTTTGTTTGTTGGCGAAACGCTTGTCGAGTGTAATGTATAGTGTTTTGGTATTTTGTGGAAAGCTATGTCAGTGTTATCTTCATACCACAGACTTCGGCCTACTCCACGACTTATTCATTGCTATAGATAGTATTATGCGAATACTATATGATTAAAATAATATAAGTGTCTGAATTTATAAACCATAAAAGTTCTTTTACTTTTATTATACTTTCATACATACAGCCAACATATTGGAATAACCTATTGTTATATAAATGTTAAATTATAACTAAATTTTATACTTTTATTAACAAATATTGTAGGAGGTGACCAAACCGTATGTGAACACTTGAAATATTAATATTCGAATGAATCTAACGTACATCCTTTCGCTGGGTGTTGACGTCGGCCGAACAAATGATCTCAGATTGTTTTGATTATCCGGCGTTTTCTTATAAAACGCCGATATACAGAGCTCCCCGAGCTTGCCCTATCTGGAGAAGAAAATTATTTACCAGTCGGCCGTCCTGACTTGATCTGTCACGGACCACACCCGCTCAGACATATACCTGAAACTAAATTACGCCACACAGTATCAGTGTTATCAACATTAGAGTGGAAATGATGTTGAAATTTGCCAGACAAAATAAAATGAAAATGTGCGCAAATGGTCATAATCAAATGGACTCAACAAACTTCATCCTCAGAGTGTACACACGCCGGAGACTCGACAAGAACATCACTTGGAGTGTGCAAGAAATATTCGTATTCTGATGGACTGGACAAGATAATTACTTGGAGTTCGCAAAATATATCAGTGGTCTAATGGACTCAACAAGATGTTTGGAGTACACACAATTGCCTAATGGACTCAAGAAGTACCCTTGGAGTACACACACATTGGGGACTCGACAAGAAGGTTGCTTGGAGTGCATAAAAGATACCACTGTTCTAATGAACTGAACAAGGTTTATTCCAGAGTGCGCAAGAGGGTAATACCTAATGGACTCGACAGGACTTATTATTAAATCATATGTTCACCAAACCAAACAAACAAAAGAAAATATTCAAAAGCACACAGGTTTCAATTATATTGTGCATTCAAATTGCACTATATTTAGTTGTTCTCAATACAATTTAAAAGGTACACAGGCATCTCCCACCTTATGTACCGTCCTGTTTATTAATATTCTAATAACAACATCGTCGTAAAACAAATAAAAAAAAAATAATAATAAATGTAATAATAATGATAATAAAAATATGCCTGCTTATCATTATAAAAGTGAGAACTGAATACCTCACCTCTAATCAGTTACTGTGTAATCAATAACTGTGGTCTGAAGGACTTCATTCTGTCGATCGAAATCACACCTCCAAAACATCTTCTATCTCTGGACACACTTTGAACTTGGTATCGGTCATTGGAGAGAACTTGTTCTACTCTTATAGGACAAATATACCTCTGACGTTCACGATTGGCGTCCTTTCAATCATAAACATATCACCAACCTCATAGACGATAGCTGGTATGCGATTTTTACCGTAGCGTAGTTTCATCGCGCTGACACTCTTAGTTATGTTTTCGCAGCTTTTTCGCGCACCAGTTTTAAATAATCTTGCCTATCTACTAATAAAGGTGTTTTCTCACTAGCACAATACACATAAATTTTAATAAAAACAGGAGTTAAATAAACAGTTAGATAAACAGGTACGAATCCCACTGCTGATATGTTAAATAAATGTTAAATGATAATTAAATTTCAACTTTTATTAATAAAAATTATGGGAGGTGAACAAACCGTATATGAACACTTGAAATATTAATATTCGAATCAATCTAACGTATATCCTTTCGATGGGTGTCGGCCGAACGTATGATCTCAGCTTGTTTTGATTATCCGGCGTTTGCCTGTGAAACACCGATATACAGAGCGCTTCGAGTTTGCCCTCTCTGGAGATGAAAGTTCCTTTACACTATATTTATTAATTTATTCGTTTATATATTTTTAAGTAACGTTTTACATACTATGTAAATTTTACACTATTTACATACTACGAATTTAAAAAATACTAATTTTTATTTTTGACCCTCGAACACAAATGTTGGCCACCACATGGCAAGGACATGGTAACAGCTTTTTATCCCTACCAATATTACTGCTAATATGTACTAGTACTGGAGTGGGTTGAAACCTTTGGTGTGAAGATAACACTGACGCAGTTTTCTATAAAACACCAAAACACTATACACTACACTCGACGCGCGTTTCACCAGCAAAGTTGATATCATCTGCAGATGATTAAAAATTTTTAATGATATCCAGTTTTAATCATCTACAGATGATGCCAATTTTGTTGGCGAAACGCGCGTCGAGTGTAGTGTATAGTATTTTGGTGTTTTGTGAAAAATTACATTAGTGTTAATATGCACTAGTAGATAAAGTATCTTAAGATCATAATGGATTCAGATTTAGTAATGTAATAAAAGTTCAGTAATTATTACAGAGCATATTAATGATTAGATAAGAGAGTTTAAAAATGATGATACTATTTTCGGAAATACCTCGTATAATTTAATTACATAAATAATTCTGTCAATACTAAGCAGTTAATATGACCACAAATTAATATGTATATAATTACTCATTATTTACTAGCGCTATACGACGTGCGCATGATATGTAAGAAAATCTCGGCTGCAGTTGGTCGAACTATTCTATAAAAACGTTTTCCATTCTTCTACAAAATTTACATGAAACACGGACAAGGAATAACAAACATTTTCTTGTTGAAAAGACGATATGTTTGTTAGATGTTGCTGTAGCGTGAACCCAAAGCCCTAAAACTCTGTAAATAAAGTGGCTTTTGTGGTGTTCGTAATCCGCCCGCTAACAATTGCTACCGTAAAAGGCAACTTTGCCGGCTAAAAATAAATAGCTATTACCTAGCACTGTCCAAAGCCAACCCTATTTTAATACTACTGAGGAAGTGTGGATTCAGCTCGATTTGGTGCCAACAAAAAGGTCAAAGTTAAGAGAAATGTTCTTTAAAAGGCCCCTTTTATTGAAAGTGGAAACACATTTACCTACATATATCTACACTTCCTAAAATAGAATAACAAAAAACGCCTTCGGTAAGTGCTTTTTTGACAATATTATGGTTAATTGATAATTTTGAAAATGTAAATAAATATTAAGTAGTGTATTGCACTAACAGTATAAATATAATGTCATAACAGTATTATATACAATGTGGATGAGTTTGCATTATCCACTTCATCGATACCAAAATAGTTAGAGAATAGAAGAAAACTATGAAGGTACTTTGAGAGTTTTTTAAATTATTTTCAATTCTCTATATGAGATCCTCTTAAAAAACAAAAGGGTAGGGTTATGTCAAATATTTTTTAATGTTACATCTTGTATTTTTAATTTTTTCTTTCTTGAAATCTTATCAAATTCTGAATGCACCATTAGCATTTTTCCTTGAAAGTGATAACTAAATTAGTACAAACAATAAATGAAAAAATTAAATATATAAAATTATTTAAAAAAATTAAAACAAATAACAAAAATAAACAACTCACACATTAATTGTTGAAAGCATAGCTGTGTTATTGTTAATAAATGGTGTCGACATTTACGTAACATCTCAAGTGTTATTTGTAGAGCTGCTATTCCGATTTGATTTTTCAGTTCTTCCAAATTATGGAAGTACCACTATAAATTGTATCTTTACTAATCCTTACAGCAAAAATTCGAGTAAGGTCAGATCAGACAATACCGACGGATGGAATAAAAAGTTTGTCACTTGTTTTGTACTATGTGACAGTGCTCCTTTATGTTCAAACCATGTTTAATTTAGAAGCTCCGTAAACATTTTATTATAAAAATATGATCCTAATAAATGATTTACTTTACCTATCCATATGTTTGTAAAAGTATATTACTTAGTGTATTGACTCGTGAACTCTATGAGGATTCACATCATCCAAAAAATGAGTATTGTTAAAAATGTTATGCTGATGAAAATTTGATTCGTCGGTCCATTAAATAAAAGTCAGATATAGTCTGTTTTAATTTAACTTGCAATTAAAAGTTTATTCACTTTTTTTGTAAATCGGCTGGATACAGATTTTGTATCGCTTGTATCCTAAATGGATTTATACTGTGTTTTCTTAAATTTTTTTGGTATTTCATTCTCAAAATTTCTAGTTCTTGAGCTGCACCCTACGTAGAGAAAGTGGGATAAGCTTTAAAGTATGCTAAAATATTTATTGTATCCTCCTCATAGTTGTCTGTATTTTATTTCTTAAATTATGTTGCTTGAGAAAACTAACAAACCTTGCTAATAAGATGTGCAGATTTGATAATATTTTGTACTATGGCTGTTTTCCATTGAGGCACTGATTATCTTACAAATATACAGCTCGCTCGCACTTACAATTTGGATAACTAAAAATATCGTAACATATCTGTTTTTTATACATTTGTGATGCCATTTTTCAATATACTGCTCAGCAAAATACACTACGACCAAAGAAAATGTCTAGTCTGTATTAAATTCAACAATGAACTCATGTTTGAGTAAAGATATACATTAAAAAACATATATATTCATAAGTATGCTTTGTTTTCAAATAACGTAATAAGTATGATCTATTTTTGATCATTTCCTTTGTTTATTATTTACGTTGTTCCTATTAATGTATTTATCGCTTACAAAGAATACGTTTTCAGAAAATAACACAGGGTATCCCATTAAAATATTTATATAATATTTGTTTATCTTCTGTTTCTTTAATGAGAGCGATTTCCTACACATAATTAGAAGGAGCCACAATAACTATCTCAAAGTAGTTTTACAATTTTTAGATATATTATTTATGAAATACAATATTGAAGAAATAAATGGATGGATACTATGTACACGGTCCTAGGCGTTGCACTATATTCTCCTTAAACAAAAATTACGAACGGCAAACTACAATAAGTATAAGTAAATAGTCTTTTATTTCATAACCTCATAGAGAAGAAATCTAAGACACTTGTAATCAAAAATTAAAAAAAAATAAATTGGTACGGATTTAAATTTCGTAAGTTGGTACGGAAATCATAATAGTTTTAATATAATAAAATAACTAAAAAATGCGTTGTCAGTAATTTAAAAAGTTGAATTCCCCTATATTTTATCTCCTTTTAATACCCTGGAAAAATTCAACTAACTATAGGAGATTTCTAGATTATGTAAGGCTTTTAATGTTCCTCTCAGCTTACTAACTGACTCAGATAGACTATTTATCTTCTCACAAAATCAAAAAAGCAGGTCAGTTTTTCTCACATTTTGGTCTGGTACACTACATTACAGTTGGTGATGCTTTGTGACACTATAGTTGCTTGAACATTGTTATTGATTAGAAAATTTTCAGACATCCCGGAAACGTTTATTCGAATGCTTGATTGTGTAAAATGTTGAAATTCATTAAAAGCATTCGAAACACGCTCGATATCTATTTGACAGTTTTTAGGAGTAATGTGAGGATATATTTTTCGTAAAGGAAATATCAGCCCTCATTTTTTTTGTTATTAGTTTATAAACCTATAATGTGGTTCTATAATTTTAATTGAAAACTAATTTTGTAAACCCTGTGTAGCCATGAGATATCAATTATATTATAATTGTTCATTATTTAACTATGGATTGGTATTCATGATAAATCATATTAGAGATATTACATTATGCAAATAATATTATTATAGTTTAATTAGGTATCTCAATCATGCAATTTTATTTGATGACGATTAACGTCATTAAATAAACTTTTACAGATACTATATAAAGTTGTATTGAATCACACATGAAACGCTGTTATTTTTTAATGGTTATTAATTTATGGTTTTATTTCAGGATTGTGGATAACATTTCATTGCAATTCCATAACCAACTCATTTTATTTATACTATACTATACAATTTCATACTATACTATACAAATGCGTATTGAGGAACAATTTCACCAAGGGTTACAGATACATTTTTTTATTTCATTTTCTTGAATCATGAATTTGTCCTTAGTTTATGACCATCATCGCGGCATATCTGACAGCCGAATCTTTGTTATACACCAACAACCAGGATCACTGTTTCTTACAGGCGCTGTAGACCTGTAGAAGCCTCGATTAGAGGTGAGCTTCTTTTCTCCGTGTTTGCTTGTTGATATACAAATATGTTCTGTTTATTACTGGGGTTAAAACGAACAACAGTGGTAGAGTATACTTCTCTTTACCCTCTTTAATTTTTGTGCATTTTTCTGATTCTGTTCAATGAAGTGAAGTCGCTTTTCTCAGAGTTGGTAGTCTAGTGCTTAAATTTCGATATATTTTCTTCAAATTACTATTATGTTACCATGCATGCTCGCTATGACCTCGTGATGAATGCTGTGTCTTTGGTAAAATGGCCTAATTGTGCGACATTTGTGAGAACGATCGATCATGAGTATCGTGAGAAAGTGCGATGAAACGTTATGAAACTGCGCTATCTCGGCTTTCGTCGTTCTGTGACTCGATTTTTTGTTTATTATGACTTTCCCATTTCCCAACTTTATGAGTAGGTATGTATTTATTCTATATACACTCAAAAGCTTTCGCGTATAGGAGCATGATTTCAATTACACATTTCATAAAAAAATAAGGAGGCCAGTTTTCCAAAGAGAAGTTTGTAGATCGATCGACGGGCGGAAATTATTTTCATCTTCATAAGAAGATGAAAATTTATGTTAATGTTTTTCATATTGGAATACTTAGTTCTGTATTTTATGAGAACATCTGCAACTCCGTGGAATGTTCTTTCCGATAGGTGAACTGTTTGTTGGATATAATGTTCAGATCCTCTGTCTGTCTCTGTAGTCGGTTTGAGAAGTACTTATTATCTCTGATGCTTTCTTCAGCGCCGAGAAGAAGACGATTTGCTTGTAACTTAGAGATAGTGTTACGTTTATTTCAGGTTTCAGAATGAAAACCACTTTTTCATTCTGAAAAATCCATCCATCGGAAAAATGGAGTCTAATCTCTTCATATGTCTGTCATCATATTTAGTAGCAAGTTGATTTGGTCGGTGTAGAGCTCCTTTTTCATGAATATGTGGTAACGGTGGACATTTTTTTTCCATCTTGTGTGGAGATAAGTTTTTCACAAACTGTTATCGGTGGAATTGGAAGAGCTGTAATGTTCATTGTATATGATTTGCATGTGCTTATGGATTTCGGTATTTGTTATTCTGTTGTACCCTACACTGGTAGTTTCATTCTATGCAATTTCTTTTAGCTGTTTATTTCTCTCCTACAAGTTCCTGCATCTCCTCCCAAATGACTTTAGTCTCGTATATCATTCTTCTTCTTTCAGTATTTTCTCTTGAAACTATATAGATACATCTTTCAAGTCTTTTTATGGTTCTCTTGGGGGTTCTCGCGGACTTGTTCGGGCAAATAATTTGTCGCGGTAGTTATTGCGTACTACAAGAAGTTTCGGAGCATTTCCTAATTTGTCTGTTTCTTTACGATTTACACGTTGGTAATCTGTCACTCCTCATTGGCTGAAACGGGCAGAGTAAGTATCGCCAAAAATAAACAATCTCTTCATTGATTAGTTTATACAACGTTTTCTTAATAAGTGTTCAATACTTCACATGAAAATTTATTAAGGCATTCTAAGATAGAGAGATCTTTCTTATAAGTTTAAAGTAGTCTGCTGAAATGCAGGATATTAAAAATTAATATTTTTTATTTTTTTTAGATTTATCTCTCATGTTAGATAACGATTCACATCTGGCATAACTCATAATTGCTAAAGTGTTTACAATGTAGCTTTATTAATATTTGTAGCCCTAAATGTATGGCTTTATCTAGTCCCAAGACATATTTTATCTCCTTAAATACATTTCACGATAGCATTGACTTTCTTCGTATATGAAATTAAGTTCCCAGTCTTCTACTAAATATTTTTAATACATTGCCTATAATACCATTTTCTTCGTACGTGTCATCCTTTTTTAATTATGTAAGTAAATATCTTTCTATATAATGGTAAACATACTATTAACAAGTTCCAACTTAAATAGTTCTGATAATTAAGTAGGCCATGATTGATGATATGGAGCAATACGGATGACATCGGTAAAGTGAATAAGAAAATGAAAAATTTAAGTAAGCTACTAACTATTTTCTGCTGTTGTTTATTTTTGGTTGATATACTTATACCTAAAGCATAATTTTAAGCAGTATTATTGTGATGGAAATATCACATAAATTTAAAAAATACAGAGTTAGCCATCTTAAATTTCACGTACGGACTTTCTACTGGAGAGCCATGGAAGGCTAAACGATTTTATCGAGAATAGTATACGAATCGCCTAACTCCTATTTCAAAAATATTTTCAAAGTTCCACATTCGGTTAAGTGAAATAGAAAGTATTTACAAAGCCAGCCATCGCCCAACAATTTTTATATTCTAGTATGGAGAAACCTAATAAATTACTTCTTATACCCTCACTGCATCCAGAGATTCTAGACACTTCTTCCTCGTAACATCCTAGTATGTTTCGACTTTTGCCATTTCGACTCTACTAACTTATTCAAAATACTTTGCTAGGTCTGAAATGATCGTGGATCAGTCGATTTTACTCGAAGATATGCCGGTTTTACTGAGTAACGAAGTGTGATTTATGAAGGAGGGTACACTGGCGTATTTTAGTAAATCAGTCTGAGAATTTTAAGTCAAAGTTTCAACAATTCTGGAGAACCTAGATCATGGTCTTCCAGTTCACTAGACCTAAATAGGTTGGATAATTTCCTTTGGGGACATATAAAAACCTTAGTTTACTAGATACCCATTCGAAATTATCAGCTACTGATAAATTAGATAAGACTTATGCCAAAGAACCAGATCATACTCTAGGTATCTTCTAAAAGAAACGTGAGGGACAAATCTAAATAAATAAAACAGAAATAAAAATTTTAACAATTTGTATTTGGGAACCCAAGTAGTTTTGATAACATATTAGCAAGACCATTCTATCTTAGAATCACTCAGGGAATTATCCTGTGAAATTCTAAACAATTCTTGAAAATATCGTATGTATATTTTAATTAGTTATCGATGAAAATATTAGACTATTTAAGAGTTTTGGTCAATTTACAAAGTTATTAATTTTAAATAAATTCTGTTAAAAGATACACGTTTATATTGTGTATTATATATTATATAATAATTGTGTATATTATATAATAAGTAGATAATAATTATATATATTATATAATAAGTATATAATAATAATATATAATTGTGTATTATATATTATAAAAGTGTAAATATATTATTCCATGGGATTCTATACAAAATCAGTAATGACGTAACGACGTGTCATCAGTGAAATATTCCGAATACATAATAACGGAAGGTGGTAAACCTTGCTAACTGCTACTTTATGGCAGACTATGTAGTTTTCGTTTTGCACTTAATGTCACTTGACAACAGCCCCTGTAAACATGCTTTAACATGAACGAACACCATGCAGTAAACTTTAAGAAGATATAAACAGATAACTGTATCTCTTGATAAACTAATAAACTTATACAATCTACACAAATGCAATAAAATAAGGGAGCTTAAATGATTACATACACATGATTGACGTAACAAAAATATATATATAAGCATCCTTATGTCCTAATTTAGTATATTTTACCAAATCTCATTAGTAAGATATGTAGGGGAATACGATACAGTTACTTCCAAGAGAATTTAATATCTGATTAACACGTATGTGTCTATCGAAAAATATATTTCATGTAGTAATATGCTACGATACATATAGTGCGTCTCAGTTGGAACTACAGGATTTGAAATGCGTGCCATTATGTTCTGTTAACGATAGGGCTTCAATATTTAATTTAGTGTCATCTACAAACCAGTTGACGATGTCAGCATACCTGGGCATCTCATTTGAGACTATATAGTGTGATTTGTGAATAAAATTTATAGTATTTGATAAACTGAAGTTTTTTATTCTTAACATGAAATGGAAATAATATCATACAAATTGAAAATAATATCATTCATATGCCCGCCTCAACTCATATGGTGCGATGTCATTCGTTTAGCAAAATTATCTATAACATGGGCATATAAAACTGCCTTTATTTTCCGAATAACACGTTAAATGTTTGTTTTGAGGTCATTGATTGTTGTTGGATGTGTGGCGTACACTTTTCCATTGATATAATACCAAAGAAAAATCCAGTGGTGTTACATACAATTACAAGATCTTGCACGTCAATTGATGGCATTTCACGAGACAACATGATCAGAAAATTTGGTTTGCTACAGAGTTATGGTTCCACGTACTGCATGGTACGTTACACTGTCTTGCTGAAACCACATGTTGTTCAAATCCAAGTCATCAATTTGGTATAAAAATAAATTGTTTGAGTAAATATCACGATAGCGTTCCCCATTTACTGCGATAGCATTACCAGCTTTATTTTCAATTAAATACAATTACTTCACCATTTCAAAATGCGTACTAAGCCGGCTGAAAATGTTTTCTTACATGCATCTTATGAAATAATTAGTTTTATTAAGGTTTATTTAATAAAACGATCAGCCTTTTAAAAGTCAGTAGAAGACTTTTATATACAATAATTTTACTTTTACAGTTTTATGTACAGAACATTTATGTAAATACAGTAATACCTCGATGCTAAATTTAGTATGATTGATATCAAAATATTTTGACATTTTCAATACATAACAGATATAAATGATTAATGAAGCCTACATACATATGGAAAATGATAGAGTATATTTTTATACATCTCGTTTTATCTAAATCTCAATTTGACAAGTTAAGTGTTAGGTGTTGAATGTAATGAAAAAATGTAGAATTTTTATCATTAACTAAGTTTGTGCAAATTTGTTATTTTAAACATAATGTATGCAATTAAATTAATAAAATATTACTATTTATTAAAAAAATGGAGACACCAAACTTGAATGGAAGTAAGAAAAATATTATTTAGATATATTTCGAAAATATCAATGACGGTCTTGTAGATATTAAATCGTTATAGAAAATACACTTATTTTTTTTTAAATACACTGTTGTATTACTACGGAAAATATTTAATAACTACCTAACAATTATGGTATTTGTTAGGTCTCACCGTGATTTCCATGTGTATGTATATACTGTTGCATTGGAGTTCATTTGAATATTTTTTCTTCTTTTGTAATATATAATCTAATCCATAATCATACATCATAATTCTACATCGCTACGATGATTAATGGTTATGAACCAAATATTATGAATGGTACAATAGCAGTAAAGAAATCAATACATAAAGAAACACTAAAATAACATTGGCGACTCCGCCATTTCTTTAAAAATTTTAAGTCGATAAGACGCAATGTATTAATAAAAAAAATATTTTTAATTGTAATTTTAAAAAATTTAGCTGTGCAATATTAAGAATAATATCAGTTTATTTCATTAATATGGCATTACATTCTTTGATATGCTTGATTAAATTAATAACTGTATTATTAATTTAAATCTTTAATTGCCAACTTAAAATAACATCTTAATTGTAAAATGACAAATTTGCAATTATTTTATTAACACAATCAGTACACAGTGGATAATAAAAAACACACCATATTTGACAGTTTGTTAGATTGATACGTTGCCGTTGATTTCGAATATTTCTTGAGTTATAGTGAAAACCTAAATTATAATTGAAACAAAGTATTTTATATACTCAAATCGTTTTTTCTTCTAAATTATATTTAAGAAATTGTCATTTTTACTTAATATAGTGGAAGAGGATTATAACCTTTGATACAGCAACAATAAATAATACAGTTTTCACAAATACGCAAAGATCGTATAACGATCGACTAGCGTTTTAGCATCCGAGTTGGTACAATTGGGAGATAATGAATCCATAAGCAGCATCTGTTGATGATTATAATTGTTCATTAAATACGGTTAATAAAAGCCATTACAGAAAAACGCTGTACTAAATAAAATAAAAACAAGTCACAATAAAATATGAAATACAAATCTTAAGTACTAATACGACGTATATATAATTATAATACTTTTAAGATACACATATACACACACACAAATACCTACATATACATTTTAAAAATATATATGAATGTTTTTTAAGTACAGCTTAAAATACACGTTTGCAACTCCCTATTTATATACAAATAGTTGGCCGTAATCTTATCATTTAATTATCTTGCTTCTTTATCGAGATTATATAATATTTTTTAAATAAATTTGTCTATGAATATGATTTTGATATTGTTATAAACTCCAACGGATTTTGCTGTTTTAAGTTGTCTATCGTTATGGAATATATTATAAGACTTAAATACAAAAAAATTATTTCACTTCCTTGCAGGTATAGTGAATTCTTCAATATTTTTATTTGTCGAGTATTCGTATATAATATTTTTATTTTTATGTTAATAGATGCAAATGGCAAAGTAGGATAACTACTATAAGTCAAACAGTTTAGTTTCTTGAAACAGCCGGTCTGATGAAAGGGTTTGTTTTCTGTGAAAAGTTATTTTGATTATTATTTGTTGAATTATTTCTAGTTTCATTATGACTGACTTTGTAACATATCTCCATCCAAAAATAGCATACTTTAAGTGCGACAATTATCAAGTTATATTATAATTAAACTTTATGATGACACCATATTATTTAAAACTCTAAAAAGTGAGATAATCGAACAATCTTTTTATAGGTGTATACATAAATACTCAAAGATATTTATTCTTATCAGCTCTAACAATTTGAGGATTATCAATAGCAACCTAATTATCAAGTATTGATGTTGGTAAGCATGATTTGTACTATGCAAACAATACTGAAACATTTCTTTATATATTGATGGTAAGTATTTTAAAGTTAAACCGTTTCTTTAGTAAAGAGAAATTATTTTGGAATTTTTGTTTTAGGTTGTTTCATGATTTCTCTTCATATATGACCATATTATCTGAAAATGTGATTACGTCGTCTGAAATTTACTGTATATATATAAGTGATTTATGTATATGGTAAATAACAATGGTACGAGAACCGCACCCTGAGGTAATCCATATTGACTCATTGCTTCATTTATGTCTACACATTGTATTCTATCATATACAAAATCTCTGTTTACACTCTCAAAGTATCAATATAATTTTATGATAAGTATTGCAGTATTCAAATGATAAGTATTGCAGTGTTCTTTATTTACCTTAACATAGCGGATTATTTATAAAATTATTAAATTAAATGCCTTTTAATAGCGTATACATGTTGTGTTACAAGAATTTGATAACATATAAAAATTATGAAAAAATAAAATACAAAGTAATTTTGATAGTAATATATTAAATACTCAAATTCATGTTATCCAACATATTGTGATACTACTGAAAATATTTTAAACAAAAACACTATTTTATAAGTTAAAGCTCAATTTGGGATCAGCTTGGAGAGTATCAGTTATCTTCAATCTACAAACAACAGTATGAAGGACTTAACAACTCATTCCGGATTTAAATCAGAGTTCTTTCTTTCTGTTTCTGTTTTTCTTTTTTAGAAAATACATAGATCGTTTTCCTAAGAGTAATTTACAGAATCGAACTTAGTAGCTTTCAGTACATTACAAAAGGAAGTATAATTTCCACTCAAACTTTTAATTACTGACAGTTATATAAAATGGCCCACTATTTCGAGCAAAAATGTGGACACTGGTGAAGTCGTTTATACTCGGGATTTAAACCTTGAGCAATGATTATATGTTAAAAATATAACATATAGTTATTTTGCATTTAGGTTAATAACTGAGGGTGTTTCAAGAAAATTCTCTGACCGTGCCATGAAACTTCAACTACATGAAACCAGTTGAAACATGCAAACCAGTTTTTTTACGGTTGGAAATTAGTTTAAATCAGTTAAGACACCCTTTAATTTTTGTGCAATTTTTGTTTGCAATATTGCCTATAAATAGGTCATGACAATAAACCACAAGTATGCAAGTGAAACATTAAATTACTTCTCTAGTAATATTTTCCTTGGAAGAGGCTAGAACCTATGGTGCAGCAACAAAAACGGGATAGACAGCTTTTCCCGAACACGGAAAGATTACACGTTTGTTGGCTCACATTTCGCCAACCAAGTTGGCATTATAGGGATACTAACTATGAAGTTTTAGTCATCTCCTGTTCTTGTTTCAGTTATTTTCTATTACATGACAATATCCCACAGTCCATATAAAGAAATTATATAAACAGTTTTCAATACTCCACTTCCCCTATCAAAAAATAACTAAGCAAAGTTTTCTTAGTCCTATTATAAATATCCGTTAATCATACGAAATCATACAATGAATTAAAAAAAGTGACTTAAAGTATGTTAAGCGTGATAAAAGTTACCTCTATTTGAATATATAAACATTAATGAGACAAAAAATTATTGTAAATGATTCTTATTGTTATAATTTTTATTTTATCTGATTCAGACGCTCAGTTAGTTGATATTAGAAGGAATGTAATAGATTGAGATTATTGATTGATGAATTGATGTATTGTAATACTTTGAGTGCCAACCGAGCAGATATATTAGAGATGGATACGGTTCACGTCTCGCCTTATTACTGGCATTTTCAAACGTTTATAATTAATAGTCAATCATTTATGTGTTCGATATGCCAGATACTCTCATTATTGATTTTATTATATATTATGAAACATGCATGCTACATTGATTTCTTGAACTTAATTATTCATTTATATTATTTATAAGTTTTCACTATATGTAACATACGAACCTCATTTCTACGTAAAGAATTACATTGGGGAACAAAAAAATTTGTTTATTTTAATTGCAACAAATTTAAGATTGGTTTCTGAGTACTCGAGCACCCTATTTTCACATTATATCTTCATTTTAGCTAAATTGACTGCATTTGTCAAAATAATGGGGACTTCTGAAATTTAACAAGATTTGCGGTTTCCTTCTAAAAACTTAGGATATCATAGTCATATACAATGGGAACGATTTCATTTGGGTATCCCAACAATGGAAGGAAAGTATTAAGGAAAGTGGGATCGCCACATTATGGCCGATTACTGTTGGAGTCGTTACAAGGACTGTCCACAGAAACAAATACTAAAGAAAATCGTACAAAACTTGAGAAAAATTGCTTATTTTGTTTTTCTTGCTTTGCATTAATATTTATGATGTATGTTTATATTAGAAACTAGAGCCAATCAGGAAAAGGTAATGCCATTTTCAGCATCAGGGACAGAATGTACTCGAAATCGACTCTTAAATTCCTCAGTAACATATAAGTCGGAAATCGAGAAAGGAACCACCAAGCCGCCAAGCGGCTATCAAAGTAGTTCCCGAATAGCAAAGCTATTACATAATCGCTCTAGGAAACAACTACTCCTCGGGCTAAAGCCCCGGCAGGCGTTGAATTATACCCAGAAGCGATCCTCGACCCCTTTCTCGTGTTTCTGCACGATCAGATAAGGTTTCAAAAAATAAAACCGGCCACAGGTAGGATTCGACATTTGTCCCGGATCGGGACAAATTCAACGCCTGCCGGGGCTTTAGCCCGAGGAGTAGTTGTTTCCTAGAGCGATTATGTAATAGCTTTGCTATTCGGGAACTACTTTGATAGCCGCTTGGCGGCTTGGTGGTTCCTTTCTCGATTTCCGACTTATATGTTACTGACAGAGATCGTATCGATAAATATGTATACGCCATAACGTTCATTCGGCATTTGTCCTGAGTCGGCGTATCGTGTACGGCACTGATGAGAACTAACAAGTTCGAAACAGCTGTATGTCGTTCGGTTCCGATCCGGGACAAATGTCGAATCCTACCTGTGGCGGGTTTTATTTTTTGAAACCTTATCTGATCGTGCAGAAACACGAGAAAGGGGTCGAGGATCGCTTCTGGGTATAATTCAATGCCTGGCGGGGCTTTAGCCCGAGGAGTAGTTATTTCCTAGAGCGATTATGTAATAGCTTTGCTATTCGGGAACTACTTTGATAGCCGCTTGGCGGCTTGGTGGTTCCTTTCTCGATTTCCGACTTATATGTTACTGACAGAGATCGTATCGATAAAGATGTATACGCCATAAAGTTCATTCGGCATTTATCCTGAATCGGCGTACCGTGTACGGCACTGATGAGAACTAACAAGTTCGAAACAGCTGTATGTCGTTCGGTTCCGATCCGGGACAAATGTCGAACTCTACCTGTGGAGGGTTTTATTTTTTGAAACCTTATCTGATCGTGCAGAAACACGAGAAAGGGGTCGAGGATCGCTTCTGGGTATAATTCAATGCCTGGCGGGGCTTTAGCCCGAGGAGTAGTTATTTCCTAGAGCGATTATGTAATAGCTTTGCTATTCGGGAACTACTTTGATAGCCGCTTGGCGGCTTGGTGGTTCCTTTCTCGATTTCCGACTTATATGTTACTGACAGAGATCGTATCGATAAAGATGTATACGCCATAAAGTTCATTCGGCATTTATCCTGAATCGGCGTACCGTGTACGGCACTGATGAGAACTAACAAGTTCGAAACAGCTGTATGTCGTTCGGTTCCGATCCGGGACAAATGTCGAACTCTACCTGTGGAGGGTTTTATTTTTTGAAACCTTATCTGATCGTGCAGAAACACGAGAAAGGGGTCGAGGATCGCTTCTGGGTATAATTCAATGCCTGGCGGGGCTTTAGCCCGAGGAGTAGTTGTTTCCTAGAGCGATTATGTAATAGCTTTGCTATTCGGGAACTACTTTGATAGCCGCTTGGCGGCTTGGTGGTTCCTTTCTCGATTTCCGACTTATATGTTACTGACAGAGATCGTATCGATAAAGATGTATACGCCATAAAGTTCATTCCGCATTTGTCCTGAATCGGCGTACCGTGTACAGCACTGACGAGAACTAACAAGTTTGAAACAGCTGTATGTCGTTCGGTTCCGATCAGGGACAAATGTCGAATCCTACCTGTGGCGGGTTTTATTTTTTGAAACCTTATCTGATCGTGCAGAAACACGAGAAAGGGGTCGAGGATCGCTTCTGGTTATAATTCAATGCCTGACGGGGCTTTAGCCCGAGGAGTAGTTGTTTCCTAGAGCGATTATGTAATACCTTTGCTATTCGGGAACTACTTTGATAGCCGCTTGGCGGCTTGGTGGTTCCTTTCTCGATTTCCGACTTATATGTTACTGACAGAGATCGTATCGATAAATATGTATACGCCATAAAGTTCATTCGGCATTTGTCCTGAGTCGGCGTATCGTGTACGGCACTGATGAGAACTAACAAGTTCGAAACAGCTGTATATCGTTCGGTTCCGATCCGGGACAAATGTCGAATCCTACCTGTGGCGGGTTTTATTTTTTGAAATCTTAAATTCCTGGGAACAAATTGACTGTTTCCTAATGCCATCTTGGTCAAAGATGGTTGCGAATTTTAAAATAACTGTCGGAGTTAGTGTCGTACATTTATGCCAAATAATTGTTCTTATTTATCAACTCTTGTTAAGTTTTCCTACTATTGTCAGACTACTTACTAGGGGGACGGCCCGCCCCGGACCTCTTGTCCTGCGGAGCCTCCGAATCTCGAGAAACCCTTTCAAATCCCAAAGAAAGCTAAAATGTGTTCAGTAAGAGGCAGTTTGAAGTTGGAGGCCCCGTATGTATCCATAATAAAAACGTAGGTAGATACCTAGTCACCTATTATCAGGCCTATTCATATCTACAAAATGTATACTACAAATACATCAATTTCTGAGCAGACCAGAAGCCTCATTTAGTTTTGCGCCCTGGGCCTTCGACTTCGCTTAGTTCGCCGCTGATGGTTTGAATCACGATAGAACCCAAAATTTATATGACGAACATATTTTTGAACCGATATTTTTCTGTGCACTGACGTTCGCTCTGATGTATTAGTTAGTGGAATTTGGAAATACAATCAACGCTTATATTAAGACAAATTTCTAAAGTACTTCATGAATTAGGAGTAATATTATATGTTACAATTTTTCATGTCTCGATATAATAAGTAGATCTGTGGGGAGACAGAGAGAATACTTATTATTTACGACATACTAGTATTTTGATATTTCTACCAACTTCATCTAATATTATCGTGATATTATTTGTTACAAATCCAGCCTGATGATATTGTGTAGTTTATTTTTCATATATGTATATTATTCTAGTTTGCCAAGGATTATAAAAGTCAACTATTAAAATAATAACTTTACTAAAAAATTAAATACTCACTTTTGGCTGGAAGAATTTTTAGTTGATATTGGAGATATATCCAATAAGCAAATGCTAATAATATTTTATTCATTTGCTGCTCTATACCAACTTCACATTTTACAGCTTTCAATTGTTTGCGAGGTCCTTTGGATCTGTAAATCAAGACAAAAATGTATTTTCGGAACTTAAATCATAATAAATCGTAAAAAAATATGTCCAGCTATCTAATGGAACTCCGAAATTTATAGACATTTGGATTTTAATACTGAGGAATAGTATAAGATAACAATTAAAAACATAGTCATTTCTATTCAAAAGTTGAAACTAAATGGGTGCGAAATAATCCATATAAAATGCATTCAATTTCAGTTATATAAAATGTTACTAAGAGATTTTGGACTAAAATTTTATATTTTATATGAAATTAGTAAATTATTTCGAAGCATTCAGTAGAATCGCATCGCATAGTATACAGTAACATGTGCAAAAATATTCTATAAATAAAACAAATTCCAAATAAACATTGAAAACCATTTACGAGGAGTATTTAAATGTGATGAATAAATTATGATATTTAAGCTTTAACGGATTTTGTCCAAAAAACCTATATCCACTGTATTTAAAAATAAAACTGTACTTGTTTTAGTATTTTTACTGTCGGTGTTGTAAAAACCTATCCATTATTTATGAATCTAATCACACAAACTGGATGAAACGATATATTTTTAAAAGAGCTCCCGTTCAGCGTTTTAAGTAAATTTATATCGCAGACACGCAAGTTTTCCACCTATTTTCTATCGAGGAAGAAGGTGTTCATCAATAAAAGATGTCTGTAAAACAACAAGAAACGTTCAACCGGAAATGGGGGCTCTGCTTTTCGATTGAACTTAGAGTGTTCGCATACGTCTCCAACTTGTTTGCTCTAGCGAATCATTTTTTCCAATTCAATTTTATATCAAAGCAAATAGTAAATCTATTGCGGTTTTTAATGATACGACGAATATTTACGTTATTCGAGATGTTTTTGAACAATGGGAGATTGGGAGGTTAATATAAAAAGGACGCAGTTATATAGAGGCCTTTAGAAGGGATATGATGGCAATAAAATGTTTGCATTTTATAAAGAAATCTTTTGATATCACAGAGCATATAATAATGTATTAGATATAGGAATTATTTTATTCCTAAGTGTTTTTATTATTACGTAAAGAAAATATGGAAATATTTGTAATTAGTTTAACAAAATGCGTATTATAATTATAGAAGGATACATACAAGTTTGTTAAATTTACAACATAAAATTTGATCTGTCTTCAATTTAACGATGTATCATGTTCATAGCTATCAATTAGTACAGTAATACTGTAGTACTAATACAGTATCTCCGTTGTTTCAAAATATAAAAATATAAAATAAAAATTAGTTTAAATCATATAAAAAATATTCTCTGACTGCATATTTTATACCTTGTAGGTGGTTATAACCCCTAAGCAATTACCTTTAACATCTTTGGTAATATCATTTATTATACAGGGTTCGGCAGGGAGGTATGGAAGATTTGAAAAAACTGTAACTCACTCATTTTTTACCTAAACTCAAATTTTATTTTTTGAATGTGTACCTTTGTTCCGTACCGAACTACCTCCATGTTCCTTCCTACCTGCCATCCCCTTACCTATATCCTACGCCCGTGTGCGAGTGCCGCCTATGTATAGTTTAGTGCGGCCAAGCTGGATCGCAGGAGGATAGAATCATATCAACTACAGGCAGTAAAATATCGTGTGAATTCCGGGCAAGCCAACGTATCCTATCAAAGTAAGTCCCGTTCTTTTTACTTATTATCTGTACCAATTATCCCTGCGTCTGCAGGTGGTCCTTCAAGTTCGGTATCGAATATCATAACTAGCATTTATCACACAACCTTTGATGTTGCCATTACAAAACCAGTTAAGGGTAAGAAAAAAAAATTGATTAGGTACGAATAATAACGTCAGTTAAGTGCCGTCCATTTTTGTCGAAACACTCCTGAAGACGCTGTGAGAAGTTCTGCATACTCCTCTGAAGCATTTCACGTGGAACTGCTCGAATCTCTTGGGTTATTGTCTCACTTAGGGCTTCGACTGTACGTGGTTTGTTCATGTACACTCGTGCTTTGGGATAGCCCCATAAAGAGTAATCACATGGTGACAGGTCCAGTGATCGAGAGGGCCACTCCACATCTCCTCGCAATGAAGTCAGACGTCCATGGAATGTGTTCCTTAAAAAACCCATTGTTGCTCTTGATGTATGGCAAATCGTCCCATCTTGTTGAAACCATACGGTATTTAGGTTGATATGTCGTCTTCTCAGTTCTGGCAGAAAATAATCACGCAACATCTGTAGGTAACGATCTGTGTTGACAGTGACGGTCCGACCGTTTTCACGAAAAAAGTACGGACCAATAATGAAGTTTCAACTAATGCCACACCAAACAGTTACCCTCTCGCTGTGGAGAGGTCGTTTATGGAGCTCTTGCGGATTTTCAGAGGCCCAATAACGGAAGTTTTGTTTACGAACCACCCCTGACAAATGAAAGTGGGCTTCGTCACTCATTATCAAAACAATGTCATCTGTCAAGATTTGCAACATCGCTTCTGCAAACCTCATCCGTCTGCCGTAGTCGTTTTGCTGCAATTCTTGAACAACCGTCATCTTATACGGATGAAGATGCAAGTCGAGGTGTAAAATTCGGCGAACTGAGCGGTCTAACATCCGTAGAGTCCGACCGTGACGTACGGTTGATCAACGAGGGCTGGCTTCAACTGCTTGACGCACCCTTTCAAAGTTTTCCGGGGTCCTTACCATTCGATCACCTCCTCGCGCAGTTCCAGGTCTCAAAGATTCAGTTCTTTGAAAGCTATTCACCCACTTCATGATCGTTTCAAACTTCGGAACACGACCGTGCGGCCAACGTGACCAGTAGATACTACCTATTCCGAAACTATTAGGTTCACCTCACTTGGCGCCCCATTCAAATCTTCCATACGTCCCTGCCGGACACTGTATATATTTCACACAAATTGATATCCCTTTCCATTATGTTGTTTCCAAATTCTATTGTGGAAAAAAATTATATGATATAAAATCACAAAAGAGGTATAGGTTAAACGATAGCACGATATCTTAGGCTTCCTATAGGGCGTTTGCGCACAAGGTATATCGAAACTAAATTAAGAATCTGATTAATTACAGTTTAATAAATTACTTACAATAGAAAACCTTGAAACTACTAAGAACAATTACTTTGTTTCATATTGTTTTATTTAACGTCAGTTTATTTCGCTAGCAAGATCTATCACTGATACCAGGAGACAATCTACCACCAGTTTTCCCGAAATTCCACTCTCGTAGTGGTATAGAAATCTTTTATTGTACCTAGTATATAAGGGTTACCAATTTACATTATACCCATGGGATGGTATGTCTTCTATATAAACCTAGGCTTAGTTTGTGAAGCATCTTCTTTGAAAATATCTTAATACCCATGCCAGTGGCAACTGCGGTGACTAATATCAATGATTCATGTTCCGAGTTAACTTAGAGCACTAAAAAAAAATATCATGTGCAGCACAGTATACGAAATAGAAGTGAATACTTCTTTAGAATAGAGAATGAGAGATATTAAGAGTGAGAGATTGAAAGAGAGAGAGAGAGAAATGGAGAGGGATAATTTCAAAAGAAATATAACAATATAAAATTTGTGTAAAAAATATTCGGTTTATTTATTATCTACACTATCATCGGCTGGTAGTTGAATTGGTAATACTGATATGATTGGTTTGTGATAACTAAAATATGAAATATATGTTCGTGATTCGATATTTTCTAGATAACGTGTAAGAATTGCATCTATTGTTGTTTCGGATTTTGTTGTTGATTCTTTGGGATTCTTATTTATAAGCAGACCAAATGTTTCTCGAAGAACGTTAATCAACGTCAAAGAATCATTGGATCTGAAATTTACATTGAAATCTTCCCCGAGAATCAAAGGTATTTTGTCTTCTCCTCTTCCAAGTGCATTTCCACCTGTGTGGCTGTAAACCAGTAGGGAGCGGTGAATGAAATATATTATATCTTCTAGATTTTAACAAGTTAAACAGTTTAAGGATATTACCAAATAATCACAGAACACAGATGAAAATAACGTAAATAATTACAAAACACAATGATAAATATTCGGTATACACGCATGCTGCTTCAGCTGTTAATATATAGCGTCTGGACGCGTATATCTATAACGTGCGCATACGCGGCAATAGGAAGATGCGGATAGCCTAAACTGATATATATGATGCATAGCTCTCTTTCTCTTTCCCTCTATGTTATATATCTGTGTACTCTGTCTTGTAACAAAAACTGTGTTTTAGGTATACCAAATGAATAGCTCTCTTTCTCCTTCTCTCTACGTTATATCTTTTTTCTTTCTCGTGTAACGAAATCTGGAAACGTTATATTTTTTCCAATTCACTCTCCATTCTCGTCAAAAATCAGAACGCCACCAAAGAAGTATTCACTTCAATAATTATAACAAATGTTAAAATTATTAATTAGAAATCAGTCTCTGGGCATGTTTGTGACGGTTGATGAAAGCCTGGGAAATAGCGGTTTTGATTTAATTGAATATAGAATATTTACGTAGATAATTTATAATTAAATAGTTATACATCCACTTCTATTTTCCTACACGGAAACGATCGGTATACTAGGGAGTTTTTATTTGTGCTATAAATTTTATCAGAATCATTACCTATTTTTGTTGCCGTATCAAAAGTTACAGCCTCTTCTCACGATAAATATTTAACGCTTACATAATAAACTAAATTCTGTACTTTGACATAGTTATTGAAATGATAGATACTTTGTAGTCTGTGTAGGTCTATCATCTTTTGAGATAACTTATTCTCTTGATTATTTGAACTTGGTTCTAAATTGCATTAGTAATTAGATGTCTATTAAAATAACACATTTAAATATTTTTTTCTAAAACCGCGAATTTGACTTTTCATGTCATCTAAATTTAAGGGGTGAATTTGAAACGTTAGGTCTTTGTTTCACACCTCACGGGAAAAAAGTATAAGTCATAGGCTCCATTTGGCCAGTTACTCTCCGGCTACTATTTACAATTCATCTATTTGAAGATATGTTATTCAGGTAACCAGTAATAATGTATGCAATCTTGGGAAGAGTATGTTGTTGCTATATTAATGATTTAAATATATCTCACCAAATATTAATTACTTGCAAACGCATTGCAAAATATTTTAAAAAAGAATTTATCACAAAATTCTCACAACAATGATAGTGATAAGCTGAAGTATAGGACCAAAATTAGTAGGTTGTAATTTTTATCTGAATTCATTTAAAAAATTACTGTACACGTGCTGTTTTAAATTCGTGTTTTCATAGAGTAACGTTTACTCTATCTGGACCTACTTATACAAGATAAATTTATTTTCTAAGCATGTATCATTCAGCATTATCATCTAGCATACATTAGCTAGCCTTATAGTCAGAATAGTATATTATGTTTTATAGCTTGTAGCATTAAAGAACTCAAGACTAATGTATACTGTAGTAATAATTACCATTTATAATATCTTTATAAAAATAATACTTTTGCTTGTTGAAAAGTTTGGAGAAAGCTACTATTTACTTTAGAATTGTGTACAAATGACTGTCACCATACAAATTAGGTTGACTTGATGAACACTAGCTGGACCTATAGTGTGAAGATTTCGTCAAACTATACCAGTAGTTATCAGTAGTATTTAAAAGTAGTGAATGGTTGTAAATATATATATATATATATATATATATATATATATATATATATATATATATATATATATATATATATATGAAAACTGTTACTCAAACGTATATGTTATCTTATTGCATGCACCGCTGAAACATTTTCGAGAACCTCCGTATTTCTGCTAATATATGTAATAACTAAAAACCATTCCATTCTGAAGAAGTTTGTAAACGAGTAGAGATACCTATCATATTCGGTTGTTATCTATCTTTATGTTTACATTCTGCCAAACTTTATTTGCGGCACGGTCCTCATTCATCCAAATTTATTCGTTCATCTCTATAGTAAACTTTCCTCCGCCATTTCAGGAACTGTTATTAGAAGCTTTTATTTAACTTCATTGTTAGTTAGTACCAAATCTTGTAATCCAGTTTTGTCCCACTTCCAAATATCCGGTCGATTCGAAACTTTGCTCACATATGTAGTTGCGATATTATCATACGCATTCGATCTGATGGTATCAACAGTTTATTTTTTGAATTGGCGGCTTCGATTTGATATAATATAGTATGTGATGTTCGTTTACAGGAATTATAAGTAAAAGCACAGTGCAAATCTTCCTGAATGCATATATTTTTAGAAATATTTCTGTTATTCATGCAAACTAAAATTGTCACTCAAATATGGCAGGAATAGTAAAAGTAGTAAATATATTATCAACAAAGAAAAATATTAAAAACTCTAATCAATCTATACGTGTTGTAAAATATGGTACGTGACGTTACTACTTTAAAGTAAGTATTATTCCTTTCTTTTACTATGTAAAAAATTTTTTTTACAGAATGGCTATATCCGTCACCAGCATTTATTAATTAAAATATTTATAATCGATCACGCTATCTACTACACCCTTTGGAATGTACTCTAGCATATGGTCTAACTCTGACTAAGACGAAAATTAGTTAAAATGGAGATAATTAAAACTTAGAATTTTTAATAATTTGCTGTTGATGCCAACTTAGTTTACGAAATACACATAAAGAAACGTATATGTTTCGGTGTTCGTGAAAAACTAGTCTTTTGTTTCCGTTGCTGCATCGGAGGTTTTAGTCCCTTACCAAGAATACCATATATTTATTTTTTATTATATATATCAAATTTTAATATATTTTTGGTCCATAATTTACAGTATATATCAATTTTATTAATATTTAACAACTCAAGATAATTTCTTAGGGTCTACTAACTCTTAACTTTAATAACAATTATAACTCAATTCTATATTATGCGATGCGGAAATAATTCACAGCCTACTTAAAGCAGCAAACTCCCTTGATTTTTCTGGAATATACCTTGTATTAAGCAGAACATAATGTATGTAAAAGGATTAAGAAATCACACTTTTTTTAAAATGACACGATTTAACTACAATTAATAATTGAACTAAGGGTGAATACAAAATTACACAAGAAACGCAGTTTGAACAAGAATTTGTAATTAGTAGGTAATTTGTGGTGGCCATTAGGGTTAATATTCGGAACCCTCATTTTTCCTGTATGTACTAAAAGAAATATAAGAAATTTTTCTAGTAGTCTTTATTGCATAAATATTTAGAAATCACGATTTTTAACATCAAAGCTTGTACAAACATCAACAGATTATTGAAAACTATTAACATGAACTATTAAAATTAAAAAGAGATTCTTAATTAGTAAGAATGTCGTTATAGCCCCTGCCGTAGATAAAAAAAATATTTTTTTTTTGCAAAATGGCCACTGTTTGAACAAAAAGTAATTTTTTCTTTTATTTTTTCAGTTTTTATTTTTTTTAAATTATAAAAAAATGAATTTAACTTAATAATCTATTTTATATAAATGTATAGAGGGTTATATAGAAAAGGTTTATACCAAATGTCAAGTAAATCAGTTCGTTAGAACTTCAGATACCATATCAACCGTGTTGAAAAAGTAGTTTCGAGAAAAACGCCTTTAAAGATTTGAGCAAAGTTTGAGGCAGTCTAAGTCATATAATGGTTCATTATACTTACATTCCGTTAATCGGCGATTCCTGATCTATACAATGGGCATTCCTCTACTTCAAAATGTAAATTTCCGTACTTCTTTTTGCTAGGCGAGCAGTTCTGGCTTCCTTAGGAGCACCAGAAGCTCTTAGCTCAGAGCGCTCAATCCGAGTTTCGTTCCGTCTGATAGCGAGCGCATGGGCTTCAGCATCAATAGTGATTCCCATGACGCTTATAATTTTTAAAATTGATAAAAAGCCTTCATTGAAAATGCACACAGCTATATACACGTAATTTGCAATTTCAATTGTACGTATTCCTGCATTTATATGTTTTGGTGGAAAAGTTTAGATCAATGAATTTAACGGAAGATTAATAGATTTCTAATTATACACATATGTTGAGTATAAAGGGGTGTTTATGGTGGGATCCATCCTCAAGTAGTTGGGAAATGTCTACCATCTATTGTTCGATTCGCTCCGGCAGTACCAATTTAGTTGCCGCGTACTAAAGTAGCTATAACTCCGTAAATAATTGGAATTATGAAAATTCCTTTAGAGAATAAATTCTTAAAGGTATAAACTTTAAAAATATGAAAAAAAAATCATTATTTTTGAAAATTCTAGACCAGAATATCCCCTTACGTTAATACATAAACACTTATTTGATATATAAAAATATAACGTAATAAACGTTTATACAACAAATTAGCTGTCATAGACTGAAATAACAAAAAAATGTGTAACACGAATAAAAATTAATAAAAACCATGTAGCCTAGTATTCGATATCTCAACAAGCCATAGCACTGTTTTAATGCAAGAACTTACATCTTCTGCTCTAGATGGTGTAGAGCGTTCCGGTTCCTATTCATTTCGACTTCACTTCGGTAAAGCTATGACTTTGTGAATTATTTTGTTATTACTGGAGTGAGTAGGAACCTTTGGTGTGAAGATAACACGGACGTAGCTTTCTACAAAACATTATACATATACTACACTAGAGCGCGTTTCTTCAATAAAGTCTCGCAACATAGTTTCGCCAACAAAGCCAACAGTCATCTGAATATGATTATAACTCTAGTTTAATCATGATTAAAACACTATCTTAATCATTTCCACGTTACATTTATTTAGTGGTCCCTGATCACTAAATACTTGTAGCTCTGTAATACAATGTGGTTCAGTGTAATATTAGTTGAATGTAATCATTCAAAAAAGTGGTTACTTCATTAGCACCCTGTTTAGTAGTGCCTTCACAATACGTACAGAATGTTGCAGAATTGGTTTCTAGGTCACGTATTCCGAAAACATATTTCCACAGTTTTGTGAGATAGAATATATCATTTAGTATTTGGAACATGGACAAACACTATGGCCATTAAAATGAGTGTATAAACGAAACAAGTCACAGACTTGTTTCCTTTATGCCATACAACGAAAACTGTTGACCCCTGCCATTTCTTTACATTAACTAGCATAAGCTTCCTTTAGAGATTCATCGATGCGCGACGTCATAATTATGGAGGTGTCCGTCTCAGTTTATTTTCGGCCAAATGTGGACTTGTTTCCTTTATACAATAACCGATTCATTTAATGGTGTCACATAGAAAAACAACTTTTTAATAATTTATTCGAAAATAAAATAAATATTTTAAAGTAATAAAATAAAAGCGCAAGTTATAAGTTGATAACATAAATACGCCACCTTTGTCAACGTTACTTTGTTATATGACACACTATAACAATATAATTTTCAAATTGATGAAAAATTGGTTATTAAACTTTTTATTGGTTGGTCTGGCAATAAATCATCCGAACCGGTTAATATTTTAGTAGATGTCTTCAGGATGTCTCTTGAATCATATTAGAAGATAAGTCGCATCAATATACCATGGTAATCTCTTTAATTTTAATTTTATAATCTCGCGGCTTACAAAACTATATTTGATCCAGTCCAAAAATTAATAATTTAATTTCGTTTATCAGGCTACGTAAGATTTATAGCATTGCTGAAATAAAATTGATATCTAGCCACTAGACGGCTACATAGAAAATTGTAAAAGAACAGCTACATAAAGTTTGATGTGTGTGAAGTGGAAAATGCGATCTGTGTGTGCAAACAGTGTGAAATCCCATTGAGTTATTTTATTATTTATATATTCGGTACGCGGAGTTCTCAAATGCTCTGGCCTAGAATAAATTACAATTTCTGATAATCTAACGGTTCAACGCACGAAATCAACTTGCCCATTTGCACTATATTTATTAATAAATAGATTCCTTTTATTGTCCCAAATTATGTTCCTAATTCTTGGTTGTATTCCTCTATTACAATTTAAGTTGTAATTGTAATTTAAAGTTTTTCGGTTTTATAAAATTAGTGAGTCATTGGACAGATTGTAATTTTCATTTGATAACAAACATTTTTCTATTCAGTTAATACTCACTGTAACGATAGAGTCACATACAAGCAAATAAAAATATATAATTAGTTCTTTTGTTATTGTCGTGGTTATATTGTTTTCTGAGCAGTGATTAATGTATTTTTTGCAAAACAGCTTCAACGTTATCGTCACAACAGATCAGCTTATTTTTTTATTATTAATAATGGAATTTCATTTCTCAATTACTTGTATAACGAATATGTAATTCATATAAGTTGTCTCAATCTAAATATGTTAGTTCAGATGATTATAATAGTAAAAAATATTAAAGTAACTAATTGCATGACGTTCTTTTTTTAATTGTAGTCACTATAATTATATTTATAATTATTACGACCATATATTAGATAGTTTTCTTATAACATGAATTGTATTATCGTATGCACTTATACAGTACTGGTAGAGCATTGTCAGCAATATTAGATATTGTTCATTGAATTAATCAGCCATTTTATTAAATATCTTTATGAAATGTAAACAGCTTGGTTTGAAATTAACTAAACTGAACTAACTAATTGAACGCCGCGCGGCGGTCTAAACTTTCACTCGAAAATAAATTTACTGTTTATAAATAGATCTTTAAGCCAATATAGGCATATGGTGTCCATCTATAGGGCACCGTAGGCCATGGGACACCAATATACTATGGACCATCGACGCAAAACATGTGTCGTGGTATATCTCCAATGCATGCACCATAACCTACAAATTACTTTCATATGAGAATATTTATAGTGTGCCAGAGAAAAATACCTCTAAAGGTTGGAGACACATCCTAACCACTTGGCTGTTAACCATTTAAATAACAGCAAAATAACCATCTAAGAGGATTTTATATCCTGGACATACCTAACAGATAAGATTATATTAAGTTAAATACCCATGTCATAATATTAATATGAGTAAGTAAACCGCAATAATATTGCGCCGCCCCTTGCTCGTATCGAAGGCACCTCCGGATCATGCCCCTAGAGGGCTTCGGATAAAAAAAGTTACCACGTTGCTCGCAAGGGTCGATTTACTACCTTGATTTTGTCAAAATTCCGAAATTCGAACGAAAAGAATTTCGTACATCGACCTAAAAATTCCGTGACATTCGCATGAAAACATCCAGTAAACATACATTTAGAATTATTAAGTTGTATTATATTCAAGGCTTTAATTTCGCTAACTTCATGCTTCAACCTATTGTATACTATATTTACTTATTACCCACAGGCAGATTAGAAACCTCAGGGGAGTTTAAAAGTGTATGTATATACTGTATATCTAAATATTTTACATAAACATTAACAATATTAACAGGGAATATTACAATATTTTTTTCTCTCAATATCAATTTTTCTCGTTTTGGCTTCGAGTTTATAGAATAAACTCATTTGCATAAACTTCATTGACCTCAACCACGATTATCGAGGGAGGCAAGTAATACAGGTCATTCATATGGGAATACAAATAGGTCAGTCATATGAGAGTTGTGGCCTGACATATACATACATATGTACATTTTATTTCTAATTTTATATTTCATAAAATTTATATCACTTTTAATAGTTGCTTTACTATTATTACTACTTATACTTATAGCGACTATTCCTTTTATGAAGCTTATTCTCGCTCGGATATGATGCCCATAATTAAAAAATATCTGATTAAGGTCATCGATAGAGTCCTTATGACATGTACGGTCACAGGAAGTGTTTAGGATCCCAATTTTATTTAGATAGTCTTTAAATCAATAAAGATTTAACCTCATCCTACTAATTTCCTGATAAAGATATTGTTAGTTTTTACAGCTTAAATGGAAGTAGGTGTAATGCTAAAGAAGGCTACAATTATGTATCCTGTTTATTTGAGTTTAACACATACTTTTTGAATTTTTTTCTATCATTTAGTTGATAATTGTTGTTTAAAAATATGATTAAAAATGAGTAGAGAAAAGAATGAATGATTGAGTAAGACCAACACCCAGTGCTGTCTTTTTTGAAAATTGATTCACAATACAATTGTCAGCTATGTGACTTTAAGCTCTTCTTTGTGAATTAAAAGTTTTTCCTGCTTTATTTTAAGTATTATTGTTGACTATCAAATTGCTTGAGGTTCTTTAATGCAAAAGGAACTTATTTTGAATCGGTTAAAATATTAATATTGGTCCTTTCTGAAATTTTAAGCGTATGTATATTTCTACATCCTATACCCTTCTATAACTATGTTGAGGTCAATATAATTATTGACAAATTTTATCAAAAACTGTGTATGTTATTTATCTCACATATTAATTTACATGGAATTGAAACGAATGTATATAAAATAGAACTAGAAATCAATAATAATGTATTCATTAAGTGAACTCAGGCTACTAATATTAAAAATTGTGTACAATTTAGATAAATTATTAAAATCTGAATTCAAGAGGCCTATGAAGTTTAAATTAACAATATTTAATAATCTTTCAAATTTAATGTAAAAGACTGGTTACATGGTAATTCAATATACCATATAGCTACGGATGTATTGAATTCCTGGTAAAATACGATTACGTAGAGTGCACTGAATGATGTAATCAAAGGAATTTAATCCTCTCTGGCAGTGTATATCTATAGTGAAATATTCAAAATTTCAAAATAAATAGAATGAGCTAAAATATAACAACAGCAAAAGACAAAACAAATGTATCATTTTTTTATGGGATGTCTCCTGAATGAGTTACAGAAGTTAAAGAAACTGTTTCAAGAATGGGTTTATAAAATAACTTCAAAATGATTTTATTTTGAATTATAGATATTGGGATATTATTAAAAACTATACCAAAATTATATTAGAGGCCTGAAAACTTAACTTTTAGATTTTTATGTGTATTATTTTTTAATTTCTGAAAATATGAAAACTACTCTTCGTTATATAAAAAAATACTCTTGTTGAACTCGAATAGGATGGATTGTATTCTAGCAAATCTGATTTAAAAATATCATAAGAGAAGCTCTGAAATTCGACTTCTATTATGTATGCATTATGTATGACATAACAAAATGAAATGTTCACAATGTATTATAGAGAAAACTGTAAATCTGTAAGAGAAATCTTAACTAGTTTTATACGAGTCACTTGCATCTCTACAAGGAGACCCTGAATATTTTACTGCAAAAGTTCCTCGTTCACATAAAATTTTGTCAATTAGTTTTAAATACCAGCCTTAAAATCAGGTTTTTTTGAGCATTATCAGCGATGAATCTACTTTCACAAAAAGTGAGGTTTTGAACATATACAACAAACATATGTGGGTAGAAGGAAATTCTCATGGAGGAAAAGCAACACGTTATCACCTTTCGTTTAAAATAAAAAAACATACCAGTGCACAATCTCTTAGGATGCCACATCCTCTCTGGAAATCTAAAAGGACCAATGTACGATCAATTCTTTTCTATCATATATTATATATTTTTAGATGATATTCTGTTAACAAAAAGCGATAACTTATAATGCTATACACTACGACACTGTAACTCATTTAATTATTAATGCCGACAGTGGTTAATTCACACTTCCCAAATTTATATAATGGCAGTTGCAAAGATGATAAATTGGACGGAAAGTCAATATATATATATATATATATATATATATATATATATATATATATATATATATATATATATATATATATATATATATATATATATATATATATATATATATCTCCCATGGATTTTACCGTGTTGTACTAAATGTTTTTATTTAGTACAACATAGTAAAGTCCATGGTATTTAAATCTGGCGGATTTTGGGCCAATTTATGGCAGCATAATTTCCACTGTGAATACAGTGATTTGAAGTGTTCAACGAACCACTTAGAAATACCTCAAAGAAGTATATTTCGAAGTTGTTGACAGTAAGGAAAGTTATGTCAACTAATAGAAGATGCATTTAACACAAGTTTTATTTACATGCTTTAATTTATCTTACAAATAGATTACGTCAATATATAAAAGCAAATTTTTGACACTGTTTTTCCTTTGATTATTTTTGCAATTTCTGCATAGTTACTGTTGTTTTTATTGTTATTGTTACCCATTACTTTTCAAATATCATATTATGACTACGTTCATTCAATAATTTTGAACAGTTGTTGTTAGGCAATCTTTCTTATTTTTATTAAAAACGTGAAGAAAAATATAAAATAATTAAGAAAATAAAAGTGTTTTTCAAGAAAAACACGTGAAACTATTGTTTTTCTTTTTATTGACTACTGAATAAGGTAAGCTTATTGAACCATATATAAAATATTTTTCTCCATTTGAAAACTTATTGTTATATTTTGAGTATTGTCACTACCGTAAAACTTTAATGTTCTGAATAAATACTTATACCTTATAGTACAATTTAGTGATGCGAAAAGTATTATGTAGGTGAGTTGAATATGTTTATTAAAAACGATGGGGATTATATTTTGCTTCAAAACATTAAGTATCAAAGGATATGCTATTAAAGAATTAAATATTATTATTAGAGGAATTATAGAAGGACTACTAAATTTACAAGCAAAGTAATGTACCTTATATTGATATTTCAGGTATAAATTTAAATGTTAATATTATACACTATCTATATTTTACATTTGTTATAAATATATAGAACTTGAACTAGTATGCACTCATGTTAGCTGCCCGACGCATAACACATAAGAGTGTAAAATTTTGCTCAGCATCTACAACAAGGATAGATGAAGTATTGTATTATTTTACAATAATATAGATGCCTGAAACAATGCAATTTATACTGTGATCTGTGCTGGCGAACTGGGCCCAATTTTGAGGGTGTCATCACTAGAGCCCCAACGATGAGAACCTGGCATATCTGTGTGAGTTTGGGTGTATACCCTCTCCTTTTTGTGTAGCTTCCCTTCTAGAATCTATCATACTAGGAGAAGGAAGCCGATTTGTGTGTGTTTAAACTTTGGTCAGCGTAATTTTCTAAAATTGCTTTAATTCAACGTTGATTAGTGTTATCACGAGAGATGTATTAAGCAATAGGTACAATGAATAGTTTAACTTTTAATATTTTAACATTCATCAGCTATTAAATTCCAATTAAGATTATATAAGACATTTCCTGACAAGATATAGAAAATTACTTGACTTCATAAAGCTGAGAGTGAAAATAAACAATGAAAGAGTATAAAAAGTATTATAACCTATTCTTCTGATATAGTTACCGTCATCAATAAACTACTGTTACAGTTGTTAAACAATTTTTATATAAAAATTATATATTCTCTAACTATTATAATAAGTTATGGCATTTAATATCGCCTTGTTATAAATGGTAGTTAATGTAGTAGTGGTAACGTGAAACATCGTAACGTCTCAGATAGATATAGCTGTAACATGTATAACGTTTAATATTTTCTATTAAATAAAATATATTGTCAGGTTTATAAAATAAATACTGAAGTAGATTGTCTATTATCATAAAGCCTATTAAGTTACAGTAATTCTATTTCTACAGTAATTCTAATACAGTAATGGTTATTATCATAGTTAAATTAGATGATAGGTAAACATAATTAACTCGTTTTTTTAATAAGTATCTTTACTTTTCGTGCATAAAGTTATAATCGACAGTTGTTACTGTCTCCTTAAAAACATAGTAATGATATTTAATGTAAATGCAACACCCATAGAGGACTATTCATTAAATAACTCTTATCGATTTTTCATTGGAAGACCATTACGTCTCATGTATACTTGCGGTAGAAGGCAGACGGCAGGTGACGAATTATAAGCGATAGTCAACGTCACTTTTAGATGTGCGCATATTAAATTAAATGAGGTCGGTAAACACTAGACACTACGATGACAGCGACCACCCGCATCTGTGGGATATTATAAATTTTAGTGGGTACATGTGTAGTTTCTAGGATTATTTTATAATGAATGTGTTCAAATTTTAATACATATGTAGTGTTAAAATGAAGTGTAGATAAGACCTGTAATTTCGAATGATGTCTAGTTGAAACTCAAAACTGTTAATTGTATACATCCTTGTCCTATATAACACAAAGACTAAGCGACTCATTTTGAACGCCATTTCAATGAGGGTTGATTGTAAATTATCCTCCTTTAGCTGTGCATGTGTATAGTGTAGAAAGAAATGTTCAGATATTATTATCTAGGATTTTCTGTAGTCTACTTAATGTAGAACAGAACAAATAACTTACATATGTGAGACCAAAACAATAACGAGATAATATTATAGAATTATATAAATAAGAAGGTAATTATCGTGTAAATGGTTCCTAAGAAATCTATGAAACATTGTTTCATAGACTTCATAGACTATAAAGTTTTCTATGAAATTTTGTACATCTTTAGATTAATAAGCATGAAGAATATTGTTTAATTTATAAAATGGCATTGTTGCACATACCTATGAGTTCACAATGATATTGAAGATGTATGTCTATATTGATTATATATGTCTATGTTTGTGTTTTTTTATTTTTCGTCAATACTGTGGTATATATGTTAGCTTGTGTAATATATTTTGTTGTTACAGTCTTTAGCATAATGGGCTTACAGATGCTTGTATATTCCCTGTAGACTATATCCCTATATTGTTAGACCTGAGTGTCGATGGATTATTGAAATAATAGACGGATATTAGCACTTAGGTACCAGTTTCTCGCCAACGTTCTTTAATAACTGCGTAAATGATTTGAAATTAACTAATGAATACAATAGTCGCTCAAAGTAATTTCTGTATACGGCAAATTGACTTTATTTGCTGTTCACTTTTCTTCCTCTCTTCTCCCTTCTTCTGTTATTATACTATAAAATGGCTTTTCACTTATACTACGATAGGTTTTTGTTTCTAAAATTCATTTCAGACTGCTGTAAACCGATTTTAGTGCTATACCTACCTATATCATGTTTAGTTTAATATTTTTTTATAGTATTACATTACTTATTATATAATATTATTATATTTTTTATTATACAACATAGCTTTATTCATATGTTCGAAAACTCAATCATCAGAGCCTTGAACTGATGGTATTATCTTCCTGCCTCTCCCTACTAAAAATACAAATTTATTTTATCTTTATAAAAATCTGTTTTATCACTTTTACCCCTTAATTCCAGAAATACATGCTCTGCATGGTTTGGAATGACTTTCTGCTGCATCATTTTAAAAGTTCAAAATGATATTTAACTTTATAGTAAATTTAATTACATACATTAAGATTATTTATGCGGTTTCATGATTATAGTTAGGTACTAGGTTCAGATTCAGTAAACGGTTACAAATTATTTTCCATTTCCATTGTAACTATTATTCAACTCGTTGAAACTATTTTTCTCCGTGATTAGTAAACTATAAGGGGATGACGTGTTCCGGCTTACTGCTCCAAATATTTAATTATCGGTTGTAGAAACTCAAAGTTATTTAATAATATAACCAATAATATACTGTTTGAGTATATAGGAAGGAAAATAAGATAGTTTTGAAAAATATATACCTAGTGTAATAAACTTATGAAGAAAGATAAAGATGCTCCTTTCAGCAGACAATTTTTGTATAAATGGCGGAGGTGCCAATGCCACTCTGTGTTGTATTTACTTACAGTAATTCTATCTTACTCCCTAAGCAGTAATATTCACAACCATGTATAACTGTTATACATAATAGTAACGGGTTTAAAAGAAAGAATGAATATTTAAATAATCTCAAGTAAACTAGAATATATATTTACAATCAAGTGATTATGGCACCTCCGCCAATTACATATTAAAAATCCGCCAATTACATATTAAAAAAATGTTTGATGGTTGTTTTTGTTGATATAGTGAATAAAGCTCAGTAACTATTCGATAAATTAAAATGTAATCTTCTTATAATTTACAAATCCGCAAAGAAAAATTCTTATACGAAATAAGTATTAGAAACAGTGGTGTAGTAAACAGGATCATATAACCGAATATCGAAAATGTCATAAAACACTAAGTATGAAGAAAAATAGTTAGGGAATTAGGCTATTATTATAATCATCTTATGATTATAATGCTGTTATGGTAGGAGAAATGTATATCCAGCCGCGCGTAGCCCTATTATAATCTTTCAATGTTTACAAACGAACTAATTTTCCGTTTTCTTTCACTATTTTATGTTTTTTTTTGTTGGGTTTCCCTTATCGTGAATTTCTCAACATAACATATATGTATTAGAATAAAATATAAGTAAATGTTCATATAACTAAAGGAAACAAGAAGTTCTAATACTGGAAAAAGAGTCGCAACTTTGTAGTAGAAGCATCACCATTCATTTATGTATGTCGTAGCCAAGAAGACTAGAGAAGAAGGAGACATAACTCCTCGAAAAATCAGTGGTGGGGGTGGCACGAAAAACGTCGGCAATATGGCAGGCTCGCGTAGAAGCGCGCGGGATCTGCGCATGCTGCTTATCCTCGTCTATCGCGGTTTGTCTCTCGCACTATCAAAATGTCGGGTTCCATTGAGCCACGATTAGGGCTTTTGCAGGAACAGTTCTCAACGCAAGAGTATCTCGACGCTTTTGACATATTCAACAGAAAAACTGGAAACGCTCAAAACACAGCAAACAAAAATAACCTCGCTCGAATCTACGCAATGACCGCCATGATGAAGCACACCACGTGATGACAGTGCGGACGCTTTTCGTGCTACCCCCACCACTCGAGTTATGTCTCCTGTTCTCTAGTCTTCTTGGTCGTAACATGGCCTCAGTTTCTGCTACGTGCACCAATAATATCGGTGATTAATAAAAATTATCTGCATCTATAGAAGCTATCTATGTATCTGTAAAGTTATTAGATATGTTTGAATATTGATTTATGGTGTACCTTGTATAAGCAATTTTAATTAATTTAATAAACTACATGTAATTCAATAATGTGATATATGTTAGCAGCTCTACAATCATAATAAAATGATTTAATATGTGCTGCGTATATGTCAAAACTTTTCTGATTTATGTAATATTTTCAATACAAACTATACATAACTTCCTAACCAAATTTTAATAAATTACGTTTCTTTCGTGAACGCGCATTTTATAATATAAGAGAAACATGGTAATATGGCACGAGGACTAACCGAAAGTTATACCCTAATCGATTAACTGCGCTAACGCTGTTAAAGAATATTACACTTGAGCTTCTATAAAAGTTTACTTATAGGTACTTTGGATATAACTGCCATCGAATCCCGATTTGCATATTCACTTAGCAGGTATATTTTTATTTATATCCATTTATTTAGATATGCTGTCAGCGGTCATCCTGAATGTCTATTATGCAGAAATTTCCAACACTGAAATATTTAATTAGTAAATGAAAGAAAACACTTGGTAGGTTTCATAAAAATTGCAAACTATATTTCTAACAATTCTTTTGGCTTTTATGCCATTCTCAAAGAGTAACAAACTGTTACTAAATCTAATAAGTACTAAATTCAGTCTATATAGGCAGGCAACAACATCTGCTGATTTTATACTATGCTGGTTTTATTGTTGGGGAATTCCAAAATTTGTTTGATCATTGGTTATTGCTTTTGTCTTAAACATTATTTTCTTATTTCTGATATTTCTAATAAATTTTTTCCTTTACGTTAATTGTGTAAAGTTTTATTCTTTGGTAGTTGGAAAGTCCGCTTTGGTAGCCAGGATTTCTTTGCTGTTACTATATTCTTACTTCCTAATCTCTAATAACCATGGGAAAATAACCATATGTACCTATAATTTGTAATTGTGATGAGATAAATAGAAGAGAATATATAATACTATATTTAAATAAACTAAAGTGGAACTAAGTATCCATACATATTAAAGTGATAGTGGCGCACTCGCCATTTATTTAAATACTATTGATATTACATGGACATATTCGCCATTTCTTTAAAGTTCCTTTATTAGCAGGTCGGCATAATCCATTTGTGTCGACCATGTAGGTACAGTTTACATATATGTTTTATGCTGAAGCCTGAATATATTCATACAATATGTTTGGGTATATTCAACTAAAAGTTCATAGTCGGTGAGACCCCCATAAAAATACTTGATTGAAGACAAGTCAATTATTGCTGTTACAACTTTTATTACTATAACAATGTATCCGAAACCATTTCATTATTAATTAGAGATTTTGAAATTTACTTTAACAGGCGTATGTCTGGCTTACAATAACTATTTAATGTAAGATACTCCTCCATATTGTTTAATCACTGATAAACGATTTTATAGATATTCTAACTAAAGCACATTATTTACCTAATGGTCTTTGTGTAATTCCTATAAATAATTCGTTTATTACTTTATTGTGTAATACTTTCGAACAATTCCAGGAAAATAAAATCACCCTGCGCTTCCAAAGTATTACATTGTCACTTGTTTTATTTGTTTTTAATTAAACTTTTTATGTAAATCATGTCACTGAATCTTTTAAGCCATAATTTATAAAATTACTAGTTGTGTCCCCAACCATAAATTGTTTTTATTCAAGAAAGTTAAATAAATATGACATAGAATTTATATTTATAGAGAAAACAGGATGTTTTCTCCATAACTATATAGTGCAAATAATAAGACAGGTTTCTTATGTCGATATAAATTTATGATTTCCACATTTTGGTGTTTTATAAGAATTGTAGCTAACTTGACTAGCAAGCCTAGATTTAGTTAAGCCTAGATATAGATTTATAATAGATAAACTTAACAGATATAGGTTTTGACCGTACAGTTATTTCATGAAAATGATTAGCAATATCTTTGGCTAAACATCAACTGACTATAATTCAGTCATATATGAATTAGCTGATGTACTTCTGAAGAACGAAACTGTTCCAGCATGCAAATAACATATCATAACATAATTGGTATTATTTTATTATATCTTATTTTCCAATACACATATGATTGTTTCTTCTTCTGTACTTCTTATTCTATTCAGAAAATTTTGTCATATGAAACAAAAAAACAAATATTTGTGGATAACGTTTAAGGCATCAGAACAAACAATAGATGACATATTGAGCTATCACAGTTTGCCATATAAATTAATTATGTTTCATAACACAGTTCTATTGTATTACATTTTTAGTGTCATAAAAAGTATAGTTGCGTGTAGCTGAAATTTATTGGTGTATACCATCCTAACGAGTATTGATTAGAGGAACATCAAAGTTTAAAACAAACTTCCTAAAACTTTCTGGTACGTCCATTATCATTATAACCTAACTGAACCCATCTAATTTACTTAACTTTCAATTTAACCCAACTTTGTAATGCGATTTTTTCAATAAGAGCTACATTAGCTAAAGCCGCGCAGACATGTCCTACACAATTATTTACAAACAAACCGCTATAAATATCGACTTTTTTAAATAGAACATTAATCTTTTCTATTCTATTTAAAATAGAATAAAAATAGTGTATTGGGCCTGAAATAAATAATAGTATTTATATTTTATATTTTTAGTTATATTTTTTCTTGCTTTCATTTATATATTTGAATACATATTGTGAATATCACTATCAATTAAATCATTAAACGAAACAAAGTTAATCTGAATATAAGTCTCAGAGGTAGAAATGTAAAAACGATACAATATCTTTAAGAAATATATCATACGTGTCGTATGGCATGAAGATGTGACATTATGATCACATTGTTAAACACATTTTTACTGGTCATTACATGATTAAATAAACATAACATTACATATATTGTTTCCTAATATATTTCACATGATTTTGTGTTATTTTAGCTGCCAAAGAGCACTAGCGCATAAATGAAAATATTCTATTTATCTCACATTTATATTAGAATGACAACTGAATAATAAAGCCATTTTAACAATGTTAAATTTAAAATTTGGTCAATTAATATTTGTGATTAATTTCATGTTTTTGTATGTGACTTTCATGGCATATTGGTAAATTACGATTCTTTAAAGAATGAGCACGTTTAAACATCAAATTTTAATCTGTGACATAGATAAAACATTAAATTACGCAGTGTCGGTGGATTATATTTTCTTAAAGAATGACAATAAATATTATGTTATTAGAAGATATCATGTTACATAATAATAACATAAATTTTATTAAATTGTACCTGTTCCATAATTTTTTTTAAATGTAATCATATTTAAAATAAAGTTTCCTCAAATCAAATGGGATTCTTATTACAGAGGAATATTTTTGTTAACCGCTTGTGCATTCGTAGGTTTGAAAATACGATGGGCGCTCTTGCTAGTTGTACGATCCAGAATATAAAAATTCAGTACCCTGCTCCGCAATATCTACATGGATGGGCGTTCTCAAGTTGACCATTAGCGTATCATTATATGCTTGGGCTCCCAAGGGAGATTGATGCTTCTTCCTGAGTTCTTCCTGACTTTAAATTCCTTGAACTACGTGGGGATACCCAAAAGAAACCGAAATTATTCTTTTTAATTTATTTGTTCAATATTAAACGAAAAATCTTCAATCTCTTTCAAACTACTCTATACTGGCACTAATGCATTTGTCTAACTTTCTATTCCAGTATTCAAAACATTTCTGAAATTCGTCTTCTGTGATATCCAACAGCGCTTCCGCCGTTTTTCTTTCATCACTTCAGCAAAGTCGGCAAAACAGATTCCTTTCATATTTCCCTTCATTCTGGGAAATAAAACAAATAGTAGGGACCAAAGGCGGGTAAATACGGAGAATGGGGTAGGGGCGTCATGCCATTTTTTGTCAAAAATTGGCGCACAGACAGGGCTCTATGTGGCACGAATTTGGCAGCCATCTTTTATCCCCAAATCTTCCATTAAAATTCGCTTAACTGAAATCAAAGTCACTCGAGACTTGGACGACCAAAGGACGGACGACCAAAGCGAGGTTTGTCATAAATTGACATTTCACTTCATTTTTAAACGAAAAACTACTCAAACACTTGAATTTCCCAATAGAATCATCCTTGTAGTCCCTTTTTAACTACCATTTCAAGAGTTTCTGTGCCAGTTTTTTCGAGCAGCAAAACTGTACGGTCGCGCGCTATTCAGGAGAATCAGCCATTTCAAGAACGAACACATTAAATAATTCTCCCCAATTATATCTTATATTGTAATATTAGAAAAACATTGTGATTTTTTTTTCTCAAACTCTACTGTCTTGTACATTTTATGGTATTTTTGCTGAACACTTCCTTAATGATATATTATTGTCAACTAAAATATTATATTGTATAGAATAACTTCATAGGTCAAATGAAAATTGTTTACACGTACAAATACTAATATATTTCCGCGTGTAAGCAATTTTGACCTATTAAATACTAATGTATTTAATTAAAAAATAATCTGACACTAGAAATACAATACCAAATAAGGCCTCCGGCTTGATTTTTCAATTTTATATGCAGACAGTGACTAAATATTATTTGTATCAGAAATACCATACAGCCTAGGGCCAGTCTGATAGTATTTTAAGCAAATTTATTTGTAATGATATAGAAATACTTTAAAATTAAGTTGAGTATATTTGATTACTACCCTTGAAATGGAAAAAACTTCTTTTTATAGTTAACTACAAGCTTCTATAAAATTAAAATCTATCTTTATGTTAAAAATAAAGGCCAAGTAAAAATATATAATAAACAGCAATTGTATAAAAATACATCCAATTCTTTTAATATTACATATAGAAACTATATAGAAAATCTATAGTATTCTATTTGTATTAAGAATGTTTTGATCTATTTAGTTTCACAGAACAGTAAATCCTAGATAATCATCTGGATACATTAGTTTGAATAATTGGGTCTGAATAATTATTGAAAAAAAGTTAAACAGAATATATTAAAAATTTTATATATTTTATTGTATAGTAAACCGCATTTTTTTTTATATAAGTGACTTGAAAAATATAGAAGAATTCAAAAATTGAATACAAAAAATATTAAAATTAATTTCAACATTAAAATATTAAGTTGACAGTTTTGGTGCAAAATTTAGATGTTGTGTATATTTTATTATATGGCTATACACCTTGACGCCTTATATGTTTTTATACATTATCAAGAGTAACCAATATATTTAAAGCCTACGCACAATATGAACAGTGTATATGAGGATATCCGCAAGAACATATACAACAATAACAATAATAATTAATTTAATTTGTCCTTTTCTTTTGTTATTGTTTTTTTACAATATAATGTAACATCCAGGTATTATCTATGTTGAAAGTTTTTCAGATATTCTGAGAATAGCTCTGAAACAGAACGAAAAGATAACCGCTGAGAAGTATATTCGTTTTCCGGACCCACTTTACCAACTATAGAAGTGTTCTACGTTAACTTTTATTAACAGTTTTGGTTTATTTGAATATATTATACATAAATTTACTTTACTTTTCGTTTAAAAACTATAAGAATCATAACATTATAAATTGAAAGCTCAGCTTAACAATATCGTACGGTTAAAGTACTAGTTTTCAAGGCATCGGTTGATAAATATTACAATATAATGCACAATTACTTCTTTTTAAGATTCTGAAACGAAATATAGGCATTCATAATTTTAATTAATCATAAACCTCAATGTTTCTTGGTTTATTGACTACAGGTTAAAAGCAACGACTTCAGAACATTCAATGATATTTATACAAAAAAAATTGCTTTACTTGTAATAATCGTTCAGTATCAATCTCTTATTAAAAATATTTAATAACAGCACAGGACGTATTTTGTTGAATTTTGTTCGGATATGTACATTATACAGCCCAACAAGTTCATTAGCAGTATTGATTGTAATGTTAAAATTATGTATTAACTCATTAACTAATTAATAAAACTATTTCTATTTCTTAAACGTAGTGTAACGTAGTATAAAGTACAAGCAGAAATATCGAATAAAAATAATGCAAAATGGATTACTAATTTATTTAATTAACTGATTAGATATACTTATACCGGAATCAATACCGATAGTAATAAGTAATTAATAAATCAGCATCATGCCAATTAATTATTGTATGATACGAATATATAGGGGATAGTGTTACTCTATTTTGTCTTTAAATATGTTAAAATAATTATGGAGATTAGTTATAGGTAGCTTATAAAAGGAGATGTATATATTTTTTCTATTTGAGACATGATAAATCTTCCATTGTATGCGGCTGAAAATTTTCGGTATCCTGATGAGGTAAGATTTGTTGCAAAAGTGAAAAGCACAATCTATACCGTAGCATGAATTTTCTGAACATTTTATTATGTTCAATCGATTACAGAAAACCTAGTTTTTAAATAAAAATCGATGTTGATGAAGTGAGAGCGGGAGAGGGCATTTTGGAAGTAGATAGTTATGTTTCTCACTTAGAGAGTTTTCCTCTTTAAGGCTATAGTTAACATACTTATGAAGGATAAGATTTTATAGTAATATTATTGCTATAAATGTATTTATGTAATATGAAGAAACTCCAATATTACAATTTAAACAAGAATTATAAATTGCATTTAAATTGAATATAAGTTACACAATTAGTTCCTCGTAATTCAATAAATTTTTCACAATATTTCAACCTTAACCTAACATCATGTTAACAGCTTTTATGAATATCAATGTAATGAAATGTAATAAAAGACATAATATAGAAACTGTGTAGTTCATGTTTATAGGAGGTAATGGGTCATGGACACTTACGTCCTAGGTATTTACACGTCAATGTTACATATATTTTTAATGGACAATGTACACTATTAACTATTGACAAAGACATAAAATTACTGCAAAATTTCGGATTTATCTATTAAAATTAGTTAACGCTATTGGAATATATAAAGATATGAAAATAGTTCTGTTAAATCTTTGATATTTATAATTCACTAATTAATTTCATTTAAAACATTTATTGGTTTTTATTTTGAATTTTTTATTATGGTTCTTACTCATGTCATCAATTGGTACCTTACTATTTTATGTCCACACAAAATTAATTGTGTTCTAGAAATCAATGAGCCATTTTCGTGCGATGGACTTTACTAGACTTCAAGAAGAGGAAGGCGAGAAAGTCAAATGTAAACGCTATTGTTATTGCATGAATCAAACACTGACATATCTATTCCTTACAATATTGAATATATTGCAAGGAATTTAATTTCCATTCCTTACAATATAGGCGAAAACTCCACAATGATCTTTTAATAAAATGGTGGAGGTGCCAATATCAGTTTGAAGTGTATTTTGAACAATTTGTATTTAATTATTTCCGGACTGTTGCTAGATCCTTAATAATCGCAAATGGATAACCATATATTATATGAGCTGTACGCGAAAGGAATAAAAAATGTATTTGGATTTAAGTCAAATCCATACTGATCCAAAGTGACAAGGGAACTTCCGACGATTTTTTAAAAATTGCTTGCTGGGTTAATTTGTCCGATCGTACCTCTATAAACTCTCTGCTATATTTAAAAATAAAATTTAGTGTATGACTATTAACTGCTTAAGTGGTCAATGGCTGTATAAAAATAATTGCGGGTTATTCTAATTGCTGGTGTACGAGGGTTTGCCACCATTAGAAAGCCCCTCTGCATAAAGAATTATTACCAAGCCTAAGTGGCTAGTATCTCGTCACATCATTAATTTTGTTTACCTTATTTATTTGCTTTTTATACAGGATAGACACTTTTAAAAGCTTTAATAGATGAAAACTTTTTTAATTCCAGAAATATCCCGATTTCTTATTTTAGTTGCCTTTATTTATTAGTCCCGGGGTTATTCTAAAGGTCTCCAATATTTACTTTAAATATAAGAGTATGCCGAGTGATACATAATTTTGAAGATAGCATAGAGAGAAATTCAGTTCTCATTGTCCATATTAAAAAAATATAGACAAATTATTTTTTAGATAATCTGCACTGCATCGTAGAATATGAACAAAATATATACCGTTTATTTTTGATATTTTGTGTGAGGAGTATTAATAATAGACTTCTTACCTTCATCTATTTATCTTATAGTTATTTTGTTTTGAAGCCCTACTGACACTCAGTTTAACAAAATTTGTAAGTGCGATATTACCTCACAATTCATACTTTTATTAGACTTACTTTCTCGTATATTTTGTGATTTTACATTTGAAGACTTGACTATAAAATGTCTTATCTAACAGAAGCTCTTCATATTGAAATATAAATGATAATCGACAGGGCCCTTAAACCGTTATTTTGAATAGTAATCTTGATGATCCAAAATATCTCAATTTTCTTCAAGAGAACATGATCCTATCTTAGTCGACTCTCTTGTCCATTGAATTAGATCCAGATACTAACTACAGAATATAGTTTTAACAAGATGTAAATCCACTCCACTACACCGTAAGGGTCTGTCAATATTTGCACTAAATATTTCCAAATAAGTGTAGTAGACGACGAAGTATATTTGAGTCGCCGCCGATATATCCGGATTTTACGCCACTTTATTTATTCTTGTGGGGGTACCTGAGGAACACCATTTTTAAAATCAAATCTGATAACATTACATAACCTGAGATTCTATAACAAAGAGTAAGATACAAAATCAGACAGATCACTACGGAGATACTACAAAATGTAAGAGATGGGTTTTGTAATGGACTAACTACTTAACAAGGAAAAAACAAGTACCCATTTTAAATATTATTCACAGTGAATAGATGAAGCCCAAAGCCCAACCACTTCCTCTTAGAATCTGAAAGAGTTAAGAATTAATGTAGAAAGGCATTAATGTGGAAAATTTATTCTTATTTTGTATACAGATAACAATTTGAGAAGTTTAGAAAACGAGGTGTGCATTGTATTCCTCTCGATGTGACCTTTAAACTCATATATTACTTAATATACCCTTACGTCTGAACGAAGAAAGTTGGGGGCGATTACAACCCCCGTAGTAAAGCGATTCACATAATATGTTACTAAAATTCGGTATGATATGATTTTCCACACATTTTCCACATCACACATTTTTATTAACATTTTCCATTTTTTTATTATTCTATATAGGTATATATCTATACCTATTTTATAATTACGGATCTGCTCTTGGTTTTTGCTAGACAGTAATATTGCACTAATAAAAATTATATTTAATTTTTTCGTGTTAAGTATATATTGTATAGAATATGCAATAATAAAAGTCATTTCAATATATTGAAAAAGTATTTATTTAATATCTATATTACGCGTATATTACACATATACATATTTATTTAACATAAGATATATTAATGGTCAAAATTGATGATAAACTAGAACAAGTCAAGAACTGGCCAAGTGCCTATACTTTAAAATTTCACATTTATTTGACTATGTTATTTTATCTTTCATAATTGTAATGAGAACCTCTATCTATTTCCTCATATTCTAATTCAGTTTTGACAAACATAAGATAGATATCTAATATACTGGAGTAGGTTGGAATTTCTAGTATGAAAATAATACTGACGTAATTTTCCACAAAACACTAAAACACTATACACTAAACTCGACGGGCGTTTCGCCAACAAAGTTGGCATCATCTGGAGATGATTATAACTAATGATTAAGACAGTTTTAATCATCTCCAGCTCATCATCAACAGTGATGCCAACTTTTTTGGCGAAATGCGCGTCGAGTTTAGTGTATAGTGTTTTGGTATTTTGTGGAAAACTAAATCAGTGTTAGGTATCTAATACACAAACAGTACACAGTTTTATTTTTCACAAGTGCAATTATCATTCATTTCATCGCTATTTTCCAAATAAAAAACTCTCTTATCTTGTCGATAAACGGAACAGTCTACTTGAGCCTACCCATAAGAACAAGCCACGACATGAAATAAGAGCCGTTTGGGATATTTTATTTGGCAAATAGAGATGCAATAAGCTGTACGTTTCATAGATCTTAGTTGCGATAATTTATAATTTCATTTTTTTATATACGATTTTTATTATTTTCTTTATTTCTATTTTTTACATATTATATACTCCTATATAATATAAAGGGTGGTCCAACCATAATGACGATGTTAATTGTGAGTCACACCTTAACGTCAAGTTTTTTGCCCAACTTAATTTGTTTCAGTGTTTGACAAATTCAACCATGGAGAGGTAAACAATTGAGCAGCGCGTTAAAATTGTTGAAGCCTTTTACAAAAATGGGCGTTCAAATCAAAATGCATTTCGTGCACTTCGTGACTTTTTTGGTCAGCATAATCGACCAAATGTGTCCACAATCGGGAGAATTGTGCGCAAATTTCAGCAAACCGTGTCTGTAGGAAATGTGAAAACACCTGTGCATGCTCGCCCAGTTCGTTCTGCGGAAAACATTGCTGTTGTTCGCGATAGTGTAGCAGAAGAGCCGTCAACCTCGACTCGTCGTCGTGCCCAACAATTGAATATCTCACGAACATCACTGATGCGAATTTTGAATAAAGATTTGAATTTACACGCTTACAAGGTTCAATTGACTCAAGAGCTGAAGCCTACTGACCATTTCAAGCGTCGTCAATACGCCGAATGGTTGGTTGAACAGACAGAAGTGAATGGTGACTTTATAAAGAAGATCATCTTCAGCGACGAGGCACACTGTCACCTCAGTGGATTCGTTAACAAGCAGAATTGCCGCATTTGGACAAATGAGAATCCACGAGTGATTGTTGAAAAGCCCATGCATCCACAAAGAGTGACTGTTTGGTGCGGTTTATGGGCTGGCGGCGTCATCGGGCCGTATTTCTTCGAAAATGAGGTCAGCCAAGCAATTACAAATGGTGTTCGCTATCGCGAGAGGATAACGGACTTCATGTGGCCAAATATTGAGGATATGGACCTGGACGATATGTGGCTCCAACAGGATGGTGCCACTTGCCACACAGTCAACGAAACAATGGCACTTTTGCGCGAGAAATTCAATGGCCGTGTTATCTCACGTCGTGGCGATGTTAATTGGCAGCCACGATCATGTGATTTTACACCGTTGGACTTCTTTCTTTAGGGATATTTAAAAGAAAAAGTGTACGTCAATAAGCCAAGAACAATTCAAGAGCTAAAGGATGAGATAATTCGGCACATTAACGACATTGAACCTCAACTATGTCTCAGAGTCATTTAAAATATGGACCATCGGATAGAGGTATGCCACCGAAGCCGTGGCGAGCATTTTGCCGATATTTTGTTTCACACATAATTGTTATAGATCCTTCTATCATAATAAAAATATTAAGATAAGTCTCTGAAAACTTTTTGTTTTATTTACAATTAACATCGTGCGTTTTGGTTGGACCACCCTTTATAACGATTGTTATAGGATTTAAGCTCTAATAGAGTAAGACTTGTCACGAAACTTAATAAAAATGCGGGTTACATATGCGTATATACTCCAAAGTATACAATAGAACCTTTTTGAAGTGTATCGAGTGGATACAATAAAAATGTATTGCCTCTATATATCAGCCCTTTTTCAAACCTGGAAATAGTTCACTCTGTAAAAGTCCTCTGTTGAAATGTCTTGCGTTGTATAGAAAATGTAAAAAGTATAAAAAGGACGGGGTGAAAGGTGACGCGGAGAATTTTCATAATAAATCCCCAGCGTTAAAGTCAGATGGTGTTTAGTGCGAAAAACGTCACTAAGTGCGAAATAAAAACGGAAATGAGACTTGGCCAGGGTCAAAATGGGAGATAAATATGATGTGCAACCGGCAACGGACACCGAATCGGCTCCTAACCGAGAGGTCTCAGAGCCATTAGGTACTGCCTTGTAACCTTTTCCTAAGTGTTACCAATATGTGATAGATCTATATTATGATAGGAATATTCGTAAACGAGCGGCCAAATACCATGAATACAAAATAAAACGAAGAACTAAATACACCCTTACAAATATTTTTTAGTGTATTTACTTGGACATTTTGCAATATACCGCTATGAGAATTTTAATAATTTAATATATTCGGAATATTTCGATTTTATCAGTATGAATAGATAACTATTTCGAAATAACTTGGTATTCACGGTTACTACAATATAATATAATAACTATTTGCTACGAGTTTTAACTGGTGAGATGCTTCAAAAAACAAAACCCGTCACAGGTAGGATTCGACATCTATCCCGGATTGGAAGCGAACGACATACAGCTGTTGCGAACTTATTAGTTGTCATCAGTGCCGTACACGGTATGCCGATCCAGGAAATGCCAAATGAAATCGTGGGGTATACATCTTTATCGATACGATCTATGTCAGTAACATATAAGTCGGAAATCGAGAAAGGAACTACCAAACCGTCACGCGATTATCAAAGTAATTCCCGAATAGCAAGGCTATTACATAATCGCTATAGGAAACAGCTACTCCTCGGGCTAAAGCCCCACCAGGCATTGAATTATGTCTAAAAGCGATCCTCGACCCCTTTCTCGTATTTCTGCACGATCAGATAAAGTTTCAAGTCATCAGTTAAGGTTTGCAGTACGATGTCTGGTGTAAATATTATCAGTTATAGATGTACATTTTTTTTAAATTTTACACCCTTTACTGTCCATATTGTACAATGAAGGAAATTAAAATACCTTTGAAATATACCTAATACATAATAATGTGTGTGCAAATCTAGAGAATATTTATATATTCGTGAAGCATGCAACCAAATTCATATCATAGTTGAAATAATACTTTGTATTATCGAGCTTTCAAATAAAATATTATGATCCTACTCTGAGGTGAATGTTCTTCTGGGTTAATCAGTAATAAATTCTTCATTGATATCCACATGCCTTTGTATATTTCCTAATAATTTTTGTAGGAAGGGATTCAATTCTTACTGAATATATAAAGTATGATTTAAATACTGTTAACCTAGTAGTATTAGTAGTAGTCGGATTTCATCCTGTCTCTAAAAATATAAATTGGTAATATGGGTAATATATATATATGCTAAGATTTGTATATTATTATTAATAATAATAAGTAGACAATAAATGAGAAATGACGAGTATAAAATATTCATTTATTTTACCTTGATTACTTCATCATCGCGAAACACAAATAGGTTAGGTACATATACACAATATCTATTAATAAACATAAAATATTTTATTTATACACTTTATTCATATTATTAAGTACTGTGAAGGCACTTTTTGGTTCACGTGAGCTCCCTTATCTCTAACATATGGGGTGCTCCATTAACCTGAGTCCGCTCAAAGGGACTCATGTGAATCAAACACCCCATACATGTGAGGCAAGTGAACTCACGTGAATCAAATACACCATACGTGAGAGGCAAGAGAACTTGTATCAAGCACCCCAAAGGGGCCAGATCTTAACTATATCCATGTCGTTGGTTCTGGGTAATGCGTTCTGGGTAATGCTAAAGGCAATAACTAAAAAGATAAAAGCTATGAATACTAATAAGGCAATGTACATAAGTCGTGATAGTAGCTCCAGTTAAATGAGTTTTTGCCAGTCATTACTTGTTACTACACCGGGAGAAAAACTTAAACATATAAATGATACAAAATAGTGAAAACTTTACATATACTCCTGTATACTCGTAAATATAATACTCCAGGCTCAAACGTTCTGATATAATACAAAAGAATCGACTTGATAATATGCTTATACACAGTTATTTAAACCAATCTAGATCAGAAACAATGATTTTCAAGCTTACTGGCTATTGAGACCTTTGATCATCGTCCTCAAAGCTACAACATAATGAAATTTCAACATACTAAAATTTCAACTAAATTTACCGAGGACCACTTCCCATAATAAATGTGCAGGGTCCTTCATTAATTCAATTTTAATAGTACATATTCCCATTTTCTGTTTCATCTTTATGTTATTAGAGGTGTTATTTTTTAGAATTTTCCTAATTCTTCAAAAATCTGCAACGACTTCGTGTTACTTAGTTTTTTGAGTCTGACATACCATATAACAACGTTACTTATTTACTGTCATATGTTTTGAAAATATGGCGCATTTAAGTAAAACACAATGAATTGAAATTTTTATGATGACTATATAAATAGAAACCGTATACAAGCTGAGGTTTTGTGAGCTATTTAATAATAATTATCCTGAATGATAATAATAAGCTCAACTTTAAAGAAAATAGAATCGATGTCCTACCGTTTCGAAGACACCCAGTTGAATGTATTATTAGGCATGTAGGAAGGTCGTCATTAATGTGAAATTAGTTCACAAGCCTCAGGAAGATCCGTATAATAGTATTAATATCGCAGAGTTAATTAGGAAGGGATATAATAATAATCCCTAGTTACCAACCCACGGTGTTTTCTTTGACGACGTGATATTTTGTTTAAATTTGTGGATATTAAAATTGTAGATATTTGAAACTGTGGTTATTAGGCCTCTCAAAACATTCATTGGACGTATACGGGACACACACGCAGTTCTCAGACAAAATCAATGTACAGCCATCATTTATTGATACCACATTGTTTATTTCGATGCATTAACTGCTGAACAGCACTCGAAGTTGCTGTAACAGTACGTAGTTCCCTCACTAGTAGCACTGCATCGAAATAATTAAAATCGCCAAATAACATAGCCAGTCAATACAACATCAACATAATCTTGAATAATGTGGTACCTATTCAAGAATTATCCGCTTTTCCATAAATAACGTCTTTCCCAATAAGTGAATCCTTAGAATACGATCATTGAGTGATCATCTCGATCTGCAAATATAACTCCGCTGAATATTTTTTTTGGGGTTACCTTCGATATAAGATTAATATCTTAATAGGTTCAATACTATTGAAACATTAAAGGCCATAATTTAGAATAAAACTGTTTAACTACCGCCGAAATACTAAATAACATTCTACAAGAAATTAGCCTTATTCATGGTGAAGATGTGTAATAATAGTTCATTATTATTTTCATAACATTGTGCTGATGAATTTTCTAAATATTTGTTGTTTCTCAAAAAAATTATTATATAACCTACCACAAAATGTTATACATCATCTATATATATGTAAATGAATCCCTATTTTCCTTGGTCACGCCATAACTTGAGAACGACTTAACCGATTTCATTCATCTTTTTTTTATGTTTTCTAATACTATGTAGAAGGTTTTTACGGAACGAGAAATTAAGAAAATTGCTCAGAAAAAGGGAAATTTGAGAAAACTTAAAGACTATTTTAACTTCGCGCGTTTGGCAGTTCGCTCATTTGATGAATGTGAATCGAATTGTCTATGAATTTTTTAAAAATTGTCAGATGTCTGCTACATACACACTCATCACGTTTGACAGTTCGTGCGTTGCAAATGTCGTTTAACAGCTACATCGATCGGCATCTATCGATCAAAAAATTAATTTATTCATTTCTTAATGTACACTCCACAGTCGATTCAATCGAAACGTTTATCCATTTTCAGTTCGTTCAGTGAGTTCTTTGAGAAGTGTTTGTTCATCGCAGTTAGTTCACCGCAATCCAGCCTTATATCAAAATTTAATTTAATATCGATTTTTGGTAAGTTTTGATAGACTAACACGTGGTATACATGGTTATACAGAAAATATAAGGGAGTAAATTTTTTATTTTCAGTTAAATTTTGGTTCTTCAAAATGCTACCAGTTAGACGTACGAACATAGGTCGCAGAACTCGCACTGCTGCAAGTCAAAGATATAGCGAGCAAGTCAAACTGACGAGCAACGCGAAGCGCGAAATGAAGTTGAACGAAATCGATGGAATCGAAATCAACAACGTGGAAATGTTGCGTTTAATCCCCATCGAGCTGTATTCAATTATAACGTGGCAATCGATTACAGTTCACAGCAAATCAACGGATGGGTGCTATTGGATCAATGAACGTTATGTGTCCACATTGCAAGGCATTGAAGTTTAAAAATGAAACCCCTGGATTGTGTTGCACCAGTGGCCAAGTCAAATTAACGCCATTGGTACCGTCATCAGAGCCATTACATTCATTGATTGCCGGAAATGGGCCAGATTCTATACATTTTTTGACTCATATCCAGCAATACAATAATTGTTTTCAAATGACGTCTTTTGGCGCAACAAAAGTTATTTGAAATAATTTTATGCCTACTTTCAAGGTAGGTATAATGGGAAACAATAAACTTTTATCACCATGTGGCTGGTGCAAAATACGTTGGCAGATTTCAATTGACATGGTGTACGTTGGTAGCTCTGAATTGCTAAAAGCAACCAGAAGTGAGTGTGTTTACAGAAGTTGATGGGGGAATGGCAGTGCTACCAACGTATTTTGTCAGCTAAATGGCGGTACAAACACTTCGCTATACAATTATCTATATTACATCTATTTACCCTTGCAGATTCAGGGTCAAATATATCATCGAAAAGGTTCCTTATTGCCAACGCTAGATAGTGACTAAAAATTTTTGCAAATTTATTTTATAGGCGATTCACCAAGCCAAGTTGATCAGCGTCGTGCACACAACAATTCGGTGAAAAGACCAATTGTGGAACAACTCCAAACATTTTTCCATCAACACAACGGAATGGTTGCATTACTCAAGACCACATTAGACCGCAATAGACCGCGTGCCATCTGATAACCACAAAATTGTCATCAGAGCCGATAAGACGCTCAAAATTGCTCAAAATTGCAAAAATCATGTTTGGTTGAGCGAACGTGTTATATTGGCTGCAAAAAACGTTCATGTCAACGAAATGAATTTTCAGATCCAAAATAAAATAGCTGGCGAATTGACGACATACAAATCGGTTGATTCCGTTACTAACCAAGACGATGTTGTTAACTATCCAACGGAATTTTTAAATTCACTGGAATTGCCCGGATTACCACCTCATAGTCTGAAATTAAAAGTCGGATCGGTAATAATTATGTTGCGGAACATAAACCAGCCACGTCCTTATAATGGCACCCGGCTTGTGGTGAAGAAATTAATGAACAGCGTCATCGAAGCCACAATTTTGAAAGGGAAGTACAAAGGCGAAGACGTTTTGATTCCACGCATCCCTATGATTTCGAGCGACATGCCATTCAACTTTAAACGGTTATAAATATATCGCAAGGACAGTCGTTAAGTGTTTGTGGCATTAATCTTGAAAATCCATGATTTTCACATGGCCAATTGTATGTCGCATGTACCCATGTCGGAAAACCATCAACATTATTTATTTATGCATCAGAAAACAAAACTATTAATGTTGTGTATCAAGAAGCATTATAATAAATATTATGTTTTTGAAATAATTTATTTTTTATTATTTATACCAGTTCGAATTGAATATTCATAGATAAAACAGGACAACGTCTGGGTCAGCTAGTAATATATAAAAAATAATATTTAAAAAATATATCTTAATCAATATCAAGCATTTAAGGTATTGCCACTTAAAGAAACTATGATTGTTATAACTTAAATAGAGACAATGGCATTACATATACATGTACCAAAGTACAGTATATATTTAAGAAATAATCTTATCGAGGTTCTGTCGAGGTTTTTCTCTTATTCGCTTGTTAATGATTTTATAAAATTTGTTTTAACCTTTAACTGTTCACTGTATGTTCTATACTACTGCACTTATAATGACTTGAATGAATAAAATATATTGGAAATTTGAAAGTCAGGATATTGGGAAGGGTAGCACAGATCTAAGGCACCATCACCTAAGACTAATTTCATCAGTCTAGAACATAGATATGCGTGTTTGGCATGCAATGGTTCGTTAGCCTTCTCATTAGTCTCGATTATTATATATATATATATATATATATATATATATATATATATATATATATATATATATATATATATATATATATATATATATATATATATATATATATATATATATATATATATCTCGTACATTCCATAAATTAGTGTGAAGCAGAATAAAGGAGTAATCTGCTAATTTACTGTAAGTTTAGTTAAGAATAATTTAATTAATTTAATTAATAGTTTTGCTTGTCTAATATTAATTTAATAGATACTGCAATCCCTAACATTAATGTTAGGGTATTTTTTTTATTGCACTATAATTTTTATATTAAATGCTACTCTTAAACCTGTAAGTTATTTACATTTAATTTTGTTTTTGCCCCGTTATTTTATAAAAATACTCATATTGTCGTTTATTCATTTCCAAATAAGATAAATTCTGAACGGCTATTAGGTGGAATCTGGTATCAGCTAGGAATTCAACACCGTTATGGAGTTAATGTACGACAATACAAAAATGAAACATTTCCCTGGAGATGCCTAGATCGAAGAAGAGATATGGAATGGCCTTCATCATACCAGATTTAAATCCTTTAGATTATTTTCTTTGGAGTTAATTAAAAAATCTATAATGCCAAACCTCAATCACTGAAATAGTTAGAAGACAGTATTAAAACTACGTTTCAAAACAATTCTAATTCAAGGGCTCAATATGTTGTATTGACAAATGATATATTCAATAGTTAATAATTAGTTAATAGTATATATTTTATATTATTTAATATTTAAAAAAGTACTCAAGTCACACATACATCAAACCCTGTAGCATTGGATTGTTGAATATGCTGAAAATTTAAAAATATACAGGGTCATTCATTTAAAAACCCCAGATAATGTCTTCAGAAATTATAACATCAAAAATAGGATAGCTATTGGAAATTAATGTACGTTACTGAATAGATTAAGGCAATTACAAGAACTTGCTTTAGCTATATTTTTATGCAATTTAAAGTTAACGGGAATTAGAATATTAAATTGGGCAAATTAGTAATTTACACAATGCTGTATGTATACTGTTTGTGATTTGAGAAACAAAATACATTACTATATTGAGACCAGTTAAACGAATTGATCGATTTTTTTTTCGGATGGCAATATTTGACAAGGACCTCGTGGCTATGTAAGAAAAAATGAAATTATATATTTTCAGAAAATTTATATTATGACAAATTCGAATCAGTACACCCACTTTATCATTGGGTTAAGTTTAATTCCTATAACACTAACTTATATTTACAAAAAACACCAAAACACTATACACAACACTCGATGCGCGTTTCGCCAACAAAGTTGTGATTATCTCTGGCTGGAGATGATTAAAACTCAGTTTTAATCATCTCCAAGTGTATAGTGCATCGAGTGTGGTGTACAGTGTTTTGTTTTGTGGAAAACTAAGTTAGTGTCTTCATACCAAAGGTTCCAACCTACTTCAGTATTGATTCCTATATGTTATTTATAATATATTAGCTATAATATTAAATTTTTGACTCAAAAATTTTTTATTAAATTTTGACTGTTAATCTATAATTATACAAATGAGCTTTATTAATAAAGTAATTTAATTGTTCGATTATGAATATATTTAAATATTGTTCTTTATTTTTCTGTGTAATATTTGTTGAAAAGAGCTGATTAAGTATATAGTAACTCCATTTTCATAATTTTTGTTCTAAAGCTACGATTCAACTTGAATTTAAAATCTGTGTGACCCCTGTGGAAAATTTTAGTATTTTCTGGTAAAGATAATTCCATAAAAGCACCTTAAATAAAAAATGTTTTCGATACAAATAGGGTTATATTTATAGAGCACCTTAAATATAAAAATGTGTTTTGATACAAATATGTGTATATTTATATAATCCTAAAAAGTTTATATCATCATCATGAGGTCGTCAGTTCTAAGACTGACTGGACACTAACCTCCAGCTTCTCCTATCTTGTACTAACTTACGCATTTCGCTAATTGTGCTACAACCTACATCCCTTACTATTTGCGAGCAGTAGTCTAATCTAGGCCTACCTTTCTTCACTCCTATTTCTGTCTCCAAAATATCGTAGATTATTCCCCCATGTCTCAGCAAGGGGCCTACCATTCTATCTCTTCTCTTATTTATGCTTTTCCACATACTTCTTTTCTCGCCGACTTTCTCTAATACTTCTTCGTTTCTAACCCTATCAGTCCACGGTATTTTCATCATTCTTCGGTAACATTATATCTCAAAAGCTTCTAATTTCTTCCTACTTGCTTCCCCTACCATCCAGGTTTCGCAACCGTATAGTGCCGTGTTCCATACATACGTTTTCATAAATCTCTTCCTTGTTTCTAAGTTTATTATCCCCGCGCATGAAAGTGCTTTCTTTTTGTTAAAAGCTACTCGACCCTGCGCTATTCTTTGTTTTATATCTTTATAGCCTCTTCCATCCCAATTTATTTTACTTCCTAAATAAGTGAAGTCTTTAACTTCCTCCAATTTTTCATTATTAATTTGTACCTTCGTTTTTGCTCTGCTCTCGCGCCCTCTGCACACTAACACTTTAGTTTTTATTTAGTTTAGTTTTTATTCACCATCATTCCGTATTCCTCTGTCAACACTGCCTCCATTTCGTTCAACGCTGATTCTAATTCCTCCTTACTAGATGCTAATACTGCTATATCATCCGCGAACCTCAGCATTTTTAATTTCTGTCCCTGTACTTTACCTTCGAAATCCACTCTATCCTTTACCACATTAATAGCTTCTTCGATGTACAGATTAAAAATTAGTGGTGATAGGTGACTCCTTTCCTAATACCTACTTCCCTTCTTTCCCCTTCTACTTCTGTAACAGTAGTTTGCTCTTTGTATAGATTGTGTATTACTCTCCCATCTCTATACTTCATTCCCGCGCTCTTTAGTATCTCGAACATTTTTTCCCATCTTACATTATCAAAAGCTTTTTCTAAATCTACAAATCCTATATTAGCGTTCGTTCCTTTTTCTATTGTTTTCTCTAACATTAAGTTTATATAAATATAATATAATTTGTATATAAATAAATAGGTTTATATTAAGAATATCATAATTACTATCGTTGTTGTCACTCAAACTATATGATATTAATTGTGATTTCCATCGAAAATTGAATGTTTTTTATATTTGTTTATATTATGTGGTTTATTGAAATTTAAAAAATATATCAAACCCTTACCACTACCTAGTGAGTCATGTTCTGCAAATAATTACTGTCAAATTTCGGTTATATATTTTATGAGTTTTGTAATTTAAGTAGAAAATAACTTAGGTATTTAAATACATAATGAAAAGATTAAACTTTGTGATTAGTTGTAAGTTTTCCAACTAGAAACGATAGATTCGGGAAACGAAGATGATAACTAACCATGTAAGAAGATGTAACGGATACTCTACTCAACAGTACAATAGATATGCTAGTAATGAATTAAGGAGCAATATTTCAAGAAGATTCTGAAATCGCAAACTTCTGTCCACCCAATATAAACCATAATTTACTAGAGAACTCAAAAGAATGATCAAAGATTTGGAAATCAAATTAGTGTACTTTTCGCAAAAGAAAACAGATCTTAAAATATCTTAGAAATAAAATTTAGAACAACGGAAACAACGAGGACAAATTGAAAACAACGGAACTTATAAAATTGGTTGTCAAGTTATAGTCAAAAGTATATTAGACAGACAAACAGAGTAATTGTTACTAGGTTCAATAAACATGTGTCCCAATTTAAAGTATAGAAGCTTAGAAGAAGTTAATGTTACGCAACATTCTGTGGAAAACTATCACAAGATTGTATAAACTAGCTATCTTGAAAGTATCAGGATAGCTAAATTTAATGATAGTATGAAGGTAAGGGTCCTATGCTTAATAGTTATTTGTTTTAGGTTGATGGGGTGAATGACAACATTAATAATGAATCAGTACATTGAAAGTAGTTATAGTGGTAACGAGTGTTGCAATAAACCGCTGGTTTGTGCACCCTAGTAAATATTCACTGACCATCAAATTATGTAGGTACTCATTTCACTCTCAGGGGTAAAGCTATATGGAAACAGTGCATGAAACCGAGAAAAAATATTTCAAACAATTTACTGAACCTGAAGAATCTTGGGTATAAATGGAAAATATAAGTAGTTCAATAGTGAGATTTAACCATCTCCTAATTATGTTAACTTAGTTAGTGAAATGCACGTCAAACGTCGTACAACCTTTCGGTATTTATAAAATATAGTATTTTGTCATTATAAATATCGCACTGATTCACTTAGCAAGATATTTCAAAACAATATTCAGTATAATAAGACAATTTCAAATAAATTTTGATAAAAACTTATAAATAAATAGTACTGTCTACTATGTAGGTACCATTCCAGCCAATAGTAAGAGCATCGCTCCCATCATTATTATTACTATAATGTAATATGCATTACCGTGAATAGTACTAGTATGAAACTTTCTAATATTGGATGAATTTTCTGTAGTCCCCGTGTTAATTAATCCCTTTGCATAAAAAATTGTTACATTTTCAATGTTTAATTTTCAACATATTTACCAAACCGAGTGTAAGATGTGTATTTATATTACAGGTAACACTGAAGTATTATTTTAAACTATTATATGATTTTTAAGGTTTGTGATGTTTACTTACATCAAATATAAGTCTATATAAATGTAGATATGGAAAATAGAGAAGTTCCAATTTTTGTTTCAATATATTATTTCTATTTAACTCCAAATATATAATCCAAAGTCTTCCTACCTGTTCTCTTTAATCACAGTTTAATATATAATAAAATGTAGCAATATGTATTAATTTTTATAATAACTGAATTACTTTTTAAACCTCGATGAATTCGAGGTACCTCAGCAAAATTGTCCTAATAAGAAGACAATTACCGCTGACTTAAAAATTATCCCTGTAGTCAACAAGTATTTTTGTGTAATTTTACAGACACTCTAATTTTTTGATGCTTTAATTAATAAAAAGAGATTGTTCCAACCCTTCTGCTTGTTCCTGTCTACCTCATTAAAAAATCCATTAATTCTTAAAACACGCACTTTATCTCGATGTCTTGCTGAGTAATTAAAACGAATTACAGACGTCAATTAAAAATAATTAAAAATTATTTTTAATCTTATAAATTATTATGGAAAAATTACGTGCCTAAAACGGTGTGATTACCGATGTTAAATTAATTAGAGTTTTGGTAAAGTTTATCGATTAGGTGTAAAATATCTGCGAATACTTTGTACCTTATTCACTGCATTAAGGAGTATTCAATCTTCTATTGTACTGGCATGAAATATATACTTTCATTTATTTCAGAATATAGATATATTTAATGCATACATGGCGACTAAATAAAACAAATGATTTACTTCCCAATATTGAGCAATTCTCTAGACAATCCTTCTTGGGATAACGGCAAATTTTTAATATTTTCGACAAATTACAAAATTTTAAATAACTGCTCTAAATGAATTAACAGAAAATCTGAAATTCATTTTCAATTATTATCTATGCAATTTATATATTTCAATATCTGTAAATAAATGATCTCAAATTGATAATTTGAAGGTTTTTAAGACATTAAAACTAATCTTTGGTAAGTATTATATACATAATGTGAAAATAAGGTTACCTAATTTTGAAAATAATAATATGATTTATATATTTAAATTGAAATAATAATAATAGTAGTAATAACAATAATATGTTTATGTGAGCACCCTCCGAGTTTCTTACAGGATACCCCCCGGTTGGTAGAGGACATCCTCCCGGATGCTTAAGAGCTCTAGTACATAATTTACTTCTTTCAAGCTAAGGCCCTACCTTGGAAGATAAAAGCTTAGCAGGAGGCAATCGACTTGTAGCAGAGGCGCGGTGCAAAGGAAATTGCCACCGCCGCATCCTCCTCGTTGTTGTAAAAAGATGTAGCGTAACTAAACCTAAAAATCCTACCTTTTTCCAACTTTAGAACCCTACCTTAGAGAAAATTGAGGCTAGAAGAACAGAAGCTGGCGGAAACAGATCTACTCTGGGCTACGCAGCAGAGAAACGAAAATATTCGTAACGGTTTATCGAACATGAACAAAATTTTGGTCTAAATAGAAATTAGAACAGAAAATGGATTAGTTTCAAATAAGTTTAAAACTAGTTTGAATCAACTCCCGATGGTGGCAACTTGGTTGACAAAATACGTGTTAAAATGTGTGTAATATTTCACTGCTCATGGAGAACTGGTCTCCTTTTCTTATATGTATGTGGTAATATTTGTAACATATCTCCTAGAACATCCAGCAAAACTAGAACATATAAATCAATTTTATAATGATTTAATTATAGATAATATATTATTGTCAGTGAATATGCAACTGTTATTAGTACTAAATAGGTAATTTTAAAAATCGTGTATAACTTCATAAAAAATAGCGAAACTCAAATTCTGCACTGTAGCAACAACTATACACTCTCGGCAAAATACCATATACTCATTCTGCAAGCAAGTTTGTTCCCTTATGTGTTCGTACTTTCTGTACTTGCAATAACTGAAAATATAATCATTGTTATTTATATTACTTTTCATAGGTATGAGAAGATATGTACATAAACAGGCAAAATATTAAGACGATGCGAGATGTGTTAGAAAAGAAAAACGTAAGAAAACGTAATTAATTAAAATATGGCTGGCCATTTTTTCTCACTAGTGGAATTGAACCATATCACATGCAGATATCTAATTTGGACTTATGTTATATACACTATATTAGCACATTAAATCGTTAAAATTAATACAATTTTTCCATTTATATATATCACGCAGTTTCCAGTTATTCTCTACAGTTTTCTTTTCAGTTTTACCCTTCTATCAATCTAGTTATTATTTCTTCACGCTTTCACTAACAACACTGGTGAATAGTCAATTTGTTGCCAGGAATGTGAGAGTCGATTTCGTGTATATTACTGATGCTGAAAATGGCATTATTTTTTCTTGATTGGCTCTAGTTTATGAAATAAATATACATCATAAATATTAACGCAAAGTAGAAAAGCAATATAAAATAAGCAATTTTTCTTGTTTTGAATTATTTTATATATAAAATCTAACACGAAATAAAAAAATAATTGAAGAGTGTAATGAAATAGTGGTCTAAGTGCAAAAATCTATGAATTCGGTTTTATCATTACACTCTTCAATGGACGCCGAATATATTAAAAATTATATATACGGGCATACCAATATGGGCATACCAATAGATGATACATCAACACTATACACATTATCCTTTGCGGATGACCAAGTTGTTATTGAGCAAGATATCGATGATATGGAATATATGACACGCAAACTTATCGAGGAGTATGAAAAATGGGGTTTAGAAGTTAATGTGAAGAAAACGGAATACATGTGTATTGGAGGACAACAACAAGATCTACTTCTGTCAACCGGGAAAAACATCAAACACTGCAATGAATATAAGTATCTAGGCATGAAAATATCAAACGACGGGAGACTTGATGAAGCGATTTCAGAAAGAAACACTCAAGGAAGGAGAGCAATTACAATGTTGAACAGCATTCTATGGGATAAATAAATAACAAAAGAAAATAAAAGAAGAATATATAATTCAATAATTAAAAGTATAGGAACCTATAGTTGTGAAGTGTGGCCAATAAAAGAAAGAACAGAAAGAATGATAAGAACCACAGAAATGGACTTTTGGAGGAGGTCAGTTGGAAAATCAAAGAGAGAAAGGGTAACAAATGAGAGAATAAGAAATATGATGGGGATAACACATGACACTGTAGATGATATAAGAACCAAACAACTCGTATGGTACGGGCATGTTCAGCGAATGCCAAATGACAGAATACCAAAAAAAAAATTCTAAACTGGAAACCACAAAGAAGAAGAAGGCGAGGAAGACGACGAAAAAGCTGGAGAGAGGGCATTGATAATAAAATCCGGGAGAGAGGTCTGGACGAGGACATATGGAGAAATAGAGAGGAATGGAGATTAGGAATCGGAAGACGGCGAAGGACGTTATAAACCGATATGATGATGATGATATATAGTTTTTTTCTATGATTTTATTTCATATTTTTCTGTGAACAGTTCTTCCGCAGACTCCAACAGTAATCGGCCATCATGTCATGATCCCACTTTTCTTGATAAACGAAACCGTTCACCTTGTTCCTCACTCACTATAATCTTCTAAGTTAAATTTACATGCTATAATCTATAACCTTCTAAGGGAAATTTATCTAAATGGCAACAAATGTAATTTAATGCTCATATTAGCTCCCAATGTTTGAAAATAGTTTTGCATTAATAATTAAGTAATAATTATGTACTGGTTTTTGTTAGTTATTACCTTGCAATTGTCCAAAAAAATTTTCGTTACAGATGCATAACTAAACCATGCATAAGATTCTATAACGGCCATATATCTGTTAAAATTAGGATTTTTAACCTGTTTTAGAATTTGCGGACCCTGAAAAATGCCTGCTTTTAATTTTTCCATACTTCGTGCTGGAAATGCTTGGCAAATGTATTTAAAATAGTCACCTGACATGCTCAGAGCTTTTACATACTATTTCATTAAATCCAGTTTAATGTGTAGAGGTGCCAATATTATTTTCTCTCTCTTTATTAATAGGTCGTGAACAATGTTAGCATTCCTATGGTCAAAGCGTCTTTTATAGGCCAATATTAATATATTCATATTGCTCTGTAAGTTTTCTTGAATGACAACTCAATAAGCAGATAAATGACACTCAACTTTGATAAATGACAAATGGAATCAACGCAAACTTGTTTCCATTGTGCAGTAATACACATTTCAAGCTTCTTTTAGAACTATCCACGGAAAGCCACCAATCATCTGGTAAATTTCAAGAGCACCCATTATTTAAACAATCGTAGTCAATTTAGCTAAATTGAAGATATAATGTCGAATTAGGATCATCGAGTACTCAAATCGACCTTAACACGTTCGCTGCCTATGGTCAAAGTTTACAGAATAAATAATTATTTATTCTATAAACTTTGCTATGGTGCACTTGAATTTGCATCCCGGGAGCCAAACATTTTTATCATATATTTCAGTTAAAATGGGCATAATTAGACTAATGTGTCGTATATTTGCAGTTTATTTTTAACATTTCGTTGAAAAAGAAAATGTAAACGCATATGATGCGTTGTCGGCATTATTGATGAAAATTTCAATCAGTATGCCGACGACGCACCTGTTGCGTTTAGCATTTAATATTGTTTTTACTGCCATTACTTACTTACACAAAAGTATAAGTTGTTTACAAAACAACTTATAGTTTACTTTATCGTTATTTGCCAAATAAAAAATCTCAAAACATACCGTGTCTTGTTGTATGGCTAGACTCAGGTAGACTGTTCCGTTTATCGGCAAGATAAGGGAGTTTTTTATTTGGCAAATAACGATGAAATGAATAGTACAACCAATAATAAATAATACATAAACCTTTACTATTGATAAAAGTATAAAGTTTTAAAATACAATTATACAATATATTTAAAATACAATTATAAAAGAAAATATATAAAATATACTAGGTATAGTACCAAGGCTCAAGGACCGCGGCCGATGGCCTTTCGGTGTATTATATTATAGTATATTGTATTTTGTGGAGTGCCAATAAAGAGCTTTTATTTTTTATTATTATTATAAAGGGTGGTCCAACCATAATGCACGATGTTAATTGTGAGTCACACCTTAACGTCAAGTTTTTTGCCCAACTTAATTTGACATTTCTTTGTTTCAGTGTTTGACAAATTCAACCATGGAGAGGTGTTAAGATTGTTGAAGCCTTTTACGAAAGTGGGCGTTCAAATCAAAATGCATTTCGTGCACTTCGTGACTTTTTTGGTCAGCATAATCGACCAAATGTGTCCACAATCGGGAGAATTGTGCACAAATTTCAGCAAACCGGGTCTGTAGGAAATGTGAAAACACCTGTGCATGCTCACCCAGTTTGTTCTGCGGAAAATATTGCTGTTGTTCGCGATAGTGTAGCAGAAGAGCCGTCAACCTCGACTCGTCGTCGTGCCCAACAGTTGAACATCTCACGAACATCACTGATGCGAATTTTGAATAAAGATTTGAATTTACACGCTTACAAGGTTCAATTGACTCAAGAGCTGAAGCCTACTGACCATTTCAAGCGTCGTCAATACGCCGAATGATTGATTGAACAGACAGATGTGAATGGTGACTTTACAAAGAAAATCATCTTCAGCGATTCACACTTTCACCTCAGTGGATTCGTTAACAAGCATAATTACCGCATTTGGGCAAATGAGAATCCACGAGTGATTGTTCAAAAGCCGATGCATCCACAAAGAGTGACTGTTTGGTGCGGTTTATGGGCTGGCGGCGTCATCAGGCCGTACTTCTTCGAAAATGAGGTCGACCAAGCAGTTACCGTGAATGGTGTTCGCTATCACGAGATGATAACGGACTTCTTGTGGCCAAAAATTGAGGATATGGACCTTAACGATATGTAGTTTCAACAGGATGGTGCCACTTGCCACACAGCCAAGGAAACAATGGCACTTTTGCGCGAGAAATTCAATGGCCGTGTTATCTCACGTCGTGGCGATGTTAATTGGCAGCCATGATCATGTGATTTGACACCGTTGGACTTCTTTCTTTGGGGATATTTAAAACAAAAAGTGTACGTCAATAAGCCAAGAACAATTCAAGAGCTAAAGGATGAGATAATTCGGCACATTAACGACATTGAACCTCAACTATGTCTCAGAGTCATTGAAAATATGGACCATCGGATAGAGGTATGCCACCGAAGCCGTGGCGAGCATTTGGCCGATATCTTGTTTCACACATACTTGTCATAGATCCGTCTATCATAATAAAAGATATTAAGATAATTCTCTGAAAACTTGTTTTATTTACAATTAACATCGTGCGACTTGGTTGGACCACCTATTACTAGGTAACAAAAATATTTATTGTATCGGCGATAAAATTTTCAATTTCGGAAATAAAACTATTCAAAGCATGGCTCTAAACATAAACCGGGTGACCCAGGGCAATCACGACAAAAATACTTCTCTTCTGGACCAACACTGCTTACAACGTCTTCGTAGTATCTTTCCATTTTTCCCCTTGGAGCACTTGGAAGGTAAATGTTTCACAGCAAGCGGCTTCTTGGGAGTTTCATTATATTATACAGTCTGTCTTTAGGCTGAGGCTCACCGTGACTTGGATTACGAGAAAGATGTAAGCATCTCAGTATCAGAAGAAATCTGTCTCGACTCATGAATTTGCGAAAACATAGAATATTGAACAGACAACGAGTTTTCCAGTAGTCTTGGACTTCAGAGCATTGAATTGTCGCCATGTGGATTAACAAACCAATGAAACTCTCTAGTTTCTCTTTTGTTACAGGTTTCGAGTCTGCTATGCGGCCCTCTCCTTTTTGCAGAATTACTTCTTCGGCGCATATGTTTGTTTCATTCACTAGCATTTCAAAAAAATAATCACCTGCCAGCATCTCAAAATAGTCTATAGGCTTTGCATCCACTGGTGGAGCAAATCGTAACGCGGGTATTTCATTAAGACTTATATTTACTTGATTTAATGGTTCAGGCAACCAATTTATTGTGCATTCATTTTGTGTCCTAACTGGCTCCTCCGAAACAACTTAATTAGTCTTGACCTCATTATCACTCCTGCTCTCACTATCGCTGTCAATCCAGTTATATCTTGCTGGATCTACATCTGCAAAATCATCTCCCGAATCGAATGTTGCGGCTTCCTGTTCACTTTTGGTTAAATTTTTTCGTTTTGAATTGCGTAAATATTGGACACACGACAGCCCTGGCGCTTGATTATCAGGCATTTTTCCTAGAAACCAACTATGTACACATAAGATTGATACAACATTCGACGTGGCTGCTCGACGTCTAAAGCTCAACTGAATATCCGACAATTAATACACACCGTTATATTAGTACACAACCAGAACACACAAGGTGCGTTGGTGGCACATAACACGATGTAGCCAAGAGCGCACCGCGTGCGTTGGCAGCATGGAACGTGTTATATTTGAGGAAACATACAAAAATTGTTACTTTTCCGCACTCAACTATAAGCGAAAAAGTAATTTATTTAAGTGTGTGTGTGTGTGTGTGTGTATGTGTGTGTGTGTGTGTGTGTGTGTGTGTATGTGTGTCGTTGTCGTTGAAGTTGTCGTTGTCGTTGCCGTTGCCGTTGCCGTTGTCGTTGTCGTTGTCGTTGTCGTCGGCGTTGATAAAATTTCTTGTTAGCACGATAACTCAACTAAATCGTGCCGGCTCGATCGGATTTTGACTGATTCTGATCAGAGACGTCTCCCAGGCGATACCTATTGATTTTGAGGTGGATATAACACACCCTACCATGTTCATGGGTCATGAGAAAGCACAATGGTTGATTATTTGAGAAATTCTTTTTTTTCACTTTTTATAGCGCGATCACTGTCGCATAAAACACATATTCTGCATTTATGTGTTGGTTTATTTTCTCTCGGCTACTTAATTTCGAGATAGAGATGGTCTACGTGCGGAAAAGTCCGTTTTAAGGTTTTAAAACTGTTTATTTCCAAGGATAATCAATATTAGTAAAGCGAATGTGTATAATCATCGTACATTATCTTTATTTAAATACGAAAGCGGATAATATGCATTATACATAGTTAGGGTACATATCACAGCAGCTCTACCTATTCTATAAAAGAAATTTCACATTAACAATTTTCCAAAATATATTTGAAGGTATTCTAAACAAAACGCTCCATACGTGGTAATAATGTGATCGTTCTGACCAGAGATCTGAGACTATCATAAACACGGATTCCAGTTCCATAATAGGAGAAGATTTGCATTTATATACTAAATCTATTAACCTCTTATGCATGGTAGAACTGTAGGCATAACAAAAATAATTTTTCAAATGTCAAATTTCAAAATATGTACCCTACAGTGAACAGAGATATTTGAAGAAGATCATCGTAAATCCCTTAAAATATAAAATTATCTCTGATTTATAGTCGAAACAATAACAACGTGTAAAGAAATATTAATACAGCAGCACGAATTTTAAAACTGACACATATGAGTAATAATCATACCCTTTCAGTAAAGAATTTATCGAATCTGTTCTAAAATTTATACACTCTCCGTATAATGACTGCGTTATAATTAATGATCGTTTAATTTAGCGATAGGTTGATTCAAGTAATTAATGGGGTCAGCGTTACCGAGTTTTAAACGCCGTTTTGTTCAATCTTGACGTGTCAGTGACAGCTGTTGGAATTGTAATCGGAGGAAATTCAATTCTTTTCAATTCCACACATTGATGTGATCTGGACGTGATTTAATATACAATACGTTATTACTTGTTCAGTGCGTTTTATGGCTTTTTAAGGATAGTAACATTCAAATTTGCTTGAATTTCTTTGGAACTGTAAAGGGATAGTCTTTACTCAAATCATTTTCAATTATTATTAAGGCATTATGATAAATAATAACATCCATACTCTCTGTACTGTATTCAAATCCGTCAAATTTACACCGAGAAGTTATTTATTTGTTGGTAAAGGATTACGTTTATGACAAATTCTGATATTCGATATGGCTAAATAAATTGTTTTTCTAAGATAACTAGTTTCTCTAAAATAACTTCGAATACATTAGCGGACCCTAATCGGTGAAAACATGTTAGATAGTATTCTTACTCATTGGGCAAGAAACATATTTCTTAAACGTACCAAGTGTTAACTTTGAAATAAAATTATTGGTTATTATTTATATTTAGCAGTGATGTTCACACAAATTTACTTATATGAAAGTAATACATTTTTAAAATAAACTATCTAGATTTATGTTCGATAAACTGAACCTCATAATGTACTAAATTAATGCCATATATCTACTTCAGTTCACGGATATATTCTTCGTTAAAATATCACAAAACAAAATTTAAAACGGTTAATGGGAAGTATACTCATATTTTACCACTTTTTTCCCAGATAATAATTGAGCATAGAAAACTACGATTACGAATGATTCCCACCATTGTGTCCAACACAATATGGCGAGCCTCAATTTTCTATTCCATAGCCTACTAAACTTCCTTCTCAATATAGATAGGTTTGAAAGAGAAAAACCGCTAATCAAAGATATAGCTGAGTGTAATGGATATTCTGTTGATATATTTGAAACAATGATTAGGAAACGTAAATTTAATGAAACACTTCGAAATTCCTCAACTCTTCAAACTGAAAGGGAACATTCAGAAAAATATGAATCTATTCCTTACGATCCTCGGTTCACCCATGGCATTAGTGAAATTTAAGATTTAGGGATGACGGTAGTTGATTCATCAGTAAATATATCAAATAACATTTAGGTAATCCAAAAGATAAAATTAACACAAATAACAGGTAGGAAATTTACGGAATCTGCTGTAACGACTGTAATTAAGTGCATGTTAGACAGACCAGACGATCTATTCAAACCAGGTTCAAAGGCCACATGGTGCATCTCAAATATGGTAGAACATATAAGTCCAGTGGTGCCCAATATGCCTTAGAGAACAACCATAAGACAGATATTAGCAACTTAAGATTAGTTAAGAATGTAACAAGTGCTAGACAGCTAGATGCATTTGAAAGTTTAGAAATTGAAAAGTGTCAAAATAGTATGAATTGTGACAGAGGGCCTATTCCACATAGCCCGCTCTATTGGTTAGTTACTCACGGCTTACTGGGCCGCAACCGTGACGATCGTAGCTCAAATGAGCCGCAACCATCACGGTCAGAGCTCACTGAGCCGCAACAATAATTTAGGTATAAATAGGATTCATTTATTACCATAAGATTAGTTTTAATCACCTCCCGATGATTCCAACATTGTTGGCGTAATGCGCTATGAGTGCAGTTATAGTGGAAAACTAAGTCAGTGTTATCTTCATGTTAAAGGTTCCAACCCGATCCAGTACAATATTACCTCATATCTTACATCTGAATGAATTTTAAATAGATCATGCAGGTCAAGTAATCTGTACTCCGCCATTGAAATGGCCGAACACCACATAACCTGCTTAGAACGAATTTATTTATTTTCTATTCGTAATTATGAACACGATAAATGTTTTAATAGTACCACATCGGTTTAGTAAATTGTGTTTGGCTTTAAATTATTCACAATAACTAATTACTATTGCATATAAATTATGCAATTGCATGATAAATACACTTGTTTATGTATCATCTAGTATGTAACAGTTTACAAGTTAGTATTTAGTTAAATATGATAAACATTATTGGATATAAGGTGATATGCTTATATGATATTCGTAGCTAATTATTTCTAACGCATAATTTTGCAATGAACTTTTTATTTCTGACAAATAGAATTAGCCACAATAAGGATATATTTATGACTAAGCAATCATTTTAAGATACAATGTATTCATTACATTAGCTGGAATTCAGAAATCGAAGCTATTTTTGTTAGAAACAAACTATTCTCTTTATGTACTGTGGAGATATTTCAAACGAAAACATAAGTACTAGTGATAGGCGACAATAAAAATACAATATATGCAAAGAAAATTTCTCACTTGCTAAACAAGGTTCTATGGTTCTGTCGATTACTAATTTACACTATATAAATACAATCATTTACGTGAGCTCTGTTTCAAATAGTTTACGGTAGGGATTATTTTACACGTTACATTCCTGATAATGGATCTGTTTTTATCGTATGCACAGAGTATAAAAATAAGTAAAGGCTAATTATTTTCCAATTAATGAGAGATCATTATCAGACTCTGATTTTGGTACAGGCGGTAAAAATAATTGTTGAAAGTCAGAAATCTCCTGACAGGTATAAAATGGTTAAATTTATTCTGCATACTCAATATATTGTTTAAGTTTTATTATTTTGTAAAATAATCATGATAATCACGCCATGTTTTTTTCCCTAAAACTGCCATCTTTCAACGCCATGTTTTTTTCCCTAATGCCGCCATCTTTTCAATACCCCCGTCCGCCGCCATCTTTCTTTTTCAACAACCACACACACCAACCCCACCCGCGCGCCCCCGCCGCCATCTTGCCTTAAGACTTCTTCAGCACCACCACCTACAAGAACCACCGCCAACAATGATCGGAGGGTGCACAATGGCCACTCCCGATGGACACATGCCATCCACTTCGCTGTGACGTTACTTCCGCGCCAAGATCCGCTTTGTATATCTACTCATTTATAATTAAAGAATAAAATATAAGTCTACCACACTCAATCATAGGCAAACAGACAAATTGTGCACTCATTTAAATTCATCGGCAAGGATAGCTCAAACTCAAAGATAGCATTATTTAAATTGGAACACAAGGGCTGAGATGATTAGATTGAAGCCAAAGACGTCTGTCCCATATTTATTTTTATGCCATTAAAACATAATTTAAGGCAATATACCATAAAATATCGAAGAAAGGCAATTTAATTAACAACCTCATTATTTTTATTAGACGTAGATTAAATTTCAAAAAGTATTTTCGACTATGCGTAACGCAATGTTTTCAAACGTACATTATAATTCAAATATTTATCTACAGCTCGTTTCAAAAATAAACAGATATATATATATATATATATATATATATATATATATATATTACTTATTACTTAAAATGTAAACCCTAACGTTGTAATTAAATTTAAACGTCAATCTTAACTGTGAAAATAGTGAAACTATCCAATGAAACAGCATACGTAATAAAAATGAACATTATGTTGTCTGTAGCTAAATGTTCTTAGCTTGATCAAAGTAATTTTTCTTTTTGGGAAACATTTTGAGACTCGATATTATTACTCATTATTTTGATCTTATTAATATTTGTCAGTTACAGGAAAGCGTATTTCTGATAATAACGTGCTCTTATTTCATTAAAAATGCATTGCAAATCGATAAATAAACATTATCATATATAAATAAATATATAACAAACAATATACGATTCTTTTTAGATTTTGTCGAAAAAACGTTACTTTGCGAAAGAAAATCGATGGAAGGGAACTTTGTAGAAAATACAAAGGCCTTCAAATGGACAAACATTTCTTTGAATACAACATAAATCTACCTTCTCAATAGGGTAGTCATCTTCGTTTTAATGACAAACTGTCTGTTTTTGAGTAAAACTATTTTCAAGTAGCAGACAGACTGCAAATAACCATTTCGAAATTAATACCTACTTGGAGAACTTCTAGATTTAGGGGGACTGACACCGTTGAATTTACCCATCCTTATTATGTCCATAAGAATCATTTCAGATTTTTTCTCGAGAAAAGGTTTTTTTTGCGGAAGAAAATCGATGGACGTAAAGGAATTTGTAGAAAATACGAAGCACTCAATATCGGTGCAAATTCCATTAAATACAACGTAAATTCTCAACGACCTTTTCAACATACTAGAGATTTTTGTTTGTTTTAATAAGAAGCTGTCGGTGTTCTGGTAAAACTGTTTTTAAAATTCAATTTCAAAGTAACAATTTCGAAATTTATACCTGGAGAACCGCCTTGACTTAGGAGGAATTTGAAGACACCACAATTGTTTCAGATTTATTTTCTAGAAAACGATTTTTTGCTGGGGAGTTTTGTAAAAAAATACAAAAGTCCCAAAATTGACACAAATTATATTGAATTCAATGTAAATTGACCTTAGCAACACGATAGTGATCTTTATTTTAACGAAAAACTGTCGATTTTTCGTATAACTATTTTCGAACAGCAGATTCCTGGCAACAATATCAAAATTCATATTTCCAATTAATTTTCTTTCATGCTAAATGTGCTGCTCTCTAATATAAGTTTAAATCATGCTTCTCGCAGCATTGCGAGTATTAAATAAACATCTAAGGTAATATTTGTAATAAATTAACTATTTTAGAAATTTCAACACACGTAAATTTTAAGTATCTATATATTTATTTCAACGACAGGATACTTGATTTCGTAACTGTTTTCAATAAAAAATAAATAAAAATAAGATATTTACATTTTTGAAACAGTTTTAAATCTTTTTAGCAGTTTTAAATCTTCTTTACTTTTCAGTCATGACATATTATTATTGTTTGTACAGTAGTGTTTATTAAAAAACAATTATTTTAATTTGATTAATGTAGATTGGGTACAAAGACATTGTACATGATATTTAAGAAAATAAGAGTTCTTTATTAAAATATTCTACTACAGGTGTTATTTAACATATTTATATAGATACAAAATCGTATTCGCTTATGCATGTTGTTTAGATCAATCATATATTTTTATTGGTTTCCTCCTTCATTCTTTCCTCTACTTTGAAATTAATTTTTCTCCAAATAACGTTTCTCAACAAAAAAGGGCAGTAACTATAAATATGTATAGTTTTGGTGTTATTCTTTTTGGTAAAACGTTGTTCTATATAATCAAGTGCCACATTTAGACTGATCACCTCGTATACACGAATCCAAGCTTGTAGTCATTTGAATAAACACATGCATCCGGCTGAGATAAAGTAGGTACCACACATGTAACAGATACAGTGCCATTTGTATAACTAATACGTCAACATGAAATATGCACAAACACGAACCTTTTTGAATTCCGATTCGTAAAGATATCATGAATTTAATTTTGTTTTATGCTCGTATAGAACGTATTTACTATATCCTAATCTTTTAAAACCCTTATTTTGCATCTAAGTTGTATTTACCATAAAACATTTAGTGTGTTTTTAAAATAAAACAATGAAGGCTATATATACATTTTCTGCTAATTAACTGCTAAAGTGAATAAACTCTGACAAAAGATTTCTTGGCATGCATTGCGTGTTCCATTGTTGTAACTTGTTTGCGGTTTTTATAGTAGGTGCGGTCTTCTATACAAAGTATGGATTTCAGTGGCGTTTACTGAAATTGATTTTTGATTCTCGAAAGTTGTTGAGGTTCATGTCTTTTCGCCTTTTTAAGTTTCTTTAATTCAGTAGTCAGAACGCATCTATCATTAGCGTCTAGCGCATCTATCACGTAAAATAATTATAGCATATATGATTTGATGATTAATGAAATTAAATAAAATTAATACCAGAATATATCATTTGGGATTAATTAACTTAATTTGGGATTAATTTGCTATAATTTACTATTTTATAAAATTAACTTATACTTATTAGCTTATACTTGTAGTCAGTCAGCATTAAATATAAACCACAACAGTTATTTGGAAAGTGAAGAAAAGTAATAATTCATTAATAATGAAGCATCGACCATGTCTTCTATTTTGCTTCATATTATTAATTGTCTTGATACATATTAACTGTTAGAGATGTAGTAGATATGAACATTATGTTGGAAAATAAGTCTATCGCTACAAATATTCCAATAACATTCTATAACAATTATAACTGTAGTTTTAATATTGGTTTTAATAAAAAGAAATAATGCTATACAATTTGTATAATGGATCTTTGCGCGCGTATCAATTTAATGATGATGCACGGATCACATGCTACACCACTCGCAATTGTTACTAATATGCCACAATTACCAGCACATATGTCTAGCGACATATGTTTGAGCTAACTACGTACGGCATAGAGAGTTAATAATTTGCCAAACAAAATGCATATATGAAGTCACGTCTAAGCTTTATTTAATAATTTGATTTATTGGCGTCTCAATACCTCTGTAAAATTTATTTCATTTTTGTTTCATTTATCTTGCATTTTGTTGAATTTATTTCATTTATTTTGATGGAAATATTAATTCCATTGAATGTTTTTGTGGAAAACATTTTCATTACTCTGTCATAGGTTGACGGATTTGTATTGTACTAACTATTATCCAAAAATACGTTTTCGGCGCGAGACTATTCAAAAATGTCAGTTGATTGATTCATACGATTGTTACCTGTGACGCACACGCAAAGAATCATTACACAAATCATACATACATGTATCGTATTTATTTTGTTTTTTCTTGCCGATCATCTGAACGTCAAGAAATTATCGATTTGTAATTTATAAACACGATGTTCTGTTAATTACAATTAAGCCAATAAACATCAAATTACCCTAACGTATAAAAAATATTAAACATTATATTGAAACATCCTATTGATGGTACCTGATAATATATTAGTAGGAGTGGTTCTAGCGAATGCCTAGTGAAAGCTACATAAAATTACATTAGATTTATATAGAAGGTATACCATTCCTTAGATACAATGTAAAACCTAATTTCCCCTATTTACTAGGGCTAACCTAATGGGAGATATTTTCCACTACTATAAATCACTTGGCAACTCTCATGTTGGAGGTAGCTCACTTTTAGCATCGATGATTAGTATTGGAAATAAGCAGTTAAAGTTAAATAATAGTTAAAAAATCATCTGTCTTCTCTCAAATAAGGGGCTGTAATTTTATTTTCTGAATATAGAAATCTTTATGTTATACACATACAGAGATAATATGTTATGTAACGTGGTGATAAGGTTTTGTACAATATTCTTAATTTTTTTATTAAACGTTTTGAAAAGCTCCGAAATATATCAAACTTATTTTTTGACGTTTTGTAGGGTCGACTTATGAATTTATGTTCATTTTGCTCATTATTGTTCACATTTACAATTATTTTTTCTCTTCCTTCCTTAATATAGCAATTCATTACTTCTTTATCTAGAAAAGAACAGATGCTTAACAAACTTTGATAGTTTTCACTTAAAACTAATTTCGTCACGTGCAAATCTTATTATTAAGAATACTGTCAATATTGTAGGGGACACAGAAAACATAATTTAACTCTTTAAAGTTATTTTAAAGAAGCAGTAGTTACTCTTAATAATACTCTTAATAAGTTTGTTGTTTTATATCTTGGAAAGTCTAGTTGAATGTAACATCAAGATATTTTGGTATCTTTTAAAAATATTTTTTAACAATTTCAATCACTTTTTTATACTAAAGAGTTCAGTGGGGCATTTCAAGGGAGAAAATCAAACTCAATATTCATTTGGAACTCGGACTTTACTTGGTCTCGAAACCTACTATTTGGGTCATAAATAAAAGATGTAGTATAAACTTATAAATCTAGTGAGAACTTAAATGTTATCTACGATGTGCTTCAAGGATCACACCTAGCACCTATTATATTCTTATTTCTGTTAGTTTTATAAAAACCGTTAATACAAATAGGAATATATACTCTTATAGGCGATCTTAAACGATTTAAATCCATCGCAAGTATTAATGATAATCATTTAATATAGAATAATCTGACTAGCATATCTGCTTGGTGTAATACATATTTTCTATACCTGAATACCTCGAAATTAAGAATTATAAATTTTTCGAGGAAAAGTGTAACAACATATAATAATCATATCGTAAATAATAACTTTTAATCCCACATTTTATCCTCAAACCACCCCATTTTAATCCTGTTTTTACATAACACCATTGTAATCCCAACGTTAGGAAGATTTTTAAATTGTACTTTTTTTATGCATTATTTAATTCCCTTTGTCGAAGTATAGTAAATAAATTAAATTATATAACATAACTGACTGTTCTTATTTATAAATCTTGTTTTCTTAAAATAGAACTTTGTATATAATTAAATTTCCAGAAGTAAATTATTAATTCTATTAATAATTCATTCTATTTAATAGAATGAATGGTTAAGACAGTTCAATATCTAATTATACTAGTAAACATTGTTTGATACTCGTAATAGAATAAATTCGATATTTTTAATTTATTACCAAGATTTAAAAACGCAAGTAAATTAATTACAATTTTGAATTGTTTTCATTTAGTGCTTTCTCAATAGGTGTATGTTTTCTTACATAAGCTATTTCGTCATTTATATAGTACAGTATATTGTTTACTATAGTTTATTAATTGGTTAAATTAATATTCTGTGTTAATTCTATATAAATGTTTATTATACAACAGTAGGTCCAAACACAGTATGATTTAGGTATTAATCTGCACTATACAATAATTAAATAAATAAATAAACTTATTTAAATAAATATTTCTGCAAGGTATATGCAGCGCATAGATAAAGTATTATAGTTTCATCTCTATTTGTCAAATAAAAAATCCCAAACGGCTCCTATCTCATACCGTGGCTTGTCTTGATGGCTAGGCTCAGGTAGACCGTTCAGTTTATCGGCAATATAAGAGAGTTTTTTATTTGGTAAATACCAATGAAATGAATAGTACAGGGTTGTCATGTTTGTGGTATTAAATTAATTTTTAAGACACTAAAATATATCACATATTTATCATACACGTATTGTCATTTGCCATATATAGACATATATATGTCAAATATATGGTATCTATTTGTTAAAAAGACATTGACTGACATATGAGTTTATTTTTTTAATTTTATATTTAAACTTATTATATCATCATATTTTTTAAATTCAACCTCCTCTTTCTTCTTAACAAAAATTAATTTCTTTTGGCAAGCGCGTTTGGCAACAGTACCCTATATTAAGACGTTCTTTTTTACTCTTTATAATATAGAGGGTGTTTTGTAAGAAAAATACAAATAATGTAAATATGCAAATAAAAAGACATGCAGGAGGTTGACATGAATGCGATGGCCTTTCAGTTGTTCCTCGTCGCCCTATACATATGCAAATCATATAAATGACCGGTTATCATCAACAAATTAACGAGGGGCTTCACCTGGTTGAAACCAAATTCTTCGGTGGGAAACAACATATGGATTGTTTGGATCCTTGACCAATATTTGCGGTTATGTTGATGTACTATTCCATTCAAGGAAGAGTCGCTTTAAATCAGAACAAACAAAAAACATTAAATAGCTGGGATTCCTGATATGATAGATAGTTTAATACGTCCTATTTAATAAACGGCAAATAGTAAAAACGGAAAAGATTTTTATTAAATAATGTAGCTTGTAATTTTAAAATAGTATGTTAATGTCACAACTTAAACACACAATGAATTGATGTCACTCAAAATCGTCAATTAAAACCAGAGTTTATTATAACATAATGTAATAATAAAATTACGAATACTGTGCGAGATTTGATCACTACCCTGTATATATCTTGCAGTAATAGCATCTTAAATATTTTTATTTAAAATACTATTAAAGTTTATTTCCTATACCCCCCATCATCTTGATAGTGCTTCTAAGACCAAGATTTACTCCTGACGAAGATGCCTTAAATTAAGTAGTTGAATAAGAGTATTGAGGTATCAGAATCTATTGTAACTTTTTTCTGATGATACATGGACACGACGATTCTGCTGTTCACGGTTATAGGAAGAGATGGGTTTGATACGTATAATTTGTGAAAATTGCATTTTATTTCTATGTCTCAACATTTATATCTGGATGTATCAATTTATAATTGACCTGCATGTCAAAATATGTTATGTGGTATTGCATTGAACAAATAACTTTGTTATGCACATTTTATGAACGAAATATTTTATATCGATATTAATACAGAATAAATGTTTGTTTACATTTTCGAAAAAAAAAAATCATCATTCAAACGTAAATTTGATCAAGGGACCATAAAATAAACTTCAGGTAACTTCAATTATATTTTATACTTTTAATGATGAAACTGGTGGAGATCCTTAAAACTTATATGCTTCACAAATCCGTCAACACTTAAACACTTTTAGAGATTCAAAAGTTCTCTCGTTCCTACTCATCGATTAGACTTAAGTTGTGTAATACCGAAGTGTGTTACATAGATATCATTATTGCGTGTATTCTGTACTACTTAATATGCTTTCAATAAATTAAAACAAATTTGAATCATTTTTTATCGATAATAGTCTTCAGTTCAAATTGCATCACCCCAATACTGGTAACATAATAAAGAAAAATATTTAAAAATGATTTTAGCTAATGAAAAATTAGGAATAACATACAATTTAGGAAGAACTAAATTTATTACTGATTATAAATCAATAAGAGTCGTAACTATATCTATTTCGTATATATCTATTTATACGGCTCGAGATTTGATCAGTTAAGAGGCAAATTAACTTGAGGCAATTATCTACATTATTACGAAACTACGGAGTAGGCGATATAGGATTAGGCTCAAAAGTATTCAATGGGGGACAGATTAGACGAGTGTACAGACCAGAGAAACACTAGGAAGCCTAACGAACTAAGAGATTCAGGTTGAGCCTATAAATATCCTATCAGTCCTGTTACTTTAAAACATGTGTTAAGACTTTTATTTAGTTTATTACTGTGAGTTTCTTAGGATCACTGTAGGTAGATATTTAGTTCCCTTAAATGTACTTATTTATCATGGGAACGGTCGGGTCGGCTGCATTTTTCGGAATCATATTTTTCTGTGAATAACCATGTTGAGTGACACAAAAGCCGTCACCGTAGCGTCACAGCCAGATGTGAGGAAGAGTCTATAAAACAGATAACCGAAAGCCGACCGGATGCTTTGCTACAAAATCCACTGGCTATGTAACTTAGGTATTAATCAATTTTAAAATCATTATACAGAACGTTTTCTGTAAACCGTTGTTGCTTAGTTTTAATAAATCTATGTATTGAAGTAAACACCGCTGTGTATTTCACAACCCTCAAGGCAACAACAAAGATGTGGTACAACAGTACGCCCTAGTGATACGAAACAAGATTACGATCAAAAACATGGTCCTTCGATCCGGATTAATTACCAGATTAATTACCGGATTGATCAAAAACAACATGAAACTTTAAAATGTTTTATTAAAAAGCTATTTTCGGTATGCCGATATATCGAGTAAGAACTGTAATAACCTGTTACCTTATCGTAGAAGATCAACGTCAAAAGCGCTGGGCTTTGGAATTATAAAAAAGAATAGAGAAATTGTGGTCGCTTTGACGACACGATATTAAACAAAATAAAATTAACTTCGGTTAATTCGGTGGTTCCATTTATCAACTAGTATTACACGGTATTTTATGGTGGGTTCGCAGTATGAAGTTCCTAGTATGGATGTAAGAATTTCCTAGTATGGGTGCCGTATGAAACCTTGCGATGTCCTGTTTTCACTATTCCATTTTCCACTTCATGCAAGAAAGATAGATAGGTTCTAGTTCAACTTCGACGTGGCTGGGAGCGGTTTCAGTTCCTCAAATAGTACTAAAGGTGACTTTGATTATAAAAAAACCTCACCCCAAACGACTGTGTTCATGGTTGGTGATATATCTCATCTTGTGATGCAAAGTTCAGTCTCCTCTTCTTTCACGTACCATTATTTTTCCGTCCTGTTTCCACAAACACAACCGAGATTCATCACTAAAGATACTGTTTCTCCATTTCTCTCGCCATTGTTCCCTTTCATGATACCATGCCAAAGTTGCATGCCTATGAGTCGGTGGCAAAGACAGTTTTAATAACGCACTGTAACTTGACTCCTGGTAAACCCATATGATGTAAACTGTACGTAGGAATGTTCGATGATATATTCCATAATTTTTGAGCTACAAACATCGCCGAGTCAAATCAGTGTCACGTCATAAGCAGTTTTTTTTTCTGGTTGGATCAGAACTCAGCTTTGTTCTTCTGTGAATTCCGCAATCCATACGTTCCAACATCGTAACATAATATATTTATATCGATTAAATTTATGGGCGATTTCTCGAAAAGGAACACCACATTTGTGTAACTTGATAACAATAAGTTTCGAATATCGTGCTCGTTGGCGATAGCGAGTCATATTATTTTCTTCATAAACCAATATTAACTAAACGCAGCATACCATAAATTTTACTAATAAAAATATGTTTCATAAAGAAATTCAACTATAGTTTTAATGACTCTTAAAAATGCTTCAAGATTTTACATTTACATGGTATATTATCTCAGAAAATATAATGTCTTCCATTAAGTTTAATATTTTGTTGTTTTATTTAATACGATTTAAAATTTAGTACAGTTAAATATATGAAGCGTGTTTCTATCCCTATAGAAACTTGGTATATTATAAAAAAGTTATATTCTGGACAAATAACGTGGTTCATGTTGTCATATGAATTCTAATCCTATTAGAGGAAATGGAAACTCTCAGGGTTTGAGTGTCTATTTGTGTTTGAAGATGTGACCCTTTCTTACATAGTTTGTTGCTTTTTAAAAGTGAATATCTTAGTCTATAAAAAACTTATCTCTTACAGAATTTGCTATATTTTTTTAAATAAATTTTGGTATAAAATTTCTACATTTGTATCAGCAGTTTTTTATACCTATACAAATTAACACCGCCTTTTAAATAATAGAAAACCATTACTTCAAACATTGAAACTACACTTTATTCTCAAGAACTAATTTTGATTTACTTAATTTGCTAATGCATCGTTAAAATATAAAAATTTATAGAGGGGCGTGATTTTGTTGTGGCCACACGCCACTGAGTCGTTTCTCACGCACAGCCATTTATTAAGAAATTCTAGTTGCCATTCACTCCATCTATGTTAATAAATGAACTAACACACGCAATTCATAAAAGCAGCAGTCACATTCTTAATATATAATATCTGCTCAGGGCAAAAAACCATATTGCGTGCTCAGGTTATTAGCCATTTTATTTGATTGTTTCGTCTAGAATAAGCCTTACATGTTTATTTCGATATTTTGTTTTATTCAGGGAATATCACAAAATTTAGTTTAAATAGAAAATTGTTTTTCATGGCTGACGGTAAAATATTACTGTTTTAATGGCAAAATATATCTATACGAATAGAAACATGTCAATATAGGTTCAGTATGATCCTATGATAATGATACATATATTGTACCATTATCATACAAACTGTGATAATATAAAATTATTTTTATTACACAATCTTGATTCGTTTGGATTAGATGGTTTTATGTAAAGAACTTGTTACACTGTCAGGTGATGAAAATTTATATTGAATTAAAAATAATGTTGAGGACTCTACTTGAGTATTAATAATGAATCGATAAATATTTAATCGATAAATTGAAAAAATCAATCGATAAATAGTAAAATAGAAAAATGTAATTTCAAAATGTTTAAGTTTCAAGAATTTCAAAGTTCTTATTTTTTGACTATTATGATGAAAAATGTAAAATGCAAGTCCTATATCAAATTAAATATAATTGCTTTCATCAAACATGATAAATTTTACCTTTGGTGTTATGAAAAAATAGTGAATATATTCTACGAATACTTTAAGAAGTATTCTAAAGATTTCTATTCTAAAGTTTCAAGTAATTGAATTTGGAACTTTATGCTATTTCTGTACATCACCTTAGAGTATATACGGATACAACTTTGTATATTTAATTAAATTTCAAAATAAGATAACACTTGTCTATTATATTATAATTAAATTTAGTTTTCGTAAAAATAATAATTTATAATTTTTAATGTTCAATAGTTCTCTAGTAATTTGTGAAATTATACAATTATATAATTGTGGGCCTTAAAACTTTAGTAATCTTGGACTCTAGAAGTATATTATTATTAAATGACAATATTTTAATACTGATGATATAATATATAATAAAATAATTTTATATTTTAGGTACTCTATACAAATATATATGCAAATTAATTAAAATATCATAAACTATTTTTATCCCCCACCATTAATATCTGATTTCATCTCCATAAAATCAAAGTAATTTAAAAGAGGTCTAAGTTGTACTATAAATGTTCAACAATTTGTCATTTTAATAATATTTCACGGACGAAAACAGTGTTACTTTTTATTTTTTCATAACATCGTTCTTACATCTCTCTATAATATTACCACTCTCATCAAATATATTAATATCGTTATTAGGAATTTGGCGAATCATAAATATAGCGATGTATGTATCCAGGTATAAGGTATATAGTAACAAATAAATTATAACATGCAGTAGAATCAATATATACAGTGGTGGTTCTTACATTCACAATTTATTATAAACAAAAAGAGTTAAATTTAAAATTGAAAAAATATTGTTGTGCTGGAAATAAAAATGCTTTACAACTACGGAGGCATCTAGTATCAGAAATCTGATATGAGAATATTGTGACTGACAAAGGTAAATTGAAGTTTAATAAAGCACTTTTTTGAGGGTAGACAAAAGAGTAACAAAAACTACTATAAATCAAAACTGTATAAAAAAATGAGATTACTAAACTGATTAATTATTCTATTACTATTATTATCATCAAGTAAATTTTGTAAGTAAAGTTTATAAGGATTCCCGTGTAGGGTTTCTGATAGTCCCCCATCGGGCGCTTCCCGTGGGTTGCGGATAGGGGAACGCCTCCCAGAAATGGGTGGTACCTTGGAAATTAAATACCCGGGGTGAACATAAAACTAGCTATCGAGTAGTGTCTGTCTCCAGAGCAGCGGCTACTCGACGACTGGCAGCGTCTGTCTCGAAGCGAGCGGCTGCCGATGGGTGGATCGAACTCAATAGCCGAAGAGAAGGCAATCACTCTAGGGAAGGAACCCGAAAAACCATGAAAAAAAAAAGCAAACAAATGGGAGACAAGACCAAAAATGAATATACCCCAGGTGGGTACCGGCGATGCCGGAGAATCCCACCCCTCTATAACAGAGGGCTGTCTCACGGATTCTGGGGGAGATAATCTTTCATTTGCTCATAATAAAGATGAATTCCTGTCTGGAAGTGGAGTCGTGAGGGAGACAGGTATGAATCAAAAAGAGGAGGGTGGTGTAAATAGGGTTGATGCGGCTATAAAAGCTACCGGTTACGACTGGACTGGTAATGTGGATCCGTCCATTAGAAGAAGCTCTCTTCATAGGTCACCACCAATGAAAAGAAGTGACTCTGGAAGCAAGTTGTTTATGCAGAAGACAGATCAACCGGTAGCACGTAGGGGTTCAGTTGGTGATGTTTACAGTGTAAAAAGAAGAAGAGAAGAGGAGGGGAGCCACACGACCGAATTGGAAGAATATAAGGTGACAAGTAACAAATAAATTATAACATGCAGTAGAATCAATATATACAATGGTGGAAAAATATAAGGTGACAATGGAAAAGGTGCTAAATATTGTACGAGGCCTAAAAGACTTGATAAAATGCAGCCCTTATACAAAGGTTGAAATTAAAAAAGGTATTACTGATATAAGTCACTTACTAGAAGTAATAAATAGGAAGATCCAAGAATGGGAAATGTTTCCTAAGGAAACTAAGGTAGTAAAACAGACAGAGAAGAAAACAACAGATGCCTCAATACAGGCCAATATGGTAAAAGAGGCAAGGACTGAAACCGTCAATGTTAGTACACAGACCCAAAATGAAACTAAAGAAAGCGGTAAAACAGAAGTGGAGCAAACATACCAGATTCAGGAAACGTTAAATGAAGGAGAAGACTTTGTAACGCTTGCGCCTTTTCTGGACACAAAAATTTATAAAAAGTTTATAAAAATGTATATATAGAGAGAGAAAACCCAACAAGAGCGAATGATGGATGGGATGTCTCTCTTGTAGCAGATCTAAGACATAAAGAAGATAAAGAAGTTAAAATGCCAACAAGAAACTATCTTGAAATAAGAAGCTTAACTACTGAGGTAATGGAGGATGAACAAATAGATTATATAAAAGTAATATCAAAAACCACCAGTTCCAAACAAAAGAATGTGACAGAAAAAACTACTTTGTATTACATGACCCACAGTAAAGTCAACAAGGACGGAATAAATTATATTGAGATCTTGTATAATCATATAAGTGGTCTCAAGAAAAAGATAGAGAAAGACGCAAGAACTAATATTATATTTATTGTGTCAGATTATCTGGATCAAGATTACGTAAGAAAAATATTGGAATTTGTCTTTAGGAAAACAAACATTAAAATTAAAATCTGGACAATGAAACCCACCAAAGAGCTGCAGACAAAGAAAAATTTTGAAAAGCAGAGTAGTAAACAAGTTGAAAAAGTAATTGTAAAGGGAGGAGATAGACCTTATGCAGAAATATTAAGATCTGTTAAAAGTAAAGTTGATACAAATAAGATTGGGGTAGTAGTTAGGAAAGTAAGGAAAACAGGTGGAGGATACCTCCACCTTGAAGTTGAAGGAGGAAAGAAAAATCTGACTCCCTTAAACGAGAAATTAAAAATCAGATAGAAAATGTCGATGTTAAAACCCCTAATATAGAATCGACAGTACACATTACTGATATAGATGTAACTGCCACCGAGGCCGAAATAAAGGAAGAGATAGTTAATATTTTAGGATCTAGAACATCAGAGATATTAAAATAACGTCTCTAAGACCAAATCGAGATGGTAATCAGACGGCTACAGCGGTACTGCGCAAAGACCTCGCTGCAGAGATTGTAAGGGTGGGAAATATACGCATTGGCTGGAGTAACTGCAGAGTACGTCAGAGAGTGGACGTTCTTAGATGTTATAGATGTCTAGAATTTGGGCATAAGAAGTCAGACTGTAAAGGGAACGATCACTCAGATAAATGTTTAAAGTGTCGAAAAAAGGGATACAAGGCAAAAAACTGCAAAAATGAATTATATTGTACTAGTTGTAAAGAAGGGATGCATAGGGCGGATCAAACAAAATGTCCATATTTCATAAAATTAATAGACAGGAAGACAAAAACAAAACAACAGACAACAAGAAAATCAAGAACGGACAGCATTTTTGAACATGGAAATACAAGGAAACCGAGTTTTAGTGGAGCTCGGGCTGGAAGCAGTACTTTATAATATATGGCCCCTCCAAACATCAAAATAATTCAGGCGAATTTAGCCCGAAGGAAGGTAGCTCATGATACCATTTCCTCAGTAGCTGCGAAACTGGATGTAGATGTTCTTGTAACTAATGAACCAAATAAGGCAACTGTAAATATGACTAACTGGATCAAGGACAGAAGATGTGATGTGGCAGTTTTCTTTAGAAATAAAAATATTGAGGTCAAAGAAGCCTACGTGAATGAGGGGTATGTGTGTATCCGTTTAAGGGACTGTTGAATGTACTGCTGTTATTATTCCCCAAACATAACTATGGACATCTTTAAACGAGAAATTGATCAGCTCATGAATGATGTAAACGGAAAAAATGGTGAAAAGGTTATAATGGGCGATCTTAACGTAAAATCACCACAATGGGGCTCACCATATACTGACGCAAGAGGCGAATATCTCGTGGAATGGATGGCGACTCTTGGTATACTTGTACATAATACAGAAGAAAATCCTACTTTTGTCAGAGGCGACACGAAATCTTTTATTGATATCACGTGCTCCACCGAACGTATTGGTAAAAATATTGTTAAATGGGAAGAAACACTTAGTGACCATAGTTACATTCACTTTGAAATCAGAGAACAAGGAAGCCTGTGGCGCGATATGAAGAAGACAAAGGTGTTAAATAACTGGGAAATATTTAAAGTGATGTTGGAATGGAAGTTGCAAGTAAACGACGAGAGGAAGGGAACGCCAGAAGCCTGTGTCCAAATAATTCAAGATGCTTATAGGAGTAGCTTGATATCCACTGGCAGTAGACCAAGGAAAAAGGTTCCACCCTTATTGGTGGAATGATGAAATTGAAAATAAAAGGAGAAAATGTGTACACATTAGGAGGATATTGACAAGATGTGCTAGACGAAATGGGGAGACAACGAAATCCAAGAGGTATATAAGACCGAAAAACGATAATTACAGAATTTGATGAATCTATCCAAAAATAAGCATTGGAAGTACGTATGTCTGAAATTAAACGATGATATATGAGATAAAGGATATAAAATTGCAATAACATATTTGACCAATTTAATACCGTATGCCCCGAGTATAGAAATAAAACATGCATTGCATTGTACAGTCACTGTTTCCTGCTAGAGGAGACATCTGGGAGGATGTACCAGTCGTAGAAGATATAGTTCTTTTCACAAAGGAAGAGCTTCAAGAATCCACAGGTAATTTGAAAAATGGAAAAGCTTCAGGGTTAGATGGCATACCGCCAGAAGCAATCAAAGGAGTTGTAAACATTGCTCCACTGTGGTTATTGAAGGTAATGAACAATTTGCTAAAAAAGCAAGAATTCCCTACATCTTGGAAGGTAGCTAAGCTAGTTCTTATACTTAAGTCAGGAAATATTTTGAACGGTTACTCGTCTCTGAGACCCCTATATTTATTGGTGACTCTAAGTAAACTCTCCGAAGCATTAGTACTAGGGAGACTGGAAATGGAACTGGAAGCCGGTGAAGGCTTGTCTGAAAACCAATTTGGTTTCAGAAAAGGTAGATGTGTTATCCAGGCAGTAGAAAAAGTGCGAAGTATGGTAGCAGTATGTGTATTTTAGTGACGCTGGATGTAAAGAATGCATTCAAATCGGCAGCTTGGAACATTGTTATCCAAGAATTACGTAGGAGAAACATTTCAAGTTATATTATTAACATAGTATGTTTTTACTTCAAAGGCAGGAAATTGCACATAGCAAAAAATGAAGAGATCTGTGTCAGAACTGGGCTTCCCCAGGGATCAGTACTTGGACCGACCCTGTGGAACGTCCTATACGATGGTGTCTTAAAACTTGACCTCTGCGAAGATGCAGTAAGCATAGGTTTTGCAGATGATTTGGCATTACTGGTAAGAGCAGACAACAGTAAAGTAAGAGGATGAATTGATATTTAGAACGAATGAGTCGTTGAGAAGGTTAAGTGTTTGGATGGAAGTTCATTATCTAGAAATAACAATAATCCTAAAAGGTCCAAGAAAAAAGAGGGCAGAGTGTCGATTCGTTTTAGAAAATACTGCCATCGAGCCGATAAGGGTCGTGAAATACTTAGGTGTTACTTTCGATGACAGTGGGAAATTCAAAAAGCATATCGTAAGAGCTGTGAAGAAGGCTGAAACAAGAGTAGGCAAACTTAATAGAATTATGCCTGACATTGGTGGATCTAAATCTCGAGAGCGGGAGGCACTTTGGCGAACAGTGCAATCTATCTTATTATTCGGAGCACCGATATGGCATGAGACTTTACAAATAACAAAGTATAAAAATATGATGACTAAAACGCAAAGGAAAGTGCTACTGCGAATAGCTTCAGCTTATAGGACTGTGTCAACTAAGGCAATCCAGGTGATAACTGGTATCCCACCAATTGAATTGTTGGTTGACGAAAGAAAGTACCTTTACTATCGCAATGATGGACATCTTTCAGAGTCTAAGAAAGCGGCTAGACAAATTACTCTCGATAAGTGGCAGGAGCAGTGGGAAGGAACGCACGATGTTGCACAGTGGACTAAGAAATTGATCCCCGATGTTAGACAATGGGTGAAATGTCAGCATCGAAATCTAGACTACTGGATGATAAAAATTCTTTCAGGACATGGGTCATTCAAATCCTTTGCGTATCGCATAGGGAAAGCTACGAAAACGAGCTACAATCACTGCTCAGCAGAAAGATATACACCGGAGCACACGCTTTTTCAGTGTGTGAGGTGGGAAGCTTACAGAAGGCAATTGGAAATTAAAATTGGAGAACCACTGGAAGTAAACAATCTGATATCCATAATGTGTACGGAGGCAACAGACTGGTGTTTTTTACAAAAAGCATTTCACGAAATCATGGAAATCAAAGAAAAGGAAGAAAGGCTAAGGTAACAGCGAGAACATAGAGACTGAAGCGGTGCAGACATATTACCACTCTGACGATATGCTGGAAAGCGGTACCGGAATGGTTAAGTTGAAGAAAAAGGGTTTTTTAGTTGGTGCGAATCCCACACTACTTCACCGTATACGCCGAAGAGATAGCGAAGTGTTTTTTTTAAGATTTTCCTTTCACAAAAAAGAACGTTTATAAGGATTATGTTTAATAAATAATAAAGTGTAAACAATACTGACATAAATGGCTGATGGTGATGGAATATTGTAACAGATTAAGATCTCACGAGGAAGTTTTCCGACTTTTAAATCAAGGGCATGCTGATAGACCATTTGTTTCAACAGTAAATAGACTGGTTCAATAGTTTTCTAAAAACATATTGCTTGAACATATTGTTTTTAGTTGATGCTGTTCATTGAAAACTTTTACTACTAGACATCTTACTTTTTGACTTCCATATAACGAGGATGATGATGTTCTCCACTAAAAAATTTGGGGAATCTGATTTCAGCAAGACTGAGCTTTTCTTCATTTACCGCCTGGCCATTTTTGGCGATTTCTTCTGTATCAGCTAGATAAGGAAACGAGGGAAAATTTAATGACCTCCATAATCATTTGACTATGCCTCTTTAGAATTCTTATTCTGGGGTTACTTAAATTTTTGGGTCTACTTTAATAAGCCATATAATCTAGGAGATTAGAATTAATAATGTAGAATCAAGAAGGAAAGTGTTAGCCTGGAAATTACTCCTCCATTACAAAGTTTTTACACGCATTATAGCTGATAATATTAGATTGCAATGGAGGAAATTCTTAGTAACTTTAAAATTTCTGTCAAAAATAAAATCCTGTTATGTCTTTTTCTCAAGAATACCATCTTATATAAATGATAAAAAGAAACTCAATCGGTGTTAATTTTTAACAATGATTTTTAACACAACATTATTATTAGATATTCAATTATTATTCAGAAAATTCATGGCGCATGTGTATTATTGATCATTGAAATTATGCGCACATACAGTGATTCAGGTTGTTCCAAAACCACAAGGTAGATGCAAAATGTCACCTATCTCAGGATATCGCTAACTGCTGACTGGATTCGACCTTAGCTTGGGTCTCGTCAGTGCAGTGTAAGCGAGTATATATTTGATACATGAGGCTCACATCTAGTAGACGTTGCTACGTTCTACCACAGTAGAACATACCAAACGTCATCTCTTGGTAGTTTCGAGAACAATCTAATTTGGAGTAAAAACATGATCATCAATCAATAACTTTGTTAAAATTTGCGTTATATTGATTGATGATAAAGTTTTTACTGCGATTTAGATTGTTCTCGAAACTACCAAGAGATGGCGTTTAGTACGTTCTACTGCGCTGGAACGTGCAACGTCTACTAAATGTGAGCCTCATTTGTCAAAGACATATTCGCTTACACTGCATCGACGAGACCCAAGGTAAGGTGGAAACTGGTCAGTAGTTAGTGATATCCTGAGATAGGTGACACTTTGCATTTTCCTTACGGTTTTGAAACAATCTGAATCACTGTATTTTAGTGCTAACTCTGTTAGACAAAATACGGCAAATTTGGTCATTTAATTCAGTGCTCGGCGTTTGGCATATAGCCTGGAGAATAGCTGTTTTGACCTAATTTGTGTAGTCCTTATTATATAAAGCATTTCATCTCCTTATTTCAGTATTTTTATACGATTTGTATGTGCATATTTGAAACAATCTGAGTCACTGTATTTTAGTGCTAAATCTGTTAGACAAAATATGGCAAATTTTGTCATTTAATTCAGCGCTCGGCGTTTGGCATATAGCCAGGAGAATAGCTGTTTTGACCTGATTTGTGTAGTCCTTATTATATGAGGCATTTCATCTCCTTATTTCAGTATTTTTATACGATTTGTATGTGCGTATTTGAAAAAGTCTGAGTCACTGTATTTAGCCTAACTCTACTGGACAAAATTCGGCAAATTTTGTCATTTAATTCAGCGCTCGGCGTTTGGCATACAACCAGGACAATAGCTGTTTTGACCTAATTTGTTTGGTTCTTATTATATTGTTTTTAAACTAATTAAAATTAGACTATTTTTAGTTATACATTGAGTAACATACGTGACTTTCATATAGTAATTAAAGTGGAGTGATAAATTTACAGCATAATTTCTAGAAACAAGAACTACAACAAAGGAGTAATAAATATTTCGCAAAATTTATCTTCATGTCCAGACTTGGAAAGATAAAAGCACTGAGAAGCGATATTCGTAGCCAAAACACACAACTAAAGCCCAAGTGATTAATTTCAAGCCCGGGATTAAAGATGCTCTTCGACCCCGTCAATTCTTTTGCGATTATAATTTATTTTTACCGTAAAATTCACTCAGCTGATACAAAGGTCCTGCTGTAGTTTTAAGTAATATTTCGTATGTATGTTCAGGAAAATCTATATAGGTTCCCTCATGAGTTTTTCAATTTGAGGAATCAGAGTAGCTAAATATGATAGTAATCAAATATAACTTCTATAACTGAAATTCGAAAAATGACGTGTCTTAGTTACCATGATTACAGAATATTATTTTATTATAATTAAAATAATTAGTAAGATAATAAACGTCGATTGTCAAACTGAATGTACAATGATGAGATGAGATGTGAGTACTTTCAAAAATAACTTCCTACTTTTCTCGGTACTCCTACTGGTATTTCTGTGCTACTAAGAGTTTCAAAAGAGTAATATGTTAGATGGCGACGAAACATAATTACGAAGAATCTTAACTTATAAACTTTGAACTTTATGATTTTGGTTCCTTTCGGTTGATAACACAAGAGGTACAATGCAAACTCAAAACGAAAACTTCAAAAGTGCATCTAAAAATACACTATACGTTTAATAAATGAGTGAAACACTTTTTAATAATTATTATTGAGTTAACATGAATTTACAATAAGATTGAATACTGCTAGAGGTTAACTAATAAATGTTATTTATAATATTCTGTTGAGAACGTAATTGAACGGAACTTTGAATTATATTTAATTCAAAATATATAGTTATATTTATGTAGGAATTACATAATATATAATTGTTTGTTTCTTGCATAATGAAGATATAAAATAAAATAAAATATTATTCATTGTGACAATATATGGCGTGTGATACATCATTTGAAAATTCTTGTTTCACTCATTATGTTTCTAGATTTTTTTCGTGCCATGTTAAAATGGCGACCGTTCAGTTGTGAAAATTATCTTAAATTATTTCCCAGTAAAAGAATACATTTTTCTTGTTTTATCAGAAAAAGAAGCAAACTATTGAACATAACTTTTATTATCAGTCTAACTAACAGCGCGCAATATTAAATAAAACAAGACAAGAACACAACAAAAAACAAGCAAATAAATAATAAACTGAGAATGATGTTTTGAGGGTAAAACACATAAAACTTATTTCAGTAAATGTTGAAAGTGACGACCATTGACAACTTGACAGTGCCCAAGTTTAGAAACAAATTCTTGAACATTTCGTATCATTTCTGGTGAAATTTTTCGTACTTCCGTTCTTATGTAGGAATTTAGATCATCAATATCTCTTGGTCTATTTAAAAAAACTTTGGATTTCAAATAACCCTACAAAAATAAGTCCAAAGGGGTCATATCAGGTGACTTGGCTGACTATTCAATGGGACCCCGTCGGCCAATCCATGGTTTGTCTAAGATTACCACCATGGATTTAAAAACAAGCTCAGGTACAGAAACTTAATGTAAGAGCAGGCATTGAATGATAAAGCCTTAGGATTGTCTTAGTGTGATTATGTTTGCTTTATTTTCTGATAAAACAAGAAAAAGTTATTCTTTTACTGGGAATTAATTTAAGATACTTTTCACAATTGAACGGTCGCCATTTTGAAACGACAAGACAGAATCACAAAAAAATCGAGGAAAATACTGAGCGAGACAGGATATTTTCATATAGTGTATCACATGCCATATATTGTCATTTCAGAAACATGTCGATGACGTAATATTTTTGACAGGTATCAATAAAAAAACAAATGAATTATAACAGACTATGGGAAAGTGGAAATCTAAATCGACGTGTTTAAACGTTTTCCATAAAATCTGAAAACTACCAAATTATTAGGAGTAGTCCATACTTTCTTTCCACATCTTTCCCTGAAAGATGGATTGGGCGCAATGGTACAATATCTTGGCCGGCTCGCTCCCCAGGCATAACACCTTTAAATTTCTTTCTATGGAGATACTTAAAAGGTTTGTTTTATAATACACACCCTAGACATTTAGACGATTTGCAAAACAAAATCAGAGGAGCCAGCATGCCAAACTGTTACTCCAGAAATGATTAGAGCAGCATGCTACACAAATGTTTTAAAAGAGTATTGCTTTAATGAAGGTGGACATCAATTTGAGCATCAACTGTAATGATTTTTATAATTATTGTATTTTGCTGTGTAATTATTTATCTTCTTTAATAAAAGTTTTAAAAAATCAATCCATTAATGTAACAGCTCAGATTATCACTGTATTACATAAATGTGCTAATAAATATGGCATCGTTGGATTGGTAATAGATGGGCCATCACAAAATTGTAATAATATATATGGTGTCTCATTCAAAATTTTGAAATTAATGTCACGTGACCGGAAATGTGCAGATGAAATAAAGTCCTTTTATGCCAAAAATGGGCAACGCTTTCGACTGTTCAATATCGCCAATTTTCAAAAGTATTGTTCAAATAGATTTCAACTGGCCAAAAATTCGTAGGCCACCCGGTATATTTATTACTAATAATATATAAATGACGTAGTATTATACTGCGATTACTGTTATTTTAATAGTACAATAATTTTAAGTTCAAAACTGCACACTCTCGTTATTAGTTTTTAATAAGGAAAATGATCTCTATACAAATAATATGTAACTTTAAATAACGAAGGGGAAGTTTAAACCACCGTCCAGCGGACCAGTGCAGCTATTTCCACATAAAAAGCTTCAATAGCACTATCCTGTAATACATCCTTTTAATGGTCTTAAAAATTCAACTCCGTTTCAACTGATATCGCTTGATCTGTTCTTGTAATAGATGCAATAATTTAAGCTAAAATAATAGTTCAAATAAAACAAAATAAATTAATGGTATATATTCTAACGACTATGTTATGAGTTCAGTGAAAGTACGAGATTCGGTTTCTGTAGAATCATTATCGTAGACACAATATCAATAACGTTTTATGTGTTTTATTTTTTTTTTACCCACATAACTTTTCTTTTGCTGATATTCAAATTGAGAAAAAAGAGTGTTAATTTTAACTCCTCTCTCATTTATATCTTAACGCACAATTTCTTACTAATAACATTAATAATTAAATTTTTAGGTAAATAAATAAGAGTTGACTCTACCACTACTATTCCCAATGTCGCCAAATTCTTTACAAAATCAGTATTCTTCAACAACTCGACAAATGTCTATGACTACGACAGGGGGATTCAATTTTGTGAAATAATAAACAAGATTTAAAAATAATCTGAATTTTATAAAGAATATAAGAAGATTTTTCTCAGTGATGAACATTTTTTTAATGGATTTGTAGATAAACATAACTGTAGATACTGGGACAATAAACATCCACATGTGTTTCGAGAGGATCATTTCAGTTCCCTCACAAAACCTACGTTTGGACTGAAGTTCTGAAACATGTTTTGACACAAACATACAATACATAAAGCAGTAAAATAATGGATTGTGGGGCTTATTATGACTTTTTTCATGACTTATTTATATGATTTGTTCGATTTATATGATTCGATGAATTGTTATTATTCCTCCGGAATACGATAATCTATCAAAGCTTCCCTTCTTTATTTATATCTAAATGTTCTGCATACTCCCTAACAATCTCACACATAATATGATATTTTAATCTCTACACAGTTTCAGAAGATAGTTTAAATTACATGAAAACTAATAGAGGTATAACGGAATTAAAAAGTTTCTACTTGTACTTATTTTCAATAAATGTATTATTAGAATCGTTTCTGTATTAGACATATTAGTAATATAGAAGCGACTGACTGTGAGTTCGGTTTATAAACTTATATTGTTTGAGACTCCTCCTTCATTTAGGGTCTATTCTAATAGTATGAATCAAATATATTATTAGTCTGAAATATTGATTGAAATAATATACAAAATTAATTACCCGTGTGTCACGAATATAATACTTTTAGGTAGATAGAGGGCAAAAGTTCTAATATATGCATTCATAATATTATTAATATTAAATTTCATAGTACTAAAATCTCTTTGATGTTGAAGTGCTACCCACATAAATGAAATTCAACTGCCAAATGCTGCCACAATTTATATGGATTATAGATATTTCATACAAATATTCGCTTATTAAATTTAATGACACAATAATAATGATAATAATATATATAGTGATATAATACAGGAGCTCGGCCTTCCTTCTCCCTCTGCTCAACTTTTGGAGGACATGGCTTGAGATCCCTTTGTGTGGGATGCAAGCTCGAGCGTCACTTCGACATTCCTCTCTTATGACTTATTCAAGGTTACATATTTTACCTTGGAATCATACCGGTCGATTAAAACATGTTGACCAAATTATAATATTATACATTGATTTATTATGATAATATTAGTATATTTTACTAAAAAATCTATAATATTCGCAACGGGTAGCCTTATAATAAACTTCTGAAGTTAAATTAATTAATATGTACATATGCTTTTAGTAAAATATTTCTTTTCCAAAATTGCCTATTGAATAATAATTCCAAATATGATGACATGAGAGATGTTGTGTTTATGATTACATAAACACTACGTCTTGCATCTTAGCTTTGTAATAAAGATTGTTAAAACATATGTTAATGTACGGGGTGGTCTTTTTAAACTTACTAGAGTTTCGGGCGTCATTGTTATAGGGTGGTTCTCCAATATTAAACTGTTATTGAATTACATTTAAATGATTAAAGGCGTGTTTCCTACAATTGGTATTTTATATTAGGATGATGTATCTTGGTACCAGTATGGTATTTTAAACCTCCATTGGGCACAGCCAATCTATGAGATCTGGCAGTCACTTCTTTTTGCCCTTTCGTGTGTATTACGAATATTAACTCGAACTCTCTCATAGCTTCCTACTCGTAGCTTCAAACTACTCTTCTCAATACGGTGTCGATTTTTTTGAGTGCATTCCCTAGACCTGTATGAGTCGCGCGGATCTGTCAGATGCATTGCGCCTCATTATGTTTTTTTCACTTATATATTTTGTTAGTATTTTAATACTCAAATTAATAATATTGTTTAGGATCACTACACCACTTATTCTTGCTTTTTATGGTATTATTATTCAAAATTAACACATTTGCGTGTTAAATTATTGGTTTATACTAAATATCGCTACGAACAATGTGACGTTCATTTTTGTTTGGAACATGCTAAAATGATGAAGAAAATTCCTTACACTTAAAATAGGCAGTTACTTATAATATTTATTTGTAGTTCACGACCAATATTCTTTTTATATATAACTTTATTACGTTCACATGAAAAATAGGCGATTTATTTTCTGTTTTCAAAATAGTATTCAATACTAGTTTATGTTTGTGCTTTATCCTTAAAACAGAAAAAAACTTGTTAATAGCTTGTTCTCCTAAGAAATCATCCAAATTTATTGTTATATAACATTAAACGGGTTCCCTTATGTAAATTTAATTAAAATTAAACGGGTTCCCTTATGTAAATTTAATTATTGAAATTAAAAATTAGTGTGAAATATTTATTATTGTATTGTATTAATTAAAATAACCGTTTAGTTAAATCTCCATCTTACTAAAATCTAAATTGTGTATATGTGATTATGGGATCTATCGGATGTATTACGCTCGAATTTGTTTGGATTTATACTACGTCCGACGGAAGGTTAAACTGTTTATGGTATTAGATTAATATTGATATTGGTATTTTATGTACCAATTATCTATTATACACTAATTATGTATTGAAGAAAATGCAAAAGAAATATAGTGAAAGTGGAAACGATACAATAAATACGGATATATATTTATTATATATAGATTTTAACCCTTAACTACACGCACCGTTAGGAGTTACATTTCCCCTTTAATTTTCCATAATTGTTATTATTATTTTGCCTCAACTTACTTTGACAATGTATGATTTTGGTTGCAAATGAATCATAAATAGGCTTCAATATAATGCATTTTTATTTCAAAAACTGGTAACCAAAATATACACGTAAAAAATCAAGTATCACAAACGAAATGAATTGTCTGAAAGTTGCTATACTATATAATATTTCTTATGGAACTAAATATTTGTGAGTATTAATGTTTATAGGTAAATAAAGTTAACTAACTCACAAAAATTTTACGAAACTTTTTTTATTTTAAAAGAAACAGCCTTTCAGTTTCAATAAACGTAGGAGCATCATAAGTATATAAATCAAATAAGAAGTTTCAAAACCTTACAACGGACTTTTCTGAACATAGAATATCTTTATCACGAAATTGAGTGGCCGAGAAAAAATAAGTCAACACATAAATGCAGAATATATATTTTTTATGCGACAGTTTTACTTTTTTCAAATAGTCCACCATCGTGCTTTCTCATGACTTATGGACAGGATGGGGTGTATTCTATCCACCTCAAAATCCACAGATATCGTCTGGTAGACGTCTCTAATCAGAATCAGTCGAAACCATACAATCCGACACGCTTTAATTGAGTGATCGTGCTAACAAGAAACATTTCTCAAATAGTCCACCATTGTACTTTCTCATTACCCATGTACATGATAGAGTGTGTTCCATCCACCTCAAGGTGAACAGGTGTCATCTGAGAGACGTCCCCGATCAGAATCAGTCAAAACCTGATCGATCCGACACGATTTAGTTGAGCTATCGTGCTAACAATAAAAAATTCTCAAATAATCCACCCTCGTACTTTCTCATGACCCATGGACAGGGTGGGGTGTATTCCATCTACCTCAAAATCAATAGGTGTCGTCTGGGAGACGTCCCCTATCAGAGTCAGTCAAAACTCGATCGATCCGACACGATTTAATTGAGTGATCGTGCAAACAAAAAAAATTCTCAAATAGTCCACCATCGTGCTTTCTCATGGCCCATGGATATGGTAGAGTATATTCTATCCACCTCATAATTAATACTTGTCATCTGGGAGACATCCTCGATGATAATCAGTCAATACCCGATCAATCCGACACGATTTAGTTGAGTTATGGTGCTAACAAGAATAAATACCGACGATAACGATGACAACGACGACAACAACAATGACAACGACAACGATGCACACACAGCAAAAAATTTTTAAAAACCATTTTTTTGGTTTTAGGCCGAAAGATGAAAAATAAACCCAAAAAAAATTTCGAAAAGTAAAAAGAAAAGAAGTATCACAAACATGAAGAAATCTCTAGAAGTTAGCATAAAAATATGTATTTATTATATTATCTTATAATTTGTAGGTAACTAAAGTTAGTTAATTGACTTACCAAGTCTTACGTTTCATAAAACCGCCTTTCAATATCAATAAACGTAGGTATGTACATGATAATATCAATAAACAACTCTCATGATATGATGACACATCAGCCGTTTAAAGAAATATCAGTATATTATCAGTAAAATATCTTATAAAACATCACTATTTTCCGTTTACATCGCAACCTATCACGACATCCGTAGCATTTTATTTTGCAGTTACTGTGATTTTTGGAAGCGAATCTTACAGTCAGCACAATTTTTATTAAATTTGTTATTCCTGTATTTTCCACACAAGAAAGCAAGGACCCCATCGACTTGGGGGTTCTTCTGTTATATATATTCTGTTATACACTGTGAAGAAAGTAGTTTTTCGGTATTCTCGTCCATTTTTTGTCTGTGATGCATGATGGAGAGAAATATGACAGAATGATTTAGTTTTGGCACGTATGAAAAAATCGTGCACTCATCCTGAACTCCAAACATTGAGCTGTCGACCTCTCGAAATTTGTTCGGAAGAAATTCTCGAGGAATATCAAGTTTACTTTTGCTCATAGTATCCAAAAAAGTGATACCATTCTCGTACTCCTTCGTACTCGAAAAAGGGCAGAATAAATATTACTGGAGTCGCAATTTGTCATCATTGAATGATTTCATCATTATTTAATTATGTTCTGAGAATGCAAGTAAATGCCCACTTAAGGGTTAATAATATTTACTAATATAATATTCACTTAATGTTCTTAAATAAAATAAGTGAATTTAAGCTATTCGCAGTATATGTTCGATAGAATAGAGTATTTATTTTATATTAAAATGATACACCAACAATATTTAAGCATATTCCCATTTATTCATATCGTAAAACATAAAATACCAAAATACTACCACATCCAAATCCGGTTCTAGAAGGAGTAACAAATAATAAATGATACTTGAACAACAGCCACTCCCTCCGACATTGGCACTGTCGGAATTGGGATTCCAGCTTCGACCGTGTTATATAGTAATTCGACAGTAAGTCGAGTTTGACTGTTTTTTATATATTTCTTTATTACGACACAAGTTTTTAAAAATTCGTGAAATTTGATGGTCATCTGGGAATTTACATTTTTATAATGCAGTATTTCAGTACTTAACTCATTCAATATGAATGGTGCATCTAAACACTGTTCTATAACATCAATTGTTATGCTATCAATAAATAATTCTTTCCAAAAATATCAGGAGAGCTACTGTATTATAATTTTCATAACGTACCATTAATTCCAAAACATTTTGCGGTCTTTGGATTACTTAAACTATCAATGATAGCGTTACTATATGCCAACTTATTAAGATCTTCCTTTTGAAACCTGCATTATGAGAGAGTTAATTTAGTAATTACTTACGAACTGTATTATATATTATAAACTGAGGAGCATTGCATTTATTTATAAGGCAACAAAATATTTATTATAGATGGTTATGATTTCACTTTAGAAAGCAGCAGTGTTTTGTATCATATTGATAATAATTTTGTCATAAATATTTTATAACCCCTGTTATTTTCTCATTTAACGTAAAAATAGCTAGAATTCCTTGTTTCTGATTCAGAGTTATGAGTTTGGGTTTCCTAGGTTGGAAAATAACTAATTTATGGAAATCTTAGTGGATACTAATACAGAAAACATTAAGGGCTTCAACAACAGCATTAAGATCTTCAAAACTTGAAATCTTAAATTAATATAACACTATTATTTGAAAATATACATAAACCCTGCATTTTTGTAATCAAGTATATAAAAAAGCACAGAAATATAGATAAGAATTAGGTAATTGTAACGGTCATTATTAAATATAAATAAGTCTACAAATTCCAACAAATTTGTTTATAGAGGTTTTACGGAATATAATATATACACGTCTAAAATTAACTAACTATACCAATAACTAATAACTACTAATTTTAAGAGACCGATCTCATTTTTGTAACTTTTAACCCCCATTGTTATCAAGTGCGACATATAACGCTATACTAAAAATATTATTTTTATGAATATGTAAATACGACTATATATACAACTATATATACGAATTATGTCAGTTTCGATAAATTTCAATGAATCTAAAAAGTTAAATTCATCAACAGTGATAATATTAAAGCAAAATTTCATACCGTAGCTCGTAGAACGTAGATACCAAATAGTGAAGAGATAATTAGTAATTATTTTATATAAACCGTGTGTACATTTGATAATAACCTATTTTCTCACTTCACATCTAAATTACAAAATGTAATGTTTATTTTGTCATTATACTTATTATCTTGTATCTAAAAACTTCGTAATATATATTTTAATTAGAATTCTTATAAATAATAATTTGTAAACGACCTTCCATAATTTTTTCGTTGAGTTAATAGTGAATTTTATTGTTACAATTATTTTAATATAATTGATATATAAACATTTCCGCTGTGGGAAAAGAATCCGGATAGAAATGACAAAAAAAATTCGAGAAACCTCTAGAGTCTCTGTAATTTCCGATTTCAAAGTCGCGCTTTAAGCTTTTTTGATATACAATTTTATTCATATTCAATAATACTCTTTATGATTTTTCAAAAATGTACGATATTCAATTTCCTTGTAGAAATAATGTAACCTGTGAATTTAGAACAAACCCTAACAGAGTCGAATAAATTATGCTTTCGCATAATTTATTTAACGCGTTGCTTTCTCTGTTACTTACTGTTGATGAAAAATAACATCACTTTCAAATACTTTCTAGTAGGCCTGAGAAATTATAGCGGAAATTAGACAAGAAAATAATTCTTCTACTACTTGTATGTTTCTTATTTACATATTTACGTATCTGTTGCAGATATGTCAGAAAAACTGTACATTCCTCAGTAACCAGCGGTTGTAGAAAAATGTTCCTGAGAAAACTGTTCTTGAGAAAACTGTTCCTGAGAAAAAAAAATATTTCATCAGGTGTCAGTGAGATCATATACCAGTCGACAATTTTTAAAACTTTGGAATAAAACTCAATGGAAATTTAAAACGCATGTGTGAGAAGAACATAGGTTTACTTTGACATTGGGTTGTATTAATAGATTATAAATATACCCTGTATATTTTAATATATTGCATTTGCAAATGAAATTTTCTATACAATCAATATGTTTCGTTAACATTTTCTTCTGTTGATGTTCCTTCATTCAAAATCAAAATTAATAACTGAAAATTTTTGTATAATTAACATTCAAGTAGGTATTAGAAGCGGCATGTTTCATTTAGACGGTTGGATGGAATATTGAAGTAAATATGTATTATAATGAAATTATTTAGAAACTTTCAAAATACTTTTTTCCTCTTTTTTAGGGGGCAAATATCGGAATCGTTTGAATTTAATCTATAAAATAATTGCAAAAAATTACAAATATAAATAGAAAGATATTCTCTAGAAAACTATTAGAATAAATCTAAACTATTAGAATAATTTTCAAATAAACCAAGATGCCTGGCTTCACTGTTAACTTCCACCCTACTAAAACTTGTGGATTAGCAAAAAATAGAGGCAAATACAAATAATATGATTTATTTTCATATACTCGTATAAAGGAGTTCACAACCTTTACATAATTTCCTCAAGAGATGGAATGACTACCACCTGTCATTTTAGTGAAGGAATATTAAATGTTACACGAAACTTGAGGCGGTAGTGTTATTATGAATTCAAAGTCTTTTCCTTCTTCCCATGTTAATTGCTAGAATCGTTTTACATACCTTTAGCTTCTAATACCTGTCATAAATATAAATGACGTACAAGATTTATGGATAATTCACTCTAATCTAAGGTAGGAAGTACATGTAGCAGAACTTCTTTCGTAAAATAAAATTTTAAACATAATAAGATCTGCATTTAAGAGCATGCTTAGTCTCGGCGGACAATTTGTGTTCATTATTTTTTAGTTGCTTTAAAGAAGTTTCCGCGGAAACTTAAAACGTGAAAACTTTATATAATTGTTTAAGATTGAAAAAACTTCAATTTATAAGGAATTCTAAAGAAACAAAAAACCACGTCTCACATTTTGAAATTTCACTAATTGAGAACTTTTTAACAAAACTGAACAGTTAGTATAAGTTGGAGTTACGTAAAAAACTGTACATTATTTATATTAAACAATTTAATTATAAGCTTTAAATATTGAAAGAGTATACTTTAGATGTCTATTAGTATCGTTATTTCCATTATATTATACGTTCCAAAAGTTCCCATACCGTTAGAACATATCAAATAAAAGAATAAATTTAGAATTTGAAGTAGTAATATTAGAAATAATTTTGAAAATGAAAACTCGGGGTAATACCTATCTGGTTTCATTGAAAATTACATGAAATGATAAAATTAATACATTATTTTTCTAATTTGTCATTTTTAGTGGTTTAACATGCCAAAGTAATGTTTTAATTCCCTTAAAATTATATTTCTCCATTCCTGTATTAATAATTGCTTAACTCTTTTATTTAAGACTAATTTTGCTTAAGGGATAAATGGTTTGTTGTACAAATAGCAAAGCGTCTTGGCTCGATTTATTTATGTTTTATACGGGTGGTATTTTTCTTCATTATCAACGCAATATGGACACTTTACCAATACAATTATTGACGAAAATTAATGTTGAACATAGATAAATAGAGTTGTTCCTTCTCCTAAGACCTTAGGCTACAGAGGGGAGGATAACATACAAAGATAAGGGCAAGCACATCCATGCTTAGGGAGAGGTGCCAAGCTCCCCCCATTGGGACTTGAACCCAAAAATACAATGATACCTCACTACTTTACCCAGTCCGCCATCTCAGATCACACCATCAATTGTCGTAATCATCTCTATAGGAGAATATGATAGGTCGCCCATCCATATAGTTGCCACGCAGCAGTGGCCTGCTTTAATTTTATCGAGCTTTACGTTATTCATTAATTTTATTCAATAAAAACTTTTTATCACCGATTGACTAATCTGCTGTTTTATGCTACTGTTTGTAATTCTGGGTCTTTATACGAGTATTACATTGCATAAATATGCGATGTGATCGATCTTCCTTCGCAGGCGGCGTATTTTTCCTAAAACAGAAAGATAATAGTGCTGTCGGGTCATTGTTTTGACTTTCCATGTGAATTGTGGCATTTATTTATTTTTGTCTTGTTCTCTTGTTCTTTAATACAAGAGGTTTATGTATTTAGTAATATATATGTTTTTAGTATTTGATTCATGCATTATCTATTGATAATACTAAAATTTATAGGTTTCCTGTAAATCATTTTAGATTTACAAGAGAAATCACAAAAAACCTGTTTCAGTCCTCGTCAGAAAAGTAACCTGAGCATCGTACTCTCTATTGCAATCGATTGTATTATTGTATTGAAGATTTACTTGGATTCTTTTGAAAATCCTCAATATTCATTATCTTTTCCCGAGTAGGTTAAAACGAGTTTCCTATCAGATTTGGGAAGATTCTTGATATTTACAAAATAAAAGAAATTCTCATTCTATACTACTAATACAAACTGACATATTTTTGTATCCTTATTTTACCATGACATCCTGCTAATATTAAAATTGAATTTTCCGAAGCTTTCCGATATACTGTATTATCAAATTAATCATATCAGTTAGGTATGTGTTATTTTGGTAGTTTAAAAGTTTTGTCTTCAACTTTTTTATTCTTTAACCGAGAGGACTACATATTGGTCTTAACTACTCGTAAGATGATTATCACTGCATTAAAAATATTATTTTTCTAAAAATGCAGTTGTCAATTTCTTAGTAATCAAGTAAATCTATAGCCGCCATCTATATAGATCGAGTACTTCATAACATAGGGGCGTATCAACCAAATACAAATTTTACAGGAACTGAAAAAAACGTTTAAAAATTCTAGTTACTATAGATGTTTTTGAAATTTGGCATGTGAGATATATATAATATTACTAGTCTAGATCAACTTTCATAATTTTTTTCAAGTTCTAGAAAACTTAACAGTAGATACACCCATATATTACAATAGCAGTAATGGGCGTGTATACGTAATCGTTGATATGCCTACCAGTATTATTGATACCCCTTTCAATATTGTTGATGCAGTTTCGAAAAAGAAACAATAATTGAAAATAAACCGATTTATATTTTAAGAAATATAATAGAAATAAAGTTAAACTAAGTTTTGCGGCTACTGCGTCGTTTTGACCGTATTTTGTTTCTCAACACGGCTAAATACATTTCTTTATCTGAAGATTCTTTATTATTAGAACATGGCACGTTTTTGAAAAATCATAAAACATGGGTGGTATTACCCCCTGTTTGCAAAGTTCCTGCAAATTGTCATATTTCTTTTTGTCTATACTCAAGAAGGCCGTATACAGGAAATGTATAGAGTCTTCGATTATCTCATCTGTTGACACAGATGGACGTCCTACCTTCCTTGGAAGCATATTCAGTTGGTGGTAATTGTTAATCCAATGTTTATTTTTATACCAGGTGTGGGGTATTGTCTTATCAAATTTAATGCATCGCACATTTTTCCAATTTAAAATTTTTCCAGCGATAGCTAACTCTTTTATTTTATTTTATCCAGGACAGTTACCGGAAAAGAGTGTAACATGTTTAATCGTCTAGGACATATATTTCTCGATAAACAAAGATATGCAAGTAGTTATCTCATTGGAACATCTTTTACCATTGGTCTCATGCTATACATATAAATATCTCATTTCTCTGGGATATTCGAACGCCTATTATATAGCGCCACATACTCCTATATGTTTCACCTCGAAATAGGTATAACATTACTACGCCTTTATATTTCTCTACATATCTCACGAACTATTGACAAGTGAGAAACTCAACTTTCATAAAACGTTCATATTATACCATATGCCTAAAAATTTCGATTTCTTAAAAATTGCAGATACGCCCCTATGTTATGAAGCCCTTAATGTGTAATAGAAATATATAATAGAATTGTAAGTAAAGTGTTGTAAGGTAGTTGAAGGGTAGATGTTAGAGTTGATTGATAGCAGTCACCATATTATGTAGGAAGGACAAGTATATCAAGGTGTAACAAGAGATGTAGTCAAGATTCTAATGTAACCAGTTTTATGTAGTAATTATTTGAGTATTGAGAATATATCTCGTTATTCTAAAAGATACGCTTTCTGAATGTATTATTAAATAATGTAATTAGTTTAAGTGTAGCTCCAGATAAATATTTTAATACTCATACCCTTATAAGGTAATATCCTGTATATTATTGAACTCTTCTCGATAAACTGATTTCACTGTCTGAAATACCTGTGCTCTAACCGACTGATTAGTAACTAGTTAATTACAACTATGAAATTATTTAAACATTACTGTTTCTTTATATTGAAACAAAACTTAACGGTATTTAGAGTCTACAGGAAAGAATAAAAAATTAAACTAGACAGCGCACGCAGGGGATGCCACAGAATATGAAAAATTTAGGTTTTATCATCAACTAGCCTTTTTTTTAAATAAACAATACATTTTAAATAGGATTATGATAACATGATATTTTATGATGAATGACTATACCTTTACAGGTAGTAATTTGAAGAATTTGAAAATTAAGTACGCGTTGTGTCATTGAGACCTTACAAATGAGTCATCTAGGCTCAAAGTGTGTAATCTCTATCAACTAATATTTTACAAGGAACTCAAAATATCTCAAAATGATATCTTATGTTGTTATAAGTTTTAAATTATTTTAACTTTAATATATGAATTATTATGATTACTTAATATTAATAAATTAATATTAAGTAATTAAATTAATTAAAGTAATGAATTATTGGAGATTGCACTTTTTGAATCTTACTTCGAACTTTAGCATTAATTTTAGTTGTAATATTGCAGGATTTAAAGCAATACGACGTCAAAGCATGAAGGAACGGAAAACTCCATATGACAACACCTCACAGCTCTAACTCATTTTTGGTTAAAACTAGATATTGCACTGTTTGAATCTAATCCACTCAAATAATGTATCGCTCGATATACCCTTACATTTGAAAAAGGTTATATCAATCAAGATAACTAACAAGCATCACCCCCTATTTATTGGCAACCAAAATAAAAAAATCGACCTATTTCAGGAATTTTTATCGAAATAGTCCATATTCGAGTCCAGAATTTATTCCACTTAAAGCGTCCACCCTCTATTTTCATCTGGATTGATAAGGACTACAATCACTTTATTAAAATAAGCGCACAAAATTGCATTTAATATTTAACTATTCACCAATATGTTTCATAGAGGCACAAATACATTAATATTTTATCATGACATTTATAGCCTTTTTCGTGATGTTGAAATACAGAATACATGCGTCTATTTCACAGCTTTCCATGAATGACTGGCAATATATATTATACAGGGGGTGCCAAACTCGTAATCCGATTATAACATTAATCTATCGCTGACGAACATGCAGGTGTTATAATTGATCCACACCCCTGGTAATTTTACACATCAATGCAAATTGCATTGATTTATGGAGAAGAGATATATCAGCTCACTTTGTTCGGCCACATACTATTTAAATTATTTCTACGAAATATTTAAAAAAATATATTTTCTCTATAAAGATGAAGGAAATTATATGGCTAGTTAGTACTTTATTCGAATCAACGTCACCAGGAAAAATGAAAAATAGTATTTACTGGAAATAAAATATGCATACTGTTTTAATGTTTATATAGAAATAGATTTAATTTACGAAGAGATGTTCCACTGTTTATATTGACTTTATATTGATATTTCATATCGATAATATTGAAAAAATGTAACGTTCCACGTTATATTTTTTTTTATATTGATTTCCTTCTACTCTATAGTTGTCAACAATAAAGTACTAATTAGGCGAAATATACCACTTCAAATAAAATTTATTCAAATAAATATCCTCGGGAATGCAAAGCGCTTAACGCCTATAAAGTTTTAAACATTGTAGATTAGACTATCTGCATACCCTTCCAAGTACTACTTGTCAAGAATAGGAACAAGTCTTCATCGGACTGCCCACGAGGTGCGCAGTTTATAGCCCAATCTAAGTAAATAGGCGAATGTTGCCCTCTTTCTTCTATACATACATAGAGAGATCTCACACTTTTTACTATTATTGACAAGCAGTAATTTGAATTTTGACTATAATATATCGAGATTTTTTATATCCTTTTCAATATATACAAGTTTCAGTATAAGTACGGAATAATATCTATAATATAGCCAATATTTGTTTTATGTAAAGTGTTTCAAATAAACATTATTTAGCTATTAGTTTAACATACGTTAATGACTTTGAACCTTTTTTGGACAATGAGTTCGCTGCTATGGCAATTAATTTTGTATTTCAAAAACTATACATTACTAACCTATATTTTTTTTATCAAACTCTCAATCAATGCATTATTTTACACCCAATTATTTAAAATGTTCATTAGGTTTATATAACCTTCCGTCGGGAACACTATGTACCCAAACACATTGGGGAGTAATACATCGGAGATATCCCATAATCAAATCTAACATAATTGAGAATTTAAACAGGTGGAGACTTAGTTAAACGCTTATTTTAATTAATACAATAATAAATATTTCACAATATTTTTTAATCGCAATAAGGAAATTTACATAAAGAAACTCGTTTAATGTTGCAAAACAATAAATCTGGAAGATATTTACAGAATCACCAGCTATTGACAAGTTTATTTCTATTTTAAGGACAAAACATAAACATAAATTAGTATTGAACAACATTTTGAATATAGAAAATAAACCACCTTTTTCTCTTATGTGTAAAAGTCGTGACGTGATGGACGTGAATTACAAAGAAAAGTTATGTATTAAGTAACTGCCTATTTTAAGTGTGAAGAATTATAAATCCTCTTCATCATTTTAACATGTTCCAATCAAAAATAAACGTCAAATTTTTGGTAATGATATTTAGTATAAACCAATAATTGAACACCCAAATGTTTTAATTTTGAATTGTAATAAGTAATTATAGAGCTCTCAAAAAATATTATTATATCACATAATATAATAAATGTAACAAACTATAAAAGTTAAAATATTGACGTAATCAGGCGCAATGCATCTGACAGATCAGGGAGGCCCATACAAAGCCAGGGAGTGCACTAAAAAAATCGATACCATATCGAAAAGAGTGGTTTGGAGCTAAGAACCCATGAGGGAGTTTGAGTTAATATTCGTAGTACACACGAAAGGGCAAAGAGAATGGGGCAAAGTGACTGCCGGATCTCACAGATTAGTTACCCCCGACGAAGGGTTAAGGAAATTTTTAGAAACGACAATAATTTCTATATCAAAAACATAATTCACCATATATCATATGGTTTACATCGACCGTTAAAATGATTATCGTTATTTTTGATATACGGTCCAAATCTGTTTAAAAATGATCATCTTACATTCACACTTATCGCTCTCATTTCACAATTCGTTATATTTTGTCATCTCATGTACCTACATGTGGCTTTTTATGTTACCGCACACAAAAAGTCACAAGAGGTCGAATCAGGTAACCGAGTTAGCCACTCCACTACTCCTCTGTGCTCTATCCAACTGCTGGGAATAAATGTATCTAATTAAGAATATTTTCTCACGGCAATTCCAAAATCAGAGGTGCTCCACCTTATTGCAATCAAACATGGTTGTTTTCAGAATATAGAACTTTTATTACAGGAATAATGTTATCTCTCAATAAAGACAAATATTTTTCATTGTTAAATTTTCTTCTGTAAAAATTCCAACCATAGTTTTTTATAATATAAATTGCAGTTTCATCCAATGCAAATACTCTAGAACTTAGAACGTAGAATGAGTGAATAAAATGCTTTCATCAAAGAATAACTATATTTTATCGACAAAATGTGGATTTTATTGATACATATACCTCATAATTTCACAGAATTAAGCCATTCTCGGTTAATTTTAAATCCTGTAAAGTAAATGTAACTCAAAGGAACTAAATTCTTGTCATGAGTATTTTTTTGGCCATCCCGGTGTATCCTTCACGTTGTCTGTATTCTATGTTTTTATTATTTTAGAGACGTGTGCTTTGCACGATATGTTTTTATTATGTCAGAAACATGGGAGAAATAGTAGCGTGGTTGGCATAAACTTCATTAAATAATATACAGACTTCGTGCCTCCATTTACTGCCTCCATACCCAACTATAATTAAAATATCTATTCGTCCTTTTCCTGTCAGGTGCATCATGTTTACTATCTAAATTTAATTTGTTGTGCAATAAAACAACACTAAAGCTTAAACTATTAAAACCTAAACATGATGAAAAATACATATATATTGTCCAAAATAAATGCAAGTATAGCAATGAAATGGCGTCAATTAAAATATAATTTTATATTTTGTTTAAATAGTATTTACATTTATTAAGTTTAGTTTTTATTTGTATTTAGTTTATAGTTAATTTGTATTTAAATAGTAACTTTCTATTTGGAAAATTGATTTGAAGAAAGAAATTATGAGTGATATACTAATAAAATACGCATTTTGTTATCATAAGAAAAGCATAATAAAAAAATTATTTTGCGTCGACGTCACCCTTAGGCGACGTTAGAGTTATCCTGTAGTGAGAACCTATTTTAGATGCTACCTTTCTAAATAGATAATTAGGATACACACGAGAAGCGGGGTGGCTGACTCGTTTCCCTGTATATTATACAACAGATAACATATAATAAATCTAAATTATAGCCAACAATAAGCAATAACGAGATAATTAAAAATTCACTCGAATTATAGAGATAGAAGGTCTTATACTAGGGGAACGGAGAAAATAGAAATTAAATAAACAAAGAAATGGCAAAATTGTTTATCAGGTCCTAAAACCCGACCAGGCGGCTCTATTACCCTGCACTTTGTTTCAGACCCGCCAAATAAAATAAAATCACATTAATATTGAATATGCTGCAGTACAAACATAAGTCAAAGAAATAAAGAAAGTTTTAACCCAACTTATTCCGGTGATTTATTTATGGAAGAAATGTACAGAGAATGGCCACATCACTTAGATGATCCGAGCTCTTGATTCAGTTAATAATGGATATTAAGAGATAAAAAGTTCCCGAATGTAAGCCCATCTTATATGGAGGTGTCATAAGAGAACCATTGCAAAACAAAGTGCTGATTCAGGATATAATAAAACAAATAGGTTGCAGGTTACGATTAAAAAAATAAATTTGTGAGTAATAGGAGCGACCTCATAACTGAAGAAAAATTTCAATGTCATCAATATATGTAAAACACTTTTACATAATCACTTACAGTTAAAGTTGACAAGTTAAAATATAATTTTGTTTAAAATATTTGAAATATTTTTACATAGAATAAATAATTAAAAAGTTACAGGCATTATTTCATACTTATACCGAATACTGTATATTTCAAATAGTTACATATATTAATATCATTTTATGTATTACAAATATGTATTAACATTACTGAATAAAAAGCTTCCTTTAAATTTCACAAGTTAAATTTAGTATAAGTTTCCTTCAACCTTTTCTCTGTCGAGATAACAGTTTTAAAAATTAAAGAAGTCTGTGTAACACGAAATATTTCAAAATATTGAATTCAGCAACGTAACAATCTAAGATAGAAAATTTCAAAGTTTGTTTCAGCCATTTTAGCCCTAGGTGTTGTTTAGCCTAGGATGAATATAGAATTATAGAGTGTTATTTAGGTAACAAAAATTGAGATTGGAAATATATAATCTTTAGGTTCCTAGATGAAAAATTATATTATTTACAATGCCATCTGCAGTTTGTTTTTTTTTTCTCGGCAAAATAACCCAGAAGCCACTACATAGAGTTTTCTGTAAGCCCTCGCCCACCTATTACGCAAGTTAGTTCATCATAAGCTTCAGATCACATTTTACTGTAAAAGGTTTTACATGAGAAATCTCGTAATAAGGATTTTGGGTGTCTTTTCTCTTGAAAAAAGTCTAGCTTACTTCTGCCTAACTCTAATGTTGGCCCCAGACACCAACCAAATTCTTTCGTAACTGTATTCTTATAATATTCAACAACATGAGCATATCATGGAATTTTGAAAACATCAATCTCTTGAAGTATTCCTGAAATCATTAAAAGGACGATACTATTTCACTTATATGTTGTTAACAGACGACTGATGTTATGGTAACCACCAAATCAATTAAATCATTATATTAATTTGCCTCGGAATGAACTTATGGTATATTGAATTCATGAATTCAGTTCTCTGTACATTTTAAAGTTCAGTATTTAAATTTATCACGTAAAGCTAGTCTGAAAATGTGAGTTAGACTGTTGGTCAAAATAGCTAATATATTTCTTATATATAAGCAAAATAATTATATTATTGAGTAACTAGATCAATTAATATAATTTCATCATATCTGATAAGTCCTGCAATAATTTAATCATAGCAATAATGTGCTTGGATACATTTTTATAAGATGATTCACATTTTAGTGAGGACCATAGAACAGATAGAGCGTAAACCTTAACAATATATTGGACTAATACTTTCAGTAATGTCGATACATTTTCAGTTGCCACATAGTTCTAAAATTCTGTTCGTTACGGTTAATAACTTGGTAACCCATGATTGGGTCTTCCTGGTTATTTTCCGTCATCTGTATCAGGTATTAAATTGTACGTGTAAATATATAATATGTTTAGTATAAATATATTGTTTTCACTGTGCCGTTATATAAAATAAGATAAATAGCAGCGTCTAGCATTGGTGGCTTATATATTTTGTTTGCCATAAAATTCGGTATAGAAGTCACAGAAATTAATAGGAAAACATACGAAAATGCCTCGTCGTCTATGAATATGAATATGCAGAGTAGTATTTTATATTGTATATAATAATACTAAATATATCTACTCCAACTCCAGGTTAAAGAAAATATAAACTTACTTGTTATGTAATTTAATGTAAAAAACATCCCAAAAAATTAAAATTGCCTCTCGTTTAGGAACACTTCAAGAGGCAGATTTAAAAAAAACTTGTACTCCTCGCTAATAAAAATATTTCTACAGTCACTGTAAGTTAAGCTCTACAGAGTTTATTTCAACTGAAACGAATAGTTTACAGAAATATATCACGATTTCGAAACCTGAAGTGATGGTTCCATTGAATGACATAAATATAAATAACGATCATACACATACACAGACGACGGTAGGACGTATCGCAATATATAATAAATAATAATATATAAAATACGAGTGTCCATGCAAGTCCAATGCGAGCAATGAATCTAAAATGACCTTCCTCGCAGAAATAAACAATAATATATATTTTTTTCTGAAATTAATAAAAAATAGACAACAACAAATTTGTTTCACTAAATTATTAATATACCTAATTATAATAAACTCTCATCAAGAATTTCTGCGTATACAACATTGCATATTACATGATTTTTCTGTTATTATATGTAACATATTCATAGTTTATTGTATATAGTATATTTGTCTAATCTTTCCTTAAAAACTACTATAGTACTTGCTATCCATGACAATAGTATTTTATCGGGATTCATTATTTTTCTAGTTGCACTTGTAGGCGGAGTGTTAGTTGCTTCAGGTTAGATTAATGAATAAAACTATTAGCCAAGCGTAATTGAATTCCAAAGGGTCTAGGATACACTCGAAAAGAGCAGTGTCCAAGAGGGTTAATTAAATTAATCTTGTGAATAACTTACATTCCAGATATCGCAGGAAGCTACTTATTTGGGTCTCGTATATACCCCATTTATGTATTATGTAAATTAAGTAATTCTATGTCGAACGTAGTATCTAATTTTTTATTGCTTAGTAACAACCTTGGGCACATTATACACAGCATTTATAACACAGAAGTGATATTAGAATGTATGCTATATACTAACTATCTGTATACTTACATGTAGTTATTTCAAGGTACTGAAAGTATGTATAAATATGTATCCTGTATCAATTCTACTGAGGTATTCATAGAATGTTTATAGTTAGTTATTAAACTACTTAATGAAATATGCAGCTATAACTATTTATACCTATTGTAATTATAAATCTAACAATTATTTGTGACATTACATGGCAAATCTTATGTTTTAATATTTGACATATAAAAAATTGGTTATTTCTAATATTCCAAGACCAGTTTCGATGTAGGATAGTTAACATATTAAAGAGAGTGGCATTAGTATACCAATGACAAACAAATTTTGATATTTTGATTTAAATTACGTGTTTCAGTGAAATAAATGCTTTTTAACTGACAACAATAATACTTAATAATAATAATATTTATTATTAAGTATATGTGTAATTATATAATGTGTATTGTATATACATTATATTAAACTGACAGTTTTCTTATCGGACCTTATTCAGTCTCTCATAATATGACTATTCAGGTGCTAGTCATATAAAATTATTTTTAAATATTTGTGTCTATATAGTATATCGAGGTATTTAAAAAAATTTAATTACAAATTAAATAATTCATTTGAAAAAATACAAACACAAATAAGCATTATTAACGTTTACTTTGACATATGATATTCTAGTTTACCTTTATGCTCTGAAGATGGCGTTAAAGATCTGAAACGTCGTACCCTCTGTTGCTCTATTTTGATTATTTATTATTTATATTTATTATTTTAGTATATAGTTAAGTCTGAAATATGGTATACAATTTTCAAGAAACCGCATACATAGAGACAAGCTAATTTGATGTGAAATAAATATAAGACAAGAAAGGTCCAGTAAGAATTTGAATTCAGTAGCGTGTAGATCTTCCTCTAGCTCTTATAGTTACTTACATTCATCTGAGCATGCTTTGTTCAAGTTGTGAATGGTTTCGTGAGGAATATTCTCCCACTCGACAAGAACGACGTGCTTGTGTTCCCTAAGGGTCATAGGGGCAGGTATGTGGTACTTAGCTGATCGAATTGATCTTTTAGTTTATTCCATAGATGCATTATGTGGTTGACATCTGGGATTCTTTGTAGCCACTCCATAGGTGGAATATTCACAAATCGAAGGTAGGAATGTATTCTTGTATAAAAGCGAGCGTTATATTGAAGGAAATGAAATTGTCCCCGACAAATGGGGCAAACGGGATTACATGTTATTCTACGATGCTTTGTACGTAGAAATGATCATCAAAAATATTATTAATCTACCAAAAATGTGATCCTCGGAGAGATATTGTAGGCAGCAAACTTTTCTCGTCGCCTCCGCCATATTTGTTGAAGTCCATCTGGTAAATTAAGATCTGGTGATTAAGACTATTGTTTCGTCTGAAAATAAAATTCGCTTTCAGCCATCAATGGTCAAATTTACGTGTTCTCTTGAAAGACGCAGTCTAGTAACTCTATGATTTTTAGTGAGCAATAACTGATCTACTGTCCGATGCTCCTTCATTAACTCTTTTCCTAACCTTTCGTCCAGAAATTGCTACATTTCGAGCTGCTACTAGGGCTTTACTAGCTCTAAACTAGTAGAATACCTGTTTATTAAGGCGACTTGTATAATATATTGTTCATCTTTTGCATCTCTAGGCTTCTTACGACTTTGTCCTGGGGTTCTATAGTAACTTCCAACTTCATAGAAAAGTTGAAGTGTTCGGCTGTTGATTGTCTAACTCCTAACAAATTAGCCATATATCGCTGGCTACATCTCTCATTAACCAGAGCTACTGCTTTCATCTTCTCTTAAGTTGCATGGACAATTTATAACATTGTACATTTCTTCTACTCTAAGCGTACTGACTGGACAAAGTTTTTCATTCACTTGATGACATTCAAATTTTAAAAAATCACTAGCATAAACATATTGTCTGTTAGAAATCATCGTTTGATTTTGAAAGGACTGGGAGGTTAGTTTGATAGCACTATTACATAAAATTAGATTACTAAGAAATAAATCACATTATAATCAGTTAGTCTCAATAATTTACTGGTAAATTAGAAGAGTAATAGGATGAATCGAAAAATCGAACCAACATTTAAAATATACATCAATTATATATATATATATATATATATATATATATATATATATATATATATATATATATATATATATATATATATATATATATATATATATATATATAACAGATGGAGAAAATTGATGTCCTTAGAAAAATGTTCTGTACATAGTCATTTCAATTTTTTTAGACATGAGAAGAAAATAGTATTAATTAATGTTCACTTTTGAGACATAAGAAGTAACTACGAACACAGTTAGTTATGCATAGTCAATTTACCAAGAAATTCGCCTTTTAATTTACCAAGAAAGTTGCTGTTCACTAATTTGTTTTAAAATTTATTTCCTTAGATATACACATCTGTATCGATCTTGTTGTACATCCTTTCAATAATCGTAGATACATATTAAACTTATAGAAACATTTGCTTCGGATTTCTCGTCCTGAAACAATATGTTATTGTATTGTCTCCATAATAAATATTTGTGTTTGTTAGACAAAAGTGATGACATATTTACATATTTGTAGGCAAAGTAATCAAACTTCACCGAAGTCGTCCTAAAGTAATAGGTGTCCGGAATTCTAATCTTAGAATTTGGCCAAAGAGAGAGGAAGGATAATTAATAACCTGAAATATGAATGTAACGTAGAAACAGGGCTAATTTCCAATAGCATATACGAGTTTCTTGAGAAATCTATTAAAATCAATAAAAACTGATTACTTTTATATTTCGTTACTATAACACTAAATAATGCTGCACACCGTTAATGTTACATTAATGGTGTTAGATTAGGGTAACTTCGAAACAACTGAGATGTGCCGTCGCGTAGATTTCAAATATTTGAATCGATATAGGTACAGTCAATTGAATTTAGATTTATTTTCGTGTTTAACTATATGCTTGATTCGCTGTGGCATTGTAAATATTTATATTTCTATTTCGTCTACGTAGCTTTCGTCTAGTGTAAATATGTAAAACGTTTGCGGTAACACCTGATTATTTGTGCATAATGTGAGAAGGTTTATATGGCAATTATACGATTTATAATACGACGGATCTTCTACAAAATATTTGGTTTGCAATCGAAACTTGTTAGCGTTGGCAAATAGAACAGAATGGTTTAACAACTTGTATACTTACATGTTATTAGACCTTATATTGAATTTATGTTTTCTTCAGTTTTAATGCGGCTTTCGTGTAATCTGCAGCTAATTATATTAAGAACAATTAATGCAAATGTTAAAAAAAATTCGGGATGCTCAAGTGAAAGAATATTTAAAAATTATTCATAATAAGTATTAGTGGTTTTGTATACTAATTCGAAAATATTTGATTACCATTGGGAAAGTTGTTGTAAATAGTAGATAATGAAAAGGGCATTTGCGTTAGAGGAAAATGTTGTAGTATAATAAGGAAAAAGTAAAGTTTCGTCATTTTGAGGTTTATATATAATAACTTTGTTTGCACAAGTACATTAAATAAGATTAGATTTTCTTTCTTTGCTATGCAGATGTTACATTTTTGGATGCCTAATGGTCATTCTCTTTATATATCAACATATTTTTCGGTGCACCGAACAGCGCTCATGGGAGCGATTTACGCAATACTGTAGGTAATATTGTACGTATGTTATCGAGTCAATGTGGCTTTTTAATATTGAGTGGATAAGCATTAAATATTATATAAGTTATAACAACTTACATGTACTTGACTATATACGGAAAGTCACATATGTGGCATCTAAGCAGGCAGCTTTTTAAATACGTTTCTATCAGGTTTGGTGTGCGGTTCATGGAACAAGACAGACAAATGTCAGAGAATTTAAAACCGAACTGATGAAGTCGATGCTTTTGCTATTACTTGTGAACAGACGCATATCATATAGGTATTCGCAGGAACATCTAACAGAATTTATCACCCAAATCTCCTAGACCTATTTTACACAACACCCAAGCTTTCTTAAAATTAGAACTTCAATTTAATAGAAACGTTTCACAAATTATATTACAAATATTTATTGAATGATTGTTGAATAATAAGAGTCCTGTGTAGTTTCCTGTGGTACAGCATATTTTATTATTTTCTCGGTAATACCATAATCATTGTATCATTATACTTTCGTCCCATTTCCAAGCACGAAGCCCTGTTTGGACTGAATTAATTCTGCAAAGAACTATGAGGCGCTAATAGCAGATATTCCCCAAATTTTTTAAAGCAATTTTAACAAAATAAACGAATATACACGTAAAATATTTAGTTATATCAAATATTATTTAAACTTTATTTGAAAATGTTACAATGTGAACTATGTGGCTGCTTCCAAGTAGATAATATTTAGGTTATTATAATATTTTATTTAAAATTCAGATTTAGGTTATATTAATACCGCAATATTGCATATTATAATACTTAGCATTACCTAAATATATAAAAAACAATAAAAATTTTCAAATATTTATTTTAGGCATCTGGTCATCTGAATTACATCATATCTGTTGGGTTCGGTATACGGTTCTTATATATCACAATGAATGCACGGTAATGAAATGATGAATTCTATCGCATTTATCATATAACTTGCACGAAAAATAATAAATGATTGTCATTAAATTATAAATAAATAATAGTAATCAATAAAACTCCAATTCAACAAAATGGAACACGGTGGGCATGGACCATTGTCGTATTTCATTAACCGAGATATTACCAAAACTTTTATTTCAGCAAAAATAACAAGTTTCTCATTTTAAGTAAAGGGCATGAACAGTAAAGTAGAATTTTAGGAAGTTTCCTTTTATTAAAATTCGGCAACTAAGAAAAAAATGGTGTCCTTTTAAAAGGACAATGGTAATATATACTATTACAAAAACTTAAAAATTTGAGGACGAAATTAAAAAAAATATATAGATATACTCGTTATTGGAGTACAAAATTTTAACAAACAATTTACAAAGACACGGAAAACTCCTACTTAGAAGCTGTGAAGCTTCGAAGCTATGAGCTTCTTCGAGTAGAGACATAACTAAAAATTTTTTATTCGAAACTTCAACAAGAGGCCGAATTTTTGCAAATTTATCATGTTGGTTTAGGTTGCGACTGTCACAATAATGTAAATTTTGCATAATGAAAGTAAATTGGTTTCTGGATATGGCTTCAAATACTAGAGGGTTATTGGTATCTTTAGCATTTTCCCGGAACATGTAACGTTTGGGGCGAGGTGAATATCCACGTAGTAGCAATATCCCTAAGAAACATCGCATTTCGTCATTGGATATATTTCCAAATCTGTTATTCAAAGTAGCATACAGGTTAGTATTGCGAGTTAGATTTCAATGATTTCATTATCAACAAATAATGAGAAAATCTCAAGCGGTGTATACTGTTGCTTTGGTCCATATACTTCCATTCAGGGGGATACATATGACAATATATCATTATTGGCCTATTTACAATTTCTCCTATAATTAGAAAGTTGTACGTCTCATGTTTGGATAAATGTAGATAAAGGAACTTTATCCTCATCGTCCCATTCATATATCTGTTTTCCATCAAATGTGGGTAAAGCACATTCATCATTTATTTTCCATAGCCTTTGCCGCAATTATCTGGCAAAGTAACTTCTACTTTTGCCCGCGACTCCCAGGTAAGTTATTCAAGGAAACTTCCTCTTCTTCTCCAGAATCCTCATCGGTTACTTCCCCGTTAGCATTTTCGGGCGCAAATATTATTTCATCTGGCCACTCTCAAGATTGCCGAGTTCTTCTAATAACTCATGAAGTCTTCACGGTCCTTTCCAATAGCTAGAAAATATTACACAGTAGTCCATATTACCACTGTCCTATTAAAAGAACCATAAACAAATCCATTCCTGTTGTCTTTGAGACATCAACATCTAACATAATATTTACCGGTATGCTTATATACAAACCATTTCAACGTTTTAAGTGATATTTTTCATTACAGTAGCAAAAAACAATGCTTATTCTTACCTCCAATTATCCATATCCTGTAGCAGAATAAAATCTCTATTTAAATTATTATTTCTTACTGATATTTAACACAACTGTTAACTAAAACTCAGTTGTTGTTTCAGATATGTTAAGAGAAACTAACTCACTTATCGCCATCTGATAAAAACTGTTTAAATCGAAATAATAAAGAAAACTGTACTTCGGCTTTTAAGGGACGGTAGTAACATCTAGGTAATGTTATAAAATATGTATGAATAAATAATATATTTCGTATACAATTTTAACAAAATCAGTTTATATAGAAATTAAAATCTATTTTTTAAATGGTTAGTCATTTTAATATTAGTGTGGTGATAATGTTTCGCACAATATTAGAAATCTTATTTTTAAATGATTTTTTGAAAGAGTCTCAAATGCACTCTAAAATCATTTATGTGTGTAAGATGGAGGGTGTTTTGTGAGAAAAACACAAATAGGGCAAATACGATTTTATTTCTAATAGAGATTTTAAAGTTTTTCAAAATGTCCTCCATTTATAACCTGATAATGACTGGCACGCGTGTAAATAATTTTTGTATTCTATGTACCGTTTCAGCATTAATTTTCAATGTAATGGTTCCGTGCATTCATTTCATTTTGATTGCCTAAACTATTTGGCTGTTTAAAATTGACAAGTTTAAGTTTATTTTTTTCTTATAAACGATCTGTATTTTTTTTGACTTCGAGATTATAAAAAAATATTTACCATAAATATTTTTTTTAACTTAAGAACCCTAACCACGCTTATCGAGAAGAGTGATATGGAATAACACTCTTTTGGCCTAGAGGTCAGTCAGGACATTACACATAGAGAAGTATATCGTGACGTGACTTAAATACGTATATAAATATGTATGTAAGCTACGTGGGAATACTAATTCGAACGTAACTGTACTATTATATGTCTAACTGTAACAGTAACGCTACACCCGGTAATGCTGCTTCTGGATGAAACCAAACCACGTAACTCCAGTACATCGGTAACAAGGTGTGAAATAAGTCAGTAAAGTAGTTGAAGGTAGACGATACGGAGCGATTGCTGCATCGTCGATTTAGATAACACTACATCTCCCCTTACAAATTGGCGCCCAACGTGAGGCTCCAAGTCACGACCCTGAGATTAAGAGTTTCATGCTCTACCGATTGAGATGGGTATTTATATTCCTCCATAATGTAACTAAGGTTCGATGAACCATTATTATATTAGTTGGAAAGGAGATATTCAAGCAACTATATTTTTTAATTAAATATCATTCCAGTCATATAATTCCAGCTTTACTTAGATTCTCTGGGAATCGATAATAATTTAACCTCATTCTGGTAGTATTTGATGATAAAAATCTTGTTACCTTTTAACAACGTAGATAAGGATATTTGACGGTAAAGAATAGTTGAAGTTGTGTATACTGGTTACTTAAGTTTGACACACACCTTCTCCAACTTTTCTGTCATTAATTAAATAACTGTTGCTTAAATGTATGATTACAATCAAGTAGAAAAGGAAAAAAAATTCGGTTACGCTAATTCCTAGTTCCGCCTGTTTTGCATGTTGAACTACAATACAATTGTCAGCTTTGTTACTGGGTCCTTTCATCTATACATATGCGATCGTATCCCTTCTTCGCGAATTAAAAGTTTTCGTATATTATTATTATTTATTATATATTGTTTCGCATATATTTTTTTTATATATTATCTCACTTTGAACTGAAGAACTGATTTTACTGGTAACTTTTTTTACTGTGGTACTGTCTTTTTGTTTGGATTTTATGGTGTATGTATGCCTCTACAACCCAAGTTAGCACTTTGTAGACAGCATAGGCTTCTACATTGTAAATTCTACAGTTTATGGATAAATAAAAACGGCCTCCGGTGCTACACATCATTACTTGATATATAGAAAAAGCAATGTGTACCACTTGATGATTTAGAACCATTTATGTGTATATTTTTACAGACGAAAAATTACTTAGAACCTGACTGAGAATCCTCTGAATAGAAACTCTGTTATCTGAAAATGTAAACGGTAAATCAGGAAACAATTATAGGGCAATATGAAACTTCCGTAATATTCGATACATGGAAATTTTTGAGGAATTCGTTTTTCCCAAAAAAAGAAGGCTATAAAATTAAAAATATTATAATATAATATGCAATCTAAATACACATATTAAAAATACTATAAGAATATACTTATATAATCTGAATTTCCTGAAGAGTATTAAATAATAAGATTAGCATGATTCATAGCTTTTTCAAAAATCATTTAATAATACTAAATGATTTTTAGAATGCATGATTGATAGTTTATGATCTTTGGAAAAACTGTGAGTCATGCTAACCTCATTATTTAAGACACTTTAGGAAATTCAGATTACGTATTTAAGATGTAACACCGTTATACTATTTTTAAAACAATAGCCTTCTCTTTTTAGGAAAATTGAATTCCTTAAAATTTTCCATGAACACCGGTACCGAATATTATAATAATAAAATTATGAATATTGTGCGAAACTTTATCGCCACGTTCTATATATTCAACATACATAAATACAATATGAAGTAAACGTAGGTAACGTGAAATATTTCCATTGCTTTATGCGGCATTTGATACAGCCACCATATGATATTTCGGGTTAAGCAATTTCAATTTCCACAATGCATGACGCCTGGGACCTGCTTCGGTAATTCCACAGTTTGGATTAACATATACTTTACTGGATGCTGAAGCATGATGCAATATGGAACAATGATTATAGTTTGCAGTTTATACATTTTCACTTTTCAAACTCTCTAGCACAATGCGGTAACTTTAATTATAAGGACGCAGTGTGTCAATTATGTTGCAGTGGAAGAATTCACATTAGTATTCCACAAATATCCACCAAGAGAAATAGAGCGCTACGCCAGAAGCAGGAGCAATAATAGAATCAGTGTTGGCATGCATGTAGGTTTAATAAATAAGACAAACAAAAATATTTAATTTTTGTTTCAACTTACATAAAAACATATACAATGTGACCATAAATTTTGGAATAAAATTAATCAAATGAAGATCTACGTCTTTTGGGGGAAGCACTGAGACATTTTATTACTTTCCGCACTCAAGTGTACTAGCGCAAAAATAATGTAATCGTGTAAAGAAAAATGGAAATAAAAATTCTTATTTTCGTTTATTTTTCCTTTTTCGGCCTAAAAACCAAAAGAAAATGGTTTTTAAAACCATAAAAAAACTATAAAAAGAAATGGTTTGAAATCGTGTCGGATCGACCGGGTTCTGACTGATTCTGATCGGTGACGTCTCCCAGACGATAGCTACTGATTTTGAGGTGGATAGGACACACCCCACCCTGTCTATGGGTCATGAGAAAGCACGATGGTGGGCTATTTGAGAAATCTTTTTGTTAATACGAAAACTCAACTAAATCGTATCGGATCGATCGGGTTTTAACTGATTCTGATCGGGAACATCTCCCAGATGCCACATATTGATTTTGAAGTGAATAGGACACACCCCACCCTGTCCATGAGTCATGAGACATCACGAAGGTGGACTATTTGAGAATTTTTTTTTTGTTAGCACGATCACTCAATTAAATCGTATCGAATCGATCGGGTTTCGACTGAATCTGATTAGGGACATCTACTAGACGACATCTACTGATTTTGAGGTGAATAGGATACACCCCACCCTGTCCATGGGTCATGAGAAAGCATGATGGTGGGCTATTTGAGAGATCTTTTTGTTAATACGAAAACTCAACTGAAGCGTATCGGATCGATCGGGTTTTAACTGATTCTGATCGGGAACATCTCCCAGATGACACATATTGATTTTGAGGTAAATAGGACACACCCCACCCTGTCCATGAGTCATGAGAGATCACGAGGGTGGACTATTTGAGATTTTTTTTTAGCACGAACACTCAATTAAATCGTATCGAATCGATCGGGTTTCGACTGAATCTGATTAGGGACATCTACTAGACGACATCTACTGATTTTGAGGTGGATAGGATACACCCCACCCTGTCCATGGGTCATGAGAAAGCACGACGGTGGACTACTTGAGAATTTTTTCTTGTTATCACGATCACCTAATTAAATCGTGTCGGATCGATCGGATTTTGACTGATTCTAATTAGGGACGTCTACCAGGCGACATCTATTGATTTTGAGGTGGATAGGATACACCCCACCCTATCCATGGGCAATGAGAAAGCACGATGGTGGACTATTTGAAAAAAAAATTCCGATTTTGCATTGAACGAAAGAAACATATATTCAGCCTGTATCATATACGAATGATTGAGGAAAAAAAATAATTTCGTTCGATCACAAATGCATTGATATGGTACTGAAGTAGTCGCCAATGAAAAAAGTTAAACTGTCGCATAAAACACATATTCTGCATTTATGTGTTGGTTTATTTTTTCTCGACCACTCAATTTCAAGATAGAGACGTTCTATGTGCGGAAAAATGTTTTTAAGGTTTTAGAACTGTTTTTAATACAATACATACAGGGATTGTATTCAGTTTCACCATTCATGTTCACCATTAACCCAAAAAACCTAAGAACCTTAAGTTTAATAGACTATATTTAATTTCGCTATTACAAACGACTAAATTGAACAAAACCAATATTTTTGAAGCGGTTGTTTAAAGAGATCACCATTCTGAATTTAACAACAACCCAATCGATTCTGGACAGCATTTGCACAAGAACTAATTGTGGTTAGCAAAACTTCACGAGTAGCATCCCTTATTTTAATCTCTAGTTCTTCAATGATTCCTCATTTACGTGAACTCCACTCTCTAGGTAACGTAGGTTATAAATATGAAGGTCTTTCAATAGGGACGGTCGACATTTGTTTATAGCGGTCATGTTGTTAAAACAATATGTCAAATTATTGTGTATTATTCATCAGTATATAGCAAACTATCGTGGAAGGTGATAATGTTCAACAATATGTGAAAATCGTCAAATTCTATTTTCAAAATCAGCGCCCTGTTCGAAAAATGTTCCGTGCATCACGTGATTTCTATCCTTGCCACAACCGTCCTGCCGATTCGAATATTCGACGATTGGTGGCCAAACTTGAGTCAACCAGTTTAAGAAAAAATCAACAAACACCCGTAGGTCACCGAAACGCAAGATCTGCTGATAAAATCGCTGTTGTGCATGAGGGTGTATGGGAAAACCCGAGGCAGTGAATTTCTCGTTGTTCACAAGAACACACATTTCTGCTACTTCAACTTGGCGAATTTTGCGAGATTTGGAGTGCACCTCCATAAAATCCAACTGATCCACTAACATTAGGTAAACGACCATATACAACGTCGTATGTTCACGCATTGGGCTCTGGGGCATATGGAGGTTGGCTCAAATTTCGCCAAAAAAATCGTTTTTAGCGACGAGGACCATTTTTGGATGGATGGATTAAAGAAGCAAAATTGTCGGGTTCGGGTTGAAACTATGCCAATCTACACGAGATACACCAACATCAAATGCATCTCGAGAGTGTCACTGTTTGGTGCGGATTTTGGTCTGTCGGAAAGCAACTTCTTGTGGGCTAAACTTGATGATATGGATACCGACGACATGTGATTCCAATAGGACGGTGCTACGTGTTACACAGCGCATACCACCATGGACATTCCGCACGAGCGATTTGAGGGCAAGGTTATCTCGCTCAGCGACGACATGAATTGGCCACCGGGATCGTGCGATTTAACGCCTTTAGATTTCTTCCTTTAGGGCTATCTTAAATCGCAGGTCTATGCGAATAAACCGCAAAAACAATAACCTCAAAGTCAACATAACGAACGCCATTCAGCAATTTCAGCCAGATTTATGTGAGAAAGTCATCGAAAATGGTACCTCCCAAATACGTGCCACCAATCCAAGCCACAGTGGATATTTGAACGACATTATATTCCATACTTAATGCCATAAACCATTCTTTAAATAAAAAAAAAATTGAGATCTCACACAAAACTTGTTTCATTTACGGTTAAAAATCAAGCGTTCTTATTGAAAGACCCTTTGTAATACATTTAATACTATCCATGCATTTGAGTACATGTCATTAAAAAAATCTGACATTTGCGCCACAATGCGCAGGAACACCATTTTCCTATTACCAAACACGTTTTTGAACCAAATAGTGTCCAATCATCATCATAATTTACTTCAAAGAAATATGGTCTTTAAATTCTAATGCTAATTATACTCGCCAAAAAGTTCACTTGTTATTGTCCTTGCAAACAGGTTTTCTGTGTATGGTCTTGTGTTCAATGCGGGTTTGTTTTCCAATATCTTATCGTTTTTCTACTTACGCTATTAAGTTAAATGTAACTACGTCGGATGCAAATATATTATGTAAGAAGTTTTGGTTATTACCTTTGTTCAGTGGTTTTTCGCAAAATTTCAGTCTTCTATCAACATCATCCGGTAGAACCTGCTGATCTCCATTTGCTTTAAATGGGAACCATTTTTATTTCTTTAGATAACGATGCATTTGGTAAATTAGACTTTTCGTTAAATGGAGCATTACTTGAATGTTCAAATAATTATTTAATTTCTTGGGTCGATCTGATCTTTGCACATCCTTAACAGATCCCATTTGTTGGAATTGGTGGTAAATTGTGGTAAATTCTAATGTAATATTACTGTAGTTGAGGTTTTAGGATTATACGTTACATATGGATATTGATTAATCAAAAACACTAAATTTTAAAAATTATTTAGAAGAAAATATATTCTCATATTCTCTACTATCATACAGAATCTGACACCCTGTACTACCATACAGAAACTGACATAAAAAATGACTATATAAATTTGTTAGAGGACAATAACTTCCTAATTCTAATATTACAAAAATAGCTTTAAGTGAGACAGTAATATTATAAAACAATGTATATAGTAAGAGTTGTTTTATAGTTATTATGGTATATCGAATTAATCGATATTCGAATTGGAATATATTAGTATTATTAAATCATAAGAAGAAACAATATTATTGTTAAAATGAAATTGATTGATCGACAAAAACTAGTTTCTCTATGAAAAACATCATGTTTTAAAAAGAAATATGTATTATATTATAAAAATAATATAATGTTACATACAGTGGCAACGCGTCTATTAAGGATGTAAGGCGTAGTCTACTTTCCTTTTAAACTGAAGCATCAGCATGCCGGCAACCGGCAGTGCGCAAGCCTTGGCAGGCCTGCGCACTGAGAGTCTGGACTGATTCTCTACCCCCTTGGATTTTACGGACTTTATAGAGATCCACGGTGTACGAGGGGGAGAGGGGAGTACGCGAAAAATGATATGCAATTTAGCTAGCCTGATCGATGAACTTTCGTAATACAGTGGCTATAATATTGACCTGTCGTTAGTCGTAGTGATTAGTGTTACTTTTAAAAACACTAATAATCTAATACTTATCACTAACACTTACGACATCTTGTAAAACTTACCATCTGAATACTTTGCGTTTATAGATGATTCCTGTCATTGTATATGACTTAAGTTTTATTTCGATTTGGATTGTTTCCGAAACTACCGAGAGATGGCGCTTGGTTAGGTTTTACTACTGTAGAACGTAACGGTATCTACAATATGTGAAGCCTCATTTGTCAAAGACATACTCGCTTACACTGTACTAACGAGACCTAAAATAAAGTCGAAACCTGTCTCCAGTTAGCGGTATCCTGAGATAGAGGACGTTTTGCATCTTCCTTGTGGTTTTCGAGCAATCCAAATCACATTATTTTTTTTCTATGTCGGAATAAAATACGATAAATTTCGCCACGTAATTCAACGCCCGTCGCGGCATATTACCAGGAGAATAGCTGTTGTGGCTTAATTTGTTTAATCCTTAATGTTTAAGGACTTACAGATGGTTACGCCTCCTTGCGACATATTGTAATTATATTTTATTTCGAACAATTTTATACCGAACATAAGAATGACCTCATTGTTCCTACATACTTCTACATATATATTCTATGTAGGCGTAATAATACAGCTCTCTGTTATTCCGTATTTTTACAGTACACTGAACTGACTCAGTTGTTGCCGGCATATGTTACCATATATTCGACAATCCTATTGTTTAGATATTCATTAATTATTACAAAATATTAATTACTGCTGTCGGTGTTGTGATTTAACAGAGTAATGGTTTATTTTGGCTTTATTTATTCTGGATTTATTATCTAGTTATAATTCGTTACATATGTTGAAAAAAACCATAAAAGAGCTCATAACCCTCTACAAATATAAAAATAAATGATGAAAATTTAGAAGATAAAATCATACCTAAGTAATTAATCAAGATAAAGGATACAAGAGTAATCAGTAATGAAATATTTGTGCACAAAATTTGACTTATGAGACATCATAAGTATTTAATGTTTATCAAAATATAATAGAAAATGAGGAACAATAAGGAGTAGAAGAAAAAAGCGCTAACTGAATGGCGATATATATTTATATTGCTAATTGGGAATGTACTGAAGAAGAGGGGAAAATAGAAAAATGCAACAAAATAACGCAACGTTATAGGAGTTGTATTCATCAATGGATAAGGTAATTAGGAGTATAATTTTTTATGAATTCATAAGAAGAAATGAAATGGCTACGTTGAATGGATATACCTATAACAAATTATGAGGAAATAATCGAATTTTTGTTAGCCGGAAAATATTAGGGTTTTTAAAATAGGTATTTAATTTAAGCGAGTAGGCATAATAAAAAATTAAAAAGTTGTCAAAGAGAAGTGTATGATTTACTTACAGAAGACTTGGCATGACATCTATGATATTCTTAAAAAATTGAACGGAGCATACAAGAATGTATAGCAGATGTGATTCCAAATAAAGGGACCTGATTAAACGTTTTGGGCTGAGAGTCTGTGAATGGGTGATCAATTGCTCTTTGTTCCTAAGTTATGTGGAAAAAAATAAAACATCGATATGTGGATTATCATCAAACTATGACGGTAGAAATATTTCAGGAATGGTTTAACTAATATTGCGTTAACCCAATCGTGAAATATTTTTACAGTGATTCTAAATATAGATGACACCCTATATCACTATGAACAGGCCGAACAAATTCTAAATGTTGCTTAAATGAATACTAGTAATTTTTATGATCGCCTAAAACTCTTTATTTAAAAAAAATAATCATTTATCACAAACTCCCAATATATTTATGCCCTATTTTAAATAAATTATTTACAGATGTACAAATTTTAGAAGGGTAGGTACATATATATCACCACTGTGCTGTTCATCTTATTTTAAATTCAATACCAATACAATTCCTTTAACAAGATCACCAAAGTGCATCAGTATTCAGTAGAAGGAAACTCCCTAGACAGTTCGCACAAATACTAGCTAAATCATTCGCCTAGAATAAGTATTGTAAAAGTGTTCGTTGTGCGAGATACACACTGAGAGAAGAGTGTATTCATATTAAAAGTATTAATTTATTTGAAACCTATACTTATCAGTAACAAGGGCTGATAGGTGTTAGTTAACTGTATGGTAGGTAAATATTAATGTATTAGTTCAAAAACAGTGAATGCAGACATGTTTATTTAGTATAAACTAAATAAACATATAATATGTTTAGTATAATGTTTCATTTGAAAGTTCACATATTTATTAATTTTTACTATAATTTATTGGTGTATGTATTTATTTTTCCAAACAAGTAACTGTTTAGTTATCACTTTAAATATCCGAAAGTGACGATTTTAATGATGTGAAAAAATCAATATTAATAATTTCTATATCAATTTATAAATAAGTTGATAATATCGGCATAAGTAACACATAAAACTGGTAAATTCCCTGTAAAAGACTCCAAGCCTGTATCTAATATTGCAGCCTCTATTCACTCATTTTTATCCAAAAACCAATGCACCTATTTTTTGTATATAATATTCACATACCTAAGTATTTTAGCGTTGTGTTCAAAATTTAGCATTGTGTGTGTATCTCTCAAAAGATAGTGGTCCGTACTTAAAATTATTATAACAGGTGTCCTGAAATGTTTTCGTCTGTTCTTTTGGATAAAACGGGATTTTTTTATCCAAAAGAACAGACGAAAACATTTCAGGACACCTGTTATAATAATTTTAAGTACGGACCACTATCTTTTGAGAGATACACACACAATGCTAAATTTTGAACACAACGCTAAAATACTTAGGTATGTGAATATTATATACAAAAAATAGGTTCTTGAAAAAAATAATCAAATTCATCGTTTTTTACTTAAATTTATAATGTAGGGAAAATTATAAATATATGAAAAATAATATCATCAAAGTACTATCCTTCATGTTGCTGTACCTTCTTGGCCATACCTAAAATTTGCTATAATTCGCAAAGTGTCATAATGGAGCTACAGCTCTATATTGCTGAAATTATTTGTCTTCTTTAATTCTACCAAAAGTTTTAATTTCTGATGAAGTAATAGTGGGTGCTACATCGTTTTTATTTTCATAAAAGTAAGGGCCAATTATGTATGTAAAATAAGGGCCAGATGTATTAATTACTGCCCATACTGTTAATTTAGGACAATGTTAAAGAATTTTGATGGTTCTCTTGAGGGTTTTATATAGACCGGTAACGTCAACTTTGTTTATTTCTTTATTATTTTTTATTGTATTATATCTACGTAAATGGAAACGTGTCTTGTCGGTGAATAGGATGTTATAAAAAATTTAAAAGTTTTCGAATAATTCTTGCTAAGTGGATCGAATTGGAAAATCCTAAAACTTCAAAGCTTCAGTTCAATCTTAGAAGGATGAAAGTTCAAATTCTTTGCAGGATGTAATGGACAGTGGTTTTCAAAATATTTAAGGCGGCTGCATGTTTTCATACAAAACGAGATATACGTTTCACTATAGAACATGCTCAACATTTTCGACACTTCTTGCTTTTCTGGGTCGACCCATAGATTTTTGATTAATAGTTCTGCTTACTCATTTAAATTTAGCGACCCATTATTTGACTAATTTTACTGAAGAAGCTTGACTAATGTCGTGAAGGAGGTAGTACGCTCGATACAGGGAACGAACTATTATAAGAGAACTATAGTTCTCTTAAAAACTTCTAACACACATGGTACGTTACTCACTAGTGAAACGATCTATTGCATTTTGAAGGCTTGGTTTCTAGCAAATACATGCGCGTTCACATTTACCACTACTCTTTCTGAGATGTTCAACAAATTAGGAAAACATTTAAGATATAATTATTTTTCTAATGTATCCGGAAACCCAGTTGTTTGTAATAATAAATTGCTTCCAAAGTATTAACTTTATTGATTATTCATCCATCAAAGGATAATAGTCCGTAGACAAAATTATTATATTTAAAACAGACATAATTAAATCATCTGAGGGTATCTGGAAACCCAGATTTTTTCGATTATTGAGTTATTTCTAAATTATTACCTTTACTATTTTCTGCGGTATTAACAAAATAAACAAATACAAAACCAATATTTTCTTTGAATTATAATACACAAAACCGTGAATATCGTACAACGATGAAGCTGACAATTTAACCTTTACGGAAGTACAGCACACAATGTAAGTGTAACTTTACTAGCTAACAAAGAAGTAAACACTAATTTTTCAAAATATTATATACAAAATTCCATACATAATACAAAAGTTACTCTTTTTTGTTTAACCCTGTGCCATAAAGGGTGCGGGGCTTCTTCATTTACTTAATTTTGAATCGCGATAGCATCTATTGTAATGCATGCCAATCACACTTACAATTACTGTAAGTTGATGGTACTTTGATAAAACCGAAACAGCTGTTCTATGTGTATTATATTTCAAGAAAATGATACTTATATTTTTAAGTAAAATCAAATAAATTGTTTCAAAGATTAATGTGAATATGGTGAGATTTTCTCGCAGTAGACTATTTGACTCACCAGGCCTGTGTTCTGCAGAATACGTGGAACACGGGCAGTCACGCTGAGGTATCGTGTAACTACTTACAGTCAATTTACTTCACATCAACTTCAGGTTGAACAGATTATCTATATGTATATCCTGTATAATAATGTTAATAAATACATTTGAACTTATGTCTACAGAACTAATTGAAATTAAAATTTTACTGAATTAAACTATTTCAGTTTTTTATTTCTAATATTACTAAGTGCTGTCAGTTAAATAAGTCATAATAGAAGAATGCAACCATTTTAAATTTAAGGATTCAAATATTATTGTCTTGCGCGAATTCAAAAAATAGAAAGAATAATTCGTTATATATAGGAAAATATCCTGACCTTACATTGTATGCACTTGTATTAATATGAAACTTATATGATGAATTACACCATTTATACAGCATGTTATAAATATCCGTCCACAATTTCTTGTTCCAAATATGTATATGTACAATGCAGTTGTTTTGCTTTGTTTGCCCTTGCATATCATCAACAAACCATTGGTGGATCGGTTAAACTCGATATGATCAAAGGAGTATATCGATTTTGTATTGAAGACAACAAAGATTGTCTTGAATATCCTGTTTTGCCTCAGGGACTTGTTAGTTTACTAGCAAGTACGAGTATGCAAGCCCGAGGTACCTGAGTTCCCCCTGCGATAAAGGAGACCCCAACTCACGATTTCTTTAAGATTCTTGGAAATCCTCCTAAACCTTTCCTTATATAACCTTTATACTGTATGTAAGGATTTACCGTAGTCAAAAGTTCTTCTCTAGCTGTGTTAAGAGTATTATATAGATCGATTTTGTAAATCCATCAGTCTTCCACATCCTTACTTTCAAGTGATCGACTCTCCCCCTTTGCGTTGTTGCTAGTACTCACTGATTGAAGACGAGAATTTAGGTTATACCTCTTTTGTTATGTTACCCATGTCAGAAGTAGGGGTACATCCCCAAACAGTGCAAATCAAATCAGTTATACATATGTATGTGGGCACCATTTACATGACGACGACCCTTGTCCTAATACCACGTAGTAAGTTTAAAGCAGTGCAGTTGTGTAAATCTCAGAATTATCCTACATAAGGAAGAGAAAGTCAGATCCAAACTGTTAAGTACAATGAACGAATGAGCTGTAAAGAGGTAAATAAGTGTACTTCGTCATCGACTGCTTCTAATCGGATGATCAGGGAGTAAACTCAATCTTCCATCTATTGACGTTACTAAGCTCATGCCACGAAAGCTTAGATCGGCAATTACAGAGATAAGTTAACATATACTTGCTTCAAAGTTGTTTAAATATAGTCGTACTGGTTTTGAGTGTTTCTTTTAAGAGGGTACACACTTCTTCACATCCATTAGACTGCCTTTGACAATCAGATATGGAATGAGTGTGCCTCGAAGTCGTTAGTCGTCGCTTATTATAAGTAATTTGAGAGTCAAGACAGTCAACCGAGAAGGGAATTGGCGTTTAAAAAAAGGAAACGTGGCTGATTGGAAGGCCGATGACTGAAAAGAAAAAGGCGGAGAAAACATAAATCTATTCCATGTCACTGCCGACGCCACAAGAGGAGCTACTCCTAATCTACTGCTTTGGGGTTAGGGATATATTATTTGCCTAACATATAATAGATAAGAGACTTAAGGTGTTTCATTTTATCCGAGGAATGGAATGTCTTCTTCAGAAACCTTGCTTTATCTACATTCTGCCAGTCCACTAATATATGTGGCAGTCAGTGGCCATCCATTCCAGTTGTATCCGCGGTAGCCGTTGTTTGATTATTATTGAGGACTTGTGCGCTCAGTCAGTATACATCACTGCTAGCCATCGTGTGTTAGTTTTTGTCTTCCCATTTGGATTTTGTCTTATTATATATTAAAAATTGTATATTATTATTTATTTACTATTTAATGATTATTTAATTACCATAGTATATCGCTTAGTCGTTAGTACTTTCTATACTAATTGTTTCATTATCGATCGATTTTGCTTAAAATGTAGTCTAATTGGAATAAAAAAGGATATGACGAAATGGCAAAGAGGCTAATGATAACAATCGACGTCGCCAATCCTTAAGAAAACAGAATCGTGCTTATATTTCTATATCGAATAATTCTGTTATTTTAACTTATGTAGCTACTACTATTTTCATGTAGTTTACATGTCATGGTATTCACATGTCATTTGTATTGCACCTTAGTAGATCTTTTGGTAGACCCTCTGGTTACATATTTTGATTTAGTAAGGTAACCAGTTATCTTAAGTTTTTTTTATAAACTGATGCATCATAGACTATTAATGTCTGTAACAAAGTTTCGTCATTAACCAAAATGTAACAATCACAATGATTATAACTATTGAGCAAACTTTATTAACATCATCTATAAGTGGTTAGTATATCTGTTCTACTTTATTGCTTGCTTTTGTTTTGATATTATCATTAAAACTAAAATGGAATTAGTGGTTTCACAAGCTATTTTAGCTGTTGAAATTAACAAATATAATACATAATATTCCATGATTCGTATATAATAGCTATAGTTTCTAATGGAATTAAAAATATAAAAATTGGCAATATAGAGTATCATCTTTTGATAGATCAAAATTTCTAATATAAGTTTTATTACAAGAAAATAGAGTAAACTCTTTGTTAATTACTTTTTATCTTAATTTCTTCGCTTAGAATCTGAACAGTAGGGATTAGAAAAATATTAACAGCAGGAATTTTCGTCCAATATTTTTTTTATTATTTTCCCTTGATTCCTTTGGATTCAGAATAAATAACGCAAAATAATTCCTTTGGGTTTCTAACTTATAATATAACCTATGTAAGTTATATTATGAGGTTAGGAATAGTTATCCAGTTAATATGTTCTATTTAATTTCTTTATGTAGATATTTCTTTATATCAAGAAGAAAGAAATAATGACAATACTTCAACAAGTAGTAGTTCTCATTTAAAAAAGTATTCGATGACATTATAATTCAAATATGGACCATTCTCTAAGTTAGTTCTCATTCACAATCAATGTAGTGTAGGTCAATGCATTCAAATATGCACAAGTATGAACATGACCTATTACACATCAGTTTACAATAAAATTGACGTCGATGTGAATAGTAGAACGAATCTTCCACGTTATAGTAGATTGTATCCGATATTCAAAGAGTATTAGTTAAAACGTTAGAGAGATTTACACATTCATTAAGAATTGTGTAGTTGTGGGCAAACAAGGCCAGATGGTAGGATGGATAATAAAGGTGGAGGTGATATGCAAAATGTGTCGACGAGATATAATGAATGCATTGCTATATTGAAAACTCTTCTAGAACGATAAACTACACGGCTCTTTAATACCATAGTAAATCAATATGCGGAATTTGTTAAATATGTATCTCGCTTCTCACAGAAAACTTCACCGAACAGATATAGAATGCAGTCTCCCAAGATCTGTGTATATTAAAAAAGCATCTACATCTACGCAGACAGTGATTGAGAGTATTTTTGAACTGGCCTGCGAACGAAACTAGAGCACAGAAGAATACTAATAATATCTTTCTGATGATGGCAAACTATATTTTTTGCTGCAGAACTATGAGTATCAACCAGATTTATTTTCTAGATAATAATCTTCTGGGCTATGACTATCTTCAAGTTTTATCACTCATTAAATGGTAACTAGTTCTCGAATTGAATAGATTTCGTCACATAAGTTCACTGTTCAAAGGATCAAAGGATATTTTAGGAGGAACAAACTCTAAGGAGAAGGTTCAGCAACAGGCTTCATACTTGTAGCTATGTGTAAAATTAATTACTGTTACGTATCTGATGTAACTGTTCATTCTGCTTCAAGAAGAAATTGTGCAATATTTTATAGATACACTGTATATTATTTATGTCTCTATTGAAATATGGTAACACTAACTTATCAGTTCATTTATTGTATACATGTATATAGCACAATTTACCTGTAATTAGAATAAATATATATGTATTAATAATATATGCAAGTATAATTAGAGTATTGGCAGAACATTTGTTAAACAAAATGTACAATCTGGTCCACACAATACAGACCCCTTCTATTTTGTTAATTTTATTTTTGTTTATTATATTTTAACAGAGGAAATGGGATTAGAACTACTACTACATATACATAAGATCTCATCAGGTCTACAAGAAGTGCCTCTCAATAACTTAATGTATCTAAAAACAACAAGAACAGAGTTCTTCAAAAAATTAATAAGGGGTTATCCAATTTGGGTTTCGGAAAGTAAATTTAAAAAAAACACACAAATAATTCAGATTTTGTTGAAATTTTTATAAAGCGTTTAGTATTATCTCCATCCATGAATTATTTCCCGATAGTTATTTAGGACGTAAAGAATTTTATGAGAAAATATTGAAGAGGATTAAAGGAAATCCTAATTCTTTTATCTTCATAATGTGGAAGATTGAATCTTTGATTTCCTGAGTGGTAATTTTGAATACAAAAAAGAGTAAATATTTTGGTGGTCTATGGAGAATCCGTATACTGTTCGCGAAATAAAAATATAAGGACGTCAAAGTGTAAATTTTTAATGTGACGTACCTAAAAATGTAACTATTAGGCCTACATTTACCGACAATATTGTTGACGACTGCACAAAATTACAGAAATTTATTAAACGATGATTATTTTAATAAACTATCAGGTAATTTCTTCGTTAGTCATAAAGTAAATCTAATTTAGGACTATGATGGAACTTCGGCACATAGTTCACGTTTGATTGTTTGGCGTTAATTTCATTATATTCTTTGTATCCTACATTCTGTAGAATTTTGAAAAGGAAAGAAATATGGTATGGAAACACCGAACGTAGAGTACCAACGAAACTCCATTATAGAGGGGATTAACCATACGAACAACCAAGAAATAGTTTTTTCAAGTGTTCGTCGTTATTCTATTAAAAGGTGTAATATTTGTGACAAATAAGGAGGGTGATAGAAAATGCATGTTAAACAAGTCAGAGCTGCGCTTGTTTATTGTTTTTACTTATTGCTGTAAATTTTTTATTTGTCGTTTAATATTATAGTTAATTTATTATATTGTTTAGTTGTAATATTGTAACTAATTAAGTGTTTAAAAACAAATATCTCGAAAACTGTTAAATATAACCTCAAAGAGAGATATATGGGATGTTCTTAAAAAGAGGTTGTTTTTCGTTATACCCTGTGCATGCTTTAGGACATTAAATTTTAACATTGAAATCAAAATTTACAAGAGAAACTACATAGATTTAATTGTTTAAACGTAAGGATCCTATTAAGAAATGATAAAATAGGAAAGGAGTCAGTCAAACATGGACCGCGGTGTACAATAATTAACAATCACATATATATCTGAATAATTGATATTTGCTTTACCTCTGATTTATAATAATGTGAAATAAGACACAAATTATACCGAGGTAATTTCTGGAAAATTATAGATAAATGAGAAATTGTAATGACTCTGCAAAGATGTTCAAACACTCATATACTTTTTCCTAAACCAGGAAGTATAATAGGATTAAAAGTTTCCATGTTTTCCGCTGCAAATGATATAAAAGGAACATCAGTTAAATTTAATGAAATGCTGTAGCACGTTCTATAATTACCTCTTGAACAAAAATTTGATAGCGGGCAGTCGTCATCTTCGTATAAAAACCGTTCTCGTTTCCCGCCCTCTAATACTTTAACAGCCTTTTAAATAAGCGTAAAAAATGGATATATTACCAGGCTTTATGACCCAAGTTATTTCGGTTATTCTTTCGAAGCTTACGATTAATTAGGTTGCTGTAATGATGGGCATTATCTCACATTTTCTTTTACTGTAATTATAAAACAGCACAACCGAGAAAATGTATTATACTTTATCACTGTAACCTACGTGTTTTGCTAAAGAAACGAATCCAACTGTGGGTTTAAATTTATTTCTAAATACAGCACTAGTAAGTTACTTTCCACTAAGGGCTATATCGCTTAAGGGAAAAGCCCGAAAATGAAAAATATGTATATTTTAGAGATATAACTTAAATATATAAACTTAATGATATATAATATTTATGCTATCAAAGAATTTTTATAGGTGTTATAGGTGGTCCTGACGCGCCACCGAATAGCACAAAAATATTTTAATGAAAATTGTAGTGCTTACAAAGTACTAACCAATGACATCCTCATAAATATCTTTATACGAGAGAGATAGAGGTGACTACCCCGAGAAATGTATTTCTCGATTGATTTTACTATTATCAGATCTCGTAATATTTCTCTGCTACAACTTTCATTAAAATGTTTGTTTTTAAATTATGTACGATTACTGAAATATAGCTTCATATATAAAACCTTAAAACAAATCATATAACCGTGTTACAGATTGTTTAATGGCACAAATACAATAAATATCGTTGAGTTTACCTATCCGATGTATATATTGCCTCATAAGCAACTTTTTTTTTATATTTATGGTATGCGTGCTTTCCTTACTAATGCAAGATATTGTCTTTGCGACATGGTCAGTATTAACAATCGTATGGTTTTAATGTTGAAGTGTATATCTAGAAATTAATCGAGGAAGCAGTTACTCTATGGTAGTTCATATTCACGACGAAAATGAGTAAAACAACTACTAAGTTTTATACCACTATATTTTCACAGAAACGTGACTGCAGTTTCAACAATTTTTATGTCATTTTCAAACGATGATTTAACTAAGAACAAAATACAAACATTCTGTTCTTATAATATATACTATCCAAATACAGAGACTAACTGTTATGAAAATTAACAGGTAGTTAAGGTTTACAAGAAAACCTGTTTTATACATGGTGCAATCCCGACCATCAAATTGTGGGAATTTCCATGAATATTATTAAGAACTATTATACAGGGGGTTAATTAATTTAGTTACAGTAAAAAGAGGAGAATATAGTATATCTACTTGATCATTTAACAAGCTAAAATTATCACTATGGTTGTATTTATAGATTTCTGCTGCTTCTAACCAATTAAGTTTTAAACATAATATGAAAATTCTACACTATCCTAGCAAAGGTTTATGTCGAAATTGTCGAAATTTGCAGTCACGTTTCTGTGAAAATATAGTGGTATAAAGCTTAGTAGTTGTTTTACTCATTTCCGTTGTGAAGTGTATATCTCTTTAACACTTAATAGTATTCACAACAAATACTTGTGACTTTATTGTACAGCTCACAACATTTGCAACAAGAAAAAGGTTTCACGCAGTAATTTGTTCTATGTTTTTTGTAGGGTACTAATACGTTAAATTTGCTTCCCTTGCTCTTAGTAGTACTTATTTTACGTGAAATAAATGGGCGGTACCGAAGATAGTCCAGTCGACTCAATCTTAAAGCGCGCATAATTTCTTGTTCGATCGTGCCCCCTCCACGAGTATCAGAATATTTGTAGAGTTACTATAACTTAGCTAATAGCGAATGTGATTTTTTTAAAGCGTCTACTCGGAGAGAAACGTTTGGAGATGCTTTACCAGATATGCTTTTACTCCCTCAATTACTCGTCACAATATAAGGTACTTGGTTCGAAGCTGCAGTTGGTTATGATAAACATTTAGAGGAACTAAAATATGTTATCTTTAAGTTTGATCCTAACGAAATCAATGTAATACAGGTGCAGGACTTACTACAACTACCAAGGATACGAGATGATGTCCGTTACATTAATAGTAAATACTCCATCTTAATTACTACAATAAGAAACTAAAAACATACATATTATCGTTATAAGAACAGTTTATAGTATTAGATCCTGTTAAACAACAAATAAATAAGCACAGGTACGTGAAGTCAGTACTGTCATTAAAAAAGAACTGCAAGATGTGTTCGCGTACGAAAAATCCTGATTACAGTCGTTTTGAACACATGTGTTAATTTCAAAATTGTATTAATCAAGAGTTACCTACTACTTTACTAATATATAGTCTACATACAGGGTGAGTTGGGAGGAACGGACCAAACTCCATAAGTGTATTGTACGCGTGAAAATAATGTAAAAAAACTCAAATGTTGTTATCCGATTTCTCTTTCTTTTCAAGTTATAGCGTAACTAAAAGTGTTTATCTAGTATGCCATGTTCGAGTTTCAAAAACATTTGATAACTTTGTTGTTTTGATAATGTGCCAGTGTATTGTGACAGTGATTTAAGGTTTATTTTGGAGTTTGAACGATTAAAGTATTAAAAAATTCCACATATTTATTCAAATTTAGAATATGCAAATATTGTGTTTGCTTATAGTTTTTGTAATGGAATTGCTAGAGCTGCTGTTGAAGAATATCGTCAATGGTTTGCATATCACAGACATCCTAATAAAAATGTATTTATCAGAGTTTTCAACAAACTGTGCGAGACCGGAAAGCTTCTTAGTGTTAACGTAACATTTGAACGAGCTACTCGACAGGACTTAGAAGAGGTACAGGATGTAGTCGCAGAAGATGCAACTACCAGCTCACGAAAACTTAGTATTTAATTGGGCATTCCACAAACAAGAGTAATAAACACAGACCACCAGTAAGGCTTATATTCATATCACGTACAGAGAGTACAGCACCTACAACCGGAAGATTATCCTAAACGTATGGAATTTTGTCGGCGGATATAATCCTCATGTTATATCGCGCATACATTTTACAGACGAAGCAACATGTACCCGTGACAAAATTAATAATACTCACAACTGTCATGTATGATCAGATGAAAATCCCCACGCAACAGTCGAAAGTAACTTTCAACATAAGTTTTCGGTAAACATGTGGGGTGGTGTGGTATGGTCGATGGCTATTTAATTGGCCCTTTCATTTTGGAGAATCGCCTCATATGAGACAACTACTTAATTTTTTTACAAAATTAATTACACGAACTACTAGAGGATGTTACTTTAAACATCAGAATGCAAATATACTACCACAATATGGATCTTCTGCACATTTCACTCGTCAAGTCAAGCAACATTTGGACGAAAGATTTCCAGGGCGTTAGATTGGTCGCGGTGGTCCCACTAGTTTCTGTCCAAGATCTCCAGATCCCACAGCACTAGATTATTGTTTATGGGGCTGGTTCAAATATGAAGTGTATAAAGTAAAAGTGGACACTCAATCAGGAGAACCACAGGCGCCCTTCGTAGAAGGAGTCGAAAATGTTTAGAGGTGAATAGCGGTATTTTTGAACATATATAATGCCCTGATTACCAAAACTTTAATGTGTGAAAATTTGTTTATTTTTAACTATGCTATAACTTGAAAACAAATAAAAATCAGATAACAAAATTTGAGTTTTTTTACATTATTTTCACGCGTACAATACACTCCTGGAGTTTCGTCCTTTTCGCCCGACTCACCCTGTATAGTTAACTTCTCATACTGTCCAGACGATTTAGTCCATCCGTTAATAGTATTTCCTCCAACAGGGATATTTTCGTACCATCTATCGGTTTCCATTTTCCAATGTTGATTTGGTTTTAAGAACAGGCGTGGTGAGATAATGTGTTCGCCTCGTTTTGATATCAGTTTATGAAAAAGGCGTACAGGGCAGTTTTGACTTTCACTATTGGTAATCAACCATTTACTATTTGTACAGATTTTTGAACCGCCTTGGCCAGTTTTACTGAATACCCGATTATATTTAATGCGATTTGTTGGACAGCCTTCGTTATTTTTCTCGATTTGAAAAAATCCAACAGACAGGCAACTGCCTCGCCTCCTCTCCACGCTAATTCTACAGCAACAATATGAGAAAATTTACGCATAAGACCTTTAGGGGTATTTTCGTCCGAGAACAATATTATTTGGTTTATTTTAGACAAACTTAATGAAACTGAACTGGTCTTACGTTTACATGGATCTGCTTGCAGTTTCTTTCTGGTTTCATCGCGGGCATCTCAGGCAGGTTTAAATACTAAGCTCTTAAATACGTCAATCATAATCATATAGTCATTATAGTACTTTTCTTGCAAAAGTTTGCACGAAACTTTCCACATAGTTTTTACTGTTGTTTCTTTGAATTCTGTTCCATTTCTCTTCCTCATAATGACCGCCCAATCTTTCAGTATCAATGCCAGTTCTTCTACGCTTCTATGCTCATTTAATTCATATATACTCCATAAATAACTCCATAAATATTCCCCATGTGTATTTGTGACTTTTTGTGGTATTTATTGGAATTCTTTCTTTGATTAGTTCGTTTATAGATTGAGAATTGGCATTGCCAAAACGTGACATTTTGAAATTTATTTGGCAGTTATTATGAAGTTGTAAAATTTAAATAATTTTGTTGTCATAGTGGTTGAAAGTTTCCCTGGATAGTGTTATGAGTGTAATGTTAAAATGGTTGAGTGATTTGTATCACATGACAAGAAATAACGGAATTTAATTGGTTGTTATAACTGTAAAAAAATTTTCATTAAAAGAAATGCAAGATGAGTTCACGGACGCAAAATCCTGATTACAGTCATTTTGAACACCTATGTTAATTTAAAAATTGTATTAATCAAGAGTTACCTCCTACTTTACTAATATATAGCTTATATATAGTTAACTTCTCGTACTGTCCTTTAATGACAGTAAATGTTATGAGGAATTTTTCATTGCGAAAACTACTCTTAAGTCATAGAAGTTGAAGCTTTACTTCAGAAAACTTTAGTGAAAAATATCTAGTGATAATCTTTCATTATCGGCACAGTTTTCTCCATGGAAGTCAGAAACCAAAACCGACTGACACATGTAATGGTAAGTTCTCTTGTTTGTATATTTCTTTTCTTGTTGATCTGTTGTTGTTCAAGTATTAATATATTCAAATTGATTGTTATTCAAATATTTATTATTGTATTATGATGCATTTTCTGTGAACTATCGTTATGTAATAATAGTGACCTATGTTCGACTCTGTTGTGGATCGCTGGAATAGACTTTTTAATAATTACTTCATTTTAGTCCGTTCTTCAAGTTTTGCAACAGATTTGATTCACGGTTGAAATAAACAATTTATAGCTATCTGAGATGTAAATATATTTCTAAAGAACCAATATATTTCTCCTGATTCATACATATTATTAATGTTTATAATTCTTTGACAGATTTTCGTCGTATCACTATTGAACGAGCAGTGTACATATATAAAATACGTTTGTAACATATTAATGAATCCTTAACACTAACTTAGTTTTGCACAAAACACTATACACTACACTCAACGCGAGTTTCACAAACAAAGTTGGCATTATCTGGATATGATTAACACTTAAAATCAGTTTTAATTATCTCCAAGTGATGCCAACTTTGTTGGCGAAACACGCGTCGAGTATACTGTATAGTATTTTGGTGCTTTGCGGAAAACTAAGTTAGTGTTATGTTCACACCAAAGGTTCCAACCTACTCCAGAATAAATCCTTATTATCTGTTTCATATATCAATTAATTTTAGATCAGTCCAATCTACTCGTACGTAACAACTACACATGAATTTCTTCCCTAAATTTATGATGGATAGTCTTTAAAAATATTAGTGCAAACAATGGAAACTAATTTTCTAGATGCTAGGTAGAATTCATGAAATAGTTTTAGATTGGTATATAATCAGTAATGACAATTGGAAATAACATTTAAAATAAAGAAAACATTCGTCGTAAAAACAACCTTTGAATAATCGTTAATTGGATTATTAATTGTGGTCATTTCTTGAAATCGCGAATTTCAAGAAATGACCCTAATTTTAATACCAACTTAATTTCGATTGAATAACACTTATGGGTCCTTAAAGTTCACTTGTTGGCGTAATTTCATGCAGGAATCAATATCCATAGATTCAGTGGATCCCGTTTCTTATTCAGTAAATTCAGTGTTGTAAACTCAGATAGCCGAACTCTTGCTTCTAACTTCAATACATACTTTACTCTAATTCAACATTTTCAGTAAATAAATCGCAGGCATTGTTTCCAAAAAAGAACAGAACTAATATTTTTCTTAATATAGTTAGCCATAATATTTTGTATAATAATAATTGCTGGTTTGAGATGAATCTCATACAAATATGCTTCTATATACTAGTTTACACAAACGCTAAAATTTGTATATTTACAATGAGTATGCATATATATGGTTATATCTGAAATATTCTTACATTGAAAATTAAATTAATTGGTACAATCTTACATTAAACGTACATTAGCACTATCGTTATTATGCCATACAATATTTAGCAATACCCCGCATAACGATTGATGCCGATATAAAGGTTCGTTATTTATATAAAGTTTAGAATAAAGTTTAGAATATATCAATTTATGAGTTTATTTTCTTATTTAAAAGTGACTTTACAAAAGTTTTCTTATTTAAAAGGGGATTTTACATGTTTAATTCGTTTGGGATTAAATAGAATTAGATAAAACTATAAAATTGAAATAGTAAAACTTACTGTTTCAGGATATGTCTCCATAAAAAAATAAATTAACGTTGACGATGTTTTCTTTAACAAATTGCTTTAAACTGTAAAAGTATCTATTTCGTTTTCAGCTACACATAAGACTTAAGTTCAAGACATAACTATCGATGTTCTATATATTCTACAAATACACACCCACTAAAGTAAAAAGCCAGACCGAATACTAAAAGATAATATTGCTCTTATTAATATTTTCAACTTTTTTTTATTTTATTTTAATTTAGAAAAATATATCTACTTTTATATTTATATTTATTTAATTATATCCTTATTCGTAATAGTTCCTTTGTTTCAAATTTTCAGGTTTCGTTTCCCTATTTTCTTATTATGTATAAACTTTTATTTATTTGTTAAAGTTGTTTTTTTCCTATCATTTCTAATATGATATGTACTGTAGGCAAACTTTAGATATGTTACCATTCTAATATAAATAACATAGAAGTAAGAATTGATTTTTAATTAGAGTGGGGCTTCGGAATGGCTAAAAAACACAGGTCCTTACGCAAACCGTGTGAGGAAATATTTTCTACAGCCTCAAATACTCATAAGTACAAAAACATATACTAATATATTTCATATAAATAAAATAAAACTTGTATTAAATAACTATTTGCTTTATTTAAAATTTAAGGACACATGTATTAAATTGATAAATTGGTATTATAATCTATAATAAAATCCATATGCCCCACTTGGTGTGTTTTTTGTCATGAGATTTCCACCCTAGTCGTTTTAAACGTATATCACATTTTGTGATTCAAATAAGTAGGGGTTTGACCAATAATAATTTACTAAATGGAAGCGTAATTTGTATTCTATGTTCGATAAATATTTTATGCAGTCTACGGTAAACATGCACAAATAAATAACACGTGGATCATACGTGTGCACTAGCATGTTCAGTATACATATTATATACACGTGCTATGAATTTACAAACAGAAATGTGAATCTGAAATATAATCAGTTTAATTTAATGTAGTATACAGATTTTTTTATTGTATTATAATTCATATTAATATCTTTAGAATTGATAAAACAGAAATGATTGCTTTCATGTAAATAAAAGAATAACCTGATTCACTAACAGAACTAAGTAATAATGTTAGTCATTAGCATATGCCTCTAATGAGCCAATTGCTTCCTATGCATTTAGTAATAATAAATAAGGATACAAAGGAAACTAAATTAGATAACTTATTTTGGACATAAACATTATCCAAAAAAATTGTCTGAGATTAATCCCTGGTAACAACTTAACTTATATTAAACTCTCAATATTTCTAATATCAGCGTGTTTCAATAGTTTCAGCGTGAAAATAGACTTCAATAGGATAAAATAAATTATAAATAATATTAGGACATTAAATATTATTTATCGCATAATATGAATATATTCAATTATAATATATCATAGAGTTGATTTTTTATTTAAAACTTACTACAGCGTATGAATGAAGTTTACTTGAGAATATATAATATATTATATATTTTATATCGTGGTCGATAAAAATCAATTTTTAAAAACAATTTATTTTTGAAATACACAATTGAACGTTTTGTTATAAAGAATTTAAAATTACAATAATATTAAGTGAGTACCGGAGGTTTGAAATGAGTTATGCTAGTTTGTCGGATACTATGCCGGTCTGCCGGATACTAACTTCTGGTCGCACGCTTTCGCCTATATAAACTGTCATGTGCTGACTCTGCATGGGAATGGCTTTAGCCATGAGTATTCTTAGAAGGTAGGCGTGAGTTGCTGACCATAAGCAAGTCTTTGTTTTTGAGAATTAGATAAGTCACGAATAGTATCAAGTAACTATGAGAAACAACTGATAAGAAAAAGCAAAGATTGTGTTACTTGAGATATGATACAATGTAGATGGTACCTAACTGAAATTATTCTAAGTCTAAAATGTATACAATTAAATATTTTATATAACAACTTCCCCCTTATAGAAAAGTTGGTGGTATACAGCAACTTTTGGATAAGCAGAAAGTTCGAAAAATATGAATGTTGCTATTAAGTGCAACATAAATGCAATAAGCAATATAATAATATAAGGTAAAATTGTAGTAAAATCAAGTGAACAAAATAAAATAATAATAATCACATAAGTCCAGTTCACTTGAACACTAGTCACAGAATATAAAATGTTAAAGTTCCAAAATCACTATAAAGTCTCAATTTAGTTCAGTATCTTCTGGGGAACTGTCTGTTGGTCTGATAGCGGGCCTTCTTCTTGAAATAAAGTTGGTGAGTCGTCCAACGGGTTTTGATTGTCCAGGAGGCGGTGGAGGTAAATTTGACGTTAGGGAAATAGCAAGTCTTCTTCTTCTTCTGCATTTGCATGTGAAGTATAGGATGACGAGAAGAATTATGACAGTAATTATGAAATAGGTAAACCAAGAAATATGTTTCGTGACAAAAGGTTCGTTGATTAAATCATCAAGGGTTTTGGAATATTCATCTAATTTGTGCTTTGCAACTTCAAGGTCTTCAACGTTGAGATTGTTTAATTTTAAAGGCTTTAATTTTGGAATTTGCAGATCGTTAGGAATGTTGTCACAACAGTTGTAAGGGATTATAATAGGGTGAGAATCATCATGAGTTACAGTAGTGTCTCTAGAGCTTGCTTGGACTTTGGTAACACCAACAAAAGCACTACAATAAGGTTGTAACTTGAGAATAGAATTTTTGAAAATGACTTCAGTTTTAGAATTTCGGTTTTGACATGAGATGGTTATTTGAAGGGGTTCAGAATTGATTATAAGCCAAGTGTTGTCTTCTAGATTGTGAACTTTGTATCCTTCTGCAAATATTAAAGATGTCTGGCAATTTTCCGGAAGGGTCCTGGTGTTCTTCAGAATTTTAGCTTCGCAGATGGCGTTGTCATCAATGGGGTAGGCGAACAAATTTGAACACAGTTTTTGTCCAAAGACGAGTGGTTTGCATCCGTCGAGATTTGACATAGGAATGTACATTATAGAATCGTCGTCTCGCGCAACATATTTTTAATTGGTTGACAAAACATGATATAAACCAGTCCTATTATTGAGGATAGGCATTGGGAATAATTGGAATAAGGAAAATCTTTGTTGATCAATAAGAGGAATTTTTAGAACAAATATTAAATCTGAATCGGTTTGAAATGCTGATAGTTCTATGATATCTAGATATCTACCAACATCAGATAATTTTATTGGAAGTGGTAAATTATTTTGATGCAAGTTTTGAGATATCTCCTGTAATGCGGATATCAGATCTCTAGGATTTATAATAGAAGTATGAATGATTTTTAGACGCGCGAATGTAATTGAATTTAATATGTCATTTAATTGATCCTCAATGTACAAGTAGCTTTCCATTAATATTTCACATTTTCCTAGGAATCTTAATTTTACTTCGAAAATTTTGAGTTTCTCTTTAGTTCTGTAAATTGTCTCAGATATTAATTTAATGTCTCTGTTAAATATTTCTTCGTCTAGTTGTAATTTTTGAATAGTTGTGTTGAAATTCTTTATTACCGATGTTGTTACGGATATTTGATTTTTTAATAAATTTTCAATTTGATGTTCGTCTGTAATTAATTTGTTAATACTGTTTGTGTAATATTCGCCATCTTCTGCGTCTAAATTTCCTGTGATTAAATTTAATTTTCAAAATAGGGTTTCATTCGGTCAAAATTTACTTTAGTTGTTTGATTCGTTTGAGAGTTTAATAGGATTGCAGAATTATTTCTTAGAAGTATTTCTTGAATTTCGAAGGGACCGTTAAATTTATTGCTAAGTTTATTTTTGATCTGTGACTCTTTCACGTAGACCTTGTCTCCGACTTTAAATTCGTATTGATTTTCGGGGACATTTTTGTCAAACCTAGTTTTTGATTTCTGCTTAGACAGTATGGTTTTTTCACGGGCAATTTTGTAGTAGTGAGAAATTCTGTTATTGAGGTCTCTGATATATTTTGAAATTAACTGGTTTTCATTATATAATTTTTCTGGAGGTCGGCTGGAAGTATGACCGAAAATTAATTCGTATGGGGAGAATCCATGGGTTTTGTTGACGGAATTGTTGTAGCATATTACAGCATATGGGAGTACTGTTAGAGGGTGTTCGTGAGGGTTTTCTGTTTTATTTATTCTAATCATCTCTAATAAGGTTGCGTGGAAACGTTCAACCGATCCGTTGGATTGCGGATGATTAACACTGGAATACGTCAGTTTAATGTCATAGAGGGTACAAAGATCTCTAAGCAGGGTGTTGTCGAATTCCTTTCCATAGTCGCAGTGAATGCGAAGGGGTGTGCCAAAGTGTTGGAAGTAAACAAGTAAAGTATTTACTGTCGATCGTGCGGTTTTTTCTTCAAGCGGGTATGCTTGAGTAAATTTAGTTAATTCGTCTCTGATGGTCAAAACATAATTCCTAGTGGGGACTTCTAGAATGTCAATGTTAATTCGTTCAAACGGTGTTTTCGGGGTTTCCGTAATTACTAGAGGACTACTTAAATTTTTTCTCAAAATTTTTGTTTTTTGGCATGTCTCGCAATTTTGAATGTATTTTTCGACATCTTTTAGTAAACCGAGCCAATTATATTTTTCTTTGGTTCGTCTAATGGTTTCATTGATTCCTCGATGAAGGTTAGATTTTCCTGAATGGTGTTGATCAATTATAATTGGTATTTGGTCATCGTCAGGTCGTTTGACTAAATTTTGACAAATAGTAAGTTTTATGTCTTTACCTGAATAAATATAGGAAAACATTTCTAAAGTTGGTAGGTCTAAATTATTTTCAATATAATAATTTTTTGTTTCTTCAAAATTGTCTTGTCCTCTGAATAAAGTGATAAAAAGAGTTTCTATTATACTATCAGGTTCAAATGGTAAAAGAATTATATAGTATTTACGATTTTTAACGGATTTACTAGAGACTATGTTAATTTTGTTATTCATAAAATCGGGTTGCTCTTCGAGTATATCCTCGATAATTTTATAGTGTAAATCTGCTAATTTATCTTTTTGAAAGAATGTAACAATATCTTTATGTTTTTTATCTAATAACTGATTATTAGTAAATTAGATTTTGTTGTAATCTATTAGGGATTGAGTTTTATACAAGTTTACGAAATTTTGGAGTTCTTCTACAATTGTCTCAGGGGATTCGTCAGTACTGATAGATTCGTTATCGTCATTATCAGAATTTGAATTTAAAACTTTTGTTTGTAATTTTGCACAATTTCTGAAATAATTAATTTTTATTCGCGATAGTGCGTCCGCGTTTTTATTTATCTTACCTGATTTATACTCAATTTCGTAGGAGTATTCCTCTAATTTTAAACGCCAGCGCGCAAGGCGGCTGCCTGCCTATAATAACCTGCGAGTCCGAGAAACGATTTAATCTCTTTTTGATTTTTAGGTTGCGGAAAGTTTGCAACACAATTAATTTTGTCGGGGTTTGGTTTTACACCGTCAGGGGTTATTATGTGTCCAAGATATGCGACTTCTTTCCGGAGAAATTCGCATTTGTCAGGTTGAATTTTGAGGTTCGCGTTTCGTAGTCTCTTAAATACGTCTGTAAGTCTTGACATGTGTTCCTGAATAGTGGGTGAATAAATGATAATGTCGTCCATATAGACGAGACATCGCTCATTTTGAATTCCTAATAATATATTGTCCATAACACGTTGAAATGTGCTAGGGGCGTTTCGTAATCCAAAGGGCATTCTAACAAATTCATAGTGACCATTATCGACAGAAAAAGCAGTTTTGGAAATATCTTCGGGATTAATTTCTATCTGGTGAAATCCAGAGGCGAGATCTAAAGTCGTAAAGTATTCGCACTTACCGAGTTGATCTAATATATCCGAAATATTGGGCAAAGGGTATTTATCACCTACTGTGGCTTCATTTAATTTACGGTAATCCACCACAACACGCCATTTTTGTATACCAGAGGCGTCCATTTTTTTCGGGACAACCCAAACAGGGGAGGACCATGGCGAAACTGATGGCCTAATTATACCTTGATTCAACATTTTAGATACTTGATTTTTCACTTGGTATCTATAAGATTTGGTGAAAATGGGTTTCGAATTTCCGGTATCAATTGAATGTTTAATCTCGTTAGTGAAATTGAGGTTATCTCCTTCAAGATAAAATATGTCCGAAAAGTTGAGGCAGAGTTCAGTTAATAACTCTTTCTCTTCTTTATTTAGATGTTCAAGTCTTAATTGTTTTCTTATTTCAAAATTTCTATCAATAAATTGACCTGAATTTTGAATTTGGTCATTTAAATTGAATGCTGAAAAATTTTGAATAGGTTCTATTTCAAATTTAGAGAAGTCAATAGTTTTTGCTATAGCGTTAGCATTGATAACTGTTGTTAAAAATTCACCTTGGTTATTAATTTTCACAAGGGCATTCGGTATACGAACTTTTTCTATTTCTTGATTACATATTATTGCGTGAGTATTAAAAATATTACATTCAAATTTGAAAATTTGTTCAGTTCGAGGACCTATACAAATTTTATTTTGAATTTTGGAAGGTTTTTGGATTACTTTTGGAGATGTCTGATTATAATTTGGAAAACTAAAATTTTTGTTTTCAACTGTAGTCAGTTTTTGATCGAATTTAGAAATTTTTGGAAGAGGATGAGTCACTTCTTTAGTCTGATTTGGAATGGAGGGCGGCAGATCAAAATCTTGAGAAGGGTCTTCGACCTTAAATAGAGGTACTTCAATTACACAATTATAATGCTCTAGGAAGTCAGAGCCTAGTAAACCATCGAAACTAATATCGAGATTGTAGATATATACTTTGTGTGGATCGTTGTCAGCGAATGGAATTAATGTTGATTCAGTAATTAGAAGTTTTTGATCGGTTATACCCTGTATAACAACGTTTTCAGGGGACCTTCTTTTATAATTTAGACATGTTTTTGGCTTAAAAATTGAAATACCTGCTCCTGTATCTATTAAAATTTTAAAAGTGTTAGTTATGTCCTTTATATAATATAGGTTGTGAGGATTTACGGTGAGTAAAGGCCTATTTACATGAATTTCCGTTCTTGGTTGTTTTGATTTTGATTTAAGTTCATCGTTTGAAATTGAGCTTGAATTTGTTCTAAAGCGGTTGATTGATTCGGCGGATCTTCGTAAGACTGGGGGTCTAATTGAAAATTTTGGGTATTTGAATTTTCAGGATATTGAGTAGTATCGAAATTTTGAGTATTATCGTTAAAAGTAGCGTCGTATGAGTCTTGATTTTGAGCAGTATAATTATATTCGTAATTATCAATTTGATAATTGGGCTGAAAATATTGAGTTGAATTTGAATAATCAGGACTATTCGTCATTCCGTATTGTTCATTTTCGTACAAATGAACAGTATCATTTGTGTAATATGTTTCATAGTACGGATGAGCAGTATCATCCACAGTTTCATTTAAATGATGCGTATGTTGTTGATTAAAATTTGGGTTTGATCTTATCACGGAGGGTCTCTGAAAATTTGGGTTTTGTCTAAAAATTGGCGGTCTATTTTGTATAAATTTGTTTTGTTGAAAATTATTATTTGGCTGATTTGTAGACATCGGCCTAGGTTGATTTTGGGTAAATGTAGGTCTTGGAAAAGTTTGTTGACCTGGTTGATGAAAATTTGGCCTAAAAGTGTTATTAGAAAAATTCGTAGAATTATTATTATTAAATTGGTGGGTAGCTTGTCTAGTGCGACATTCGTTTATAGTGTGTCCGTTTCGTTTGCAGTACGAGCAGACTTTTTGTACACTAATTTGAGGTTTCTTAATTTGAGATGTATTTACTGAACGAGAAAATTTTTGGTTTTCAAAATACGAAAGCTGTAGCTCTCTTTTAATTCTAGATATTGCTTCTAGCATATTACAAGGATTGCCAGCACGAATTATTGAGCCAAGTTTAGGATCTAGCCCTGTTAAAAGAGTATTTAATGTTATCGTCTCTATTAAAGTAGATTGTGCTAATTTTTGCTCTGGTGTCAATGGTTGTTTCTGAACACAAGCGTGCATTTTCGCATTATGTGACTGAAGTCTCGAAATAAAATTTAAAGCGGATTCATTCTGATTTTGTGAAATGCGTTGAAGGTCTTGAATGAGAGATGTGAGATCCCTAGAATCTCCGAAATGAGTTTCTAATAAAATTTTTATCTCGTCCCATGTTGCAGGGTTGCGAGAATTAATTAATTCAGCGGCTTTACCTTTAAGCTTATTTTTGACATGGAGGGTCAATAATGTTTTTTGGTTGCCTACAGCCATTTGGAAGGCACAACGAACAGCGTTTAAAAATGTTTGTAAGAAGATCTGATTTCCATCATATTCGGGTACAATAGAAAATACTTCTGAAAGTTTATAAGCTTCTACCTGGTCTTCAGTTTGATTATTTACGTTGGCAGTTGCCATTTTTAATAAATCGGTTAGAAAAATTTAAATAAAATAATAAAAAATAGGTTTATATATTTTTTCACGTTAAATGTAAAATTAGGGAGTAAAGTAAATATAGGAGCAATAGCGACTGGACTATACCACTTTATTTTTAGATGTAGATAAAATGTAAGTGATGCGATTAGCGGTATAATCGCGTAATTAAAATGTGACGATTAACAGTATAATCGTATAATGTAATATACACTTTGAGAAGTTTGAGATAAGGCGTGACAATTCTATATGAATGCACTTACCAAATCAAATTCATCCGGACGCTGGCCTGGATATCGCAGTTAATGAGGCAATTTCCGTGTTTTAACTGGGTCACCTGGGAACAGCTGATCTTCCGGGCTTCAAGAGGTTCGGACCAGTTAGGCGATTCCGTGTTCTGGAGCGATTTTCTTCTTGGGGTTTTCTTGCGTTCTTCGTAAAAATTGTTTTCTTTCTTGAGGTTCTTTGTAGTCACTTGGGAATTGGAATTCCACGACGATAGTGAGGAAAGTCCGTGTTCTAACGACGTGTGAAAATCCGAACGACTGCGCCAGATTTTTATATCGTGGTCGATAAAAATAAATTTTTAAAAACAATTTATTTTTGAAATACACAATTGAACGTTTTGTTATAAAGGATTTAAAATTACAATAATATTAAGTGAGTACCGGAGGTTTGAAATGAGTTATGCTAGTTTGCCGGATACTATGTCGGTCTGCCGGATACTTCTGGTCGCACGCTTTCGCCTATATAAACTGTCATGTGCTGACTCTGCATGGGAATGGCTTTAGCCATGAGTATTCTTAGAAGGTAGGCGTGAGTTGCTGACCATAAGCAAGTCTTTGTTTTTGAGAATTAGATAAGTCACGAATAGTATCAAGTAACTATGAGAAACAACTGATAAGAAAAAGCAAAGATTGTGTTACTTGAGATATGATACAATGTAGATGGTACCTAACTGAAATTATTCTAAGTATTCTAAGTCTAAAATGTATACAATTAAATATTTTATATAACATATATATTGGAAGACTTGATAATTCTTCACGTTTTAGAGTCAATGAGGTGAAACGTTATTTAGGGAATATCGAATGCTAATAACGAAGAATGGGGTTTCTTGTCATGATCGCCAATTTAATCAAGAATTTCTCCACTATATATACAATCTGTCCTTAACTGTCACTAATATGCACAATAAGTATTTGTTATGACTATAAATGTCTGTAGGGAAGAATTCCAATGAGTCATACCGTATTTAAAATTTAGATTAACGATTATCTGAGCAGTATAACAATAATATTTAGTCTAATTAAAGATGCACGTGCTTAATTAAACTTAATTAACAAGTCGTTAAGTTTAAAGAATTTTAAGCATCTTGGATCGATGTTTTTATCTACTACTACCTTTACGAGAACCTTGGGATGCACTTTCACTATTTCTGCATATTTGACCAGATTCCTGTATTTCACATTTCTTTATTTTGTATTTCACATCAAATCGCGTTCAATAACTATATTTAGAATGTACCGAGGTGCGTTGATTATTGCACATAGCACTTTGTTCTCAAATCGCTGTATTATATCTACATTAGAATGGCTTGCCCCAGTGTTGTAAATCGTAGGTCTGTATGGGTTTTAACTTGTCAGGCGTTTTGTAGATTAAAAGTTTATTGTATGTTGATAATTCAAACTTTCTTCCTGTTACTCAGTTTCATTTGGTGAGCTACATACCCAGTTGTTTGTTGTCCATTTAAACTTACTGTATGATAGTCTTCCTTTTTGGTAATAAAGGTAATATGAACTGATTTGCTTTCATTATCTTTTACTTTTCAGTCATTTAAACATTTCTGGATGCCATCTAAATGTTTTTGTAAATGAATTGAAGCTGTATCTGGATTAAGATGACATAGCTATATCGTTAGCGAAAGCAGCTAGCGTTGTCATTCTAGATTTCGGCATATCGGCAGAGTATATTAATTATAAAAACGGGCCAAGGATACTAAGATGTAAAATGTAGTTCTGAAGTTTCGTTACGATGTTAAATCAAGAAGTGACCGTTAGTTAAGTGGGATTTTAAAACTTCATGTATCTAATGGGAGACTACTATTTGTTAATGAAGTAGTTCTGTATGCCACACTTTATAGAACGTCTATATAATAATATCTAGAAAATCAGCTAGGCAATACCTGTTTCTGTTCATATCTTGATTGATTTTATTAACCAATCGATGAATTCGTTCTACTACTCCATGATAACTTCTAAAAAACATTTTGGTGATGTAGTATTAGTTTCTGTTCATCCAGGATTATTTTATAAATCTTCCTTCTGTAAAATTAAAAATCACTGGGAGGAGACTAATCGGCATGTAAAAAAAACTTGGTCTACAGGTTTGCCTGGTTTTGGTATCATAATTATTCGTGTCACTTTCCACTTACTTGGAAAATATCCAGCAATAATAGCATTAAATAGTTGAAATATTCTTTTGATGCCTTTTTCTGACATCTGGATTTAATTAACAAGGGAAAAAGGATATATAGAAAACTGATAGCCCAAAGGAAATAGGCAAGAATATAATCAAATTTTTAAATCTTGAAATTAAACAAGAAACTTTTTATTTAAATATGACAAATGAAATACTTTTACTTTGGTTAATCAAAATATTGTTTAAAATTTACGTATATAGTGCCTCCTGTGAGCAATATTGAAAGACGAAAAGAGAAAAGGAAATTAAATGTACCTTTACTTAAATTCCCAACTAATTATCTGCATACATACTTCAACGTTTAAACTCACTTTTACAATACTTTATTTATCAGAGGGCGCGAAGGTATTAAAACAATAAATTAAAACTAGTGTATTATTGTAATTTAAATAATTCATTGTTTTTAAAGTATTTTAAAACATTAATTTATGTCTTATAGAGTTTGCATTACCACTAATCACAGTCACTCAGAATTACTTAGAATAATAGTCACTATTACTATCGTTGACTACGATAATTACTATCACCTGACTATAATGATTTCATAAATTAATATCTCGACTGTTGTGACGAAATCCCAGATTATTATTCTTATAATTTAAAAGTAGTTTATTTTGTGTTTATATTTGAGCCTATACCAGCTTTATGGAATGCAGTCTCTATTAATCTAGTGATAAAAGAAGAATTATTACACATTCGCTTTAAACATTTAATTGGTTAATATTTTTATTATATTGTTTTTCTTCCCTGCATAATATGTATTAATTCAAATTTTAATATAATTTCTTTATACTCTTCATACTTCATGTTTTTCGATGATTTCAACTACTCTATGACTCGTCTATGTTGATATTGATAAAGTAAATACTAAGATAATCGGACAAGTGGCGTTCATCATGAATTCTGACAGAAAAAAGAAACCTACCCCTTAGCTTTTGCAGAGAGGTGCTGTATAAGAAATTTTATATGCCAATATTAAATTTAATATTTTTTTACAAAAATCAAAAGAAATTTTAAAATAAAAACAACGTTAGTTATATATTTAATGCACCTTGAACTAAATGAAGTGTTACTCGTACACTATATTTACATATAGTTTTCAAAATGGCTCCGCAACGCCATCTTTAATAATTAATCACTTAAATGATTTATTAACTAAATCATTATTTTTGTGTTTTAATGTATGTATGCCAATTTTTGTTCTTTTATGTCCCTCAGTTCCAAAGTTAAAGGGAGGGAAGGTCGAGCACTATAGTTGTATAAAATTAATTGAAAGGAAATAAAACAGAAAATATTGGATTTAATGTACACATAGGGGACAATACTATTAACTAATTGTTGCTATAGTCGTCAACATACGATTAATTAAAATAAATTATTTTACACCACTATCCAATTCCAGTTCCCGTAAATAACGCAGCTGTAGAGAATGACTAAATATTATAACGATCGTCTCTGAATAAATACAATAATAAATATGTCATAAAAACCTTCTAAATTAAGTTTGCTTAATGATTTATTACAATATGTTAATGCTTTAATTAAAAAAGTTGAAAAGAACTATCTAAATAGAGTTTCGATGGCAATATTAATTAAACCCGACCAAAGTGCAAAAAGAAATTTAATTAACAGATAAATTGCTACTGATTATGTAAATAGTAAACTTATCTATAGTGTGCGCTAAAACTTTCTTCTAGTTTTTTTGTATAATCTATCCGCGGTGATTAAACAAAATAAAATTGTAGTGCATCTGCGTTGTTTTAATTAACACTTTACAACCCAGAATCGTTTTATTTTACCCCATTGCATACGTGTAAAATTATTCAATTCCAGAATTATACAGGCGTGTACATTTTATTCTTTCGTGTATCATTCATACCATCTTTTCGTTTGATAAATGTAAGACTTGTGCTAATTTTAGCTAATATGAAAAAAATATTAAAAATACAAACATCACAGTAATTTAAGAAAACAAAAAGTTACACATTATTGTTAAAAGCAAACACGTAATTTCAAAATATATAAGGAATGGTATATTAGCATAATACAACTTTCAGCAATACCAATGTATTGTCTCCATGGCATAATATCGGTGGCTGGTATCGAGACACTAGTATCCTGAAAAGTGAGTAAAAGACATCAATTGTTTTAACGTCAAACCCTACGTTAAAACAAATGATCCCTACCTGAAGTAATTGTTCATTGTCGCAGGAATTGGTGGTACGTCTAGAGTATTTTTCATGTATATCTCTCCCACTAGATAAATTAAACGTATTATTGTTGTGTTATTCTGTGGTGTTTCTTTTGAAATTTAACTGACAGTAAAATAATCATTAAATTGGTAATCATTAATTATTAATCGGCTATGCTCGGTTGTATTCTTTATTGTATGCTATGAAATTTTACATTAAATATTAATCGATTTATTTTTCATAAAATGTGCATCGTAACAGAGAAGTCCATTGCAAAAACTTGAGTTTTATAAAAATTACCTGAAAAAAATATATTTTAAAGTACGAAATTGTTTGGGGAACAACTGATCTATTTCATAATATATCATAAAGTATAGTAATGGGATAATCTACTTTAAATTCCTTTGTAATTGGGTTGCTAAACTTTGTTCATGCAGTGGCTCTGAATTGTATGCAACTCATAATCATAGTATTTACAGTTTTGTTGGTTTCAAACTGCAATTATAAAATAAACTTATTTGGCAGGATAAAAATGTATAAAAGTTCCATTTATCCAAAATAGAGAATATATGAAACCCATAAACAATCATAAAAGCTAGACACAAACAAAACCTTATTTAATATACCTTATTTAAGTATACCTTTACTGCTAGTATATTTTTGCTCTAGTACTTAAGTATCGTGAGGGGTAACCATATATAATTATTAAATGTGACTAGATGGTGAACTAAGAGATTTTTTATTCATCGAAAGAAATGGAGGTCATGGAACACATTACGATCCAAAATTAACGAAATTGCTGAGTCCACTCTTGTAAGTTACATAAACATAAACTAAATAATTACGCTCAACTTTTCCTCAAAGGCTCGTGGATTCAATGTAAGAAACAACAAAGTTTTTAGGATGCAGGGGTACACATGTACAAGATCTTAGTGTAAATGTCAGCACTAAATTTAATTCCATGTGTAGCTAATATTTCATGGCAAGTGGACAGAGAAGTTTTATTAACCCCATATAGCAACCTAGTCTTAGAAATGATCGACTATGGTTGTATAATATATATCTCTGCACACACTACTCACTTACCTACTTTTAAATGAATTGACTGTACCAGTCTAAGACTCGCTATGAGGGAATGTCGCAGATCACCATTATCAGCCATCTGTGGCAAGTCGGAAATATTACCGTTAGAGTATAAACTAAACATTCACATAGTATACTAATCCTCTAAACACAACCATAAATGATAAAGGATTTTGTAATAAGTACCAATACAGAGCAGCTATTACTCGACTTGCAAATATCTGCTATAATCACATTAGCAGACATACCCTCTCTCTCGGGTAGTGGGAAGTTGCTTCTTAAATCATAAATGATGCACTATTACTACTTGACCTTCCTAATCACAAAAATAACGAACATATCCATATAATAGCAGCGATTTCAGAAGATCATAAACATTCATTCAAAATTTATGCAGATGGATCTAAAAGAGGAAACGGAATCGCTATTATGACATGCAGTGAAATTCATTACTCGGAAGCTGTAACGTGTTATCTAATGAACTTTATATTATTAGGTAGGTTTTCAATTATTGCGATGTCAAATAATAAATATTTCTTATTGTGTTCCGATTTCATTGCTTCTATTGAAACAATTAGTAACAATTTCTCCGAAGATCCATGTATTCAATAAATACTCTTTATCTTAATATAGTAACTCTCTCGATAAATAGTATTTACTAGACTAGCAAGATTTTAACGTCAATAAAATCACTTTTATCTAGACGCCAGGACATTTGGGAATTAGAGGCCACGATCTCGCCGACTTAAGAGCTAATTAAACAGATGGAAGATACTTAATTAATAGATAGAATACTAGAGTGCCCTCAAGACCTAATACTGTATGTATACTGTAGAATCAAAGAAATCTGATACCCAAAATAGTCATAATATAAACACTAAATTCCATCCACGATCTATCAAATCCAGAGTTTATAAGTGGAAACGGTAGAACAATAATTTAATTAAAATAGTACGTAGAATTTAAGAAACATATGAAGATGAATTATCTAGCGCAAAAAAAAAGTGTAGCAAACACCTCAGAGAATATTTAATGACGAAGAGTGCAACGAATTATCTTGGCAGTTGAAGTGATTTAAAAAATTACTGTATACATATATATATATATATATATATATATATATATATATATATATATATATATATATATATATATATATATATATATACAGAGGAATAGAAACATTCATTAGGAAACTTAACCATTTATCATATATCAGCTCTTTTCATATAAAAAGTATATTGCAGAACAAAAAATAACTATAATTATAAATAAAATCATACTACTGCTTGTCAATAGGAAAAGCTATGAGATTCTCTAGGTATTCATAGAAGAAGGAGAGAAGCAGCATACGAAGAGAAAGGGATGTACTTTACGCGCGATATCGAACTCTGTGTACATTCACATTCAATATATATTCATCGATATTCACTCTGCAAAGGTCTCAATTCGACTGAGCAAAGACCAGGCTATTTACTACGTCCCTCGTGGGTGATCCGATATCACAGTTTTGAGATTTGCTCTTATTCTTTATGAGCTGTAATTAAAATTGTTCATTTATACTAATTGTGTTAAGCTACGGTACAAATCACAACGACATCTGCATGACGTTGGTCATCTAATATATTTGACACGTACTAAGTAAAATAAATTAAGTTGGAATATGTAGACATATTTGGCATAAAAGTACGTTGTTCTAGTTAAATTAAGTTTTTAATGGGATAGTAGGTACATAATTTTTTGACTAACTACTATTCATACAAAGTTACATTTTACTTCTTCTTGAATACATTTCGTTATTTAGTTTTCATAAATTACGTTCATATATCATCTTGGAGCACGCTCATGTATATGATTCACTTTTAATGTTTTGTAAAACCGTTCTCAATACACTGATCGCTATTATATTGGTTATGTTACATAAAACTAATGCTTCGCTCAATGATCAGTAAACTTCGAATCACTGCTTTGAGATGTTATGTTACATTGTTCATTAGTACTAAAAATGTGCTTTTGTGAACAAAAACTTCTGTCAAGATTATTCTTTTACAAGAACCAGAGCATAGCTATTCAAATATTACGTTAAGCTGGTTTCAACCTTGAGACTTTTATTGAAGTCTCAACTGGCACTACAGAAAGTAAAAGCTGGCGCTCCCAAGTTACATCAAATTATTCAATAACAAGTATGCAAAATATACTAATTTATGTTCTCTCTATTTTTGGAACCATTCTCGGGCCAACGCTGAATACCAGACTACATTATTCGAGTTCGGAAAGAATATGTTGTTAGATCTTCATTAAGAAATTCAAATTAACGCTCTTATTGCAAAGTACAAAGTGATTTTAAAGCACAATTAAAAGAAACGGAGGCAGCCGTGAAAATGTGGCGTTCATACTCCTATTTCTGACATCGTGAGATAAATCATCTTTTATCCTTGACTTAAAGTCAAGTAATCTGTCGGGGTGTTATAACTTTACCTACAGTCGGGCCGTTATAACTTTACCACTACGTCACAAGCGATACTCGTATGAACTAAGATGAAAAATTAAAGTCAAGCGAGTGACTATTTACGTAATTTAAATTTACCGTCTATACAGTCAACTGCATTACCAACACCAGAGGAAATTGCAATATGCCTTTCAAAGTAGTTATCATGGCGACAAACTTTATAGTTAATGAGCTCAAATGTAAAAAATACTTGCAAAAATTATGTGGAAAAACACAATATACATATAAATTGATCCGTAATTATCAAAATACCTGCGTATTTTCGCCGATCGGACCTTTGGCTCCTTTGTGGAACTTGAGGAGGTATGAAACTACAAGTATAACAAACTACTAGTACATATTCGCCTAATTCATCACTATTATTTATTATTAGGGTATATTTTAGTTTATTACAGTACACTGACTTTAATTGTGCACCTTCTGTAAGTTTCTTTTATCTAAACTGCACCAAAACTACATGAAGAAAGCACAACTAACCTTAAAACTCAAATTCTAATGTGCTAAAACAATGTTATTTTAGTTAGGTATCGAAAATAAACATTCAGAAAACATCTGACAATAAATGTCCTTAACAAAAAAAAAATACTAATTTTATTTAGTTTATAAAATAGTATGTCACAAATCAACACAGACGAATGTAATATTTTACTGAATACGTCTTTATTATAGGTCTCACTAACGATCACTATCAAAATGATAAAGATATTATTTTATTATAAAGAAGTGGCTATATACTTATGTAATTAAAAATGTTAAATATGTATAACAAATATTTTCATAACAATACATAAAACAAATAATTTCATTGCTGGTTATGGTGTACAAAAAACCTGTTTAAGTTTTAAATAGGACAACATTATTTTGAAATTAATGATAGAAACATATCACGTAAATCTAAGTTTCATCTAGAAAAACGATTTACTTTCTAAACTGTTAATTCATGTTATCACAATAATTTCTTAAAAATCTGCCCCTCTTAGCTGCTATATTAACTCTTTCGGTTAAAGCTCGTCTTTTCGTCGATTGTCTTTCTTCTTGAATTTAAAACCTCCTTTAAGGTAGTTATAAGCGATGTTTCTCCCACATAAATTATTTCTCGTCTTTTAAGCTCTTCGTTTAGAGTACCAACAGTTAAATGTGGCCCTAAAATAAAAATAATTTTATCAGATCATTTTGGCTTACACAGGATATTCCCCTGTATTTACACAACAAAATAAATATAGCCAGAACCTATTTACGTTTTTCATGCATATTGTACAAAGTATCTCATACTACCATTTTTATACCTTCAGGTAGATCCCTTGTCATGGACTCTTGGCGATGTCCTCTTTCTCCGGGTGAAGAATGAACTGGGTTGTTTCTTTCCTTTCTAATAGTGTATACTGTTTTTTTTCGAAAGTTTAAGAGCTTCCGCTACTCTATAAAATTTAACAAGTACACACACACACACACACACACACACACACACACACACACACACACACACACACACACTACTTCAGATATTTGTGAATCTTTGTCTTTTACCTCTTGAACAGCACTAACAGATACTAAAGTGCCTCCATTACCTTGCTGTCCTTTCGCACATCAAACACCATTTTCTGTGCTTGAGAATTTGATATTTTTCCGGCATCTAAAACAAGACGTGCATATTGCTGTCATAAAAGAATATTGATTACTCCAATTCTGAAACTAGTTTTGCTCTAAGAAGAACGGATTTATGACAAATATTAGTAAATACGCAATGAAATAGGCTTAAAAACTTGCAGAGAATGAAACGAGATTAGCAGTCAGATGTCAAACAACTATCAATATCTGTCGAAAATTATCTACTGCGTTAGTAAACAGAAAAGTTTCATATTCTTAATCTAATACGTGTGTTACTATTTGTCTTCTCTCACCGATTAGCGTGAAAATATGAAAACAATTGTCGGTGATATATTCAGGTCATCCCCGAAAACTGAAGACACACGTAATATCACCTGTCTCTGGTTCACCTATTATCGCAAATGCATTCACAGGGATAGCGGGTTGTCTGTGATATTACCGTATGGTGGTGACATAGTGATAAAGTTATAATGATCCAGCTGTAACTAAATATGTGCATTTGTGTACTTTTGTCGACCTCTCTAAGACTTTTGACACTGTAATAAAAGATTATTAAATAAAATTGAACCTTGGTAATTGTGGCATCAGAGGCAATGCATACAAATTAATAAAATGTTCTTAACCGATCGTGAATAATGTGCGGAAATTAATGGTTCAATTAGTGGTAATAAATAGTTACCTATGGTGCACCACAAGGGACCGTTTCAGGCACATTATTATTTACTGTTTATATTAACAACCTAACTTTGCCTTAACATTTCTAAAAAAATTATTAGTTGCCGTGACGATATAACTGTTCTCTGCGATGCAAATTCTTGGCATGACCTGAAAAAAATATGGAAAATTAGTTCAAAATAATAAAATTGTGGTTTCAACAAAATGCACCTTATACCTAATTGTAAAACTAACTACTTGTTCTATACGTCTCATACAAACATTTTACCAAATATGGGTTCGATATTAATAGATGAGGGCACATGTATATCTATTTACATATGTATATATTTATCATTCAAATATATTTTAGGCGACTTAAACTGCCAAAGTCATTAGTTGCACTCCTGGCTACTAAATATTCTCTGAGGTATTTGCTACACTTTTTGGCGGTGGATCCCAATCATCTTAATGTTTTTTTTTAGTTCTGCATACTAAATTAATTGCCTCTATGAATTTTAGTTCTCTCCTAATCGATTCTGTTTCATTTGATAGTACTTGTATAAAAATATGCAGCAAATTTAGTTGGGAACATACTATTCATTTCATCGCTATTTGCCAAATAAAACACTCTCATCTTGCCGATAAATGGGACAGTCTACATGATCTTAGCCATAAAAACAAGCCACGGTATGTTCTGAGATCTTTTATTTGGAAAATAGCGATGAAATAAGCTATAAATCACTATATCTTACACAATATTGTAAGATATATTTTATCGTAAGTTGGGTATCATATTGACAATTATTAAGTTTTTCATCTTATAGCAAGTAGATCGATGTTATGTGGATGTATCTCATCTACAAGCGACATAAGTAGCATGTTTTCTTCTCGACAGTTCGTGTCAAGAAGAGAACGAATTGTAAACGAGAAGTGTCGTTTACAATTTTCTACCCTGGTTTTTATCGGCTTTTATGGTTTTTCTTAGAAGTTTGATCATTAACCCCTAATTCTGACTTTAGATTCGGGTTCAGTGGGAAAAATGCAAAAAATAAGTATGATTTATTTCTTAGAACACACCACATTTATTTTTTGTGGGGTTGTGATATCTCCTACTTTATTTACTAAATTATAGTCTATTACAGTTAATTTTTCGTAATATCCTTTGGAGACAGTAGATTTTGAAAGGTGTTTTTCATTCTGTAAACTACTGTTAAGTGATAGAGCGTCGAGATTGATGAGTGTTTTATTTACACATTTTTTCCCGTTTTGTTGTTTATTCGACTATTCATTAATATTCGTCAATGTATTATAATGTATTTTCTATGAGAAACCGCTGTGTAATAATAGCGACTCTGTTGTGGATCATCGCAATAGAGGCTTTATTCGTAATAGTGCTATTAAATGATTTTTTGAAATAATTTTTGGTCAAAAACAAAAACATTTTTAACAAAAATTAATTCCGTAATGTTTTCCTAGTACAGCCGTATCCTGTATTAAGGGTTTTCTATTTACCATTCAGGAAATATTTTTCGAGAAACTCGAAATAAATATGACCGTATTTTTGACAAAATATATGAAATTGTTCAAATTGATCTCCATTATCAACAATATATGTTCTCCATTATTATTCGATTATTCATTAATACTCCTTATTGTATTATGATTTATTTTCTGTGACCTATCGCTGTGTAATGTAATAATAGTGGCCTGAGCTCGATTCTGTTGCGACTCGCCAAAGTATATGCTTTAGTCATTACTAATAAAAACAGTAGGTATTAAAATACCTTGTATTTGGAAATCTGTCGCTGATATAGGTAAATTGTTTTAATAAAAATATGTATATGCGAACTCAATTAAAACTATTTATAAATTTGTAATGTACTTATTTCTAATAATAATAAAATTTAAAAATATCTACCTTACAGCTTTTCCTTAACGGTCTGTATACAGCCTAATACAGTATTAAACTAATTTATAGTCAGAAAGTTACCGAATTAATCATTAAATTATGGTAGGTAACTCTTAATTGATCATGCTAATTTATTCCGGCTCACTGTCTAATCCAGTTTAACCACTATTTGTACTAAAAGCAATTTACTTCCTTGTTTCTTCGAGTGTATCCCGTTTTAAATAAACTATGCTTCAACTTCAAATGAGACTCATTTGCTCATCTCATGTTAGCCAATCTCCACAATTTAGTAATTACTCCATAACTAGTTATAAATCTGTCATAACATAAATGATATAGTAAACGGATTGGTTTCGATATTATCGCTTAGATAGCACGCATTAAATATTAGCTTCTAGAATTGGAAAGATGGACTACTTAACCTCACATGAAAAGGTTTATAACCTGACGTATACGTATCCAATTTTGATATAGCTTAAAAAGGGTGAAATAATTTGCCAAGAAATAATAGTTTCCATTTAAACGAAACAGTAATATTAAATATATACTCGTACATAATCTAACTGGCGAAAATTGTGAAGTAAACTTTGTACTTATTATCAAATGATAAGTATTTAATTTAATCGATTTCTTCATATAATAATTCATAAAGTATTAAAATAATGTAAGTGAATAAAAGATATCTTCACATGACATACAGTGTGAGTAACTTACATGTCGGGAATTGAGAAAGGAACCACCAAACCGCAAAGCGATTATAAAGTACTTCTTGAATAGCAAGGCTATTACATAATCGTTATAGGAAACAACTACTCCTCGGGCTAAAGCCGCGCCAGGCATTTAATTATGCCTAATAGCGATCCTCGACTCCTTTCTCGTGTTTCTGCATGATAAGTAAGGTTTGAGGAAAGAAAACCCACCATGGGTAGGATTCAACATTGACATAGACTTATAAGTTACTGACATAAATCGTATAGATTTAGATGAATACCTCACGGATTTAATTGTCGTCGACCCCACGCTCCCTCAACCCCGCTGGCGGCGGGGCCTGGTAGAACCAGCCCCTTCCTCTCCCCACGTACTATTGAAGTTGTTCGGGACGGAATCGTCATCTGCGAATCCCGTTCCCGTGATGGCAACTCTCCCGAGTGCGTGCTGCTATTAGGGGTCGATGCACCCCTTCGTGAGGCGTTAATGGAAGCCTCGAAGATCCTGGAGGCGGCAGTACGTGGGCGAGCTGGTGGTGGAATCCGCTCTTCGATGGCACTACCCTCCTGGGTAGTGTGAAGGAACGGCGTCGATGTCGTTGCCCGGTCGCGACGGACATCGGGCTGCGCGTTGAGTCGTCTGTTCCGTAGATCCATACTTTGCCGGGCGGCTTTCGAAATGTGCCGGGAAAATCGTCGGCTGAATTTCGCTTCGCGGTGACCCTCTCTGGCTACCTGTAACGTACGAAATGCGCGTTCGCGGATGGCTTGAGCGGTCGTGCGGCTTCCCGCGCTTTCCAACGTTGGCTTCAGAGAATCCGGTCTCTCGACTTTCTACCTCTTAGCCGACGCCCCTCAGAAAGGATATCCACCTGAGGAACAACAGACTGTTTCACTGTATGCTCCACAAGCAGAGGCCCTAACAGTACGGCGCGTCTAGACTAAGGATACTTAGTCACCAGGATAAATCCTGTATGTCGGTGCTGGGGAGCAAGGTGCTATGCCTATCCCAGTTGCAGGTGTTCTTCCCGGTTTGCTTCTGTAAGAAATAAGACACGGGTTAAACGGGTTAAAGATGAAGGAACTCACCGAGAGTAGTGGCAACGTCGTTAGGCGGATACACGCGTAACGGAATGTCCTGGCACTTTAAACACTGGTGATTCTCGCTGGATATATCGTTGCGATGCAAGGCGGCGGCTCTAGCGGCGACAGGGCTGGGTTGTATAGAGCGGCGGCGATGTTATCGACGATGCGTAGGTGATGACGTCACTGGTCGAACGGCGGCACAAAGGCGGCGGTTCGAATCCAACGGACGTGGACGTTGGGCGCTTACAGCAGCCACTTATGATTCTCTGTTTTGTTGGGGTGGTGACTGCGGCTTGCACAGTCAGATCACCAGAAGTTAACGGAGTAATCTAGTCGCTTGCTGAAGGCTCTGATGCTGGTGCACGAATGCTAAAAATGCTTGACTGATTTTAATATTTATAGACGCCAAAAGTGGGCGTTTTAGAGGGGGACCAATCGCAGAAAATAACGGTCATTTTGGTGAACGTCCTTCTGAAGGCCGTTGACATAATTCGGCATTTATTCTGGATCAGCGTACCGTGTACGGCACTAATATGCACAAATAAGTTCGACACAACTGTATGTCATTCGGTTCCCATCCGGGACAGATGTTGAATCCTACCCGTTGCGGGTTTTCTTTTCTAATATACAGTGTTTTAATTTAAAAACCATCCATTCTCATTATTTCTTTTAGCAATAAAAACAACCCCAGGACAAATACCGCAAGTTTTGATGTCGAAAGAGAGGTTTAAAACCAGTATTCAACAGATTTTTAGGTTTCACCCCCTCACGTCTAGTTACCTACACTTGAACGTTTTAAATGACACTCCCTATTTTATAATACATCACGTCAAACGTCTTAAAAATTCTATTCAAATTTGTCTAGAAAACTAAAATAAATTGATTCGTTCTCGTAATAGAAACACAAATCACATAATTTAAACAAAACAATACGAATTAACGGAGTATTCTTAGGACTGTCTTATGAGTTCAATTCAAGCAAGAGGCATTATTTTGTGGACTTTTTAGTCCCACAGTGTTGAATCCGCGGACTATTGCTGTAAACTCAACACCGATAAATTTTATGTTTCTTTTATTTTCTTTTTACAGACATCACTTTTCTTTTGCTGATATTCAAAGTGGATAAGAGAGTGTATATTTTAAGCCGCCATCTCATTTGTATTTTAGCGCATGATTGTTTCGTGATCGCAGTTAGAATACAATTTTGAGAACATTTATCGGAAGTTTTTATTAATTGTTTACAAATGGTTTCAGTTACGGTGAAAGTGATAATTCATTTCAGTAATAAGATTCAGAATGGTGTTTACTTAAAAGAAAGAACTGAAATTGTTTTTATTATTGGTGCTGAAAATAAGGGTTCTCGTGTGATAGCCCGGGCTTTTAATGAAATGCCTCACGTCAGAAATGTGGAACCAATATGTGTTTTACCTTGCTTAAAAATTCCAAGAAGCTAGGTAGGTGTACAATAAAGTAAATACGCAGCTCAGAGTTCTTACTGAGGTTGCACAGATTGGGATTCCGCCATTCAGCTATTGACTCTACCACTTCAATTCCAAAAACCGCTATGTTAACAAATATTTGAGTTGTTCCAACACACAAAGCTTTAAAGCTAAACAAGTTATTTCCTTACAAAATTAGCATTGCAGACAGAATGATTCAATTTTATAAAATAATTGCGACAACTTACAATGATCCAAATTTGATAACGATTATATATTTCAAATATGAAGAAAATTTTTGTTGTAATGGTTTATAAATAAATATAACTATAGATACTGGGCAATTAAAATTCACATCTGTTTCGAGATCATCATATTCAGTTTCCTCGAAAAATCAACATCTGGGCTGGAATTTTGGGAAACGATAAAACAGGACATATTTTCTTAGAAAATTTAACTAATGAATTATACTTAAATTTACTTGATATAATTAATCCTTCCCTCTCAGTCCTCAGAAGACCAAGTCGATGAAGAAAACAACCCTCTATAAACACATTCATAGGATGGTTCACCATCAGAGTATTTATTACATGTTCGACAATGGCTGGATCAAAGGTTTCCCGAGAAATATTAAATACATTTAGAGAACAAGCACTCTGGAATGAACACCAATTTCTCCAGATATAACTCCACTGGATTTCTACTTCTGGGTTATTTGACGACAACTGTATAGAAAAAGCTGTTCTCTTGAATATTCAATTCCTAAGAATAGAGAATTACCCTTACATGTAGGCTAATTACTAAATTTATATTTCAAATCATATTCTGCATCTAAATAAGTAAGGTTTCAAATCGTGCAAAGTAAATTTATTGCATTAATTTATTTTGTATTTTATTTATGTAGTATCATTTTGGTTTCTATTATGAGAACAGATCAACTGACTTCAGATTGCTAGACGTAGTTGAATCAGAATTTTAACAAATTTTACAAGTATGTATTGCAAAATGGGATGCGCTATTTGAAATTTTTAAATGAAATAGCAGAGTAGTAGCACCTAAACTGCAATGGACATTAATTTTACATTTCCCCTTTGATATTTAAATTTACGTTCGTGTGTCATCTTAGAGGTCATTATACTTAATGAAAGAAATAATGTGAGTGAGTAGTTTCAAATAAAAGCACCGTATTTGAAGAACATATTTAATATAATATATACAGCCATATAAAAGCGATAATGCATAGTAAGCGTAACTAAAAGGGTTCCCCTGGCACAGAAAAATAGCTTTCGTTATTCACTAACCTTTACACCTACAACTTATCTTGAATTTTAACTAACATGGCATAGAAATATATTTAAACTGAAAACACAGCCTTTGTCAAGAAGACAGTAATATATATATAGAGAATACAAAATATAAGTCAAAACATATTATAAAAGAACTCGACACAATGTTGTTTTATGAAGCTTGATAGTCTTATGGAAAATAGCAATGTACTTGATATTTGTCTGGATATGGAATCCTGCATCTTGCTGTCAGAAACTGACAACGCTGCTCCGTTATAGTACATGTTTTCTTATCGTACAGGTGTCATATCTAATGCCATTAAAATCCCTTGCGACAATTATTCTGTAGAATTCTCGTTCCCTGTTCAAGAGATTGATACAGAAATATCCTTTTGACTTTTACCCCCTGCTAATGGTTCTGTAAATATCGTAAATTCGTTATAAATAAACAAAGATTCTATGATTACGCCTATTATAAAGAAGGTTACTCATCTATTCAGCAATTTCCATATGTTAAGGTGTTCCAATTAAGTGTGGTGCAAGGAAGCAGTAGGAGTTAAAGGAAAATTTCTGTCAATTTAACTTGTTTAGTTCTTCTAGAAGAACCTCGACCATAATTATTGGTGTTCCTTCTGCATTTTATAAGGATCTGCATCATCTTCTGCATTATATAAGTTGTGGTATAATTTATATGCTTAGACTTTTAACACAATTATATTTTAGTACAATTTTCATTAACTCTCTTTGAAGTAATTGTATTGATTATTGTCGCTAACTGAATTTGCAACGCTTATCACTCATGTTTCACGATACGGGCATACAGTATAGAGTCGTAACTATCATCGACACCATGGTTGATAATGGAATTAGGCGTACTTAAAATATACGTCGCCTTTATTGACTTTATGATATTCATGCTAAAATGAGGTGATCTATTTTAAATTGAGATCAATGTGCATGGATAGGTACTCTCAATTTTCAAGATATATTATTGTTTGTAAGCTTTCATTATTTATATCTGTATTTATTTTCTTGCATACATTCAAATATATTTTGCGATATACAAAGAGCATGATTAATTGCTGCTGAATAACTTTGTGTATTCTTAAAGTTATACGAAATATTTTTATAACTTGGGCCTTCGCAGAATAAGAGTATTAGTATTTTTAAGTCGCTTACTTTTTTATAAACACCTTGATGGCATAGATGTTCCTTTATGTAAACTGAATATTTATTGTTCTTTTGTTTACGGGGGCGTATTACAAACGTCTCAGAAATACACATAAGATAATACTCAGTTTGAAACTTATAATTGACAATTTTTTCGACTTAAACCTTAGCGAGTTTTTATTTATTTCTTTTATAAATAAGTTTCTTACTTTCAGTTCAAAGTTTCTTAAATCTTTCTTTCAATAAACCGTACATATAATACTATGATTATCACTATTGCCTTGGAGCTACTGATCCCGATATGTAATTACGATGGCGTATTTACTTGGTATGTGGACATTTGCTTAGCTAACATAGTGTATAATGATATGCCCTACTTGTACGTTAATTACCCAAGTTGTAGCTGTCACTAATTGTTTCTTAACATAAAGTCTTGATCGACACAATTCAAACTACGTTATCTACGATGGTCGCTGTGGATAAATACACTGATTTATATTGTATGTACTTTTATTTAGTATTCTACACTAAAAGAACGAATTACTTGTGTTATTAATGAACTACAAGTAATATAAGGTAAAATAAATATCAGTTTATCTTACACAAATTATTATTTAGAATACATTGACTAACTCAATACTTATATCAACACATATTTATTATATAAAAAATACATTTTTACATAAATTAAATGAAAATTTTCTAATGAAGCAATTGATTTTATTTAGCATATTACACAGTGATGCCCAAATAAATTTATTTATTTGAAATTAATAGTATCTTTCGGATAAGATATTTAGAGTGATGTTAAATAAATAAAAAGTTCCACATACCAAATCAATAATATATCTCTATTTCAGTTCAGATATGCTTCTCTCGTTGAAAATACAAATAAAGAAAAATAATTTTAAAGGCGTACATTTTACTATACAGGGTGAGTCGGGAGGAACGTACCAAACTCCAGGAGTGCATTGTACGCGTGAAAGTAATGTAAAAAAACTCAAATGTTGTTATCCGATTTTTATTTGTTTTCAAGTTGTAGCTTAATTTAATATAAACATAATTTCATACATTAACGTTATGGTAATCATAGCGTTATAAATGTTCAAAAATACCGTCACTCACCTCTATACATTTGCTGCTTCTTCTACGAAGGGCGCCTGTAGCTCCCCTGATTAGGTCACGTCTTTGTTTAAGATCGGTTGCAGCATTTCTAATACATTGAATTAGTGCATACCGAGTGTTCACTTTTAATTTATACACTTCATCTTTGAACCAGCCCCATAAACAATAATCTAGTGCTGTGAGGTCTGGAGATCTTGGAGGCTAACTAATAGGACCACCGCAACCAATCTAACGTCCTGGAAACTTTTCGTCCAAATGTTCCTTGACCTGACGAGCGAAATGTGCAGGAGCTCCATTAAATAAGGGCCAATTAAATAACTATTGACCATACTACACCACACATTTACCGAAAACTTATGTTGAAAGTTACTTTCGACTGTTGTGCGGGGATTTTCATCTGACCATACATGACAGTTGTGAGTATTATTAATGCTGTCATGGGTAAATGTTTCTTCATCTGTAAGAAGTATGTGCGATACAACACGAGGATTCTTATTTATCCACCAACAAAATTCCATACGTTTATGATAATCTTCCGGTTGTAGACTCTCTGTACATGGTATGGATGTAATCTTTGCTGGTGGAGTGTGTTTATTACTTTTGTTTGTGGAATGTCCAATTGAATACTAATTCTTCGTGAGCTGGTCATTGCATATTCTGCTACTATATCCAGAGTATCTTCTACATCTTCTAAATCTTATCGAGTAGCTCGTACAGATTTTACGTTAACACTGGGAAGCTGTCCGGTCTCGCACAGTTTGTTGAAAACTATGATAGATACATCTTTATTAGGATGTATGTGATGTGGAAATCGTTGACGATATTCTTCAACAGCAGCTCTAACATTCCCATTACAAAAACCATAAACAAACACCATCTTTGCATATTCTAAATTTGAATACATGTGTGGCATTTTGTAATACTTTAATCGTTCAAACTCCAAAATAAACCTTAAATCACTGTCACAATACACTGACACAATACTTTGACACATTGTCAAAACAGCAAAGTTATCAAATGTTTTTAAACCTCTAACATGGCATATTAGATAAACATTTTTAATTACGCTATAACTTGAAAACAAATTAAAATCTGATAACAAAATTTGAGTTATTTTACATTATTTTCACGCGTACAATACACTTCTGAAGTTTGGTCCGTTCCTCCCGACCCACACTGTATATTCTTTTTCTAAATTATATTCCATATTAAATTGGCATTAAAGACACATAAGAAATATTTGGTGTATGGCAAAGTTTACCTAATACAATAGCAAGAAAACTACATCGTTGCACTAAACATACATCTGCATGAATTTAAATGCATCATGTAGGTCAGGTGGTTTATATATTATATTTTAATATCTGACAGGTGTTCCACCGCAATAGAGACTCAGATATATGTGGCTATTACCTACTAAAATTAAGATTTGACGAAATAATAGAGAATTTTTAAAGTAGAGTATTAAAATTAATGAATATTTTAATATATAAGACAATGACACCGGATAGTAAAATCAAATTAGTATTAAACAACATTTGGTAATTCTGAAGAGCAGCTTGAACCTTTGATGCAGCAACAAAAACCAGAGGCCACTTTTCTATGAACATCATTTCTCGACGAGCATTTCGCCAATCAAGTTATCATCGACAAATTATTAAAACTAATTTACAACTACCAGTCAGTTTTATTTGTACAAAAACTTTATTCAGGTTCAGTAAACCGTTACACATATTTTCTAGCCTTATGCACTATTCACTAATAGATTCAGTAAACTTGATTATTTTTCTTCATGGTTAGTGAACAGATAATTTGTCACTGTTTACTGCTCCGCTTCTTATAATACCTAATGTCTTATAACTATTTCCAATCATGGTTTAGTGGACTGAAATAGGGTAAACATTCCGTTCACCGATTAATATTATCATTCATCGTATCAACCAAGACATCGACCTGTTAGATATGGGGCCCTTATCTTTGTTCATACTATCACATTTAACTATGTTAATACTGTCATTGGCATCTAGCAGTCTGTTGTTGGATATACTTTTTATTAACTTTAAGTTACTCGACTCTATTCTATGACTGTTTTCGAAAGCACGTTGGGCAACGGAAGGCTTCTAATCTTTTATATTTTAGGTGGGCCATGTGTTTCTTAAATATAGTTACAATTAGTCTTTTTGTCTGCTTAATATACTTTAACCATTCTTTACTTTCAATTCTACATTTATTACATAAACTAATCGACAAAGTTAACGCATCAGTTAAACCTCACATTATTGAATATAGAATGGTATTATTGGGAAAAAAACATGAATAATTAACAGAAAGGAACAACAATGTCTGAAATGTAATGAAAATGGTGGTAATGAAATATTTTAGAGAAAAAACTGGAGGTAAAATGATTATGGAGGTAAAAGCTTGGTATGTGGCGACTAATTGATCGGCTTAATGCATCCCATAGCTGCTCTATATAGTTCATAGCTGGGGTTCTTAGTGGCCACTTCATAGTTGGAATATTCACAATTCGAAAGTAAACCAGTACCACTCTAGCAACATGAGGTCGATCATTATCCTGCATAAAATTGAAATTATCTAAGACAAACGGGACAAATGGCATCGCATGTTTTCTTATCATATTTTATACGTATAAATGTGTAAAAATTATGCAATCTTCCCATATAAAAGCCAGATCGTGCAATCATTGAACAAGTTTCTCCCCAGAACATTATTCATCCACCGAATAATGGAATTCTCGGAGCAGTATTGTGGTCAGCAAAGTTTTATCCAGGCCTCCACCAGACTCGTTAATATCTATCCGATGAATTAAGACTTAATCTTATTTCGTCTGAAAACAAAACTGGCTTCCAGTCACCAATGGTCCAATTTACGTATACTCTTTCAAAACGCAGTCTACTAACTCTATGTTCTTTGGTAATCAATCGTGCAATAACTGGTCTTCTACTATCCAATCGTCCTTCGCTACGCTTTCTCCTGGCCATTCGTCCAGAAATTGCTGTGTTTCAAGCTGCTTCTAGGGCTCTGCTTAGCTCTAAACTACTAGAATGCCTATTTTTTAAGGCGACTTGTATAAGATATCACTCACCTCTTGCATTTGTAGACTTTGCATGAGTTTGTCCTGGGGTTTTACACTAACTTCCCAATTCATTGAAATCTTTAACAGTTTGACCAATTGTTGGTTGTCTAACTCCTAACAAATAACAACCTATTTCTGGCTACATCTCTCGTTAACCAAAGTTACCGCCTTCACTATTTCATCTTCTCTTAAGTTTGGTGCGCAATTAATTTACTCCACTCTAAATATACTGGACAAAGTATTCTATTCATTTTATGACACTAAATTTAAAAAGAATCACTAGCGTAACTGAATTTCTTGCATTTTACAAATCATTTTACAGAGCGTTAGCTCTTTTATTAATAAACAATTTACATTTGTCAAATTATTGCTATTGTTTATCAGTAGTAACAGAGGATAGCCTAGGTCACATATATAAAGTATTTTAGGATTTAAAACTTTTAGGATTTAAAAGTTTTAATGTGTTAATTTTGTCCAGGAGTATATATGTTACGCTCAAAAATCGATAATGCTCAGTGAGCGAAGGAAGAAAACGGCCACAACGCGTTGCGGACGGTGCTGAACGAAAAAATACCGAAATAAGATAATTTTTCGCATTGTGGCCGTTCTTGTTGACCACGACGCATTGTGGACAATGCTCAAACAGCCATGACGCGTTCTGGATGATTTATAAAGATGATAAACCGATCTTTCTTGTCTAAACTTGTCAGTGTGTTTACGACTGCCTTCGAGTGAAGTTCCGTCCATGTTGTTGACCCAAGTCGCTAGTGTTGTTAGCTAAAAACAATATGAGAGAGGCGTTTAATGAAAAACTTAGAAATATCGTTGATAACAGCAATGATCAAAGTGATTATTTTACGAACGAACGGTATGAAGAGATCGTCCGAGAAGTGAAAGAAGCGAAACGTTTGAGAGACAGTAAAATGCCGTTGTCCTCCAAACAACATAGAAGACTGAAGAGGTACGATTTCATAACAATTGGGGAATATGAAAAGTTAATTGAAAAGACCAAAGGAACACAGGATAAAATTTTTTCGATATTTCTGTAAAATGGAAGATCTTTTTGGCTTTTGGATTATTGAAGATGCTCACATGACAACTAGACACAAACGAACAGGAAGTACATTACTCAAACGCTATTTCTATAAAATATTGGTACCTAATGACATTTTTTTGTTTTTAGCTTTGGAGGCTGAAAAAATACTGCAATGTCACTAGATCAGCTATACAAATCTATTTGTCTCTCTATGAGCAATGTCAGGGAAAGAAAAAGGTTAAGAAGAAGGGGTTAGTTGTTGCACCAATCGTATCGAACCATATGAATTCCATATGTCAAGTAGATTTGATCGATATGCAGACTGAACCCGACCGAGATCATCGTTGCATATTGAACTACCAAGACTGTGTGACAAAATTTACAGTTTTGAAACCACTCAAATCGAAAACAGCTGAAGAAGTCGTATATGATGTAGTGGACATCTGTTGCATGTTCGGTGCTCCATTTATACTTCAAAGCGACAACGAGAAACGACAAAGATAATTTTCTAATAAGATAATAGAACAGTTAAAGGATCTGTGGTCAGGCCTTAAACTTGTGCACGGTAAGCCCCACCATTGACAGAGCCAAGAATCGGTGGAACGATCCAATCAGGACTTCAGAGATATGTTGGTAGCATGGATGCTTGACAATAATACCAAACAATGGTCAGAGGGCTTACGGTTTATTCAGAGCAAAAAAAAATCGTGCCCTATATGAAGGAATTAAAAAAAGTCCTTACGAGGCCAAGTTTGGTAGCAAGCAAAGAATAGGATTGGCAGATTCATCTCTGGAAAGGGAAACATATGAAATTTTGGAAACGGAAGAAGATTTAGAGAAAATCTTGGAAGGGATAACACTCGAAACAGACCAGGAAGGGGAAGAAAATATAATCAATGCAGTATCCAGTGCGGTAGTATGTTCCATCTACATGCAGTTTAAATGTACACATGAAGTGTGGTGTTGAAATTGAAGGAAAAGCCTTTGCTGCCAACGCAATGCAATCAGACAGCAACGCGAAAATGCTAAAGCCGGAATGGAGAAGCAAGCTAAAAAAATGCTGGCTTTGTCCCGTGAAAAACTACCTCCTGCTGAGATCGGTCAAAATGTCTTAGTGAAAATTCAGGATGTCGACAGAGGGCGGCTTGTCCCTAGAAGTGTTCTAGCTGTAGTTCTAAGCGTTAATGAATCCACCTTGTATAAGTTGGCAACCAAATAGGGCGTGCTGGAAAGACTTTATAGTCGTAATGAATTCACCTTCGCTGATTCAAACTTTATAAACTCATCGTATGTTGTTTATTAAATTTGAGAAAAGCTTCAGCTCTTTCGTCTGGATAAAAACAAGGATTTGTCATGTGTCATTGTAAGCGTTATTGTAATACACGAAAGTGCAACTGCAGGGCCAATGAGGTGTCGTGCAATTCTAAATGCCACAATAATAGTGCCTGCAAGAACAAGTGAATACCTTTCTCAACTACCGTCGGTTCAGTTGGTTATTATTCTATAGTGTTCCTCTTTAATAGATAAAGTTTCATGTAGAAACAACGATACAATAAAGGTTTTAAAATTTTCAGTTATTATCTCTGTTAATCTAGAAAAATATTAAAAGCACGATCGGTTTATGAGCTTTCTAAATCATCCAGAACGCGTCGTGGCCGTTTGAGCATTATCCACAGCGGGTCATGGTCAACAAGAACGGCCATAACGCGAAAAATTACCTTATTTCGGTATTTGGTCGTTCAGCACCGTCCGCAATGCATTGTGACCGTTTTTTTCGCTCACTGAGCGTCTTCGATGTTTGGGCGTAACAAATATATATTACTCTTCTAACATCTACTTATTAAGGAGTACATATGTTACTTTAAGTAAAATACTTTTTAACCTACAAAGGGTTTTATTTAGGTATACCAAAGAGTAATTCAAGAATTTATACTACAGTTTTATCTGCGATATGCCTATTTTATGGTTAAGTTTGATTTAAAGTTCGTGAATTCGATTTCAGGTTATATAAAAGATGTTGTGGAAAATGATATTCCACCCCGTAATATACCGAACATAAAGAGAGACTCCGAGCGAGAGTGCTCTAAATTTGTTCGAATGTGAATCGCAAATGGAATAGTAAATATCTCATGCAATACACCATCAGAAATAAAGTGTTAAATTGTTCCCTGATGCAAAATATATTTTTTGTCAATTCTTGTATTTCTTCTTCACCATAAGCAATGCATGATATTTTTTGCAATCATGGATTTTAACTGATGGAATAGGTATGATATACTTTCTTAGCTGTTTTACCCGTAGTGTATACTCTATTACTTTTCTACTTTTAGGTTTTACAATATGAAAACATTACTGAAAAAATATTTATAGTGCATTTGAATACAATAGTATTTCATTATATAAGTAGCATTATAGTGGGGATCTGTTTAAACCAGATAATTAATTAAAAAAATTGCATGCAGAACAATGAAATGAATCTTACATAGTACTACATCTGCACATAGTCAGTTTTAAAAATTGTGAAAGTTTGACAAAAATTTTCATACTTTTTATCAAACTATGACTTTCAAACTTTCATAGAAAGTTTGAGAGTCATAGTCTGGATGCTAATATCTCGAGAATTCTCCAGATATTATCTTCGGGAAGTTAATTTCAAGCTAAAACATGCTCTTGCGGCAAACATTTTGACACAATACGGATTAGCATCCTTATAGAGAAGAATGTCTATTCTAAATAGTATTTATTTAAGCCTTGAACACATTAAACAATTATTTATAAGAGTAATAAGTAATATTACGAAGAAATACAGGTACATTTTACACATATGGGGATGGTAAATAAATCAATCATGAGATGTAGATTTTGTTAAGAATAGGGAACCCAGAACACGTGCTATGGCAGTATGGTATATAAGTTTATTTATGAAGAGAAAATATGGGATAACACCTACAAGAAATTCTATCAACGATATGCAGTTTTATACCACAAACAGAGCTGAATAAAGTGGTCTAGTAAGAGATAGAAATGGCAACAGAAGATCCCAAGAAAGGGACAATCCCTTGCAATTCAGAGAGCTGTAGCTTTTAATTTAGAGCCTACAAAAGTCTTATACTCGTAGGGTAACTTCGTATTAGAAGAAATAATAAAGTAGGTATAAGATTTAACAAGATACAAACAAGAGAATTACATCCAAAGAGAATATGAAAGCGTTTTATTACATAAAATATAAAAAATAAATCAAAAACATGGAAATAATTAATAAGTGTATATTAATTATGCGCAGTATTATATTAATACTGCGCTCATTACGGACCTATTACTTGACCTTGTTTCGCCTATCTTTGGCATAAATAATTTGAGTGCCATAGCTACTGCCTCTGCATCATTGCAGGCCATCTTGATATATTTTCTCATTGTCTCATCGTTATGCACTATCGCATCCAGATACCTGATGAGTTGTGGTGTACTCACCTCCGTATCTTCTAACTCGATAATAGTTTCCTCAATTTCCAATAAATGTTCCAAACAAATAGCGAATTATGGGGCATTCGTATGTTTAATTCCCAAAAATAACGGGAGTTTATTTTTCTGAAATTAATATATAAAATCTTTATTATCTATACATTATGCGCTAATATACCTACTGAAAGAACAATTTATCTCTGATACTAAAACGAGTCTATATATCAGCGCAAATGTTTCTAAATTATGGCTAATGTATGCATTCTATCATAAAATCAACCCGGATGTATTTAAGAATATTTTCTTTATTTAGGCTAATTTTATTTATTAGATATATTTGTTCATTGTAAAATTACTGTTCATCGTAATTAAATTTTTTTATAATCTTATCATCTGTTTTGTGAAGAAATCTTTCTTTGGGAACACAAAATATAATTATATAAATTATACATTTTTTATCAAATCATTCATTCATCATGTGTTTGATATTACTAATCATCTGTCTTCCCCTCATAATTATAATTAAATTCTGTTATAGGTAAAATGCTAATTTCCATTGCGCTGGCGTACACTTGAGATAATTGACATCCGTGATGAATGGCGGCATTTTATATTGTGCTGACATAAGGCAGTTGAACGTCGATATGGACACGATAATGCGGAAGCTATATAATTCAATTAAATTAAGCATCTGATTGAGTCTCATAAAAAATACCTACCGTCCATGTTACTTTTATATTCCTTCAGGTGATCAAAATGATACATTATATGTGCTTAGTGAAATATAATTTATGAAAGAAAAGTATAATATAATGTGTTACGTTAAACATTTTGTCCTTTTATTTTTATGCTATTTAGAAATAAGCATAATTGGATGGAAATATGTATGTGGTATTGCTGAAGTACACGCTAAGTTTTTACATAAATAAATGTATATAAGCATCGTTATTTGATGTGTTAAATATTAACAAACAACTCTATTTCAACAAAACATTTATTTTATATAACGAATGCATTTATTGCCTAATATATGAAAATATTTCATATTTAATATTTATGTTTGTATTGATTGGGATTTGCAAATTTATTCAGTTGTTTGTTTAAGAGAAACTTATATTTATTTCGACGTATAACAGGAAATCAAAATCACTTCATAAAAAATTCCAGAAAAAAAATAAAACAACTAAATTATAGTTTCAAGAGGAGGAAAAATATAATATTTTTTGACGATGTTTAAGGTATTTACAATTTGGAAAGTTTTTTTGTAAATTCCCTCTTTCAATTTTTGTAGATATATTAAAAGCTATTTTTGAAATACTGTCGGTAACTAATTTCTGAAATTACTAATTTAAAATCTTCAAAAATATTTAGTTAAAAACTGAAAGAATCAGGAAGATATTTTTATGAACAATATTTTAAAATATTATTTTGTACATATTAAAATGCGTAAATAAGATCTACCTGTATTTGACTTCATTAGTTTACAATTCATTTATACTAAAATAAATTACACATGTACATTTATTTATTCTTTTACTTAGTACATCCTACAGTTTCCAAGGACGAAAAACTTAAAGTTCATAAATACACGAAACACAAGTATTGTACTTTTCAGACTATTGTCTGTTATACTTTTTATTTATTATAGTTCAATTCTTCTTGTTAGTTCCAAACCACAATTAAGTATAATGTTGCATTAAACTATATGTAATTTGACACTGCACATTACCATGGCATATATTATATATTATTTATCCTACAATTTTGCCCATAATTAAAAGAATTTGTATTTATATCTATTTGTATCTCAGCTTAATTTGTTTTTAGATAACCTTCTAGAATGAGGCTGGAACTTTCGATGCAGCAACAGAAACAGAAGACCAGTTTTCCACAAATACCGAAAGATTACAAGTTTGTCGACGCGCGTTTTAACAACCAAGTTGGCATTATTGGGAGATGATTAACGCTAATCATTTTAGTTATCGATTATGCCAACTAGTCTAGCGAATCGCGAGCCGTATATAATCCGTATACAATCCCATATACAATCTCTTATCTCTATAATTACTCTGTATTTTTTATTTTTTGTTTGTTTCTATTTTGGTTATAAATCACTTCTGCCTTTGGTATTTCGCTGTTTCATATTAATTTGTTCTAGATCATTTATTCCGGATTAAGTTGTAATTTTTTTTAATTTTAATGCATTTTTTTTTATATTGAAGGACATTCTTCGCCCGGAGTTGCACACACATATTAAAATTAATAATAATTTTGAGGAAAGGAACTATGTACGATAATAGAAGAGACATATTTTCTGTTAATATCGCAATACTCTAAAAGCGATTCCTCTTCCCGCATACTGTACATATCTGTCAGAACATTCATGATGAAATATTCTTATCATTTCCACTTTAACCATTCAATAGCCGAGGGAGGAGCCCTATCATATTAATCAGATTTCAACGGAACGCGTTCTGAGGGAACAGACATATTCATTGTGAAGCAAGACAGTCTCATACAATATGGAAACACGACGCTAGTTATATGCTGCGTTCTATATCAGTTGCAAAAATGTTTTACTGCTTTCAATATTAGACAATTATTATTACTATTGGTATAATAACTGTCTAATACTTAACGGTAAAATTTATTGATAAAATTTTAAACTAGAATTGTTTTTATGCTGTATTTAGTATATTCTATAAAATAATAGTTATTAAATTAAGTGTTTTTTGTGGATTGATAAAGCTTTGAAGAAGCATCGTTGTATCGCTGTTAGATTCAACCAAATGTAATTCTATTTCTCACTTCATTAAATACTTGGTATTTAAAAATCCATGATTAATTAATCTTCATAAAATCTACATTTTCATTAAATGTGAATTTTGAAGTACGTTTGAAATAATTAATGAAAACTATATTTAAAAAATTAATCTTAACCTCAGATGTCTGTCCACAATAATACTGCAATTAGTTCGGTTATGAAGGAAATATACGGGTTACTTTTCATTCAATTAGCTAGTTTAAAACTACTATAAAAACATAATATTGAGATATGTATTGTTTTTAAATTTGTATAGATTTAACTTGGAGTGTTTCATTGAAAAAGCAAAGCCGTCATAAAATTGGAAATTATTGGAGAAGTATAAGTTAAGAAACATATAATATTTGCTTAGCATATCAAAAATTATATAATTGCATGGAAAATAGACGTATACACCCTAAAGATAGTTTTCTTGACTAAAATAGGCAACAAGGCAATTTAAATGTGCCTTATATTAAAGTGATTTTATTTCCAATAACGCTTATTTTACTTTCCTGTTTCATTATTTACCCAGCAATAATTATTGTAAATATTATATGTATTGTAATTTATAGTTGTTTTAAATAAACTTATGTTATTATTTATAACAAGAACTATCGTAAACAGAACATAATTTTGTTCGTATTTTTTTTTGTGTAAAAAGTAGTTTTTAACGATAGTAATACACAAAAGACCTCCGTAAATAAGTGGTTCAAGCTGACAGAAATCTTACAGCAAATTAAGTTCTAATTAGAAAGTTATCATCTAGGTTCAATGGCTCAGTGACATATTTGATATGTGAAACGTCTCAGTATGTTAGGCACCCTAAGTAAAGGTAGTCCGTATTTAAAACAGAGAAACGGAATGGAATGTATATGAAACAGAAAGATGTTATAAACATACCATACATCCTGTTCTTAAATTAAATTGATGTTTATATCCATCTACTTAAAAATAACTTGATTTGATTTCTTCAGCTGATTTCAATTGAAACAACGACTCTTTCAATGAAAAATTTCTAAAATTGTTTTGTATTTACAGTTTACTAAAAAGGGAATATTGTAAATATACATATATTGCTATTCGGGAGCTACTTTGATAACCGCTTGGCGATTTAGTAGTTCCTTTCTCGATTTCCGACTTATATATTACTGACATAGATCGTATCGATAAAGATGTATACCACACACGATTTTATGCGGCATTTCTCCTGGATCGGCATACCGTGTACGGCACTGATGAGAATTAATAAGGTCGAAACAGCTGAATGTCGTTCGGTTCCAATCCGGGACAGATGTCGAATCCTACCTGTGGCGAGTTTTATTTTTTGAAACCTTATCTGATTGTGCAGAAACACGAGAAAGGGGTCGAGGATCGCTTTTAAGTATGATTCAATGCCTGGCGGGGCTTTAGCCCGAGGAGTAGTTGCTTGCTATAGTGATTATATAATAACCTTGGTATTCGGGAACTACTTTGATAACCGCTTGGCGGTTTGGAAGTTCCTTTCTCAATTTCTGACTTATATGTTACTGACATAGATCGTATCGATAAATATGTATACCCCACGATTTCATTCGGCATTTATCCTGGATCGGCGTACCGTATACGGCACTGATGAGAACTATTAGGTTCGAAACAGCTGTATGTCGTTCAGTTCCAATCCGGGACAGATGTCCAGATGTTTTATATTTTGAAATCATTAATTATTGTTTTTTCAATATTTATAAATCTGTATGTAGGTTTACTTTCTCGGCAGGATTTTATTCTAATAATTTAATTGCGGAATTATATGTTATATATGAATTACGTGATCTGTATGAATAATTTTAGTTCATATTTTCATTCAATTTTTGATTTTTTTATAGGTGTAATAGTTTGTTATAGTTTTCGATTAACTACGAAAACGACGTGCCAAAGCTATTTATATCAAATTTGTCTACAAAATTGTTAAACCTATTAAAAATTTTACAAAGAAGTTTGCACAAATATAAAAAACCATTAATTATATTAAAGATTTAAGCCCTAAATAATATTACTGTAAGTTTAACTTATAGTTAAACTGTAGGGACTTTTTTTTATATAAATTCATATTTTCATATCAAGGATAGGAAGATGTATTTAACAAAGAGGTTTTTATATCTTTAAATATTACTATATTATATCTTACAAAATCAATCACACATTACTTCGTCTTAATCGTAAAATTATACTGCGAACAAGTTTCATCTAATAGTTTTAGTTTTAAGCGATAAACAGAATTGTGAAATTTATTATATAGATACAAAAATATACAGTAGATGTATACAATAAACAGCCCCAACCATACAATAGAGAAGTGCAAAGATATCGGAGTCTCTATATTGCCATAACTCGGATATATAGTATTTTATATCGGTCAAACTAGTAGCTTTTTTGAGATACGACATAAAGAACTGTCATATTTATTTAGGTGTAAAGCTTTAAAAATTGTAAAACCTTTTCAAATAGAAATTTACTATTAGAAAACCGATTTCTCAACCCCTGTAGCCTTCACGCAATATACACAAAAATACAGATTTTATATTAAATTTACTAGCAGCAATATAAATTAGTAAATAAATTAAATTTGCCTACAACTAACTTAATTTATACGACGCCTATTGATATATTTAGAGCTTATACTTTAATCACCTCTTTTTCCTTGATTATTAAATTATATTTTCATTTTGTGCTTAATACTTTATAGAACTTTATAAAATTTGGCGCATTAGCAGACATCTTTGTTATAAACGAAGACAGCATCTCTCTTTATTTAATTTAGCAATTTGAATACCTTTAAGTACAGTACGGTGCGTCAAAATACAGAAATTGTTGTAGCAAGAAGTTATAACAAATCGTTGATAAATTCAAAGCTAAGTGTTTTCATATATATCATTATATTTAAACATCATAAAAGTTAGCTTTACCACAATATACGTATAATGCAAATTTTACGGCGACCATCTTCTTTAAAATGTTGATTTCTCTTATTGCATCCGATGCTGCATGAATACTTGCTTACTGAAGTGATTGTAATATCAACACAAAAGCAAAATTATTGTTTCCTCTCTCCAATTCGAATATGAAAATACTCGGAATGAAGGCAGCGCATCGTGATGGCTTCAATTTCTGAGCCGCGGAATAAATATACCTAATTTAAATTCGTAGCAATATATTACGTATCACGGAAGTCTCATTTAAATGTTTAAGAGTTTTATGAAATATTTCCTATCTGAATACATGCAAGTAAATTCGATAGTATTCAAATGTTTAAACAATGGTACTTCCATAATACAGTGACTTTATTAATATGCGCAAATCATGTTACCCTTTTATTCGTATTGGGTAGGAATTTTGTTGTTTCTAAATTGGTTCCATTTCGTTTAGTAAGTTTTTAAATCTAAGGTAATACTGTCCCAAATTTTAACTTTACAATAATTTCGATAACTACCATTCTTTGATTTGCTATAAAAACCGTGACATAAATATACCCAATTAGAAATTATATTGCGAGAATGTAAATACAATATTGGGAATGCGTAATAATTAAGGCTGGGGGAAATTTGCTGCGCCATAGACGTACGCGTTGTAACAAGGGTAATAAAATAATAATATAAAGTCATTAGTAACAAACGCACTAAACTGTTGCAAGTAAATATAACACTGTATGTACTTATCCTCTTAACTAACATGATAAACTAGCATCGTCGTGACGAACTGTAAAATACCCTTTGCACTCATTTAACAGATCTGTAGATGTACTATGACTATTGGCAGTGTCATCACAAACTTGTTTTAATCTATTAAAATCGGTGTTTTTCTTTAATATACTTTCGAAAATTTGTTTGAAACGCTCATTCTTTGCATCGTCTATAGCGTGAACCAGTGAATTTACTTGGTTCACTATTTGAAAGAATTCCGCTAATGCCAACGCCCTATTTTGTTAATTACTATATTGCATGATGCACTTCTTTACAGTTGGAATTATTAGTCTTTAAAATAGTTTCAATATAAATATCTGGAAATTGTGTGTGGCGTTTCTTAATAACTGCAGCCTGTGCAGAAATGAATTTGTAGTGTTACAGGTTTTATTTGCTGTAAATTTTCAGCATAATAAAAAGCTGCCTTCAACCATGTTCCCCAACGTGTAAGGACCGACTCTGGTAGTTCAGGAATTACCGGACACTTTTTGTGAAACTCGCGAATAATTTTAGGATATTTTGGAAACACTTTGTTTTGTATTTCTCATTAATACATCTACCATGGGAAAACATTGTCGAATAATTTCTTCAATAAAACGTAACGGATGCACTTTACATGTAGCATGTCCTCGTAATACTCTACAAACGTGTTGTGAAAGAGAGCGGCCTACCGAACACATTGTCGCGGCACTATCGGTCATAAACTTCAATATTTGTCTTGCTGACACTTGAAATTGTTCTAACGTCTTCAGCACCACCTGCGTAATTGTATTGCCAGTACACTCAGTGAATCCTTTCCTAGCTTATAGCAATAAAAATGTCAATTGCCAGGGGTCGAGTACATGTCCTATAATATTTAAAATGGAATTATTGTTTTTACGATATGTCATCTCGTCAGTACATAACCACAGCTATCTGTTGTAATTTACGTATAATCTTCTCTATAATGTCGTCACATGCAGATGATATATCCATAATGTTCTGAGACTTGATAACTGGAACTGTGTATTGTATTTGTGCCAAAATCTTCGAAATTATTATTTCTATAGTATGTGAAGTGGAGTATTACAAGCTATCAATATCAACAATAAATCAAGCCTAAATTGCTTTTGCAAGGGCACGCCTTTTATTCTATGGTCTATGTTGATCTTTCACAGAATTCACGTAACGTGCACAGTCGGATTTCGACCATCACATAGATCCACACAAAACACAAAGGTTTATCGCATACGAATCACATATAAATTATCAAATCATGATATATCGCATTTATATCATCAAGTTCACCAATACATTTTTTCACTTGGTGGACAACGTTCTCTGGGCTTTCACACGTACAACAAACTATTATTAATTAAATTATTATTAAATTAAAACGTTTCAACTAACACAGCGGAGACCATTCGTACACCTCGATCGATAAATCAACATCAACTACTGCCCTACGTATGTGAAAAGTGCATCACTAATTCTCCTCCACTACGGTTCGCATAGGGTAAGTGTAGGTATTACTGTGGGTATGGGTATTAATGCGTTTTTTTTTAATTCTATCAGAATTCAATAATATTTGATAAATAATTAGCGGAAAAAAATTAGTTTATTAATTCAATGCTCACACAACGTTATGTACTAAACATATTACGTATTTCGTATCGTTTGAATTAAAATTTCGTATTTGAAAATGAGAGTGCGTCTATGAACGAAATTTCTGACACTTTCGTACTACCAGTGGTCAAAAGTGGACATCGGTAAAAATTTTTTTGCAGATTATTCCTCAACAATATTCACATTTTTTGTTCTGTAGATGAAGAAAATACTTATATTTTATTAGAAAGGAGAGTAAAAGCAAGAGAGGCGTAGTTTTCACCTTTAATTTACTAACGCAGTATTGGGGACAGTTTTTCGTTTACTTGTGCATTACAGTGTTTGAAACTCCATAGCCGCAGTATTACGATCCCATCATTTGAGGTGTGCGCATCTATTACTGCTGTTAGAATATCGCTAGGTTTCTAACTTACCTAGGTAGATATAAAGTGTAATGGCGAAAATCAGACAGAAGTCCAAAGTGACTGCGAAGAAAGTGAAAGGGAAAAATTCTAGGTGAAATTATGCAAAAGAACAGTTGAACTTATCTGTACAAGAAGTTTTGAATGGAAATAGCATTGCAGAAGTTTCTAGAAAATATAATGTGCTGCAGTCTACAGTCAGAGCTAAATAAATGAGCAAATACCTATGCTGAGAAATGTCCAGGTCCTGCTACCGTATTTACTGAAGCAGAAGAAAATGAGCTTATTGAGTGGACATTCCATTACATTCCGTTACATTACTTAGATTTCTAGTAACCAAATATCAATTGCTTGAGAGTGATAAATTAATTTGTGACAAACGAAAAACCCCGTTTGTAAATAATAGACCTGGACGAAATTGGTATAAAGTACGTGAGTAACATTATAAAAAACATGTATAATTCAGTAAAAATATAGCTGTTGTTGCTCAACAGTATTGTATAACATTTGTTATTAATATTAAAGTTTAAACCGTTGATATATATAATTATCTTTGTCTGGTTTATTTATTTTGTCTATATTCTATTCCGTAATATTAGGTGCGCAACAATTGAGTCAAGCCTTTCTAAGGCCCGCATTAATACATTAATTAATTAATTTTTTTCAACTGCCATTTATTTAAAGAAAATAGTATTTAATCGCATCCATAATTTTTTCAAGGTCAGGATAGGTCTAATATTGATTTAAAAACATAAAGAAAACGGAAATTTCAAATTTCTTTTCAAAACATAGTTATATACTTAAGTTTATTACTTATTTACGTAATTTATTAGGAATTTTAATTATATATGCATTTCTATTTGACATGTAGAATTTTAACTAGATTAATAGTTTTAATAAAAAAATTACATAACTTGAAATAGTCACTTTCAAGCACAAGTTTAATTATTATGTATCTTCTAATACTAATTGTATGTGCTATAGTATATTCGAGTTATGACATCACTAGTTATATGTTTAATAAAACTTTTCCGTTTATGAATTGTCCTTAAAAGTCCAGTTTAAATATGAATCTTTTTTTATTACATCAAGTCGTGGGTACACATTTTTTAACTATTTTTTGCAACGATTTGATTCTATGGAATTTTCAAAAGTTATGGTTTTTATTATACAATGCCGGATACATTTTTTTATTACAGTAACAATTATAATGAAAGACTTTAGGTGTCCAGCAAATCAAGAACGCCTGACAAACACTTTTTAAATAATTGGCGGAGGTGCCATGGTCAAACATACTCTTTCAGCTGACATCGCATTTTTGTCCGCAATATTACCAACACATACCCTATCACTTACCTCATTTCAGCGTTATCATCACATCGTTACGCTAAAACTATTTAGAAACTAAAATACAGTTATCCCGGTGAATTACCATACATCGTTTGCAATCTAATAGAAATTACGACCAAATTTTATAATGAAATTTTATGAATATTATTATTTTAGAATAACTAAGATTGTAGATTTGATAAACGAAACATTCATTGCAGTAAAAATATTCATGCGCCCACATGAAGCGCCAATGATGACCAGCGTTTGCACATAGCTTTAGTCATAATATTGCTGTCATTGTTCATTACTGTCTCTTCCACTATGGTTTTCTTGATGAGTTTTTCTCTGTTTATTACTCACATAGTTATATACTTAAGTTTATTACTTATTTACGTAATTTATTAGTAATTTTAATTACATATACATCTCTATTTGACATTTAGCATTTTAACTAGATTAATAGTTTTAATAAAAGAAAATTACATAACTTGAAAAAGTCACTTCCAAGTCCAAGTTGTACGTTTAATTGTTATGTATCTTCTAATACAAATTTTATGTGCTATAGTTATGACATCACTGATTGTATACTTAATAAAACTTTTTCGTTTAGGAATTTTCGCTAACAGCCCTGTATCAATCTAATATATTACATCGAGTCGTATGTACACATTTTTTAACAATTTTTGCAATGCTTTGATTCTACGGCATTTTAAAAATTTTGGGTTTTTATTATACAATGCCGGATACACTTTTCTTATTACAGTAATAATAATAATGAAAGACTTTAGGTATCCTGCTAATCAAGAACGCCTGATTATCTGACAAACAATTTTTAAATAATTGGCGGAGGTGCCATGGTCAATTCAATGTGTACGAATATTTTTTGTATATCACAGTTATACATCGCTAGGATTACTAATGGTTAGGAAACAAGATACAATAGTAGTAAAGAAATATTTGAACATTAAATACTTTAATCTTACATTGGCGACTCCGCCATTTATTTAAAAATTGTTTGCTGAAAAAGTAGTCGATTTTCTACAGTAATATACGTAGAAGTATATATAATAATAAGTAATATACGAAAGTGTAAATAATCATACAATAATAGGAATCACCGTTATAGAACATAACAATGCCTTCTTCTACATCCTGTTTCCTTTAAAAAACCCACATCATTGGAATAACCTTGATTCGATTCTAGAAACTGAATTACTGTTAAAAATGTTTACATGCTCCGAGGCGCACTAATTATTTTGGGTACAGTTTTTTATTTACTATATATTGTAAACCGCGGCGCGTATCACTCAACTGTTATCACCGTATTTTATTAATATAAAAAATGTTATTTTATTTAAGTAGGAAAAAGCGGGGGCCTGATGGATAATATTTGTACGACAAACAGGAAAAAACAAATATTTGTGCATCTCTGAATACATTTCTTTAGAAAAATATCCGCATGAGGCATACTTCAATATAAGAATTTCGTGATGTGATAGAAATTTGACTGTATCGATGTGATGACTCAATTTTGACTTATGATTTAGGTTTTAGACTAGAAAAAACATTTTATAAATATACATTAGGTATTTATTTGAGTAACTAATTTAATTAAATAGATTTGTTGTGCAGGGACATAAATTTTAAATATTTTCAGAAATTTGATTCTCTCTTTGTTAATATACATATATCTCTATTGTTTTCTGTGAATAAATGAATTCCAATTAAAATTGTTTTGAAGTTAATTGGTGCAATAGATATAAGAGAACGTTTAATTTCTAATGAAACGTAAATGAATGAATGTAATACATTAAATAAATAAGGGCTAAAAAATAATTAAGGTCTGGGCTATAACTATTAATGGGTCTTATACATCTCTAATGTATTATATATATTACAGATATGTATTTGGATTTTGAGAACTTTCCTCTACTTTTTCGGGTCGTGTTTTTTAATTTATTACATCATCGATATTTGTTAAACAAAAAGCCAATTTTTAATGCGCCATTTAAAAGAAATGTTATACGCACAATAGAGGAAAATAAGAATAATAGTAGACAATAAGTTTTAGAGTTTTAATCATCTCCAGATGATGGTTTGGTTGGCGAAATACGCGTCAAGTATATCGAATAGTATTTTGGTGTTTTGTGGAAAACTAACTGTTGGAGCGAGACCGGTCCTGCACGGTGGAATTCGTATGAAAGGTGCGTCGCGCAACAGCGCAGACAATTCAGTTTTAAGACTCGATGTGAGACGGTCCGCGACCGACTTGACTCCAATAGATTTGTAGTATTTTGTAGATTATATTATATATTTCTTTTATTGTTGAATAAAAGTGGTCCTGAGCTATTGAAGAGGTTGTTTGGAATTGTAAAGCTATCATAGTGGCAGTATTGGAGAAAGCCCCAAACACTAACTTAGTGTTCTTTTCACGCCAGAGGTTCAAACCTACTCCACTATAGACAATAAGTAGATAATTGTAAGACGAACAAAATGTATAAAACTGGTAGTGTAATGAGATAAGCTGTCTACAATTTTCATGAAGAGCCTGATACTAAACTATATGCTTGTGGTTTTATAGAGAAATTAGTTTTAAGAAAAATAAAAAAAAATAAAAATATTCTACAGCATAAGCAAACTAAAACTATGTTTCTCAATTAGTCGATACTTTTACAAAAATGAATACATATATTCTAATTTAACTAACAAATTTAAATTATTTTATTTGTTTTGTTTTGCATCAAATATCTAGGAATATGTAATAATCATTACTTGCAGAATTTTGCAAGTAGTAATTATGAATTTTTAATTATGAATTTCTTAAGAGTAGTAATTGTGAATTTTTAACAATGTTTAAAATAAAGCCATCTTGAAGCCAAGTTCCTCGTTTGTCATTTGACAGATGCATTTAGTAATTCTAGCAAACTGAATCAATGATACTGACAACTGGATTAACTAACTGTATAACTGTATTAACTAACGCTAATGGTAGCAGCTAGACCTGATCACTGTACCTAAGTATTATTACACCCTGGTAGCTTCATGGTAGTTGAGACTCCATCGCCTTAACGAAATATTTTCGACATAAGTAGAAGCAATTCAGTTGGGCTTTCAATTATGTCTGATCAATTGCTTTGTTCACTGAAGCAGTACAGCAGTACTTCCATCCCGTTTACGACTTTAGCCTTCCGTATATATGCCGAAAATGTACGGTAATAAGCGACTATTTGAGCGCACTATGAGAAGGTGGTTATTAAAGTTCCCTGATTTAAAATATGATGGGTCCCAAATAACATGATTGGTTTATACTTACAGCTTGTTGATCTTTAACAAATGTTTATGTATGAAGCATATAAATAGTGCAATAGTGAAATAAAAAAGAACCCAGTCTATATTATATGCCTACACCAACCTAACACCAACTATATCTTTCATTTAGATACTCGTGCGATGTACCATTTCTTATACTGAATAAAGAACCAGTTTTAAATATAAGCCTACATGGAATTTCTTCAGCCGAAAGAAATAGCAAAGAGATGCTTTGCTTTGCAAAGAGATTTACCATACCATATGTGGACAAGGAACTTGAATAAGTTAATAATAATAATTTTACCGAGCAAACAGATTAAAAAACATGACCATCTATAAACAAAAACATCTATGGTCAATATTATATTGCGTATAGTTTTTCAATCCATTTCGATCATCATCTGAATATTTATTCCTGGGGATAGAGGATGAAGAAAGGATAGAGGAAGATCCTGATGAGTATTTAGTGATCAGTAAAGGATTGAAAAGTATACTGGCGATGTAATTCAGTATTTGATATTAATACTACAAAAACACAATTATTTGCAAAATTAAAGTTTCAGTAATATATACCTTGCCTTTCGCCGTCTCTACACGTTACATATTATATTGATAATTTAAAAAAATAAATCTAGTAGTAAAAGCATGAAATCTATACTTCCTTTAGTTTCCAAAATAGGTGGGTTAAAACAAAAAGCAAAGAAAATTCTACATCTCACCCATAATTCACCAGTAATAAGTATATAGCGCTTTCCATGCAAACAGTGTATAGTACAGGATATTTTAAAATAAAATAATCTATTATTAAATTGCAAATAATAAATAGTAGCTTGATTGCATATAAGCCAATGCTGAGGAATAAATAATGTTTTTGGGAAATGTATCAATTTAAAGTATTAAAATGTCCAACAAATTGCTTGACTCACATTATTAAATATATTTTATATAACTTACTATACTTCCAATAAAAAAGTACTAATTAAATATTTTATAATCTTATTTAATGGTATATTGAAGGAACTCAAGCATAGGCTGCCTTATAAATCTGACTTTAACATTACTTGGAGGAAAACATTATAGATATACCTATTGTTCTTAGGATTTAATCATGATGGCCTGTGTTAAGGTGCTTGTCGATGAGCTTCTATCTACATTACAATTTGATAATATTCTATTAAATTGATGTGGGGCTTGCAGCGGAAGTCCGTCAGAGGGATGGTATCGACATCCGTTGTGGGTGCGCCGTTGAATCATAGGACTAAGTAAAAATGATTAATAAACGAATTTTTGGCATGATGAAGCTAATATATGTAAGTCTACTTTTAGGATAGCGATAGGGATAAAGACAATATTAAAAAAATATAAAAATAGTACATAGAATTACATAAATAAAATGGGATGGAAACAGGAAATAAGTTATTAAATATGCTGGTTCAAAACAATTATAATGACATCCTCATTGATTAGAAGTAAACATAAAAACCATACCTTTTACGCTAAGTAATGTAATTTTATGTTGCTAGTAATTGTGTTCATAACATGAAAGAAATAGCTATGATAAACTTTAAATTAATAGAAAATTGCTGACCTTAGATTCATTAGTCAGGGTTATTATTAAGTTAGAATATGTATATATATATATATATATATATATATATATATATATATATATATATATATATATATATATATTATTATATATCATAGAGAAAGCACAAATCTCTTAGGATGGCATTGTCGAACTCTCGGCCATAGTCGCAATGGATTCGAAGGGGCATTCCGAAATGTTGGAAATAAACTAGGAGGGTGTTTGCGACTGATTTTGCCGATTTATCTCTAATAGGATATGCTTGACTAAATTTTGTCAGTTCGTCACGTATTGTAAGTGCATAATTTTTTGTGGGGATTTCGAGAATGTCAATATTTATACGTTCAAAAGGAACCTTTGGGGTTTCTATGATAACTAAAGGTGTATCTAAATTTTTGCGACAGGCTTTTGTTTTTTGGCAGGTTTCACAACTTTTTATGTAATTGTCAACGTCTTTTGTCAACCCTTTCCAATTATATTTTTCTCTAATACGTCGGATAGTCTCATTTATTCCTCGATGGAGATGGGCTTTACCAGTGTGATACTGGTCGATAATTATTGGAATTTGATCGTCACTAGGCGTCCTAGTAACATCTTGGCAAATTTTGAGTCTTATGTCTTTTTCGGATAACAAAAATGACAAAATTTCTAGAATAGGTAGGTCAATGTTATTTTCGATATAGTATGTTTCAGAGTCCTTAAATGTTTCACGACCATTGTATAATGTGCCAAACAGGTGTTGAATAACGGTATCAGGATCATATGCTAGAGCTACGATAAAATAGTTTCTGATAGTAAAATACGATAGTTCTGAATAGTAAAATACGATAAAATAGTACGACATAGATGTCGCACTGACTTACTGGATAATTTATTTAATTCTAAACTCCGAAAGTCTGCGTTTTCTTCGAACAAGTCTTCAAGGATTTTATAATGAAAATCTTTGAGATTGTTTTGTTGGAAAAACGTAACTATATTTTTGTTGCTTTTGTCTAGGAGTTGTCCGTTTGAAAATTCAATTTTGGAATAGTCGATGAGTGATTTTGTTTTGTACAAATTTATAAAGGTTTCAAATTCTTTTACGGCGTCATTTTCGGTTGTTTCTGTCGTGTCACTATGGTTATCAGTATCGGGTTCTTTTGAAGTCGAGGGTCTTTGAATAGAGTACGCTGATAGTTTAAATTTAGCTTGAAAGTTAAAATAGTCCTGAAGGTGCTGTGTTTTTATACGAGAAAGAGCGTTATTTTTGTTAATGCAACCGGGTTTATACTCAATTTCGTACTCGTACTCTTCGAGTTTTAGTAGCCAGCGTGCTAGGCGACTACCGGGATCTTTTATGGAGAAGAGCCACGTTAGGGGTCTATTGTCGGTTATTAGTTTGAATTTTCGACCAAATATGTAAGGACGGAAATGTTTCATGGCCCAAACAATGGCGAGGAGTTCACGTATTTCATAGCTCTATGGTCAAGTATTTGGTTTCGGCTTTACAGGGTGTCCTTGAAGCGAAAGCAATTGGTAAATCTTTACCAATAGGACCTTGTGAGAGCACAGCTCCGATGGCAAAGGCACTTGCATCAGTGGTGAGTAGAAAGGTTTCGTCGAAATTCGGATATATGAGAACTGGGGTAGAGATGAGAGATTGCTTCAATTCATCAAAGGATTTCTTACATTCGGAATCCAAAACAAAGGGGACATCTTTTCGTAACAATTTGGTGAGGGGTTTAGATAGCTTAGAGAAATTGTTGATAAATCTTCGATAGTAACCTGCCAGACCGAGAAAGGGTTTGATCTCTTCTTGGTTAGTAGACTGGGGAAAATTTTGAATGCATGATATTTTATCGGGGTTCGGTTTAACTCCTTCTTTAGTTATGAGGTGGCCCAGATACGCGACTTCTTTACGGAGGAACTCGCACTTATCTGGCTGGATCTTTAAATTTGCATCGCGAAGACATTTGAACACTTCTGTTAGACGAGAGGGGTGTTCGTGTACGGTTGGGGAGTATATGATGATATCATCCATATATACGAGACATCTTTCATTCTGGATACCTAAAAGGATATTGTCCATCACCCTTTGAAAGGTGGAAGGAGCATTCTTAAATCTGTGACTTTATGCATCGAAGTCGTTTTAAAATTAGTTATAAGTTTTTTATTTTTTATGTTAACTATACACTTATAATGTTCCAAAAAATCAAAACCAAGGAGACCATCGAATTATATGTCCAGATTGCAAATATATATTTTAAATGGGTTATTGAGATCAAACGGAATATAAACAGATTCATTAATAATTATATTTTGATCGGTTATACCTTGGATCGTTACATTTTCAGGACATCTCATATTATAATTTTGACAAATTTTAGGTTTAAATATATATGGACCTGCGCCTGTGTCGATCAGTAGTCTATGTATATTGGTAGCGTCGTAGATGTAATATCAATTTTTCGATTTAACAGATAATAAAGGACTTATAGAAAGTGTTGTTCCGGGAAATTCAGATTCGGGTTGAAACTGTCTAAGTTCATGTTGCCGAATTGGGTTTGCAATACCGTCATGTTGGAATCTATCGATTTTTGATAAGGTGGGTCCGACTGGGAAGGTGGACCTGTTCGAAAATCCTGATTGTTTGTAGGCGTCGTATCAAAAGAGGGTTCATTAAAATAATTTTCGGAGGAACTATTATCAGTATAATAGTTTATATAGGTATCATCGTGTTCCGAAGTATTACCAGTATAATAGTTCGGATTTGTGGAATGATTATTATCTGTATAATAATCAGAGTTATTATTTTCATACAAAGTTTGATTTGGTTGTGTATTTTCTATTTCATTATTTTGGTTAATATGTAGCGTCTTTCGGGTGGAATTTGGCTTATAATAATTAGGATTCGGTTGAATCGCAGGGGGTCTTGAACTGTTAAAGTTCGGGTTAGGTGTGATGACGGGTGGTCTTTGTTGAAAATTTTGTGAATTTTCAGAATTTTGATTATAATAGTTGGGTCTTTGTTGAAAATGTTGTGAAGTTCGGGGGTTTTGAGGGTAATAATTAGGTCTAGAAAAATTTTGAGGGATGCCGAAATTAGGGGGTCGAGAACTTTGTTGTCTCTGACGGCACTCACTGGCGATGTGTCCAGTGCGCTTACAGAATGAACATTGCTTTGGAGGCAAAGACGAATTTGTATTGCGTATATTATTATTACGATTTAATTTCTGATTTTCAAAATAATTTAGTTGGAGCTCTCTACGAACTCTCGTAATTGCCGTTAACATATCCGCTGGATCGCTTGCCCTAACAACATGCGCAATTTTAGGTTTTAACCCTGTGAGTAGGACATTTAAAACCATACTTTCGGTTAACTGAATTTGGGCTTGTTTTTGAGCTGGTGTTAACCGTTGTTTATGCACAGAAGCGTGCATTTTTGCTTCATGTGTCTGTAGACGTGCGATAAATGTAAGCGGAGATTCGCCGGGAAGCTGTCGCATCCTTTGCAAATCTTGTATTAAAGACGTTAAATCTCGGCTGTCACCGAAATGATTTTCTAACAAAGATTTTATTTCATCCCATGTCACTGGGTTTCTAGAGTTGACTAGTTCAGATGCGCGACCTTTCAATTTATTTTTTATGTGAACAGTTAATAGTACCTTCTGGTTACCAACTGACATGTCATACGCGGTTTTACAAGAATTTATAAATGTATTTAAATTAATTTGATTACCGTCGTATTCAGGGACGATAGAGAAAATTTCATTTAATTTATAGGGTTCAACAACTTCTTGCTGAGGCTGGTTTTGTTGCTGTTGTAGAGCCATATTTATAGTAATTACTGGCATAAACTAATTTAAAAGTTTAAGTTTATTTATTTACTTATTTTAAATTTCAATGGGGAAAGACAACAGAATTGTACCTTTCGCGAACAATTAATAGACACAAATATTAAATATATATTTTTACACTTAAACGAGATGATTCCATAAGTACTTACACGAAGCTATTCGTCTGTTGGTTCTGTGTGGAAGTTGGTTCTTTCTTTGGGTAAGGGATTGAATCCGCCACCCGTACTAAAGTTCTCCTTATTCTGGCGATCCGTTTCCTGGAGTTAGGCACTTCTGGAGTGTTGTCCTTGTTCTTCAGGTGGTTTTCGACAGTTAGGCTCCTATACAGGGTGTTCTTCAAATCCTACCAACTGCGCCAATTTTATATCAATTAAATTAAATTTCACTTTTTAAAAAATATTTTATTTTATTATTCAAACAATTGTAGATACGATTTGGATTTATAATTGAAAATGATAAGTTAATATTTAAGAACGAAATGACATGTAACAAGTGTGTGATTTTTGGTGTAACCTATATTTATAACATTTCTTTGTTAACGCAAGCATAAGCATTCTAGGAGTTATATGCTGTGCTTGCGTTTCACATGAGAACGCTTTTGTCGTTCAAGGACCTTTATTGGAAAATGTGTTATGTTTGCATTTCGCATGGGAAATGCTTTTGTTACTGAGGGAGCTGTTATCGCTTGATAATAGGTTTCATATTACGCAATATTTGGCATTAATATGTCTAGATGGCTTAAACTTGTATTATATTTTAGCATATAATATATATATATATATATATATATATATATATATATATATATATATATATATATATATATATATATATATATATGCAAAAAAGAATAGTTTATTTAAATCAGATTTACCTAACAAACAATATATCATGTACATTCAATGACAAACCTTTGTGTTTTGCTTACCTTTTTCATTCGTTTATTTCTTGCTCCATATATAGCAATAAAAAAGGGATAAATAAGTGATAATTACTCGTTGGCCTGGAGTATTACTTTTAATTCAGTTGTCCAGTAGCCGTAGAGACAGAAATACAGTGCTATTCAAAAGTCCCCTCCCCCCCTCTTATCTCTGGAACGATTATACATAAACTAGTGAAATTTGGTAACTGAATATTAAGGGTTGTAAGGTTCCCTATTAGTGATGATAGATGACGTATGCGTCAAAGATGACGTCACAAGGTCATTGTGACCAATAATTTTAAATGGAACCCTATGGCAAGCGACACCTCTTTTAAAAGGTATCGAAAAAACCTATTCAATGATACAAATATTGTGTCTGTTTACGGCAGTTTTGACAACTGGCTTTCAAAAACTGCAAAGCTGTGATGAATTAAATCAGTTAATAATAAAATTTAAAATTCAAGCTCCGCCACTGGATAGTTGGATAGTAAATAATCTGACGTTTTTGCAAGTCTTCCCAATTTGATGTTTTTTTAGCTGTCAAAGTTTTTATACATTTAATAATTTGTGTATAGTTGATCGAACGTTTAACTGTTTTAGTACCTTGTGGTAATTTTAAAATATTTGTACATTAAATAATTTGTTAAACTGTTGTGAGCTGAACGTTTAAGTGCTTCAAGAAGAGAAATGGTACGTGTTTTAGGTGATAAAGTAGCAGCGATCCTAATACTTGGTGAAATTGGAGAAAATATTCATGCAGCAGAACGCATTTTTAATGAACGGTTTCCCGATCGCCCAGTTTCGAGGACTTATTTGAGAGAGCTTCTTCGTAAATTTAAAACAACGGGTAGTATTAATGATGCAAAACGATCTGGCAGACCACAAATTTCTGATGAGAAAAAAATTGATATACTGGCAGAAGTAATAGTAAATCCTACTTCTTCAACAACTCAAGTTGCATCAACCTGTGAAGTCAGTCAAAGTACAGTGCACAGGGTGTTGAAAAAAAACAAATTTCACCCATACAAATGAAAAATGGTTCATCAACTCTCAGACGACGATCCAGACCGAAGACTGCAATTTTGTGAAAATATGGAGACTAAAATTAACCAACAGCCAGACTATGTCAAAACAATTTGTTTTAGTGACGAAAGTACTTTCTATCTAAATGGAAATGTAAATACACAAAACGTGAGATATTGGACTGACGCAAATCCTCACATGTTTCGTGAAACACATACTCAGTATCCCGAGAAGGTCAATGTTTGGGCAGGTATACTGGGAAACCACATCGTTGGGCCTGTTTTTTTAAATACCAACTTAACCTTACGGTGAGGTGTATCTGCAGATGTTGCAAAATGCAATAGAACCGTTAATCCTTGAAATTTTGGAAGATAATCAAGATGAATTCGACATTTTGGAAATAACATTCCAACAGGATGGTGCTCCTCCGCACTATTACGGTGCAGTAAGACGGTATTTGGATGAAGAATATTCTGATAGATGGATTGGATGACGAGGTTCAATGGAATGGCCGCCTCGATCACCGGACCTCACACTTTTAGATTTTTTTCTGTGGGGGTATCTTAAATCGAAGGTTTACGCCACTCAGCCTGACAATATTGTTGTTTTAAAACAACGTATTGTTACAGAATGTAGGGCTATTTCCGCAGACACATTTGAAAAAGTACGAGAAGAGTTTCGCAATAGGATGTTTTACTGTCAGGAAGTAGATGGAGCTCACTTCGAACAATTGCTATAAGTAGGTACTGATTCATGAATCTGTAATTAAAATTATTATGCAAGTTTACTGATTACTGATTTAATCCATCAAAACTACCATAAATACAAACAATATTAGTATTATTGAATACGTTTTTTCGATACCTTTTAAAAGAGGTGTCGCTTGCCATAGGGTTCCATTTAAAATTATTGGTCACAATGACCTTGTGACGTCATATTTGATGCATACGTCATCTTCATCACTAGTAGGGAAGCTTACAACCCTTAATATTCAGTTACCAAATTTGACTAGTTTATGTATAATCGTTCCAAAGATAAGAGGGGGGGAGGGGACTTTTGAATAGCACTGTATGTCTTATAAATATATTTCTTCGTATGTTTATATTTTCTAAGTAATCTTTGCTTAAGTGGTTGTGATATTTGTGCCTTTGTGAGTCCTGCTAGTGAACCGGTGCTTTATTTCAAATTACAAAATTGCAGCAACAACATATTGCTATCTGATGCTGGAAAGCCATAGAAAGGTATGTTCTTTTTATCGATACACTATATATATTTTACAAAATTTAAGAACAAATTACATGAATATCAATGATAATCGAAAACAACTCGGCTTTGTCTGCGTCTAATTGCGATAGCAGATGACACATTACAAAAACCTGCTGTTTATTGTTATATTTGATATAATTTATTACAATAACTATTTGTTACTATACATTTTTATTACTTAGTTTAAACACTTGAGAATATTTATAATCATATCGTTAAGTATGATAAAATAAAATTAAAGTTGTATTTTGTTTAGTCTTTCTTCTAGGTAAATGCCTATTTTCTTTGCAAAAAAAAAATAAATATTGTAAGAAGTATTTATTACGCCTATCGTCTTGCTATGTTAATTATCTTACTGCAGTAATATGAAAATATATGCAAATCACATAAAATTGTTTATAACTAGCAAAATTATTTTATGTAAAACAGTTACTTCAATATTGATAAAAATACACGTCTGTAAACGAGGAGGAACGCTTGGTGCTTTGTCAGTTCCCTGGGATTTAAAAATCTAAACGACCTAATTTATCTAACAATAAGTATTGTTGTCATTTAAAGAGACAGTTTTCTAATAAGCTGCTTTCTTCGTTTGCCTTATAGTTCATATATCATTGTCATAGAAGTTGATATATTTTAAATGATACTACACATTCATCCAGTTTATTTTCCATGTCAATGCAATTATTAAAGAAAGTAATAATATAAATTACTATTACACAACATTAGTGGCATATAGTTTAAAGAAAAACTATACTAAAATATATTTTATTCTGTCAATTGCGCTCTTTGTAATAGGTATATGGTATTGAATTGAGACATGGTAGTTTTTTATTTATTTAATCATTCTAAATATTTTATCCTAAACATAGCGAGTGTTTCACATCAATAAATTTATTATTAATGTATCACTATCTAATATCTAATAAAAATATTATACATTTTGATTGAATTATGAATCGGGAACATATTCTGATAACCGTTGTACTTAATACGAAGAGTGAAATTTAGCTATTAGGCTATATTGACACTTAACCCTAAAATAAACTATGTGTTACATAAATAGTTAAATTGAGTAACAACAATTTACTGATACTAGTGCTTATACAGATATCTTATGTTATTGGATTAATTAATCGATGCGGAATGATCCTGAAATTTATTTGAATCAACTGCACTAATACTGAATAAACATTGAAACCTGCAGATTTACATACATACATATACATAATACAAAAAGTATAAATGAACATATAAACTACTAGCCATTTAAGAGAAGGGCCTTCTTAAATAAAGGCGACAAGTATTTGTAATTTTTTAAGAGAATTATAAAGTGTAAGTGCGTAAATCTACGAAATATAGCTCTTGTTTAATCATAGTATTTAATCATATTTGAAGTATTTGCCTTTATAATAAAAGCATTGTTCAATATCCATCTCAGTTGCAATATTTCTCTCACGTAGATAAGTATTTCAGTATTTAATAATTTATGAACAAACACTAAATAATGCTGTTTTACTAAATTGTCTATATTAAACCAACCTAAGATAATTATTTTTTCATAAATATTATCCTACCTCCTTAAACCAAATATAAATCGACAACATGTATTTTTAATTCTCTAAATTCAGTTTTTTTGTTTTAACCTAAAGGTGGAAAATATACTAAATAATAAATAAAAATGGGTAATAATAAAGTTGCTTTCTAATACTAATGTTTAAAATTTGTCTGTTTGAATATAATAGTTTTAACCAAATGTAAGACTTCTAGAGTTTTTTATTTGTTTATGAAATCTCATTTGTTCATGTAACCATTTTTTTAGCACAATTTATAAAATTAATACTTTAACTTTCAACGCGTATGTTTATAATAAGGTTTTCAATGTCTTTCTTTTTATTAGGATAAAATAAGATTAAAAAAAGCACTACATGTTTTAGCATTTAATTTCAAATTACCGAAAATGATACAATACTTCTAAAATCTTGATTAATTTTATTTGAAACTTCGTGCACACAAGTTTTTGATCGACAGATATATATATATATATATATATATATATATATATATATATATATATGTATATATTTAAAAAAATATTTTTACTAAAATTCAGATAGCTAAACAAAACTTTGTTCAGATAGCTAATGATATCAGGATTTTAAAAAGATCCTGATATAATTAACTTTCTTCTGCCCCTTTAACCCACTTGACGTGATAAGTTATGCTCTTGAATATGTTTTATATTTCCACTCAGGAATATGCAGTTGGTATAATATTTTGTGATTTGTAACAAAAAAGCGTTTGAAACTAGGGATCAATTTATATGGATTTTTTTTATAAGAATCAATTTATTTAAGGATCAATACATTATTTTTGGCGTAGAGAAGGGAATCCACAATATGCTAAACAGTAAACGTTTGGGCTGAATGTATAAATAAAGCTTCCCACAAAGAGTGCAGCATGAGTGGTGTTATACTCGGATAAATTTGCGGTAGTCCAAATTCTATCCCGAGGACTCGAGATATTTGAATTGATGTAGGTACAATTAATTCAGTGGAATTCAGTTTAATGTTGATAAAGTCGTGTTTGACTACCTACATTTTATAAAAACGTAATACAATAGTTATAAGTAACCAAATTGTTGAACCATATTTTATTATTAAAACAGCAACTGATGAGCATTACTTAGCTTTCTTAAAAAAAATTTCAGTTTTATTTTGTATGTTTCAACGAGAAGTACGGATGATCTAAAATAGGTTTATGCCACATTGACTTGGAGCATGGTAACATTTAATTTATTTAACGACATTTTTAATATTTTTCCTAAACATAGCATGTCCTTCACATAAATCAATTTATTATTAATGTATCACTATTTATTATATACTAATATGAATATCAACCAATGATTTTATTTGAAATGTAACCTTTGTATTACATAACAAATGTGTTTCTTACCTAATAAATGACAGTACCAAATCATATCTAACGTGATTGATTTTATCATGGTTTGCTAATATATTTGTTTGGGAGACAGCTTTCTTTCAGCATATCCAAAATCAGTATTTATTTGTCACAAGGAAAGTTGCCCATCTTAAATACTGTACCTGTGTTACCTGAGCATTACACTCAGTACTTCATAGTCGAGATATCGTTGTGTAAACTTGAGATATTTGAATTGATGTAGGTACAAGCAAAGCAATTGAATACAATTTAGAGTTCAACTGTGACGTTGTGTTTGACTAATTTCATATTATATATGTACATAAAGTAGTTCATTTTATATAAATTATTAACATCTTATACATAGTTGCTTATGATGAGGCACCAAGTGGACTACTCTTGTCATTAATTAATTTGCAATAAATAAATAAATCATTATCACGATGTGCGAATAGGTGCGTAGATATTTACTGTATAAAAAACTAATATTGGTATATATTTTTGTAAGAACAAAGTGGTCTTCAAAATATATAATACATCTATTCTTTTTATATTTCGGTGTTTAAAAAAACGTTTGAATTCAAATACCTAAATAAATCAAGTATTTCATATAATTGTACTGTATACTAAACATCAAAATAATAATTATTCATCGCATTCCAATTTGTATATAATATACAGAAGTTATTACGTTATTTCAGCAGAATTTCATATCTCCCTCTTTAACCTCTTCGAAGTAATCTACGAAGTAAGGTTATCCTTTTAAAGCTACAAAATATAATGAGGGTGCTCTCATATTTCTTTTGAATAGTTTGTATTTCTGCATGAATATTCCTCAGGAATATGTAGTTGTTATAATGTTGTGTAATTAAGCTTTAATGTAGTATAATGATAGAAAAGTTTGAAAATCTGTAAATGTATTTATACCCAATTATGTATTCTGAAAGGAACGATTTATTTATAAAGTACATTCTTTTCCTAATGGAGAAAGGAATCCACGATATCATAAAAAAAAGTGAACACTTGGACTAGTTATAAATAAAGATGACCACAGAGTGTGCTACATGTTATACTCGGATAAGTTCGCGGTAGACCAAATGCCGTCGAGTAGACTTGGGATGTTTAAGTTGATGTAGGTACAAGCAATTCAGTGAAATTAGGTTTAACTTTGGTAAAATGGTATTTAAATACCTACATATATAAATATAGTGATACAAATTATATAACCAACGTCGTTTCTTTGTTTCTTTACTGTTAAAGCATCAAAGTGGGCAGCCCTAGTTATGAATAATAAAATTTTATAACCATATTTCTTTATTAAAAAAGTAATTGGTGAGCGTTACTTGGACTTTTTTTGTATTTTCAGAGATTAATAGGTTATTCTCAATGATAACAAATCACCAAGGTGATCTAATGAAATAAGCTCGATAAGCAGTCACGTGATAGACATCATAAAATATTTAGAATATACAGTTATTCAACAACTCTAACTATGTATATTCTAAAATACAGTTGTTGAAAAACAAAGAATTTCAACACCTGTTTTACGCTAAAAAATGGGGTTGGAACGTTTGATATAACAATAAAATACTAGTTTTCCATGAATATCGATAAGTTGCAGTTTACTCGACGGGCATTTCGCCAACCAAGTTGGCATTATCAGGAAATAATTAACAGAGTTTCAATAATGGTAGCGCAAATGATATGCGTAGAAGACTGGTTTCTTGTACTTCTTTTAGCGCCAGGAAGCAATCAGCTTAAAGTTTATAATAATTTATTTTAAAATGACTTTATACATTTTTATTTGAATATATGCATATTATTGACATTGACTAATTATTAACTGATTACTTATTAACACTAACTGAGTTTTCCACAAAACACCAAAACACTATACACTACACTCGACGCGCGTTTCGACAACAAAGTTGGCATCATCTTGAGATGATTAAAACTAAAAATGTTTTAGTTTTAATCATATCCAGATGATGCCAACTTTGTTGGCGAAACACGCGTCGAGTGTAGTGTATAGTGTTTTGGTGTTTTGTGGAAAACTCAGTTAGTGTTATCTTCACACCAAAGGTTCCAACCTACTCCAGGATGATTAATTATTATTTATATTTACTTATAAAGCTATGATGTTTAATCACAATAATGATAATTTTGAATGAAAGAGAATTATAATTAAGTTACGTAACGTCCTATCTGATAAAACAGGATTTTATTATATCGTTGACCGTCCTAAAATGGTTATTGAATCGCGCACAATAATGCAGTAGAAAAATAGATAAGGGAAATGATATATGACTTACATATTTATTTATGTATTTAGTCTTGTCACATCTCTTATTCAACATATCTGTCGATTTTTTACAAAATCCGGGGTAAAAAATTATCCTCGCTTGGAGAAAACACCGTAAGCTATGAATTATGATCGAGGGCGAAAATATTTTATAAAGTAGGTCACATTTCCATTAACAGTCAAGCTATGCCACAACTGAAAAGTGTCACAGGGCTTACTTGTTTTTATAGAGACAAGAAATTAATACATTTCAAAATCCAGATAAGTAAACTATAATATTTTAGAAGCAGATTTATATATCAGTGTATGGATATATATATATATATATATATATATATATATATATATATATATATATATATATATATATATATATTCTAATAAAAATAAATATGTGTTCTTTAAAATTTCATATGTTTCATATTTAGAGACGAGAATAAATATCGTTTTCTATGAGTCAGATATATCTATTAAATATTTAGGAAATTATATAAAAAACACCACGCAAAAGTCAAGTCATAGTCTCAAACCCGCGTCACGATTCTCACAGTTAAAAATATATTCATGAATTATATTTGCCACATAATGCAAGATAACCAGGTACGATATATATTTAAATTATATGACGACCTAAAAATAAAATGAAACTTTAAAATATTTAACTACAATAATTTACAAATAACTATTTCATATACATATTATTAAAGAAGAGATACCTGCGTAGACCTTGTCTTGTTGCCATACTGAGATTCTATTATAATTTATTATTGTGTACCCTAGATAAAATCTAAGTTTCTTCAAGGTTATCGTGAAATATAATTTTGATCAATTCCCTAGTTTCTGCTGCAAAATTTCTTTCATAAATTGTTTCCCTAGTTGGTTATGGTGTAATGGAACATCTATATATCATACACAATCCCAATAATGATTTAATATATTTTTTTCAAAATATTAATATTTTTTAGTAACGTTTGTTTTTCTTTGGTAAATAATTTTCACTTTTAAGTTTTCTATTTTATGATATTAGAACAGAAATTGATAATTGTATGTCGATTCATTGTCAATGTTCTGAATTTCTTGTGAAAAATTCCGGGTGCAATAACTTTTAACTTATAATGTAATCTTTACTAACGAACAATAAGGCACATGTGTATACCAATTCGTTTTTGTCTTTCGGTACGTGATGAATATTGTTACTGGCCTTGACATAATTCGTTAACTGACTGAGATAATTTGTCGATCTCAATGTTAATATTGAAAACTATTGTTATAAACTGCATGTATAAAATTGTTTTTTTTTTTTAAAACCATAACACACACTTTTCTCCTAGAATAATTATATAATTAAAAATTTATAGTCATATATATTTATTTATAATAAGTTTCAGTGCTTTTGGAAAGAGAGTTAATTTTTAACTAACATTTTTAATATGTTCTCAAATATATAATATTTGAGAACCATAGTGAGAATATAGCATTTTATAATTTTAAAATACTAAAAAATCTTATTAAGCTTCTTTATCTCTATTGTAAGAATTAATTTCTCTATTTACGTGTGATATAAACACTATAATATGAGAAAATTAAAGGCGATCAATTAATTATTAACAAATATTCTCTATTCGTGCACATATTTGTACATAGACATAATTATATGTGCATATATATAATTTGTATAATGGTTCTTAGCGGGTGCGTCACAGATAACAATCGTATGAATCAATCAATTGACATTTTGGAACAGTGTCATGCCAAAAACATATTTTAGGGTAACAATTAGTACAATACAAATCCGTCAACCTATAAAAGAGTAATTAATGAAAAGATTCTCCACAAAAACATTCAATGGAAGTGATGTTTCCGTCACTTTAATGCTTTAAATAAAACCAAAATGAAATAAATTTTACAGAAATATTGAGACGCTAATGAATCAGATTGTACAATAAAGCTAATGTGTGACTTCATAAGTGCATTTTGTTCGGCAAATTATTAACTGTCAATGCCGTATGTAGGTGATTGAAACATATGTCGCTAGACATACGTGCTGGTAATTGTGGCATATTAGTAACAACTGCAAGTGGTGTAGCATGTAGTCCGTGCGTCGTCATTAAATTGATAGATGCACAAAGATCCATTATACAAACCATAGAACATGTATAATCATTTATCTAAAATTGTTCCCTTCCGTCCCTCAAAATTGATTTGTGACGCTACTGGAGAAAAACGAAAACGCGTGGTCCGACTCCTTAACAATCTCGTAAAATCAATCACAGCAAATAGAATGCTTTCATTCATTGTAGTCCGCTGAAGTGTCTATCTTAAGTTCTATTCTATCATCTAGATTGCATTATCATTTTGCATTACTCATTTTGTTTCCTCGGCTGCCTGTCATTAGCGCATTTTCTTTGACTAGCTTTGTATTCGGTCGTAAATCTCGAATAGTAGATCTCCCAACAAAACAAAAAAAAAATGAAACTCGCGTTAGAAAGGGAAGGTACTTTAGTTTTTCATAAATATAAGACGAACTTGTTTATTCTGACTGATTTCTAGATTTAGTGATGAGAACATGGCGTTACTAATTTTTCACCGTTAAGTACATCTAAATATGAATTTTTACTAAATCATATATATTTATAGATATTATTATTTAAGGATACTTATTTCCTTTAATTAGTATACAATTTCTAGCTTTTAGAAATATAACAAGATCCTACATATCCTCCATATATACAATTCATTCTGCATTTCAATGCAAGTTATATTTGCTTCATTTAATAATTGAAACTAGTTTTAATTAAGAAGAAATTCCGATTTGCATAAAAAGAGGTATGTGTTCTCTTTTCCAACATATCGGGGAGCAATCCTGAATTGTGTACCTATTTCAATATAAATATATATTTTTAATGTGGTATTTATACCCTAGCTGAATGTCATTTTGAATAATGACAATAATTAGATATGTTAATCTAAGGAAACAGATTTAATTGTTGCATATTTTATTGTTGTTTACAATATTTCGTTTCAAAGTTAGAAATGACATATGAAAACTACGGAAAATATAAAATGCTTATAGAATGAAAGACATAAAACAAAGAATAGCGCAGGGTCGAGTAGCTTTTAACAAAAAGAAAGCACTTTTATGCTCAGGGGTAATAATCTTAGAAACAAGGAAGAGATTTTTGAAAACATATGTATGGAGCACGGCACTATACGGCTGCGAAACCTGGACGGTAGGGGAAGCAAGTAGGAAGAAATTAGAAGCTTTTGAGATGTGGTGTTACCGAAGAATGATGAAAATACCATGGACTGATAGGGTTAGAAACGAAGAAGTATTGGAGAAAGTCGGCGAAAAAATAAGTATGTGGAAAAACTTAAAGAAGAGAAGAGATAGAATGGTAGGCCACTTGCTGAGACATGGGGGAATAGTCCGCGATATTTTGGAGGCAGAAATAGGAGTGAAGAAAGGCAAAGGTAGGCCTAGATTAGACTACTGCTCGAAAATAGCAAGGGATGTAGGTTGTAGCACAATTAGCGAAATACGTAGGTTAGCACAAGATAGGAGAAGCTGGAGGTTAGCGTCCAACCAGTCTTAGGACTGATGACCTAATGATGATGAGAATGTTTCCCTCAATTCAAAACAGTTGCAATTCTGAAGTTGAATATATCTACTTTTGGTAGACTAATAGGAAATATTATTAATCATGGGAGATTCAAGAATTAAAAGGATTAGTTTATTAAAAATGCTGAAAATATTTCCATAAATGTTATTGATATAACTGGATGCATGGACATAGTTCAGCGGACATCTCATAGCTAAACTATTTTTTTGGTAAATCATAGTACCTACGTGATATTGTAATTAAATGATTTCAGCTGATGTTTAACAAATTTGAATGGGATTATCGGGAAAAAAACATGAATAAATAACAGAAAGAAACAATAGTGTCAATTGCAATGAAAACGGTGTTAATGAAAAACTTGGAGATGATATTAAACCATAAGAATTTGAATTCAGTAACGTTTCGATCCTCCTCTAGCTCATATAACTGCTTCCATTCATCTGGACATGATATCGATCAGGTGATGAATGGTTTCGTGAATAGGAATATTTTCCCATTTCACAAGAGCGACTTGTTCGATTTCCCTAAGAGTCATAGGGGCAGGTATGTTTCGCCTAGCTGATTGTTTCATTGCATCCTATATATGTTCTATGGGGTTCATATATGAACTTCTTAGGCTTCTTGATGGTCAGTCCATAGTTGGAATATCCACAAATAGAAGGCAGTCCACTACATCTCTAACGATGTGGGGCCACGCGTTAATATGCAGAAAAATGAATTATTCCTCGACAGATGTTCTAAATAGCATCACATATTCTTCAACGATGTTTTCTCCGTAGAAATGTGCATTCATGGATCTCTTATATAGGAACTAAATCCGTGCATCCATCGAAACAAATTCCTCCTCAGAACATTATTGATCCTCCAAAATGTAGAATCCTCGGAGAGATATTTCAGACATAAACCCTCTCTTCTGGCCTTCACCGGACTCATTGATATCCATCTTTTGAGTTAAGACTCTTGTTTCATCTGAAAACAAAACTTACTTCCAGTCGTCAATGGTCAAATTTACGTATTTTCTTGTAAAACGAAGTCTAGTAATTCTATGTTCTCTGGTGAGCTATTGTGCAACACTACTGATCTTTTACTATTCAATCCTCCTTCATTAAGCATTTTCCTCACCGTACTTTATATCTGTCAACTAATTGAAATTTTTTATCAGTACTTACAGAAGATATTCTATGCTACCTACGTAAAGTGTGTAAAGATTTAAAACTTCCAAATATTATAAGATATAATAAAAAGTTTTTCTAATGCGTTTCTAGTGCATATAATGCACTTAGGAATGCTTCATTATGTTAATTATGTGTTACAAATAATGAACGCCGATTTATTTTAAGTACCCATCTAGAATTATATCTATTTTCTTTAAATGTTATTAATTATTTCCCAATAATGTTATAATATAGGTACGTAATAACATAATTAAAACGCTTATTGTTCGTGAATTTTGTTGTATGTTCTTAAATGGCTAATTGTTGTTGGATTGTCATTTCTTAAGATTATGGAAATTATTACCATTATTACAAATTATTATTACAAAAGGTGTAAAAATTTTACCTTAAAAAATATTAATTTCTATTAAAGTCGAGACACAAATTCAATGTTGACCCTACATGTTATACATATATATATATATATATATATATATATATATATATATATATATATATATATATATATATAGTTGAATTTTTTTATATTAATGTATATCATGTATATAACTATGACTTATAGTGAAACAATAATCATATTTATGTTATAAGTTGAACGGTAATAATGATATTAAAAATCTTTAAGTGCATCTAAATTTACCCAAAAAAATTCAATTATCCCTTCTATACTGCCATAAACCACGGAGTCATAGACATATATCGAAAACTCGGAAGGAATTAATTTAGTTTTATATCTAGAAAACAAAACAGATAGCTAATTCCAGTTTTCATCATCATCATACATCATGTGGAAGTTATTAAGTCAATAACAATAATCTCCTCGAACCAGTAGAGCATAGACATGGAACTTAATGACTTGAAATCATATGCCATGTTATCGCTTTCAGTGCTATCTATCATGTTCGGTAGTTCAAACAATTTTTTTTAATATGTACTCTGTTAACACGTCCTGTAACAACTTATAGGAGCCATCTGATGATGAATGAAGAAAATATAGAGTTTCGAATTTAATTAGTCACTTGCTGACTTGCATTGGTGATATTTCTTTTTTACTACGAATACAGGTTATTCTGAACCATTATATTTTTTGAAGTTACTAATAATATGATTATTAAAAAATCTAGTTAATAATAAGAAAAGTATAATAGCAGTGTAGATAAGTATACACTGTTCGGATAAGTATATATAAATTTCCGTTATAATGTTGCAGTCTCGCTTTTGGAAATAATAATTTATTTCATTTATAGGGTCATATATATAAAAGTGACTTATCTATTAAGCACGACCTACCTAAATGCAAGTTTACTTACCATCCATGATTCTCAAATCTACAACAATAAAATCAATAAAAAGCTATATTATTTAGACACATAGAAATATGATGTTAAGTTATCAACGCAAGATTATCTCATTTGCATTGCAAAAGTTCCTTTTTTTGTTTTCTCTATTTCCAATTTTGTTTATGGTCCCACACTAAGCTAATTCCTGAGTAGTTGCCTACTGATCCTGATTACTATCTAGTATGGCACATTTCAAATGAGAATTTGTTTTTATAAATATAACTAATATATACTAATTGACCATTTCCACATTTATACTACAACTTTATACATTTCTGTATTAGACGTTTGCGAATAATAAAATGTTTCCTACTCTACCATTTTCAAGTTTTCATGATACTCAATTACATTAATAATATAATATGTCAACTATTTCGTAAACTATTTTCCATTTAAACCCAAGAAAATTGTCCGGGGTAAATGCCATTCTCGGTGAATAATTTATAGTGTGTTTTCATAGCTCAGGCTGTCTGTCGTATTTGAATTGTTCCTATGAGATAACGCCATGTGGAAGTAGAAATAAAAATGTACTAGTTCATATACATAAGGAATACCATAATGCGCTCATAGTATCTTATTGTGTCACAATAAGTATTAATATCTTGTTTAGTATGCCTATTTACACTTTAATGACTTCACGGAAATGAAATTTAAACCAAATGACGATAACGAAATCGTCGATAGAATGTTACCCTACACTCGAGTATCAAAAAAATTATTATACATATGTATGTTTACATTAAAACCCTTACCGGAGAGGAGGCTAAATATTTAGCAGTATTTTATACAATTACTACCGAAATTATAGATATATAAATTTTATATGAACATGCACTTCGGGCAGAAATTTATAAACTTTAAAAAAGTCAAAAAATATATCTCATACACTATTTACCTGTTATATTATTTAAATATTTTAAGTGCATCAATGTAGAGAAATTTATAAAAAGCAAGAATAGATAAAGATCAAAATAACATATTATTATTATTATTATTATTATTATTATTATCATGGATATAGACGTAACAAGTTATTTACCTTTCTAATAATTAGAAATCGTTCTAACATAGATTTGGATTTATTTGTCATTCTATTTTATTTATTTTTATATAATTACATATTTAGACACATAAAATTTTACTTAGGCACTTACCTAATTACAACCATTTAAGTAATTATGTTTTACAATTAAGTTGTCAAATTATACATGAAAGATGATAAGACATTACGCAAACTTTTTAAAGGTTAACGTTATGTATTAATATTTTATATAAATATTGTATACAAAGTTTTAATAACTAAATTTAATTTAGCAGCAAAATACGTTACAAAATTTAATACATCGTGTAAATGACTTTACTAATTAGAAATTTACACAGAAGTAATATATCAAATAATAGGAGACTCAATGTCAATGTTTATGTATGTATAAGTAATTATCTTTTGTGGGAACTTGTTCTTCGGAGCTTAATTTTACGTGATTATATAAAGGTAATGTAGTGCACCTAAAGCTAATTTCATTTTATACAAAATATATTATTTGTTATTTCATAATACTTTAATCATATGATCCACTTAGCGCTAAACGCAAATATATTTATTTCCTTAATATATCTTACGAGTAAGCAAATCGCAATAATATTGAGCCGCCCGGGCCCTCTCACTCATATCGAAGGCACCTCCGGAGCATGCCACTAGAGGCTTTGAATCAAAAAACAAAAGTTACCACGTTATTCGCAAAGGTCGATTTATTATACTGATTATGTCACAATGCCGAAATTTGAACGATAAGCATTTCGTACATCAACCTAAAAATTTCGTGACACACACACGAAAACAGCCGTTTAGTAAATATAGATCTTTTACTGCGTGTATTGTTTCGCATTACTTGTTAATAGTGTCACCTAAGTGATAACTGGTGGTATGTGGTAATTCGGTGGCTACGATAATGTCATTCGTACTTTTGTAATTTGATACCGGGGTGGTGGATGGGGCCCAGTATAGGGGTGCCATTGTGTGCTTGGGTTTGAGTCCCAACGGGGGGAGTTTGGCAAATCTCCCTGAGCATCGGTGTGTTTGTCCTTGGCTTTATGTGTTACCTTCCCATCCACAACATGAGACTATTCTATTTGTTTTAGATTTCTTTGTCTAAATTTTAAGAATTTTTAATTCTTAATATATTTTTTCTAAATCCATGATAAAGACTGACGCCCAACTACTTTATTTTAAAAAAGTATTAACAAACGTTTTAAATTACATAATTCAAATACTAAATATTGAGTAAAATATCAGATAAGATTGTCATTCTATTATAGAAAGGTGTACGTATATGTCTTTGCTATATGGTTATTGATATAAATTAATCCAAACACAATTATTTCTTTGATTTTCCTTTACAATTAATTAAAACTCAATATTTCGTGGGATGTGTATATAAGCGAATAAATATATGAATGTGAAAAGTTGATAAATGTTAAGCAATATTTTTTATCACAATTTGCAGCAAAATGAATTATAAGAAAATTTAAGTAAATTCACTAGCTATTTGTATTAAATCCACTGTAGATAATGATATTTGGAAAAGGACAACGAAATTCAGTTTGCTATTAGGTTTTTGTTCTTTTATCATATTCAGTAATTACAAAGTTTTAAATTTAGTTAACGACAATGTACACGATTTCTAATTTATTTGTAGTTATATACGGAAATTGTGTGTAATAGATAATAGTTATGGAAAGACAACAGAATAATACGCAATGCTTATTTTATTTCAAGATTAATATTATTTTTCTAAACAGCAGTTTGAGGATATGTATATCGTGGCTCTGCAAACCAAGTATCTCTGAATCGTATATTTATATGTATGAAAACTGGAATATCCAGGAAAGTTTTCTGTAAATAAGATTCCAAAGGACGATGATTATATACAGAAATGAGTTATATTACGAAGTTACTGTAGTTCTAGGATTATCAAGTTTCTTCGTAAAAAGAGCCCTCTTGGTTTGTGAACGTATGTTGCCTACGCTATATAAAAATATTTACCGGTGGAATTATGGAATAAGCTTGGTTGAAAGTACTTACATGACGTAACAATGATAGTTCTTTTCAAGGCAACTGAAATCCTTTTATTACTAGTTAATTATTAATAGATATTAATTAACCGAGTTTTAATCAACTGCAATTAATAATTAATATATAAATGTTGCTACCCTACCGAGTCAATGTCTTTACAATATAATATAATCCTGAGGCTAAATTATTCGCTAATAACTTTCTATGTCAGAGAGATTTATTCTAATAACTAATGACATTATTAATAGAAATGTTTAACACTAATGGCTCCCGGATTAACTGCTGTAGAACACCTGACAGAATTGTAATTGAATGCTTTAAACCTAATATTGACGGTTTACGAGGTATGAAGAAATAGAGATAAATCCCTTAGGAAATAAGTTAGTTAAATAAATAAGTTTAAAGACTGAATTTACGTATTCTAAGAGAGTATATTTTGTCGTTTTGCCGTAAACTGGTTTATTGTATATTAAAATCAAAGGAATGAAGGTTGTTATAATGTCGCTTCTATTTACTGACTGATACTCGGCGGGCATTGCTTCGCTTTGCCCCAAAATTGTAAACCCCCCCCCCCCTTCATAAGGGGTGAAGATAAAGGATAAGCATGTTCCGGAGAATTTTTGGGGGGAGGAAGTAATTAGGGTTGGTCTTAGAAGGGCAACCCCTGAGCATCTGTGGGAGTGTTCATCAATTTTCACCCATATTTTTTAACATTGACTCCGATGCGATTGCAAACAATGGACTGATCCGGATGGCATTTCACCTATATTACTCCTCTTGGCGAATTTTATTTGTTATGATAATTTCATAACGATCAGTTGACCAATGTAGGAGCCTATTCGGAACATAGAAACAGACAAACATTCGCTTATATATATATATATATATATATATATATATATATATATATATATATATATATATATATATATATATAGCAAATATAAATTTTACAGGAACTAAAAAAAACGTTTTAAAAATTCTAGTTGGTATAAAAGTTTTTGAAATTTGGTATGTGACATATATATAATATTACTAGTTTAGACCAACTTTTTAAATTTTTTTCAAGTTTTAGAAAATTCATAAAAAATACGCCCATATGTAACAATATCAGTAATGGGCGTATATACGTAATTGTTAATACGCCTACCAGTATTGTTGATACGCCTTTTAATATTGTCGATACATTTTTTGAAAAGTAACAATAATTGAAAAATGACTAATTTATTTGCTAAGAAATATAATAAAAATGAAGCCAAGATAAGTTTTGCGGGTACTACATAGTCTTAACCTTATTTTGTTTCTCAACACAGCTAAAGAAATTACTTCTTCTGAAGATTTTTTATTATTAAGACGTGAAAATTTTTGTAAAACTCATGAAGCATGGGTGGTATTACACCCTGTTTGCAAAGTTTCTGCAAATTGTCATATTTCTTTCTGTGTATACTCAAGAGGGTTGTATACAGGAAAGGTATAGTCTTTGATTGTCTCATCTTTTGGACAGATGGACGTCCTACCTTCCTTGGAAGCATATTCAGTCGGTGGTAATTGTTATTCCAATGTTCATTTTCATACAAGGTGTGGGATATTGCCTTATCAAATTTAACGGATAGCTTTTCCAATTTAAAATTTCCCCACCGTTAGCTACACGATAATGAGGAATTGCTTTTTCGCAGTAACTCTTATATATTTAAAGTTATTGATTTAAAGTGGATGTACTTTATACGGTTCTCATTTTTTTAAATCAATCTGATAATGTTAAACTAATCACTAGATTTTAGCATGTCGTGATGCAGACTCTATGTCTTAATACATTGAGTCGCATTCCATATATGTATGTCCAGTTTGTAAAAATTTTATTTCAATTGTTTCAAAAGACGTATATGTAACGAGAGCCTGATAAAGCATCGCAGCATAATGCAATTTCAATTTTGTCCAGGGCAGTGATCAGAAAAAAGTGTAACATGTTTAATCGTGTAGGGTACATATTTCTCGATAAACAGAGAGATCTAATGTCCGACGAGTCTAAATTCAATCCCAAACGTTGAGTTTAGACTCGTCTGACCCTATGACGTCGTTCCGAAATTCTAAGAGCTGGTTAATGTCCTGCTTTGCAAATTCCAACCGTTTCATTTTATTTGTTTCAGAGAGCAGTGGTGTTTTCTAGCCATTCGTGCCTGGTACCGTGTTTCGTAGGCGCACTTTAATGATTTTGGGATGTACTTTATTTAACCCCTTCTGTTTCTGCTAGTAATGATGTTATTTTAAGAACAGTAATAAAGTGATTTTTCTTGACTTCTCGTAGTATAATTCTTTTGTTCCTGTCAGTAAGGTTAGGCGGTCGGCTTGAACGACTCCAATTTACTACACTATCGGTGGTTTTATATTTTCTAACAGTATGTCCCACAGCTGTGTGTGGTATTTCTAACATTTAATTAAATTTTCTATAGTAATATCCCTCTTTGAATAATTTAAATACATCGTTGCGTTCGGCAGTGATAAGTTCGCGCTATTTTGATGCCACTCAACCTGCATCGAGTCTAAATCTTCTGAATCATTCAGTGGCGCTGCCAAACAACCCCTTGTACAAATACCTTTTTGTCGCTGAATCTACAACTTATTTATTAATAAGCTGTATTATTATTATTATTTATTAGTAAGATGATTATATTTTTACTGTTTGCTTTCATTTAAATAGCAGCTATGCCATTTGAAAATGCAATATTAGTGTATTCAGTCACAGGAATATTACATTTATTAATTTAATAATGATGTGATAATATCCCCCTTAAAGAATATAGTCAACGCTGTACAAATATGTACTTATTTGTGGCACTGTATATGAGAAACATGACAACAAATCATTTTGGGTGCATATTTATATGAGCCTCTTCTTTATTTTCGTGAATAGAATATGCTACCGAAACTTATTCGATATTTTTTTGTTGAATTCTACATAATAAATAAAACGATGAAATATGGAATTAATGTTTCTAATAATAATACCTAAATACTATTTTTACTTATCAATAGCCATTATGTGATGTCTTGCTATTATAACGGGCTATATGGAGGAATACAAACTAGAATAGGCGCCCTGAAAAATATTCCAAGGTATCTAAAATACATGTGCTATAACAAACTACATCTCTTGAAAATAAATCGAAAGCGTAAAAGTAAGTAGCAGGAGCTCTAGAGAATAAGAAAGTTACGTTTTCAGAAGGAAAATTCTCACCGTTTATTCAGAGAAATTGCTGTATACGCATACAAAGGAAGTTTAATATCACAAAAGTAATATTTGTAAACTCAAAAAGGCACGTCATTCAATTTAAAAGTTATATTCCAATACAGCATGGAGTTGATGGAGCTGATATTAAATAGATTTTATATTTTCTTTGATTGTATACTTATTACGTTTTATATTGTATATTTATTTACGACAGACTTCTAAATTAGGGAAAGATGCGTTTACAACTGAGACATCGGATTGATTTATTGTCAATGAATGAAGATATTACTGTTAAACTAATTACTGTTACGCAGTGTGTTGTAAATTATTTACAAAATACTCGTCTATGGTAACTGTATTATAATTTTGATAATGTAATAAATTGTAAAATTTTACTTACAAGGAAATAGAAACTGTTTGTGATAATAGGGTGTAGAAAATAAGGGACTATTTTCTTTATCTACTCTGAAAAATTTCAGGGGAGAAACGGAATGTCAAAGTTTACATACCAACCATCTATCCCCCTTTCTATACCCAACCATCCTTTACGTACCAATCAACCATCTTTTCCTCTTATCTCTATAAAACTAAAAGAATTCGGAAAAAGTTACAAATAGAATATGAATTATTAAAGCGTCTATTCCGGTGAGCATAACTAACGACAGAGACGAACTAACAATCGATATACTGCCCACGTCGATTTCCATAGTAACGACATTGACACCCCATGTTACACAGAGGTGTATTATCGATACGTACTTGTTTGCGGACATGTGTATTAGAGGAAATGGTCTATATTCTACTGTGTATGAACGAATTACTAATTCGTCTATAGAAAATAGTATAACAAGACATGTAAAAAGCAATGCTTCATCTAGGAATCATGATAATGATGAATCTGTATTTTTCTATTACCCCACTGTGGTCTTTTTGGCAAATTATATTCCACTACACAAATTGAAGAACCCCACACTGCGCCAGTTAAAAAATAGATGTACTGAAAACTCCCTAATCCAACTACGCTAAGAAACAGACACGTTTACCAGATATACTATAAAGTATTGCAAAACATTCGCAACCACTTTAAAGACAGTTTTGTGTACTTCACTGTAGACGAAGTAACTGACGCAAGCGGACGTTCAGTGTCAAATCTTTTAATTGGTGCGTTAAAGCCTAACTGATAGTGGTAACAGCCATTTGGTAGCTTCTACAATATTAGACAGAACCAACCACAAAACAGTTATAGATTCTCTGACTGACTATTTTCATTATATACGGCCAGAGCAAGACAAGCGCAGCTGTATACCTGCGAAAAGTAGGAGGTCTGGTAACTGAAAGATTTCCAAATGTAATGATGCACTTTACATTTGCAGTTCACGAACTTAACCGAATAACAGAAACAATAAGAGACAGGTTGTCTTTAATTAACGAGATAATAGTGAATGTGAAAACTAAGAAATTTTTGTAAAAGCCCCTGGTCAGAGAGAAACATTTAGAGAAGCCAGACATGCCTTTATCTTCTGAACCAACCAGTTGTTACATGATGGGTACTTGATTAGAAGCTGTAGCTTATTACGATAAGAATTTTGAGGAACTAAAATGTGTTATCCTTATATCCATGAAAGCTATGATGCCATATATAGACTGCAGAACTTTCATAAAATCTTTCTTTTTTCGACAAGCACATTTGTTCGAATAACATTCAGTCTTACAATAACGTTTTTTAAAACCTTGTCAATGTCCAGTAGATTAAGTTATAGCCACCGATCTAATTCCACAACTTCGCTTATTTTGTTTCAAAGTACTTTGTTAATTACAGCAAAACATGTCAAAAATGTAAACATCACCCAAGACACTGCAATAGAACATGCAGTCTGAATCGCAAGAGTCCGTATGCCATATAACGTTCTAGGCCGTATATGAAATACCATGTTACTTACATACGGTCTGTGCCATTTAGGCCGTAGAGATACGACCTACACCATATGCATACGGTCTGATTTCATATATGGTCTTTAACATATACAAAAAGATCAATATATACACCAAGAATATAATGTGTAGGTGTACATGTAACAACAAATGTTACTCTATTGTACAATTTTATTGTGACATATTTGATACTCTCTATCTAATAAACTATAAAGATTCCTTTACAAGGAACTTATTTTTGTTAAAGAAGATATTTTAGTGAATAGTAAAAGATATTTTATCAGTACTACCCGTACTGATGAAATATTATTTACTATGGATTTTAGGTTGTTTATTTAGCAATATTCAAGTAAACGTAGAAATTACGTTATAACCTCTAATTATGCTGTAGAAAGACACGTAACGTAACAAACATTTCCATGTCTAAGGAATATTGCAGCTGGTTAACATAAATCAAACAGACAGGTGAGATTCTAATACTGTTTACTTGACAAATGACATTTACACTGGTCCATCCAATTACACCATTTAGCGAAATGATGGATGTATTAATGCGGCTTTGTTGATGTTATGTGTAGATTATAGAATTATTCAGTATTTATTAATTTATAACAGTTCCAAATTTTGATATATTGCATGGTATTAATTATATGGCATTTACATCACGAATTGTTAACCCAACGAAGACTAAATCAGTGTTCTTCGGAGAAATGGTACTCTCTAAGAATAATATAGATTCTGCAAACATATTTAGACCTGAATTATACTAAAAAGGAAAAACAAACTTATTTTCAAACACAGTCTGAAACACAGTTCTTTACATTTAAGGTATAAACATCATAAGGTATAAACTAAATTAAATAAGTGTTTCAGTTTGCTGATCCAAATTGAACTTACTAAAAACTGATATAAATTTTTTCACATTGTATTAAATACAGAAAATTATGTGTAGTAAATGAAATAATTCTTCTGCAATGCATCATTTGATTCCATAAAAGTAACGGCAATGTACTAAAGTATAATGTATCCATGACAGGATCTTTTTTTAAATCAGTTGTTACCAATCTCAAAATGGTCATTACATTTAGAGTCAATTTGTTGCAAATTTATATATTGAAATATATGTAAAAATAGTCTCAGATTACCACAGTTTTGCATATTAAGTAAAGATTTTTTCAGTAGAAATACGGTTAGGAGCTTTTTCATGTGACTGAATTGGTGAATAAAGCACCTTTAAATTGTTTGAGTTATGAATTATGACCATTTTCATAAAGGGTAGTCCAACCATAATGCACGATGTTAATTGTGAGTCACACCTTAACGTCAAGTTTTTTGCCCAACTTAATTTGACATTTTCTTGTTTCAGTGTTTGACAAATTCAACAATGGAGAGGTACACAATTGAGCAGCGCGTTAAGATTGTTGAAGCCTTTTACGAAAATGGGCGTTCAAATCAAAATGCATTTCGTGCACATCGTGACTATTTTGGTCAGCATAATCGACCAAATGTGTTCACAATCGGGAGAATTGTGCGCTAATTTCAGCAAACCGGGTCTGCAGGAAATGTGAAAACACCTGTGCATGCTCGCCCAGTTCGTTCTGCGGAAAACATTGCTGTTGTTCGCGATAGTGTAGCAGAAGTGCCGTCAATCTCGACTCGTCGTCATGCCCAACAATTGAACATCTCACGAACATCACTGATGCCAATTTTGAATAAAGATTTGAATTTCAACGCTTACGACGTTCAATTGACTCAAGAGCTGAAGCCTACTGACCATTTCAAGTGTCGTCAATACGCCGAATGGTTGGGTGAACAGACAGAAGTGAATGGTGACTTTACAAAGAAAATCATCTTCAGCGACGAGGCACACTTTCACCTCAGTGGATTCGTTAACAAGCAGAATTGCCGCATTTGGGCAAATGATAATCCATGAGTGATTGTTGAAAAGCCGATGCATCCACAAAGAGTGACTGTTTGGTGCGGTTTATGGGCTGGCGGAGTCATCGGGCCATTACCACACAGTCAACGAAACAATGGCACTTTTGCGCGAGAAATTCAATGGCCGTGTTATCTCACGTCATGGCGATGTTAATTGGCCGCTACGATCATGTAATTTGACACCATTGGACTTTTTTCTTTGGGGATATTTAAAAGAAAAAGTGTACGTCAATAAGCCAAGAATAATTCAAGAGCTAACGGATGAGATAATTCAGCACATTAACGACATTGAACCTCAATTATGTCTCAGAGTCATTGAAAATATGGACCATCAGATAGAGGTATGCCACCGAAGCCGTGGCGAGCATTTGGCCGATATTTTGTTTCACACATAATTGTCATAGATCCTTCTATCATAATAAAAAATATTAAGATTATTCTCTGAAAACTTTTTGTTTTATTTACAATTAACATCCTGCGTTTTGGTTGGACCACCTTATATATACATTATATATCAAAAAACTTAGAGAATTTTAGAACAAAAGTGAATTAAAGAAAAATACTCAAATTAAAATCAATTAACATTTTTATAAAATTCACAATTCAACATTAAATTTAGTTTGTAGTTGAAGATGCTATAATTTTTAATGAAATATGCGTTTTCAGATATACTCAAGCCTTACTTGTGATCGAACTCCAAAAACAAATCGTTGCACCAAATGCCTTTTGGAGTATTCTGATAACATCTCTCGGTTAACTAATTTTTGTTTGTCACGCCTTAAAAATGTTTATCTATTTCTTGAAGAACGTGACTACATGAGCCTTCTTTGCTTCAAAATCTATAGTTTAAAATGTTATGTAGAGATTTACATTTATGACCTTCAGATTAAAACAGTTCCCAGTTTGAATTATCAATTTTTTTATCCTTATATCATGTTCTCTAATTACAGACACTTTAATCAAAATGCAGGGTAATAAATACAAAATACAAAAAGCATTTATAAATACTATCAAGAAGAGAAAATTACTTACGATATACTTGTGCTCAGTAATGTATTCAAAATATTATTTGTATTTATTTGGGTTTGTGATTTATTAATTATTATAATAATTTATTTGTGTGACTTTTTTACTTCTAATATAAATCCAACACAATTTAGAATATTTTCCTTGTTCCAAATGAATTTTTTTCTGATACAGAAGGCTTGTTAACGTCATTTATGATTTATTTTAGACGTTTTTATCTTGTGAAAGGTTTTATTATCATTGTGTTGTTAAGTATCAAATATTCCAGTAAAGGCAAATAATATACCCATAATAAGGGTGGAGGTATAGGTATAAATAAATAGGTACCTATAATGAAGGGTCACTTTGCCCTTACTAATCAGACTATTAGTAACAGAAGTTTCTGTGTTCTATGTTTGTCACAAACCATGTATTCTGTAATGATAATTTCTGATCGGTAATAAGTCAGTCTTATATTATGTAACTGAATAAAGACCAGTAGATTCATAAAAGTGAAGTTTTAGAAAATAGTGCAAAAAAGTGTAAAGGGTACATAAGTTTTAAAGATTTCCATTATTTTCATCATTAAAAACACAATGTATACAAAGGTATATAAAATTACTCTAGTGATCTCGTGGTTGAGTTTAATGCTGGGGTAATATATATTTCTAAAAAAAGTAAAGGCTCATACTCAGTTCTTTGTAAGACATTTTACATTGACTTGAAATACGTACATTTGAAGAAATAAATATTTAAAGTCAATGTAAAATACCTGTTCAACGTTGACTGATAGTTGTATTTTCCTCCTTTTTCTACATTAGTGTTATATATGTAATTACTTGTAATTTATGTTTATAAAGTTTATAAACACTAAAGCTAATTAATTATTGAGCAACATACATGAAAATACAGTAGAAGAATAGAGTTATAAAGTTAGACAGGAATAAATATCAAAATTTTATATTTGAGTATAACTTCTGTAAATAGTTTCACTTGGATTGCAAAATATTTCTCTATATTTATTTTAAAACATACCAGCTCTCGAGTAAAATACAAATCCAAAAGATAATCCTAAAATTTCTAATAGGAGCTTCGATAGTTGGCCTTGGTAGTAAGAAATATATCTATTTCAAATAATCGATGAACGGAATACTCCGGTTCAAATCTTCGTTTGAAGAATACTATCAGGATAGAAATAAACTTTATTTGTATATTTCTTTTTTGAACCATTTGAAAATAAAATTTTGCACACATATGTTCAGGGTGTATATGACGAAATTAAATGAAAAATGTTTAATATCAATTTAACAACAGAACCAAGAGCTATTGAATAACTATTGTTACATTTGCCCATATTCTCTGTTTATATTTTAAAATAACTAAAATAGGAACTACTTAGTAGTGATTTATATTAACATGTATCTATAATTTAATATTCACAGGAGATTTGAAGTTACAGAGGAAATTCAGGTCAGTTTTCCAATGTAAACCTCAGATAGGTGACCTATCATATTCCTTAATGGAAGTCCTTGCAATAACGTTCGTTATGTTCGTTCTGTGGCCCGGTGTAGTATTTCTTCACCCAACAGGAGAAGTTTGTCAGCTCTCCTTGAGTATAGGTATGTTTATCCTTATTTTTATGTATTACCTTCCAATTTGCACCCAAGGCTTTAGGGCAAAGAGGTCAAAATTCTTGAGTTAAAAATTTCGCTTACGAAATAATATGTCGCCTATGAAAAAAAATAATAAGAATAATTGCTGTACCAGGAATCATGGTCCATCTACCACAATCATAAATGTTCTTGAATTCATTTGCTGCGTTGTATATCATCTTCACAATGTATGCCCAATGTCCACCATCCTACAGAAGTCATGAGAAAAAAATTATGAGTAGTTTTTAATCATAATGACTACTCTGTCATTAGACAATCATCTCTATGTGAGACGATTTTATTTAGCAAATCACAAAAAATATCAAAAGTCAAAAGTACTCCAATCCAGAGGTTGGTTTAATAACTTATTGAAGAAATAACTACAATATTTTTCGTGAAACATACAATGCATTTTAGTATATTCAAGTACCAATACCAGTACCTGAAGTTCATTTAAGGAATGTTCAAATGCAAAAGATTTTCATTAAGCATTATGCAATTGATCAGTTCATTGATATTAGTTATATTACCATAGCTTTGCCCTTTCGTACCACCTTTTATAAGAAAAAATAGGTGTTTTGAAATACCATTTAAAGAATCTGAAGAATTAACGTTTGCTATATCATCTTTTTCATTGTTTTAAATAGATTTAATAAAAATGAAGTCCTGAAATTTCATTTAAAATGCATTATGTTTCATTTCTCTTCATTTTTTACGTCTTTATTTTACGGGGACGAGGTTTAGCTCAGAGCTACTCTTTCATCATACCCATGGACAATTACACGGACACACACAGACAAACCCAGCTGACTGATTTATGAATTGAACACATTCCCGGATTCCTCCAAACCGGGCAATCTAGACTCTAGATTTACCGATTACCGCGATTACCATTCTGAATATGAGTATCTAATTATTATCCAGTAATAAGTATAGTACGCTTCTCATAGATATAATAAATGTTTCCCTAATACTTAAGATACAATTTACATACCGCTATTCTGATATTTCTAGGCGTAAAACATTTTTTTCTATATCGAAAAGGAAGGTTATAAATCACAAAACTTCAACAATCGATAGCTAATTAACATAAAACTCTAAAGACAACAAGATGAGGATGTAATTATATCCTCATCGCTAGCTGACAATAGCATTACCAGCCGACAGTCTGGACGTGTCAATTGGGCCATATCAACATTATCGATTTACGACGGCGCTGAGGCTCCATAGGGAGATTCTGTACACCTGTCTCATCCATCACTACATAATTCAAACCCCCAAACCCTCAACCCCTTACTCTCCCACCCCTATCCAAACACCCGCGTTTATGTCTAGTTAATATATTTTTAAGTAAGAAGCTTTTACTCCAATTCATTGAATTTTTTTCAAGTCTTAGATAATAGGGTAACAAGTTGTTTAAATGGTGATCCGTGATTTAAATATCGATGTACCCAGCTAGATAACGTGTATTTATCTGTATACGATATTAAATAATATAATATATAAACCAAATATACATATTGCAAGAAAGATGCTTATTATGACACTTTTTCTGTCAATATTTCTAGTATCATAATAGACTCAATAGGTTATAATAATTTATACAATATGTATTACTGAATTTATATGACTTATTGGTAATCAAACACGATGGCAAATCTAAACTTGATTGCATTAAATTAGCATACCTCGGTGCAAATATCCCAAATCTACGTGACGGCATTTCGGATGTCGCGAAGTTACTAAAGTGTAACAGGACTGATGCAACAAACACAGTGGGTAGCTTCATTTATTTACGAATGAAGCTGAAATTGTGACGGTTTGAAATATCGTTACAATTTCGCACCGTTAGTAGTTGAAATGTATTTTGTTATAAAACTAAATACATTTCGAATAAATCACATTGGAATTATAGACTGTTAAGAGTTAGACAGTAAAATCAAAATACTGAACGGTAACTGAGTAAATAATTAATTTTCATATCAAAGAGGAGCATATAATCGAACAAAATATATTATCAATATAAGCATTAAAAACTAATCAGTTAATTAGTGTAGAAAATATTTAACGAGACGAGGAAGCTTTTGTTACACTTATTGTTACAATTATTGTTGATATTTGTAAGTACAATCCAGAGATAACTGAATAGTATTATCAGTGTATCTTTAGCATCTTTAGATTCGTTATCAAGCAGAATTGCCTGCCTCATTTGGGCAAATGAGAATCCACGAGTGATTGTTGAAAAGCCGATGCATCCACAAAGAGTGACTGTTTGGTGCGGTTTGTGGGCTGGCGGCGTCATCGGGCCGTACTTCTTCGAAAATGAGGTCGGCCAAGCAGTTACCGTGAATGGTGTTCGCTATTGCAAGATGATAACGGACTTATTGTGGCCAGAAATTGAGGATATGGATCTGGGCGATATGTGGTTCCAACAGGATGGTGCCACTTGCCACACAGCCAACGAAACAATGGCACTTTTGCGCGAGAAATTCAATGGCCGTGTTATCTCACGTCGTGGCGATGTTAATTGGCCGCCACGATCATGTGATTTGACACCGCTGGACTTCTTTCTTTGGGGATATTTAAAAGAAAAAGTGTACGTCAATAAGCCAAGAGCAATTCAAGAGCTAGAGGATGAGATAATTTGGCACATTAACGACATTGAACCTCAATTATATCTCAGAGTCATTGAAAATATGGACCATCGGATAGAGGTATGCCACCGAAGCCGTGGCGAGCATTTGGCCGATATTTTGTTTCACACATAATTGTCATAGATCCTTCTATCATAATAAAAAATATTAAGATGATTCTCTGAAAACTTTTTGTTTTATTTACAATTAACATCGTGCGTTTTGGTTGGACCACCTTTTATAATAAGAACTAAACAAGTTAGGTCAAAACAGCTATTTTCCTGGCTATATGCCAAACACCGAGCGCTGAATTACAAATGACAAAATTTGCCGTATATTGTCTAACAGACTTAGCACTAAATTACAGTGATTCAGATTGTTGCAAAACTACAAGGGAGATGCAAAGTGTCACCTATCTCAGGGTATCGTTAACTGCAGACCGGCTTCGACCTTATTTTGGCTCTCGTCAGTGCAGTGTAAATGAGTATACCTTTGACAGATGAAGCTCACATCTAGTAGACGTTGCTACGTTCCACCGCAGTAGAACGTACCAAACGCCATCTCTTGGTTGTTTCGAGAACAATCTAAATCGCAGTAAAAACTTGAGATCATCAGTATAATGTAAAGTTTTACTACGCAGAGGGTAATATTCAAACTACAGAAATAAGGAGATTATACTCCAACCCATCTGCAAATGCCTTATATAATAAAGACTAAACAAATTAGGTCAAAACAGCTATTATCCTAGCTATATGCCAAATGTCGAGCGCTGAATTATATGACAAAATTTGCCGTATTTTGTCTAACAGAGTTAGCAATAAAATATAGTGATTCACATTGTTCCATAACCACAAGGAAGATGGAAAATATCACCTAACTCAGGATATCGTTAACTTCAAACCAGTCTCGATCTTATCTTGGGTCTCGTCAGTGCAGTGTAAACGAGTATACATTTGACAGATGAAACTCACATCTAGTAGACGATGCTACGTTCCACCGCAGCAGAAAATCAAAATAAATGTGTAGCAAGAATCTGCTTGAGAATGGTTAATGACTGAAGAATGAAGATAATAATGAAGAATCCTCAGCCAGCGTTATTTCTAAATGTAATTGACAAAAGTGTATGGTGAAAGAGAAATCTCTTTGAGTAAATTCCTGGGCCATCTGTAATGAAAAGGATTAAAACTGACATGTTGTTTGAACTACTAGACATCTTGTGCTAATTATACAGTTAGTTTCAATTATGTGTAAAATAGCTACTATTATTTTTTTAAATAACTTAAATTAATAATATATCTACATACTCAAAAAATGTATATTAACACTACTAAATGTATAGTAACACTACTAAGCCCAAGTAACACTTATCAAAATGTTGAGAATACTCGTTAAGTGTCATAGATTTGCAATATTTGTCATTATTTTGCTATTTGTCTCAGGGAAGTTGCATTTTGGAGATAACTGTATCTAATTAAGAAACTTTCAAATCGATTTTACTTAAAAATAATTCCCCTCATTATATCATTTATCAGTTCAACAAATTCATGTAAGTTCGATTTGTTCTCTTTTCGTTAGGAATTAGAAAAAATTAAGCATAAAAAAGTTAGGTTAAATTTACTCACGACTACCTTAATTCCTCGCAACCTTAAATGAAGTTTGGATATATTTTCTGTAATATTTTACCTCATTTGATACATAATTCATTTTTAAACGCTCCATTAGTTCAGAAGAATACATTTATTGTGCCACACACAATTTTTTTAAAACTAATACCCCATTGAACTTTTCCAAGAAAATACTAAAAGATGTTGGATATTTTAAAAAGTTTCCCCATTACACCTCTGCCATATATACAAGAAGACTAATGTCACTGATAAATAATACAATGTTTTGCCATCTGTTTTTGAGAGATACACTATTCATAATTAAAAAAAAGAGTAAAGGTACTTCTTTTGATTAAACCACACATTGTCTTATTTCTTTTTTACATTCCAATATAAATATACCAATCTATACTTTCACCTACATTTTCAATTTCAATATTGTTAACCATCTAGATACACATGAGTTTTTATATTTAAAATGGTACATATTACAACCAATCTAATAATCGACAGTTTGTATTGCCAGAATAACATAGTTTATTTTTTTATTAATTACATATTAATATAATATTATATATTATATTAATAATATATTATAATTATATTTTTTTGATTAGTTTAGTGTTGTTAAATGTAGAATATTGAGCAAATTAGCAACATTTGATAGCTTTATATTGAATTATTTTTAAGTAATTTAATAAAAGTCGTTTCTTTTCCCTTTAAATATCTATAACTCCATTAGCCGGAACATAATATATATTTAACTCTACAATATATTGGCAATGAAAACATTGTTTATTAATATAATAATTTGCTTTGACAGTGTTTCAAATATTGGACACTTAAAATTTATTTTACACGTGCAATAAAAATACATCACAGCAATATTCAGTCAATATTTAATATTGCCATAAGCATGACAGGTCAAAATTTGTTGATCAAAGTTGATCAAATTTATCAACTTTGACAACTCATATGTGGTTACTTTTTACCTTATATATTCCTAAAATTTTCTCTTTTTACATATAAAATTAGTACATACAATTCACATTTAAATGCTATCATTAAATACTTATTTCATTATATACTAAATTTTGATAAGTTTGTTAAAGCATTCTATGAAAAACCTATGAACTTTGGCAGTAGATCTCAAACTCAAACTCTCATGCCCTTGTTTTGACTTTTATTGCCATCCACCCCTTCTCTATTTCAACTAATCGCTATTAGCCGCCGAAACTGATTGACAGACTTCACGACCCTTCTTCGACAACCAGTTCTAACAAACCTACGACATTGAAGTTTCCAGTAAATCGATACAACAGTATGTCCTACTTGAAATTCACTCTTCACAATGTAAATTAATCAGTGTCATTAATTTAATGAGTTTTAATATTCTACCAACGTTTATCGGGCTTCATGAAAGGATAAGTAATTAAATTTTAAATCTAGATTTAAATATTGACTTTCTGAATTGAAACGTGTTATTAGATTCAAAAGAGAAATGGTAAAAGTATAAGGACATGATGGCGGTCGTGCTAGAAGTGATTAAGGAGATTGTAAGTATTATAGTCTAAAAGTAATTTGTATATATCTACCCGGGGATTTAAAAAATAAATTTCTGTCGACTTTGCACAGCGGTGAAGTGGAAACATAATTCATTTTATAATTTGTATATGCAAGACGACAAAGAATGAGAATGTCTGGTTTTCTGTTTTTTACTGACCTTATTTCATAGTCATATTTTTGAGTTTGTCTTCAGGTGAATAGATATAAGCATTCTGTTTCTCTTCATATCGCACAATGCTAAGCCACATCTCCATAAAAGCTTACTTTTCAAGTGGTATTCAAGCAACTACCGTCATCTAAAATATGATTTATTTAATTTTTGGTAAAATATAAATCAATTATAAATCCCTTATAGAACCTTAGTAACATTTTTAGTAAACTTTTTCTACTCTTACTGAACATTCCCAGTATTGCACAATTTTGCTAAATAACTCTTACTTTTGAAATACTCCTGCAAATAAATAGAATGAGATTATAGTCTAGATATTTTATAACACACTTCATTCAATCTTTTGTTTCGATCAATTAGTTGGAAAAATATCGTTTTTCTATCTACATACCGATGAGCGATCATAGTAGATCTACTTTTAGAATAGCTCTCGATCTAATGAATTTGAGGATATACATAGCTATTAATTCCAGATTAATTTAAAAAGTATATTACATCATTAAACTTTTTCTCCATTAGATAAGCATTATTACAACCCAGTAAGAAACGTATAATTATGGAAATGTAAGAGAAGTGTCTGTTACTTTTAGTGATAGACGTCTCTTTATGTCTAAGAGAATGGTGGTGGAAGGTTGCAACTCTCTTAAAATAGAATGAAGAATTAGAGTTTTTCGGGCGATGAACGTATTAAGTGAAACAACATATTTTAATCTAAGCATGACATCGTTATCCTTACAAAGTTATTAAAATGAAAACAAATTACTGAGTATTGAAGAATTTTCTCGACCTCCAAGCGGACATTTTCGCTTACACAAAAAAATTATTTTTTTCATATCTGAAGAAGTTTATTTGTCGGATTTCATCGACATCAGAATTTCTAAAGTGCGGACCATCCCTTGTAAAGTGTTTGTTAAATATTTGAGTTTTTATATCATTTTTTTATTTATTCCATAAAATCTACGGTTCAAAATTTTGCATAGATTATTTACAATTGTGTATGAAGTAAATATTTACATAGAAAGAAACCAAATAAGTAAATACAACAGCTTCGCTAATGCTTTACTCTTTATATGTTTATTTTGATTCACAAAAACATTTATTGTAAATCCACACAATTAGAGCATATAATAGTATTTCCGATAATAAAACTGACAAATCACAGTATAACGAACTCTGCCGCCTAAAAATTCCGAAACAAAAACACATATATATGCCTAAAAGTTTATATTCGGTATTTTGTGGTCCAGTAGTCTATAAGACATGCAAAATATGTATGTACATACTAAATAAATTTTGGAATTTTTAATGTTGAATATAATAAAAACAGGAGACCAGTTTTATAATTTAATTAATCGCAATAAAATCAATCCCCATGGTCAGTATTAATCATATTCCGATGATGCTAACTTGGTTGGTTAAATGCTCATGGGGAAACGTGTAACCTTTCGATGTTCGTAGTAAACTGTTCTGCTGATTTTATTGCTTCATCGATGGTTCCAGCCCCTTTCCAATATAGAATGTTACAGCCAAAATGGCGTTAATGGTTAAAGTACCTTACTTAGAGAGATAGTTAGAGTAGAGCATTTTTGTTTTGATTTGTTGATATTATTTTTTTCATATAATTTTTCTGGCAATAATATTCATCTTATATAGATTTATAATGTTTTTTAAGAGCCATTATAGAAGTTGTTTGTAGAGGTAACAGTCTATTATGTCTTCCGCATTATTTACTCTTTCAATCTAAGCTTGGATATATGTAATTATCAGAACAATAGGTATAGAGAATAATTTGCCCATTATCAGTGGAATCAATATAATTTTAACACATATTTTGAATGTGTAATTAAAATTATTTCTCATTATTTATAGTTGTAAATACAATTTCCATTGTTCAATAAACCAGTTGAATTAATTAAATCAAAATTAATTAATTAAATCAGAAACGAAAGGTTAAAAAGCAATAGGTAGGAATTTTTAATTATACATATTACTTTTTCTACAATGCCTGAAAACTAGTTTTTTTGTAGAAAGTCTACTATTATTTATAGAAATAGTATAATTGGGAGAATAATATTAAAATCAATAATTGGTTAATTTTATATATTCTTTCATTTATTAATTGTTAAAATATTATACTGAATAAGTCTCCATTATCTGTATATATCAGTTTTAATCTGCGTCAGAAAATTATGTGAATGGAATAAATTAAGGAGATTATTATACTCCACTCATCTGCAAGTGCCTTATATAGTAAGGACTAAACAAATTAGGCCAAAACAACTATTCTGCTGGCTATATGCCAGACGCCGAGCGTTGAATTATGACGAAATTTGCCGTATTTTTGTCTAACAGAGTTAGCACTAACATAAAGTGATTTGGATTGTTCGAAAACACCAAGGAAGATGCAAAGTGTCACCTATCTCAGGATATCCCTAACTGCAGACCGGCTTCGACCTTATTTTGGGTCTCGTCAGTGAAGTGTAAGTGACTATCCCTTTGACAGATGAGGCTCACATCTTGTAGACGCTGTTACGTTCTACCGCAGTAGAACGTATTAAGCGCCATCTCTTGGTAGTTTCGAGAACAATCTAAATCGAAGTGCAAACTTGATCATCAATATAATGCAAACTATTGCTTCACAGAGGGTAATTTTCAAACTACTGAAGTAAGGAGATTATAATACTCCACCCATCTGCAAGTGACTTATACAGGGTGTTTCCTAAGTAAGTACAAAAATGTAATAGCATATTCTTGAGTAAACTTTATGAAAAAAAGTTGATATGAACATATGTCTTCAAATACTTCGTTTCCAAGATACAGGGTGGTAAAGTTTTAAGAAAAGAAAAATTTTTATAATATCTATATCACTGTATATATTTTTGTGAAATTTTGTACACACATTCTATGCATCTGGAGGCACACAGTTTTTACTTAATTAATTAATAATATATTGATGTTTCAAAAGTAGTAACAATTTATTAACATTTACAGTTATAATTGTTTTATTAAACACATTTCATATGATATTATAATAATTGCTGGAAATGGACACCTTCAACCATGATACGAGCTGCAGCTCTCTTCTTCATACTAATTTATAACTAACATGTATTTTTGAAACGATGCGTTTGAGGACACATGTTCATATGAACTTCCTTTCATAAAATTGACTCAAGAATATATTCTTAAATTTTTTGTACTTACTTAGGCAATACCTTATATAATAACGACTAGACAAGTTAGGTAAAAACAGCTGTCAAATGTATATTCACTTACACTGCACTGACGAAGCCCAAGATAAAGTCGAAACCGTCTGCAGTTAGCGATATTCTGAGACAGGTGATACTTTGCATCTTAATTGGGGTTTTCGAGCAATCTAAATTACTGTATTTTAGTGTTAACTCTGTTAGACAAAAATACGGCAAATTTAGTCATATGATTCAGCACTCGGCATTTGGCATATAGCCAGAAGAATAGCTGTTTTGACCTAATTTGTTTAGTTCTTATTATATAAGGCACTTGCAGATGGGTGGAGTATAATAATCTCTTTACTTCAGTAGTTTGAAAATTACCCTCTGTGAAGTAATACCTTGCATTATATACGTGAATAGCATTTGGTTTTATTAAATAGTCAGTATTCGTTTGATATACAAGACTTGTTAACATATTTGCCATGGGGCTCTTGTTTACTTTATTTTATTTTAAAATTTGGTTTGCTGGCTGTAACATTTAAACATTTATTTTTAAAACGCATTTAATATTAAATCCGTTGACACTCCATGTATACATTTTCCTAGCCTCACTGGTAAGTGAACGGCCCTTTATTTCAGGTTTACAAATATCAAATTTATTTTGTTCCAATTATATACGTAATAAAATATCTGAAAATAGATGGCAATTTTGTAGATTGATATAGATCATCAATGCAAGCTGACAAAGTGTATTAAATTATGTAAGAAAATTATATTTCTTACATAATTTCCCTATTTATAAAATAGGGAAAATGTACTTTGATTTATACAATAAATACCATACACGAAGAGATAATTAACCGTACATAATTTTGTACTATACTCAATTGCGAGAAATTAATTATATCTTTGGCAGTTCCTATTGTTTCCACAGTACTGTAAATGTAAATATATGTAATAGTCTATTTCTCGTGAAACTAACTCATCACCTCTTGCAACTGAGTTACGTTGTGTATTCTCATCGATTTTCCTTTTATTGCTACTGTCTGTAGAGTATATTTATATCATATCACGTGTCATTATGACCTAAATTAAATGAACGATTAATTTATATTGTACTTATGCATGTTTATTGATTTCATATTAATAAGAAAACCTGTAAACAAATAAAGTTGCGTGAGTAAAGCAAGTAACTAGATAATAACAAAAATGAAATTCTAAATAATTGTTGACTATTCTTTTCACTATGAGCTTTAACAGTACTTGTATTTAGTTCTACATAGATGTAGCAAAAATTTGACCGAGATTTTAATTAGCCTCTTTTTCAGAATTTTTGCTAAATCCATAGAAAATATTTTTAATAAACATTAATAAAATATTATTAATGTTTACTTGAGCGTAAATTGACAAAATTAAAGTAGTTAGTAAATACAGGTTGTCAATAATAGGAACAAGTCTCAAAGCTGCAATATCTGACCGCCCACGAGATGTGCAGTAAATAGAATGGTCTTTATTAAGTCGCATTGAGATCTTTGCAGAGTGAATATCAAGTGTACAGTCAATAAAGCGAGTTCGATCTGGCCGCGCGTAAAGAGTGTCCTTTTTCCCTCCGAATGCTGCCTCACTCTTTCTTCTACGCATACCTAAAGAATATCACACTGTTTCCTATTATTGACGACCTGCACATTAAATACGGATCTGTTATACTTAATGTATGCTACCTAGAAGGTCATAGGAACTCTATCAATGCAAAAGATGAGCACAATTTAGGGAAGTCGCTCTAAGAAACAGGTATTCTACCAGTTTAAATCTAAGCAGAGCCAGTATCTGTAACAGTAGCAGTATCTCGAAATATACTAATTTCTGAGCAATCGATGAGAAGAAGGCTTAATGGAGTAGGATTGGACAGTAGAAGACCAGCTACTGCATTACTGCTCACCAAAGAATATATGGTTACTAGACTGCATTTTGCAAAAGAACACGTAAATTGGGTCATTGATGATTGGATAGGAGAAGCTGGAGGTTAGCGTCCAACCAGTCTTAGGACTGATGACCTAATGATGATGAGACTGCATTTTGCAAAAGAACACGTAAATTGGGTCATTGATGATTGGAAGCAAGTTTTGCTTTCAGATGAAAAGAAAGTAAGTCTTAATCCACCAGATGGACGCCAACGAGTCAGGCGGAGGCCGAGAGAGAGGTTTTATGCCTGTAATATTTTTCTAAGGATTTCATTTTTTGGTGGATTAATAATGTTTTGGGGAGGAATTTGTTTCTATGGTCGTATGGATTTGGTTCCTGTACGGGGGAGATCCATAAATGTACATTTCTACGTGGAAAGTATCATAGAAGGACATGTAATATCATTTGCCTCATTTGTCGGGGACAATTTAATGTTTATGCAGGATAACGATCAGCTCTACTGTGCTAAAAGAGTACTGGACTATCTTCGATTAGTGAACTATATTCCAGCTATGGATTGGCCGCCAAGAAACTCAGATATGAACTCCATACAGTATATATGGGATACAATAAAATGAGCAATTAGGCGCTACATACCTGTACCTATGATTCTTAGGGAATTTGAACAAGTTGTTCCAAGAACATTCCTCTGGAAATTGTTTGCCATTTGATCAATAGCATGTCCGGACGAATGGAAGCAGTGATGAGATTTAGAGGAGGTTCTACACGCTACTGGATTAAAATTCTTACGATATATTTTTAACTCCAATTTTTTCTTTTTAAATTTCTCATTAACACCGGTTGCATTGCATTTAACATTATTATTGTTTTCTATTATTTATTCATCTTTTTCCCAATAATATTATTCTAATTTGTTAAATATTAATTGAAATCATTTAATTATAATATCACGTAGATGCTATAATGCAAATCTTCGAAAAAATAAAGGTAATAATGTGAAGTTTCACTGATTTTGTCCATTAGTTTATATAACTTTTCCTTGTGTATTACCAAATATGAGTTAGAAACGCTTGAGTAAATTAATAATTGTAATAACTCAAATAATTAATTCTCATAACATTTCGGAGAAACATGTATATTATATTAACACATACATATGTTGAATAATAGTACAAGGAGACATTTATTTACAAATTTTTTTTCGGCTTGAAACCACTTCATACACCTCCTGCGCTTAAATGATATGCAAAATTATCGATCATCCCAAATACCTTGGTTACGAGCAGCCGTTCCAAACAATTACTATCGTAACGCTTATTCACCGCTAGCGCGCCACTGCCTATCAATATTATTTATACGAAATAGTTTACTCAATCTGATGAGTTGAGCGATGGAGGGTGTGATACCTCAAGCTGTTTCATCAATCACGAGGTAACGTCGAGAGGGTAGCGCAGATTGTCTGTAAGCTGATTATTCATATCCTGATAAGCTCCTGCCACTGCAATTAAGTGATTTAATGACGCATGTCAAAGCTTTCTGCGAGAGTACGACCGGAAAATGACCCGCTACATGCCGCAGGACAAGCCCTTAACTACCCGCAATGGAAAAGGCCGGACGTAATTTTGTTAAGAACATAGTTCTCGTCTTAGATTTAAAATGCTTCTATTTCAGAAATAAACTTAACAATATCGATTTGGAAAGATCTGTTTCATTGTCATATACGTATGTACAGGGTAGTTCCGTATACTTCACATAAATATATATTATTCTAGATAGAAAAATTCTTAATGGAAAAAGTTTTAGGGTTCACTGTGAACCTTCAGATCAAAATATAGACTTTAAGCATTATCTACAGAATATTATGACGTGCTCCTAAATTTTATTAATTTTCAAAAACGTTAAATATTAAAGAACTCGCGCATAACTCAAAAAAAAATTATATATTTACTGCATGACAGCATTTTTTGTAAAAAACAAACTTCTATTTACGAAGAATAATAATAAATAATGAGTGATAATAAATAGTATTCAAATTATGTTGCAATCGTAACGTTACTATAAATGCTAATTTTCTTTTTGATTTATCACACATTGAAAATGTCTGATGGTTAATGTGACTAAATGTGTGTGTAAGGTTACACAAGGTCTATATAATCATGAACAAGATAATGAAACAATATCTATATTTTGATATTTTTCGATGGCTTCATAATCCTGATTACTAGAATGTACCTAATTTATATAGGGCGGTCCACGAAGACTTGAACAGTCTATATCTCGAAATTTATTTGAACAATAATTTTTAAAATTGGCGATGTTAAAGAGCCGAATTCGTTGCCCATTTTTGGCATAAAAGAGCTTTATTTCACCCGCACATTTCCGGCCACGTGACATCAACTTCAAAATTTTAAATGAAATGCCTCATATGTTATTACAATTTTGTGATGATCTATCTAATACCAATCCAGTAATACCATATTTGTCAATTTTTTGCAGCACTACAGTAATGATAAACAACCGTTTATGAACGTTTCTTTATTTTTATTAAAAAAACGTAAGTAGCTTAGAAACAAAAAAGTTATCCTAGCAAGTAGTGATGTCTTAACAATAAGACATCACTACTTATCAAGAGCTGTCAAGCAGTATTAGTAGATTTTGTGTTTGTAAAAATAGTAATAAGATTATTATGCCTTTATATTTTACTTACGACGAGTGCGTTGATATGCTACTGATCTATGGAGAATGTGAAAAAAATAGCAGACGTAACAGAGATTTGTATAGTTATCGTTTTTCCGACCGAACAGCTCCAAGTAAAAATACTTTTGCTTACGTCGAACAAGCATTAAGACGTGGTTCCTTTCCTAATGGAAAACGGAAAACTCCCCAAAGAAAGCCTATTCAAACAGAGGATACCATAATTAATATTCTGGCGTATCTTCAAATAAATCCCCATATCTCAACTACAATGCAAAGAGTAATAAAAGATCATAAATATCATCCATTCAAAATACATTTAAAGCAAGGTTTAACCCCTGAAGATCTTGAAAGAAGACTTAATTTTATTGCTGAAATGTCAGTGAAAGTCGCAGATGACCCGTTCTTTTTAAATAAAATATTGTGAAGTGATGAAAGTCGTTTTCGCAACAACGGTACCGTTAGTATACAGAATTAGCACTACTGGTCGGCTGAAAATACAAAATGGATGCAAGAAACCAATTTCCAGACAACATGGGGCGTAAATGTTTGGTGCGGTTTATTCATCGGCCGTTTAATTGGGTCATATTTCTATCAAAAAAATGTTGAACGGCGAAAGATATTTAGATTTTCTCTAGAATATGTTTCCCCATTTACTTGAAGGTATTCCCTTAAACGAAAAAAGAACAATGTGGTAGCAGTAGGATGATGTACTTCCTCACTTTGCCCAGCAAGTTAGGACATATATTGATACTAATTTCCCTGAAAGATGGATTGGGCGCAATGGTACAATATCTTAGCCGGCTCGCTCCCTAGATATAACACCTTTAGATTTCTTTCTATGGGGATACTTAAAAGGTTTGGTTTACAATATACAACTTAGAAATTTATACGATTTGCAAAACAAAATCAGAGCAGCGTGCTAAACTGTTATACCAGAAATGATTAGAGCAACATGCTACGCAAATGTTTTAAAAAGATTTGAGTATTGCGTTAATGAAGGTGGACATGAGTTTGAACATCAGTTGTAATGATTTTTATAATTATTGTATTTTGCTGTGTAATTATTTAGCTTCTTTAATAAAAGTTTTAAAAAATCAATCCATTGATTTAGCAGCTCAGATTATCACAGTTTTACATAAACGTGCTAATGAATATGGTATCATCGGATTAGTATTAGATAGATCATCACAAAATTGTAATAACATATAAGGTGTCTCATTAAAAATTTTGAAGTTGATGTCACGTGACCAGAAATGTGCAGGCGAAAGGCGAAGTAAAGTCCTTTTATGACAAAAACAGGCAACACTTTAGTCTGTCCAACATCGCCAACTTTTAAAATTATTGTTTAAAATAGGCTTCGAGATATCAACTGGCCAAAACTTCGTGGGCCACCCGGTATATGCTTCCTAAACAAGAAATATCAGGTTTGACTTTTTTCAATGGAGATACCTTAAATACGATGTTTATGCAGAAATACTTGTAGATACAGAAGAATTAAATCATAAAATAATAAACAATATCAATTTCCTCAATAGTATTTTCAGTGCTAAACAAATTAAAAAAAAAAAAAGAATTTATGAATTAGAGCGAATGGAGGGAATATGAAACATTTAATCAATCATAGATTAAATTAGAAAATCATTATAATATAGGGTATCTCAGGTGGACCTGAATTACTCGCCTTTTGTTTTCTATAAAATCCAGGACGTCAATATTTAACGATTGTAGTCTACAAGCCATACGAAGAATTCACACAAAATTAGGACAAAATAAAGTGCTTATAGAGTTAATAGTTCATAACCTAGTCAAGTAATTTGAGGGCACGAGTTCTGTTGTTGATAAGATAACACTAGTGCGTCTTCATTATGATCGGTCAGATGAAAATGTTGCTACAGTGAGATAAACTGTACGGGAGTATCCAGGCACGTCAATTCGACGTCGTACATCGAAATTAAATCTGTCAAGAGCTCCCACGCATTGGATTTTAAAGAAAGATCTGCATCTGTCAGCATAAAAAAACTCAGTTGACGGAACATTTAAAAGTTATAGACCATTTACAACGTCGTATATTTGTTAATTGGGTGTTAGAACAGAAAAGTGATACTGATTTTTGCAATAAAATTTTTTTCAGCAATGAAGTACATTTTCATCTTGACGGATATGTCATCAAACAAAATGGTCGAATTTGGGATGCTGAAAATCCACATGCTGTTCACCAAAGAAAAATGCATCCACAGAGATGCACAGTTTAATGAGCATTTTGGAGTGGTGGAGTAATTGAACCATACTTATTTAAAAATGCAGCGGATAATGCAAGCATAGTAAATGAAAAACGCTATCGTGACATATTAAACAATTTATTTTTCCACTAAATTGATAATTTGGATTTGAATAACTCTCTTTGTGGTCTCACAAAGAGAGTGCAACGTGTCATACAGAACGTGCAATCATAACTCTGTTAAATATCAAATTTCTTGATCATGTTGTCTCGCGGAACGTTTACATCAGATGCCCTACAGGGATCACTGCACTTTTTCCATTGGGGCTATGTCAAGGGATAAGTGTACCTCACCTTCAACGTATAATGGGGGAAATAAAACTAGTTTTATGTGCTTGTGTTATGGACAACTTTGCTAAATGAATTACATCATGCCAGATAAGTAGAGACGGCGATATCAACGATACTGTTTTCCATTTGAAGCCATATCGTTTCCATTTTATGTTGAAGAATTAAAATCCTCAGTTTGTTAAATATTATTAGTTTTATTCACAAAAATCACAACCCATATTTCCAAATGAGACACCCTATATAAATAAATAAAACATTAACGTATATACTTGCAGCAATGGAATATTCATAATTATTTATAAGAACTTCTTGACCTATTATAAAAATTTCTAGTATATTAGAAAGCAGATGATTATTTCAATTTTATTAATAAGGTAAAACTCTAATATATATTTTTATTATTTATTACTCGTTATTTGAGTATATAGTTTCTTAATTTAGTATAAACTACCCTGAACATAAATACCCTGCACTTAGCCTACGATTTTTTACTCTTTTTTATATGGTGCAAAATAATGTAATTAATCTGTAAAGGTCAAATACTACTATTACTTAGAATATAAATATTTACGTCCACAGCAGAAACATAATTACTATATTTCCATATATTACTATACAGAACGAAAAAAAAAAAAAACTCAATTTCAATGAAAAAAAATACACCCTCATTTTTTTCATTAAAATTGCAGTATGTGGAAGAAAAGATAAAGGAGTGGTTTCGTAAAGGCTGTAAACGCCAACAAAGTTTAAAATATTTAATTAGATAAAATGTTTCATATCATTTATACTAATTCTTAATTGAATCGTTTATTTCAGAAACCACCTAAGGGGCAAAATATCAAAAAATGTGTTTTTGGTGGTACTGTACAATTTAAAGGTAAATACATCTTTTAGTGCAGAAATAACCTATGTTCCATATCAGCAATGCTATTTGGCAGCCTTGAAAATAATCCGTTTATTTCAGAAAGAACCCAAGCGCCGTCGCTTAGGTTCTTTCTGCGGTAAATTTCACTCGTGACGGTTGGCGGCCTTGTTGATATCACGTGTTTTGTGACTCGCTGTTTTGTTTGAAGGATTCCTTCAATGAATCATTCATTGAAGGAATAACAACATCTACCTTCACATTGCTAAAAACTGCTAGCCCTCCGGAACTACCAACAGAGAAAGCTTATCCTTTAGGGAAGGTATGTTTACTTTTATTTTACCAAGATTATTTTAAACGTTTATATTTTACTTTTAGCTAAACATTTTTGTAGCTATAACAAATTTTAAAATTTATCGGGTTTTGCACAGTGAGATTTTTGGTTTTAGGTTCCAATCAACAAAAAAAAGATAGACGATATAAAAAAGTTGATCGAATACACTGTTGGATATGAAGCCTTCTATGACACTATCATCCAATGTCCAACAACTGACAAGGAGTTGCCAGAAAACTTGCCAGAAGCTGAATAAGTGAATAAGGCCAGATCTGTATATAGACATACTGTAGCGTGTAGTCTACTTGTATTTTTCGATTTAGGCATAGTAAAAACACTCTTTTTTATACTTAAGTGTGTCTGTTACTTACCTTTGATACCAAAATAGGTAAAAATTAATGGTTTGACTTAATTTCAATAATACTTTTAAAAAAATTTCTTTGGATACACTCATTTATTGCAGAAACCACCTAAGTGCAATTTTTTCAAAAATTTCTAACTCAAAAACTTAAAGGAAAAAAAGATTAAAAACATAGATTATCCCAATAGCATGTTTTTGATTTGGTAAAAAAATATTTGAAGGAGACTAGACCTATACTTAAGCTGCAAAACAGTTTTTTTAGTTTTCCGAAAGTTGAAAAAAGCGCACTTAGGTGGTTTCTGAAATAAACGATTCAATTTGTCTTTCAATTTTTATGGAAATAACGAAGATTGTATGGAATACTTTATTGTCATTGTCTGGAGTACATATGTTGAATGTATATACATGTGTATATAAATACTAACTAAAACAATTAATTGCAGTTATTGAATATTTATAAGTAAAATGTCCGGTTAAATTTCATCTACCCTTTAACCCACTCTATATTTGTAACGATCACTACGTTAATGAAAATCAATATTGCTGGAGGAGTTTAATTACTTTCAGGAGCTTTAGATCGTAGTTCAATTGCCGCCGGCCACATTTTTCAACTTATAAATGTGCATCTTTGCATGCTATTACCAGATTAACTTAGCAGATCCAAGCAATCTAATTTAAATTAGACTCAACCACTCTATAAATTAAAGGTTTTAAGGGGTTCGAACTGTACAAGCAATCTATTGAAGGTTTAGTTGTTCGTTAAACCCAAGCAATTGTTACAAGCCCTTATAACTAGAAACGGTTTGACAGGACGATTTTATATAAAAGTAAAGTGAGAAAGTGTGAATATACATTAGTTTGAAGGAAACGAAAATATAGAGACACAATTGTGTAAACTGATATAACTATATTTTACTAGGGGTGAAATATAGTCATCAACCGCATATTAATTATAGGGGGTGGTTCACGCAACCATTTCAATAAAATTATTTCATGTTTCAGTTGCTTCAGAAATTCTGATAATTTTATGCTAAGGTTAAGTGCATATTCTCTATTAATTGGAAATATCAGTAATCTTATAACGCCTTCGATTGTACCAGATGTATTTATTATTTTGGTATTTAATAGGAAATCTGTATTTTTTATACAGTTCTTTTAATTTTCCTCATTAATTCTGAATAAGCCATACCAGGTTTCACTGTATCAAAAATTCACCATTTCTCAGATACACTCATTTAAAAAAATGAATCAGCAGAAGTATTTCTCCATAACTCTGGCATTTTTAAGGAAACCTATATAAATTTCTTATCAAAATAACCACATACTATAAACTATTTGGCCACATCCAACAATTATTTGAATGCCTATACCAGTTTCAACAAACAACTGAAAACACATGTCATTTTGTATCAACACGCATTTACTACAGATTACGCGAATGACGTAGTGATTCTGCTAGCATGTTGATGGGGTATTTACTCCATTCAAAGTTCTGCAGAATCACTACGTGATCCGCGTACATATAAGCATATACTTAACTCATTGCACAAGTGTTGATGACACCGCGCTTATGGAAGGCACCCTTTATACACCTAGAGGTTTTTGTAAACTGTATTGATTTCAGACGATAAGCAGGTTGTTTTTTTTGGATGTGGGCGAGATCATATTACTGCATCTCTAATGATTTACAATACCGCGAGAGTAATGGGTCGATAGGACTAGACTAGAGTGTAATCTAGTAGGACAGGTTTCGGTATAAAAATTGCTCTCACTTCTCTCCATCCCTCACCTGTCTTCAAAAATCAAAACGATATAGGCTCGACAGATTTCCTGAAGATTCATCAACACTATCTACGTTAGCCCCCATTATTATAAGGGTGGAATTATTATGTTTCCAAGTCAAGTGGCAATTATTTCAAGAGTGGAGAAATGTTTACACAAGTAACCTTTATATCGTTGGTTACTTCTTTCTAACCTATTGCTTCTTTCTAGTCATATGTCAGTCAATACAGAATGTCCCAATATTCCATGTTCATAGAGCTACCATATACCTTTGTGGTTAAAGTAAGTCGAATTTACAAAATTTTGCTAAAAGTTGCATCGTTTAACAGCTAGATTGCCAATTTTGATGTGAAATAAATTAAGTCTAGTTACAATCGGACATGCGTTACTGATAATATTAATAGAGATAATAAACAATTAAGCTAGAGCTATGTGGATTACTGAAATTTTACAAGAGAAATAAAATTAATACATGAGTAGTAGTATTTGTTACGTAAAATTGATGCTCGTTAGGGGTTAATTGAAGCAATATGATATAGAAGAAAGTTTAGTGATATCAATTTATTTTAACTTTAAGAGTACCTGGTAGGCTCCATGTATACGGAATATTGGGACATCCTGTGTATTTATTAAGGGCTTCGCTTGAATGAATATTTTTCTTTCAAGAATCAGTTACGGATGTTTCAAGGTACAATTAAGAAATAATGTAAGTTAATTAAGCTTTTGGTCAATAGCGAACATGAAAATTTTGAGACTAAAAACATAATTAACTCCATTAAAATGTATTTATTATTGTCCATATTTTAGAGGAGCACATCGAAACTATCTCTTACATCCTCTCTTGATGATACGTGGATGTGCCAAAGTTCTCGAATCGTTTAAGTTCTCCACTGAAAATGTCGGCCACGTTCTATTTATTTGAACATAACAGAAAATCGACTTTAGTAACTCTGCTACAGATAATTAGTATACTTTTAGATACTGTATTATTAAAATAACAAATCTGAAGTATTTATAATTAAAACTAAATTACTGTTAGCGTTTGGAGGCTTTCGACACTTCCTCAACAATATTTCATTACCGTTAACAACATCGCTATTAGTGGAAGTTAAGAAGCAGTTTACTGTACAATAAGTATTATTTTTTAGTTAAAAAAGTGAAGAGTTATTTACTAATTATGTTCGAACTTATACCTCTTCTTTCTTCAGTCTTCCGCTAAATCAATTGATATAAAAAATGTATAAACTCTCCTATAATTTACAGTATAAACTCTGATAAATGAGTACCACGCTCATAAAACAGGAATTCATAAAATAATATTCAGCTAATTCTCATGGACTTACTGTACGAGCACAGACCACGGTGTCTATATTTTATGTGTTTTCGGAAGGTAAATTAATGCACTACCATTTATTATAAACAAGGTTTCATTTTTTACGACAGACAATTATTTCGAATGAATAAATTATTTGCGTTAAATGTTGGATGGTCGCCACAACAAAGAAGCACATCTGGCTGTAAAAATAATTTATCAGTGGGTATTCATTTTATCCCTCCCAATCAGATCAACTGATCGGAGAGGGCGCTGTCCTTTATAAATCAAGCGTTTAATCAGCGGCTACAATATAAAAAGTTTTAAAATACATTTTCCAATACCTCTGTCTATTTGTCTAACGGTGTTGCCACCGAATCGATTAGCGTTGATTTAAAAATCCGATTGTATTTCGCAGAACTTTACGTCATGGTATATTGCTGCCGGGGATGAATTTATGATAGCAATAGATAAGGGGCGAGATTAGATCAACAGAATAACGTATGTCAGCAGTTAACCACATTCTATGAGTTTCGCGAGGGTGAGGGAAATTGGTTGAGTAAATCGAACTATAAGACCATTATAGCTGCGCTCGTCTGCATACACTGAAAAACCAGTATATTTATAGGTAATGATAAATAAATATTAACTGTCACCGCAACAATTTAGAGCAGAATAATTAACTTAAGATAAATATAACCAAATCACAATTTGGATTTGTGAAAGACAAAAGCACATATTATGCAGAAAGAAAAACAGAAAAGGATATGAAAAATATTAAAAAGTATTTTAACAATAAACTTAAATTAGATAAATGACATACTGATTTACTTATACGATTGATTGTTTATTCTCAGCATCGGCTGTTTATTTGTGTCGATTTCAAAATGATCAACATGCTTCTTGAACATGCTTCTTGAAAGTGGATATACCAAATATCCTTTACAACTTTGTTTATGGGATAGCCGTCTAAAGGAAAAGCATTAGCAGCAAACTGTTTGGCCTTTGACAGATGCTATGACTATTGAAAAATCCGACACTGTTTACGAGCCATAAACATAAAGAGAGAAATAATGCCATCTCTTCACATCAAACTGGGTTTAATGAAACAGTTTGTAAAAGCCCTGGACAAATCAGGTGATTGTTTCAAATACACTTTCCAAGCATTTCCAGTACCGATGGAAAAATTAAAAGCAGGATTTTCGACAGTCCACAAATTCTAAAACTAGTAAAAGATCCAAATTTATACAAATATATGACTGTTATAGAATCTGATGCATGTTTGGCGTTAACATGGATAAAAGTGCATTTTGCCTCGACCGGGAATCGAACCCAGCTCTCCCAGTTTCCGGCTAGTTGCTCTGACCGCTGAGCTATCGAGGCATACTCATTATCCTTGCTAATGCGCCAATTTTAATGCGTCACTACAGTACTCCCTCCCTAGAGACATGATTTGTCTCGATACAATTTAACGGAATGTGACCGCGTTCGCCATTCTTACGAACCGTTGTTCGGTAACCCCGGACTGTAGGGCGATGGATAGGACGGGAATCGAATCCGCGAATTTGAGATGTAAGGGAGGTTGCATATACTGGAGCGACGAATCACGTCGGGGTCACCACTTTGGCGTTAACATGGATAAAAGTGCATTTTGCCTCGACCGGGAATCGAACCCGGCTCTCCCAGTTTCCGGCTAGTTGCTCTGACCGCTGAGCTATCACTCATTATCCTTGCTAATGCGCCAATTTTAATGCGTCACTACAGTACTCCCTCCCTAGAGACATGATTTGTCTCGATACAATTTAACGGAATGTGACCGCGTTCGCCATTCTTACGAACCGTTGTTCGGTAACCCCGGACTGTAGGGCGATGGATAGGACGGGAATCGAATCCGCGAATTTGAGATGTAAGGGAGGTTGCATATACTGGAGCGACGAATCACGTCGGGGTCACCACTTTGGCGTTAACATGGATAAAAGTGCATTTTGCCTCGACCGGGAATCGAACCCGGCTCTCCCAGTTTCCGGCTAGTTGCTCTGACCGCTGAGCTATCACTAATTATCCTTGCTAATGCGCCAATTTTAATGCGTCACTACACATGGCTTACTTATGTATCTGTAATTAAAAATTTTTTGAGCTATCACAAATAGCAACTAATAAAAGCAAATAACTACCAAGAACTAATACATAAGATGCTAAAATGTTTTCAAAAATTGGGAGGAAATATGACTATTAAGTTGTTTTTTTGCAGTCACATAGACAAATTTCCTTCTAACTTAGGAGATTACAATGAAGAACAAGGTGAACGGTTTCATCGGGATATCCAAATAATGAAATAAAGATACCAAGGAAGGTGGGATCGTTACATGATGGCGGATTACTGGTGGAGTCTGCAGAGAAACTGTTCACAGCAAAAATATAAAAGAATCGTATAAAAAGACTTCTTTATAATTCTAATATTTTCTACATCAACTATTCTTCATATTTTCTTGTTAGATTTTAATATAAAAAATTTAAAATTACAGAAATTGCTTATCTTATTTGGTTTCTCTTCTCATTCTATTACTAACTTGGGTTATATGGCAGCACAAAGTATTCATATCAACAACAACGATCACAACAGCTCCTGAGTTTATCAATATAGAAAAAGGAAATAATTTAAGAAAATAAGAACTTAAGAATTCTAAAAACAGGAACAACTTGCAAAAATGCTTTATTTATCTTAGTGTAAAAGCTTTTAATGCCCTCCCCGATAAAACAACTATAGTAACTTAATGACTTGAAAAGTAAAGATACATTCTAAAGTAAAAGTAAAATTAACTAAACGGTGTTCTATTCTATTTTTGTTCTATTTAATAATAATAGTGCCTTTATTTTCAATAATTCATACAAAATTATAACAAAATTATTTTATTTAGTTGGCGTCATTTGGCTTTAAACTGCTCTTCCGTGTAACCAACCGAATGCAAGAAATTAACAAAAGTAAGCAAGCAAAACAATAGACTGTGTACTGACTACAAAAATAATGTATGAAATATGGCATGAATGATTATTTTAATATTAGTGCGTATTAAAATTAAACAATTGATTTAGAAATTATCCAGTTTTGAATTTGTTCTCGAAATGTATGTATGCTTGGAGTGGATTTAAAAGAATCAGATATATTATTGAGTACTTTAATTGCGTTGTAATTAAAACCCCTTTCAAACTGAGGTGGAGGTAGCGATGTTCATGATTTGGATACTCATAATTATAATATGTATACCGCGCCTAAACATATTTCTGGTATGCTTAGGCACATTATACATAGCCAAATTACGGATATCCAGATCATGAATATCACTACCTCATATTAGGTTTTAAAAATAGATAATAACGTGTATGGAATTTGTTTAATTTAAAAATTAGACACGAGATGTGACATATAGATCGTTCATCCAACTTCAGCCAAATGTTAATTAAAGCGAGAGAATGTAAAGGATCATGCTTTCTCAAATTGAATGAATATCTTAAACAACAGTTTTTCAATTTTTATAGAATATTCTTATATTTTGCTTATAATGCAGGCCAATACATAACATCACAATGGGCGAGATGAACTAGTATTAGTGAATCACAAACTAACGGTTTTGTATCACTATTGAACAATTATTTGTACATGAATAATATTTTCAATTTGTGATATAATTTATACACCAAAATATTTCCACAATATCTGAATCTAAGATCAGCATCCACAATGAAGTCGAAATTTTTACATTTATTAACTGGAGTTCACATTTATAACAAAATTATTACTTCAGATATTCAGTGCAATAGATACTCAGGTACAGGTCTCTCTTATATTAAGATAGATGAACATTTTAATATACCAGAAATACAAGTGAATAGTAGTACCAAATAAGTCTCAAACACAATTTGTTAATTATGAATTATATTTTGTGCTTGTAAAGAAAGATGTGTTTATAAAAAAAAAGTAGAAGTGTCAAGAAATGTTCTAATTATAATAAGACTGATAAAGTAAATAAAGCATACACTGTTAACTAAATTCGCGATCATTTAGGTGTAAAATACATTGCATTAGCTAAATTTAGTTTATTTACATTGACCAAATGAAAATCAAAGGAACAAGGTTTCTTATCAGAAATGAACCGTGTAGCAATTATATAGTCTACTGGTATTTACATAGATGTAAAAGTATTGACACTAACTGTAATTGTATATATTTCAGATTCATTTGGATGTTCACATTGTTCACTGAAAAATATATTCGAGCAGAGCATCTTTCAAAGGATTTCGGTAAGTTTTTATTATAGTAGCAGGTGGTTTCTAGCTGGTATTAAACTTAAGTAAAAATTACCGCAGCAGACGATGCTTAATATATTACAGTTGTGTTGTTAAATTAAGTTTGTAATACTGTAAATTTCGTAATAAAATGAATAAATCCATGTTCTGAAATTAACTCGGAGTGTGATGCGAACAACCAACACATATTATCTGCTGCGCGATAGACAAATTAATACCTATCTTACAGTAAAAAAGTGATCTATGATGTAGATGTAACATACGTATGTGGTTATTAAAATATATGAAAATTGTACAATATTTCAAATCTGGCTAATTTCCATTTCTTCTATTGCTGTTTTAAAGGTATTAATATAAAGAGGTATTATTCATTTATTAGGGGGATTAAGGATTAAATTTAACTTGTTCTTTGGATTAATATACCACATATTTATTATTAGGTACTTCTCACTAAAATTGCAAAAGGAAAATGCAATATCAGACTATGAATTAAGTGCCGAATTATATATAATAAGGTTATTTGACTCATAATTTTTTAAGCAGTGTTACATCCCATAGCTTATTAACTTAATTTCAAAACTACTAGAGGAATTAATGTGTTACCGCATAAACATATCTCGAAAAGTTTATTCAGTGATTTTTAGCGGTGTAAATATATAATGGTGTACAGCTTTTAATAAAATCTATCTAGAAGGCCTACTGTATAAAATTAAAATATACCTTCCCATACAGTCCTATAAAATATTAAATTAATTTATCGTTAAACAATTTCATATGATTAAGCGACTAATGAATTTTCTGATTTCCATTCCATTAAATGCAGGCGTACCTCAGAGAAGCATTCTGAGACCAACTTTGTATCAAAGACTTCTGATCTTCTAATAACAGACTATAACATCACAGGTATATTCGCAGACAATCAACTATTCCTGGCTATCCATGAGGATCCAGTAATAGTCTCTTCAAACCTATATCACCACTTCATCCTGCTAAAAATATTTCAAGGAATGGATAATCCAGAAAATGGCAAGCTTCTTTAGAGATATTACGAAACATCAAAAATCTAATTGGAAAATAAATGCCTATCATATAAAAGTGCAATCAAGCACATTTTAACCAATGACATAGAATTTTGGGGCTGTGCGAGCAGATCTAGTATCGCAATATACAAAGAACTCAAATGGTTATTTAGGATGTTTATACATATAGCTAGATCTTCTGAAGGGATATTATTACATAATTAATTCTCAAAAGGTGTCCAAGTTCCCTAGATTCATCCGAGCTAAAGATGCCAATCGCTCAGATCTGGCCTAAAGTGCCAGCTCGGGGTAATCCAGATATAGGTTCGATTCCCACATCAGTTGACTCTGTGTGTTTATGTGTATCCATGTGAATGCCCGGGAATTAAGTGGATCTCCATGTATTGAATATCCAGAAAATAATGTACGAAAGATACATTAAGCCATACACCACAAAATATTGAAACATAAATTCCAAAATTTTAGGCAAGGGGATAAGGTAGTGGCAAACTCACGGCCAGTGGTAGACACAAGCCCAAATGTCTGACTCATTAACCTCATAATTTTGTTGATTTTAGAGTGATACTTAACAGATAGGTAATTTTGTCATTAATTCAATAGAGGTACAAAAAGTTTTAACGCGTTTGTTTCACAAACCCTATCCCAAGAGGCCGCTCGATAAAAGTTTATTTGATTATAAGCTTCAGTTTTGAAATGATCGTAAAACGTGAAGAATCTATAAATAAAAGAAAACAAATAACAGAACTATAGGCAAAAATAAAAATTTTTTCTTTTATATATTTTATATTACTATATACTTCTAAAATACCGTCTACGTTTTAGTTTTTTGTTCTAATTAGGGAACAATTTTATAGTCACTTATAAGCTATAACTTATGTCTTTTAATGAAAATGCCAATAAAAGGTATTATATCGATTATCTCTGTTGTATTCATTCCTGAATTATTCTTCAGCTACGAAAATAGAAATGACAAATTTATTTTATATCTGATATTCACGTATTACCTTTCTAAAAGGCTTGCTGTGTTCTGTCACGTCTACGTCACGTAAGTATTGCCTCGACTAACATGAGATGCAAATTTCTTGAATTTCGAACGCAAATAAAAAAGCCCTACTGATGCTATTAAAATAATAAATAACCATTATTATTTAGTATGCTTTTTAGACTACAATATCTTATTTATATATTGCAACTAAAGATGTATCAGGATTATTTATTTATTTAGAATACAGCTACCTAACAGAAATTAGATATTTCCAATTATAAGGAAGGAAAAGGATAGAAATGTTACAAATACAATAAATTTACATTCTAAATACACAAACAATATTATAGTTAATATGGAAACTAATTATGTGCCTAACACAATATTTATATAAAATACCATAACTACAGAAACTATATATTGAAAAAAAGTAACATCACTAATAAGAGGAGCAGAAGTATATTACATTGCAAATACGTTCCAATATAAGTACTTTTTCTATATTAGACATTTTGTTTTTAATGTGAACATTAAAAATCATAAAACGATTTTTACTTTTTCGTGTACTATACGCGGAAAAGTAATGTAATCGTGTAAAGGAAAATTGAAGAAACAAAATTTTTTTTTGTTTTATTTTTCGTTTCTCGGCATAAAAAGCAAAAAAAAATGGTTATAAAAAATTTTTGCTGTGTGTGTGTCGTTGTTGTTGTCGTCAGCATTTATTCTTGTTAGCACGATAACTCAACTAAATCGTGTCGGATCGATCGAGCTTTGACTGATTCTGATTGGGGACGTTTCCCAGACGATACCTATTGATTTTGAGGTGGATAGAATACACTCTACCATGTACACGGGTCATGAGAAAGTACAATGGTGGACTATTTGAGAAATTCTTTGTTAGCACGATCACTCAATTTGTGGGATCGATCGGGTTTCGACTGATTTTTATTAGGTACGTCCACCAGACGACATCTATTGATTCTGAGGTGGATAGAATACACCCCACCCTGTCCATGGGTCATGAGAAAAAAACGATGGTGGACTATTTGAGAAAAGTAGAACTGTCGTATAAGACACATTCTGCATTTATTTGTTAGTTTATTTTTTCTCAACCACTCAATTTCAAGGTAGAAATGTTCTATATGCGGAAAAGTCCGTTTTAAGGTTTTAAAACTGTTTATTAATGTTTGCAATTGTACAAAAAAAATTATCTACTTTATTTTGCATTAGTGAGTAGTTTGCATACATTTGATAGATTCAGGACGATTGAAGTAAATTGATACGTAGGCATTTGTAAATAAAATGTGTTTAAAAATCACCATGTGGTTTTGGGTACATTTAAGTGATCTATTTAAATATTGAGGGGCTATCAAAATAAAATTGAATAACTTTACAAAGAAATATAATGGAATATATTCCTCTCTTCTTTCAGATATATATCCAGTAAATTTTGTTGGACTCAATTGTCATATCCATATTCAGGATATATCCTAATCTATCCGATATCTAAGGTACTTCAAGAACTTCCTTTGTACCCTCTCGATATTTTTGCAGTTCACCTGATAAGTGGAAGTCTACAAGCTAGATGCATACTCAAGTCGAGTTCTAACATAAGCGCTAAATCAGAGTTTGAACGTGTCACTGGTAGCAAAATCTTTTGAATTTCGTATCATAAATCCCAGAAATTCCTAGGATTGTTTATGATATATTGTAATGATCTATAAATCTCAGCTTTGGTGAAAAATTACTCATGGGTTTTTAAGCATATTAGGATGATTTATAGACACGTTATTCGGCATACAATCATAGTTTTGCCATTATTTTTTCTTGTAAAACTCATGACATTCCACTTTTACGCATTGACGAGGAGTTTGGATATAATATACCAGTCAATCATTTTCAATAAACAATCATGTGAATGCATATAGTCTGATGAATCTATTTATAGATATATTTTTATAGCACCCGCATAAATAATGTATGTTGTACTATCTAAACAGCGCTGCAATATGATTATTAAAATATTGAATAATAAAGAACAAAGGACAGAACCTTGGTGTATATCAAAAAGAAGATAAAATTTTTGTATGACCTCTATATTTTACATATTGAGTGCGATTTTCTAGATACGGTTTCACTAGATTTTAAACATTCGGTAAAGCAAATAAATGAAGTAAGCTGTTCATCAATTGTTCAACAATTGAAATGACATCAATTTGCCCTTGATTGTCGATAACATAAGATAAAAGTACATTGTGCATATAAAATTCATTGATGTAGATCTACCTCTGTTCCATGTTGATTGCCATCAATGTCATCTCTCACATGAGCGTAGATATTTTGATTTAAAATTATCTTCATAACTTTTCAGAAGTTATATATGATAGCAATAGGTCTATAATTCGTGATATCATAATGAGTACCGGTTTTATATATGGGATAATAAATTATTCTCTAAAATTATATGGCAACTTCTCACTATTCTGTGAATTTTCAAATACACTTTAGATCGTTTATAAGATAGTTTCACATCAAGTGTTGGATGATATTTATCTTCTTTCAGTAAAATATGTATTGATTTGTTTACTGTAACTCTTTTGGAGCAAAAAAATTAATCGTGGTTTATTTTAATTGAATTTTTTTTATATCATTATATTGCACCAGAGAAGAGAATTCGCATTAGTCTTCGATACTCAATATGTGCATAGTATATAATGTCTATAACGCATGAAGTTTAATTAAATTAAAGTCTCCTATAATAAATCATGACAATAATTCATTTTAAGAGGTTCTAAGACTTCGATCACGTCACTTCATTGTTTGAAACAATTTATATTACAAATGTTAATATATTTTAAGCCTATTAATATTTTGACATCCACGACACCTCCTCCTTGGATATGGTTTGTGACTGAAATTTCGGTCCACTCTGAAAACACTGTAGTAACTTCTAAACAGTCAGGTCTCTGTTAGAGCATATAAGTCTACATTAGTATGTAAACTGACAGTTTCATTAAATAATTTATTAGTGTTCATATTCAAGCTTTACACATTTTGATAATACAGATTATGTTTTTACTGCTACAATTTCCTTTTTATTCTGCTATAGATAAACGATTATTTATATTACAAAAACGTAAAATATCATTAACGTAACAGCTATTTTATATTCATTATATCGGATTTAATTTCTACTAACTTACATCTATATACGTAACATTGACCTTTATCAAATATAGTATGAGAAAAACATTTTCTAATGTCTACTATACAATTTTAGTTACGTGATATTCAGAGCATTTAGGACAGACAACTTGTTTATTAGTTGTTTGCCACATGGTTAAATCCCCAGCATTTAAAGCACATACATAATTCCAAAGCATCGTAAACAGTGCAATCATCATACCCTATGACTAAATGACCACATTTTATAGCGTTTGTATATGTGAAAGAATCTTAATTCTCTCACACATACGCTATAGAATGTGGTCATCCTTCAGCTTACTGAAGGATGATCTGGGATATTTCTATTTTTTCTTGTGTCTGAGAAATTTATAACTTTAATATCACAATTGTCACTATTAATTACATTATTATTTTGAATTTTATGTTATATAACATTGATTCTTCGTCCAGCTTTTCTATTAAATCAACAACTTTTATTCTAGGATGTAAACTTATGTAAATGATAATGTCGTTACAAGTATACATTTTACAACCAATCACAGCTGTTGAAATTGACTAGGATATTAATTTCAAATGATAATGCAATACCAAATGTGAACTATGGAAATAATTACTATGTATATTACATTTAGCTAATGTAATTAACAAGTCCAAATTGAAATCAATGGAAGTCTTGAACTGATATTTTTAAATATATCAAATTTATATAGCAGATAATATTATACAACAGATGCCTTTTTATATAGTATTTTTTCAGGTATTTTTCACGTAACTCTTAAATGAAAATCTATTACAAGCATTCAACCAAATATTTTGTGAGGTCGTATATGATAAATCTTTGTGAAAATATATGAATAAGTTCAGGAGAACAGATATAATTTTACAGCAGCAATTGGCGATATAAAGATCTTCACATATTCTCTGATATTTTCAGGATACCACAGATTTCCCAGTAAGTGTGGCTACTTGCGTAATCAGGAAGATCTTTGGGTTAAAATAATACGAAATGCAATGTTCTTAAATGAATATTCACAATTAATAAAGATGATTACCCAAAATTTCAGGTAGTGAAATACTATCAAAATTTAGCAATTGGCAGTATTTGGCAGTCAGATACTACGATTGTCATTCCATAAAACAGGTTATAAAAGCCAAATCTAAGATTTGGATATACAGTATGGGCATTATGTAGTAGAAATTGTTTTCGTTATAGTGTTCTCTATATTGTGAAAAATACACCAATTGGATATTTATTATTTACAAACAAAGCTAAGTAATATGTTGTAAATAGTTAATGACCAAGCAAGATGTGTGATGTTTTTTAATAACATTTTCATAAGGTACTATTTGTTATGTGATCCGAAAGAGTAACGTCTTCGAGCAAGAGGAACTGTCCATGATTATATAATAACTAATTGTCCAATAGTGCCTATGAAAGCTGTAGACAAATGAAAAGGGTTCACTGAAGTATGACATCGATAATGAAATATATGTGTTGATGTGGAGGGATAATAAATATGTCTATCGCCACGAATTATGACAAATTGTACCTCCTGTGGATGTTTAAAGACGAGATCGAGATGTCAAGGGAAAAATACTTTATTAGCTACCTATAATAAGCAATTATAACTGATAGTATAGATAAATAATAGTAGATTACAATGACTGGTTGCTTGCAAAATACTCAATTACTGTCAAGGCGAAAAAGTGGTAGTAGTGTAATGACAATAGTTGACATTTTTCTTGCTAAATTATGTATACCGTATAATTTCCAGTACAGTATACATAAATTTGCAAAAACATCTCCAGTTATTCTCAGTGATAATTCAATCTATCTCAGTGATAATTGATAGGGCTCGCGCGTGGATATATTACTTAAATATACTAAAATATATTTCAATTATTAATATTTATAAATTATATATATATATATATTAATAATTGATAGATATTAATATTATAATTATAATTACATACAAAATAAACATCTATATATATATATATATATATATATATATATATATATATATATATATATATATATATAAATAATATATGGAAGAAGCACATTTCACGCCGGTATATTTTGTTTAAAACAAATATGTACCAACTCTGTATATAGGTATATTAAACAATTACAAAATAAGGTAAGTAAATATATACAATATAAAAATAATGGAAGATCATGAGAATACTATTTGGATGTAGTTATTTCTTGCATCTACCATTTCATTAATATCTATTTTTTTTTGAATATGTAAACTTTTATTCTTTTTTATGCAATGCAAATGAAGGTTGTTATGGATTGCCGTAGGAAGAATACTGAGACCCCTTTCCCCAATACTTTCATTTATCTTAAAGATTCTCTAAGCGTCAGTGTGTTAAGTATACCCAGTGCGTTAAGAGTGATATACTGATTCTATATTGCATACATTTTCAAAATTATAAGACTGTAATCACTGGCAACATAATAACTGAGGATTATAAAATTTACTCTCACCATTCAACTGTTCAGTATGGCAAGTATATTTCCTTATAGTTTACAATAAGTAGCTTCTCATTAAAAATGTATAATGTATGTGTAACTATATTGTCTTTAAAAATTTAGCTCATCTGATCATTGCTAAATTAAATAATTAATTTACGTAAATTATAAAAAGTAATGTACTATGTCTATTATCTATTTTAACATAGTGCGGTTTAACATGTGACAGGGAGCTTTCTAATAACGCATTTTCAGATCGAATTCTTCAATCACTTAAGGTACTTAGCTAATAATTCTGAGTGAGTGACGGTATTAAACGCATATTTTTTTTATGTGTCTAGGAAATTGCATATATTTAATTACTATTTAGCTATTGCATCCTATATTGATCTATCGTGGAATCCGTTTCCAATCCCTCCACTTATCCGACATGATGTCGTGTTTGTTTAAGAAATAAACATGTTTGTTTAAAAATACAAATCCATGTTTTTATACCACAGGTTTGCATTAGTTACCTAAAATTGAGACATGCAAGAGTGTGATGATACACCAACCATTTTCCTTGTTAAGCACCTCAAAAGGTAATATTAACGTAAGGTATAGTGCGAAGGGCACCTTTTAGATAAGTGAGGCAAGTAAACATATTGTCAGGTGAGAAACTATTCTAGGAAACCTTTGCATTAAATGTAATAGAACTTTTATACATAACTTGTAGACTTAAATTTCACCTTAAGAATTGAGTATTATCACATAATATCAGAATGAGTCCTATTTGTCATATATTAATGTCTCTCATTATCAATAATAATTATTATCAATGCATTATCATCTCTTAATACCAGCTATACTAGTATTTCAAATACTGATTATTAGGTTTAATGTTATAGTCTAAGATCCGGCAATTGATTTCTGCAGGTATTTGTTTCTTTAATGAAATTTAATTCAAATGAATGATTGATGACAATGTCATATATGGCTGCCGGGTAGCCTATCAGAAATTAGCCGCGATTACCTTTAATTAGTAATATTGTAATTAATTCAAATCATGGCAACCATTGCTTATGGCCACCCGACAGCAATATATTACATTGTCATTAATAATTCATTTGGATTAAGTTTCACTAAAAAACAGATATCTGCAGGAATCAGCTGCCAGATCTTGTACTATTATTGTTAAGTTGCCTTTCTTATCATTAAATTTGCTTTTTATAATTATTTTACTCTTTTGGTAGAAGATAAAATATTTACTAGCGATTAATATGGCGTCGCCGTTTTAAAATTTATTTTATATTGAAAATAAAGTAGAAGATTTCTACATGTATACGCAAGATGAAACAATATCGCGATTATTCTAAATTTATTAAAACATATTTTCTGTTACGTTTTATTTTCATCTGTCACTTTAAAAGTGAATGAGTAACATAAATAATGATTCCCAAATATGATATTAATTATATACTATCAGTATATAATTAATATCATATATAGAGTGTCAGTATTTTATTTATGAGAAGCGACGAACACAGAGTATCTAAATTTAATAGAAATTATCCACATATAGTTTATTTGATCTCTATTTGCCAAATAAAAAACTTCAAAACATATCATGGCATGTTTTTATGGCTAGGCTCAGGTAGACTGTTCCGGTTATCGGCAAGATAAGACTTTTATTCGACAAATAGCGATGAAATGAATAGTACATCAAGTTGTAGTACTTACTTATTTTCTCTCAAAGATAAAGGGCCACGGCTAGAAGATTTGTTTCTCTGCGCCTCAGGAAAATTAAACCAATTGACAATGGAATTTAATTGTAAGTAAGCTGTTACATCGTACATAACGTTAACATAACTGTGACCATTTTCTTGATATAAAGTGTTTTGGGAATTTAAGGATTCCTTTGCTTAGGCAGAAAGCCGACGCAACGACGAGAGGTTTTAATTAAAAAGGCTAATTTCGTTAATTTTAATTCAGTCTCATGCAAGCGACATTAGATACCACTATTTTGATTATACATAGAAAAAATTCGTATATAAGACGCTTTAAGCATTTAATTATTAGTTATTAATTATAAGTAAGGTTAGAAAGGTATATAAAAATAGAGACTGACAGTTCAGAGGTTATATTTTCCTTAACGATATAACAGTCGAAAATATTTGATCGTAAAATGATATACTAAATATAGAATTTTATTTTTGTCCTTGATTTGCGTCATCGTAATATACCCTCCTTTTGTTTTAGATATTGCCTTTCTACCTACACACATAAATATTAAAATAATTAAACTTGATTTTATTGCAGGTTCAGTCATAAGACGTTTATTTTAGTATCTGTTTTTACTTTATTTGTTTATGATTCTTGTTCAAATTTTAAATATAATTTTATTACTGCGCATTATATACACGTATATATTTTCTATAAAGTGGGCGAGTAAAGGTTGAAATAACCCCGATGAAAATCTGAAGATTTGTTTCTCTTGATAATGCACGGAACTAACAATACCTTACTTTATTACAAAATTGGCGATAGATTTTAATACATATACATAGACAATATCACGTTAGTTTTTAAAGGGTTACCCCTATAGTTTATTTCATGTTTCAACTCTAAATCAAATTTTGATAATATTTTATGTATTATACCCTGCATCTAAATCGACTTTATTGTCAGGAAGTGTTAAAAACTATACATTTTACTTAATGTACCAACATTATCGAAATATATCTGACTTGCATTAAATCATATTGGAGAGATATTGTAAAGAACTAATTTAAATTTTATTTGTAAGTACTATTTTTCTTGTAATTAATGTTAAACTATTTGTTTACATTGTGCTCCACAAAATCTAAGATTTTCAAATTATGTAAAGAAATAAAATTGTAAAGTTTAGTTCCTTTAGAGAGGCGAGCGAAATTAAATTATGTATATGGTCTAAATTTGGTTTCACTGGTAAGATAAAGTAACACTGTTGCTACTGTTAGTATCCATGCACGATTATCTGTAGAGTTGTAGAATATTGATAGTGTATATAGTCTTGTGTTATTTGAACCAGAAGGAACTACTACTTTTGTCCTTAAAATTCCTATTATTTTGGATTCTCCTGGGGTTACCAAGGAGATATGACCAACGCCTGAATCACCTATTCTTACCACTTCTTTTGGAGGATTCTTCGTACCTTTTACAATGCTTCTTTGAGTCACGTATAATTTACCACTGTTTATCTTTTGCTTCCTTTCTTGAATTTCACTGCCTTCCCCTCTCTTTCGTTTCATTTTGATATAAAATTCATAAAAACTGGTTCAGCACGTTTGTAAACAAATACGGCACTAAGAATATAAGTACATAGAAGGTTATATAGCATATAGCACATAGACCATTAATAACAGAAAGCAGTGTTGGACTTACAATTTTTGCCATTTAGCGGAGAACAGGTGAGGCGTATATAAACCTTTATGGACACACCGACCGATATTTATATTAATGGTAAAGCCACATAGACCACTTTGTAATGATAAAATCGAATTCATAAATTTTGACACTTAGACCATTATTTAATTATACTCTTCAATTATTGTTTGTTCAATATTTATTTGTCAGATCCTAGACAAATATAATTTACATAATATTGAATACCATGTGTTTTCTTTAAGACACAGAAAGCACCCGGATATTTTCGTTATCTGTTATAATCCAGATTTGAGCTATTGGCACAATTGTAGGCCACATTTCGAGGTAACCAACTTAAATTTAAGTAACAAACTGAGAAAACAGAAGCCCCCCAAATAGGCCACATTCCCAATATTTTAATTCGCGTTGAAGATATCGAGAAATGTTATTAATAAACTTGGATACTGTCTAAGTACGAAGCGGTTTACGGTGTGCATTCATTTTAGAGAGTAATAAACTGTTATAGAATACTAAATAAGATTGTTCTTAGACTACAACGGAGGTAGCCTTAATTGATGAATTTTTTCAGGAATTAGTTTAAAGTTTTAAATGTATATGTATTGTTATTTATGTTATAAAGCTACAAAGGGGGAACAAAGAACTTTTACAAGCAGTGATAACATCTATTTTTAATTAACTTACCCTGTGCGCTAAAGTTAATTCCTGGGTAAAGAAATATTCAAACGATTAAAATCTTAATTTAAACTAACATTTCTCTTACTTTTTCAGCGAATATGCATTTATAGGAATCACTAAACACATCGTAATCAAAATACACTCATAATTAAAATCCATATCGTATTTTTAATCAATAAAATGTTTCGTATAATATACAGCAAGATTCAGTATAATATTATTAATTATGAATATACTATATTGTTTATATGACAATTTTCTTAAATTTCAACTGTAAGTTAAGTAAGTTTATAACACTTAACAAAATCGATACATTTTGTTAAGTGTTATAAACTTACTTAACTGGAGTATTTTCAACCTTTGAGTGAAGAGTCCTGATAATTATGTCTGTAAGTTTAGTAATTGTGATATATACTTTCTTTTAAGCGTAGCGGAAAATTACTTAGTGCCCTTAGATATTTTTTCGACTTAGTGGAATAATTATAATAAATAGACACCTCTTTGAATTGATTTTTACAAATTGAATCTCTCCCCCCAATCTCCACTAGAATTACCATATTGAGACAGGATACAGTACGGGTAAAGTAGTGAAGTGTACAAGTTTTTTAGATGCAGTCCTGTATATTTTAGAAGAATCAGTATACTTACGTATATTAATACGTATAAAGACACTGGCAATGGTTGAGTACGATATAGATATTCCATTCCAACAGGGTGCCCATATATTATTGCATATATTATTATAGTAAAATTTAAAGAAGACACAGGAATTTCGGTTATATGAGAGATAACTATGCAGAGGATCGGACTACAGACTCATAAGATATATAGTTAAATGTACCATTTTTCATCTAGAGGCAAACAAGTTGATCCAGCATCATCCATCAAGTTTTTAAGGACATAGAAGCAGCAGAGCTAAAAGTATTATTAGTTCACGAACTATGTTCCTATATGTATTAATGGGGGTGACCTAGATAAATGATTAGAGTTTTGTGAAATAATAATGAATATATATATATATATATATATATATATATATATATATATATATATATATATATATATATATATATATATATATATATATATATATGACCATGATCCTCAACTTCAATATGAAATTTAGTCTCAGATAGACTATGTTTTGCCTAAATGGCAATACGAATGCTAAAACGAGCTTGTCGATGTTGGACTACAAGAATTCCCACTGGATAATGGACACACGCAATAGTCACAATATTGTAATCTTTACAGAATGAAGCACATAGACTTGAAGAGCATCTAGTGCATGAATACAGTATTTTTCCTGGGTAATCGATTAGTAAACGGAGTCCTAGTCAATATTGTAACAGGAGCCAAGTCCCCTGCTTTGGACTCTGTCACAATATTGACTTATAACTTAATAAGACAAGAAATTAATTATAAAACGTTAAGTAAATAATAATCGTTTACAAAAATATCATCTAGAACTATTCCAGGACAATTTTGGAAGTAAGTTTCAATATTTGTTGTCATTTTTTTATGCAAGTTTGACATTTATTAAAAATAATATTTGTTATTTGTGCAATTACATTCTGATTCTCTGAATACAAGGTTTAGTTTTAGGAACAATCCAAAAATTATTCTTAACGTTATAATATGTTCTCTTTAGATTACCATATATACCAGGAATTTTATTTAGGTAATTCGCTACTGAAGTAAATAAGTTATGGGTCCTAGCTTTCGCCAAGAAAAATCTGGGACTAGAAAAGGGATGCTTCGATTTGAAACAAATTTATTCCAACCTTTACCTGTTCATTGTATATCTATTTATATTTATCTTAATTATTTGTTTCCTTTCTATTCTACGTAATTCTTAAATATTTATGTTGTTTGTTTTCCTCGTAAAATATGTCACATGAAGTAAATTAATTCAAGAAAATGTAAATCACTAATGCCAACGAATGTTTATTTCCAATAAATTCTTTTTACCGAATCAGGAAATATAGGAAGTATTGTTTGCCTTAGCAAAATGTCACTTTATAAAAAATCTCTAATATTTAAAAGATAACATTATTAGATTAGTCCACTAGAAAACCATCTACTGATTCGTTGGTTTCAACAGATATGCAAAGTTGTAACCAAGAGGTCCTCAATACTCGAAAGAAACCTCGCCCAGGAGACTGCCAAGTTACCGTAATTAATGTAAGTAAGGTCGCGGCCAGGAAGCTCCTCGACCTAGGAAAGATTAGAATTGGTTGGGGTAAATGTAGGGTAAGAGAGAAACCCCAGACGATAAAATGTACGAGGTGCTGGGGTACAGACCACATTAGAACGACATGCAAAGGACCCGATAGAACTAATTTATGTTTAAGATGCGGGAACGATGGGCACAAGGCGGTGGAATACCGAAACTCTGAAGCGTACCCGATTTGCAAAAAAGATGGACACAGGGCAGATACAAACAAATGCCCTTCACACAAACCAGAGGAGGGCAGTAAGAGGCAAGGAGCACGGTCGCCAACACGTTCAGGATTATCCAGACAAACCTGAACAGGTGTCGGACGGCCCAGGACCTCCTATGGGCCACCGCCAGGGAGGATATGGCCGATGTAGTGAGTAGTAAGTGAACCAAATATTGCCATGACAAGGGATCAGGGCTGGGTGATCGGCGAAAGATTGGACGCGGCCATCAGAATGCTAGGAACGGGATGTTCATGGACTGACTGGTGTATATCTGGGTGAGAATAAAGCAAGTGACCATATTTGGTTGTTGCTTCTCCCCGAATGCAGTCTTAGGGGAGCTTAGAGCCTCCCTAGACAGTCTCGAGGAGATGATGGCGTACGTGGAAGGCAATGCCATAATTGCTGGAAATTTCAATGCCTGGGCCCCCGAATGGGGGTCGGACACTACGAACAACAGGAGGAATCTGGTGCTGGAGTGGATGGCACGGACGAACCTTATCGTGATGAATACTGGGGGGGGGGGCGAGTAGCGTCTAACCTAGATATAGCCTTCGTCACGGAAGGGGTGGTCAGAATGGTGGAACGGTGGAGGGTATCAACAAAAGAATCACTCAGTGACCACAGATATATCTTCCACGAGGTGAGAGAGGAGGAGATGCAAGCCACCAGTATAGCTAGGATCACAGGTTGGAACTTCAACCACTGGAATAGAAGGGCATTTCGTGCGTCCATAGGGGCGCACTTGGTGAGGGGGGAGATTCTGGACCCGGATACCCTGATGAGGGCTGTCGCTCGGGCATGCGATGCCTCAATGCCCAGAAAGATCGGAATTGGGCGGAGAGTCAAGAGCATATACTGGTGATCGGAAGAAATCACTACCCAGAGGGCAAGATACATGGCGACTCGTAGAAGATATACGAGGTGGAAACGGAGAGAGCGGGCGCCAAAGGACGGAGAAAGGGAGGAGGAAACGAGATATAACGAGGAAAGGAGGAAACTCCGAGATAATATTAAGGCTCAGAAGAAGAAAAAATGGGACTAGCTGTATCAACATCTTGATAGGTATGTATGGAGGGAAGTGTACAAGCTGATAGCTAAAAGAGCGGGAGGCTACCGGCAGACGTTACGCCTGGAAAGGATGAAGGAGGCGGTAGATGTGCCCTGCCCTAGGAAGGGATCCATACATTGGGAGAGGTAGGAATCAGGGCAGGAGATAGCTCTCTTTTCGGAGCGCGAACTTGAGAGGCCGTGTGCAAAATCAAATTTAGAAGGACACCAGGTTTACCAGCAGAGGTGGTAAGGGCGACTGTCGAAGATCGTCCACGTATGGTGTTAGGTGTGATGAATGGGGTCCTCTGTAGTGGAGTTTTCCCGCAATATTGGAAAGGAGGGAGGTTAGTTCTTATTAGAACGGAGGGAAAGCCTAACGGTAACCCAGGAACGTACTGACCGATGTGTGTGACGGATGTACTTGGGAAGCTGTTGGAGCATCTGATATTAGCTAGTCTTCTCTGGGACATGGATAGGAATGGAGGCCTCTCGGATAACCAGTATGGTTTCAGATCTGGGAGGTCGACGCCGTTACACGGATCGGGGATACAGCATTGGGGGCCTGGGCTGCGGGTAAGTTCTGTGCGCTGATCTTGCTGGACATTAAAAACGCATTCAATCCGGCAGCCTGAGAAAGCATCAGGAATGGATTAGTGGATAAGAGAGTGGCCCCATACATCATAAACATAGTAGGAAGCTACCTGGAAGGTAGATATGTGGTAATGAGAGATATGAATGGGAGGGAGGATAAGAGAATAATGATGTGTGGTGTTCGGCAGGGCTCGGTCCTTAAACTAGTCTTGTGGAACATCATGTTCGACGGAGTCTCCAGGTTGAGGATTCCGCAAGAGGTTTTAATAATCGGATATGCGGATAACCTCGTTGTGCTAGTGGTAACCAGAAAAGTGGTGGATTTGAGGGAGGATCGCAACCTAGCCGTAGAGAGGATTAGGGGGTGGAAAAGAAATACCTGGAAGTAGCAGGGGAGAAAACCGAGGCCATTCTCCTGCCAGAAAGAGGAAGCCGCCCGAGGTGGTGTTCCGGATTAAAGACATTAGCGTTAGGCCGGAGAGGGTATTAAAGTATCTGGGTATGTGGTTAGACCCAGGACTATAATATAGGGAGCACATCGTTAGGACGCTGGAGAAGACTGGTAAGACAAAGGTGGTTCTGGGACGATTGATGCCGAACTTGAGGGAACTCAGAGCGGATAAGAGAAGAGTACTCGCCGGAGCTGTATACTTCATCATATTTTATGCAGCCCCAGTATGGGTGAAAATCGTAGAGAGGGACAAATGGAGGAATGAAGTTATGAGATTGCAGAGAAGAGCTGCTCTGCGTGTGATCAGCGCATATCAAACGGTCTCGGGGGTAGCTACAATGGTCATAGCCGGTATGCCTCCAATCGATCTCGTGACGAAGGAAAGAGAGGAGGTATACAGGGGTTTGGAGAGAAAGGGGGCGAGGGGAAGGATGTGAGAAAGGTGGCAATTGAGATGGGAGGCTGAGACGAGAGCGAAATGGACAAGGTCTAGCATACCGTATGTTAGACCTTAGGTAAAAAGGAAACATGGGGAGGTTGGGTACCATCTCACGCAGATGCTCTCGGGGCACGGATGCTTCCGGGAGTACTGCGAGGGATAGATAAGGTTAAGTTAGATCAATTTATGTTTTGCGAAGAAAGGGATCACTCCTAGCACACGTTGCTCGGGTGCCTGAGCGAGAAAGAATAATGTATGGCTGGTCTGGGGTGGCCGGAGAGAGTGAAAGATTTTGTGGATGGGATGATTGAATGTGAGAGGAAGTGGGCGTATAGGGAGAAAATGATTATCGGGATTATGAGGAGGAAGAAGGAGCAGGGGAAAGAGATTGGCCCGAAACTCTAATCGGGGGAGCGAAGAGGGGACGTAGGGTGAAGAACAAAACTGCTAACACCTAATAAGAATATTGACCCCTACCTCGAGGATAAGCAAGAGCGGTGCTGAGGTGGATGGAACACTGATCTAGGGAGCCACTTGTCCGACTATCGCAAGCACCAGCTACGTACCCCACTTAAAAAAAGTACTAAAACAAAAATCATGAATTTTCATTGATCGATTGATTGATTGAATGCATCGTTCTATTAGTTAATATAAATTCAGCGAATTCAACAATAAAAGTGTAATATATTTTATAAACGCAAAACTTGTTTTCAACGCATCTACATACATCGCAATAATAATTGCTTAATTCTTTCATATAATCATTTTTTTGTCTTAACCAAACTTTTTTACACAATGAAATCAACTTGAAAGAGGCGAGCAATGTATGATCAATCATTACTTGTGTTAACATAAACTCGCTAACTGGAATTGCTAAGATTTAAGTATATTAAAGAACAGAAAGACTGCAAGTGGTGACCAGATTATTAATTTTTGTGTATGTTTCTCTTGAATTTTTACAGCCCCATTACCTTTCCTAATTTTTGGAAGTACATCAAGCTTATTCGTAGATAACAATGGAGTTAATATTTTTAAACAATTATAGATCTGTGATTATAATACCTAACCTCTATTCTGTAAGGGTTTTGGAGATTGCTGTACGTGATCTAATATGGTGTGATTTATGTTTCAGTAAACAATTGAATATCTAATACAAGATGGTTTTATAACCAAGAAGGGCACAAACATAAGCTTGATCATAATAGTGCGTACAAAATATAAAATGAAGTAATTTAATAAGTATAGTTTTTTCTTTAATCTTGAAACCGCTTGAGCAACATTGCTATAAACTGAATGAGGTCGGTGAATTATTTTCAGCATCAAGTATATTTTCACAGATATTTAGTAAATTTGTTAATGCCGCCGTAATGAAAAAATGTTCCTATATTAAGAAACCTTTTGACATCTAGTAATAAATAAAAAATAATCTTTTATATTCTATAACGGACCTGTAGACGCACAATTACTAGAAATATCTCTTAATGGGATAAAATATTAATCTTAGAAACGACAATAAAGTATTTTGTATTTCTTTATTGTCTCCATTGGTCCATTTTAATTATTATGAGTGTTTGTAAGTATCATAATTCAATTTCACTTGATGGCAGTTACTTCTTTATGTTAAAATTATAAAACTACATATTTTATTTATTATGATTGCTCAAAATAATAAAATACTGCATATAACTACGTTTCCCATCATATAAGAATTGGTCTTAGTGGTTGAGAAATATTACAATACTGTCTCTAAAATTCAGAAATACATTTCGATGAGTCGATGAGTACATCGAAGAGATTCGATGAACACTTCTCTTATATATGTCGGAGGCGAGCAGGAAAGAATCTGCTTTGGGGCAGATTTACTGGACTTTGGTCGCATTTTCACAAACTTTATTACATTTAATAATTAATTAAACAATAACGATGAAATAATATAAAAGTCACTAAACAAAATAAACGAAATCAATAGTTAGTAAATATTAAAACTAAAATGTCAGATCATTAAAACGATAATTAAATTGCACGAAAGGAGCTAAGCAGTCCGCCACCAATAGTCCCGTGATACCTCGTCTCGCTATCTCGAGTCTTTTCTCTAACTGAATTCCTACACGGGACCCTCAACTCGGTTTTGTTCTGCCCGCGGGAGAAATAGGTTTCCACCGCTAGCTCCGTCACATATTTGACATGACCATTTATGGTAATGTTTACGTCTTCTCGTAACCGTGTTTATGTCTGCATTCCATGCATTCCTATCTCGATAACCGGGGTGGCATGGGCCTATACAGAGGGTTGTCTCCGACACGGCCATACTGACATAGTGCGCGTCCTCGGGCACTGCAGTTTTAATCTGAAACATAACAAGTACATTACCATCCTCAAATCGCTCGTCCATCCTGACTAGCTACGTAAGTTGGTATAGTATGACGACTATACCGGTGTTCAGCTTGAGAGTGGAGGACCGACCTACTGATGTCCTCTCAAACTCAACTCATTCATTCTAAGATAGGGAGACCGACCAATTAATGTCTCCTCAAACTCAACTCGTTCACTCCAAAATAGGGAGACCGACCTACTGATGTCTCCTCAACCTCAACTACCTGTGGAGGACCGACCAAAAGATGTCCTCTCACTCAGCTATCCCGTGGAGGACCGACCAAAAGATGTCCTCTCACTCAGTTATCCCGTGGAGGACCGACCAAAAGATGTCCTCTCACTCAGTTATCCCGTGGAGGACCGACCAAAATATGTCCTCTCACTAAGTTATCCCGTGGAGGACCGACCAAAAGATGTCCTCTCACTCAGTTATCCCGTGGAGGACCGACCAAAAGATGTCCTCTCACTCAGTTATCCCGTGGAGGACCGACCAAAAGATGTCCTCTCACTCAATTATCCCGTGGAGGACCGACCAAAAGATGTCCTCTCACTCAGTTATCCCAATACTTTGAAATCATTCACTACTTCACATGCACAGTAAAAATGGACAAATCAATTACTCTAATCATCAGCGGACACAGGCTCAGTCTGGCTCTCAACTTCGGATTATGCGAGCGAATTTCGGTTCCAAATAGTAATTCGGCAGGACTAAAACCGGTTACCCTATGTCTAGTACTGTTTATAGCTAATTGTACCTCTCCTAGAGAATCTTGCCATCGATCATTACTTTCTAACTCTATCGATGTTAATGTGTTCTTAAGTGTTTGCATAACACGTTCTACTTGACCATTCGCACGACTTGTACTATGTGCAATAACGTGTAAATTAATATTATGGGACTTACAAAACCCACGAAATTCACTACCATTGAAACATTTACCCTGATCACAAATAATTCGAGCAGGCGCTCCAAACAGATAAGTGGATTCTTTTAAACAATCAAGAGCCGTCCCTGACGTAAGTGATTTTATTTTTCTCAACAACACAAATTTTGAAAAAGCATCGATTATGACGAATACGTATTCTTTGGTATCACTTTTACCACTGAGCTTGCCCGAAATATCTAAGTGTATTGTATGCCAGGGCCTGAGTATTTTAGATATTGCATGCATTTGAACTTGCTTTGCACCACTTGCATTTTTAGAAGATTTACAAATTATACAATTTTCAACAAATTTTCTAACCGTGCGTGCCATTTTCGGGAACCAATATAACTCATAAATTTTATCAAGAGCTTTATCCCAACCCAAATGTTTAAAGTCAGTGTGTACATGATTTATTACCGACCACACCATTGACTTAGGTACCACTGATAAATATAAACTTTTATGATGGCGCTCGATTTTACGGTACAATAAATTATTACGAACGTCATAGGTCTTTGCTAGGTCTGGATCAAGTTCATTTGACCTAATTTTTGTGATGATGCTTAAAAGGTCGTTGTCCCGTTTTTGTTCGACCGAGAGCCAATCTGTATATAGGTCAACTACCTGCACGGAACCTGGTGCATCTGTGTTTACATTCCCCTTTTCAAGTGGCGGTGTAGGGTTTCTTGACAAATAATCGACGTATTTCATGCGTTTGCTTTCTCGGTAAATTAAGTCAAAGTCAAACGATTGTAAAAATGCCCACCAGCGATGAATTCGTGGTGTTAAAACTTTTTTTTTGTCCGAGAAGCTTTTAGGGAGTTGCAATCTGTTACTACTGTAAAGTGTTTGGCATATAAAAAATGGTGAAAAAATCGTATTGATTGTACCACTGCCAATGTTTCGAGTTCATAAGAGTGATAACGAGATTCAGCTGTAGTGGTTCGTCTGCTAAAATATGCAACAACGTGAAGTTTAGAGTCCTTCTTTTGGAATAATATTGCTCCGTAAGCGTCTGCACTAGCATCGGCGTGTAATTCGATTGACAAATTAGGATCAAAAATGATTGGCCTACGTTGAACAAATTTATTAGAATCCTTTAAACGTATTTTTAAAGCTCTGTGGTGATTCGTCCTGAAGGGACGCCATTGACGAAATATTTACTGTATTTTAGTAACAAAGTGAAAAAGGTTTTGTTTTTCTATATCTGACACATCAGTATTAACCCTTGAAAAATTTACCGGTGTCTGGTCACAAAGTAATACATTGATTGCACGTTTTAAAATTAAACTAGATGGACCAAAGTGCACGTCAACATTTTGTGCTATTAAATCTTTGCCAATTATAATGCTATTTGAAATAACTTCATCTGAGACTACATGAAACAAAATTTCAACATGTAAATTCTGAATTTATACCAGCGTTAAAATTTGTATTGAACACAAGGAAGAGCCACTAGCAATCCCCTTTAAGGAAATTAAATTATTGAATCTTTTGCCATCGAAGTGGCATGCAATACTTTTACGGACCAGAGAACAGTCAGAGCCTGTATAGAATAAAAATGGAAACGTCTCACCAGTTTTTAAAAGTAGTTTTCCCTCAGGCAAGGCGGCAACTTCGCAAATATTCACCCCTCTCTCACTTATTCGGCGTTCTCCGCTTGGTCTCCGAGAGCGATCCTTCTTGGGACAATTTGGTGAGATATGACCAGCTTCCCCACAAGTGAAACAGCTAACGGATTTTGATTCCCTGTCCTGGTGGTGTCGATTCACACTACTTGTTGAAGTTGCGTGTTTGGATTGGCGACAGCTGTGCGCTTTATGTCCAAGTCGGTAACAGTTGTGACATCGGCCAGAAAAGGACGCTACACTTCTTCCAGAATGTGAGGATGACTGATTTGAGCGCTTCGAACTAGTATGTTGACCAGTAGGATATAGCGCCGGACGTTTGATGAATTTCCCTTCCATCATGGTGCAAAAGGTGCGAATATCCTTAGGCAAGTCAGTTTGAAATCTTCGTCTGGCATAGGGAAATCGGTTGGAAGCTTGGAAGCAGCCTATTAGGACAGCTAGAGCCTCGTCGCTTTCTCGTTCTCGAATAAGAGTCAAAGCAGTTTGCATGCTGTGTAACAGGTCTTCCATTGTGGCATCTTCAGGTGCTATATCGGTTCGTCCTAGTACAGCTTCAGCTAACTGTTCAATTGGGCTTACTCTTCGTTGAAATACAGCCACGAATTCGGCACGAAGTAATTCCCAGGTTTTCTTCATTGGTTTGGCTGATATTAACCAATTTGCGGCTTCACCTTCTAGAGCACCGGAAATTGTCAATGCAATTTCTATATGGCTGGGTTGAAAAGGTTCCACCCAGGCATCAACAAATTCACACCAGGATTCTGCGTTCATATTTTTGTCTGCGGGATTGAACTTTGGTAGTTTTATTTGTCCCATGTTGGTAGAGGCAGATGGGCGCGCTGAAGGTCCTGGTTGATCTCTTATTTCTTGCCTCAATCGTTGGATTTCTCGAGTTACATTTTCGGAGCCATTTTCCGAAGCTTCTTCATTATTTGACGATTGTGGTAATAGTTCTGATCCCACTTCTGATGTCGGAGGTGAGCAGGAAAGAATCTGCTTTGGGGCAGATTTACTGGACTTTGGTCGCATTTTCACACACTTTATTACACTTAATAATTAATTAAACAATGACGATGAAATAATATAAAAGTCACTAAACAAAATAAACCAAATCAATAGTTAGTAAATATTAAATCTAAAATGTCAGATCATTAAAACGATAATTAAATTGCACGAAAGGAGCTAAGCAGTCTGCCACCAATAGTCCCGTGATACCTCGTCTCGCTATCTCAAGTCTTTTCTCTAACTGAATTCCTACACGGGACCCTCAACTCGGTTTTGTTCTGCCCGCGGGAGAAATAGGTTTCCACCGCTAGCTCCGTCACATATTTGACATGACCATTTATGGTAATGTTTACGTCTTCTCGCAACCGTGTTTATGTCTGCATTCCATGCATTCCTATCTCGATAACCGGGGTGGCATGGGCCTATACAGAGGGTTGTCTCCGACATATATAATATTAGTTTATTTATGTTTGGATAATATTTTGAAAATTCTTAGCACACGAGATTTAATTCATTTGTTTACACATAACTTGGACGAACTTACCATACTCTTATTTAAGTAAACAGACTACAGAACATATTGTGCCAGCACCATCCACCACAGTCATAAACATTAATAATTAGTTTCTTCGCCACCATTTGTTTGTAATCATTTACTAGTTAGTAATAATGAACATGACGGTTTAAGATATGTACATACTGCAACATTAACCACAAAATTTCTTTCAGAATTGGTCATCTCCCTCACATATATCTACAGTTTTTATTTTGTAATTCAGATTTAATCCTGATTTTCATTGCTTCGCGCGCAGAGTATACGGTACTCATTTTGGCAACGTTACCCCATTTGGTAATTATCAATTGGTAATGTCTTTATTCTAGAAGGAACAAAATGCGTAATTATTATACACGGAAAGGTAAATTACAGCAATCAAACATAAATTGGGCATCTTATTTTACACCCCTTTTTAGATGTGTGTTGTGCACTATTTACAAGTTTTCTACAGTGTCCTTTATCTCAATACATCAAAGATCTATCGCAAAATAAACATTGTTTTTGTCGTTGTCGGTAAATTATCCTCTAAACTTGTTTACGGTGTCAGCAGATGGTTGTTTGTTAATTACGCCCAGTTACGCGCAATAACACCGTAGTAACTATTTATTAATTAATAAATAGTAAATAAGCGTTCGACCTATATCGACGACGGATATTGACAGGGGAAAATATCAGGAAACCGACCGGAAATTGCCGCTCTATTCAAATCTCGCAAATCTAATATAATTGTATCAAATACGGAACAGTTTACTAAATAGCTAAATAGTCAGGAATAAGTATGTTATCCTAATGTACCGGGCGTTGTACAGGGATGATGACCTAAAGTACCGTCTGATATGCTCATCATCGTATAGATCACTCTGCTATTCTAAGGAAATTTTAAATATTCAATGTTAGAACGTCATTACTGACCTACTTTTATATATATGTTACAAATAAGCTGTACAATAGACTGCACCTAGCATATAATGAGTATACACCATATTCGTTTGTGACAACTCCAGGTATACCCACCGGATCGTATTTTGAGCTACTATTATTTTAAGTACAAGGTATACATATTACTATATAGGTACTATATTATAGGTACCCGTTAATTATATTATTGTATTATTCATATAGTTTAAATCCGTAAATTCCATTATATATATATATATATATATATATATATATATATATATATATATATATATATATATATATATATATATATATATATATATATATATATATATATATGTTATATAGAATCCTCTCTTATATTAGGTTAAGACTTAGATTAATATTGTATTTTATAATATTGTAATATACATTGTAACAGGCCATTAGCATACAGGATGTTATGTCCAGAAAAGAGTATACCAAAGTCATTGCGGTTATCGCGTAACTAAAAACCTTTCGTGCTTATCATAAACCTACATTGTATTTTATCGCAATTATTGCAACTTGCTAAAAGCTTGAGAAAAACACTTCTTAGAACATTCCTGCAGCATCAGCATACAGAAATGTTTTAAATAGAGAAACAACCATTGGTAGCTTCAGTAATCGGCAAATATAGTAATCGGCAAATATAGTAATCGCTCCACGAGTAATCCGCATATTAAGTAATCAGAAGTAGTTCGTAACTTCACATATCAGTAATCTTCGATTAGTCGTCGAGTAAACGTCGAACAAGTCTAAATTAAATTATATAAAGTCGGTTACTCCTTTTTTGACATAGCAAAGTGTTCAAAATCGTAAATTAAAAATAAATTGTTTTTAAAAAGTTAATTAAATAAAAAGTGATATAAAAATTGGCGCAGTCGTGCGGATTTTCGCGCAACTTTAGAACACGGACATTGCCTAACTAGAGTTGTGGAATTCCAATTCCTAAGCGAAAGAACCAATAGAAGAAAGAAATAGGAAGTTTCAAGAAATAAGAAGAAATAATTCACGAAGAAATAATTAAAGATAATAAACAAGAAAGAAAAAGCAACTTAGTTTTAAGAAACAAGAAGAAGGACACCCAGATAGAACACGGACCTTGCCTCACTGTCTGCGGACCTCTTCTCCACGATATTCAACATCAGCCAGGACAACCCTATCCAGAATGCGGATCTGCCTCACTGGAAGTGGACCCTAGCCGACGAATGAAATCGACAACTTGGTAAGTCGCAAAGAATCATCTCGCTTATCCCATTATACAATTTTTGTGTGTATATTTTTATTTTACGTACAATACGTACGAATAACTGATATAAACCAGTGAAACGAAATATATTTTTTTTCCTGTCATATAATTTCTATATAATTGAAATATTTTAATTTTAAAATTTTTATTTTTTTTTTATTATTTTGTTTTTATAAAAAATTTGATAATTTAATAACCAAAAAATGGCTGAAGAACATATTGAACCGTATAGGCTATCGGAAATTTTTTCCATAGTACCTGAATTTGATGGAAATCAAATTTTCCTTCAAACTTTTCTCAATGCAGTAAGATGTGCTTACGATATGGCCATCGATAACCAAACAATTTTATTAACATTGCACGTAAAAAATAAGCTCAGAGGCAAAGCCGCCGAGTTAATAAATTCCCGTAATCCATCCACTTGGGATGAGATTAAGTATTTACTAGAAACGCATTTTGGAGATTCTAGAGATCTCACAGCTTTAATTCAAGACCTACAAAGAATTAGCCAAAATTCTAATGAGTCTGCACTAAATTTCGTCTCTAGACTACAGACTCACAACGCAAAAATGCATGCGGCAATACAAAAGCAACCGCTTACCGCAGAACAAAAAACAGCGCAAAGTACCTTGATTGAAACAATGACTTTAAACACACTATTAACAGGTTTAGATCCCAAATTAGGCTCCATTATTAGAGCAAGTAATCCGAGTGATATGCTTCAAGCTGTCGCCCGAATAAAACGAGAGCTACAACTATCATATTTTGAGACACAAAAATTTAATAGAACTAACAGACCACCCACTAATATTCAAAATTTTCCAAATAAGAAAATTTGTAACAAGTGCAAAAGAATTGGCCATACTTCTAACGAATGTAGGAGTACCCAACAGAATTTCGGAACTTTTCAGACTAGACCAAATTACACGCCAAATTACACACCGAATTTTTCGCAAAATTCAAATAACTTCCAACCACGTCAACCATTTAATGCCAATAACGTCAGACCTCAAACAAATCAAAATTTCCAACAGTTTCAACAAAATAGGCCCTCAGCTATAAGACCAAACCCTAACTATTCGCAACAACGACCATCTATTATTAGGCCAAACCCAAATTTCACTCAACAAAAAACTCACCATATGAATAAAAATTATTGTGAATATAACGAATATGATGATACAGCTCATCAGCAAGAAATAACCCCACAATATTATCCGGATGATACCGCTCATCCATATAACTTTCAAAACCAATACTGTGAAGAATATTCACCATATGAGAACTATAACACATATGATGATACTGCTCATCAATTCCATGACCCTAACGATCCGACAGAACAAAATACGAATCAGGATTTTCACATCCTCGACCATCAAGACCACCCTCCAGATTCGGAGACAACCAAAATTCAAATTATAAAATGCAACAAAAACCGACAACCCAAAGACCAAAAATTCATGTAGATCAAAACCTCTTAACTGTAAATTCAAAAAATTTATATTATATTAAAGACATTAGCAAAACATTCAAAATTTTAATCGATACAGGCGCAGGACTTTCGATATTTAAACCTAGAACTTGTGAGAATTACACTAAAAGATTTTCGGAAAATGTTATTATACAGGGAATAACGGATGAACGAATTTTTATCAAAGAGTCAACACTTATACCATTTACAGATTCGGACCCTCATAAAGTATATATTCATGACATTGACATAGAATTTGACGGACTATTAGGTTCTGATTTTTTAGAACACTACAATTGTATAATCGACATTAAAAACAGACAACTCATAACCAATTTTAAAACTGTCCCACTATTTAAAGTTACTGACGATTACGAACAACAAGAAAACACGCCACCAAATTTAGAAACCAAAATTATTAAAAATAACATTTCGATCGCCCCTCGTACTGAGCAAATATTTAAAATTCAATGTAATCTCTTTAATACGGACGCTATTTTAAGCGGTCAAGAAAAAGACAAAGTACGAATTCCAAATGCTCTTGTAAAAATTAATGAAAAAGGAGAATTTTTAACATCAATAATTAACACGAATGAAATTCCAAAAATTATACATTTCGATGATTTAAAATTAGAGCCCATTAAAAATTCCAGTTTATTAAATACAAATACAGCAAATAAAAATCAAAATTACACAGATCGAAATTTCGAAATTGAAAATCAATTGCGAATTGAACATTTGAACGAGGAAGAACAATTTTTAATTAAAGAACTATGTTTAGAATATTCAGATATATTTTACTTAGAAGGTGACAATTTGACATTTACAAACGAAATTAAACATACGATTGACACGATAGACACAAAACCTATTTTCACAAAATCATACCGATACCCTCACATCCATAAAGAGGAAGTAAAGACACAAATTTCAAAAATGTTAGACCAAGGCATAATAAGACCATCTATTTCTCCATGGTCTTCACCAGTATGGGTCGTTCCGAAAAAATTGGACGCCTCCGGGAAACAAAAATGGCGCGTTGTCGTCGACTATCGGAAACTAAATGAAATATCCATAGGAGATAAATATCCTCTCCCTAATATATCCGATTTACTAGATCAACTAGGTAAATGTGAATATTTCACAACTTTAGATTTGGCTTCAGGTTTTCACCAAATCGAAATTGATTCAAAGGATATTGCAAAAACAGCTTTTTCGGTAGAGAACGGACATTATGAATTCACTCGTCTTCCCTTTGGTTTAAAAAATGCCCCCGCAACATTTCAGAGAGTTATGGATAACATACTCTTAGGTATCCAAAACGAACGTTGTCTGGTATACATGGATGACATTATTATTTATTCACCAACAATACACGAACATATTAGTAGATTAACTGAAGTTTTCAAACGATTAAGGAACGCGAATTTAAAAATACAACCCGACAAATGCGAATTTCTCCGCAAAGAAGTCGCTTATTTAGGTCACATAATTACACCCGACGGAGTAAAACCAAATCCAACAAAAATTAATTGTGTAGCTAATTTTCCTCAACCGACAAATCAAAAAGAAATTAAAAAATTTTTAGGACTAGCAGGATATTACAGACGATTTATACCCAATTTTGCAAAAATCTCTAAGCCTTTGACGAAATTGTTACAAAAAGACATATTATTCCATTTTGATTACGAATGCCAGAAATCCTTTAAAGAATTAAAAGAATCGTTAACTTCAACCCCTATTTTGATATATCCAAATTTTAATGAACCCTTTATCTTAACGACAGATGCAAGCTCATATGCAATAGGAGCAGTTCTATCCCAAGGACAAATAGGAAAAGACTTACCTATAGCTTTTGCATCCAGGACCTTATGTCATGCCGAAACTAAATACTCCACAATTGAAAGAGAGCTTCTCGCTATTGTCTGGTCGGTCAAACACTTTAGACCTTACCTTTTTGGACGTAAATTTAAATTAATAACTGATCATAGACCTCTAACTTGGCTACTATCAATAAAAGATCCAGGAAGTCGCCTAGCGCGTTGGAGATTAAAGCTTGAGGAGTATGATTATGAAATCCAATATAAACCAGGAAAAATCAATAAAAACGCTGACGCTTTATCTAGAATAAAGATCAATCATTTCCAAAAATGTTCAGAATTTCTTACAAAAATTTTAACTTCAAATTCAGACAATGAATCAATAAATTCAGAAATTACAGAAATATCCCCAGAAACATGTACACAGGAATTAGAGACATTTGTAAAACTTTATAAGACGCAATCTTTAATTGACTATAACAAAATTAAATTTACTAATGACCAACTATTAGACAAAAAACACAAGGACGTAATAGTATTCTTTAGGAAAGATAAACTAGAAGATCTTCATTATAAAATAATAGAAGACATTTTTGATGAGAACCCAAAATTTGATCACAATAAAATAAATACCGTATCTAGCAAAACTATAAAACATCGCAAATATTATATAATCTTATTACCTTTTGATGCAGATGAAGTAATTGAAACAATGTTTGTTACCTTATACAAGGATAAAAATACTCTCGACCTTTCGAAAACATATTTTGTCGAAAATAATCCAGACCTTCCAATTTTAGAAATGCTATCATTCATCTTCACTGAATCAGATCTAAATTTAACAATTTGTCAAAATTTAACAAGAACACCGGACGAAGATCAATTTCCTATAATAATAGATCAATACCACAACGGTAAAGCAAATCTTCACCGTGGTATAAATGAAACTATCCGTAGAATACGCGAAAAATATAATTGGCCAGGATTAACAAAACACGTAGAGAAATACATTCAGAACTGCGAAATTTGTCAAAAAACAAAAACGTTACGTAAAAATTTAAGCAACCCTTTAGTTATCACGGAAACTCCAAAAACACCTTTTGAGCGAATCAACATAGATATTTTAGAAATTCCAACAAAAAATCACGTCCTGACAATTAGGGACGAATTAACAAAATTTACACAGGCATACCCTCTTCAAGACAAATCAGCTAAATCGACAGTCAACACCCTTCTTTTGTACTTCCAACATTATGGAACACCTCTCCGAATTCATTGTGATTACGGCAGAGAATTTGACAATACGTTACTAAAAGACTTATGTACTCTTTACGACATCAAACTGACTTTCTCTAGCGTCAATCATCCACAATCAAATGGATCCGTCGAACGATTCCATTCGACATTATTAGAAATGATACGAGTCAATAAAGCAGAAAATCCAAATGAACATCCCTTAACGGTTATTCCATACGCAGTAATATGTTATAACAACTCTGTAAATAAGACCCATGGTTTCACACCATATGAGTTAGTCTTCGGACATACATCTAGTCGTCCTCCCGAAACACTATACAACCAAAAAGAACTGATTTCTAAATATGTTCGAGATCTAAATAATAGAATCTCATGGTACTACAAAATAGCACGGACAAAAACGAACCTCCAAAAGGAAAAAGCGAAAACGCGATTTGACAAACACATTTCGGAAAATATACCTAAATTTAATATCGGTGACAAAGTCTATGTGAAAGAATCACAAATAAAAAACAAACTTCACAATAAATTTAATGGCCCATTTAGAATTAAAGAAATATTTCAAAATTCAGCGATTTTACAAAATTTAGAAACGAATCAAACTACAAAAGTAAACTTTGATAGGATGAAACCTTATTCTGAAAATTAAAATTTAATTTCAGGTTTCTGCTTTTGATCGGAACAGTAGCCTCACAATACACCATATCTCCTATAAATAATACCATCGGAATATATTTCCATAAGGAAAGTGAAGTAGTAATTTCAAACAAACAATGGACCCTATTAGTTCACAAAAACATATCGTCATTGAAAAATGCTTTCAAACATAATGAAAACTTATTAGAAATTCTTTTACACGCAGTCAACCCTACTTTCGAAAATATGAACCTATTTCGAGGAGAAGTTAAAACACATGTAAGCCTGCTTACGCAAATCTCTAAATCAATACAAGAGAAATTAGATGAAATTTATTTCGACACCAGACGCTACAAACGAGGACTTATTAACGGTATTGGCTCAATATTTAAAACCATCACAGGAAATTTAGACTCTGCAGATGGAGAATATTATTCAGATTGTATTAAGAAACTAGCAAAAGATGAATTCCAATTAGAAAGTTTATTAAAAAACAAAATTTCAGTAACAACCTCTGTTATCAAAAACTTTAATGCCACTATACAAAAATTACAAATTGACGAAGCCACTTTTAATAGGGACATAAAAATTATTTCAGACACGATTTACAAAACAGCTGACAAAATAAAAGTCATCGAAGCCAAATTGAGATTTCTAGAACAATGTGAATTTCTAATGGAGAATTATTTGTATATCGAGGATCAATTAAACAATATCATAAACTCAGTCACTTTCGCGCGTTTAAAAATAATTCATACATCAATAATTAATCCTGAAAATCTGGTTACATCACTTCAGGAAATATCTCAAAATTTACATCAAAACAACCTGCCATTGGTTATCAAGTTATCTAATATTGCTAAATACTTAGACATAATGGAATTAGAAGCCTTTCAGACAGATTCAGATCTTATTTTTGTTTTGAAAATTCCATTAATTGATCAACAAAGATACACACTTTTTAAATTATTTCCTATACCAATTCTGAATCACAGAACTGGATTATATCATGTACTGTCAACTTCACAAAGATATATTGCGCGTGACGATGATTCTTTGATGTACATACCCTTGTCAAATTTGAACGGATGCAAACAACTTTATACAGGAACAAAACTCTGTACAAATCTTTTCGCATATCCCATAGACGACAATGCCATGTGCGAGGCACGCATCTTGAAAAATCTAAAAACACTACCCGAAAATTGCGAAACGTCCTTAATATTCGCAAAAGGATATAACGTTCAAAAACTAACCAACTCATGGCTCATCGTAAACTCTGAACCACTTCAAATCACTATAAATTGTAAGCAGATAAATACCAAGACAGAAATTATTTTCAAGAACTCCATTCTGACATTACAACCAGAATGCAGTGCATTTGTAGGAGTTACTAAAATACAATCCAATTCGAAGGAAACCACCGTAAAGGAGCTCGATGCTCATCCTATTTTAATTCCATACAACTGTTGTCACGACATTCCCGACGATTTCGAAATTCCCGAATTACAACCATTAAAATTAAATAATCTTAATACCGAAGACCTCGAAATCGCAAAACATAAATTAGACGAATATTCAAAAACGCTGGATAATATGATTAATGAACCGTTCATCACCAAACATATTTCATGGTTCACGTACTTCACAATTGCTGCAATAATCGGCATTATCTTATTATACATCTGTTGTAAATGCCGAAAAAGAAATAGATTAGCCATTGCTATTACCTCCAATTCACCGCCACCTCCACCTAGACCAAGGAAAACATTTAGAAGCTTCGCCAGCATCCTTCCCAGGAGAAGACCATCAATCAGACCAGAAGAACCATCCGAAGAAGATATTGAATTGAACTAATTTTCAGTGCTACAGTGCTAGTGCAGTGCTAGATTCCGTTTCAAGTTTTAATTTTAACTTTTAATCAGTGTAACTCACTTTGTTTAACCTTTATCCCAATGTTTTAATTTAATTATATTTCTATTTCTAATGTAATCCCATTGTCAATTTAAAGAAAAAGTTTATATGCAATTTCATGTTTTACGTGCTTGCATGAACTTAACGCCATCGATTTTGTAATCGATTTTTACAAAAAAGTTGTTGTATGACACCAACTTTTATTATAAGGGGGGAGTTGTTATATAGAATCCTCTCTTATATTAGGTTAAGACTTAGATTAATATTGTATTTTATAATATTGTAATATACATTGTAACAGGCCATTAGCATACAGGATGTTATGTCCAGAAAAGAGTATACCAAAGTCATTGCGGTTATCGCGTAACTAAAAACCTTTCGTGCTTATCATAAACCTACATTGTATTTTATCGCAATTATTGCAACTTGCTAAAAGCTTGAGAAAAACACTTCTTAGAACATTCCTGCAGCATCAGCATACAGAAATGTTTTAAATAGAGAAACAACCATTGGTAGCTTCAGTAATCGGCAAATATAGTAATCGGCAAATATAGTAATCGCTCCACGAGTAATCCGCATATTAAGTAATCAGAAGTAGTTCGTAACTTCACATATCAGTAATCTTCGATTAGTCGTCGAGTAAACGTCGAACAAGTCTAAATTAAATTATATAAAGTCGGTTACTCCTTTTTTGACATAGCAAAGTGTTCAAAATCGTAAATTAAAAATAAATTGTTTTTAAAAAGTTAATTAAATAAAATGTGACATAAAAAAAAATATATATATATATATATATATATATATATATATATATATATATATATATATATATATATATATATATATATATATATATATATATATATATATAAATAAATAAATATAAATATAAATATACATCAAGTCGATCAAGTTATACAGTTCGTCATCCCTTTTCGTATACTAACCCGAAAGTATACAATGCAATAATTAATCAACAAAGAGTTTTCATAACCCTTAGAAATTTAAATTTACTTTAGTAGAAGTACTGGGATACTAAAGGAAATTTATATGTAAACTATCATCAAGCACATTTTGAAGACAATGAAGGAATGCGTGTTTAATATTTAAAGTAGTTGCACGTATTGAACACCAATTTTAAGACACTGTTAGATATAAATGTGTATGTATATTTTAATGTTCTTTTTGGTTCTTTTAATGTTCTTCTTGGAACTATCAAGTTCTAAAAGGAAGAGGTTGGACTTTGGTGGAAGGGAATGGTTACATTTGGGAGTGGAACCGATATTGCAACTACTCAAATTTAATATAATTTCAGGCAGAGATCTGGAAACGTTTCACTGTTAACATTTTTATTATAGTTACAACAACTAGGACGCTGTTCGCTACGGGTATAACAAAATTCAAAACATAAAATGTTACGTAATGGATATGAAGTAAATAAAATTAATTTTTTTCGTGTTCATTAAATAAATTTTATTCTTACTCTATTTAGATTATTTAACATATTGAGTTTAAGAACACGTAAATTAAAATGCATGAATAATGTCTTTTTACATACCTATGTGATATATTGGGGAAGGTACCATACTTTGGGGCAAATATAGGAGAATAAACGATCCAATTTGATCTGGCTAGATTTAAAATTGACATTACTCTCCGTGAAATATTTCTCCTGAAATTTAGAATTACTTCAAAATATTGGTGGAAAAAAGTTAAATATTTATGATTTTATCTAAATAATTTAACTACTACGTGATAAATCATTTCCGTGTCATAGAAATATTTCGACATATATAATAGTGCCCATATTTTTTATCCAAATTTAATTTTTCATTATCTTTGATGGTCGTGTGCTGTAACTTCACAGATAGGTTACCTTCTGAACTTTCTCATGCTAAACTGAATTAAAATAATTGTTTTAAGGATAACATATTCTCTTTGGTAAAGGCAGATATACCCTACCCTAGTTATACTTGATGTAATATTACAATTTGAGTTATATTATAATGATGTAACGTCCACAGATTCTCATTAAAATCCATAAATATAAACTCATGACTTGTGTTATGAATGGAAAACAATTATATTAATTGTTTAAGTACAATATTATGCAACAATCAAATTGCAGATTTCTTGGACCGAATAGTGCGATCTGCTCTTTATCCAGTTTATTGCTATAACCTAGACTGCCTCGGATGAAGCGGGCTCGTCTTTTTCCCCGCTAGCCTCTACCCCTCACACAAGGACAAAAATATGCCCTCCACGCTTCGGAAGCGACACCAACCTTGAAGGGTTCTATGTAGGGACACATTCCCTGGTCTTGGTTCAGTAATCCCGCGCTGCCGTCGGTTGGCCCCTCTTCGGATGCTTCTTTGGTTTTCTACGATTCTTCTATCTTCTCTCGGGGGTGTCTCGTCTGTCCCAGATCCGCGCTTAGAGCGGGGTCCTTGGGTATAAAAATACCATATACGTCTATAAAAATAAATTGACAAACATGTAAACACTCTGTGTACGTTTTTATATCTACAGCCTTATATAAGTCCGGTATTTAAACGCTACTAAACAATAACATTACCCTCTTCAAAATCTGATTATGTAATTATTTGCAAAGCTTGAATGGTAAACATTAAGCCCTCAAGCTTATATTCAATCGCATTATACTGGGTAAATGATAGTATCAAGCGATAATATCGTTTAAGTAAACTATATTATTATTATTATATTATATAGGTTTGGGCCTCATCAGCCACTGATCGCATGGGTAGTCACTTGGCGATCCCCTCTTATCCGGGTCATTATCCAAAAATGCTATCCCATAAAAGGTGCAATTTAGGCACGTCCCCCGCCTTAAGCCTCGCCTCCTCTAGGATAACAGGGGTCCCTAATATAAGATACCTCTTCTCCTCCAGTGCGGGGCAGATGTAAAGAAGATGAATCGAGGTTTCCTCGTCTTCTTTACAGTATCTGCAGGCCGGGCTATCACTCAGCCTCAGTTTGTGCTTATATGCATTCAGGCTACTATGGTGGCCCGTTATGATTCCCACCAGAGTTCTGGCTTTGTGCCTGTTCAATTTAATGAATTCTTGGGCCCATTTCTCAATCTCTGAGTATTCGATGAAGAGTTTGGTTATTCGACAACCCGTTACTCCTCTCCATTTTAATTGTGCTGGTCTCTTGCCCAGCCATTGATGCGGTCTCTGATCAGATTCCGACTTATTCCCACTGCAAGTTCTGGTCCATAGAGGTTTTCCCTGGTCCCTAGTCTGGCAACGTCATCTGCAATTAGATTTCCCTTAATGCCATTATGCCCAGGTATCCATAAGAGTTCCACCGGTCCCTTCCCTGCCAAGTGGTTCAATGCTTCATAGCAATTATAGACCAGCTTCGACTTTGTCGTTGCTGAATTCAGGGCTGCCAAAGCCGCCCTGCTATCCGAGCAGATACATACCTTCTCCTGGGTTCGAATTTGGTCCGCCCCCAGAACACCGTATGTAATTCCAACTAGCTCGGCCTGGAGTGCGGTAGTGTATTTGCTCAAGGGGAAGGTTCTACCTATCCCGTCGCGTCGCCTATACACCCCCGCACCCGCTCTGTTCCCACTCTTGGCTCCATCCGTGTACCAGATGTCTCCATTGAGCGGCAATCCAGCTCGACCCTCCATCCAGTCGGTCTTACTGGTGAGGGTGATCTTATATTTCTTGTCAAATAGGAAGTGGACACCCGTACTGTCAGAGGGCATCCATAGGAGTCCCTCCTCAGCTAGCTCTCTTGAGAGTCTATTCAGGTCCCTTACCTTCCTATTCATGTTTCCCACCCTGTGCATTGCCTTTGCGGCTTTCGCTTTCAGGATGACATCAAGAGGTGGTATCCCCGTCAGTATCCCCATCGCCTCGATCGGTGTTGATCTTGCGGCTCCGGTTATACTTCTAAGAATCAATCCTCTTAACTTGTTAAGTCGGTTGGCTTCCGACTTTAAACAGGCTCTCTCCCACCAGACCAGTGCTGCATACGTCAGTCTGGGTTTGAGAATTGTCTCATACATCCATTTCATGGTTTCCGGTTTCAAGCCCCAGCTACTACCAATGGCTCTTCTCAGTTGCCAAAGTGTTGCTGTGATCTTGGAACATATGTGACTTAGATGTTTTCCCCATGACAGTTTACCGTCCAGGATTATTATACCGTAAGTATTTCACTTCGCTATTATAGCTCAGTTTTTGGCCACCAAGTTTCAGCGGACATGTTTTGTTCCACTTCTATTTCTTGGTGAACACCATCACCTCAGTTTTAGAGGGATTGACCGAGAGTCCCCTCTCCCTGCACCAATTCCCAACCTTATTTAAAGCTCCCTATATTATATCGAGAATCGGCTCCAGGAAAGGGCCCTTCGTTATTATTACTAAGTCATCGGCATAGCCAATTACTTGGTAGTTCTTTAACCTTTCAAGCAGCTCATCTACTACTAGGCACTACAGAAGGGGGGACAATACCCCTCCGTGTGGACATCCCGAGTCGACCCGGCCCTCGATGGTAGTCCTGCCTTTATTCGCAGCAAGCTGTCTGTTTCCCAACATATGGTCTATCCATTCAGTGATTATTCTGGGGGTGTAGCATCTGCCTAGTGCTCCGCTAATCACTTCCCTGGATGTAAAGTTGAAGGCTCCTTCAATGTCAACGAAGGTACCAACAACGTATCCTCCGGAGTCCAGTTGTGACCGTATCGATGACACAACCTTATCCAGAGCTGTTTCTGTTGATTTACCAGCTTGATAAGCATGCTGGCTCCCTTGAAGCGGCCTCTCTATTAGGACAGTATCCCGAAGATACCTGTCAACTAATCGTTCCGCCGTCTTTAGTAAAAGTGAAGTAAGGCTAATCGGCCGAAAGTCCTTAGGGGACGTGTATCCGACTTTGCCCGGTTTAGGTACAAAAACAACCCTTGTGCCTAGCCACACTTTCGGGACAATCTTCAGTGCCAAGCTGGCCCTGGTGATCCTTATGGGTGGACCGCGGATTATCTCTTCTGCTTCCTGCAGAAGTACCGGATAAATGCCGTCCGGTCCCGGCGATTTATATGGATCAAAAGACCTCAAGGCCCACCTCATCTTAGCCGGTGAGACTATCTCCTTCACAAGTTCCCTGTCGTCCCCCTCTCGGTTTACCGCCCAGGTCCTATGTGCCCCTACTAGCAGGTCGGAAATGTTTCCCCTCTCCGGTATCTAAAAGCCCGGAGAATGTACTTTGGTGAGATGGTCTAAGGTTTCCTTATGCGATTCCGAGAATTTACCATTAAGGAGCTTGAGCGATCCCAGTATCGCTTCCGGGCTGCGGGCTAGGATCTTGTTCAGCCGTGCTGCCTCAGCTCCCTTATTTATCTCATTACAGAAAGAAACCCAACTACTTCTTTGGGCTTTCCTAACCTCAGCCCTATACTGATCCCTGGCAGTCCTATAGTCCTCCCAGGTTGTACGGCTGTTACGTTTTCTGGCTCCCTTGAGAAGGTTCCTTACCTTACATCTAAGGTTTTCCAGCTTATTGTTCCACCATCTTACCTGGCCTTTCGGCCTAGCTCGTTTAGGTGTACAGTTCCCTTCATAGGCTTCTATCAATCCTCTACTCAGTTGGGAGGCTGCCGCCTCCAGTACTTCCCTCTCACTAATTCTGGAGGAAATCCCCCGAACTGTTACTAGAAGATCCGATTTAAACTGTTCTCAGTTTGTGAATCTGGGGTTACGGACCCATTTCGTCTCCTCATGCTGCCCCACTCCCAAATCAAACTTAATGGCAGAGTGATCCGAGAGTGTGGGTTCATCCGAGACTCTCCAGTTCCGCACGTATCCCGCCAGGTGTCTGGAGCCCAAGGTAATATCAATTACCTCCTCCCTTATAGCGTTATGAAAAGTGGGTGTGTTTCCCACATTTAAAATATCTAGCTCTGTACTTACCAGATATTCCATGAGCTCCATACCTCTGCTATTGGTGTTCTTGCTACCCCAGACCATATGGTGTGAGTTCGCATCACATCCCATCAGCAAAGGCAGGTCGGATTTTTGACAGAAGTCCACAAGTTCCTTCACCTCTGGTGTCGGATTGTCCCTGCTGTCATATGGTAGATAGGCTGACGCTATAACCACCCTACCTACATTTTCAAGCATCGTAGTTACCGCCATTAGGTCCTCTGTGGACCATTTCCACAGGGGCGTGGCGCTAATGTTCTTCACTACGATGCCGGCTCTGGGTCTGTTGGTACTACTACTCCTGTAACAGAGAAAATTTCCCAGTCCCTTTATAGATCCCTGCACCACCCAAGGTTCTTGGATGAGTGCTATCCCTGTGTGCATCTTAGCAAGACTCCTCTGCAGAATAGAAGAGGCATCTTTGCTTCGATGCAAGTTAATCTGAATAATTTGAATTATTCTTTTCTTAGCACTTGCACCACTTTCGTCCCCTGGTTTGCTCAGATTCCCCTCGCCCTCTTCCTTAATAGAGGTCAAGATCAAGGTCCCGAGTGTGGCCTGGGTATCGGCAGTGGAGCAACTGCTTGTCTGGGAGGATGGAGGCGTCCACGGTACAGGCTCGCCTTCGACCTCCTTATCCTCCAAGATTCTTTCATGGATTGATGGTTCCATTTTTAGTCCCATTTTAGACGGGCTAGGAACATCATCATCATTGAGGTCGCCAACACTCCTAGGAGTTGCTTCCTCACGTCTAGCTTTAGTCAGCTTCCTTCGCTGGCTTTCGCTCATTCGTTTTTTAGCACTTGCCCCACTTTCGTCCCCCGGTTTACTCAGATTTCCCTCGCCCCTTCCCTCAATAGAGATCAAAGGCAAGGTCCCGAGTGTGACCTGGGTGTCGGCGATGGAGCAACTGCTTGGCAGGGAGGATGGAGGCGTCCGCGATACAGACCCGCTTTCAACCTCCTTATCCTCCAAGCTTTTTTCTTTGTGGACTGGTTCCATTTTTGGTCCCACGAGTGGCTAGGGAAATAAAGGTCCATCCCCGCAGAGCCCCGCATGCGGGGATAAGGCGACTTAAATACTCAGGAGTTGCACCAGATGCTCCTGAGGCACCGATAGCGACTCTCGGTATCCCCTGAGAGCCAACCAGTCCGATAGGCTCGGTATCTCACACCATCGGATTAGGGGGGTGTGTCATACCCATCCAGTTTCACCAGGCTGAATGGGGGGCTGTTTCTTAGTTGTGAACCAGGTTTGTCGCCTCCCCCCTTGAGTAAACTCAAGGAGGGTTCATACCCGGGATGCTGCCAAGCCACATCCCTTCATTCGCATGGACGGGCTCTTTATTAGGGCCGCCTCATTCATACTCCCATTCGCTTGGGCAACCCCTACTTAAAGGGGTGCTATCATTCATACAGGTATGGACCTTAGAGTGCCCCCCAGCCCACAAGGCCCCCATACCAACTGCAAGGTCTTACAGCCCCTAGGGGGAGAAACTATATTAGTATCAGTCCAGTTACTTTGTTGTTTCTTGAGATGTTACTTTCTATTTGAGAATTGCAATAAAAAATTAATGACAATCAAGGTAAATTAAAAATATTATTCTAGCACTTGCGATTTTACCAAAAATGACTAACTTATATATTTTAACTACATTGTATGTTTTTACATAGATTCAGTGGATTATTTTACGTGCAATAGGATGAGTTTGGGAATTACTTTCATAAAACAAAAATTGTTAGTGCAATTTACGTCTACATCTAGGTAGTTTTGATTATTAGTAAATTTTTCTTTCAGTTTTTCTGAATTATCAAGTAAAGAAAAAATAAAATCTAAACATTAAGTTGGGCGACTTTTTTATTATAACCACTGAAGCATTTCGAAAACGATTGGTCTAAACGATTTCAAAAATAATTCTTTTTTAATGGAACCATTATGGATCATTATGCTGATTAATAAACATTTTTCTCTCCTACAACATTTTTTACAACATTTATTTGTTTATACGAACAAATTATTTAGCATTAGTATATAAACAACTTACAATGGGTTTGTTACATTGATGATTAAATAAAACACATGATTTTTGAAAATATTTAATAAAAAAGTAGAAGTGTGGCAAAAATGTAATTGGTTAAGTACCACGGCAATAAGTTTAAAATAACAAAATGGTGAAAACAAATTTTCACCGTTAACTTGTTCCTGACACCTTTGAGCTCGAATTATCTTATCCTTCAAAATTATATTAAAAATTTACATTTCTCACAAGACCACAAAGAAATAAGTCTAAAACGGGTTTGAAAAATCAAAGTTTTAAAATCGTTTGCGTGATATTTAAGTAGTTATAAATAGAAAATCGCCCAACTTAAAGTCACGATTTTATTTTTCTCCTATTTGATGACTGAAAAATCATCATTTTCAACAGTCAAGGCTGCCTGTATGCTGACGTAAATTGCATTAAATTTTTTTGTGGTTAAATTTTTCCCTAAAATGTTTGCTATTGTATGTAGAATTACTTACAGGATCCAAATATGTAAAATTGTACAAGGTGTTCTATTTAAAATACTCTCTATAATGTGCATTGATTGACATTTATTAAAAACAAAAAAATTTTAGGAATTGTCCCAATATCGTTTACATTCGGTATTATATAGTTATTTCTAATTATTTCAAAATTAATTCCTATGCCTCATTACCTTGAACTAATTGTCAAGAAAGTATCACATCATTATTAATAACGATAGTCCATATAATTTACATAATGAAAATAGATTTGAATAGAATGTTTCTTACGAGTATATTATTATTCTCACTATTCATAATATAAGAAGGAGTTCAGCACATTTAACAAAATTTCAACTTTTAGAAAGCGTTTTAAATTACATTATCCTGTAAATGTAATGTCAAGATAGCATCACATGTAGAAATAAAACTGTCGTGGCTTAATGTACGAAAAAACGAAAACAGCATTTGCAGCTTTCTACGGAAAATTCACACAAATCTAAAACATTCTGTTCTGACTGAAATTTTCGTTTTTCCTTCGAGCGCTAAGTGTTGATAAACTTTTCTGAATATTTCACGTATGTTGAAAGGAATCACTGAGGCGCGCATTTATTAATAAATCTTTTACCGACAGCACCTCTAGAATCCCAACTTTATTGAACGTAGAAAGCAGCTGCTTTGCGTGAGTTTTGACAGTGCAATGCGCCGCTGACATTGCCTTTATAATACGGCGTGCCTTACAATGGTATTAAAAGACTAGAATTAAAATCTGCATAGTGCTCTGCTCATAATAAATGTCATTGTTAGAATAATCTGGAAAACTCGGCTTTCTATAGGTAATGTTCTTCTCTTAACCGATAATATGGTCTATTTAATGTCTGGATATAATATGAAATAAACATTATTCCCACTGATCAAGTCATCTGTAAATATATTGTACTAGTACTACTCGTAGTACTATGCTTCTACACTAGGGCACACATTGCCTGAAAATGATGTAGATATTTTATTTATAATCAACTTATAAAATAAGTAAAGATAGTATAAAACAAAATAAAGGTATATACCGGGTGGCCCACGAAGCTTTGGCCAGTCGATATCTCGAAATTTATTTGAACAATAATATTGAAAGTTGGTGATGTCAAACAGCTGAATGTGCTGCCCATTTTTGCAAAAGGACTTTATTTCACCTGCACATTTCCGGTCACGTGACATGAACTTCAAAATTTTAAATGAGATACTCTGTATGTTATTACAATTTTATGATGGTCTGTCTAATACCAATCCAATGATATCATATTTGTCAAGTCTTTGCGGCACTACAGTAATGACAAACAACTGTTTATGACTGTTTCTTTATTTTTATTAAAAAAAAAACGTAGGTAGGTACCTTAAAAACAAAAAAGTTGTCCTAGCAACAGAAATACAGCACTATTTGTCAAGAGCTGTCAAGCAGTGTTAGTAGATTTTATGTTTGTAAAAATAGTAATAAGATTATTATGCCTTTACATATTACAATGTAAATGGTACAATATCTTGGCTGGCTCGCTTCCCAGATATAACATCTTTAGATTTCTTACTATGGGGATACTTAAAAGGTTTGGTTTACAATACACAGCCTAGAAATTTAACGACTTGCAGAAGAAAATCAAAGCAACGTACCAAAGAGCAGCAAGAGCAGCATGCTACACAAATTTTTTAAAAAGATTTGAGTATTGCGTTAATGAAGGTGGACATTATTGAGCATCAACTGTAATGATTTTTATAATTATTGTATATTTCTCTGTAATTATTTATCTTCTTTAATAAAAGGTTTAAAAAGTCAATCCATTCATTTAACAGCTCAGAGATATCACTGTTTCACATAAACGTGCCAATAAATATCGTTGGATTGGTATTAGATAGACCATCACAAGTGTAATAAAATATAGGGTGTCTCATTTAAAATTTTGAAGTTGATAACACGTGACCGGAAATGTGCAGGTGAAATAAAGTCCTTTTAAGCCATAAATGGGTAACGTTTTCGACTGTTTAATACCGCCAATTTTCAAAATGATTGTTCAAATAAGTTTCGAGATATCGACTGACCAAAACTTCGTGGGCCACCCGGTATGTTACATTATCTTCAAATGTTACTTTAATACATTACTTCCAACCAATGTCAAAGAAGATACTATATACAAAGAAATTTAAATTCCATTTAAGCCCATAATCAACACTGTTAATAAAATATCTGCGTATTACTTACATTAAATATATAAGGTCAATATAAAATCCAAAACCTATTCATTTATTCTCGAATTAATATGGTCTATAATGAGTATCAAAAAATTATGTAAAACCATAAAATTAAATAAAATGAGGATTCTCAAAGCAAACTTAATTTTCCTACAGTCATTATTGCGTTATATATGTACATACTAGCAATAAATTGAATCTAAGATATATATTACCTTTCTTTCTTCCTTCCTAATAGAAGTTCCTTCTTAATATTCTGTGATTTTTAACCAGAATGTTCCTAAACATTTCATCTTAGCCTTTTTCCTTTCGATAACTTTTTTAAATCCTATTTGTATTTATTCTCCAAAGCCAATAAGCAAATGTTATATTTAATTTTCAGACAACATATTATTTGACTAACATGGTTTAGTGCTTTTGTATTCAATGTCTAACATGTATATGAACTGGGGTTCGTTGAACTTGTATATATAAACTTAATTAACATAAAATTCAGCAATTCTCTCTAGAGGTTCAAAATACTTTAATCGATGTCCTTTTGCTATTGTCTAGGAGACTAACAGCGAGAAAATTGGGATACACTTAAAATCGCAAGCAGTAGTTTACATTCGCGCACTTGACTTCACCTAACGTGGTTTTTATTTCCAAATCATGATGCAGCACTGTATTTGTCAGAAACCATTTCAACATCCGTACCGGTTCTTAGGGTTCTGGACTGGATTAGAACGTTTGAACTATTCATATATTTGATACACTTACAATTCCCTGTAGTTGTATTCCGTAAGATAGTATAGATTTAAGTATCGCTTTATATACAGTCAGCTGGTTTAATAGCGAAAGTTTAGATTTTCTGCAAATTAAGCAATTATTGCTTTAAACAATTTTAGAGAGTTTTGGGCCAAGTTGTTTCCTTTCATAAGCACATAATATTGCCAGTTTAATTTTCTACATTTTTTAGGTTACTTATGGCTCTATTCTGTTTCTCCCTTTCTTAAAAGACACTACTTCTATCATCTATTTCACCTATCATTAATACCACCAGTGAACACCATTTATGTATATTTAAAAAACTTTTATTTATCCTTTGACTACAGATTTGCTTGTCACATATGAGTAAGTAGAGGTAGTAGAGATTTGTTTGTCACATTATGAGAATAATTTCCTTCACTTGGTGGCATTTCCCTAAAATATATTAGGGGACGTAACAATGCCACCCTGTCGCTCTTTTGATCAACTTCTCTACTTGCAACTATTTTATTATATTTTTCTCCGTCCTCGTTCCCGATACATGCTAGAAATTTTCATTTTGTTTTGTTAGTTAATACATATTATTTATCTTCATTTCTATCTCTTAGCAGGTTATTGCGTTTATTTCTCTTTTATCCATGTAGGAAAAATTATTTAGAAAATCTATTTCTAATAGCATTCTAATTTATATTGTAGTTGAGTATGAAATTTGTTGATTTTGTTAACACTGTCTTATTTGTGGCGCGCTCGATTTAGCGACCGATTTTCGGTCTGTTCGCCTTCATCTATTCTATTCTTGTTTACGTCTTATTTTGAAACTACCAGTGAACACTGGAGCTGTTCCTATATATTGATGTTTTTAATGGAATTCCATGCTTCATCGTTCATCAATTAAATATTTGAACAGTTCTCAATCTGTTTTTGTTGGCGAATATGGCTGGCTCTTATATATTTATGATACTGCTACTTATAATTATTATCATAGCAGAATGGTCGGAGGAGAGATTTACACTTTGTTCTGTTCGACAATGGTTTATAAAGATACCTTTATAATACAGAATAATATTTGGGATGTTACTTCTCTTACTAGACCAGGAAGTAAGTAGATTCGTATTTAAGTTGTTAACATTACTACATTTTGCTAATTCTTGACCTTTCGTAGCTATTAACCTAGAACCCCATTGTAATGCTTAGCATTGTAATCGTCTCCTGCCACGAACCTATTACCCAAGATGGCAAAAACTCATTATAATTTACTTCTTCTATATTGTGTCTTGGGGGAGAATGAAGTGTGGATGTTATTATTGGACTTTTTGCCCTTTCGACTACTGAATTCGTTGCCTGGATGTGTCTTGCCTCGAATTTATGTATTTAATTGTGTTTGATTGACTTTTTAATGATTATGATGAATCAATTGGCTGATCGGTCTGGACGTTTAGTATCATATATTTTGTAATTTTGAATTGTTAAGTAACTACAATTTAGATAATGTCAAAGTCTCTTAGGTAAGCCAATACCCCTTGACCATGATTTGCTAGGCCATTAGTATTCCACACAATTAATTTTCAGTAGGCGAGCACTAGTCGGACAAGTGGCCCCCCAGATCAGTGTCCCACCTACTTCGGAACCGCTCTCGCTTACCATCGAGGTAGGGGTCAATCTTCTTCTTTGATGTTATAACAGCTTACTATATTCTCCCTACATCCCTCCGTTAAAACGAAATTAGGGGTCGAGCCCAGCTCCCTTTCTTCCTCCTCCTTTTTCATCATTATCTTCACAATCATCCTTTCTACATTCAACCACACATTTTCATTCTCAATCATACACCTCACCAAATCTCTCATATCTCCGGGCTGCCCAATATTCTCCTTACACTCTTGCCTTTCATTGGACCACCTCGGGCACCTAAGCACCGTATGCTCCGGGTTGTCCCTTTCACCACAGTATGCATTTATCCCCATCCACTTTCTCTATCCCACGCAAGTACTCCCCGAAGCATCCGTGGGCTGATGGCACCTGCGTGAGACAGTATCCTATCTCCCCGTGTTTCCTCTAAAACCATGACCGAACGGCTGGTATAAGAGACCTAATCCAGAGTCGCGCTATGTCTCTGCATCCCACTGTTCTTGCCAACTCATCCACATCCTCTCTCTAGCATCCCGCCTCTCAGACCCCCGGTACACCCCTCTCTCTTCCTCGCAAGAATATCGATCGGAGACATACCGGAAATAATTAACACCGCGGCCCCAGACACTGTTCTATATGCACTAGCCACATGCAACGCCGCCCTTCTTTGCACACTCCCAACCATCTTTCTCTACTTCTCAATAGCCAAAATTTCAACCCAAACAGGAGCGGCGTACAACAGGATGGACTGTTCCGCTCCCGCAAGGACTCTTCTCTTTGCCGCTCTGGGGCTCCTCACGTTGGGCATCAGTCGCCTTAGAGCCGACATCGTCCTCCCAGCTTTCAACATTTTCTTCTTCACATGCAGTCTGAAGGAGTCCATCCACACTCCTAAGTATTTTAAGGCTCTACCAGGTTCGATTGTGACCTGTCCCACTCGGAAGTCAATAAACGGTGGCTTTCTTCGTCTGGTGAGGAGGATGACCTCTGTTTTTATCATTGACAAGTCTTAACTTCTTATTTAACTTTTTGTAGGCTTACTAGTGTGTTTATGTTCATTTTAGACATTAGGGTTTACACGCAGGGTCTCTTTTTTAGATTACTTTGTATAATATGCAGCCTTTATAATTGGCTGAGTAATTTTGACCCCAAGAAGTATAGCAAAGTTACTTTTTTTCTCTTACATCACAAGTATTGCTCTTGTATAGACCATTACATTTGAAGTTTTTCTGTTGACAAGTACAGTAATTATGTGTGTGACTTCACTTTAAACATATTCCACATTGAAGTAAGTATCTGCCTCTTTTTTCTTACAGCTTCAATAATTTGTAGTAGTACTTAGTAGTTAATTTATTTGATATTTTTCTCTTTTGTTTTCATTACGTTCTAAATATAGGAAAAACATGTTCAAACATGTTTTGTCTTTACCATTCTTGGCGTTACAAATATTTCTAATATTATGATTTAAAACAGCAAAAGCTTCTTTGAGTTTATCAATATTAACAATCAGGAACTAGGTGCATAATCCATAGTGCTTTCTATATTGACTAATATATTTATATATATATATATATATATATATATATATATATATATATATATATATATATATATATATATATATATATATATATATATGTAGATTACACAAATATCCCTATCAACGGGAGAGGGGACATTTTTTTATTTTGTTCCTTCTGTTTTATCTAGTTATGTACATAATAATCGACGTATACTTTGAATTATACCTATATTTCATTCTTTTGTACCTAGAAGTATTTTACGATTTATTTTATTAATTTTTTTGGTTCAATTTAATTTATTGTCAGATTTTCTATTTGAACTCCTCTCAATTTTACATGAAAATAAAAATTATATCTTTCCATTCTTTAAATATATGTGTTAAAATAATTATAACTTAGCTGAAGTTATCATTATATCTATCTATGGATATACTTGTAAATAGCTACTGTATATAGCTATTACATAACTAATAATCCAATTCAAGTACTTTAGAATTTAATAATATTCAAAAAGAATTCGTTTATGTATTCAAGCTCATTCAATTATATTATGAGTACCATCTGATTTATATTATTAAACATATAATAATAGTTTTAAATATTAATAATAGTAAATATATTGCTAAATGAGAGATGACTGATGCTTCACACTACCGAGTAATCTATAAATAACTAAAGCTTTATTCTATGTTTTCGGAAGCAATCCTGCAATTTCTGATGTTTTTACCGACACAAACCGCAATTTGCTTACATCAGATATTTTGGCCTTTGACGCGGTAGTAAACCCCAGAAGGAAATGAAGCCATCCTGCAAATCCTTATACGAAATATAAACAAAATGAAGACGGCAACTGAGAAATCTTTAGAGCGACAAGTTTCATAAATTTTGCAGCATAAAATATACATATAAAGGCATATATTTCCATTTTGAAGAGGCAATCTGTTATAAGCGCTGTCTCACGTTCCGTTTACGCTCTATCAACCTTTTCAGGGAGTTTAACCATCTTTTATTTCCCCTCTTTACTGCGTACCTGGAAAACTGAAATTATATTTTTTATGGCATTAGCACATAAGAGACAAAGAAATATATTCGCGAATGCTTAAAATTGAACATTGTAGCAACAGAGTTTCCTATCTAAAGGAGATTGCCTATCGAAAGCTGAAGGCTGTATACTTTCGGCATGATCGTTTCAAAGAAAATAAAGTTTCAAAGGAAAACTTTATATAACAATACATAATTAACGAAAATGGTCATAAAGAGGATATGTTAAATAATGAAAATAAGATTTAACATAATTACGACCAAAACTTTCCTGAACGTAACAAGAGGCCTTATGATGAATATTCTCATTAAAATCTGGTCATGGATTTTAAAATAATTGTCGAAGCTAGTATCTTGCATTTATTTATGTTGATCATTTTTTGGTACAAAATTTGTAGTTCTGTTGAAAATTTCTTGGGATTATATGCTTAAGTAGTTTTTGAGGTATGGTTTGTAATGCGCACCATCCTGTATCCGTCCTGTTTCTTTTATTAATTAGAATTAGCTTATTATTTTGGGTATAAGTATTAATTATGTGTTCATTTCTTTTCCTTATGATATTATAAGATTGACTCATCTGTATACCAGAACTTAATGTAAGGTATATATAGTATTTGTGTCACGGCTCAGATGTTTCTTGTGCAACAAAGTACAGGTGTGATGCAACTCGGGAAAACTGGAAAAGGAGGCAGCGGGAAGAGGCGGGGCAACTGAGCCAGTGAGGTAATATTTTTTATAGTTCAGATATGAAACCTAGGAAGTTATTATATAAAGAAGTTAACTATATTGACTCAAGAATTTTGCCTTACAGTTGCCCTACTATTAACTCAGGAAGGTTCATTGTCATGATGAACTTATATGACTGGCTAATATTTTCTGATGAACAGATATTTTCATGGACTCTGGATGATCACTAGGCGAGAACTGCCTAAATATTGATGTAATCAGTACCTTCAGTCATTCACATCATGGAACGATGTTAATGACCAGTAATAGTATAAAAGTCTGCACTGTGTTCAAACCTCTCAAGGCTCTATGCTACTGTATCACCAAATTATCAGTTAGATAATAAATATTTGGAAAGATTCAGATGTTATCAAATGAAACCATAACAATCATCCTCAGATACGTCATTAACCTTAGATGTTTATAGAGTTTCACCGTAGTTAACAAAATTTACAATACGGGAGACGATTTTTGAATTAATGTACTGGTTAATAGAATTTTTGGAGAAGAAATTTCGAGAATACTTTCTAAACCTCGCAGTAGTATTGTAGCAAAACAATTTTATATCTTAAAAATCATGTTGATGTGTTTCACCGAACTGACTCTATTCTGATTCACAAAAATATGTTGGTAGATCAACTGTGTGGTCAGAGGACGTTGTTGAATATTCTGTTAATGTCATGTTTTTGGTGTCAATGTGGAAAAAGGGCATATCAAATTTATGAAATGTATGTATCAAACAATTGGACTCCTATGGAACATGCCGTACTAGTGAAAAAAAAAAAAAAATTCAGACATGGACCTATGTAAGTTACAACTACATAAAGTTACTTTGCCACACTTGGCGCAGGGCTTTGGTCAAACCGCAGATGTTCATATTTGCTTAATAATAAGAGGTGGTCCAACTAAAATGCATGATGTAATTGTAAATAAAGTCAAAAAGTTTTCAGAGAATTATCTTAATATTTTTTATTATGATAGAAGGATCTATGACAATTATGTGTGAAACAAAATATCCGCCAAATGCTCGCCACGGTTTCGGTGGTATACCTCTATCCAATGGTCCATATTTTCAATGATTCTGAGACATAATTGAGGTTCAATGTCGTTAATGTGTCGAATTATCTCATCCCTTAGCTCTTGAATTGTTCTTGGCTTATTGACGTACACTGTTTCTTTTAAATATCCCCAAAGAAAGAAGTCCAACGGTATCAAATCACATGATCGTGGCGGCCAATTAACATCGCCACGACGTGAGATAACACGGCCATTGAATTTCTCGCGCAAAAGTGCCATTGTTTCGTTGGCTGTGTGGCAAATGGTACCATCCTGTTGGAACCACATATCGTCCAGGTCCATATCCTCAATGTTTTCCACAGAACAAACTGGGCGAGCATACACAGGTGTTTTCACATTTCCTACAGACCCGGTTTGCTGAAATTTGCGCACAATTCTCCCGATTGTGGACACATTTGGTCGATTAAGCCGACCAAAAAAGTCACGAAGTGCACGAAATGCATTTTGATTTGAACGCCCATTTTCGTAAAAGGCTTCAACAATCTTAACGAGCTGCTCAATTGTGTACCTCTCCATGGTTGAATTTGTCAAACACTGAAACAAAGAAATGTCAAATTAAGTTGGGCAAAAAACTTGACGTTAAGGTGTGACTCACAATTAACATCGTGCATTATGGTTGGACCACCCTTATAATAAGTAAACCCCGCATTTGACTGCGGACATTTCAAAATCGGACTTGTACGTGTTCTAAAATATCTAGTAGAACTACAAACACCGTAAGGAAATATCGCCATCTTATAATACATTATACGATATAACATTTTATGTCTGTAGCTTGTCCACACTTTAGCTCGTCTTCTGTAATATAAATTAATTGCTTGTATAAATTAGTAAAGCATCAACCAACAATCTTATATTAAATAAAATTTATTCATTGACCGTCTGCTACTTGCTGCTCTATTTTTTTCACTAGAAATATTAAAAGTATTGTCAGAGGTGCATTGCACTATGTGATAATAGTAAAGGTATGCGAGGGCAGGGCAAATGAAATATTTATAGGGATGACCCATGACACGATGCCGTACGACCAGTTACTAGGATATTTGGGAGTGATGTGTGTTTGTACACAACTCGGGGCTGTCATAGTATTATTATTTGGATAGGGTATTACATACAAATAGTTATTTACAGTGCATAACTATTTGACATAAATATTTTAAAATATCGGATAACGGAATTTCTGGGGTTGGTGTTAAATCACGGCAGTGAATTATGGTGTTCCCATTACGATACATACATAGTGTATGAGTATACCGGCAAATCAGATGTTGTTAGACATTGGTGTTCAAAAAAATATAAAACCGCGCCTACTGGACAGAGCAGTGCTTATGAAATACACATGACGTTTTATAATGGATTGCTTATATTCATGGTTGGGTGTAATACCCCGTGACGCAACTAGACAATCCTAGTTTTAAAGACTTTATACAGAAATTTTTAAATGGGAAATTTATGGTTTACCGCAGAACAATAATTGGGCCCATTTCTTTCAACAACAGCACATACAATACGATCTTACGTACGATATCTTATAACTTTAATGGAATATCTTGTGTTGCCTTACTTAAAAAATAGGATTCTTGTGACTAATGTAGATAATTCGCAAGAAAGTGAACAAAGAACTATTGAACACTGTACAACCGTAGCATTAGATGCTATAAAATTATTTTGTTAATATGAGGAGGCGTGGATACTTAAACTGGACAAGGGGAGAACATATCCAACAGTTACTTTAATTTGATTTTTATAGATAATAGAAACATTATTAGTCATCATCATCTTTGGCGCTACAACCCAGGGTGGGTCTTGGCCTATTCTAGTATCAGCTTCCATTCCTTCCTATTATTTGCTTTGGTTTTCCAATTTCCTACTTCTAGTATCCGTATATTTTCTTCGACCTGGTCCCTAAATCTGATTCTGGGCCTTCCTCTCCTCCTATGTCCAGCCGGTGTTTGCTGGAATATTTGCTTTGGGGAGTCCCTATCGTCCATCCTTTCTAGGTGGCCAAGCCACCTTACCCTATTTATTTTAATGGACCGTGCGATGTCAGGTTCTTCGTATAGGCGGTATAGCTCAAAATTGTAGCATCTGCGCCACATCCCATTCTCCTGCACACCTCTATATATGTTACGTAGGACCTTTCTTTCAAAGTATCCTAGCAGCATTTGATCGCTTTTTGTCATAGTCCATGCTTCTGACGCGTTAGAGAGTACTTGTTTAATAAGTGTTTTATATATCAATATCTTGGCTTTTCTGCTTACTATGCATGATGTTAGGAGCTTTTTCAGCCCAAAGTAGGCTCTGTTAGCTAGGCAAACTCTTCTCTTGATTTCTGCACTGATGCTTTTATTTTAATTTATTTGGGAGCCAAGATATATAAACTCTCTTACGCCTTCAAAAGTATATGTTCCTATTACCAGGTCTTCGGGTGGCGCTAATTGCGTGCTATTGGTTACTTTCATGTATTTTGTTTTAGCTACGTTAACTTGTAGCCCCATTCTCTTCGCTGCTGCCTCTACTGCTCTGAAAGCCTGTATTAAGTCTCTTTTTGTCCTGGATACTATATCAATGTCGTCCGCGTACGCTAGGATTTGAACGCTCCTATTAATTATGGTTCCTCTAGTCGCTATACCTGATTCTCTTATGGCTTTTTCTAGTGCAATATTAAACAGCAGGCACGATAGACTGTCCCCTTGGCGTAGGCCGGGCCGGTATGTGTCTGAAAGTTCTACTAATAATGTTTCTTTCAGAAACATTATTAGTATCTCAGCTTAATTTTCAAAGTTGTAGTTCATTACTTTGTTATCCCTAGAATTAATTAAACATTTGCATATTATTGATCACACCAATACGTCACGTAGCTTGACAAACTTTAACAAAATTATTTCAAAAGGTTTTGAAAGGCTGACATTTTTCCATTCATGATCCCTCCTCCCGTCTTCCTCCCCCCCTCCGTCTTAACCCCCCCATCTTTCCCCCTTTCCCGATTGATCAAAATAATTTTTGATGTCACGATAGAATGAGCACATCTGTATTAATATATATTATTTTAAAAACTAATCGAGAGTAGTACCTCTAAATTTATTACTACTATAGTTATATAATCATCACTGCCAACTGATACTGTTGCTCTCTCGTAATAGCATAGATTGATCGTTGCACTAATGAGTGTACATTCACGTGACACACTTCAAATTTAATAGCCTTTATCTCCAGTGCATCATTTACAGGTATCACACTATTTTCTATTCATAGTATATAATTTATCATATTTTCTTTTTACATACGTTTACAAGACATATATCTTTATAGCTTGCATTATGGAACTGCCTTTCGCAAATTTACTTATCAGTTTCTAAGACCGTTGATGTTAGAGATCGTTTCCCCCTTTAAAGTTGATTTACTTTAACTGTAAGCAAATAGAGAATTTAAGTACGTACCAATGAATATGTTCATAATAATAATAATACTAAAAGCAAAGAATACTAAACTTTTATACGATTTTGTATTTACAATGAGTGTTTGTTAATATTTCTTGAAATATAATTAATTATGAGCATATCTAACTATGCGAAACGGAAAATGTAGCAGCTTAGAGTGCACGAACTGAACGTACTGAGGCTTATTGGATATAAATATAAAATTATTAAAACGTACATAAGATCTAATATGTACGTACAGTACAGTACAGTAGCTTAAATAATAAACTGTATAACAAATTTGACTTTTAATATTGCTATGTGAGAGTTAAAACTGCATGAACCATATTTACCTTCCCTCTTGTGTAATTAAAATTAGCAATAGCCTTAATGTTATCATGTCCCTTATATATTACTTATAATCAATAATATATATATATATATATATATATATATATATATATATATATATATATATATATATATATATATATATATTATTGATTATTAAAAATTTTAAATTGTAAAGAACATAATTGGAAAAATTTTGTGATATACCTGAACAGAGTATAAATGTTACTTGAGTATCCATTTCCTAAATATATCTGAATGCTTAAAACACGTATAAATTTAAGTGAAAAAATAGGGCAATTTCTATTAATGAATAAACCTAATATTTATTTAAGCAAACAATAACCACATACACAGAAAGTAGTGAAAATTTAATTTGATACAATAATTAACAACAAGAACGGAATTTGAAAAAAGTATATTTATGACAAGTATTTTGATTTTTGTTCTCTTAAATTTATTTTGATGTGTGCAATCAATTGTGCATGAATATCCTTTTGATTCTTCGTTAACATTTTCTACTTTATTCGTTAAATAATATTCCATACCTTTCTGCGAGTTATGTATTGTTATATTATCGTACCCTGCGGCAACATAAAACTTTCTATAAAGTTATGACATCTATGTCAAATAGCATATTCGATACAGTATTAGAGAATTCAATAATTTTATATTTATCTACTAGTGGAAAGTATGCAACATCCGACTTATCCAATCTAAATATTATTTTTCATTAGTATGAACTTCATTCATTAATATGACTTTCATTAGTATCAAATTACAGATATTATTTTAAAGCAAGCAAGAAGAAATAATAACCAAAATTTCCTAATATTAATCCTATTTAATTGGAATTACTTCTTTATTTGTTTATAATTATTTTATTTTGTGATGAACGGTGCTTATCTTCTAAATCTAAAGGATCTTTTAATAGGGACGCTCGAAAGTTGTTAGGATATAGCGGCCATATTGTTAAAGCAGTATCTGTCAAACTTATTGCAAATTATTCAGTAGTGTATGGTAAATCACCGTGGAAGATTACAGCGTTCAACAACGTATGCAAATTCAAATCAAATTTTATTTTCAAAATCAGTGCTCCGTTAGAGGAACGTTCCGCGCATTACGTGATTTTTATTCTCGCCATAACCGTCTCACCGAGTAAACAATTCGACGTTTATGGCCAAATGCGAGTCAACTGGTTTCGTAAATATTGAACCAACACCTCTACGTCACCGAGACGCAAGATCTGCTGATAACATCGCTGCTATGCGTGAGAGTGTACGGGAAAACTCGAGGCAGTCAAATAAAAAAAATTAGTAGATATCTCACATACAACTTGTTTTATTTACGTTTAAAAATCGAGCGTTCTTATTGAACGACCCTATGTTTAAAACAAAATAGTGCTTGAACTGGTAGCCTGCTTTTGAGTCTACAAATGTTAATTATATAAATAAGTCTATCCAAAATAGTACAATCAATGTCGGGAGAATATTAAACAGATTTGCAAGTCTATCGCCCTCTCAAAATTTTCTCTCGAGATTCAAACACGTGTATAAATAGTATGAGATATGAGGTACTGGTGTATTCAATTGCGAATTCACTATATATGAGAGTGCAAGCGAACAATAGCATTATAGTGTTCGCAGAACGAATGCATTAGAATTATATAATGGCGACAACTAGAATAAATAGTAATACGCAACATAAATATAGTGTTATAGCCTTATATTATCACGAAATAAAGTTATATATTATTCTTAATATATAACTTAATACCCACTTTATATAAATTCACAGAGGCACTTAACAACCGAACTTATTTTAAAAATAGAATTGTGAAGACATAATTCAGCGACACTTATCTTTAGTGTACCTGCAGCGGACTCAAAGAGCCATAACTTATTAAATATACCGCAAATTCAGTAGGTCAAGTTATATGATTTGTACAAACTTCCCTCGTGGAAATGAACTTTTACTCGATTTAAATTTAACCTCTGGAGTGTCTTTATAGCAGATATCAAATCGTTTATACTTGATGTTACAAATTTGAACTTAATGTCACTTGTACCAAGTTAAATATTCGTAACGCGTTTGCTGCCTGTAATAGGAGATACTTTAACGGTGGCGACGGTAAATGTGACTTCAAATATTCTGCCGGCATTCCGATTCTTATTAGATAGATAATTATTGCTACTTCGTAAGTAATTAAATAATTCTTTATGGATTTTATCGTTAAAACTTGTGACACGCCATCACTGTGAAATTCCAAAAAATACAAAAAGTGTATTGGAATTTCATCATCCAAGTAAGTAGTTGTATTTCGACAAATAACAATAGTTCTAGGCAACAAAATCATGTCCCCTGTAAAAGAAAAGGTTGTTACTATGAAGTTAGAAAGAATACGCTGGGTATCAGGGAACCTGCCTGACAAGGAGCTAATAAAAGTGCAGCACTTTGTTTTGCATTTCGTACAAAATTGAGTGACCTATCGTATTGTCCTATAAAGGTTACTTAGTATTAGGGGTGTCAGTATACCAAATGTACAATGATACTCCTAATACTGAGTCCGGATTCGAATCCCAGTAAGGGAAATTGATCCTCCCTGAACATGGGCATATTTACCCTCGTCTCTACGTATAACCTTTCCCCACCGCAGTCTAAGACTTTGGAAGAACTAGATAAATTTCTGTATGTGCAAACATTTCAAAACTGCCAAACTCTTCGAATAAACTTAAGTTAAAATAAATTTATTATTTATCACATATGCATCTATTAGACAAATCCTTGAGAAGATTACTATGTTCGCCATCGACTACTACTATATATTTGTGTAAGTTTTACAGTAATCATAAAACTATCAAAATACCACAATTCCACTCACCTATGACTAAATTTCCATAAAACTTCAGTGGTCAAATTAACAATGAAAAAGTACAATATAGGATGCGGTCATCACAGGACTAATCAGAATCGTTCAACATAAGTAGAGGACTGAGACGATGAGGTCGCTATCCTTAAGTCTATTAACCTTACATTGAAGAAGGTTGTGAAAGATTCCATTTAACACAAAGTTATATGGAATTTATTTACACACAAATCCTATGAGTTATGCAAGATATACATATATATATATATATATATATATATATATATATATATATATATATATATATATATATATATATATATATATATATATATATATATATAGGTAGCTGTATATACCGTATATCACGAGAAGATCCAGACGAGATCTTAAGGAAGCTATTTTTTTTATCAATGCTAACAATATAGCAGAAAACATAGGTCCTATAGTAAATACGCAAGAAAGAACACATAAATGTGCACCGCTTAAACTTAGGATACAACAAGACTATGAATAAATAACCAGTCAAAAATCGAAAATCATTCAAGAAGTCATATTTCTATGAGAAGTTATTAACTACAAAAGTGAAATGATAATTACATGACTGATGCTACTTTGGCCTCGCACCCTAATTAAGATCACAGAACAGATTCACAAATACTAAGATTAATAAAATTGATTTATAAAACTATTATCCACCCAGTACTTACTTATGGATCATAACCTTGCCCATTGACTAAAAGAATAACCGTATTACGCCCTTAGGATACGACTAGATGACAATGGCCCTACAAATAATATACCTATAAAAGATAAGATTTTGTAGTTATATTCTAATTATTATAGATGAATTCAATATTAAAAAAAATTCAATGTTACAATTTAAATGAGCATGAAGAATTTTATTGTACATTAAATATAAATTATAGGATGTAACCTATCACGTTTGTCTTCTAATGTACTGGTTTCTTCCGGATTTTGTCGGGGTTAGTCAATCTGTCAAAATTCTGATGAAGTTAGTCAACTTCATCAGAACGTTTTAATTCCCACCAGAGTTCTGGCTTTGTGCCTGTTTAATTAAGTGAATTATTGGGCCCATTTCTCAATCTCTGAGTATTCGATGAAGAGTTTGGTTATTCGAAAACCCGTTACTCCTCTCCATCTTTTATTGTGCTGGTCTTTTGCCCAGCCATTGATGCGGTCTCTGATCAGATTCCGACTTATTCCCACTGCAGGTTCTGGTCCATAGAAGTTTTCCCTGGTCTCTAGTCTAACAAGGTCAATTATGCCCAGGTATCCATAAGAATTCCACCGGTCCCTTCCCTGCCAAGTGGTTCAATGCTTCATAGCAATTATAGACCAGCTTTGACTTTGTCGTTGCTGAATTCAGGGCTGCCAACGCCGCCCTGCTATCCGAGCATACATACCTTCTCCTGGGTCCGATTTTGGTCGGCCCCCAGAAAACCGTATGTAATTCCAACTAGCTCGGCCTGGAGTGCGGTAATGTATTTGCCCAAGGGGAAGGTTTTACCTATCCCGTCGCGTCGCCTATACACCCCCGCACCCGCTCTGTTCCTACTCTTGGCTCCATCCGTGTACCAGTTGTCTCCATTGAGCAGCAATCCAGCTCGACCCTCCATCCAGTCGGTCTTACTGGTGAGAGTGATCTTATATTTCTTGTCAAACAGGAAGTGGACACCTGTATTGTCAGAGGGCATCCATAGGAGTCCCTCCTCAGCTAGCTCTCTTGAGAGTCTATTCAGGCCCCTTACCTTCCTATTCATGTTTCCCACCCTGTGCATTGCCTTTGCGGCTTCCGCTTTCAGGATGACATCAAGAGCTGGTATCTCCGTCAGTATCCCCTAAGCCTCGGTCGGTGTTGATCTTATGGCTCCGGTTATACTTCTAAGAATCAATCCTCTTAACTTGTTAAGTCGGTTAGCTTCCGACTTTAAACAGGCTCTCTCCCACCAGACCAGTGCTGCATACGTCAATCTAGGTTTGAGGATTGCCTCATACATCCATTTGATGGTTTCCGGTTTCAAGCCAAATATATGTTATACAAAAAATATAAGGTACCATATGTTTTTCATAGTGCTGTTAATTCTTCGCAATATTTCGACAGTAACCTAATAAAATAAAGCAATTTTTATGAAACCTGACCTAATGAAATATAATAAAATAAACTTGTATGCGAGTATAATATAATAAATACATTTTTAAAACTAACATTAAGTAGGTTGATATGATCTGTAATTTATAACTGAATATTAAATTTGGAAATAATTCCATAAGCTGGTAAGAGTTCTTCTTAATTTTTGGATAAAACTTGAATCAAACTGGCCCTTGTTGCCAACGTTTCGTCGACCCGAGTAGGTACATCTTTCGTGGCTGTTTTTCAAAATATTACTGGACAAATAATGGTGACATCTTTAAGGAAAGCTCAGTATTTATGTAGGTAATAAAGCGTTTAATTACCATTAAATAGTTTCAACCTTGTCATGATTAGAGCTGTTGGAATTTTTAGGTATTTACAAATACACTTGTGAATATATCTGTTGTTTATATATTATTCAATAATTTCATTTAAAACACTATTTACATTTATTGATTTTTATTTTGCATTTTTTTATTACTGTGGTATTTACTCATGCCATCAATAAAATTGGTACTTTCTTTTTGTTCTATAAAATTAATTCTGTAACATTATGTGTAGTACTCTAAAAAGATGAGGCGGTTTTTTGCGACAAACCTAACTAGTTTTCACGAAGATGAAAATAATAATGTGAAGTGTTAACGTCATTGTTATTACACGTTTAATACTGATACATTTAATTTTGCAATAAACTCTTCTACAAACTTTTTAGAAATTGGCGGAGGTGCCAATGTCAATCATTGTATTTGTAAAGGACGTGCCGTCGATAATTCACTCGTCGGCAAACCTTTACAAACTTCAAGAAGGCCGACAGTCAGTTAGGGAGCTTTATCATTACACGTATTCAGAGTTAAATATGTATTAAAAGCGCATTGTTTCTAACAGATTCACAACAAAATTAATCAAAACGCTACAATATTTCAAATGTAAATGTTTTAAATATAAATTCTTACAGAAATTATGCAAAATAAAAGCTTCACTCCACCTGTATTAATATATATTTGTTGCTGTGGCCCCCAGACCATAACGCAGTTTCCTAAAGGCTAACCTAAAATCCAGTTCAAGCTGATTCAGATCGTCTGTCGAAGCGCGGAAGACTGTGATGTTTACAGATCAGTAGCGACAGAGGTTGATTCGCTTATGTTTTAAACTGTGTTGGGCATTGCGATAGCGACAATTTTCATAACGTATTAGTTATATTATTTGTGTGAAATATAAATTTTGTAAGAAGTGACAGTGTGTTTAGAACAATAAATTAGGACTTCTGTGGATAGTAAAAAATGTTTCGCTCTTGGGAAGGTTATATGAAGGCCCTGGGATGAATAACGTGCGGACATCAATGCTGATGAGGAGAGCGATAGTAATTCAGTCGAACTTTTGAGAAAATATCGGGGTAATAATGCATTAGTATCGCGTATGAAAAATATCCTTCTTAATCAACAGGCGAAAGAAATTTATCTTAGTGTATATAACAATTTAAAGAAATATTCTGAAAGTCAAGCCAAGGGTAGTATACTGAAAAAAGCAGCCGCTTTGACAGGTGTACCTTATTCCACCATATGTCAACTTGTATGAAAAGTCATTACAAACATGAAAAATGGTCAGATGCGAAACAACTGAAAGAACTTAGCCCAGCCACTACTAAACTTCTAAGAAACATCGTGTATAAAAAATATAGAATTAATACTGTTCCATCTGTTGAAATAATATAGAACGGTTTAGTTAAAATTAATAAACCTGGGCCGAGAACAACTTTCCGCCGATGGCTTAAAAATATTGGTTTTAAGTGTAAGTTTGTGAATAAACGGACTATAGTAATGGAGTCCGAAATAATAATAAAATGGCGTATTAAATATCTTGAAAAAATAGCCGAATATAGAAGCCAAAATCTATCAATATATTACTTAGATGAGACGTGATACGATACACACGACACGGCTAAAAAAGTGTGGACCGATGATTCCAATAATTGTTAATTGAAAGGAGTTAACCTATAACAAAGTAATGCGTATGATGATTATGCACTGTGGATCTGCTGATGAATGGGTTACAAATGGCCTCAAGTTATGTGGAAAAATAATTGAAAAATGTATGTTGATTACCACAAAGTCAGATATATTTGAGGAATGGCTTTAATATAATTTTGTTTCGAATATAAAACCTAATAGCGTAATTGTTATGGACAATGCTGCATATCATTCCAGACAACTTGTAAAAAATTTCAAATAGGTCTTCAAGGAAGCAGAAAATATAAAATTTCCTACGAGATCACGATTTATATTATAAAGAAAGTTATACAAATCAACAGTTACTAGAGGTTCTTAACATTAAAATATGGGAAAAGGAATACGCTACCGACCACATAGCAAAAAAGTATGGACATATTATTTTACAACTACCTCCCTATTTTTGTTTATTTAACCTAATTGAGCTTATATCAGGGTCAGTTAAAAAGACGAATTCAAAGGAGGATCATATGGCCGAAATTTGGTCGGAAAGTCATAGACTTGATTAAACAAGAAATTTCTCACATACAAGAAGAACACTGGAAAAAGGCAATTGACAAAATTATTAAATGTGAAGATGAGTACAGAAAATTCAGCCAAATTGTCCTGAATGGTGGGCATAAATTTATCATTAATTTAGAAGAGGACGATAACGAGGACGAGAAAGAAGAAACTTGGGACAGTTAGGTATGTCACTAAGACAAAAATGAAAGTGTAGGATTAAATGTTTTAAAACTACAATTTTAACATCAGCATTAATAAGGATAGCCTTGGAATGTACGTCTTATGAGCACCTACTACCTAAGTTCATACCTATATTACACTTCAAAATAATGTTCACCCGGTCCTGTGTGGGTAAACTTAACTAAATGTGCAACAGCTCTCCGTGTTTTATAGTCTGAGACCAAAAATGATAGATGTAATTCAATACAACTGTAACGAAGCTTTTATTTTATATAATTTCTGAAAGAAATAATTTTTATTTAAACATTGTGTTATTTTGATTAATTGTGTTGTAAGTCTCTAAGAAACAATGCGCTTCTAATTTTTAATTTAGAGTATTTGTAATGATAGAACCCCCAGACTAATTGTCGCGCTGATTGTTCTAAGTTTATAAATGCTTGCCGACGAGTGAATTATCGATGGTGCACACTATAAATATTTTTATTTAATTATTTCCAGGCTGTGACTAGATCTTAACCTTCTAAAATTTAATCATACTAATAATCTCGAACAGATAACCATATGTAGCATTTATTACTTATGGAGCAGTTACGGAGTAGAGAGAAATAAAAATAATATTGCAATTCAAGATCTATACATATTAAACCAACAGTGGCTCCTTCGCCATTTTTTAAATGCTTCGTGCTTCGTAAATTCGTGCATAGTTATGTAATAATTTCGGGCTAGTCTAATTATTACTACGAGTATATAAGAATTTTCCCGCACTAGGTAGACGGTCCCCATACGTCAGAAATCGTTACCAATGGTATGTCGCTAATTTCTCGCCATGTCATTGATTTATTTTATTCGCTTTATTTATGTTCGGTTTTTATGAAAGGTGGAAATTTTAATTAAAATAAATTCTAAGGATGTAAAGGATTTCAATAAAAATTACAGAAACAGGTTATTTATCTTCAGTCTGGGGGATACTAGTATCACCGCCCTTAAAATTTTTTTCAAATATAAGAGTATGTTGAGTGGTGACATTTGAAAGATTGAATCGAAAGAAATACAAAGTATTCCTCATTGTATAATTTTTGAAATTATCTTAAAATTAAAAAAGTACTTATTTTATCATAATCATCACTGTGTGATAAATGGTGTACAAAACGAGCACCGTTTCTGTCTTTTTAGCGTTCCTTATTATGACAAATATTGATAATACATTTGTTGCCTTCACTTTTTTATCTTATCGTATTTTTCGAAGCCTTGCTGAAACTCGGTTTAACGAAATTTGTAAGATGATCGTACCTGCTATGTTATATTTTTATTGGTGTTACTTTCTCATGTCCTTTGTGATTTTACATTTGAAAATATGTCTGCAAAATGTTTTATCTAAAGGAAGCTCTTCATATTGAAATATAATTGGCACAGTACATGGACTATTCACTTATTTTTTTAATAATAACCTTGGTTTAGCAATATAATTCATATTTTTCAAGAAAACTTAATCTCATCTTTGTGGACTCTCTTTTCCATTGAATGGGGTCCAGATCTACATGACGCTAGAACATGGTTTCAACAATATGTAGATCCACCCCACTATGCAGTAACTGTCCCTCAATACGACGATATATAAGACGACGATGTCTAACTGAGTGGTCGCCAAAATATTCGAACTTTATCTCACTATGACTTATTCTTCACGTGCAAAACCACCTGCTATAAGGCATGTATAATTGCCCTTATTTTTTGTTAGGGTGTCTAGTGAAGGTTCAGAGGGTATGTTAGTTTATTTTTAAAATATCAATATGAGGAAAATATTGTCCTGAGCAATGGCACTTCAGTAATTACGGGAATTTTGGGTACAATTTACCCACTGTTATTTTTGTTTTCAAACAGTAATTATATTTTTCATTTGGTGTGGAATCATTCCACTAAACAGAAACGTAGTATTGCAATGAATTCCAGGTGCTTCTACATGACATGGAAGTGAAGATGTGCATAGAAGAGTAAGCGATACATTGCTTGTCTATCTAACCTGTGTCGAATACCTGAGCTAACAATCCGAACAAGAAGGAGAAAACTTCAAGTTCTAGATCATCACGCTCAAGAGTTTCATCATTGCAAAATATCTAGTTCCGCCAACTTTATAGAATTCAGCTTCCCAAAGAAATCTACAAGCTGATAATGAGAGCGAAGACAATGCTTGTGACATTTCGTTGGCTGATTGAGATGCATCGAACAATTTAGAATCTGAAAACGATAAATTAAATTCACAAGAAGACGTCATCATAAACAAAAATGAGAAGCCAACTTAGTTGAAGATTGGCGATTTAGTGGTGGTAATGATCTCGGAAAAGAGATCAGTGAAACATTTTATGGGAAAAATTATTGGCTTCTGTAAAGATGTTGATCTCAAGGTTTCGTATTTAATAAGGAGAAGAAAATCTCTTAGGTTTTTAGACATAGTAGATGAATCAAGCATTCCTAGATCTGACATAGTACGAGCACCTTCTCCTCCACAAGAAAGAAGAGAAAATTTCTATTTATCAGATAACTCGTCATGTTATTTTTAATGTTTAACAAACTAGTTTTCAATTTATCATATTTCTGTATTCTATCTAGATTTTTTCTAGTCGTTCTTTGTTTTTTAAAAGGTTTTTGATGTATAACAAACTATTTACTTGTTTACTACATCTAGTTGTTTACTAGTCTTTTCTGTTTTTAGAGTATTTTATTAAAATCAAAAGATCAAAAGAAAATTTAGTACTAAAGAAATAAAATCATTTTATTTGAAAGTAGTTGTGTTATTTTACCTCTGATTGGGTTCACATTGCCCAGATATTAATTTTCCAGCTGAAAAGCTAAGAAAATTTTGGGTGGGTAATATCACCACTAATCACCTGGTAAATTTGCCCCTCAGGTTTTTGAATAAAAAAGAGGGAGGGAGGAGGTGGATGTAAAGTTATGATCTGCATTGATACTACTAATACCCCCCATATTTACGTAATTTTTAAACATTTTAATATGTTCAGCATAATATTGATTTTTGAGCTTAAAAGTAAGAAACAGGCAAAGTGTCTCCAGTTGACGGTACCTATATTTTCAAGCATGTTTGTATTTCGAATTAATAGTTTCATTTTCAATTTCGTTACTATTTTTCTATTCATAAAATTCATACTGAAGGTTTTAACATTTTTTAAGACTCGATTTATGTAAAGAAGTTAATTGCATAAAAAACAACAGATTAAATTATTAAAATATTCTAGAAAGTATTTCTGTAAACAAAATGGCAATATTATGATGTAATATTTTGAAATATTAAATGAAGAATAATGTGGAATACATAATTGTTCATTTAATATTTCCTTGCTCAAGGTTATATATTTTTTGTCTTGTTTAATATTATCTCCTCTTTAGGTGTATATTAATATTAATAAAAGAAAATATGAATTGAGATTATTTACGTGATGAATCATACAAAGCTTTTATATTATTCTTATGTATACCCTCAAGATGGCTTATACGTAATATCAACTGTAAATGATGCCCTTAAAGTACAACATGTTTTTCATTAAAAATTCATTATAACTATGTATTACACTGCGACACCTATTTAGAGGGCTCTAAAATGAAGAAATAAATTTTCATACAATCCCTAAGCTCGGATTTATTTCTACATTTTAAATCTAAAATATCGGAGTACACCCTTTTTATGCTTTCACATTATTACCCTTAATTATCCCGCCATGAAAGATTACATTTTCAAGTCTCCTGCACTTTCAGTTTAATTAAAAAAGATGTTTTGAAGCGACGCGCAAGGCCAATCATATTCCCAAGCTTTCGCAATTTCAGAAGAATATTAAAATCGGTTTAGTGGAAAATTTTCCTCCTATTTGTTGAAACACATGAAAAATCTGCTACACGATTTTATATTAATCATTTACATTTATTTTTTATATAAAGAAATATAATAGAGCATTTTCTTTTGATTTTAACCTTCATATAAACCTTACAGGAATATTTTAAATATACGTATATTGAAGACTGATATAGAATATAAATCTAGTAACACTTTAGTTTGATAATATAACATTATTTTTAAACAGAAGGGGTGTGGGGGGGGCTAAAGTATTCATATAGGATTTTTGCATCATTTTAAACTATCTATAGATGATTTTCTAGTAAAAAATAGTTTTACTAGAAATTATAAAATAGATTAGATAGAAAAGTATAGAATAGTACAGAATAATTAAAAATTGCCTTTCTTCTTGAACCTGCAGCTAAGCATCTTTTCTACAATTTAGACATTCTTTGAAATGTATGTTGGTCACTCCTGTTTTCAATTTCTAGTATGTTGTACGATAGATATCTAACTAATTCGAGAACTAGTTGCCACTAATCGATGTTTTAAAGCCTGAAAATAGACTTTGTCTTTCGGTTAATATCTAGTAAATAAGGGAGTTCATCCTACATCAACATGCAGTTCTGCAGCAAAAACGCTGACGTACTGTAGGCCTAAGAAACTTACTGAAGTTATTTTGTGTTCTGAATTCTGTACGGCGTCTATCAAAAACGGAATATATCGCTCTGAAGTAGAAGGTTTTATTCCATTAACTTATATAAGAGATCCCTACCAAATTATAATAGCTTAAATACTTCATAGTTATAAGATACAAAGAAAAAACAATATAAATATCTTGAATATAAAGTGGGATAATCATAGGTTAGGTATTTTCTGATTTTTTAGGTATCTTTTGATTTCATTTCTGAAAGAACTCCATGCCATAACTTTATCTTTCTAGTACCTTGGAAACATATTTTCGATATCTATCCTTATTACTATCTCTCAACTATTAGTTGAATCATGTTAACAATATGGTATACTCACTTGGTTGGATAAGACCTACTAAATAAATCTTAAGAAGTTTAGAACCCACAAACAGAAAACACGTTGAAAATAATTTTTAATAGGGTATAAACAGTTCTATCAGGTGGTGTGTATGAATGAACTTGTTATTCGATCCTTGGCAGATATTCTGCTATGCAATTTATATTTACCAAAATATAAACAGCGACAAGAGAAATTAGAGTTCTCGCGATCCAATTAGGAAAAGCAAATACATACTGCAAAAAAATATACAACGGAGGAATTATTTCTGTTTAGGTCCTTGGATATATACTGTACCACTCGATCAAGTAAAACACGTAAAGTTCCTCACAGTTAACAGAGTACATATAAATTATACGAGAACATTTGTTGAAAGCTGAGTATAGAGAAAACCCAGTTGAGTATACATATTTTCTTGTTGAAGTTTTCTATGTCAAATATTTTATCAACTTTTCTAAGATACTTTTATATATTTGTTGAATCTTATGTGCTAATTGTACTTTTATTTTTATTTCTTTTATTTATTTTTTGCGAAATTAATTGTTATATTAGAAGTACCAAACTTTCATCCGTCGTCAAGGTTTGTTGTGACTATGGTGGATATATTTTTATTAAACACGCATTTGGCATTTAAAAGGCCAAATTATATCTATACTCGATTGCTCATCTACTCCTACTGGGCATTATCCCTATATTGAGATGTACCGTTAATATCTTCTGCACTATTGGAGAACAAATTTCTAATTGCAGAGTAATTTATCGACAGTTCTACAGTTCATTGCTCTACAGTATCTTTCACTGCAGCAATAGATTCATTGTATTCCGCCTCCATATTATACAGCATTTGAGTTTCAACATTACCCGCTTCCATTACTTCTTTCAGCAAGGAAAATAACGTTTAGACAAGAAATATACGTATTCTCATAATAGAAATCGAGATAAACCCATGGAATATTCTGGGTAGAAGGACTGTGTTAAGAACTCAATGAAAGCAGGAGACACTATTGTTAATATTAAAATGAAAACTTTCAATTCGGTATTCAAATATTACCGCGAAATATTCTTGTTTACGAGAAATTGCTTAAGGGGCAATACTATAGCGGACGGTAGCTTAACCTGACTTGTCATGTTTCCTTTTTTCTCTAAATTCACGTACTGCTTTTGTCACGATTGAGCTGCTCTTTCTCTTGAGAAGTGCTTTTACAATCACTCCTTATTTATTGTTACGTTAGACTTACTTCAATATGTGATGGATCCAGGGCTTCTTGGCAATAAATATTTATTATGAGAAATTGCTGAAAACAGGAAATATTTTTCTGCCTCTTGCAAGAGTGAAAATCATCATGAATCACGTCGTGGAAAACGAGACAATTCGGATTTTTAAGTTATAAGGAATTGAATGTTGGATGAGGTTGAAATTTCAAGTGCGAATTATACTGCAGTCCAGCGAAGTTTGGTGTGTTCTCGATGGATCATCACCGGCTCCTGTTTCTGTGAAAAATATTGACCAGGTAGTTTTCTCAGTTCTTCTAGCATCGTGGAAAAATGGTGACAGCACAGCATAGCAAGTTATTGCGACGAAAGTTGAAGAGAAGCCGCTCCTGCACATTATCTATTGCATAACCTCAAGCAAATGTAGGATTAACTCGTTCAGGTATATGAACAAAAATCTGAGACAAACATTCACATGTTGATGCAAAAATGGTATAGTTTACACATGCAGCCGAATATCGCCACTTATATAGCACAACTCGAAGACCTTGCTCATCGACTAGCAGCAATAGGTGAGAAAATTTCTGATCAAATGATAGTTACCAAATTATTAATGATATTACCTTCAGCGTATAAGGTTTCCATAAGTGCGTGGGAGTTAACATCTGTTGATCAGGGAATCCTCTCAATTTTAATTTTTCTCTTTACTATGGAGGAGTCAATAATGGGCCAGGAAAATCTAGAAAATGTCACATTTTCAGTAAATAAAGCAAAATCTCAAAAATCTATAAGACAAAGTGAAAAACAGTGAAAAATTCACGTATATAATAAAAATGATAATTGTGCGGCTAGGTCAACACATCGACAGGGCGACGTTGTTACTCCCCCATATAGGAAGAGAACGTCGACCAATGCTTGCGCATGGAATACTGACATTAATGAATTTGGAATTAGATTAAAGTAATATTGTTTACTTTGTGTTTATATTTATATTAATATAATATAAGTATGTGTATATGTATTTCTAGCCACAACTCAGATATGTATGCATTTTAATTCTTATTGATACGTGTCCAGGGCACGCAATATAACTTATATTACCGTACTATATCATATAAATGTAGTCATTTATAAAGTAATAAAAGAATTTTAAAGTACATAAGTAAGGTACTTGGAGTCAGGAGCCACGGACCACATGCCAAATCAACGAAACTGGGTCTGTAATATTAAATGTTTTCTAGAGAAAGACTATATCCGCATTGCGAGTGTTAATATTAAAAAATGTTAAATTTGGAATTAAAGTGTTAAATTTAGAGTTAGAGTGTTAAATTTAGAGTTAGAGTGTTAAATTTAGAGGGAGTGTTAATATTAAAATGAAAATTTTCAATTCAATATTCAAATATTATCTCGTAATTTTCTTGTTTATAAATAATTGCTTAAGGGGTAGTATTATAGCGGAAAGTAGCTTAACCTAACTAAAAATCTAAAATTTGCAATCAACCCTTCTACATTTTATTCTAATCTATGTTATGCGAATTATGTTTTAGGTTGAAAAAATATGTTAAGTAAAACCAAATTATCTATGAAAGTTCAGAGGAAGATCACCCCAGTTTTGTACGAGGCACGTGTGCTTATTAGGCACGGAAATAACAAAGCTCCTACTAGCGCATATGTAACATGGCTTACAAGGATTCCGTAGAGTATATGGCGTCTTGTTTATGGAGCTTTATTAATAACTCGGTGTTTAACACATTATGGTAAAACTAGTTAGAATGCATATCCAGATGTGCAAAATTAAAATGTATCATAAAGCATACACATTATTGTATTCTGGAGATAAAGGATCATTTAAACTAGTGTGTCTGTGTACCTTAATATAACAAAAATGCGGAGGTAATGCAGATAAATGTGAGATAAGGGATGTTCAAATTTTAGAAATATATACATATACTAAAAATATATACGCTATATACATACGTACTCATTGACTTTTATCATTCGCCTCCACCTAATGTAGTTTGGCTTTTATTGCATCATGACTTTACTAATAAAAGGTGACGCCTAAAAATGAAAAAAATCATTAAATGTCCTTTAATGATTGAATTATATTCTAAAGATGCAATATACTAAATTAATACCAACAGGAATAAGGACAGGCTGAAAGGTATATTAATTTTTTTTAATTCTTTTTCTCAACAAACTAATCTAACGAATTACCTATAAAAGCGTTTAGCAATTGTTATAAATTTGATCAAGTGGCCAGTGGCTATTTGGTCATCACCTCATTTGTCTTTTACGCTGTTATACCGAAATAAAGACTGGTGACCGGACAGAATTTGTCGCTTTTATTTTACAGGACTACTTAATTTTCGGTTAGAATTTAGATCTACATGAATGTTTATACTTACAGCTTATTTCCTGACAGTATATTATATTATAATTACCTTGCATAAAATTTATTTGATGAAGTAAATATACCAATCTTGGAGCTGGCTTAGATCGCCAACTCAGATTAATTCGAGAATTGCCTCGATTCCTGTAACGTCTTTAAAATGTCTTTCGAAGCAGCTGAAAATGTTCAAAATTTTAAATGGTATTACGAAGGGCAATGAAAGCGATAAATTCTGGTTTATTTTAATGAAGAATTTTCCCGATCAACCTATACTAGCGTTATCAACAATTCATAATTTTATTAATAACTTTGAACTCCACGATGGGGTTGGTTATAAATACTACAAAAAATTAGTTCAAAACTGATTTTTACTGATGAATTAACTTTTTCATTAATTGGCAAACATAATTCAATTCTTCCCAATACATTTTGTTATTGCAAAAATGTACTTTATTAAATCTTCTGTATTATATTCGTAAATACAATACATAATCTGAAATTTCCTCATTACATAATCTCAACTTTTATCTAACCACACAAATAATATTATACTGCTAATATTATTTTAATGATGAAGAATTTTCTCCAATATAAGTCGCATATACAGAATCCTCTCTTAAAATGTACACTCTATACTGAACATACGATAAAACACATCTGTCTCATTTTGAATTAAAATAATAACAATTTTGTTTTCAGAAATAAATGATCCATAAAATAACAACTTTCAAGTATTACATATTGTAAAACAAATGTCCATAAACTGTGAAGGGTAGGTATTTAATAATTCAGAAATTGAATTTTTCACGGATCACTTCATATATCATGTTTATAAGAAACTGAGAACAAAAGAAAATTGCCCCTATTTAATGTAGAAAGGTAAAATAATAGTAGGAAATAAAGAGAAATTGTGTTAAAGTCTCCAACTTCCAGTAAATTTATCGTATGTACATTGTGTTTAGAGTCCTTTCTAAGATTCTTAAACAATAAGGATATTTTGGTATCTAGATTAAATCATGTTCTACGAAAATGAACGTTCCGAAAATTAAAATAAAAGTTGAGCTTAACAAAAGGAGTTAACTTATTTTTAGTTCCTCAATATTGTAAATTTCATAATTAATGTGCAATAAGATTCTCTGTCTTCACAAATGACAAGAAGTGTCTTCACAAAAAAAAATGAATGCTGTTCTTCTTTGGGTGCTTATCCGTTCCGGATGTTAGCGATCATATTGGCTATTTGGATTTTGTTGACTGTTGCACGAAACAGTCCTGTGGTTGTTGTTGAGAACCATGTTCTTAAATTTTTGAGCCATGAGATCCGGCATCTTCCTGGTCCTCTCTTTTGCCTTGTAAAATGTTTTGTAACAACCCGTATCTTGAGCTATTTCTCATAATGTGGCCTAAATATTGTAGTTTTCTTTCCTTTACTGTTATCATTAGTTCGGGTTGTTTGTTCATTCTACGGAGGACTTCTTTATTTGTGATATGGTCAACCTATGAAATTTTCAGTACACGTCGATATAGCCACATCTCGAAGGCCTGAATTTTCCTGCTAGAAGCCTCAGTCAGAGTCCACGACTCGACCCCATACAGGAGTACGGTGGAAACATAACATCTCATCAAACGAACTTTAGTATTCAAGTTCAGATCTCTGCTTTTGAACAATTTTTGCATTTTTATAAATGTAGCTTTGGCTTTCTCTATTCTACATTTTACTTCAGCAGAATGATCCCAATATTCGTTGATGGAGCTTCCGAGGTAGACATATGATTGGACTCTTTCAAGTGGTCTCTGGTTCACTGTTAGCTGTCCCAGTGGTGTAAGCGTTTTACTGATTATCATATACTTCGTTTTTTGTATGTTCAGTTCTAGTCCATATCTTTGGCTGACTTTTTGAATGCTTTTAAGTCCGGCAAATACGAAATTTTCCAAGATAATCTTGTTGTAGTAAAGTATGACTCCGTACTTTATCGACTCGGTAAAGTCTTTTACTCCGGACTCGATTGAATATACCAACTTACCTAACAACTGTCCGCGTACTTAATGTTGGATCAACCAGATTTTGGATATATTTCTCAGTGTTAATGGTATTCAAAGTTATCCAGGTTCACCACTATGCCTCAAATGAGATTTTAACTTTCCAGTGTGACATACTCTTACAATCAGTAACAGCTGCCAATATTGAAATATGTGATGTGAGTCGTTGGGGAAATGTTTTGCGTGGAAATGTTATACGATCACCAAACAAATTTTGGCGAAGCTTATAGAAAACTAGTCTCCGTTTCTTATCATGATAGTAATAAAAAATACCGCTGTATGGCAGCACTATAAGAATGTTTAAATTGGTTCTAAACAGTGTTTATTCCGAGTACAATTAATGCAACTAATTGACACATAACGAATTTTTGATAGACACAAACGCATTAAAGATAGGGTATATTATTGTTACTCTAACAATAATATACCCTATCTTCTCTGAGTATGTCTACTGAGTATATCTACTCAGCCCCGCACTCGCTCCCCATCACTAGACCACCTGCACTGACATGGACATATTCGTATATGCTAATATTTATATCCATTTTAAATAAATGTTATTATTGTTTAAATGTATGGAATAAATTAAATCGTATTGTTTAAAGTATGGAAGATTATAAAAACCTTCCAACACTAAACACTTTTTTAATAAATAAACAGTTTTAAAACCTTAAAACGGACTTTTCCGCACGTAAAACATCTCTATCTCGAAATTGAGTGGCCGAGAGAAAATAAATCAACACATAAATGCAGAATATGTGTTTTATGCGACAGTTTTACTTTTTTCAAATACTCTACCATCGTGCTTTCTCATTACCCATGGACAGGGTGGAGTGTATTCTATCCACCTCAAAATCAATAGATGTCGTCTGGTAGACGCCCTTAATCAGTATCAGTCGAAACCCGATCTTTTAACACGATTTAATTGAGTGATCGTACTTCTTCTTAAAGTGCCGTGCAGATTCTTGCGTAGCCGTTCATCTTTTTTCTTATCAAATAGTCCTATTAACTGCAGCATTCTACAGTGTCTGGAAGTCCTTTATCCCCGTCCGTTGACGAATATTTCTCAGCCACACGATAATTTCTTCCTGTCTATTCCTCTTCTACCTCCTTCAATTTTTCCTTGAATAATAAGGCGTTGAAAGTGATAGCGTTCTCCACGTAGTATGTGTCCCAGATAACTCGTTTTTCTTTTCTTGATGTTTTCAAAAAGTTCTCGTTCTGGCAGACCGGCTCTTCGGAGAACGTCCTCATTCCTCACGTGATCGACCCAAGACACCCTCAACATTCGCCGCAGGATCCACATTTCGAAGGCCTCAATTGTGATCGTACTAACAAAATAAATTTCTCAAGTAGTATACCATTGTGCTTTCTTATGACCCATGAACATGGTAAAGTGTATTCCATCCACGTCAAAATTAATAGGTGTCGTCTAGAAGACTTCCCAGATCAGAATCAGTCAATACCCAATCGATCCGACACGATTTAGTTGAGTTGTCGTGCTAACAAGAGATTTTATTAATGCCGACGACAACGGCACTCACACACTCAAAATTATTTTAAAAACCATTTTTTTCCGCGTATAGTTGAGTGCGGAAAAGTAAAAATAATTATAGCATTAGATTTTGGTAACTTAAAATTACTTAAGAGTACTCGTATAATACTTTGTTCGATGCTTTTGAAAGCATCAAAACAGCTAAATTTAATAACATCAATACAAGCAGGGTTGGGTTCTATATATAACAGTATGTTGTTTTGGGTGATAAAGTAGATGACTACATTGAAAAATAGATTACTTACGAATTTTTAACCATGAAAAGGTTAGAAATTAAGTATTAAACACAATATTGTAGTAAACTGGAACATATGTCGGCATTTCTTCACTATTACTGAACCCAAAGGAAACTTTGGTATACATAGAGATTAGAATTAGAATTAAGGTAGTTTAAAAGTTGGTTTGAATAACCTCTCGATAATATTAAGTTGATTAATGAAACAGACGTTGAGCAATATATAATATTCAGTCTCCTGTTTTTGTTACTGCGTCGAAATTTCCATCCCTCTCCCAGAAATTTTATTTCATCTTACAAATGAATAAGATTTTATATTTAAATAAACAATATTTCCAAATTATATGCATAATATAATAGAAAAGTCAGGGATATATTATATTTATTACATATTGTTCTCATAAGTGATATTCATCGAATATAATTTGTGAAAACACTTTCAACGACTATAATCACAAATTTAGATATTATGGAATATTGTAAATTATTCAGGAGCAGACAAATACGCTGCGTCGTGGTTATGATAAAATATATAGCCTTAAGTGAGACAATTAGCCTTTCGTTGCTGTCATAATCTCGCAATTACAAATTATGTAAATTAAAGTAGGTGGAAAATTATAACGCGAAATGTGAAATGGGTTTACGACCGTGAATTATAAAATGAATAGAGGGACACCAAAATCGATGTTTTATGTACATATGACACAAAAGAAAATGGATTTGTACGAATTTAAAAAGAACTTCATATTTAGTACGATGATAATTCTATTAATTATTTTTACACTTGGTGAAGTATAAAGGAGATCAGTTTTCACAAACCTCAAAATATTATACGTCGCATGACGTACGTTTCACTAACCGAGTTGGAATTATCACGAGATTAATAAAATAACTTATAATCTACCTCTAGTTTCTATTTTTGCCTAGGTTCAGTAAACCATTAAAAATAATTTAACAAACATCTACATTACCATCTACCATCTTCTACTTAATGAATAAATAAAGCTTTTAATAAATGTTATCCATGAATTTTTAATAATATAAATAATTCTATTATTCTACTACGTAAGATGATATAAGAGTGTTTCATTTTCACAAACTGTAAATTCTTTTCCTATGAGACTTTGAATTGGATAAAATGTTGCTAGCATAGTGAATCCCAAAGGCATACCATGATAATGAAAATAGTATTTATTTCTTATATGTTCAAAGACGCCATTGCAGACATTCCTGTTAAATACTAGTACTAATTATTAAAGTATTTTTAATGGTGTTGTAAATAAACATGTTTTTGGAATATCCTCTCTACACAAAAGAACATATCATAATTATACAATACCAATATTACAGTTAAAGATAAAAATGTTATTCATATAAAAATAAATTACTAATTTAAGGAGTATTACGGTTTATAAAAATTAAGGAACAAAATAATTTCAGTACTTCCATCCACCAAGTGGCATTCCCTAATCCAGTGGGACGAAGCACCCATTATTATTACAGTTATTGCAAATTATTTGGTATAAATACAAATGAAATACATTCAATGACTTATGTAGTTATAACAGCACTATGATAAATCACAAATAAATCTTCCAAATGAATAAATGAATGAATGATGTACATATAATCAATATTAAATAGTAAGCAATATAACGGCTATGACTGCCACTTGGAGAGGTGACCGATAGACTTCCCCATATATTGTAACGACTTGTATGCCAATAAAATTACAGAAATTACATGGAGATTTTTTTGCGAGTTTTGTATAAATGACGTACCATCCCTCAGATAGAATGTAAAACCGTACGTAAGTCGTTTTGGAATTTAAGGAAACACAATAATCGTTTAATTAAACTGTAAATCCTAATTATAGTTATTATCTAAATATGTATAAAATCGTACTGTTTTATGAGGGTCATGCTCTTTACTTATGTTATGATTTTGAATGCGATTAACTGGGAAACATTTTTTTATCATTCGCTGTTACGAAGAGTTTTTTAACTGATTTCAATAACATTTTTATAGCGGATTTCAAATATAAAATTGGTATCTCGCTACATGCTCTGGTTTCTATACAAAATTTTATGTTAAATATAGAGCGTATTATATTAAGCTAATTTATTAACCCTATGGCGCACCCCACCTAATATTTTTATAACTATCATTTTTTATGCAGTATATTATGCCCTTACGAATGCTTCGTTTATTTATTAGCATATTGTTTGTATTAACAGTCTCAAATATGAAATAGTTTCACTTACGGAAAAGCTCTATTATATGTTGAGTTTAAAAACCCAACATGGGCATCTGAGGTATAGCTGTCTTTAAGCAGATCTATGCGTATTTACTTGCAAGTATATGTGTGTAAGTAGATAGTATAAACTTGTGTACACAAGACTTTGTCGGGAAAATGAATTATAATGAGAAAGCAGCACACCTATTGTTCGTGACAGTTATACAAATCCTCCTTGGCAACAAAAAAGCTTCTAGTCATAAAGTTCTCGATACTACAATTATGTTGGCTTTTCGAAATCTTCTAGGTCTATAAGCTCAGGAGGTTCAAGTGTAAATTTTTTCTCGAATAAGAGTATCTAAATTTTCATCCAGATCAGTTGTTATGAACCATCTTACTATCTACGGCATTTATTGAAATCGTAAAATTTGTTAATTTAATTTGAAAATCGTTTTCTTGCACCTACCTATACTTAAATAAATGTATTTTATTTTACGCAACTGACTCCTTTGCCATCATGTCATATGAATGATGAAATTTCATGAAAATGAAAAAGTTAAAATCAAAACAAAATAGTGGTAATTGTTAGTAATTACTTTAGTAATTATTAACAATTTATTAACTTTTAAGTAAATTATTACTTTAGTAATTATTAACTTTTAACTTAGTAATTGTTTTACTCAATTGCGTCAAATAAATATAATTGTTTTCTAAATATATAAACTTTTCATATTAATTTTTTATTTTCTACAAAATAAGTTACATTAAAAATATGGTTTATTAAATGCAAGACAACTTAGTTTAGATAGATTTAAACTTTCCATAGCTTAACAATATAAGTTATTGTTACTATTACATACTATCACAAAATTTGCCGGTCCTTGATTCCTTGAGTCCTTGATTTTGCCAGTCTTAAATTGTACAATACTCGTAATCAAACATCCTCGATAAAATAAGCTGCATCAGCTATAAAATGTAAGGACATCATATTGACTGAATCGTAGGTAAGTTTTTCATGTTACTCCACGAAATCGATGTCATTACGTACGTGACATGTCAGCAAAATATGTCGGTATGACGGAGGTCATCGATTGAAATTCAGATGGGCACTACCTGTGTTTGGATCTGTAGCCTGTTTTTCATGACAGAAGTAGTATTTCATTAGAAGTAACTTAAGCCAAAAATTTAATGGTTCTTTAACGGATGTATTGAATCTGGAAATAAAATAAAATATGAATATTACGTAGATAATACATAGATAATTAATTTTAATATCAATATTAAAGTGGGAATAAAATACCGAAACACACCAAATATCACAACAACTGTTACAAATATCATTATTTCTAAACAGTATTACTGATGACACAATAATAGGTGTTACAGTAAAAGCGTAAGATGTGAATATTAAATAAATCATAGTTTTCTGTAGCAAAGTATTGAAATATTTATTGATTTCAAATGTAGATATTTGGGAATTATGTATGGAAGAACATCCGGTAAATGGCCGCTACGGCTTTGGTGGCACACGAGTACTTTTTTCTCTGGCGAAATTTTCAATAATGGTTTTGCATAAATGTGGCGGTAATAATTGATAGAGGGTTTAATTTGAGCCGTCAAAGTTTGGGTGGTCATGGGATTATTCTTAAACCTGAGACTTCAGAAAACCCCGCAGACCAAAGTCCATCGATTTTAAATCGCAAGATCGTGGCGGCCAATTCTGGTCACCAAAAAGGGAGATGACAGGACCAGGAAAAGATTCGTGCAAGTCCGTTAATGTTTCACGTTTGGTATGGCAAGTGGCACCGTCCTGATGAAACCACATGTCTTCAAGAGCAATATCTTCCAATTGAAGTACAGAAAACTGTGTTATCATATGATGATAACGTTTGCCATTTACTGTTAATGCATTACTTGCCTCGTTTTCAAAGAAAAATGGTCCAGTGATTCCTTCAAACCACAATGCACACCAAACAGTGACACATGGGGGATGCATTTATTTCTCGTGAATCATTCACGGATTTTCTGAGCCCCAAATATGACAATTAATAAAGCCACCAAGGTGTTAATAGGTCTCGTCACTGAACATGATTTTGTCCACAAAATCGTCATTCACTTCTTGTTGTTCAATGATCCAATTGGTAAACTCTCTTCGCTGTCAATGATCTGTTGGCAGAAGTTGTTAGGTCAGTTGAACTTTATAAGCATGGAAATGCAAATCTTTAATGAGAATACGCTGAAAAGTGGCTGTTTAAATTTTCAATTCTTGTACACGATGACGAATCGAAGTCCATGAACTCCACTACGACCACTACGAGCTCGTATTGTGTATTTCACATTAATAACGGAACCAGTTTTTTTCAATTTTTCGATTATTCTTTTCACAGTTGATAAACTTGTAACATTATTTATACTAAAAATAGGACGCACTTTACGAATAGTAGCAACAAAACTTTCACCATTTTTATAGTAATATTTAACAATAAGAACGCATTGTTGTATCATCTATCTGCTATCGACTTGTCACAATTATTGGCCTATCGAATCATAACAGCCAAAATCTTGCGCTATTATTGTATTTATATTAACTCCTAATTAAACAGATATTTGACTTATATAGAGTATCATTTGAATCTAAAGAACAATAATAGGTAAAACGTAATAATTAAAGTTATATGGATATTGTCAGAATTCCTAGATTTCCATAACGTTTACAAAAGGGTTTGGTATATAGTTTCTTAGTCAAAAAGTAGAGATGCAAATGGATAACATTCATTGTTACATTATTAAACGTTACATTACGTTTTCTTTATTTTCTGTATCTTTCATCAACCACTAATAGACAATAGTGATAATATACGTTAGAGAGGACTAGGATACTTGGACAGGTATTAAGATTCCCTTACTACATTTCAGATTATGAACACCATTATTTTCAATCAAAATCGAAAAAAAAGGGAAAATTAATACTAGCAAGGGTCAACATAATGTAATGGCCGAGTGTAATGAATGCATCTCGAAAAACGAAGACATTGAACTACCGCTAAAATATCCTTCCAATTGAGAATAATTATAATAATAACAATAATAGTGCCTTTATTTTCAATAATAAATATAAAATTATGACGCAAACATTTTTTATTAGGCTGGTGCCGTTCGACCTCAAGGCGCTCTTCCATGTAATCAACTGAAAGCAAGAAATTAACAAAAGTAAACAAAACAAAATGCTGTAACTGATTACAGTTACTAATGTTATTGAAAATTATGTATAATATATGGTTTGAATAATTATTTTAATATTAGTCTGTATTAAAATCAAATATAGGAGTTTTGAATTTATCCCGTTTTTAATTTGTTTTCGGAATGCATATATGTTTGGAGCATATATGCATTATGGAATGCATATATGTTTGGAGCGTATAATTAAAACTCCTTTCAAACTGAGCAAGACTATGCTTAGGCATGTTATAATACCCCCATTACGGGTATCCAAATCATGAATATTGCTACTTCTAATTATTTTTTCAAAAAGAGAAGAAAGTGCATGGTATTTATTTAATTTAATGTGTCAAGATATGTGACAAGATACAAATCGTTCTCCCAACTTCAGCCAATTAGAGCGTGAGAAGGTGGTTAACGGTTAGATTGAACGATCAAACTTGTATGAATATCTTAAACAACAATTCAGCTTCAAATTTTATGAATATCTTAAACAGCAGTTTTATATTTTGGAAAGTGTTTTTATCTTTTGTTGTTAATGCAGGCCAATATATAACAACACAATCAGTGAGATGAGTAGTATTAGTGAATCGCAAAGTAACAATTTTGTGTCACTATTAAGCAATTCTTTGAGCATGTACAGTACAATATTTCCAATTTGTGGTACAATTATTGCACCAAACTATTTATATGAAAGCTAAACCTAAGATCAGCATCTACAATAAGGTCTAAATTTTTGCATTGATTAATTGGGGTCATCATTTGATTGATCATTTCTATAACGAAATCAGGACTATCCACTAAGCCCTATAGATTAGTAAAAACTCCAATAATTACTATATCAATTGATAGTGCGTTAAAAGGAAACACAACAATATGTTACATCGTCAACGACAAATTGTTAAACCTTGCTTTCTGACGGAAAACCGTAATCGTGAATAGATGCGCTGAATTTTCCTAATTCTGTGTCCAAAAATGTATCCACAATATTTACTGTTACATTTGCCTTAAGCATCCACTATATTCTACAATTTATTTGTTATAGCCGCCTAAAGTCTCCAACATTTAATAACACCTCTAGAAGTTTTTTTGTACATAATCAATGCCAGAACATATTTTTAGCTTATAAATGTATTAAGTCGATACCGATTAGTCGATTACGAACTTATCATATAAATATTATAACGAGTAATTCAATTATAATAAATAAAAACTATATTAATATAGTTTATCTTTAAACTTATGTTGAGGGTATTATATATAATAAATAGAAATTTACTCCTATATTGACTGCTGGAAAAGCTGCAGTTCTGAAACGCGAAATTGAAAAATACTCAATAAATAGAAAATTGTAACACGTTTGATACTCGACACCACGTTATTCTATGCGTCAGCTATATACATCACCCCATTTCTACAAGAGAGTTCAGTAACCAAGTTAACCTTTTTAATAGTGAAGTTTCCTTGCAAGTTCCAAATATTTCACTTGAGATACTTTCAGTGTTTGTAGATGTTCAACATTTATTACATTCTGGAAAACTAAAGTAACTTCTGCAACAAACATTTTCTTTATGTGTGTATGTATATATAAAATTACACATTTACTGCATTAGAGAATAATTGTCAATATCAATTCAATAACATTTAGACATATGTATATTTATTATTATTACTATTACTAGCCATTTCGAAACAATTATGTATTTTGTGATAAACATACAGCTTGACATAAAAGATATCTTTGAAATATAAAGTAGTTTAATACCGTTACTTATTTAATAACTTATATTGAATTTTCAGACTTCACAACGTTGTTTTAAATTATATCAACCAAGGTAGGGACATCATAAAACGTCAGAAACAAAACATCCTTGTCACGATGTTTACATCTAACTACGGAACTACGAAACTACTGTTTATGATCTATGGTGGCTAAATATGTTTATTTCGTAGAATAATAAATAATCAGTTACCTGAATATATCAATAGACAAATTTCACATAAAACAGATGTACAGCATATCAAGATTAGGAAAAAGTGTGATATTCTCTGTGTTGCGTAGGAAAAAGAGTGAGACAGCATTCGAAGGGAAAAGACTTTACACGCGGCCAGACATAACTCTACATACATTCGTACATACTCGATATTTACTTTACAAGGGTCTTAACGCGACTGAGTAAAGACCAGCCTATTTACTGCGTACCTGGTGAGTGGTGCGATATTGCAGATTTAATACCTGTTCCTATTTTTGACAAGCGTACTTAATACGTTTCAAAAGAACATTTACACCTACTTTTCACTGTACACTACCCCCTCCCCGTTACAGTATATAATTATTTAAATGTTGCTACCTATATCAGATCGCGAAAATTGTTAACACTACTCCACCAAATATAAAAAGTCAACATCAACCTTTAAATATAATTTTAAATGATATCTATTAAATAAACACATAAAAGCACTTCAGCCAAATTGAAACTTTGTATTTTATTATTCATATTTAATAATCAATACCCATAACGTTTAATTACAATTATTAGTATCTGTTCTGTATCATCTTGTTGCATACCAACTACTTTTTTGTGTTTAAGATTAAGTACAGAATTGTTTTATGCGACCACTTGATTCGATGCGTTATTCTGTACTTACAATATTTAATTTAGTAGTTACTATAAAGTGTAATTTAATTTTGTTGGGAAGTGAATACATATTGTAGAGTCGACTACGAGTATTCTCAGTACATTCCATTCGCTTAAACATATTAACAGGTGTTAAACATATTAATAATCTCATTAATTTCATCTCTCTTAAACATATTAATAATCTCATTCAGAAAAGTGCGTATGTATAATAGTAACCTGCCTTTTAAGTCGTCACCCTTTAACACTCTTATTTTCTAATTCAAGAGAGAAAAGTCAGGGGGCATGTAAATGTACAATACACTGAACAGTAAATGTACAAATGACAGTGTTGCAGACATACCCTCAGAAGAATACACTATACCGCCAATTCACAAAGTATTTTTATCTGCTTCTCGCGCACGGGGCAACTTACGTGATTGATCAACATATTGACAATATATTACAATTTGAACAGTCATATGGTTCCCGCATGGTGAATGTATTTACGGTTACTAATATTTTTTCTGACAATAAGTGCAGTTACCTATTCATTTCTCGGTGAAATTAACGTTTTCTTTTTTTCTTATAAGTTTGAGACAAAAACTAACCTCATTGTCAAGTCATCTTCTAAGAGTGCCAAATCATCACCTTAAGTTGATACTAATTGTAAGTGATTTTCTTACATAAAATGCTATTTAAGATAAATAAAGAAACACAATAGGAATCACTTAACTTTAATTTATTGGATTATTGAGGATTAGGATTAGAATTAGGAGCATTTAAGATGTTGACATTTTGTTAAACTGGTTCAACAATATGTCAACACGAATCGAGCAAATGTCCAATCTATAAAAACAGGACACCCGAACACCGAGAGGTTACTCATTGGTAGCCAAAAGTTTCACTTTTCACCAGAAGATGATGGCGTCACCAGAAGATGATTAAAACTAAATTTTTAATACAAAATATTACATACACTTAGGAAGTATATAATATAAAAACACTTTTTTGTTTTTCAAGTTCCCAATAATCAATAAAAACCGTTTCAGTAGTTATTTATTTGCGACAGTTGAACAGCGTAAATTTAATTAAAACTTATAATTTCATATATATTGATAATTATCAGATATGGAAGATAGCATGAGATGTAGTTATTTGAAGGTTTACACTTTTTGTATATAAAACAATATATTTGAATGTATGGGGTTATAAATTTTTAATATGTACAATATTTTACATAACTCGTTATTGAAATATATAAAAAACAATATTTCTATACGTATGTTATTCTACGTTTTCATAACAAATACATCAAATAATTGGCATACGTAGAAGTGAAATAGGGTGGCATAAGGTGGACATATTTGTTTAGCAGTTAACCCTTATATATCTATATTACTGAATTATCATTTGTGAGTTGATTTCAATGACCTACGACATTTGTGATATAACTAATTGATTGATTAACTACATGAATTAAACTGAGATTTTTGAAAAACTATTTTACATTACTTTGGCGATAGTAAGGATAAAAGTGCTTATGCCTTGACCGGTAATCGAACCCAGCTCTCCCAATTGCCGGTTGGTTGCTCTGACCGCTGAGCTATCGAGGCACACTCATTATCCCTGCTAATGCGCCAATTTTAACGCGTCGCTACAATTACTGTTTTAGTTTATATTAGATTAAATTATATACTCATATAGTATACGAGTATATTCAAGGTATATACTCATTCAATATATTTCACATTTACTTGTTAGCAATAACATAGTCTATAGTAAAATTTCTGCTTGAAAAACTTATTAAAAACATAATATTCTTTATTTCAGTTTGTATCTATTCTTAATTGTTAGAATTTTTAGAATATCTTTAAATGGATTTATTAAATAGGTTACTTTTCTAAATAATCCCTGCGAAAATAATCTAATGGTGCAATGTCTGACAGTCTACGTGGCCACTCAATGAGACTTCTTTATCCAATCTATTTACTGCAATAGATTTTGATTAAGTCTTATAATTGCAGCATAATGGAGGAAACAGAAATTTTATTCTAAAATAGGATTTAATGAATTTGTATATGGCAAGTTTTGTCATCTAGTTTTCCACATCAGGAACAACTACCAAAATTAATTGGCAGGCCTAATGGCCTTTGATGGGTTTTGTCGGCAAGTCGAGCGAGCTCATCGGTCCTTACTCGCCCATCGTGTATACCGGGACGTCACCGTACGAGGGTAGGTTGATTGTGAGCTTTGCTTCCGTTTTAGCGGGTCTCTACACGGGAGGCAAGATGCCGCCCGCAAACAAGACCCATGCGACTGGCAGCGGTTCGCTCCCCTCGACCTCCTTTGATCCTGATGCCTTTAAGTCCCGCTGGCAAGGACTTCTTCTCGGATTTTTATTCACCTTTGGTCGCCTTGTTTTGCCGCATCGCTTCTCCAGCGTCTGTCCTCCGGGGAGCGTCTTATCCGCGTCCGGGAATTGGGTCAGATCAGGCGATCTTCTACGACAATGCGGACGAACCGCGTCGCTTGGATCACCGTCAGGAGAATGAGTCTTATTATTAACGAGGGGTTCTTTTCTATTAGAAAAGGATCCCGGGGATTGGAGTCAGGTGTGTGTGAGAGGGAAGTCATGTGTCTTTTCTGTAACAGAAAAATGGTTATGAGGCCGTAGGGTCTCGTGACATAAAAATGGTCAGTAGAGCAATAGGGTTCAGCTGAAATAAAAAGTTATGTTCGACCTATAAAGGGGGTCTATAAGGTTATACTACTTGGATCGTGAGTCTCTTATGTCTTCCTGTCCTTCCTGAGATAGAAACAATTTGATTACTTATGAGATTTAAATATTTTTCAACTATCAAACTCAATTGAATAAAAAATTTACTAATAATAGGATTGCCGATGATCTTTTAAGGATGTCATGTCCCTTATGGATATGTATGACGCATCTAACGAAGATACTCCGCTGACCAATAATTACAGTTTTGTCAATTTACTTTCCCATTCAATGTGAAATTTGATTCGTCTAAAGTAGTCTCTGCTACACAATTAGTTCATTATGTCTTTGCAAAGTAGAACTATATGATCTGACTCGTAATCAGTTAATACCTGGGTATAGGTCACTTTATAAGGACGGTCATATGTAAGAAGATACTTGAGAATTTCATCTTCTTCATAATGAGGTTTTCTCTTTAATGACTTAATATATCCAAGCCCCTTGGGCTGTGCATGAATTTTAGACATGGTCATTTCTAAAATTTCGGGCAACTCAGTATACTTAAAATATAAAACCTTAACAATTTCCACTTGCTGTTATGATAACAAAATACCATTTTACTTTTCAAGACAGTTTACAAATATATCAATATTTATAGACACAAATACTGGAGTTTATTTATTAGGTATATGTAGTTACCTAGGTTATTTTCTAAATTTGATAGCAAGAAACTTTTCTTTATGTTATTATTTTTGTTTTAAATTGTTTTATTTTTACAGTACCGTTTTTGTATATCCCGTATTTATATAATACAGCATATAATTTAAAAAAATGAGAATTGACAATTTCTTATGCATATATGGTGTTACATGTGCGTTTCCAAACGACTTGAAAAAAGGAGGAGGTTCTCAATTCGTCTGTGTATGTATATATTTTTTATTTATATCCGGGTATAATATTTGCGCTTATGAACCGATTTTAATTATTCTTTTTGCGTTGGATTCAGTATAGCTCTATGGTAGTCTCATCTTAATTTCAGTGGTATTGGACCTTGGACTTCGAAGATATACAACGGAACTCCTTATTCAAGTAGCCGTCGTTTTGTCACATCGCAAAGCATCCTTAGTAGGTCTACTACCATCACTTAAAATTGTACAATAATAAGTTTAAACAAAACCGACTTAAAAAAGTAACGTAACTAAAAAGCAAGAAATAATTTTCTACTACAATTTAATAATTATTAGTTGTTCCGTTTAATGTAACTAAAATATTATTGTTTATTATGTAAGTGTTATTAATTGTTTTATATCATTTTGAAGTCGGTGCCAAGTGAAACATAAATAAACAGTTTTAAAACCTTAAAACAGACTTTTCCGTTCGTAGAACAACTCTATCTCGAAATTTAGTGATCGAGAAAAAATAAACCAACACATAAATGCAAAATATGTGTTTTATGCGACAGTTTAACCTTTTTCAAATAGTTCACCCTCGTGCTTTCTCATGACCCATGAACAGGGTGGGGTGTGTCCTGTCCACCTCAAAATCAATAGATGTCATCTGGTAGACGTCCCTAATCAGAATCATTCGAAACCCGATCCATCCGACACGATTTAATTGAGTGATCGTGCTAACAAAAAAATTTCTCATATAGTCCACCATTGTGCTTTTTCATGACCCATGAACATGGTAGAGTATGTGCTATCCACCTCAAAATCAATAGGTGTCGTCTGGGAGACGTCCCCGATCCGGATCAGTCAAAACGCGATCGATCCGACATGACTTAGTTGAGTTATCGGGTTAACAATAAAAATATCTCAAATAGTCCACCATTGTGCTTTCTCATGACCCATGAATATGTTAGAGTGTCCTATCTACATCAAAATCAATAGGTGTCGTCTGGAAGACGTCCCCGATCCGAATCAGTCAAAACCCGATCGATCCGAGACGATTTAGTTGAATTACCGTGCTAACAAAAAAATTTCTCAAATAGACCCAAGGGAGGGGGTGGTGTGTGCTATCCACCTCAAAATCAATAGGTGTCGTCTGGGAAACGTCCCCGATCAGAATCAGTCATAACCCGATCGATCCGACATGATTTATTTGAGTTATCGTGCTAACTAGTTTTCCACTAGTTAGCACGATAATAACAAGAATAAATCCCGATGACAGCGACGATACACACATAGCAAAAAAGTTTTAAAAACTATTTCTTTTTAGGCCGAAAAACGAAAAATAAACCCAAAAATAATTCTTTTTCACTTTTTCTTTACACGATTACATTACTTTTCCGCTTATAGTGGAGTGCGGAAAAGTAGAAATAGGTGTACACCTTGCTACTATAACAACGAGTTCACATTTAAAATTTGCGAGGGCCGGCATTCGTATTACTATTATTGTATGGCACAGACTTCAAAATTATATAACACAATTAAGAATATGTAACACAATAAAAAATAGTTTCTTAACTATATTAAACAGAAGAACAAATAAGTATTAAATTGTTGTAGAAAACATTTATTTATTGCTTCTTAGTTGTTTTAAGTCATTTGTTTTTAACTTATTACGTTTCATTTAATTTAAAGTAATTGAAACTAAAACAATTGTCATTGAATATTGTTTGACATTTAATTTTAAACACGATAATTCCCCAACCCATCATAAAATTAATGATTAAAAAATAATTAGTTTCTTCTTTTGACGATAGTCATCGCCTACTAAACTATCATTTACAGGGTGGGGCATGGGAAACTGATGATTTTTAATTGTTGTTTACCGGCGACTGCGTAAACTGATTATATCCATTGTAAGGGACGAGAGAGCACAACTAATGCTATTTCAACCGACATGGAGCTATGGACAGGGAGTATTGTGCATTCGTGATGAAATAATTTTCTTTTAAACGACTCAGTAATCAAAACTCAGCGACAATTTCGTTTTCAGCCATAACACCATAAAGTTATAAGTGCATAGTTTTTACAGAGTGGTTTTCCTTTGAATAAAAAGCCACCGCATCCTAATCCTACAGTGTAACTCCGGAGTCCATCGAAAATGGAAGAACCGCAATCTACAGAATCCACGTTATTCAGCCTGAAGACAAAGCAGTGACTTACAAATTTCAAGTCGAATTTTCCATAGAATTTTTCGTGAGGATTTTCACATCCAGAGACTAGGTTGCACCGATTCCTCACATAATGTACAGAGAGTAACAGGAAGCGTCCGAGGTTAATTAGAACAATTTATACGCAATAACGGAGATCATTTCACATACCTTCTATCGAAGAAAAAAAAATAGAATGGCATGAAATTACCTTTGCCGTGATATAAAACACCGAACAAAAACTTTTTCTTCATTATTTTCGAATGAATTTTCACCGCTATTTTATTTTAAAGTCATCAGGTTCCTATGCCTCACTCTGTGTATCATGTAAGACAACTCAATATATAATCTCAGCATCTCGGCGTGATTATTAAAATTATTGAATGAAATGGCAAAACCAAATAATTGCAAACAAGAACATTATTATTTAACGGAAAAATATATAGGGATTATCATTTAAATTTTGTCTTGTGCTTATACATACTCTTTTTTATTTCTCTTACTAGCTGTATTTCTTTTGCCTGTGATCTTATTTCAGTACAGTTTTTCTGAACGCTCATTGGCTAATTTAACTGTAATAAACAATCCACGTAGAGAATAACTTATCTAAGATAATCTTCAGTTAAAGAGAAATACAGCTATTACTTTTATAAAAGGATGTATGAGTATTTTAATACCGATCTACTAACGTCATATATTGTTACAGTTGTAGAATTGTTCTAACCTATATGTGAAAAATAGGGCTTCCAATGACCTGTGGACAAAAAATGTATATAATAAATATGTAACTTGTATTAATCATTGTTAAAGAATCATTATTAGATATGTCGATTAATATATTTCAGTATTAAACACCATGGCTATAACAAAATTTGTTTTGAAAAATATCTGGCTGGGCATTACGTTGATAAATATATAAACGGGAAACTAACAGGCAGGGTTCATTAATTCTAATTTTCGTGAATACGGCTAAAAATGTTTTTGTGATACGGCGCGGCTATTACAAACATTGAACAATAAAAGCTCCAGCAAGGCAGAACAATTAATTCTACCTTTTATTTTATAGAGAATATACAAATCTGACGCTCTCTAATATTTGATTTGACGTTTAGGCTGTGAATATATCGCATTTATAAACACTTACCCTCTTATTGTATCTGCAGGAGACCGGTGGGAATGTACCCCACCCGAAAGGGAAACGTACCTAGTCGTGAGATCATCACGGCTTCTCTGTCTCCCTTTACTCCAATATAAATTATAATGTATATAAAATTTAATAAGGTTTTTGTATACTTATACTCGAAGAAGAATATATATATATATATATATATATATATATATATATATATATATATATATATATATATATATATATATATATAATGACCCATTTTTACTATTTAATGCTTTAAAATGGATTACTCTCATTACTCATTTATATAATTTATTTACATGACTTGCAAATACTCTGTTGTAATTGTCTTCTAACTGTAACTAAAATCTATACTTAAATATGTGAAATTTGGTATATGTATATTTGATGATATTAATATCACATATAAAATTAAAATACTAATAAAATAATATTAATCAAATTTATCAACCCTTTTAGATACATGATGTAAATATAAGTCAAATAAAAATAAAAATACAACACGTTATATTACAAATGAATCGGTCATTTCAGAAACAGCACATATCGATTCAATAAAAATTTACAGAAAGTGAAAAAAACTGTATAGAGTAGAAGATAGATAAAAGAAAATATTTCAAATGTCACCGGTGTATTAATCGGTGATATTAAGTTATGTTGGTCTTATAATTTTGAAACAAAAAACCAAAATAAAAAAGACATAGCCATTGAAAGAATGTCGACATGTGCTGTTTCTGAAATGAACAATGAAAAGAATAGAAACGGATATAATTTTTCAAGAACCTTTATTACAAATAGCAAGAAATATGTACAAAACACCTTTTAAGGGCAATTTATGCATTGTATTCTTCATTGTCCATTTTCAGCCAACGTAGAATTTCATTATAAAAGTCCTGATGCTCTTCCGGAACATAAGAAACAATTTTTTTGATTTTATCAAGTTTTTTTTAATTTATGGGAACCAACCCTTTGATTAAGCCCGGTCTCATACAGGATGAGGCAGTGTGCATTTACGATAATTTCAGTATACTCCATTATTGAGTATGCTAATCGATTATGTCGTCTGATTATTGTTTTGATGGCTTCAAAATTACGATCATCTTTTAAGAAAGAATGACCCTTTTGTGGAAAATACTGGTTAATAGTTTCAAATCTGTTTATGTAAACCAAAGCTACAAGAAGCCTTATTATAGTATGGTCACTGTTCTGACCGCCACAGCTATCAGAAAAAATATGCAAGTGCTTAACAGTAGCGAGTATTTCATTACTTATGAAATGCATAATAAACGATGCAACCTCATTAGGATCTTTCTTAGTGATACCTTCATGATAAACGTAGAAACTGGCTTGTTGTTTTTCCACGAAATTTATGCCATAACTGTCCCAAGTAAAAATTTTCTTTTACTGGGATTACAGGCAAATGGAGGTTTTGCATGTACTCGAATGTGATTAAGGATGTATCAGAATTAGCTGCATCTTCGCATAACTCAGTTAGAACTTTTAATTTGTTATAAAACTTGACCCTACGCTTGTGTTTTATCAATTCCGCAATTCCGTTTTGTAGTGTCGCTTAAATGCTAACTTTTAGTCTTTACATTTCATTCCTCACATATGCCACATACGTCCACCTGAGGTCGGCTAAATCCAAGAGAAAATCTTTCTTTAAAAATGTTTAAATACAATTTATATTTCACTTTAGTCGAGGGGTTTATCTTTCAACTATGTAAATAGTGTTTCTCTGTGCTACTGTCATGGGAAATTTTTGTGGGAAAGCTTTTAATATGGTCTTCAATTTGAAGAACTATATTTCTCGGAATTGCGTTTCCCGAAATACATTTTCCTCGTTTAGCATTAGACTCCCTCCACAAGTAATTTAGACAGTAATACTGTTTATCCTCCACAAGTAATTTAGCTAAACGTCTAACTCTTAGAGGCGTAATTGCATGAATATTAACAAATACTACTATTTTTCAGACCTTCACGTGACCAGAGGAACAAGTTACAAAATATGTAAAACAATAAGTTTTTGGCTTGAGTGGTTTGGAATTTCTTGGCTTTCTTTCTTTTACATTTCCATATCCCATTAATACCTGTAAATATGTATCTTGCATTCAGAAACAACACATGTCACTGACTTGTGCTGTTTCTGAATGCAATCCGGTATATAGGTATTCAGAATTTATTGAAATATTGCTTGACAAGTGCTGTTACTGTCTGGAATGGTGTATTTACCTGTAAATATTATGTTTTTGAGACAAACCTAAAATGGCTGAAAAATTAACATGTGCTGTTCCTAAAATGACCGATTCGAATGTTATGTAAAACAAACATTCATAGACACTTAAGTGGAAAACTAATACATTATAATATTGTACATATAATAGAACAAAAATCAAGTTAAAATGAATAGGTAATAAATTAACAAATAAATAACATACACAGATGTCCACCAAATAGTGAGTTAAGTTTTTCTGTTCATATATTCCTCAACATAATAAAAGCTTCATTACATAATAAGTTTCACCATATTTTTATATTGTTTAACGTTTTGGATGACTTTGATTTCAGTTGTGATATGGTTGAAATATTACTATTAATTTATTAATATATTACTACGAAATAAGACCATTGTACTATTACTATTAATTTATTAATATATTACTACGAAATAAGACCATTGTATAAAACTGAATAATTGTAATATGCTAAGTGTTTGTATTTACTTTTATGGTGTATCAGTATGCTCCATGCAAGTAGATCTCCATGCTTAGTAGCATATGCCTGAAAATAATTTTTGACGTTCATTATAGATTTGAATATAAATATACAGGGTAATACTTACAATAAATAAGATTTTAATATAAGTGTAATTCGAAAATTATTCCTATAACCTTCGTTAAAATTTAGTTTAAAATGAGTCTAATAAATCTTTTCTAGCAAATAAATACTCTATCCTTATCTGTTGCCGAACCCTAGGTCATAATGCTATACGAAATATGCGAATAAATGAAAGTTTAATAAATATTCAATAGCCCAGCTTCATCTAATTAGCTGTTCATGTGAAGTTAGGCAAAGTATGCTTTATTAAGCTATAGCTTATTGTTATTATATATTCTCTATATAATAACTCGGAGAAAGTTTAAAATCCAAACGAATGCCGATAAACAATCAATCATTTTATCAATCATCAAGTGTTTAAAAAATTTACTCTGTCTACTCTCTCCCTTTATAAAATAAGAAGAATAGTTTGAGAATGACATAACATTAAGAATTAGATATAGCAATCAAACAAGGTTGGCAAATAAAAATACGAACAGTATATTGATGGATATATACTTTCTTTCCATCCACATGGGTGCTAATACTTACTGCAAGCAATAGACGTCAACGCATGGAGTGGAGCAGAGAAAAGGTCCAACAGAATATGGAATAGAATAGTATTTTGTAATCGATTGCAATTAGTAGATATTAATTCGGAGAAACATGAAAACCTAGCATTATATACGCGACGTTCCATTACCAGCTTTTTCTTCCACTTTCAAATTGAGTTAGCCGTATGTTTCAGCAAAATAGTAATCGATCACATACGTACAGGGTAAGTTAAATGACTCCCACGATCCTCCTATCTCATCATAATTGGACATGCACAATGAGAGGAAACCTTTTAAATCACTAATCAGTCATTTGTCAACCCTAGCCTATATAAACTCTAAAGATCCTTAAGTGTGACATTTAGGCTGCTTGATACAAGACACCTGAAAATAGTAAAAATATCTTTCCTTCCTCCAACGATAAACTCATTATTAAATTCTACTCGATTATTCTAAATCATTTTATCCAAAATTGTATATACACATCCTATTAATAAATCAAGATTACTCAAAAACTCCTCCTATTAGTAAATCAAGAACTCTTAAAATTATATTAGCAGTTACTACAGGTTGATTCTTGAAGTATAACCGGAGCCCCAACATCAACACCGATCAAGGCGATAGGGATACTGACGGGGATACTACCTCTTGATGTCACCCTGAAAGCGGAAGTCGCAAAGGCAATGCACAGGGTGGTAAACATGAATAGGACGGTAAGGGGCCTGAATAGACTCTCAAGAAAGATAGTCCACTTCCTGTTTAACAAGAAATATAAGATCACTCTCACCAGTAAGGCCGACTGGATGGAGGATCAAGCTGGATTACCGCTCAATGGAGACATCTGGTACACGGATGGAGCCAACAGTTGGAACATAGCGGGTGTGGTGGTGTATAGGCGACGGCGACATGATGGGATAGGTAAAAAAACCTTCCCCCTGGGCAAATACACTACCGCACTCCAGGCCGAGCTAGTTGCAATTACATGCGGTATTCTGGGGGCTGACCAAAATCGGACCCAGGAGAAGGTATGTATCTGCTCGGGTAGCAGGGCGCCGTTGGCAGCCCTGAATTCAGCAACGACAAAGTCGAAGCTGGTCTATAATTGCTATGAAGCATTGAACCACTTGGCAGGGAAGGGACCGCTGGAACTCTTATGGATACCTGGGCATGGCATTAAGGGAAATCTAATTGCAGATGACCTTGCCAGACTAGGGACCAGGGAAAATCTCTATGGATCAGAATCTGCAGTGGAAATAAGTCGGAATTTGATTAGAGACCGCATCAATGGCTGGGCAAGAGACTAGCATAATAAAAGATGGAGAGGAGCAACGGGTTGTCGAATAACCAAACTCTTCATCGAATATCCAGAGATTGAGAAATGGGCCCAAAAATTCATTGAATTGAACAGACACAAAGTCAGAACCCTGGTGGGAATCATAACGGAACACTATAGTAGCCAGAATGCATATAAGCACAAGCTGAGGCTGACTGACAGCCCGGCCTACAGATACTGTAGAGAAGACAAGGAAACCTCGATTCATCTTCTATACACCTGCCCCGCAGTGAAGGAGAAGAGGTGCCTTATATTAGGGACCTCTGTTATCCTAGAGGAGGCGAGACTTAAGGCGGAGGACGTGCCTAAATTACTCCTTTTATGGGATAGCATTTTTAGATAATGACCCGGATAAGAGGGGATCGTCAAGGGACTACCCATGCGATCAGTGACTGATGAGACCCAAACCCATATAACATAATAATAGTAAATACTGCAGGTTCGTAGGAACTTCGTACAAACTTCGTTTGGTGGTTGTATACCATCGGTGACGTTTACCTGTTGTGTAAAGTGATAATGACATTTAGTGCTTATCGCCTTAGGGTGTGTACTTTGTCTACCACAGAAGGATCAAACTTTGCATCGAGCTAGTTGTCTCTACCCTGAGCGAGTAGGTACGTGACACGAAGCCATTACTAGTGACAGTGTCTCACATTATATAATACCTTTACTGAGATGACTTTGGACACAACCTACGGCAACAAGCCGTTTGCTACCTGTGAGTTCGTGGTTAGGCTTAGGTTTTTTAATGTCTGCCGAGTGGGGAGACTCACAAAGTGTTTGGCAAGAGGAGTTCCTCTCGGTATATTGTAGAGTTTTGCGTATGCCAGCCCTTATTTAAACAAACGGAGGTTTCTGTTACAAATAACAGAGTTCTGTTGTTTGTCAAGAACATTATTTCCACATATCCCAGTTTTGTTAATAAATATAAATTAAAGTGGGTCCCGAGTTTCCTTTTTATTGTCCTCTTTTGATATTAAATCAAATAAAGTAACTCAGACTTAAATTCAGATAAATAAAATCCTAAATTATATTAACATTCAGAGCAGATCATAAATAAGTAAGTTAACACAAGTAATACCTAACTTTATATAAAGAATCTGGGGAGTAAGAATTAAAAACACAAAGTAGCAAGATTCCTACCACTAGACAACATTAAACGATTATGCCAAATCTTCGAACTTATACATCCACTCTCTTGAGAAGTGTCAACCTGGGGTAGTAGGAGTTCGTTGATATCACATTCTGCAGGTATGATATCAATATAACTCCTGAGGGTGGAACGTTCTCGCGAGGGAACGTTTTAACTTGGGCTTCACAAAATAAAATAAGAGAGTAGGTATTTTACTGGTGCCGTTAAAAATTTATCTCACAGCCAAGACAATTTGAAATTCTTATACAATTTTTTTCATGTTTCGTATTTCAGAGACTCAAATCTGGTATATTAATTTTTAAGTACTGTACAAGCGCAAATAGCCAATCCGATTTATAGTATTAATTCAGTGAACAATCAACATATTCTGTACGTATTTCAATCAGGTGTCAAAATTCACATATAAGCCGATTTAATCGATGGCTTTTCTCATTTATACATATAACAGTATTGTTCATAATCGTACTCCCAACAGAAACATTGTCACAAGGGTACCATGGCTCTTTAATTTCATCATATCCTATTATCGTGTCCAAGGGCCACTTTTGTGTAATAACAGGGTATCGTAAAATGATAGAAGTCGTTTTGTATATTACATATACATTTTAATAGGATTTCATTTATCATAATTAAATATTATACTTTTAAATTTTACGTTTTTATAATTGAAAATATAATATATAAAGGAACAGATCAGATCATTTTATTTTGAGAACTTTAAAATATTAGAAGCAAGAAGAGAAAACTGTGTTGAATAGTTGGAACTATTATGAGCCTGGGCTCGTATAATCTTTAAAATGATCCTTTATGTCAGTCTAACCCTATATAACTTTGTATATGGTTATATTACTTATTAGGTGAAACAAGAGTCCAGCGTGCATTAAACATATAACGTTAGATACTTGTAATTAGATAATTGTAAAGCAGATTGTATGTTACCTCTCAGCTGATGGTCTTGTCGTTCCTTAAGGGCCTTCACCGATACCGAAACTCTTCGGATCGGATATGATTCAACGCTTCTGCTCGTCACACACACAAACTTGATAAAGAAAAAAGATTTACAATTACACTAACTGATGTAATTAAGAACTATACGAAAGTAGTTAAACGAATTGGTTTTGCGATATGTTGCTGCAAGAGTTTCGAAGTAAGTTTATAAGTTCGATTGTTCGCTCTTTTCATTTTAGTGTTTGATAGTGATGGGATTACAGAATAAAAAAATTTCTCCCATTTTTACTGGATACTTAAAGTTATAACGCAGCTGGAACAAATCAACGCAGTTCGGTCATATAATAATCATTATGACCGAACTAAGACTAAACTCTATATGAACAGCTTTCATAGCAAAACAAACAAATAAACAAATATATAGGCCTAATGTGTTTTCATGCCTCGTCTAGTACCTAAAATTATATTAATAGGATCAGACATATCTACTCCTGTATAACTCAATGATTTAACCTATAAAATATGAGTCAACGGCAGATTGCTCATAATTGGTTGACAAGAGTTAGGTTTCAATAGTCAAGGCGTATGGAATATTAATAGGATAAGCCTTAGAAATTTTCGTTTTTCCGTGAAGTTGATCGAGATCAGGAAATGCAAGTTCTATGTGTGTTCAACTGATATCAAAGGGACCTTGTTTAAATTAATATGTGAAAATGAATGAGTGCTTTCATTATAAGGATTTTTTAAATTAAATACAAATCGTAACACAAAAGCTACAATATGTTGCACTTGACTAAGTGAAGAATAGTTATTCAAAATATCAGCAAATATGTCTATAGGTATTACTGAATATAGAATAATTTCCTTTCCTCACAGAGTTTCACTGGACAAGGTAATCTCTGTAGATAGAGACGTGGATAAAGAAACATATTTATCTTTAAAAATCGTGTGTTCAGCCTATCATAAGGAATTATGAAACGACTCGACGAGAAATAGTTGAGATGTGTGATTTGCGGGGTTCATAGAAATTTATTCTTAGAAGATCTATGGTGCTAATACTCAAGTGATATTTTCTCCTCCATAGAACCAATATGGTTGCCTACAGCTATTTTTATGTGTGTGAAGCCTTTATCCAGGCTGGAGCAACACTAGATCCCGATTCCATTATAAGTTTTTAACTGGAAATTGGAAGTATAATTGGGAATATTTGATATTATAAAACATTTCCATAAGGAAATGTTTTACTAATAGTTATAGTCATTATAGTCCCAATAAAGAAAATAATAATAAATATGTACAAAGTACTACAACACAAAGTTTAAATATTTAAAATAATTTTTAAATAATTAAATTTAAAATAAATGACAAAATAATTTTAAAGAAGCATCGCAAAATCGAGGTAGTTTATGTAATCAATGAGTGGCAATAATTATTTGGCGAGGGTAGTGAAGACGTGATAATAACGGGCCTTCAGAGTTGTGTCAGTTCTAAAGCTATGAGGTGGAACTTGATCCCAATCCAACTCAAGGATTCATAATAATCAAATTACATATTTTGTAAAAAATGTAACTGGAGTTAAAAAAACAATTATTAAGTTAATATGATCGGATCAGATGTTCAAACTAACTACGATAACCTTACCTCCAACTCACTTCCAGCCAATCAAACTATACACCTTCAAGTGTTAATCTCCCTAAAGCAATATTATCAATGAATGTGTCATAACGAAGTACCGAAGAAGAAACAAGCGGCCTCGGTTAAATCTAATAATCAATGAATTGTGATAAGGTGACAAATACCTTATTTAACAGTTTTTAATGGAAAATTTTGAACTAGAACTTCAGCTGAAAAACATCAAAAGATTCCACAAAACACTATACACTACACTCGACGCGTGTTTGGCCAACAATCATCTGGAGATGATTGGCATTATCTGGAGATGATTAAAACTCGATTAGTTTTAATCATCTCCAGATTATACCAACTTTGTTGGCGAAACGCGCGTCGTGTGTAGTGTATAGTGTTTTGGTGTTTGTTGGAAAACTCAGTTACTGTTATCTTCACACCAAAGGTTCCAACCTACTCCAGGATCAGAAGATTTATTAATAATCAGTGTAAGCGAGATTGACTCAAATGTGTCATTACATTTGTTTAAGCAGTAAATTGTAGTAATTGTTAGCAGTGAACGTCATATTAAGAAGACGAGAATTCCATAAAATATAAAATACTAATCAAATTTTCTTGCAGTTTAGGTCCTGTAAGCAGAACATCATTGATAGAAAATATGGAAGAAATTTTAGCTGCAGCGTTAAACATTACCTGAAATACGGTAGTGCTACTTTGGGGCACAAGAACATAATTTTGTGGAATTTAGAACCAATAACCAATATTTTTTGCGAAACAGAAACAAATATAACTACGTAGCATCTATGTTATATGAAATATTTCTCAAGAAAAAAGATATAGTTAAAATTTTCTTCGCAGAATTTATCTTCCGGAAATATTGATAACTTCTGGAACTATTTATAACTGCCAAAATTTTCCAACTAAAAAATTTATCTTCAACTATGTTTACCTTAGTGGAACATGTCCGTCAAGAATATATTCGACGTAATTTTTTCCCTTAATGTACATGGATAGGATTCAACGATTGTCAGAGGTTAGCCAAACAAAAATGGGTTTTATCTGAAAATATTACTTGCCACCAAATATTCCACTTAACAATGTCCCCAAATAAAAATATTCTACCCCTGAAACTTTCAACGCTACTGTAACCTGTCGATGTTGCAATATTAGTTTTGGTACTCATGGATGCCCCCTAAAGCGTAATATAAAGCTACATAATCGGTTCCATATTGTATTAAGAGATAGTGCGACCCTAGTATCATGTTTGAGTTAGTTGTGAATGTTAATAATGGTTGAAATTCTATTCCAGCGAGCTACCAATGACATAAATCTATCATAAGCTTTATTGCTAAGAACATTTTTGACACAGCTTCCTGGTTGTGAAGTGCACAAAGTTGGTATTGCCCCCCTCTCGGTGGATGGTTATCTCCTCTAGGTTCCACATGGGTGGAAGCCTAGTCCTATGCTAGGCCAAAATAATCTCTTCGCTTGGGATCTCTGTGGGAATATGTCTTCATTGGCTTGTCCTATTGATCTTTCATAGGGTAGGGTACGTGGATGTTTGTCTACCGGTGACACTTATTTCCCTCGATTGTCTCCTGAAATTCGGTGTTGAACTAGGTGTTCGGTGATGACTTGATGATTGAATTGCTAATCACGTTTTTCTCTAATATACTTTCTGGAGTATGACCGTTAGGAAATTATTACGCCACTGAAGTGGCCAGATTTCCAACCACGTTTCATGATTGGTTACAATAAAGGGTGGAGTTTAATTATGCTGTTGTATCACCCATAAGTAATGGAGTCCCATGACACGCTATACGTATATTTTTTAATAAATAATCAACGTCAAAATGCTACGTCACTGAGCATCTTATGGAAGATAGTATATTGCAGAACAGGAGGATAAAAAAGGATAAAAAGATATCAGTGTTCCAGGCCTTTATACATTATCATCACCCACATATATTGAGAGTACAAATCGATTCCTGAACAATTTAGTAAAACTTTTCCATTTAAATGACGATTATAAATAGTATACAACTTTTAAAGGTCTTATTCATTATTAAAATGTTCTAAAATATTACTGTCATTATTCACTTAAAAGGTTTATTTTGACTGCATGCAGAGCTACGGAGCAAATGAATAAATAAAATTAACTCACATTTCTAACGTAATACGTTTTGTAAAACTTGGCGCATTCCTAATTATGAAACTTAGTCACCGTAAAAGGTTTTATTGTGAGTGCCTAAATGCGTACGAATATATACGAATTAATTTTAACTTTGTTTAAAGACAAGTTTTAACGTATTTTAGCTTTAACTATATAACTCAGTAAGCGATTTTCCCAAAATGGCCCGAGTAGACTGAAATGAGATAAATTGCAACGGGATCTAAATTTACATATACAAGGTGATTCTTTATACGTATGTAGATAATATAATATCTATACACTCAGTAAGTGATTATAGTGAAAACTATTTTTAATCAACATTCTCAACAGTTATTAGATTTCAAATATTTAGAGGTATTTGACCATTTCTTTCAGCAAATCTCTTGATGTATTAATAATTAGAAATAGGAAAAATATGTCAGAATTTGATGTATACAGAAAGGGAACTATCTCTCTTAGATCCATTTCTAATGATTCATAATTATTATCAACATTATGGTGAGTCAATAACAGTTAAATGTTTCTGGTCCATCGTTTGTTAAGTTTTTCACTTAGAAATGATAGGTTCGAGATATAAGATTAAAGGTATAACCAGATATAACTAGATGTAATAGAGATCCTACTTACATAATAAATTAATTAGAAAATGTAGATTTAGGGCAACTCTTCTTAACTCTAAGACCTTTAGCGAATATTCCAAAAATTGTACAAACTCCATACAAACCACAATTTAACAGAGAAATTGAAATACTTTTCAGTAATTTGAGAATGACATTAATCTCTGACTGAATGACTCTTCTGGAAACAAATTGCAACAATTTTTATGGAATCCCAAAGATAATAAATTTATTTTATTATTAAAATACAACATTATTCATTTTAACCAGTATATGCAAATAAGCGTAACTTCTACCAAAGATAACCACCCTAAAGATACTACGCATTAAATGATGCCTAAGTTAGCCTATATATATATATATATATATATATATATATATATATATATATATATATATATATATATATATATATATATATATATATATATATATATATATATATATATATATATATATATATATATCTGTATTAATATTTGTATACGTGAGACGTGATTGCAGAGAAATCTATTATTTTGCTATCAATCGTAAGGACTAACAAGCCTATATTGAATGTTAGGGATATTAAAAATCCCTGTAAGTCATATTTTTAGCAAATTATTATAAAAAGAAAATAATTTTGAAATTAATTTTGTTAGGTTTGAACAATTATGATAATACTGATTGACATAAAATTATCGACGAGAGCGCTTTAATTTACAAGGATATGTAGTAAAACCAGAAAAGTAATTAACTCACTTATCTGCCAACTTAGTAGTGGGCTTCTAGGTTTCATGTTTCGTCAATGTGTGAAAAGACGAAGCACTGAAGTTACATTGAACATTAGCTGGTGCGCTAGTTAACGTCCATTAACTGGAATTAGTTCATGGAATTTACAAATATAGTCGACGATTATATATGGGGAATTTTCGAGAACACCCTCTAGAGACAGTAATATCAAGAAACTTTTATGCTTGCCGATTGGCTAAACTAGCTCTGAACTTAAAATGGTGTCAATAGACTAACTATTCATTTAACTGTTATGAACTATTCTATGTTCCCTTAAATAAAAAATAGGACGTCAAAAAACCTGTTTACAAGTGGAACAAAGAATTGTTAAAGAATATTCAACCATAATCTACCATGTGTATAGATATGTACGTCTAACTTCAGTCCACTCCAGTTGTTCGACGCGGAGCTATAAAAGTACAGCACGGTGCCTCGAGGCCACTACTACTATGAATGTACGACCATATTTTCCTATACAGATGGTTTCGGCAATTTAGTTCGTACTGTGATCCGAGTTGCGCAATGAGCCCAGTATTACGATGTAATTGTATGCTTAGGTTTGAATTCCAAATGAGAGAATTTGGCATCTGTCTCTAAGCTCGAACGTGTTTATGCTTGTCGTTCTATGTAATATTCTCCTCCATAGCCTGAGGTTTTAGATGAAGGAAGTCGATTTCTGTGTGTGTGTGTAATTTTTGTTAAGAGGAAGTTACTAAATATTACCGAAATCAACAAGTTAAGAAACAAAGTGAAGTTTTAATAGGATAGGCGATGGAACAAATATTATTTAATCATTCAGCCCGTTACTTTTAATTTTACTAAACGAATCTGTCCGTTTATCAAATTTGGAGAAGTTAATTCTAACACAATTATGTATAATCCCTGTAAAGTTAGTTAGTTAGAAACACTATTAAGTGAAAAAGAAGTCTGGAACACCTGAAAAATCTCACAAAGTATTTTTTATAAAACGCTGGACGGCCTCAAAAGGTATTTTAAATTTGCTTTCTTATACTTAATCCTTTGATTCTATGTACAATGGCGTATATTTTCATGGTTAAAAAAAGTGTTTTTTTTGTGGCAACCCCTATTTGTTGTTCGATATTAAAATTCAAATAAAGATTTAATTGTGAAAATTTATTTATTTACTGTGTTGGCCCAGGAATTGATATTTTTTTATTTAATATCAGTTTCGTCAAGTTGGCGTTTGAAAAAATTGATGCTTGTGATTTTCTATTATCTGAAGTCAACAAATCTTAATAACAACGTCTTTTTTGGAAAAATATCGCATTGAAATTCCTATGAAGTATGGTTATGTAGGTAGGAGTATAGAATGTCATCCTAAAGAATGATCTACTGCCATTAAAATTGTGTTTAAATACAGAGAACATGAACATGTATGCAATTTATACAGAGCTGGTCACCAAACAATCAATGCAGATACTCAACTCGACATTCCAATAAAAGTTGATGAAATTTTCCATTTCTTCCAGTTTGGTTTGAATATTAGTTTGAGCATGAGAGAATCCAGGATGGATGCAGAACTCTCAAATCAATAGACTCGTATACTAACACCTATCCAAAATCATGGGTAGGGGGATGTGGAACTATAGAATAGTGACTTCGTTTCCCACATCTTACACTTGTTGATATTTTCGTATAGGGTTATTTAAATACCAAAGTTTGTCAATAAACTCAAAAACATAAATGATTTAAAGAAATTAATAGGACAGGAATTTCACAATATCGGACTGGAGATATTTGACAGAAATGCAGAATAAATTTATTTTGAGATTAGAACATTGTCAAATAGTTAATGAGCAACAGATTGAATACATTATTAGTAAATATATTTATTTTGTTTATAAATAAATAAATTTTCACAATTAGCACAACTTCATTGACATTTTTCTGGACATTTTTCCTTATTCAACATAATAAAAATTTTACAGCTATACTTATACAGCAAAAAAGTGTGCTCTTTCACTGTATCGAATAAAAAATATTGTTTTTTAAAAAAAGGTTAAAAAAATGGACTGTCATTAAAATAACTAACCGCCTTTGTCCTTACGAACATACGCCACTGTACATAGAATCAAGATATTTCATAAGACAAACAATTTAAAATACTTTTTGACACTTGCAGCATTTTTGCAATAAAAAATATTTTGCGAGAGTGTTCAGGTGTTCCAAGCTTCTTTTCCACGGTGTATGTAATTTTACTAGAATTAAACAATTAAAAAAACATCTAGAAAAAAGTATATTTACTCACAGCGAATTAATAAAGTGCAATATTATTCAAGCAGCAATATAGACTTTATTATGATTTGCAAAGATATAAAAAATGTATACCAAAATTTGAAATTATACTAATTGTTATTGGTTTTGAACAAGTCTTCGCAATAATTTATATACTTATAAATAAAATTATAATTATAATGTTATTATTTTCTATTTTATCTATATAAAATTTATTACGTCCAAAAAATTCACAAAACTCCGAATATTTGGGTTTTAGGGCATTGAAAAATGTTACGTTAATTAGAGAGAATGAAGATTTTAACGAAACAAATGCTTATAAGATTTCTTGAGAAATCCCACTACAATAAAATGGCAATAATTCTAGCAGAGCAAATAATGGTAATTTGATCATTGTACTAGATTATATGAGTGCGTCTAAGACACCTACTACAAAGCAACGTGAGAATTAAGAAAACTGTATAAATTAGGATTTGTTAGTGTTCACCATCATATTTGAAACCCACTGTACGTAATAACTCAAATCTAATAACTCAAACTCTATTCATGTCCTTTAGGACTTATGAACGTTGTAATTTAGAATTATAGCAGTACTTTATGCAAATACCTGTATATTGAGACTTTCGTTAATGTTCAATATGAATGTTCAAAATATGTTCAGAGTTGCAGTAACTAGTCTTTACCCGTAAATATACAGGGCTTGAGGTAATCTATCAAGTGTATTTTGCCATTTCGCTTACAAATTTGAAGTGAAACTTTGTATGATAATTAATTTGACAGTAAAATAATACCGCCTGCCATTACCTCGTACGTACAATATAGGTACCAGTTGGCAATTAGTAGAACAAAACAACATAATCTCATAGATTGCTTAGACCGTATATATCTAAAGTGGTATCAGCTTTTTGTGAAATACGTATTTGTAAACGATATGGATTGTTTTTATAGTAATCCATTGAAGGTTCAGATAAGTATTATACAGGGCATAAATCGCTTAAGAAAGAAAAACTCGGACAGATTGATGTTTAATCCAAAATATATTTCTGTTTAATGAAGTTTTTAAATTCATTGAAAACTTAAAGCCGCGATGAGACTACAGAACTGATGTATTCAATGGGAAGTCGAAATAAACGCAGTACCTGAGATAAATCTGTGTGATACGTCGAACTGAGCAAAGCTAAATGGAATTCACTCAAATATATCGGAGTGACTATGAGTATAGCAATCAAATATAGCAAGACCACGATAGAAGAACAGTCAAAAATGCTTTAGCGAGAATAAGCCCCATGCTGAGCGGGCAGGATATACTCAACATGAAAAGCAAGCTGTTATTGGTAAAACAGATCCTCCAACCCTAACTGATATGGAAAGTGAGTGGAAAGATTAAAGGAACAATCAAGAAGACAAAATATGTAGATTACTAAAATCCGCTGATCGGGATAACTATGAACTATAACCTAGGGGAAGTCAGACTGCATAAAAGGCCTAAGCTTTAAATATTATAAGGTCCTAATAAGTAACACTAATAAACCGTTTATATTTTCAGGTGCAGTTTTAACCCATGTATGGACTGCAAAGGACCAATCAATACTTATTTAAGATACTTACCTCACTTAAAAGAAATACACTGAAGCGAACTCCCGATCGCGATAACCTGATATAAATCCTGTGTATTATTAGGTGGCACAGGCTCCGTTATTCAAACTTCGCGGGTGGTTCTTCTCGAGCTGCACTACTCAAGTCATTTCCAGGCAATCGAATTCGGAACAGCGTCACGTCCCGCGAATAAATCGCCAAACACCCAACATCCTTACCCAGGACCTTCTCAGTTCACGGGCCCAGTGGATAGTGCACGGATAAACGAAATATCTCTGGGGGCTAGACAGATACCGAAAAATACAAAGATAGAACAGCGCCCGAAGATACTCTAGCCAGCGAAGTTCAACAAGCCAGGATCGAAGGAGGTCAGCACATACTAACAGCTGATTACCATCGTTCTCGTAGTTAGAATGGCACATTTTTACTTTAGAGACTCAAGTTGTTATAAGCGTCAGGATAGGCGCCCACTGTAAGCTAGTCTGTCTCCACTCGTCTTACTGGTAATATGCACTTCCTACTATTACTGTTTCTACTGTGGTTGTTATTGCTGCTATAGAAAATCTACATAAATGAAGGATAATTTCAAAGTACAACAGTTTTTATTGTAAGTATAAAGAACTCAATCTTACGAAACTCTATCTCAGGAGGTCTTCAGTTCGACTCCGCCCATACTCCGGCGAAGGAGCTTTTGTTCCGACATTCCTTGCCTACCTGGTTATAGAGGTTCTTCCACAGCTATGTTTGTCCTTCTACGAGAATCTAGCTGCAATTTGCAATAACGCCAACGCAGTTTGGCCCATCTTCCCCTAACGGCCCATAAAAATGCAGCTCGTAGCCAAGTTACCCTATTCAGACCCAATATCTATGATAATTCAATGAAAATTCGCCAGAAATTAATCGCTTTAATGCTGCTCTACTTAGAAGCTATTTTAGAATTATGTCCCGACTTTCCCGAAGGTCTTCAATTTAGATCAGGAAGAAACTAGTGAAGTAATCCCCCAGTTCCCCTTAATTTCACTGTTTAGTTATGTATAATGTATACCTTGTTATCTAAAATTTTAACGATAAATCATATCCGGCATATCCGGCAAATAATCACAGGTAACTGTCGATATGTATCTCTATTCAAGTTCGCCTTAGATTCATTATGTACGACAATTTTAAGGCAAACTTGAATAGAGCTAGTTACATGTGGCTATTTGCCGGATATGCCTACAGATAGGTAGGAGATCTTAATTTAATATTTTAAATTGTGTCTAATGGTTAACTGAATAGGTGTCCATCTTCCTCATTTAACGAAGTTTACCATTTCACCACATTGTACCTCTTTTTATATTTATTTTAAGGTATCTTATCCACACTCCTTTTGTAGTAAACTCTGAAGAGGTATTTCCTTCGATAAATTTGCAGGTAGCAAAGGTAAAATTTTAGGAATTATAATTGGAATCTGCCAACAAATATCTTGTTTTAAATATAGTCATAACATAAGCTCTTTCCCAGTCACATGGAATATTCCTTATTCCATCGAAGTGTCAATGATTCTTGGCAAGTAGTGATGTAAGTTATTTGCATACTTTGATAAAAGTAAAGGATGAATGCCATCAAGATGCTAGGCATGAGTCGGTGCGCAAAAGTTCTTATTTTGGCGGCTGAAGTCAACAGAATCGATTTCAAAGTCGAGCCCAAAACTGTAATTTAATACCGGTATTGATTAAATTTCGAAATCAGTAGTATAGGCTAATAAGAAGTGTAACTGTACCTGCAAATATTTAAGTAATATTGGCATTGCTCTAGGTGATGTATCGATTAATATTACCAAGTAGTAAAGACACACCATTCAAGGACAACAACACGACGATAACTAGATTGTTGAATAAGACACTCATTTAATTCATTAAGAAGACATCTACAACTAAAGCCGAACACGTGAATTTTTATCTCTTATAAAATGGCTTATAATTCAACCCGTTGATGTTATGGTGTCATGCTTCCAACGCACATTGAAAAGATTTCTTCTTCAAATTATCATTAATAAATCTTTAATTAGTAATACTAAGATATCACAATAATTACACCTGCAATAGCTGGAGGTGATGTATTCCAATTATTCCATATATAGAGTATCATTTTGGTTAAAATTACAAATCGTACGTATTAATTCTACAACCATTCCTGTTTTTCCTACAAATCTCATGTTTCGTCTATACATATACTATCCTAAATGTATGCAATGCAATCCATAACAAGGTATTATATTTATATATGTTTATTTATTTTAATATCCTTTATATATAATTTTCTTAATTAAACATAAATGTATCTGTATTAAATAATATATAACAATTATATTCAATATATATATTGAAAAAGGATATTAAAGAATAACTGATATGCAGTCCCTAAAATTTGAAAATACATATTGTCGATATGTATCCACGGATATGTTGATATGTAATTGACCAAACAAAAAAAATACAAGTTACCATTTTGAAATTAAAAATACTGAAAATAAATCCAATACTGAGTAGATAGCGATTACAAACAAACTAATTGTATCAGATGGAATATATCAAATAACCTCCATTATTTTCATATGAAGTACTTCAATTATTCCTGGCTGATTCACGTAAATGTTATGTTTCAAGTAGCATCATAAATAGACAGTTTTAAAACCTTAAAACGAACTTTTCCGCAAGTAGAACATCTCTATCTTGAACTTAAGTGGCCGAGAAAAAATAAACCAACACATAAATGAAGAATATGTGATTTACGCGACAGTTTTACATTTTTCATTGGCGACTGCTTCAGTGCTGTATCAATATGTTTGTGATCGAACGAAATTATTTTTTCGCATTCATTCGTATATGATACAGGCCGAAGATATGTTTTTTTCGTTCAATGCAAAATCAGAAACGCGTTAAATGTTTATGTTTAAAATCTCAGGATGTACGCAAACATTTACAACGTGCTTTCTCATGACCCATGGACAGGGTGGGGTGTGTGATATCCACCTCAAAATCAATAGATGTCGTCTGGTAGATGTTCCTAATCAGAATCAGTCGAAACCCGATCGATCCGACACGATTTAATTGAGTTATCGTGCTAACAAAAAAAATTCTGAAATAGTCCACCATTGTGCTTTCTCATGATCCATGAACATGGTAGAGTGTGTTCTATCCACCTCAAAATTAATAGGTGTCGTCTTGGAGACGTCCCCAATCAGACTCAGTCAAAACCCGACCGATCTGGCACAATTCAGTTGAGTTATCGTGCTAACCAGAAATTTGATTGCCGACGACAACGACAACAATAACGACACACATACAGACACAAATTTTATAAAAACCATTCTTTTTGTTTTAGGCCGAAAAACGAAAAATAAACGCTAGAATTTTTTTTCCATTTTTCATTACACGATTATATTACTTTTCCGCTCTGGTATAGTTGAGTGCGGAAAAGTAATAAAAATTTAAAAAATTTATGCCTGAAGTTATTTGCTCTACTCGTTATCTAGGTAGATGTGTACATTATATCCACTAGTGTAATCTTTTCTAGAATCTCAAAATATAAACAACAATTCATACAAATATGATATTTAAGATATAGGCTTGTAGTGACGCATTAAACTGGCGCATTAGCAAGGATAATGAGTATGCCTCGATAGCTCAGCGGTCGGAGCAACTAACCGGAAATTGGGAGAACCGGGTTCGATTCCCGGTCGAGGCAAAATGCACTTTTATCCTTGCTATCGCCAAAGTGGTGATCCCGACGTGATGTAATTCATTCCAGTATATGCAACCTCCCTTACATCTCAAATTCGCGGATTCGATTCCCGTCCTATCCATCGCCCTATAGTCCCGGGGGTTACCGAACAACGGTTCGTAAGAATGGCGAACGCGGTCACATTCCGTTAAATTGTGTCGAGACAAATCATGTCTCTAGGGAGGGAGTACTGTAGCGACGCGTTAAAATTGGGCATTAGCAAGGATAATGAGTGTGCCTCGATAGCTCAGCGGTCGGAGCAACTAACCGGAAATTGGGAGAGCCGGGTTCGATTCCCGGTCGAGGCAAAATGCACTTTTATCTTTGCTATCGCCAAAGTGGTGATCCCGACGTGATGTGATTCATTCCAGTATATGCAACCTCCCTTACATCTCAAATTCGCGGATTCGATTTCCGTCCTATCCATCGCCCTATAGTCCCGGGGGTTACCGAACAACGGTTCGTAAGAATGGCGAACGCGGTCACATTCCGTTAAATTGTATCGAGACAAACCATGTCTCTAGGGAGGGAGTACTGTAGTGACGCATTAAACTGGCGCATTAGCAAGGATAATGAGTGTGCCTCGATAGCTCAGCGGTCAGAGCAACTAACCGGAAATTGGGAGAGCCGGGTTCGATTCCCGGTCGAGGCAAAATGCAATTTTATCCTTGCTATCGCCAAAGTGGTGATCCCGACGTGATGTAATTCATTCCAGTATATGCAACCTCCCTTACATCTCAAATTCGCGGATTCGATTCCCGTCCTATCCATCGCCCTATAGTCCCGGGGGTTACCGAACAACTGTTCGTAAGAATGGCGAACGCGGTCACATTCCGTTAAATTGTATCGAGACAAACCATGTCTCTAGGGAGGGAGTACTGTAGTGACGCATTAAACTGGCGCATTAGCAAGGATAATGAGTGTGCCTCGATAGCTCAGCGGTCAGAGCAACTAACCAGAAATTGGGAGAGCCGGGTTCGATTCCCGGTCGAGGCAAAATGCACTTTTATCCTTACTAACGCCAAAGGCTTTTAAAAATAGTTATATAAATGTAAAATTTTCGTAAAAATATAAATATATGAAAAACCGTTAACTCCTTGTATTGTAATACATTAATAAAAATTAGGTAAATACGTAGAATTAAGAAAATATAATAAGAAACATAATACGAGTAGTATATTTAAAATAACGAATACAGGTTTTGAAGATTTTTAAATATCTTTCTGCATTTAATTTGAATTGACTGGTTATGTAAAAAATCCTGTATATAGGACACAATGTATTATTTCCCATATATAGAATATGTAGATAATGATTTGTTGAATATAAATACAATAGCCATTTAATTTTGTTGACACAAATAAAACAAAAAGAGCAGGTAATAGATTTGTCGACAGAAGAAAAATCTATGTAAATGACAAAGATAAGCGAAATATATCATAATCGTACTTAATTGAAGGAAACTACTCACACGCTCCTGCCATTCTGTAGCAGGGAATGTAGAGATATTGTTCTTAGAAGCAATGAAGATATGAGTATGCAAGAAAGAATATACTCTTTTTTATTTTGGCGTATCTGTTAACCAGAAATCGAACTTTCCTAATTTTTGAAAATAGAAATCATCTATAGGTATCAAATCTAGACAGTTTAGAGAGGTTAACGCATTTAATGTGATTTCAAAATACCATTCTTAAATTAAATTAAGAGTGATGTTTCAGACCTACCCATTTTCTAAAAATTACGTAGGTGTCAGAATGCAGTATCAAATTGATTTTAAACTGTATTAATATATTTTAAACTAGCCTTATATCATCGATATGATGATTCAGTTTATTAGAGACCTTTAGTAAGGCCATTAAAGTACATATTAGTTCAAATGTTTTTAAAACACATAAGTAGATTAAATTTCCATCGAAATATCAAGAAGGCACGTATCTTATATATGTACGTTATTTTCAATTGCAACCCAATATGTACCGTAATAGTATTGTATTTTTCGATGACAGAGGTCATTAAATTGCTTAAAAAGTGGAATGTTTTATGTCAGTATATATATAATATTACCCAATAACTTATTGTAATCAGGTAATCACATATTTCCGTGTAAACTGCTGATCACTGCAATATTGAACTTGTTTATTTGTTTTGAACTATGGCACAAATATTTTCAATTTATAACATAACAGTTACATATAATTGCTATTTTATTGTAATAATCTTGAGATTTATATGAGTACAGAAAACGATCAATGAATATACTCGTAAAATGCTTGAGCGCAAATAAATTATAAATATAATAGTTGAGTAGTAGTATATATTATTGGATAGAATATTAAATATAATGTTTTAAAATAATAAATTTTAGTCAAAGGGACTTAACGATTTTAAGAGGGTCAAAGACAATAAGTTAAAACATCGGATTAAACATGTTAGTCAAAATGTATAAAACACATCACCATTTCATTGTAACTTACTCACAACTCAGATGGTTTTAATGATTTTTAAATGAAATTCTATATACAAATCTAGAAATTATATTTTTTCCAAATCAACTTAATTTTCTGTTTACGTTTTTCAAAATTAGTTTACTACATTTCTAAAATTCTGATAATAGGTGCCTACAAGCAAAAATATTAAATCACTGTTTATGTATATCATTTATGTAATATAAACGTTTGTAAATATCAACAAAATAAATATCCAATTTCGCCTACATAATATTCGACTTGCTATATTATTTAGGAGACGAATCGATGAATATTATTAGAATAATATTTATGTCGAACAAAATTCTGTGAAGACCTATTGTTAACATTTGACAAACTCTCGAAGGAAGCAAATGGATAAAACTGCATCCTCTCAGATACGATTGTAAATTCCACCTTGGATGTTGATTTTATTTCTCTATTTTTCTTAGGTCAAATGTACAATTACAAATTTCAAACTTGGATTTTGTTTGTATATCTTCTTAATCCTAAAGCTCTTAAAATACACCCCGGTTGGGAAAAGTAAATAAAGTTGAGTTTATCTATATATATGTACCTTCCTTCGCTAAAAGCTTTTGGTATATTTACTGTTTTTAAAAGGCGTACGACTTTCTGGAAGTTGAAGACGAGTGCATGGCAACAACTAAAAACATTGGCATGATGACATTAAAGAACTTTTTACATAAAAAATATTACAACTTTATATTCAAAATAAATACATATCACACAATTTCATTATCTAGTCTTATCTATTGTATTTAAATCATTAACAATTCAACTAGTTAAGGAATATTAGTCTCTTGCTGTATCTCTATCCAACACTTATTATTTATTTAATAGGAGTATATCCGAAATCATACACTATGTCGTATATAGTTTATTTCGTCGCTATTCGCCAAATAAAAAATCTCAAAACATACCGTGGCTTGTTTTATGGCTAGGCTTAGGAATATTGTTGCGCTTATCGGCAAGATAAGAGATTTTTTTATTTGGCCAATAGCGATGAAATGAATAGTACACAAAGTTTTTCACATAATCTGCTCATATTTTTATTACACTTTTTTATTTTATTTATTTGTCTATAACTTTCATTAATTTATCCATATCCGAAAAAATAACGGCTTTTCAGGCATTTCTATTTCTATGAAAATTTTTACATAAAAATTGATCATATAAACATTTTTAAAATTCTATACCTCGGGGAATTATAAAGTAATAAATATTATATTTGTAACAGTTGTTTACATTTTGAGATTCCAGAAAATATTACACTAGATATTAGCTAGTGCTCTTTTTTTTCTGTAAATATTAATTTTACAAATGTCCCTTTGGTCTTTATTTTATTATTAAAAATTTATATCTACTATATCTTATTTATTAAAATCATGCACCATACATACACATGTCAACTGCTGTTATATGAATTATTGCTTAATAAAATATGCAAACTGGACTATATAATTCAATATGTAAATACGCTGAATCTATAATCTAAAAGTTATATGATGAAATTATCAAGAATTAATCAATTAGAAAGTTCTAATGGTATTGAGACACAGGGTATTAGACCATCTCAATCATCAAACCCTATCAGGTAATTAGTAAACTTATAAACTTCTTATGAAAAGATTATTAATATTGAGAAAAAATAATCAATTCAAAGAAGGCAAAAAATCCTTTTATATTTCTTTATATATATATATATATATATATATATATATATATATATATATATATATATATATATATATATATATATATATATATATATATATATATAATTATTTTTCCTTGCCAGATACAGGCAAAATCAACATAATATGCACAACGCAGCGATTTGAGAATAATATCATTATTGTAGCAACCACAGTTTTGAAATTAATTGGATCTATTGCAACATTACGAAATATTAATCAATTGCGCAAGCATCATTTGTTGCATTTACATTGTTTAAACAGGTCAGCAGTAATTACACCTAAATTTATACTAAGCACATTTTCAATCATATCATTAATTTCTGCTCAACTTGTTTCAGTGAAATGTACGCAATTAGTGTTTTCGTTATATTGTGTGGATATCTAGGTAACTATTTACATAATCTATAAATAGTTAAGAATTATTATGTACCGGAGTTAATAACCACGGGGAAAGAAGTTATATGTAGTTATATATATAATAAAAAATATAAACTCATTTGCAAAATAACATACGCCCAGAAATCGAATTTTTAAAATATATATGGGCACATCCGTTACTTTTCGATGAAACTTTGCGCACTTAGATCAGGGATTTGTCTTATGATTTTTTATATGAAAGTAGGTCCTAATATATGAGGTTTTCCAACGTCATGTCCAATTTTTTTTTAATTTTAAATCTAGAAATTTTCACAAATTTATTTCTCTGAGTCTATTTAACCGATTGATCTCAACATTATCGCATTTTTTTTCGCTGAACTCTCTATTTATCGAAAAAAATTATATTAAAGCTTAGATCGTATGCACGCTTTCGGGAGAAGATTTTAACTGATCCGTTAGTTTCAAAAAATTTGACCCTTGTTTAAAATGCCGCTATTTGTACACATTTTAAAATTAAAATTTATATATGGACTCATATTATTTGGCTTGGTTCATAGTTTCAGAATTAGTAAAAATTCTAAGTATCTAATTATTACACTTCGTAATATGACCTGTCAAATTTAATTGATTTTCAAAAAATTGCCATTTTCAATTAGCTTCAACTTGTTTATCTGAACTTCAAATTATTTGAAGTTTTCACAAAAATTGATTTATTATATTCTTAAAAAGCCCTGAAAATTTGAACTTGCAAATTGACCCAGGATACGAGTTACAAATTTTCAACTAACCTGAAAATCGTATTGTAACAACCGAGTAATTCATTGATTTTTAGACTCATTCATAATACTTTAGCAAGTAAGTAAGTACAATTAATGATAATAATTTATTTTACATTATAGTATTACCATAAAATATAACAAGATTTTATTTTATTGGTTGTTTAGTGTATTTCAGAAATTCTTGTTTATATATTCAGTTAAACTATTTTATATTCCTTTTCAAAAGAAGTTACTCTCATTTCTAAAGTATAAAAACACAAAGTAAATACAAGCAAGGTGCAGTTTTTTAATAAGACCTTGTTTGTTCATATGATTTAACCAAAAAGAAAATATTTGATTTTTTAGAACAATATGCGTAGACAATAAATATGTTCATAAACATAAAAAAACTTGAAAAGGCGATTCGAAGCAGTGAAAAACAATTAAAGGCACTCGGATTCACCATTTACTTATATCAATTTATGATAATACTTTACAAATTAGAGTAACTTATTTTTAAAAAATAATATAAGTAGTTCAACTGAATTTATAAACAATAAATTCAGTTGAATTTATTTACAAAAAATTTAGTGACAAAAACCACTAAAATAAAATCCTGTTATATTTTACGATAATAATATAATGTCAAATAAAGTATTATCCTTAATTGTACTTACTTACTGGACTTTCTAAAGTATTATGAATGAGTCTAAAAATGAATGAATTGATCGATTGTTATAATACGATTTTCAGGTTATTTGAAAACTTGTCATTGTATTGCTCATATCCTGGCTCAATTTGCAAGTTCAAATTTTCAGAGCTTTTTAAGAATATAGTATATCAATTTTTGTGAAAGTTTCAAATAATTCGAAGTTCAAAGAAAAAAGTTGAAGCTAATTGAAAATAGCTTCATTATTTTATATAGCTATTTTTTGAAAATCAATTAAATTTGGCAGGTCATATTACGAAGTGTAATCATTAGATGCTTAAAATGTTTACTAATTCTGAAGCTATGAATCAAGCCAAACAATATGAGCCCATACACAATTTTTAATTTTAAGATTTGTACAAATAACATTTTAAAAAAGGGTCAAATTTTATGAAATTAACGGATCTGTTAAAATCCTCTCCCGAAAGTGTGCATACCATCTAAGCATTAATATAATTTTTTTCGATAAATAGAGAGTTCAGCGAAGAAAAATGCAATCAGGTTGAGATCAATCGGTTAAATAGACTCAGAGAAATAAATTTTTGAAAATTAATAGATTTAAAGTTTAAAAAAATTCTCCTGAAGCCAAATTTGCCTTGATTGGGCTGAGACTTTGGAAAACCTCATATATTAGGACCTACTTTCTTGTAAAAAATCATAAGATAAGTCGCTGATCTAAGTGCGCAAAGTTTCGTCAAAAAGTAATGGATGTGCCCATATACATATTTGTTTATTATAGCGATTATAGAGGGTAAAATAAGGTATAAAGGAGGAGATAGTTTGCAGCACACATTAATCGAGACATAAATAAGTTGTAATCTCTAATTTGACTTATTGAAATACCTTCTCCAAGCCCTATTCCTTTCAGTTGTAATTAGATTTAATTACCACATGAACAGAATTAAGTAGTATAAAAGTTATTATCTTATGATAATTTAGTAAACTGTAATGTTAGTACTAGAAATTATAAATTCTTTGTATCATGTAATTATAAATAATTTTTTGGAGAAAAATATATCACAAAACTCACGTTCTTCTTTAAGTTTATACTCTCCGTTAGTAACTTAGCCTCATACAATGCGCATCTAAAGTGTTATCCCATTGCCAAGAACGAGTAACCCTACAATACAGTTTGTCTGAATTTCATCTCATTAATATTTTGCTAACCATTTCAAAACTTTAACAAAGCATTGTTAAAGAGCAGCTTGTGCTATTTTTAAATAATATATTTTCTGTCACTTAATTCAAGGACAGCCTTGCCAGGGTCACAGATGGCCTGTTTTTGATTTCCATAGCAAATAGTACCAGGAAAAACATGTATTTAGTTCTTTTAGACTACAGCAAAACCTTTGATATTCTCAATAATTCCACACTGTCTACTATATTATACTCTTTTGGCCTCGGCAAAGTGTCTCCAAATTTCTTTTCCAGCTATTTATGTAATCGGTGGAAAATAGTTTTAACTAACAATATACACTCAACCTGTATTGATGTATCAAGTACAATTCTACAAGTAGGTATGGTTTATTGGTCACTCAGTGTTTCGTGTTATTCTAAATGGTAAGCTCCTTTTAACAAATGCAGAAATTTAGGTTTGTTATTTGATTCTAAATTTCTATTTGATTGTCCAAGTTAATTAAATTAGTCAAAAGGCTTTCAGCAAATTTAAAACCCTATATATACAACAGTATATTTTCAACACAAATCAAATTAAAATTATGCGATTCTTATATGCGAAATTTGAGCTAAGTTTCATTCGAAACATATATCTTATATCGCTTATATCTTATGTCAGCTTATATAAGCTTATATCGGTATCTAAGCTTATATATTGGGCCGAAACATTAAATGAAGATAAGGAGAATCTTTAACGAATTAAAAATGTTTATCTTAATTTCAGTTGTAATTTGAAAAATATTTAAATTTTTCAGTTTTCTTTCAATTAATATTTCTACCAAATTTCTTGAATTCAACTGGTTGAAACTCGAGTAGCGATATTATCTTCATTTAACCTTCCTTGTTTACACAATAAATAATCCAAAAACCTTCAGATATCTATACAATCAAGGCCATTATCCATATCTATAGAATATCATTACATGATTGTAAAATTTTGGCGGATAAAACGTCCAAATTTATATCTAAATAAATTTTATACAGACGTTCCTATAAAATGGACATTCTGTATGAAGTACGTTGTATATTATGACATTTTCATATATATGTACTTCTCAAATCAAGTTTAATTATATTTGATTATATGGGACCAAAATAAATTATTAACATTTATAAATAAAAAGAAAAACGCTTACTTTCTTTAGTATTGGAAAGTAAAGCTAATGAAATAATCTCAATAATTTGAAAAAATGTCATTTTATATTGTCCCAACAAATATGCTCCAAACAAGTGGCAAGGTTTGTCTATATGTAAACTTTATTTAAGCTTGAATTTAAAACTTTCATTTTTTGGGAAAATTAAATTTCTAATTAATTTGTCTTTCCTCAATAATATAAGAATATTCTATACTCGAAAATATTTATTCATTTGAGGATATGTTGAACATTTAAGTCAGCTACCCGACGCAGAGTATATAAAAGTGCAGGACTTTGCAGTTTTATACACATCACACCGTGTCTATAACATAGACGTGTGACCTATCATATTCTTCTGTAGAGGTATCTACCGGTGTCAATCTTATTCGAATTGTGGTCTAAGGTGGCGAACTGGGTGTAATATTAATGGTGACATTATATGCTTAGGTTCAAATGCCAACGGAGCGAGTTTATTAGCTCTATCGCATTAGCTAAACATTAACTCTATGAGGTTATATGCGGTTATATTAGACTTCGAAGGAAGGAAATGTTATATTTGAAAGTGGACCAGATATTACAACCACTCAAATTTAATACCATTTCAGGCAGAGATCTGGAAACGCTTATTTATATACCTCTGGACAAAGTTAACGCGTCAGTAAAACTTCAGATTATTACTTTAAGTTTTTCGAAGATTTAAATCATAGTACCTGCGGGATATTATAATTAAATGATTTTAATTAATATTTAATAAATTAGAATATTATGTGGAAAAAAACATGAATAAAAAACGGGACGGAACAATAATGTCAAATACAATAAAAACGGTGTTAAAGAAAAACTTTGGAAAAACTGGAGGTGAAATTAAATCACAATAATTTTAATTCGGTAGCGTCTAGATCCTCCTCTAGCTCTTATCGTTGTTTCCATTCATCTGAGCATGCTACTAATCAAGTGATGGTTAGTTTCCTGAGGAATAGTCTCCCATTCGACAAGAACGATTTATTCTAGTAGCCTAATAATAAGAACAGGTATATGGCAGCATAATTGGTCATTAGGCGCCATAGTTAGAATATTTACAATTCGTATACTTCGTTAGAATATTTACAATAGGTAGTATAGTACTTCTCTAGCAACATCAGACCGAGCTTTACACTGAATAAAAATGAAGTTGTCCCCGGAAAACGGGGCAAATATCATCACACGTTTTTGTATAACGTATTTTCTACGTAGAAATATGCATTTATAGATCTCCCCCGTATAGTAACCAAATCCGTACGACCATCGAAACTACTTCCTCCTTAGAACATTATTAATACACCAAAAATGGAATAACTCCTAACAAATTAGTGACATATCACTGGCTATGTCCCTCGTTAATCAGAGTTACCATTTCACTCTTAAGTTTTTTGGACGATTAATTTCTTCTACTGTCACTTGATGATATTGCCTTTTACAAATTACTTTAAACAGCGTTAAATGTATTATCAACAAACAATTGCAATTCTTTACCAGTAGTAATAATGGATATCCTAGGCCAACTACATAAAATCTTTAAAGATTTAAAATTTTAAAATATTACAAGAAACAATGAAAAGTTTTGTTGATGCGTTAATTTTGTCCAGGAGTGTATAAATACTTGCTCTGATCAAGTATTGTATGTAATAACAATCGACATTCTGCCACCATTTCGGCACCTCTCCTTGAATATGGATATGCTTGTCCTCGTCTACATGTATAACCTTCGCCTTTGCAGTATGGCCTTAGAGGAATGACGTTTATTTATGTGTGCAAACTTTATTTTTGAATATAGTACAATAAATATTAATATAAACAAATCTATTTTAATATAACTAATATAAATAGTAATTAGTTGCAACAAATATCGCGAAAACTCCAAAAACGCTAGATTTGAAACTCTGAAGACTTATAAAGGAGTCAAATATCTATTTTCTGATTGAATATTAGTTAGAAAGTTCATTAGTACAATCCGATTTCTCCTTAGAATTGAATTAATCATATTTTAACTACCTCATTTAATTAGAGGAGCAAATATACAAGAAATAAATCGATTTTCATATTTTTAGCAAGTAATTAATTTACAAAATATATAATATACCTATATATTTAAGGGATCAACGACATGAAAAAATTGTAATCAATGCTACATTGTACTTTTTAAAAATATAATATTAGAGAAATTTTAGAGTTATCGGTTTTTGGTGTGTTAAAGTTACAATATCCTAAAAGTGGAAAATTATACACCAGTTTCCACAATTTCTTGCTGGATTAGTAAATAAGATTGATGTGTTTAATATTGTTGATCAGGTACTTACTTATGTGAATAATTGTACACTTTGAATCAAAAATTGACTCGATCCTATACGTGATACATATTTGCAAATGCCGATACCTGTTACTTCTTTGATTCCAAGCCATTTTCCGATTAAAACAGCAAAATATTTATAAACAATACCGAATTTTGAGCAAATAAATGAAACAGTTCAGCAATAGGATGTTTTATAAAGTTCCGTGGCAATTCCCCACATTCAACTTCCACCAAATTATATAAAAATACAACATATCCGAAGTTAACTCAGAATTAGGGTTTTCCACGATTTATGATCCCATTGCTTTCATTTGGACAAAAACATTTTTCATGCTGTCCACATATTTTACACACAAAATATTGTTTGCAATGATTGACTCATCAGATTCACTGATGTTTGAATAGTGCCTTTTATCAAAGTATTTATAGAATATTTAATATTCCTGTGTATAGTGTCAAAGATATCCAAAACTTCATTGTCAAAATTGTTCAGAAAATACTATTTATTGTACAGGAGGAATCATTTGGTATTGAACATCCTGGTATAATAAGTGTTTAGTAACCAAGCTTCAGATTGTTTATTACTTATACATCTTGAATAATAAATTATAGAGTACTAAGGAGAAGAAATATTAAATTAATTATAAATTGTCATTTTATCATATATAACTTTGCACAATGAAATTCCTTATACAACTATATTCATATAAAAACATAGACATATCGTATAAGGCTCCCAACTTATATACTGTATGTCCCAAAATTTAGCACGTGCTTTATATCATAACGGGGGCAATTGCGACATCATATACATTTATTTTAATAAATTATCCTTGCTTTCGAGAACATATATCGATTGTTCTTTTAAATACGAGCCCAGGCTCGTAATAGTTAGGCCAGACATAATTTTGCAACTAATATATTTAAATAACAGTAATAACACTCAAAACTATTTGATTAAAGAAAAATATTGGTAACAGAAACAAGGTATAAACTTTTAACTTAAATGCGATGAAATATTTCTATGTTATGATGTGTAAGTGGCAAGCTTGTTAATAAAAAACATTAAGTTTCGTGGTTGAGAATAGTTCGGCTGCTTCATCAAAACTGTATTACATCACTTTTATTAACAATAACAGCTTTAATTCTGGCAAGAATTGTATCTACTAGCTTAGCGCACTCTTTCCGAAGCATGTTGTCCCAAATTTCTTGCGGTTTGGTGCATGGATCATTAAATGAATGGGCTGGATGTTTGCGCAATTGTTTTTTCATTTTGTCACAATGTTTTTATTGGCGAGAGATCTGGACTGCTAGAGGGTCATTCCATAACAGGGGCCTTATGTTCTATAAATCAAGTTTTGACAGTTTTTTCTGTGTGACACGTAGCACCATCCTGCTGGAAAATGTACTGCGCGTCAGTGCCTTGATATATTAGTATTGACGGCAATAAACTGTTTGTCAAAATTGTTTCATATTTTTCTGTTATCATAGTGCCATCTATAAAATGCAATTCTCCTAGACCCATACCACTCATATACCCCCAGATCATGAGCGACGCAGAAAACTTCACTTTCCTAATCAAGCAGTCAGTATAATAAGTTTCCTGTGGGGTTCTCAGTGCACGTTTTCTGGTGTCACCGAAACATATTTCGAATTTTTATTCGTCACTTTAACTTACCTGGTACTATTATTGTAAAATCCAGTGCCCATGTTCTCTCCCCCACCGTAACCAATTCATTTTCCGTCGTTTAGTTAATAACGGCTTTTCTTTTACCTGAAGTTCAAAAGGTTGTTTGCCTTTTGAACTTCAGAATCAAAATTTACCTTATAGAATTTATTTTCTTTATTGAGCGTTTAGTTGTGGATACAGAAATATTTTTTCCAATGGCTTGCCTCCATAATACCGTAATTTATTTTGCATTAAATCGTCGGTTTGTTGTTACAATACTTTTCAGAACATGTTTATTTAAGTGTAAAATTTGGGATGGTCGACAAGATTTCTTCCTTTGGGCTGTGCATCCAGTTCTTTTATACAAGTTGATAATGCCTTGCGCTGTATAAATATACAGTGTATATTTACGCTGTAAATATACACTGTATAAATATACTACGTATTCGCTGCCTAAATAGGCAGCGAATACGTAGCAGATATTATCCAAGGTAAGATTCACTGTTTATGAGCATTAGCAATTGATTTTCTCATATCGTTATTTAATGCCACGTCATGTGTCATTTTATTTTAGAAAATTTTAGCAGACACATCCAGAACACAGATTATAATATCCAGTTCACTTTGACAACAATTGAGATTCTATTTTGCTTTAGAGTGCTACAAGCTTTAGCCTATTATGCATTTCAACAACTGGCGCAACTTTATAATATATTGTTGATTTGATAAGTATTTTAAACATGTAAAGTCATTTCCATTACGAATACACATTATATTTTCGACTTGACTTATGAATTGAAAAAGCCGTTCATTATTTGGAGCAATTTTGACATTTTACTCATAGTAACTAATATTCTAGTTAATATTACCATGTATGACCATTGTTGGTGTTTTATCTCAAGAGGTCTTCCAATTATTCGATACTATTTGGCCTGTTTGCATACACTTTATATTTTAAATAATATCACACTAACAACAAATTATTTTTTAAATAAACATATGTTTTCTTAAAGTCTAGTGGGCTTATTTCTTAAATTATAGTGCAAAATATTGTAGATGTAATCTCGAATATAAGAACTTCGAAAATGATGAGAAATTCTATCTCCCTGAAATTATGGGTCTTGTATATTTCCATTTAATAAATAATAGTAAAAACTAATTTCCAATGCTATAATAAGATCAAACTACAAGAAATTTAAGTAAATGTCGTATATGAAGTTAAATAACAGGTTCATAAACTTCGATTTCCAATGTTTCTAGTCGAAATATTTATTTTTCGTAGTCATTGGATGTAATTTTCTTGCATCCAATACTGCTCTGCCAGTTTACTTCCCCATTCAATGTTAAAGTCGATTCTTCTGAAAGGATAATAAAACCAAGAGCTATCTCACTTCTGTTTAGCTTGTTCATTATATTTCTGCAGAAATAAGCTGCCATACAAATGTAATCTGATAATAATGAAGTTCATATTTATGATTTTATTATTGTGACTTCACAATAATTGTATGGCTGATATTATTTTCTAGTCAGTTTGTTCCACTTACGAAAAAATTCCCAATAACTGAATTTAACATCAAGCTTTTATCATTATCATTATCACCATAAGTTCTCATATCGTATATCAACCTAGTGGCATACAATGGTCCTTAATTTAATGATTATAAGAATATATTAAACAACATTGTTTATATATGTACTATCAACGAGAAACTGATGACTAGAATAATTTAGCAATTATGTCAGGAATTAACTAAATGAAGATTCTGAGTCTTAGAGTTAAATTTCTACAACAAATGATGGATCTTCATAGATAAGCAACTATCTTTGGAATACATAGTTGGCAATAAGAGACATGGAGTTTAATTAAACAAAAGTGGAAAGTATGTTAGTCTTATTTCATGAAGTAACGTCCATTGCAATCGGGGAAAAATTCATCGGTATCCACAAAATTTATACATATAAGCTGGAACAACTATTGATCAAATCACGGGGTTATTATTTTCCAGTAACAATCTAGGTGCTACAATCTATCTTATAGAATGATCTAATTCAGTGTATCCTGTTTGTCAGATGTATTTGTATGCGTAGTAGATCTAAAATTAGTCCATGATATGTTAAGGTATAAATAAAGTAGAATACTAGCCAATTATATAGTGGTCATTTATAAATATTTGTAGAAATCGGAATATCAGGCTCAATTACGTAGTCAAAAATATTTCAGGGCATTACGAAATAAACCTTTTCTCAATCTATTTCTGATCTATCTTAAATGTAAAGTTGAGGTAACAATACTAGAGGGACGCTAATAATCCTCAAATGAATAACGCATTAATTTAAGCAAATTTCATATTTTATGTGAAGAATATATAAAATATAATACATTGCTTTCCGGTATTTATTAGTACTTTTATTCCACTACACTTTATACAACGTTCAACTTAAATTAACGCTAAAATGTCCTAATGTGACATATGTTACAGATATGCTATTCAGCTAATTGTAAATTATAAAGTACCATTATTTACATAATTCAAGTTTTCTGAGAAAATTATGCCTAGAGATCCCGTGATCTTCTTCCCATTTAAGTATTGTTTGCTCATTACATAAACAACCAATATGCTAATTTGATGCTTTTGTCCATAAGACGAATTTTTAATTGTCAATACGAATATTGTACAAAACAAATATCGCTGAAATGTATACCAAACAAAGACATTAAGTTCATCGAAGACGGAGAAGTTATCAATCTGATTTTAACGTTACCAGAATACTTGTTAATAGAGAAAGATACATTTCTATTAACATCGTTGTTATTTCTATCAACAACCTTTTTTTAAATCTTATCAGAAGAAAGGATTAACTGACGTGCAATTTTTAATGGCAATCCCCTTTTCTAATTTATCCCTAAAAAGTTTTTCGTAAAGCTTTTTCCCTGTAAAGTTTTCCGAGTACAACGGTACTCGAAAAATCCATTCCCCATATTAGAAATTTCCTGTTTATATTATGAGGGTATTAAACTTGGAATTATGAAATACGATTCCATCGAAAAATCATATTTTGCAATTACAAAAGTTTCTTGTATCCTAATATGAGATACTTCTGTCTTCTGTTTCTATATGTCGACATAGTTATAACTTTAGCAGTGTTTTATTCAAACAGCGAGCATAATGATGTTCCTCATCAAATACTTTGGTTTCAACAACGGAATTCCTCCTCCATTTTAGTATTCATTGATTCCCAGTCATTTATTGGCAATAATCCCCTGTTGGATGGATAGAGCGAGGCAATGAGGGGTAACTGAATAGCTACCATTTTTACCTCATTTGACCCCTTGTATTTAATACTATGCAGTTACTTAAAATTTCGAGTCTATTTTAATAGATCAAATAATTTAGAGTATTATCAGCTCGGACAGTATTAATCGTTCAATACAAAGTATTTTCACGTGTGCTGACTAAGTTGCGTTGCAAAAATGAAGTTGCTTTGGCTTTATACATTTGTATTTTTTGAAAAAAAAACAATTTCTATCTTATAAGCGGTAAATCGGAAACCCATAATATATGGTAGGGTTATACTCGAAGTATTTATTTTAAAAAGAAGAAGTGGTTGAAGTTTAATAGAGACTATCACGATATCACGGCTTAAACACACAATGTCAAAAAAGTTAGTTTTTGTGTTAGTCAATGTTTCTTAAAGAATAGGATTGATAATCATTATTTTTCATCATAATATTGGGTTAAGGGTTAGAGTACATGATATACCTAGTAATAATAATTCATAAATCGATGATACTAATGCTTTTGCCATTAAATTGTATAATTCAATAGAAATAAATTTCAAGTTGGAAACAAAAATATATATTCAACATTTCATGGTTCAACATTTCATGGCATTCATCAATATTTTATGAAAATATTTAATAAATATAGCAAACATGATTAAATATATTTAATAATTGTATCTGTACTTTGGATTTATCATATCAATAAATTATCAAGCAATATTCTAAGCTAATTAAATAAATATTGAAAAATAAAATAAATTTCCCAGTGATTTTTTAGAGGAAATCTGTACAATTATTCATTCTTTGTAAAATCATCCCTTGACCATTGTATTTAAAGAAGTTTACATATGCATACAGGTTTTAATGTTGTAATTATTTGGATAAATAAAAATGAACTTTATTACAATATTTCTTCAAATATAATCGTACCTGATAACTCCACACATTAATTAGCATACTCTGTAATTGCACACATAATTTTTATACATTATCAGGGAGCATTTACATGTGAAAATTCATTAGATTTTTTTTTGTAACCGGTACGAACAAACAAAAACGAATAGGTAATATAATTTTAATATTTCAGGTCACCACGTAAGCTCTCATTCGGACAAAAATTTCAACAAATTATACGATGCAGCATGGCAATGCGACAGTGTTTGCTCTGGATCAGGTGGCAAGGCTGAATTCGATCCAAACAGTAAAATATGCAAATGTACACTGGACAAAAATATAGATGGTATGTAAACATTGAAACCCATTTTTGCAGCTCTAATGAAGAAACGAATACTACTGCCACTGAAATATTATTTTATGTGAAAACCAATGAACGCGATGCATAATAACACGATACGTTGTCCTTAATTCAAAGGATTAATATACAGTGTATACATAAGGTACGCAATAAATTTATTATTATATGGGATACAAACATTTTCTTGGGATATTCTACTGGCATGTTGACTTTTGTTTCTAATTGTGCATTTTTTACTTCATTTATTAGTTGATATCATCACTACCTCAGTAATGACGATAATGACGTCATCCACTGTTCTTTTAAATGGAAGACACAATTAGTTCTATCATTTTTGGAACTCTCTATGGAACGCCTATTTTAAAAACTTATACCACTTAAGGTATAATATTCCTAAGTTTGAATCTACAGAGATTTTAAACTATTAGTTTATCAAGTTAAATTATTTGATTTATTGTGACATTTTATTATAAAAACAGTAAATAATAACATATATAGAAATAACATGAATTAATTCATGTTATTTCAATTGAAAAACTTTTTGTGTACCTTAGAGTATCAAATAATCAATGAATCCTTGTCGAACTTTATTTGCATTTTCATAAAATTCTGTTCTTTTAATTCTTCAGTATTATCGGGTTTATTAAACTACATTTTTTAGATAATCCCAAAAGAAACAATCTATCAGGATTAGAATCGGTGACCTTGGAGGGCATTCAACAGTTCCGCGTCTTCCAATCCACTTATTAGAAACATTTCATCATTATATTTTCGAACAGCTAACGCAAATTGCGCATGTGCACCATCTTGCTGGTACAATTTCTCGTCAGTAGTTCTGTAAACTTTTATACTTGGGAATAAGGCCATTAAAATAAAAACTTTAGTGGTCATTATAACTTGGTGCATTTCCGCACCATATGATATATATGATTTTAAAATATTCCCGCCCACAAATTCACCTTTTGTGAATATTATCTGTACAGCACTCGCATCCATAGTGGGTATTTCATTCTTTTTCCCAGTCTCTATAATTTTGACGGTTGACTTCACTATTTAATGTGAAAGTTGATTAACGTCGAAAAAATTATATTTCTTACTTGAAGGGGATTATCATCGTACATTCATTAATGTTTGGCAGAATTCTATTCCTGGATCCAAATCATCATCAGATAACATAAGATGTATCTTAAATGGATACCACTTTCCTAGTTTTAGCACTTTGTGTACTGAGGAGGAAAGGATATCATAATACTGTCCAAGCTATCGAACGCTATTTTATGGATTCTCTTCTATAGCTTACAAAACATTCAATTCGGTATCCTCATTAACATCTGGATTACATTTTTTGTAGATCATCTATGGAACCAGTCTTTCTATCCTTTGGTTCCTTTTGCTCACTCTTGATTGGCTTAATCTATCTGGATACTTTATTTTAAATGAAACACATAATTCTTGTTTCGTTTGTTCCTATCACCCTACCTAATCATTATAATAATTTCAATTATATAAATACCGATAATCGCATTGTTCTAAAGCAAAAGACACAAATTTATAATAAATCATTTCAACACTCAACAGCAACTCAACACTGAAATAATAGAACTATTTAAAGATATTTTCTTTAAACACGATGACTATAAGTACCAACTTACTTTAACAATAGTACAAAAAAGAATTTATTTAACTTCAAAAATAGTACTGTTTAATGTCTATAGCTCCAAAATTATGAACACTAGACCCTACGTAGTACCGATTTTTGAAATCCTTTTTTGATAGGAAGTTCAAAGCGGAGTAGGTAGCTATAAAATTGAAGTAAAAGTTGCACAATTAAAATTAAAAACCAACTTATCCTAGCAATCCTAAAACATGTTCGCATTCTGAAATAATAAATTTCGCATACTTTATGTACATACTGTATGTATACAAACACGTGTTACTTTATTTTATCACAAGGATGAAATATTTATTACAATTTTTTTTTAATCAAATATTAAGATAATTTTAAGGATTACATGACGGATTGTATCGTTTTACTGCAAGATACTATAAGGTTTTTTTAATTCGAAACACCTTTAAACCAAGGAATTATGTTTCGAAGGTCTAAGATAAAAATTACTCCTGTACTAATTAATCTTTAATCAATCTTGATATATTAATGTAAATAACTGTATGGATTAGACCTACAGAGTACCAGTGGAGTATTACTAACAAAATAAAAAGAAACATATATTAAAATAACTATTGCACACAATAGTGATTCCTTCGATGGATATATCAGTGATTCCTCATATTCATCAGCATATCTGAGAATATCTTTCATAACTATTGTAAATAATTCTCACTTAATACGAGAAGTATACATTATCATTTGTTACCATATGTTATATTTTTATATCAATTCAGTGAAACTCCAAAGTACCTAAAAACTTTATTATAAATCTATCCGACTAACAAACGTTATATTGTGTTAAACGATAATATTATTACTTTACATTTATATTATTACTATTTATATTATTACTTATGCTTATTATTATATTACTATTTATATATTACTTATGCAAGACTGCTTCGGTCTTACTTGAATATATTATTTGACAATATGTACAGATTAAAAAAAGTACAGTTTACGTGCAAGTCTATGTTGTGAGTGATGGATGCTCCGATAAATCATATTTTTAAATGATAATATAAACTTTTGAAAATACGTTAAATTAAGGTCGTTTTCAAAAACAAAAATATTGGATATAGCTCTCAATAAAGTGAAAAACAAAACAACATGTCATTAAGTTTTTGAAAGAAGTACTTGTCTAAACACCTTTAATGAAAATACGTAGTTTCTTTAATGGAAATTATGGGATCATGCCACAAAGAAAAATGCAAGGTAGTCCTAAATGATATTTTAGATAAAGAAGCATAATACTAGCTGATTTACCCGATTGAAAAATCATCAATCACGAAGTTTCACCATCGTGAACAATTAATATGAAAATTTATTTTGTCTGAAATCATTTAAGAAAATATATAGGTTTTCGACCAATGCAATTTCCAAAATAAAAGAATCTTCCTACAGTATCAAAATGATAAGTATGTAGCACCTATACACACCTGTAGATACCTACAGTATCAAAATGATGACAGGCGTACTAGCCTGTAGGAAGAAATATTCAAAATTATTTGTGATATTTTTAAGTTGAATAATGTAGAAAGTTATATCGGACATTCATTTCAGGACATCAGTAACTTTTTGGCCAAGAGCAGCGTTGCAGAAATTACCAATTCTCTCAAGAGAACTGTAAATGTTTTACTTCAATACATATACAGTTACGTTAAGATTCAAACACTAATTAAATTAATAATCAGCATTGACTGTATATTGCGTGTAATATGAAAAATCAAATAAAAATGTTGTTATACGTAACATATTGAATGTTAACAGTACGAATTTTCATAAATCATTCTACGATTTATAAAAAAAAACATTTTACACAAACATGTATACAAAACAAATATGCTATCATCAACAGTCGTGTAACAGTAAAGAAGTTTATATATAAGTATAAGTATTATCATAAATACTGAAGGAAAATTTACCATCTTTCCCCCAATTAATTGCCTATCATAATCAACTTCCCTTGTTCATTTCCATATGGAATTTGAATTTCTAATGCAATGCATAAATGTAGCTAGTTTGAGAACTGATTAACACTTAATGAATCTTTGAGAGCGTGAAACCAGCTATAACCCAAATGGCTATTGTCTAGGGAATATTGGGGTTAGTTGCAAGTCAGTATATGTTCCTGCAGCATAAAGCTTGCATTGTGCAGAGTTTACTCTGCAGAATGCAATGTTTGTGGGACCTAGAATTTTCATGGAGAAGAAGAACGTTGTAACGTTTGTTTGTGTTTTGAAAGCTTGCACCACGAGTCAGAAACTAAAGATATCGTTCGCCTATCGCATTTTACCTCCATTGTACATATGCTACTATACAGTATCATCAAAATGCATGATAATGATTAATATATTCTTTGTCGATGACGTATTTGTAACGATTACTCTCCGATCACTCCAAAATCAGACCTAGTATCATTCGGGAGGAGAGGTCGCTATATAAACATCCAACATTCATAATAATCCAGCGTGGGTATTTGTCATAAATATCGTGGATGTTTTTAATAAACAGATTTTGGTTTCTGTTTTAATAAACACAGATGATGTTGGGTAATGGATGATTTCTTTTATTGTACCGAAACAGGCGAAGGACCACCTGCGTAACAGGAAGATAATGATAAGATAAAATGGACTTACTTGGTATAAGGATAACGATGCGTTCACTTCGGTACCGGCACCTTTTCTTTACGTGTACGATATATTTCTGTTAATGTCTCTGCCATACACTCCCGCGTCGCTACTATTTAGGCATAGGCGGCACTGATACAAGGACATAGGGACACAAAACAGGACAGGGATTTGGACTGCTGGCGGGACAAGGAAAGCTGTTCGGTACGGAACAGATGATATAGTCGTTACGAGATATATTTTTCTCAGGATACTCATCTGTCAACAACTTCCGAATTTTCCGGTATATCATAAAAATAGAACTTACTAATACAATAAGAATTTCCAACTGAAAACAAATCAAGCAACCTCAGCTTGGAGACTGTTCCCTTCATTCCTCTTTGATAGATGGCTGAAGACATATCTCCTTGCTGCAGCATGGTCAACGACCATTCCTTTTGTATCTTCCGGCCAGTTTAATAATTCAGAATGTGAATATAGATAAAGGCATCCATAATACGTACAATATTACGCTGTTATTACTAGAGCTACTTACCCTGAGTGTCATATCAGTGGTGTTACATTCGAGTAACTGCACAATAGTCGATATGTCGTCGCGTCGTCTTGATATATTTCAATCGAAGTAGGCACAAGCAATTAAGTGTACTTCAGTTTTATCATGGACGTCCTGTTTGATTACCTATATATTAAATAGATTTAGTAATACATATTATAGAAATTATTATAACTCATACGTAGTTGCTTATACAGGGGACCCCCACTGATGAAGTATTTAAATGGGCAGCTATAATTACTTCTATAAATTTTTTAGCATACTCTTATGATTTTTTCTTGGTAGCGTTGTATACGATTTTTCCGTTTAACTAGTTGCTATTATTGTTATTGACATAACTTGTGCTGGTAAACAATAAAATGAGATAGAGATACACAAGACATAGCGTACTATGAGCCCAATTATACGATAATATTTTATCATTAGTTATATTATAAGATAAAATTTAATTTTTGCCATACTACATTTATGAAAGATATATTTATTTTTTGTTACCTAACAAATTTTACTATCTAGTTCTATGATTGCTAAGTCAAAATACATAGTTATATTCCCAAACTATTTTATTCATATTTCTCTTTACAGTTACGTAACACCCCAACCTACCATTTGCATACACAAGAAGAAATATATACATATTTTTCTAATAACTAATTCTCTTTTTTGTTATATCAATATTACGAAACTCGATATCCACGATTGCTCAAATACAAATAGCTGCCATTCGCAAGTGGCATACCAGAGCTAAAATGATTCTACTGCAACTTTCTGAACTATATTCTAAAATTATTTTATTTATATATGCTATAAAATCTCCAGTAATTATGGCGGAGTTAAACTGTTGTCAGTAACAGTTAATTTTGATTACTGAAACTAGAATTACAATTACAGAATACATAATTTACTGCAAGATGTCATTTACATTACCTTTCGTAAAAATTTAAATAAAAGCTTAAGGTCATCTATGGATCCTATTTATCAGTAACAGCATTTATTAATTCAACTTGTAAATCTTGTATATTACAGAAATAAGAATATGAAATACGGGAAGAACATTTCCCACTAATCCAATATAAGTTAGTAAAACAAATCTATTTAAATTAAAATTCAGTTTAAATGCAAATTTCCTATTCACGAATCTTGTTGACTCGGCGTATATTCGAAAGCTTAAATATGAAACAAAAACGAATTCTACACTGAACTCCGAATACTGTGGATGCGCGTTTCGTCAACGTATTTGACACAGTGGAAGATAATTAAAACTATTTAGCTGGGTTTTAATTAACTTTCAACATGGTTGGAAAAACACCAGTTAGGGGTGTTCTAGTGGTATGCTATAACATTCCATTTTACAATATAATTTGAAAGCTTACCTCGCGGGAATACAATGTGTTTTAATATTCTAAATGTTAAATAGAGATACAAGTTAAGAAATTAAAATACCTTAATATAAATATTTTAAGTAAATCTGTATTATAACAAAATTAATTAAAGAACCATATAGCTTCTACATTATCGCAACCATTTTCTCGCCCAAGTCTTGTTCATCTATAAATAATTCCTCATTTAATACAGCTTATTTATATAATGATTTTAATGATTGGCTATAATGATAGATGCCAAACTCGGATTATAACTATTAGATTAGATACTAATTTGATCGCGAACATATTTTGCGTTTACTAGCCACAGCACAACTGGTAAAGTTAAGTCATAATGTTGGAAATGGTTGTCTGACCGATGATAAATGATATGTTACAGATGGTATGTGACGTACCAATAGTAGTTGAATATGAAAATATATGAAAAGCTATTAACGCTAAAAATATTTTTTACTATAATGTTCCTTCCATGTGGATGTGGTGTACAAATTTTGAATAAATGACTAAGACGCCCAAAGATATTTAGATATATTATTACAATAAATTTTACTTATATTAAGTATTTTTTTACTGCTATTGCATTCTTATTATCTAATCTCTAGTCACCATGGGAGGTTATGTACAGCCGTTATATATGACGGGTGGCAAGTTAGGAAGAGAATAGCAGAAACATATTTAAATAAAGAAGATGTTCACACACATTAAAATGGTGTTCAAATTCACCCTCCGTATCTCTTCCAAAAATTACTAACTGTGATTTATTAACTAAGAGGAGTAATCAATCGTTAATATCATTTTTAGGAATACAATGTTAATTTGTATGTCTAGATCAAGGTTTACATTACGTAAAGCAATAAGTTATAGATTATAAAAGGTGGTCCAACCAAAACGCATGTTAATTGTAAATAAAACAAAAAGTTTTCAGAGAATTATCTTAATATTTTTTATTATGATAGAAGAATCTATGACAATTATGTGCGAAACAATATATCGGCCAAATGCTAGCCACAGCTTCGGTGGCATACCTCTATCCGATGGTTCATATTTTCAATGACTCTGAAACATAATTGAGGTTGAATGTCGTTAATGTGCCGAATTATCTCATCCTTTAGCTCTTGAATTATTCTTGGATTATTGACGTACACTTTTTCTTTTAAATATCCCCAAAGAAAGAAGTCCAACGGTGTCAAATCACATGATCGTGGCGGCCAATTAACATCGCCACAACGTGAGATAACACGGCCATTGAATTTCTCGCGCAAAAGTGCCATTGTTTCGTTGGCTGTGTGGCAAGTGGCACCATCCTATTGGAACCACATATCGTCCAGGTCCATATCCTCAATTTTTGGCCACAAGAAGTCCGTTATCATCTCGCGATAGCGAACACCATTCCACTGAGGTGAAAGTGTGCCTCGTCGCTGTAGATGATTTTCGTTGTAAAGTCACCATTCACTTCTGTCTGTTCAACCAACCATTCGGCGTATTGACGACGCTTGAAATGGTCAGTAGGCTTCAGCTCTTGAGTCAATTGAACCTTGCAAGCGTGTAAATTCAAATCTTTATTCAAAATTCACATCAGTGATGTTCGTGAGATGTTCAATTGTTGGGTACGACGACGAGTAGAGGTTGACGGCTCTTCTGCTACACTATCGCGAACAACAGCAATGTTTTCCGCAGAATGAACTGGGCGAGCATGCACAGGTGTTTTGACATTTCCTACAGACCCGGTTTGCTGAAATTTATATAATACTTTTATAAACTTTGTGAACTTTGTAAAATAAAAAATTATTATGAACTTTATTAGATCATTAAAACTTATGTATGTTAGTCCCGAATATAATCTATAACCTGAAACTTCTTCATTATCTAATCAAATCTAAATTTTTATTTAGTCACATACTTCTAAGTCGCAAATTTATTGTAGCACGAATAGTGTAGATCTATCATTTAAATTACACAATCTAACAAATATTTTGTGATCGGACTTTTTTTGACTTTCTGGCTTAGTTACATACTATGAACTACAGAAACATTGTTTTTTTTTTGTTTCCATCACACACCAGTATTTACATGTACATTGTATAATAATTTGTAGTTTTTAAAACCGAGGTTCTATAAAATTAAATTTTGCCACTCAATCTTTGCGGCGCCTCTGTGGTTAATCGATTTAAAACGTACAGTGCGGGCGGGGATTTACCGAAACAGAGTTGGCCGATGGGGATATTTCGGTTTTATACTATACTGGCGTTTACATAGGCGCTGTAGTACGGTTTCGATGTGTATACGTTTACTCATGACATCGCGCCGTGTGTTTTAAATTTGTTTTAAAAAATGTCTAAAAGTTGAAGAAATACACCAAATATATTTTTAGAACTTAACAGCTGGTTCAGTAAACGCTATTTATACGAATTTGGTTGATCTTCTGAAAAATTTCTTTTGCCGCCACTTCATATTAAATTAGGATTAATGAAGCAATATGTAAAAGCTATAGATAAAAATGGGAATTGTTTTAAGTACTTATGTGGCAAATTTTCAGCTCTGTCTGAAGCAAAATTAAAGGAAGGCCCATTTCGTAGAACCATAAGTAAGAATATTAATACAGAACCAACAGTTTGAAGAAATGACAGCAATTGAAAAACATGCTTTAAGAATGTAACAGAAAATTTTTTTTAGGAAATTATATATATATATATTCCAATATGAGGAAATTATCAACACAATGCTGGATAAGTTTAAGCAACTTGGTTGTAATACGAGTATAAGCATAAAAATTCATTTTCTGCATGCTCATCTGGACTACTTTCCAGAAAATCCTGGTGCTGTTAGTGAAGATCAAGGTGAAAAAGGTTACATCAAGACATAACGAAGATGAAAAGGAGATACCAGGGTCGAATGGAATGTGGCGATGATGGCAGATTACTGCTCGATGCTGAAAAGAGAACATTCAATGAATAATTACACAAGAAAAACTATAAAGCGGAGTTGCTTGTTAAAAAGGGGGAGATTTTCAAAGAAGAAAAGAAATTGGAGACTCAAAAACAATCTGTATTGTTGCTTTTTACTCTGTCTTTAATGTCTATTAAATATAATGTTTACAAAATGTAATTTTTCCTTTAGATTTTAATTTATTCTGATTATTCAGTTGATGAAAAACCTTACGTAAAGGGCAAAAACGGAAGGTAGATATGAAGTCAGCATAAATAACTTATTTATAATTACGTATCAAACCCAAATCAACTTTCAAAATATCAAAGTTTGTAGGTCTGTTATAAGACCGGTATTTAAAATAATGGCGGAGGCGCCACTGTCAGTTTAACGTATTTTGGTGGACAATGCGCGCGTAAAGTCCCTTCTGCCCTCTTTGATTTTGGAACTGAGAGATGAACGAAACAAATAAAAGAACGATAATTGGCATATACACAGTAAAGTGTAAGAATCCTGTTTTAATTAATATACAATGCCATTTTAAAAAATATTTTTGAATAGCGACAGCGTGCAAGTAGCACCTTAGTTGGAAGCTTTTTCAAATATACATATATTCAAACATTGTCTTTATTTTGAGATATGTTCTTCAATTTTTGAAAAAGGAATTGATTAAACTGGAATATTAGTACACCACCAAAACTTTTAGACAGTGCCTTCTTGTAAAAATTAAGTACTAGACTTTTCCTAACATAAATTACGTAAAAAATCACTGAGATGCTTTCACATATCCCAGTTTTATTTATCGCTTACATTAAATATACATTATAGGTTAATGGAAAACAATAAATTTAATTCACAGATAACAAAATGGTAAAAGTAAAAAGTACTGACAGTTATTTTTAAAGAATTTTAAAATAAATTCTCAAACTGTGTATTTCCCTCTTGCTAACAGTACAACATTCTGTTACAAAACTCTTCTCTTATATATTCAAATGTTTTTGCAAAGATTAACCCACATTTTTCAGTAATTCTTTGCTTCAAAAGATGAATGTATTGAGTAGCTCCATAAAAATATATCTACACTAATAGAGTTAGGATTGATTAGATTAGAATTTAGGTTTGTACTTTGTACTCACGAATATGTTTGTTTCATGTAAGAACATTTACTTACTGCAGGAAATCATGTAGGTATTATTCTCTTAAAAATTATATGTGGAATAATATAATGTAGTTTAGATACACTCTATTACTGTTATAAATAAATACCATTTAAAAATTTACCAAAAACGTAATAGAAAATAGTTAACATATTCACAAAAAAATATGCTAATTATAATGTGGATCATCTTTATTCCATCGATCTCTCAATAATTATGCAATAATAAACCTTAGCCTCAAAATTATTGCCCTTTATTTACTTATATTTATATTTATTTATATATAAAAATGTTATATGATAAATATTTTTAATGTACTACAATAAATAATTAAGTTCTGTGCATATTTATTGATATCCGTGAAACATCATACACTGATGGGTGAAGATGAATTTATTATGATGCTATATGTCTACAGTTGCTACAATAGGCACGGTTAAGAAACGTTGATAAAATATTCATATTTATCTTTGATTAACGACTACACTGGAAGATGTGTACATACAGTTCATGGAAGTGTAAGTTCTATATGAAAATAATGTTTTGATCGAGTCCAGTTTAATTAAACCTTATTCTGACAACATTACAAATTTTTATACAATCATAACTTAGCACCAATACATGATTAATTTGTTACTAAGCTATGTATTTATCTGTTTTTTTTTTTTTATTGTAAAATGTTTATTTTTCTTCCACTACATCTCAGTTAACATTTCTTAAGGAATTGGCCGAGGGTGTAATTACCACTCTAATTTGTACGATATTTTATATAACCTAAATATGTTTCCTTCTTGTTAACTTTTAATAATAGCATATATAAATTGATATCATAACACATGGCAGAAGTATAGTCTATTACAATAATAGTTTTCAGAAAAACTCAGCGGGTGGGCAGGGATCTCCAGTAATACACTATTATGGGTGAGTAAGAGCTTATCTCAATAAACAGTATGCCCGTTGGTTACATTGGCATTGGATAGCGGAGTTACAATAAAGTGGCCTGGTAATCTCCAGATCTAACACCCTTAGATATATTATATGGGCTACATAAAATCCAAGGTATATGCTAGACAATTCGCTAACATCGATGTTCTGAAGCAGATAATTACTAAAGAATGTAGGTTAATTCCGTGAAAACATTTAAATGCGTAAGAAAATAGTTTTATAACAGAATTGTGTACTATCAACAGGAGGGAGGTGCACATTTAGAGCGTTTATTTTAATATTCTTTAAAGATATCTGGTACTATTTTTTACTTCTACCCTTCTATTTGTGAATTAAATTTATTGTTTTCCATTAATTTAGAATTTATTTTTAATATAAACCGAAAATAGAATTCGGATATTTGAATTTAAAAATTCACAAAAACGTATTCTGTGAATTTTTGCGTAATTCCTGTCAGAAAAAGCCTTACACTTAATTTTTACAGGCACGCACTGTCTGAAATGTTTGATGGTATGTCAATATTCGTTTTCTTGATTTTTTTTTCAATAATCAACGGACATATCTCAAAATAAAGATAATGTGTGAATATACATATATTGAACAGCTTCCAAATGAGAAGTTATTGGTCGCCTGTACCAGTACTGTCGCCATTAAAAAGTTATTTTAAAATGGTGCCGCAACGATATACTTGATGATTATATCACTACTTATTAACTAAAATATTATTTTTCCACTTTGATATACCAATTTTCATTGTTTTAGGTCTCTCAATTCCAAAGTTAAATGGACAGAAGGGGATGCGCACTGTATACTTAAATACGTTAAACTGTCAATGACGCCTCCGCCATTATTTTAAATATCAGTCGAAGAATTTAAATGGTAGATTTAAATAATAGATTCTTTTTGTTGAACTAATAGTGTATTGGTGCTACAACAAAAACCAAAGTGATTTAGAAGTATGTCACAAAATAAAAGTTTAGATTAAATAATAAATAAGCTTCATATTATAAATTATAGTCGGGACTAATATACATATGGCTGTAATGACTTAATTTAGGTAATGAAGTTTATTTTAATTTTTTAGTTTATAAAGTCCACAAAGTTTATAAAAGTACACTTTACTAAAGTTTATCCAATGTAATGATCTTATATATGCTCTGTAATTTCTGCGTTATATAATCTAAACTTTGATCTATAGTATCTAGACTCATAAATTAATATTATATTCCTAAAAATTATTTTAACGATTAACGGTAGCCCCTCTTAATAAATTGCATAATTAATGTGGTGGTGCAAGTATGCCAGAAATACTTGTATATTCGTGAATACCCCTAGCTGTGTTAATAAAGTGGAATTCAGCTTTTACTCGAAATAAAAATTTAAACTTTAAATTTAATGTAGTGATATTGTGATGTAAGTATTCACATAATTAATTATTTAATAGTTGTTTAAGTTTTGGGCTGACTTAATATATATTCAGTAGACAAGGAATGCAAAATTGCACATCTAAAATATGGGTTTATTTTACTTTTTTACTTCATTATCGTGAAACACAAATAGTTTAACTTCGTTGAAATTCAGTGTTAAATCTTCCAATTACTTTTAATAATCTTGACCACTCCTCCTTTTACATTGTAGAATATTTATATTAATGTTGTACCTAAAATATTTATAAATACAAATATTTACAAAAGATTACAGATACGGGGATGCCAAATTTGGCAATGTTAAGTTTTAATAGCAGTGTTAAGTTTTATACTACAAATTGTGAAAATTTGCACCATCTTCATTCCATTAAGTTTAGCAAGCCTTAACCTTTGTAGATATTCAATGGTGTAGCAATATGAGTAGTTATTAAGAAGTATTTTTCAGTCTTTAGGGGATAACGTAACTAAGGCAAATAAGGGGATTTAAAATGGTGTTGATTTTTGGTAAAAATATATCTATTTGAGACACTAAATAAAATTCAAAACTTTTATGCTTAATAAATCATCCCAGTAAACAGTAGCTTTACTTTAATAATAATGTAACCGATTTAGAATCTTTTTAATGTACGTATTTTTTGGGAATATTTCATTTTTATTTATGACTCATGAAAAATATTTATTTGTAACAAACTGTGCTCAATATTTCATTAATTCAATATTATAATAATATTTGTAAATATTTTCCAGTAGTTATTATTTATAAGTTGTTGAGCTTTCAGCCAACAATTAAAAGAATACCGCTATCGTTTAAATGCAATTTAATATATAGATACACAATTAAGAACAAAAATGGAAAAATGAAAAGGAAAGAGTTATAAAATAAAGTAAATTCATTATATCATATTCAAATCTAATATTTTAATCATATTATATATGACTCGACTACTCGAGCACTTGGGGAGGGTTATTGAATTAAGTTAATAAATTCAAAAGTAAAATGAGAAAATGTTTAATAACTGTTACTTGTTCAGTACAACGTAAAATATAGAATAAATTAATGAATTTCCATCGTATGAATTTCCATCGTCAAACACTTCATTCAGCATCCTTGATACTCAATCATGTTTATACACATAAAACAATGTATTACTATTATGGGTTACAAAATAACGGCAGCATGCAACTCGCCGACCAGGACAAAAATTGTCAACACTATGGTCTCTCACACTAAAAGCTTTCTTATATAATAAAGTAAATATTGAATATATTTTATAGATAATAAGTTTTATAATATAACTAGTAAAATGTTTATGTGACAACAAAAACTGATGCGATGTTTAAGTTATTTATATGCCCCATAAGTGGTTTTATATTAATCATGTATTCCTCAAAACACCCCGTAATTCCAAAATAATTTGTTTGCAATACATAGTGTTATTTTACTTGGAACGTAGGAGTTTAGAATACACGTGAAATGTAGGTCATTGTCCATTTGTTTGTTTTATTAAATTCTAATTGAAGTGTTCCTATTTGTTATACATAAATGGATATTCATCATCCAAGACATGTATTTATTCCTTTAATTATTTTTGATAGATGCAGATCGAGAACTAATTTTAAAATATGCCCGCGTCCTTAATGTGCCATTCACCTTAATCCTAGAACAGGAAAAAGAGATAGCGAAGCGTGAGGTTGATGGTACTCCTCAGTTAGGAGAAAGTCCTCACGTTGGCCAACGGACACCCCAAAGAATCATTACTCCTAGACCGCGAATACTAATTCGTTCATTTTCAACCAGCAGGAGACCAACTGTACGAACAACAACACATAGATCCGTCATTACTTCACCTAGGCGAAGGGTTATTTCTAGAAGACCCATTACTATTCAACAAAGGTATGAACTGATTGATTGACTATTAAGCAAATAAATTACCTTTTAATCTATTAGAGCTACTATTTCATATAATAATCCTTCTACAGTTACATTTGCGATTAGAAATGTAATAACTTTTATGGTGTACTTATTTACTACCACTACTTACTACTACTATTACTATTACTTTACTTCGCCTCGGTAGTCTTCCATATTAGCCTCGGAAAAGTATGCCGTTCTGTGATATATTTACTTGTCTTAATTGTTGTTATTCATTCCGATATCTGAGAGGGAACAACACATCTTATAGTTATTTCCCCAAATTAAATTTACAAATAATTTCCTAATTTTAAGTTACACGGAATCTAAAAAGATGAAAAATATTTACAACTTTAAATAAAACCGTTTATTGAATGTAATAAAAAGTCAATGGCCAAGCACAATGTACAAAGTAAAAAAATATTAGTATGAAAATTTTTTTTAATTAAATTTCTTTAGAAAATTATTAGTAAACAAATTGAGCTTCCATAATTTTCTTGAATTAACTTACTTTATCAACAAGTAAAGTATGTAGTTTAACAATAACAATTATAAAAATAGAATGTACTTTTTCTCGTCTTATGTGGATAACAAAGTTGTATTTTTGTCATTCGTATTAAAAACTCGAATTACTACTTTTTTCATATTATGTTGACTTTCATCTTGTTTAGCAATAATTTCTAAAGTTAAGTTAAATACATAAATAGCTGTTTTAGAAAACTGTTATAAAATATTGATATTTTCATTCTGTTCATGCCCAATAGATTTACTTGTGACGTAGGGCACGAATCTTGAGAATCAGCTTAAGTGATATTTTCTTTAACATTTCATGTACTTTTTAATATGAAGTAAATTAACCACAACGTTGGAGGTTTCACTTTTATGAGCTAGTATTAAAAATGAGCCAATAATATATTATATTCAAATGTTGTCTTAATTTTATTTTTAGTACCTCACTTTCTTAAGTAATTATAAGCTGTTTCATATTGTCTTGTCGATTTTTGAGGAATATGTGTGAATGTGCACTTCTTGGCTGCCAATATTTCAAGTGGAAAATATTTATCACTTGAGACATTTATTTTTCTTTCCACTTCACTCATACTCAACACTTGAGTAATATTTTAACACTAATTTCGTAATATGAAAAAAAATGTTTAGGCAGAACAGGTATCATAATAATGAACGTAGGTCTGTTATTATATACCAGGTCCAATTATGATGATGCAATGACCATTGTATCATTATATTTATAACAAATGATTATTGATACTTTTTTATCATTTCAATGATTACTTGCCCATGGAATATTAGAATATGATCGATCATATTTTTTATATTTTTACTATTAACATCAAATTAATTTATCATAAGTGTAAAAATTGTTTAGTCCGTTTATTGCCAATTTTAACAGTGTTTCGAAGCAGTTTTCGAAGAAGAATTAAAAATTTTAAAACTAAAAATTAATATGTTTAATTAAAATATTTTATTTAATATATTCTGAGATTGAAATACCGCTTGCTTTGCAAATTAAAAAATGTAAAATACCGAAAGTCTAAATTATATGAACAAATGTTTTCATGTAAAACCAAATGTATTATAGTTCTATTAAAAGATAATAAAAAACTAAATCACACTATATAAATCAATTATATTGCATATACAGGTTGCAACTAATTCAACAAGAATTAGACGAAAGGAGGAAAAATAGATCCAGGAATAGAGCAGGACCTCAGTTACAACAACGCGCAGGATTTCAAGAACAGGAAACAGCAAATGTGTTAGAGAGATTAAAAGAAAAGCACAGAGAAGTGTTAGAAAAACTAAAAATTAAAACTCCTCATTCGACAAATGGAATGGTAGGGAATTCTGATGCAAGTGAGTATAAGTTTATATTAATTATCGATAATAAAATTTAGAAATCCAATATAAGAATATTAACAACATAATCATTTTATATATGATGCCATATTGTGACTTTATAGTAAATTACAAGTACACTGCAGTTATTTAGAAAACATTTTATCAAATTAATCAGAAGTTCAATTTAAGAAGAAATTATGAAAAATAGTAACTAATACAAACAAGAATCATTAAATTAAGCACTCCAATTATCTGTTATTCCCCTCATAACAATGTACAAGTCGGAACTAAAAGTATTTTAAAATATTCTTTGACGTTTCAGAATTAATTAGTCTTACTTCGTTTCGAATTCATTCTTTTAATAGTTCAATAGTTTTAGGTCCATTAATATATCTTAAAATTAAGGTAACCTCACAAAAAATAATCCATCCACTCAATAGCTCTTCTTCTACCGATCTACTTTTGGGAAAAGCGGTGTTTAAGTAATCACGCACAATTGGCGAATAATGTAGCAGCGCGCTATCATGTTAGAACCATATTGACTGTTCTGGTATTTGGAGACTTCTACTATTTGGAAACTGAAGTCATTTAAAATACTTTTCAGTAGTTAACGCACCGTCAGTAAAAAATTCTCCTACGACTATATACCAACAGTTGTACCTGCCCGTACTTTGACATTCTCCGAAGACTGTGTGTGTCATTTTATCACTTAAAGAGAATTCGCAGGGGCCTAACTTGCAATTCTATATATGCACTCAACTACTCAAATAGTGCCTCGTCAGAGAAACTTGATTTGGAAATCAGGGATTATTATTACATCGCTGCATTATTAACCCATAAAATTCTATTCTTGAAATAATTATCGCGAAACTCGTGAACTAATACTTTGTACTTTGTGGGGGTGCCACTTCACCCTCAGGTATCTCAAGGCAGGTGATTACACATCTGCAAGCTGTGATGCTATTTCTCGTGAGTTGATTGATGAAAATTCTTCTGCACAATTCGTAATACATCCAAGTATGTATCTTCTGAAACGGCAGGATGACCTTTGGTATAATTGAATCTCAGTTTCAGTAGTCCTAAACGCTGCTTTTGTTTTAATTAAACGTCATTAAGATTATCTTCTATATTTACTAAACGGCTGTTTTCGTGTTTGTGTCACGAAATTTTTAGGTCGATGTACGAAATCTATTCTTTTCAATTTTGGCATTTCGACAAAATCAGTACAGTAAATCGACCTTTGCGAACAACCTGGTAACTTTTGTATTTTGATCCGAAGCCTCTAGAGGCATGCTCCAAGGGTGTCTTGTATATGAGCAAGGGGATGGAGCAATATTATTATGATTTGCTTACTCGTTATTATTAAAGCTCATAAACTTTAGCGCCATAGCTGAGCATCGTCAAAATTTCATTCGTTGTGTTTTATTTACACGCACTATACTTTGAAAACTTATAACAGCAAATAAATAAAATTGTAGTAGGGCCTAGTAAATACAAGTAACCAAGTAATGTAAAAACAATGTAAAATCCTAGAAAAAGTAGAATTGAAAATAGCAAAATACAATAACAAATTCAGAAAAGCAAAATGTTGCTTTTCTCAAAGAAACTGCTATAATCAGTGTAGGGAAGAAAAAATTAAAATACAAGTTATTAAAAATTAAACAAATTAATTTATTGGCCTCGCAATATTTCAACAAAAATAAGGACTATCGAAATATAAAAAATAATCGTGTATTATATCAAATGAAAATAAAATATATGTAATAATTTATATCTAAATAAATAAAAATATCATTCATCAATTATTCATTAATATCAAGTTTGATTAGATGTACGTGTCAACCGATTTATTCCAGTGTTGATTTGAAAGGGGAAATTGCATAGACTTCTGTTCTAAATAAAGGTAGAGTTCTGGCTGCAACAACTGCGTAAAAGAATAATTTTCAAACACGAAAATAAAATACCAGAAATAATCAGAGAAATAATATAAGATGTCTTATTGATAATCGACTTAACCCTTCTACAATTATATTGCCCATACATTCTGTATCGGTTGAGAATAGATAGACTAACATTCAGGTTATTACCATTAAATAAAAAATTAAATTTCAAGTGACAACAATTAGTAAAATTAGTTAAATGTCCAATAAACTGGCATGTCTGTCTGATAGTTCAATTAAAAACTTTCACAGTTATATTGCATATAAAATCCTGTACGGGTGTACAGGATACCTGTACGGGGTATCCTATACGGAGGTGGTGTAATCCTATACGGGGGTGGTGTACATTTAGGTTAAAGTTTAGATTGCCATAATTACATAAAAAATTAATTGTCAACTAAGAATCTAAAATATCTATCAATAGGAGAATAGTGTAAGGCGTCTAATTGAGAGTACAATTGACAATTTCTATAGTTATATTACTCATAAAATGTTCCTTGAATGTATGTGGACTAATATTCAGGTTGCCACAATTACAGAAAAAATTAAATGTCAGACTGCCACAGTTAATTAAAAAGTTAAATGATAGCCAAAAAACTAAAATGTAAAAAATTCTCTATATAAAAATATCTCACTGAAAGTCCCCTTAATCACATATAGGTATGTTGCTCATACAGTTGTGTATGGGTATGTATGGCTTTAATCCATATATTTATTTTTCTTACTATCTACGTTTTTATATAAACTTGACAAAGCAAATAATATAAATTTCCATATAGAAGCAGCTGGTCATACATCTCCTGTTGTTGCAGCAAGTCACAATGAAGAAGGGAGTTCCAAGAAAACGAAAGAGGAAATCGGAGCTAATGAAAAACATACCCATGAAGTAATTGTTCAAGATCCCAGCTTGTATCAATAAACATATATATATTATTGCTACTTTTACTGGATTTTAATATATATTTTTATTTTTATTACATAAATAAATTTTGTATCTTTAATCTAATACAATTGTTATCTAATGCATTCAAATCCAATTCAAGTGATATAGTGGGCCTAAAAGTATTGCAAGCGACTGTAAATTATTTTGTCAAAAATGCTAAGACATTTCAATGTTGACCCACGATGATTAGAACATCAATCCCTGACAGTTTCTTACCGAGTGATACCATCAAACTTTTTCAAATGGTAATTTCCATTCAACTGATTTAATTGAGCTAAAATTAAATGGTAATTTAGCTATAGCTAAAATAGTAATCTGCATTTAATTATGTTTGTTAAACATAAAAGATGATTTATATTTCTAGTGCATTGCACTAAAATCCTAAGAGAGTCCATTTCTGTATCAAAATTTTTTATAGAATAATTTCAAGTAATATTCGACGGATAATATGTCTGGATGCATATAAGTTTACGTTAACAACTATCTTAATATAATTAGTTCCTATACCTTTATTAATGTCTTAATCTAATACAATTTTCGACAAAATTGTCGATCGAATTGTTTCGGTAGAACGATGAGCAGCTATAACAGTGTGTCTTTTTTATATTTGTCCTTACATAGCTATTTATGTTTATAAAACCTTATTTTCAAATTTGACTTTGTTTATTCTATAATATATATTTTACTAATAGAAAATCACATTCCGAAATATGCTTATGCAGAAAATACATTTGCTGCTACAATGCTGCCACTGATACCATGCCTGCCACTTCCTAAATTAATAGAAAATTGAATACATCTTAAATTTTTCTAGCTAATTGTATGCATCGCATGAGTTACGACTACAAATGAGAACCACTAACAATAAATAAGTTTTAACCACCTTTTAAAACTATATATAGATATGAGATGAATATTTAAGTTCATTTAACTAATTTCTCATATATCACGAAACATCTTACATTTTGCAATCATGAGGAAAGACTTGAACAGGTTGAACAGAATGCTTTAGAGCTCTGTAGATGGATTTGTGTTCCTCTAGAGAACATTTTTAGATATTCTCAACTACTCGTAGTACTGCGAAAAGGTAGGAACTCGTTAAGGACACACGTAAGTATATCGATCGCCCAGGGAAATTATAAGTGGTAATTTATCAATTAACCATCATTCACTTGCCATATAAAATTTTAACATTAAAATATTACATTAAATTGCGCAATAAATTTAAGGCACAATATTAGATACTCTCGATTAGATACGAACTTAGGTAACCCAAACAAATTCTTCCCTGATAGAAAAATCCTGGGGTCTCAGCAGATGCTCTAGACAAGAAGCTTAGTCGTTTCGCAAATTGTATGACACCACATAAACCCTAATCATTGTTATGCTTTAAGCTACCATATTTTTGACAATACCCGCATCAAATTTTATCAAGAAGAAATACGAGCCCAGGCTCATAATAGTTCAGCCAGGCATAATTTTACAACTAATATATTTAAATAAAAGTAATAACACTCTCAAAACTATTTTACTAAAACAAAATATTGGTAACAGAAACAAAGTATAAACTTTTAACTCAAATACGATAAGATATTACTACGTTATGATGTGTCAGTGAAAAGTTTGTTAGCAAAAAGCATTAAGATTCGCGGTTCAGATAGCGGCATAGTTCGGCCGCTTCATCAAAACTGTATTACATCATCTTTATTAATAATAACAGCTTTAAATCCGGCGGCAGCCATTATATCTGTCAGCTTAGCGCACTCTTCAGGAAGCGTGCTGTCCCAAACTTCTTGCAATTTGGTGCGTAGATCGTTGACTGAACGGGCTGGTATAATACAATCTACAAAATGCAATTGTCTTACGCCCATGCCACTCATACACCCCTAGGTCATAAGAGACGCAGGGGAATTCACTTTCCTAACCAAACAATTAGAATTATAAGTTTACTGTGAGGTTCTTAGCATACGTTTTTTGGAATCACCCAAACAGATTTTAAATTTCGATTCGTCAATGCAAGTTACCTGGTTCCATTATTGAAAAGTCCAGTGCCTATGTTCTCTGGCTCACCGCAACCGGTTGATTTTCTGTCGTTTAGTTAATAACGGATTTTTTTTTGCGTGAAAGAGAAACCGGTAAGATCAAAAGTAAAATGTAAATAATCAAACTTTACCTTTTAGAATTCGTATCCGATTTTCATTATTGAGTGTTTAGTTATGGATATAACTAAAGTAGTGTTAGGTAGATATATTTTTTTACAACGGCTTGCCTCCATAGTAGCATAATTTCTTTTGCACTGGATCGTCGGTTTGTTGTTACAATCTTCTTCAAAGTATGTTGATTTAAGCGTGAAATTTGGCGTAATCGCACAGATTTCTTCCTTGGGGCTATGCATCCAATTTTTGTATACAAATTGATAATGCCTTGCACTGTAGATTTAAACAGCAGGAATTTTCCGAGCCGACATTCCCTGTTTATCAGCATTAACAATTAATTTTCTCATATCGTCATTTAATGACACGCCACGTGGAATTTTCCTTTCATGGAAAATTGTAGCAGGCGCTTCCAAAACACATTATAATACCCGTTTCACTTTGACAACAATTGAGATTCTATTTTATTTTAAAACGTTACAAACGTTTAGACTATTATGCATTTCAGCAATTGGCCGAGCTATTCTGAACCGCGAACTTGTCATTGACACGTTTGACATCATAACGTAGTAATATTTCATCGTATTTAAATTAAAAGTTTATACTTTGTTTCTGTCAATACTTTTCTTTAATAGAATAGTTTTGAGAGCGTTATTACTTTTATTTAAATATATTACTTGTAAAATTATGCATGACCGAACTATTATCAGCCCGGGCTAGTACGTATACAAAACTATCCGAATATAGGAACATCCAATACTAAGAACTATATTACAATCGAATTATTTTATCTCTAAAAATATATTTCCAAATTCTTAAATACTCTGTGTATGATTTGATTAATATATTTTATGTTTTTCATTCTATTATTTATTCTCCACTTTTTTCCCTCTACAAAGGCCTATCACCAACGCTAGAAGACGAGCTACCTCCAACCTGAAAATTTATTTCACTAATTAATAAAATAAATATGTATATTTATTTATACAAGATATATTGGTGAAAATGCTTATTTACACAGTGCTTTCATATTCATTATTTCTTTTAACAAGCAAAATTTACTCTAGACAAAGAAAAATTTAAAGCCAGTGTCCGTTGCAGTTTAGGTTTTACCCCCTTAACCCCAGCTGCCCCACATCAAAATTATAAACTGCACTCCCTATTTTGTAATACATTCTTTTAAGTGTATTGACAATTCTGATTCTATTCCGTTTAGAAGATTGAAATCGGTTGATCCGTTCGCGAAATAAAAGCAAAAATAGTATAATTTAAATAAAGCGAAATAAATTAATAAAATGTTCTAAGGACTGTGTTATGAGTTGAATTAAAGTAGGAGACACTGTTTTCGTCATTGTCGTAGACTTAACACCATTAAGTTCATTTCTTTTAATTTTTACAAACTACACTTTTCTTTTTCTGACATGCAAACTGAGATAAAATAGTGTCTATTAATTTTACCTCTTCGCTTATATGTATTTTGGCGCACAATTTTTTCCCAATTACACCTAGAATTAAATTTGGAAAATAGTGATAGGACTCGTAATATATTTATAATAATATAGATACTAATGTATAATTATAGTATAATGTACTTTTATTTATAGGGTTGAAAATAGATGCGTAAGTGAATTTCCTTTAATGAAAGGCATCATGACATAAATCTAGATATCTGATATGTGCTTGACCTTGTTCAAAAATTTCAAGGTACTGGGTCCACAATCCACATGTAATAAAGTATGTAAGTGGCCGATAGTTCTTACTGAAGGTGAACAGATCGGGATTTTAGGTCATTTCGTCATTGAAATTCCACTTAAATTCCAAAACTCGCTAAGTTAATAAATATGTCTATAACCTACCACAAAGTTTTAAAACGAAACGAAGAAACTTTAATTTTCTGAAATAATAACTGCGGGAATTTAAAATGATCCAATGTTACAAAGAATATTTATTTCAATAATGTAGCTACATTTTTTATTAACGATTTGGTAAATAAACATAACTATATATACTGGAACAATGAAAATCTACATGGGTTTCTACAGGACCATATTCAGTTTCCTCAAAAAATCAACATCTTAATTTTGTTAAGATGTTGATTCTATTCTTATTCTTCTACATAAATTTGTTAGAGAGATCGACCTTCTCATGCTAAAGTTCTTAAAGAAGCAACTTGATGATGATGAAGAACGCCCACTATTAGATGAACAAAATTTACACTTTCAAGGGGATGCAATACCACAGTAAGCATTATATTTTTCACTGGCTGGATCAAAGGTTTCCTGGAAAATGGATGGGAAATCCACAGATTTTCTGGAATAGTCGGCGAGGTCTTTAAACATAACTTCAATGGATTTCTTCCTTTAGGGTTCTTTTGAGACAATTGTATACAAAACTAACTTATGACGAGCATTTTCAGTACTTCATCAAGTAAAATATCATGTCATCTTATCAAAAGTAAATTTTATTTCATTATAATAATTAATCTATTGTGTTTTATTTAAATTATTAATATTGCTTCTATTACGAGAACAAACCAACAGATTTCAGTTTTAAATGAAGTTGACTCAGAATTGTTTATACCTTTAAAAGTATGTATTACAAAATAGGGGTGCTATTGAATTTCGATAATCACAATATCATTACCATAATTACCATAATCAATTAGAATGAATGGAGTATTTAGTAATTAGTGTATTATTAACTCACGATATTTATTAAATACTGTAATTGATGGCAGAATTATTGTAATATTTATAAAAATTTCAACTGTATTTTTAAGTGAAATTGACTGACGCAAACAGTTTTTTTGGACTTTGTGTTTTAGATGCCATCAAAGCATTTTTCAACCCCTCGTTTTTCAATTTTTTTAATATTTCAACAAAAATAAATTTCTTAAAGTTTTCCATGGTCAACGGTACTTCATATTAGGGGTTTCCTATTAATATTTATAAAATACAGGGTGTTGAGAAAAGTAGAGATAAGAAATATGGCTTTATTTATGACCAAAATTTCAAATTGGTCAAAATTTCATCCATTAATAATTTAACATTAACCAGCATGTGTACACACTTTGTATTGAATTTTCAATAATTTTGGGTCTAACTTATCCATTTCGATGCGAATTCATGACTTCAGATCCTCAAAATTATTTGGCTTATTATAATAGACCCAACGCTACGTAATTCCACAAGATTTCCAAGGGGTGGAATCAGGTGCATGTAGTGGTCATTTAGTTGATATGATATTTCGATTTCAAATTGGTTTTATTTTTTGTTTATGAACGAAACATAAGTTATTTTAACATTTTTAGTCACCAACTGGTTTTATTTCAATCAAAACAAATGTGAAAACAAAATTCTAGCATGTTGTAGAAAACCAATATTTAGAAAAAATTTCTACTAGATACATGCTACTAGATACTTTTGTGGTTGCAAAACATTATATTTTTCAATGTCACCATATTTTACAACTTTAAGTTTAACACCCTGTATATTATAAACGATAAAAAATAGAAAACCTCTAATATGGGGTATTGTTGCACTTAGAAACTTTGATAAATTCATTGTTGCCAAAAACAGAAGGATCGCAATTGTAGAAAATACTAGAACAATGTTAAAAATCAAACAACACCTAAACAATTGTACATCATTCAATGTCTTCAAAAAACAGTTGACGTGTGTTGGGATTTTTCAAAAATTATTTAATAATAAAATTGTGAATATTATTATATTTATATTGTACTAACAATAAGGTAGAATGTAAATATAATTTAATACCGACCTATATTCAGTTTCGGTACACGTTCTCGACTTATTACAAACGGAAACCAACATACTACCAACAACAACCAACATAGTAAAATAGGTTATTTTTCATATAAAACTAATTCATATATTAATATAAACGTGAAGTGAATACCATTAATTCACTAAAACATAATATATTCTGAGATTTATGATTATTTATTCTCAATATCAATAAATAAGTGATGGATGTAGATAGATATGAGAAGAATGAATCACTAACAGAAATAGAAGAAATGAACAGGCGTATGTTAACTCAAGTACCAACATAGATTTATTTTGAGAAATACGTATATATGTCACTATTTCCTCGAATTTCTAAGTACCCAAAATATGCGAAGATTGTAACTTCGCCAAAGAACGATTTTAGGCACTGATGAATATTCTACAAATTTTCATTAGCTTGCTGTGCAATTAAGTACAGCGATAGAATTCTTGTTTAATAAAAAAGCAATAAAAATAAATAAAAAGTTAATAAATAAGTTTTAGTTGATTTTTATGGTTCATTAGTCTAGGAAAGTTTCTTACTTTAATGCAAAAAACTTATCCAATATTTAGCTGCAGTCATTTCTATCATTATACTTCGGTAATTCAAGCGACGTCACTAAATTGTAGCTATGGTTTGTATAATGATTATTTGTATATCAATCGTATGAATCAATCAACTTTGATTTTTCATGAATTTTTTTGACATTTTTAAACAGTGTTGTGCCGAAAACATATTTTGGGATCACAGTTAGTACAATACAAATCCGTCAACCTATGATAAAGTAATGAAAAGATTCTCCACAAAAATCCATTCAATGGAAGCGATATTCCCATCAAAATAAATGAAATAAATTCAACAAAAATCTAAATAAATGAAACAAAAATGATATAAATTTTACAGAAATATTGAGACGTCAATTAATGAAATTATACAATAAAGCTAAAACGTGATTTCATGATTGCATTTTATTCGGCGAATTATTAACTGTCTATGCCGTACGTAGTTGATTGAAACATATGTCGCTAGATATACGTGCTGGTAATTGTGCCATATTAGTAACAATTATTATGAGTGATGTAGCATGCGATCCGTGAGTCGTCACTAAATTGATACACGCGCAGCAAAGATCCATTATACAAATTATATATGTATCTGTTGAAAAATAGCTGTAGATAAAATAAATTAACGAACTAAAACCGGGATATTATAATATGTTACATAGTACGCAACTCTTTTGTAGTTGGACACTTGAGAATTGATGAATGTTAAAATTCTTAAATAGTTCTACCGATGTTATTATGTTATATTACAGTATAAGATATATATCCAAAAATTTAATATTAATGAAATTACTAATTTATCTAAAAAAAATACATACGAAGAAGAATGACGTCCATTTCTCTTATCTGTGTAAAAGTGAGATGCAGCAAGTAGTCTAATCACATTACTGTAGTATAACAAATATTTAAGGTAAATCTCAAGATACTCAGAAGTCTTGTATCAATTCACAAGATAAAAACTTAACAAAAAGATAATCTTTTGAGCTTAAGAACCTGTTCTTTAAAACTTAAAAAAATCTTGGTCAAGATCTAAGACATTCTCATTCCAACTTACTCCTTACATTTTAAAATTAATGTACAAGAGCAACTGTAGAAAAAGAAGCGAAACTGAGCTTTCCATAAAGCTCGCTATACTATTGGAATGGGGAGAAGCGAAAAAGTTCCTCAATTTTATGGGCTGTTAAGTAAATACTATAGACTATAGAAATACACAGATTACGTACAGGAATACTTAATCAGATTAAGCAGTGTAAACAAGTATAGATACGATAAATACTGTTCTTTTTTTATTATCATAGTCGACATTGCAAATAGTATGAATTTATAATTACTTATTGTACGATTTTATACAAAATATCGAGTTAGTTTTCGACACAATTGTTCTTGATTCTTACAAAAGATTTCTCTGTCGACATTAAGAACCAATACAAAAAATCATATCAAATCTTACCTTAAACATTTTCAGAACAGGAGCTATAGCCTATTAGACATATGTAGTGTACAGTTTTTCATTACGCAACGCAAAAAAAGATGTCAATTTCCCTAAGAGGTTCACTCATTAACGGTCATCATAGCATAAAAATATACAAAACCAATAACTTTCTGGCCGAACCTGTTATTGCTGAACAACTGCGCAATATAACATTGCAAAAATTCTATATTATACGTATTTATAAATTTGATTCCGAAGTCTCGTACTTTGTTTCCTATTTTAAAGGTTTCCGTGGATTAGTTTGGGATAAGGCCAATCGCTTGGAGCCAGCTCGGAGTAATCCATGCGTAGGTTCGATTCCTATATCAATCAGCTAAGTTTTTGTCAATCTCAACCTAAATCTTCGAGGATTAAATAGAACAATACATTCAGCTAAACCCCGCCCCCGTAAAAATAAAGACGTATACAAAAATTTCCTGATTTAAAGATGTTTGGGAAAACAAGAGGGTATTATTGTCTTGAGGCAGATGTTAAGCCCACTGTAGATAAAATTCCAAAACATGATGATACAAATTTATCCGAGATACTAGCTCATTATTAAACGTAATTCCAACTAATATACTGAACAGTATATACTGAAAAAAAATGATTAAAGCTTTGAAAACAACTTTTAACTTTCTTCTTTGAATTTTTATTTTTTTACCTAATATTATAACATGAACTTTACCAGATATGCGCAAATTATTCTATAATACGAGTATGTACCATCAATAAATGATATAAAGAATGTAAATAAAAAATATAAATAAAATATAATAGATACTTTTAATATATTCCCTTGAAATATAGCCAATAATGAATTAATATGTAAAGATAATTACACCATTCGTCTCAAAACAGCCACGTCCTCCATTAATCGAAAGCATAATTTATTAAAAATAAATTGAATATTACCTATATTTTACGGAAGTGTATCGAAAGTATCTCATTACATTCTTTCTTGATAGTTTATGAAAGTGACAGTCGTTATAATATTAAAAATTTTACATCAATTACTAGTATAATTATTGTATAATTTCCCATAAGATGTTTTCAAAGTCTCAATCTTTAAGATTTCTATGTTTCCTAAGCTATAAATGTAGTTTAACTAACAAACTAGATATTGTATTTACTTATAAACTAGACAATATAAATACAGTTTACGTGACTTTTTGACTTCACCAAATGTTCATAATTTTTTAAAATCGTATTCAGAACGTCACGTTCTGAATACAGATTCTATGTGTCAGACGCCAAATCCTGACGTATATACTTCTGATGTATCCCAAAGGTATGTCCTTGGCCCCTTGCTATTTAATACTAATCTTAAATGATACCGCATTACCTTCTTAATATAGCCTAGATAAAATACAATGTAGTTATAAACTGAACAAGTTTATTAAAAACATTTTAAATTGTTGGATATAAATAACTGATGCCTTCTATCTAAACACTATCTCCATATATGAAATCTCTTTCTCTAGATCTAAACTCCGTGTGTAAAATTTGAAAAAATGCAATGTTATGATAAGAGTTTTGCTCATTATTCAGTAAAATCGATACTGGTTACTTTGCTGAAGAAAACCAATAGTATTATACGTTAAATGTTATAAATTGTTGTAGTGTCTCTAGAAACTTTAGTCTTATTTTACACCTGCAGTAAGTTTTATGGATTATTATATAATCGTAAAACTATCTTATAAATGCATAATACTTGTAATGCGCAATTCACAACGTACATTTACATTGTTTTCACTGAAATAGGGAAGAAAGGCCAAATAAGACGATGAATAAATATTATTCCAGAGAGGACAAAATACCGACTGGGCAGCCCTGTTATCCCTTTTATATGTTTCAGGGAAGAAAAGGATGTCGAGCCATAAAATGTTTACAAACATATACGAGTATATATATATATATATATATATATATATATATATATATATATATATATATATATATATATATAGTGTAAACAATCAAATAATCCGCTAAATACCCTGATACGAATAATATAAATAGAATAGAATTGTAGTCATGATAGGAGATAAAAGATTTAAAATGAAATGAAATGATGTTTTCACTGATATATTAAAACTTTGAGAATGCGTCTACCGTATAAGCTCTACAATATCTAGGGGGCTGCAAAAATATTGAAAAGGAGTTGACTATTTTAGTTTTAAGATAGATCTAATTAGATAGATCTAGAACCATTTCAGTTAATATTACTATCACGATTTACTAGAATCGGTTAGTATTATATCTCCAGATAAAATAATTAAAATTCATTAAAATTCCCATGAAGTGGAATAGGTGAAAATGCGAGGGCGCGAGATCTGTAGAATAAGGTGGATGGGGTAAAACATCTCACTCTAACTCCAACAATTTCCTCCAGCGCTGCAGACAAGTGTGAGGTCGAGCGTTATCGTGATGAAAGACGACCTTCTTACGATTTACAAGTCCTGGGAGCTTTTCCTGCATGGATTAGCTCAATTTTTGTAGCTGTTGGCAGTAAACGTCCGAATTCATTGTTTCGTTCCTCGAGAATAGCTCAAAATAAATAATTCCATTGAAATACCACCAGACGGACAACAAAACTTTCCTGGGCTGAAGTCCTACCTTTGATGTGGATTGAAAAGGTTCATCGGACTTTTCCCACGATCTTCTTCGACTGACGTTGTTGTAAATGATCCACTTTCAATCTTCAGTAATCATAATTCTCAAAAAGGGATCGCTACATTGACGAATCATTAACATATAGCAGACGTTGTTTAAATTGAATTCGCTGAGTTCGTGAGGAACCAACCCAATCATCGAGTCTACTGACAATCCCAAGTTGTTTAAGGTGATTATGTACACTATATTTGATGTCCCGATTCTTTTTACAAGCTCACATATGGTTTGGTGAAGATTTGCCTCAACTAAGGCTCGTAAATGCTCGGGAACGACTTCTTTAGATCGGCCTGTCGGTCGGTCGAATCGCCAGATCGAAATCCCTTGAACCACTTTTCACCCGTTCGATCTTGAATAACATTTTTGCCGTACACAGAACACACTTTGCGGGCAAGTTTCAGCGGCTCCTTAGCCTAATAAAAAAGCATCACGTGCCTAAAATGCTCGGTTTCACTCAATTTCAATTAAGCGCACACACAACAATAATAAAACAAGTTCACGAGTATAACGGCAATAAACAACAGTTAAATGTCAGGGTGAAATAGGGAGAAAGGCTTCAAGGCTTCAGCTGGGCATGACATCATAGGCCGTGACGTAAGTGGTTAACTCAAAAAAACGAAACGACTTTTTGGACAACCCGATATATTTCTTTACTTACCCAAAATTACATCATGATATCGTAATATATTTAATTTTCGAACAGCGCGTTTGTTTAAATCTTTTTTATCTATAGAATATGCTCAAATTACTCTCGAGCACAAGATATCACATATTTTTGCTGTTTAATTGAAATATTTTAAATTTGTAAAATGTATATGAATATATTTAATATTAATTTTAATAAAAATGATTATATTTATGAAATATATTCGTAGATTATTAAAATACTTAAACTGTTTTAGACAAAATAAATCAATTGTAGTAGCATCAAATTTTGATTTGAAAAATTTTTGCTACTACGCAGATATGTCAAAGCATTTAAGATTTTTTCGTGTAACGCAGATATTTAATGATATATGTGTATATATAAATACCTATATGTACGTATATTTCAAATAAATTATGTATGAACAAGTGCCATCAAATTATACATACAGAACTATAAAAATGTATAGGGTAACCCATGATTATGTTTCCACGAAAAACAATTATTTATTTGTGATTTGGGATAAAGTCAAAACCCTCATATGTTGCCACTCCTATTTAACGTAGTGGCATAGGACTTTTCGATTGTTAAATGATAATAATAAAACCTTACTGAAAATAGATAATTATCTCTCCAATACTCTCTGAATCCAGCTATAATTTTACATCCATTGTATTATTGGGCTAATGAAAATTACTAAGTTATCACCATCATATATAATTCATGTGATAAGTGTATACTCCTAAAAAATGTATTCAACGTTTTTTTTTTCACGTCCATGCAACGCCTTTCCAGCAATCGAAATCTTCCTTTTCATTTATTGAAAACAAAATGCTCAAAGCCACTTTATCTTCATAGGATGTAAACGGTCTTCGTCTTATTTTAGTTTTTTTGAAATATTTCATTTATAGGTGATAAGAAGCCAAGCCAGGGTTAAAGGAGGACATCTTTAAAGCCACAATATTAAATATTTTTCTGATTTTAATAAGTCTCACGCTCTTTATAGTTACATAGGACTAGTTGGTCTTCCTAGTAAGCTTGGAGTATTTTTCGTTCAGCGTGACTTCCCAATTTTACATGATTCAGAGATGTGTTACTGTTTTAATTAACCCGTAAGTACTCAATCAATATAATTTTGGTCAGAAGGAATAAAATTGTACAGCTCGTCAAGAATAGGAACAAGTCTCAAAACTGCTATATCGTACCGCCCACTAGGCGCGCAGTAAATAGCGTGGTCTTTACTCAGTCGAAATCGAGACCTTTGCAGAGTGAATGTCGATGAATATATGTTGAATGTGCATGTACACAGAATTCGATCTGGCCACACGTAATAAGTGCATCTTTTTCCCTCCGAATGCTGCCTCACTATTTCTGCTACGCATACCTAGAAAATCTCATTCTTTCTTTTACTTGACGAGCGGAAAGCCTTTCCCTTGCAATACCTATAATTTCCATTTATACCAAAACTTTATTCAGGTTCGGTAAACCGTACACATATTTTCCGGCTTCATGCACTGTTTTTCTGCATGGCCAGTAAACAATGAAGCAATAATTTGTTCCTGTTTAATGTGCCATTCCTTCTAATATCTAACATCTTATAATTATTTCCATTCATGATTAGTGAACTGTAATGAGGAAAATATTCGATTCACTGATCCATTAATGTCGTCATTTACCATATCAACAAAAACAACGGACTGTTAGATATACAGCCCTTGATTCTATTCATGCTATTACCACATTTAGCTATCTTGAGACTTTCCGTGGTATCTAATGGTCTGTATAGAAGTATAACCAATCGGTTATACTTTTTACTAACGTTAATTAATTAGAGTTTATTGTGTGATTGTTTTAGAAAGTATGTTGGGCGCAGGAGAATTCTTCTAATTTTTCATATTTTAAACCTAGTTACAATTACTCTTTTCGTCTGCCTAATATACTTTGACTACATCTTATCTTATCTTATTTCATATTGTATCTTATTTCATAAATACCGGACCTTTCACTGTCTTTAAGTTTACCTTTACGATATCCTAAGTTCTAGCAATTTATTACTAAAGAGTGCACTAATGTCATTCCCTGACCTTTGAAAACTCTTTTAAGGCCTTTGGTAACTTGTAGTTCATATGTCGTTAACACAATTTTACGATTTCCTTTATGTTCTCGAAAATTCATGAAGTTAGCAGTAGTTGCTCTAATTCTGTTTTCTAATTAATTTAACTGTGAAAAGGATGCCCTTTACTTCTAGCTAATTCCTTAATTATCTCCTTTTCTTCTTCTAACCTATCATTACTAATCAAACGGTGAACAGAAAATTTAAACTTGCCATTTTATGTTAATAATAATGATCATACAAAATGTATCTACGAGTTGTAGTTTCCTTTCTGTATACATCAAATTTTAATCTATATCTAATTAATTCTAGTTCAATTTAGTTCAAAACTTCTGCTAATTCAATTTAGTATAAATTGTTAGAAGCGCTCCTACTCATATAATTGCTTTTCTCACACAAATTTTGTTTCAGAAAATTGAAACATTTCGTAGTAATTCACAAACATTTCCCAAGTGAATATCCCTTTTTTCAAATAACTACTTTTTTTCTAATAACAACTTTTTCTAACACAAGTGTTCTTCGTTGATTGATGAAATAACTAGATTCTGTACCTCTATCAAAAACTTTATGATTTTTAAAACAAATTTTACTTATTTTTGTAAATACTTTAGCATTCAGGGAATACCAAATATTACGTTAATTACGTCTCATGTCTAATTTAAGATATGAATAGTTGATATAGTTTTTCAACTTGACAATATGACCAAACAGAACTATTACGAAATATTGCTTAACCTAGTATAATTTAATATATTAGTTATATAGATTATCCTGTTGTGTCAAATGATTTTATTGGCTTTCGAAAGCACCTCCACTAAAGTTGAAGTGAAGTGGAAGTTTCAGTACATGTTCTCAAAAGTTTCAATATAATTCCAACACATGTACGTTAATTATAAGTTTTGCGCTTAAAGTTCCGCCATTTGTAAAAGAATTTAACACAGCAGCAACAAATTTAATTACACTAGTATTTATCCGTGTTTAGATTGTTAGTGCTGATGACTGTACTTGGTTGGTACACTTTGGTTGATAGTCCTGGTCCATAAAAGCATTGCAAAATTGTTATTGCAGGAAAATGTACGTTCTGCTATTATTAATATTCATGAATCAAAAGTCGGTGATCGATTTATCATATCAGTCCTATCACTCAGCAATGGAATCGACAATACTGATATAACTATTTTTATGTAACTTGTACGCGATGAATATGTGACATTACAGAAGTTATGTCATGAAACCTAAATTATTTGTCTTCAATTAGTCCCATATTGCAGTTCTGTAAACCTATAATTTTATTTTTTTTTTATCTGGCTTCATTTGGATTTGAATATTTTTTTAATTAAAATGGAAGTCTGATTTTGTTACATGAAAATAGTTATTATTAAATCTATGTATTACATTTCTAATATTTTAAGAAATATTTTAAAATTAAGTTAAAAATTATATGATATGTACATATATTACCAAATATAGAATGGATTTGTTTCTTTCAATACTATCATTAATGAGTTTGGTTAATTAATTGTTTCTCTAAAGAAATCTGTTTATTGGTTTGATGCAAATGTTTTAATGATTCCTTTTGAGTTGAGCTTTTTCTGATGAAGTTTTTATCAAATAAATTCTGTTTCTGTGTGAAAATAGTGAATATTGAATAAACTTTACAAATAAAATCCATAAGGGCCAAAAGCTATTAATCAAAACTTAGAAGCCTTACAATAAAGAAAATGGGAAATTTCCAAATGGGATTGTAAAATACATATTTACAATCTTTATTTACAAAATATTGATGTGAAATATTTTTTTCTTAATCTGGAAAAGCTAAAAAGATAGATTAAGTTCCAGGATGCAAAAATTGAGAAAGGATAAATTGGTTCCATGTTAAAATAACAGTAACTTAACAAATTTTCTTAATCTAATGGGTTCTGATAATATGGTCTATTTAAAATTGTATTATCAATATTTAGAGTGTTTATAATCATATGATATAACAAACTTGTTGAAAACAAAAAATTAACAGTGAAAATTTAACCAAACAGGAAAAACTTTGAACACTATGTTTATGAACCAGTTGCTGTTAGGGACTTTTTCTATTATACGTGTACATTTTTATCTTAGCCTGATTTGTAATTTTTTTCTCAAAATTTCATTACTAGATTTTTATACAAAGTTTTTGTTCAACCCTACCCTAAACATCTCTTACTGAATTTTAGCTCTGATTGAAATTAAAAATCAAAATAATTAGAATTTTTAGTTAAAATGCTTGTTATTTTACCATGTTTTTTAAAAACTGCCCAAGCATCATTAATCAATGTATGGGATCTCATTATTAAAATAAAAGTGATAAATGAAAGAAAATGAACATGTACTGTATTTTTCTTGTTTGATTAACTTAATTAACTAAGTTTATTGGCTATAAATTCTCTCTTATGAAAATCAATAAGGCTATTTTGGAAGTGCCTTTCTTGTCACCAACATCGACATTTATGGAAAACATTTCTACATTTTAATTCATATCTTAGATGAGATTAATATAAGATCACATCTATGAGTTTAATATAATACCCTTTGTTATATTAGAACATTTAGTTTTATTTACATTTAACAAGAACTTTTATGTATTAAATACAATCCAACAAGCTTCAATTTATTCGTATATATCAGTAAACACCTTTGTTAGTAATAGGTTGGTATTTTAGTTTTATATAATATGTATTTTGTTTATAATTATTCATTATCTATTATAATAATTATATTATTTATATTTATTTTAATAATAATCTTGTTTTTTTAACATTACAATTTTTATAACAATAATTTGTAACTTTTTAAAATGAGATACCTTTTGACTTCAGTGGTGGACTTATTAAACAATCTTATATATCAACTTGTTTCAACAATCTGGCCATATCAACTATCTTACATATCACCTTATGTAGATTAATTTATCCCCAATTAATTTAATCCCGAAGGTTATTTAATAATCAAATAAAATAAACTTCCATTTATAGATATACACTTTATTAAAAAAAAAGAATGTACCAAAATAATTAACCCAGCAATCAGTTATCATTTTAAAAATACCCATCAACTTATCTTCTTCCTTTCCCTTTACCTTTGCCCTTAGTACTACCGCCACTTTGTTGTGGAGGCTCTCCACCACCCTTATTTTGGCGTGATTTTAATTTGGGAATCGTATCACCTAAATAGTACATTACGCTTTCCCTTGTAGGAAAAGCGGAATTATAAGGTGTCCCATCATCGTTCTTCAACTGCACTCTAATACGTCCCCTGTAAAGAAGTTCTTTGCTGCGTTCTCTACTATATAGTTTATTTTCTACGCCTACTTTAAGCCCGGCTGCCAATATGACGTCTCTAATTTCTTGATGTGTAGGATTTTCGACGCATTTCTCTTTTGCTATTTTTCGACCTTGTGCTATAGTTTTTTTACTGTTTATATAAGCTGGGTAAATACATATCCATCTAAAAGTGAAACATATGCAATTTTAGGTTAGATTTAGATGTGCATAAATAGCATGTTCTACCTTTCTCTGTCACTGTGGTTCTTGTCAGGACTCCATTGGAGAATAGAAACAGGAGAATGAGGTTGCATTTTACTATTTCCACTTTGAAAGACTACTTTTATTTATTCTAATTAGTATTTTCATGCACTCATACGAACCATGAATATCAAACGGGTTACCACGTTTACGTTTACAATATGCACAAATCATAAAAGACGACCTCGAACTCTTCAATATCTAAACTTGATTCAACTTGAATACAATCGATAATAGAGAGACCTTGATTATGGCTTTCACAGATTACCTGATGGCTTTTCAATACATGTGTATGTAGTTTCCAAATATTTATTACCTAATTAATAATTAGTTATTTATTTTAATATTTATATCAAAGGTGAGGTATAAACGTCAAGCCTTTATCGACTTGCGACTTGCGACATCTAATGGAGGTTAGCCTAACTCAATAATGATTCAATTATATAGCGTTCTGTACATATTGCACTGTGCTGCTACTTGGTGAGTGTTTTATTTTCATAATTATTAATGAAATTTATTATTCAAAAATAACCCTTACATTCCAAAATTATTGAAATGTAATTCAAAAACAAAGCAGTGGAAATTTTCTAAAATTTAGGAAATATAAAATGGACACAGGAATTACAGTATACATATATTCGCACAAACCAAAGTATGTATGTAGGTACTTGACTAGTTATTTTCCTAAAATATCGTCTCTAAATAAAAAAATTATATACAAGGACATACCATTAATACAAACACGTTTGTAAATAGATATCACATTTTAGAATTCAGTTGGCAGTTAGTACAATTTATATTTTGTAACGTGTTGAAATGACCACAATACAGCAACAGATACAGTCTCCAACTTCAAAATTGCGATATTAATCGTAATAAAAAGTATCTCTGTTGTTAATTTTTTGGACGGGTCTTGTATTATTTACAAGAACGCCTCCTGTACAGCTACGCAACTTTCGAAATTTCCGTACTTGGCAAGAGGATATCATCAGTGGTTCAGGTTTCACAATCCATTTGATGCCTTCTGTGCAAGGAGGAAAACTGAGGGAACCTGTGTAAGCGTAATAATCTCTCGAAAAGTCGGGCATTAATAATGATAAAATTATTGGTTCTATGGAGATGCAGCTCATGGGGAATTTCAGAAATCTCAGGGCATTGACCACAGGCTCCATGTACGGGTTGTCTCTCGGGGTTACCTGAAAATAAGTCGTTTCTTTATCTATGTCATTCACAGCGTATTAAGAGAAGTTAAATTTGTGTCCATTAAAACTTATCCCACTTAATAGCAGTTATTGTGTTCATAAATATATCATATTCGTTATCGAAATTGAAATTCTTGCTAGAGAATATATTTGTTAAAGTTTACTGACTAACAAAAATACTTTCATGTAGATTAAGAATTTGCAATGAAAAATTGATTTTTTGATCTTGATTTGATCAAAGTAGAGGTCTCTCTTTGAAATATAAAGAAAACTCAAAGCTTTTATGTTCTCTAACATGTCAGTAGACAGGGCGAGGTTTGTGTAGAGGGCATACTGTACTTAAGGGGTAAAACCACTGTAAATTCTTCAAAAAATCAATTTTTTATTAGCTTAAAATATTCTTTGAACCTTTTAAAATATGAGGCAGACATTTTTTTTCTTAAAAAGAATTCCTTGAAATTTCGCGCCCTTTCCTAACCGCGTAGGACTGCTCGGGCGAAAAAAAATCTGCACGAAAATCTTAGAGTACAAAGGGAATAGAGGAGTCGGAATCCGAACTCCTTAAAAATATGAACAATGAAATCTGGACAACCTTATTTGATAAGTTATCAACCGACCTAAATCCGCAACAAGTGCTCAGAATCTTGGTGTGATTGGAAGAAGACGCAAACAGCGGATACCTTGTACACCTTCCATCATAAATTTCTAAGGAAATCTTTAAAGTCATCAAACCGATTTATGAGGGCCTGAACCGAGACGAGTTGCTAAACCGTTGCGGAGGCTACACGCAAAATAGTAATAAATATTTCAATGGTACTGTTTAAAAATTAGTTCCAAAATCTTATTCAAGTGGCAAAAAAGTCATATATAGCGACTAATATTGCTATATATACTTTTAATGATGGTCTGACTAATATTCTTCGAATTAAGAAAGTTTTGGAGGGTGGATATTGGCGTTAAATAATACAATTTTTGTTTAGAACCCGACGCCAAGCCGACCAAGCACGCCGAGATGTATTTGACAGATGCAGCGACAAAGGCACGTTGTAATATAATATGTTCGAGGAAAGACAATGAGAAAGAATATTTAAATATAGAAGGGCGGCTTTATGGTCCTGGGATAGTAGATTAATGATAAAAATTTTTAAACAGTCGGATTTAGACATGAAAAATATTATAGACATGAAAAAATGAACATTTCAAAACTTTAAACGCGTTTTTCTCGAAACATGATTTTTAAAAACAGCACGCACTATATCTCCAACAGCACGCAGCATATCTCCAACACTTTTCATTCTTCTTATGCGAATTTTTAACAATATTTTTAAAATAACATTTTGAAGTGAAACACGTACGGAATTTTCGATAAACATTAATTATTAATTTAAACATTATTTATTAGAACATGATTGTCCTTTCTTATCGAAAATTTGATATTTTTTATTTAGATAATCCCTAATCACACAAAAATTAATATTTTCAAAATCCCCTATGTATTTCACTAGCTATAGACATGTAGATTGAATAATTTTTTTACAGATTCAAATTTGCACCAGTTACACTGCAAGCTACAGAGCGCCTTAAATTCGAAATGTCTCGCAAGATTGGATCCAGTGTCGTCATTTTTGAATATTTTTTGATAATTATTTGTATTATACTTAAATATATGCCTAATAACGGCCTTAAATATTATTATCTTATTAACTTTACTTCCATCTAAAAAATTGTAAAAAAGCCCTCTTTAGCTTATTATAGACCTGTTACCCCTTAAATAGGACGTAAAAGTGCTTTTTGTTTGTTATAGGTACTTTATACAGGTAAAACTTTCGGAAAGAAATAAAGTAAGTTCTAAATCAAAATTAAGTTATTGGAGGTATAAGAAATGAATATTTGGGGGAGTTACATTCTTGGTACTATCCTTAGCAATTAAACAGAGCACCACATCTTTGGAAATTTTTCTATTAATTCCAAAAATCTTTCAAATTCTTTACGCGAATATTAGAAAGTCGGTGTATAAAACTAATATGTACATTATAAATATCGGTTAAATGCTACGAAGAATATAGGTGAAAAGTGTTAATGAACCACACTTTGAAAACGCAGCACGTTAAGTTCTGCCTCTAAAAAGTTGAACTTTATCACATACCTACAAATTATAATACATTGTATGTAAGTTAACAATGATATTCTGTTTTTTTCTTTAGAAGGTTATAAACGATGGAAACTCTGCGATAACTCAGTAAATAAAATTGCGAAATGAGTTTTAAATTGATAATTTTCATATCAAATGGAAAGGATTTAGGTAATTTTCTACTCCTTTTGTTTTACTCGGACTTCATTTAAATTAAATTCGATTGAAAGTTTGCAGGAAGTAGAAAATTAATTAAGTATGCAAGTGAAGAGGTCATTGGAAAGTACGAATAATTAAAACGGCGAATGTAAGGTGAAGGCATCGATGTACAAAATTTTGCTTCGATTCACCTTGTACACTATCATTTTAATTTGTTATTTGACTGTCTGTTAGTGTAATTAATCAGAAATGAGAAACTGACTTACTGAGTCATGTAATTGTAATATAAATCGACACCCATAACATTACGTTTAACAGTGGACTATATCTATTAAGTTTTATTTTTGTACCAATCATTTATACAACTCTGTCAACGAAGACAGAATAGAATATAATACTTTTAAAGTCATTCACTAAAAAATATATGAGATGTAGGTATATATTGATCAGTTTTATGAAATTCATTACATTTTCCTTTCCAGTGCTTTCATAATATAATGAATAAGTTTGTTAAAAATAATTCAAGTGATTGGGAATTTTTAACCAATTCATTTGAGAAAAACTTTCGGTCCTCTCGAAATCTATTTTTATTTACTCATGTTTTAAAATATAATCGTTACATACAGAGTGATCCTTGTAGGCGGTATGTTGTCATAGATATATGTTTTTTTAATGCCACCCCACTTTTTTATTACGGAATGTGATTACCGTAATGTTGTACAATTTCAAGATATTAAATTTAACGGAAATGATTATTTAAAAAAATTAACTAAATTAATTGTTCAAATTATGCACTGTTGACTGCGTGACAGTAGCCTTAGCGACCGATAATTTGTCTACTCGTTAAATAGTTTTTTTTTAATTTTTGGATTTATTTCTTTAAAGTGTATATCTCTTATCTTTTGTTTGTATATAATATAGTATATTAGACAAAATTGTCATATTAGACAAAAAGTCTGTGTATACGCTGAAGTTTCTAGAATAACTACTGAATAACACTGACGCATATATATTTATTTCATTGGTTTTTATGTAATGGAAAATTCTAATCATATCTTCAACATTTCGACAAATTTTTAGATGTTCTTATATGTAGTTCTTTCTTCAAGATACTGTTTATTTTATTTTTTAAACATCTTTTAAAAAATCGTTCAGTATATATATTTTTTAAATTGGGGAAAATATATTGATATTGCAGACAACTACTGTTTTAGTGACAACAACTTTATACCAGTCGATAGTGTGAATAGAGAACAAGACTAATCTAAATGTATTTGAAGTATCTAACTTACCTATATGGTAAGCCTATAGGGCAAAATTTATGCATCTTATTACTTTAATTTTACAACAAAATATTTAATACTTTGAGCAAGTGTTATATTTATATAAATTATAATTGTTTGCTTTTTTGTAAACCATCGAGTTTTATTTGTTTTTTCTTATTATAAACAAAGTAGTTTATGCACATCATACATGGTTTTATTACACTTATGTGGTTGTCAAGACTCGTTCTCGTAGTTTCAAATTTCAGCTGAAATTATGAATTCATCACAACAAAACTTAAGTAAATGATTATAAAATAATAAAGAAAATTTTACAATTTACCAAATTGTAAAATTACAATTTACAAGTTCTATGCCAGTTACAATTTGTGAAATTCTATATAAAAAATAATATAAACTTATTGATTAAATTTTTGGATTTATGAAGGAAAACATGGACAGACAAGAAGAATGAAGATACATCCCCATGATCTGAAGAAATTCGATAAATAGTCAATTGTAATCGAAGGTGTACTTCAATTAATGAATTAAATTAATCAGTTGATCTAGAAAGTAATTTATAGTAGATTACTTTCATTATATTAACTACTAATTAAATTCGGTTGATTGAATTTTGAGCAAATTCATATCATAAAATTATTTCGAATAGTAAAAATATTCATCCAAATTATTCTCGAAATTGTGTGTAACCTCTCGAATTGTATAAATTATATTATAGTCGTCTGAAACATTGACACCCACCACAACTGAATTTATTTCATTTTTATTATTATTATATATCAATGATTTTCGCTTTCCTATTAATTTATTAATACCAAGTTATCTGTTACTATTTAATGGTTTAATCTAACCCTTCACTTATTATTTATTCCTGCAAGATTAATTACAATAATTCTGCACCAAAACCTACTCACCGCAAACACGTAACTCAAAATTAACAATGCTCCACGTCTAGCCGCCTCAATAATATCCTCACATGCAATGTTACATTTAATAAAGGCAACCTGAAGTTCCATTGCGAATTTAATTGAATTAATCATATGCTCAGATCCCTCATCGTCATTTGGACCCCATCGAAAACGCAAGTTCAGCAACTTATATTCTTCTTCTAAAGGGCCACCGGATAACGTCGGTCTTTGTCCTCCGGGCCAAGTTGCACAAATTATAACTAAAATATATGATAATTAATTAAAAAACTAAATATAGTTGGCACCATGGGAGTTAGTAACAATAATACAATTTCCTGCAGTATTGTAGACCTATTGTAGGAGAACCGGCAACGTATTTTGAGTTGTCATTTCAACAATCATAAAAATTTACAAACGAAACCTTATATACCCGCTGAACAATAAAAGTCGATTCTGGAAGCCCCCTGTGGCTGGGGTATACCGCCATAAAATTACAAAAAGGGTGAGAAATAAGATTCAATGTATTTAAAGTAATAGTCATGAAATTTCAGGAAATTACTTTGATAGTGTTCTCTAGTTATAAAAATTATATACCAAAAATTATTGTATATAAACATTCTCCTCTCCTAAATTTTGACAGAACGCTATAAATACTAATATATATATATATATATATATATATATATATATATATATATATATATATATATATATATATAGATATATATATATATATATATATATATATATAGGATAATATAAAAAGCCAAAACAAAATTCCATCACTATCTGCCAGAGCGAAAAACGTTCCCATGTAAGTGCAAACGAGACAGTTATATAGCATTCTGCGGGTTAGAGAGAGAACGCATATGAAGAGTAAAAAATAGTCTAGATATTTAAAATTCAGAAAAAAATGTATTGTAAAAATAAAAAAAAACTTATCTAGTTTATATAAGATTATTAATTATATTCTACATCATTTTGGCCAACGTTATTCTCAATAAATATAGATTCATTTCAATCCTCGATTATATCGATTCGAGTTATTAATATGTCATCATTGTAAAAATGTTTAATAATAATTATTATTATATCACTTCCATCATTTATTATACCACTGGCCATCAACACCCAACCAGTGAACCAGTGTCTTCTAGACTCAATATTATGGGCATCTCTAAATGTGCATTTGTCCAAATACTAACTATATATATATATATATATATATATATATATATATATATATATATATATATATATATATATATATATATATATATATATTTAGTTAGTTCTTAATACGTCCTGATGCAATTCAGCTTTACACGGAGGCAGATGACACACATAAAATTTTATTCTCAGACGGTCTACTTAAACATGACTTCTCTACAAAATTAACAGCCATTGCATTCTACATTATTTGAAATCTTCCTTTTAATAAAGTCCATAGATGCTCATCTCTAACCCACAGAATGCTATATAATCTTCTCATTCACACTCACATGGGAACGTTTTCCGCGCTGGCAGATAGTGATGGAATGTTGTTCTGGTGTTTTATATTACATATCCTACATTGAGGAGCCTAGACGCCAAGGGGTACAGGTGCAGTTTTTGTACTTTTGGAGATAAATGCAGGAACTGGTTGCTAGGGCACTAAATAATATGGGGGTAAAGGGATACAAGTGAAACACTGTCAGGTGCTGAAATCTAGCTGATGGTATAAGTACCAGTTCAAATGCCAGCTGTTTTCTTCAGAAGCCAAGGAGTGCAAAACTGACTTATATCTCTTGACATCCAACTAATTGTCAGCAGTTCTTTGTTTAAATTGCTCCATGCTTGACAGTGATGTGCAATTTCATTGTAAATTATTGCGGTTAATTATTCCGGAATGTTGGAAACTGGGACCTTCAGACATGTTTTATATTTTCTTCTGTAAGCCTAGAAGATCCCATCAGAAGGAAACATAATACAAACTATCAAAAGAGAAAGAGTTGTACCTGCACATTAGAAGGGTATAGAGTGTGCAAGGCTTTTTTCCTAAAATAAAAACCCTAGATGTAAGTACTAAAAGGGTAACTAATGTTATTAAAAAAAATGTTCAATTCTATCTCAGTTAGTCATAAGGACAAGAGAGGTCACAAGGTTTCATCCAATAAAACAAGCAATCATGCTACTGAAGTAATAAAAATCACATTAAATCTCTTCCAAAATACAGTAGTCACTACTCCAAGATTAAGTCTCCTAATGTAAAGTACTTGAGTAATAACCTAAACTTGAAAACGCTCTACACGATGTATGTAGAAATGTGTAGGAATCAAAATCTAAACCCTGAGAAAGAAAGTTACTATAGGCACATTTTCCATATTCAATTCAAAATTTCTTTCAAAAGACTTCAGACTGACACATGCGATAAATGTGATACTCTGCAAAATATAATCAATAATGGAATTGATCAGGAAAAAATCGAAAACTCTAAAAACCAGAAAGATTTGCACCTGCGCAAAGAAGAAATTGCAAAGACAGCAAAAGATAATGATGTGGCTAAGCTCAAGGATGACCCAACAACAGTAGTCGTCTGTTTTGATTTACAAAAAACACTTGAAACACCCAGTTTGATATGCAAGAAAGCATATTACAGCCGCCAACTCTGGACGTAGAATTTCTGCATTCATGATTGTTGCACTGGACAGGCCAACATGTTCTTATGACATGAAGGCCTAGTCAACCGTGGGTGTAAAGATATTGCTAAAGATAAATTTCCAAAGGCACGACGCCTTTGGAAATTTATCAAAACGCTTCCACCAACTGTAAAACATATTATTCTTTACAGTGACAATTGTGGGGGCCAAAACAAAAGTCACTTAATAACAAAGTTTTGGTTCTATGTTGTACAAAAAAAAAACAAATCGAAACAGTTGAACAAAAGTTTCTTATTGTAGTACATTCCTTTATGGAATATGATCAAGATTTCGGAATAATAGAGAAAGCCAAAAAGAGAAACCATCAACAAATCTATGTTTCAAGCAGATGCGATAACGAGATGATATTGTGTCTTTAGATTGGAACCCTACTTCCGGAAAAGCGTACCAGGAATCACCAAACTGCAGTGGCTGCATTTTGAAAAAAGAAACCCGTCACACTTTTTTACACAGAGAGCTTCAACATGCCTAATTTTCTACAGTTGAACATGAAGTCATCCAGAGCTGGTCGACCTCTTACTGAACGTCTTCCTCCATTGGAACCAATACGAGAAAAGCCAACAATCAAGAAGTTAAAATTTGACAACCTGCAATCACTTCTGCCATACGTTCCCCCAATCTATCACGCATTTTTCAATGCCCTGAACTATAGTAATAGGCCAAGCGACGATCCTATATATTTTCGATAATGACTCAGACAATGTATTGTGCTAATTTTGTTTATCTACTTGTCATGTTTATTGTCTTTAATAAAAACATATTCCATTGTAACAATGTTCAATGTCAGTAAAAGCTTCGTTTGATACCTGAAATCCACGTTATCAATGACTGTTGAGTACATCTTTAAGTTCATATCTGAAACTTAATATACAACTAAAGAAACATATACAAAACTTATTACAAATATACAATGTTATATGTTACAAAAAATTTGCATATAATTTTCCATTAAGGGTTAACTTTGTCTTTGATTTACTCAAAAATTACTTTTTGTTACTTGTACCCCTTGGCTTCTAGAGTCCTCATATATTTTATTTATTATGTAAAAATTCAAGGACTAATGAAATAACAAAAATGGTATTTTCTTTTTTTAATATTTACAACGTTCTGTCAACATTTAGGAGGGGCAAAAATGTTCTGGTAATAATTTTTATAAATGGAGAATAGTATCGAAAGTAATCTCCTGAAATTTCACGACTATTACTTTAATTACATTGAATCTTACTTTTCACCCTATTTGTAATTTTATGGCGGTATACCCCAGCCACAGGGGGCTGCCATAATGGACTTCTATTGTTTAGCAGGTAGGTACATAAAATTTAGTGTGTAAATTTTCGTGATTGTTGAAATGACAGCTCAAAATACGTTGCGGTCTCTTGGTCTACTAATCCCAATATTAATCTACGTATGCAACAGTTTTACCAGAATGCCCACTGTTGTAAATCTTCATCTCATGGGGTGGAGTATGGAAGTCAGAAGAAAACACTAATGGAGGCACTGTTTCCGAGGGTATGATCATAGCACACCTTTCTTGTAAATTAATTGGAGATTGTATACGTCCTCCGGCACTTATATACTTCTGTTTCCATACGGACGGTCCTGCAATAGTTGTCTTAGATTACAGACTTATCGTGAAGCTATTTGTTTATTACGTTGTTGATTAATACTTGCCGTTATTCTCATCGTAGCCATAAAAACCAATATTGCTGTTGCTCGAGGAGGAACAACAAGAACTATGCCATAAGTCATAAAGATATAGTATTACCAAGAGGGAAATGGAAATAACTATCAAATAAATTGGCCCGGTGTCCTTGTCCATTACTAATAATTTTGATAATAATTAATTTGAAATCTCTGACAAGTGTATGTCATTATATTAGATATTATCCGGACATGTCAGTCAGAACATGTCAAAGTTCTACTTTCTATAATGATTTCATCTTTATAACTTGTATACAGCGCATACTTTATAAAGTTTTACAAATTTATTAATAATGTTAAAGGATAAAAATATCTCAGAAATATAAAAAATCCAATTATGAAACGAAATAAGAATGAATGTTCACCACCATATTCGTTTTATTGAAGCTGATTAGGAGTCCTTGATTATAAAATAATGAAATCGATATTATCCCATGACGCAAAAAGTAATTTCATTTTCAATGACTCATTATGTATTACACTATATTTAAATACAATGGTTAATTGTAATGCTGGACTAAACTTAAAAATATCTATAAATATATACAAGGTCATCACACGAAAATAAATTCTGGTGTAATTCTGTTATTTTTGGAGTTTATCGAACAGCCAAAATAATAAGGCAATAATTTATAAATTATTACTATATAAATAGTCTTAAATCAATCAACAACCAACCATTGAACAGAAATTAATCTACATATGGTAGGTAATAGTATGGTTACAAACTTCGTTGTCATTTACTATTAAAATCAACTACCAAAACATTAAAGAAACACACTATTTGATTTTTATTTCTCATTTTGAAGTACTGTTTGATTAAAAATATTTCTTTAATATTAATAAAGTTACATTTTGATTTCTATAAAGTTAGGTTTTATATACATATATATAAATTTGCATTTAGACTAAACCGTCGAATTACGTATATGTGGTACCATATTTACTAAGTTTTCAACAAATAATTCTACGTTATTATTAATGTTATTATTTTGTTTAATAGTTGTAGAAAGGTTATACATTTAAACTTCAGCAAAGGAATATGAGCCTACAACGTGGCTTCTCGAGATTTTACACTAAATACTATTCGATGTTCTTTCCTTCTTTAAATTTATATTACTTCATCATAGGTTTTCCATTGGCTTAAGCCCAGAGTTCTGTCAATTTACAGAGATTTATCTTTAGGTATTTTAAAATTTTCTAAAAAATGTAACCATATGAATTTCTAAAATATGTGATTGTCGTCATTTGTAGTGATAGATTTTGTCCAGAATATTTCCATTCATGTCTAAATGCTCCCATATATTTTTTATCATAATATAATATTAAATTATAATTTTAAAGACTAAACTAATTTTTATTTTATGCAAATGTATATCACATTATCTTTTGTTTTATGGAATGCATTTTAGAATACAATTATTGAACACTATATATAAGTTGTCACAAAATAAGATTAATACTATATACTATATATCTATAATATAGTCAATAGTAAATCTATATAATAGTCAAATAATAAATCTATATAATCAAATAATTATATAATATGATAATTATATGTTCTGATGTTTTGAAAATATTTCCAACAAGATTTCTGTAGCCATGAGTAGGAAAAAAAAGATCAGATCAGATCTAATCAGATTTTGATTAGATACAAATTTCTTATGAATTGTATCAAAAAAATTAAATTGCATATAAGAATTAGAGTATAATAATATAAAATAGAAGGTAATACTTTGGAAAAAATATTTTAGTGATAATTTAAATATATATAAAAAAATAATGTGGACATTATACAAAAAAATAAAGAATACAAATTATCAGAGTAGATATACTTTGCGTTTTTTAATAATACTCCATCTATTTATTGCCACATCTAGGGTTATTAATAGTCCATTTTATTAATATTTTATATCACATTTAAGATAATATATGTCTTCCTTGTCAGTCGAGTCATAAATGCAGCAGATATTTTTCAACAAATTATGAACCACAAGGCTTTCTTATGTTGTTCTCAAGAAAAAAATATTATAGACATTTTTTCTAGATAATTCGTCTTGTAGTAAACTTTAATTTAGTGGGAACTAAGTATGGTATTTCTAATCTCAAGGATTCTTACATTGAACATTGAACAATTTTACTAACCATGAATTAGTAAATTAGTTTTCAGTCAATTGGTAGATACTTTGATGCCTCATAAATAATGTACAAACTTATGTTACTATTCGAAATTTCCAAGTCTATTCGTTAGTGTTTCTGTAAAAAGAAAGAGAATAGAAAGAAATTGACAATGGAGGATAAGAATTACAGATCCTTATCTTGACATTTAAAATTTAAAAAAATGTGTATGTACTACTTACAGCACCTACTTAGATATATAGTAAATCCTATTATAGTTTTATTAGTAAAACGTCTATTTCGGCAAGATGCAACAGAAGCAGACCAACAATTAATATGCTGCCTATGACCGTTTCTATAGCAACGACATTACCACCGCATGTTACGCAGAGGCTTGTTATGGATTTATTTTCGTCGCATTTCTATTTTCACTGCGTATGCCGCCTTGCACATCATGTATCTTTGAATTTTTGTATTTTTATTTGTACAATAATGTGAAAAATAACATGTCACGAGGCAAAAAAATCCAGACCAGCAGAAATTCTAACGGATGCAGCTCCATACATACGAAACGCAGATATGTTATGTGAACATTTTTCAAATTTTATCCAGTTTACATGAACAGCTCATGCAATTAACAGAACAGTGGAAATAGTAGGTAACAGTTTCCCTTTAGTTAACGAGGCAATAACGAATGTGAAAACAATTATTGTAAAAGCACCTACTCGAGAAACATGTTTAGAGAAGCTCTGTCAGACATACTTTTACTTCATAAACCAGTTTCATAAAATCAGGTACGTTGGAAGCTGTAACTTATTATAGTAAGCATTTTGAGGAACTGAAACTTGTTTCTTTAGATTTGATCTGAACGAAAGCAATGCCATCCACACAGCTCAGAACTTCCTGCGACTACAAGTCCCTTACATTAATAATAACGTTTTCATCTTAATTACTAGAGATATGTGGCTTAATGGCTTATCGTTACAAAAACATTTTATAGTATGAGATGACATTAAACAAAAAATGAACAACCACAACACACATATGTGTTTAACCAAAAATCCTGAATACCGTTTGAAACACGTGTTGATTTCTAAAGAGTACACATTAAGAGTTATGTCGTACTTTACTACATAGTTCATATATAGTTAACTACCCATGCTATTTTTTGGTTACAGTAGACCTTGAAAGTACTTTTTCATTGCGTAAACTACTGATTTTACCGACTAAATTATATTCATAAATATAATCAATATAAACATCTTGTTATCATCAGTAGGGTTGAATTGTAATTAACAGTTCAAATTATCAGGCAGAATAGTCTTTCAAAACATATTCTGACAATTCTGTTCAGAGAATCGTAGATAACATTATAAAATTTTCACAAATGACATTGTAAGGTCAATACATGTGTCTGTATATCTAATCTATATATTTGCATTTAAAATTCTTTGAATTAGAAGTCGATTTATTTCTCCAAGGGCCTAGCTTTTTACAACATAATGCATTTATTAATTTTAATTTAATAACATCTTATGTATTTTTAAACTATAACTTTTAGATATAGCACGTGTTAACATGTTAGTATTCGTTATTATGCCTATTAATATCAACTGCTCTATTATACCTTAAGCAAGCATATAGAACCCACTGTTAATAGATATTTTATTTATATTTACAAATAATTAGTTATGTCAACTACCGTAAACGTATTATACCATTAGTGTCACCCTGGATCGATTGAAATTACAGTAGTTGCACTTACTAAATATTTTAGAGACTGAAATGGCTTGACGGCAAATTATCGATTCCGTTAACCTTTTAACATTTTATTCCACATTACATTTACAAGACGGCAGAGAATCGTATGCTCTTATAGGTGCTAGAAAAACAACAACTGCAGTTTTCACGATGAATTCTGCTGGAAAGCGAACATCTAAGTTCAAGAACTCAGTACAAACGGTGATAAAATTAACGAAGAAGAAGAACCAAGTCAAGAGGAAATGGAGAAATCTCAAGAGTAAAATCAAAAGTGGCGGTAAGTTTAAACCAGAATAATTAAAACATCTAATGGTATTTCGCAGTAGTGATAACTGATTACTGTTTCCAGTAAGAAAATAACTTAATTAATTTGTTAGTACACTTTCATGATATTGGAATACAGCTTTCATCACATTTTCCAAAATCTATTCATGACGGTATATACCTAAGACCAAACGATTTAATTGTCAATAAAATTAATTTCCAATTATCGAAATATCAATCAAAGTTGGACTGTGGTTGTGGATTATTCTAAATATCACCACTTCTTGCATCTCATCATAAATTTTATTTGAGTCTCTTGAGATCGCACCACACAAGAAAACAATTTTTTACTCTGTAGTTGAATCTAGGCTCTCTTACGAAATATTGGGATGGGGTGGTTTACTTCAAATGCACCTCAAAAAAATTGAGTTAATACAAAACTGTTCTTGAATAGTTTTATTATGAAGAGAATATAGATATCCTAGTGATGAATTATACAGTAAGACAAATGTTGTGGAATAAGGCAACTCTATCTTTTAAACGTCGTATTATGTCAACACAAAAGTAAAGATACTGAAGAAACAGCAGTACATGAGATAGTATTACACGAAATGAATCATTAGAAACTGTACTAGTGGCAACAGATACAATAGGCCAGCGATTTTATATACATATTTCTTGCTACAAGATTATACAATATATTTGCCTTAGTAATATATACACCTATAGAAAATATGCTTTTAAAAACAAAGGAAAAAGTATTGACAGAAATATTGACAAATATTTAAATATTAATTCTGATCATTAAATTTATATCTTTCTCTCTTATTTATAGGTAATCAGGCCTTCCTTTAGTATAAATTGCTTGATCCAATATATTTTTTTCGCAAATCTCCTTTATTTTAAATTGATTTACTTAAATAAAATGTATTATGAATGTATGAGATGAGACTGCCTCATTTTTCTGTTTTCTTTTCTATCTTGGATAGAAAAAAAAACAAAATTTCGTTTCTTTATTTACACTTTATTCAGAATTATTCATTGAGAGTAACAATTTCATTGTAAATGATTTCGAGAATAATATGTATAATACAAAATAAACATTATAATCATCATAATATAATCTGAAAATATCTACATTTTGAAAACATCATTTTGATGGACAGCTACCAACATATTTTTGACTGGAGAACCAAGTAATTTTAATTAAAGTATGGATTCCTATGTGTATGATCAAGTTTCAACTTTTTTTGGACATACAGAAATCGATTTTCTCTCCTAGAATATCAAGTTGCAGAGGAGAATGTTACATTTAACAAACATACCCATGGTCAGGGAGGGGTACCAAACTCCCCTCATTGGGACTCGAACCCACGTACACAATGACCCCCCCCCCAATGTTCGGTACAGTCAGCCGCCCCGGATCACAGTACGAATGATATTGTTGCAGCTTTATAGCTGCGCGTCTGACAACTGATCTGAGCGTCTATCATATTTTCTCAAATATAGTTATTCTTTAATAAAATACGTGCACAGGGAGCTGTAAATACAATAATCATAATGATAAATTGAAGAAATGTGCAAAAAATATAAGTTTCTGATTCAAAACACCAAAACACCCACCATAGCTGTTACCAGAAAAAAAAGAACGAAGGGATTGGAATTACTGAAACTTCAAAATATCATTTGGAGCCAACATTTAGTTGTAAAAATAAAACAAAAGAGGCAGCACTCGCTTTAAAATACAGACTAATCAAGATGTATTAGACACATACCATGTTAATGAAGCATCATATTTTATATATTCTTCTGATAGTAAAAAAAAAACACTCAATGTGTAATAACAAACAAAGCAAAACAAAAAACTTGATTGTTTGAGAAATAACACATGTTATAACAAAAATCATCAATTCAAGTACTATCAAACCTTGTGATCTCTTATTAATTATCTAATTATAGAAGATACAACAATGGGCTTCTATGAGCTCTCAAATGCAAAGCAGTTATGCTAAGATGAGGTCCAAGCAAGCCAGTTAACGTAGGGATAACATATTAGACATTAAGAAAATAAACAGTTTCAAAATCTTAAAACGGACTTTTCCGCACGTAAAACATCTCTATCTCGAACTTGAGTGGCCGAGAAAAAATAAACCAACACATAAATGCAGAATATGTGTTTTATGCGACAGTTTTACTTTTTTCATCGGCGACTGCTTCAGTGCTATATCAATATGTTTGTGATCGAACGAAATTATTTTTTTTTCATTCATTCATATATAATACAGGCCGAATATATGTTTTTTTCTTTTAATGCAAAATCAGCAACGCGTTAGATGTTTAAAATCTCAGAATGAACATAAACATTTACATCGTGCTTTCTCGTGACCCATGGACAGGGTGGAGTGTATCTTATCTACCTCAAAATCAATAGATGTCGTCTAGTAGACGTCCCTAATCAGAATCAGTCGAAACCCAATCAATCCGACACGATTTAATTGAGTGATCGTGCTAACAACAAACATTTCTCAAATAGTCCACCATTGTGCTTTCTCATGACCCATTAACATGGTAGAGTGTGTTCCATCCACCTCCAAATCAATAAGTGTCGTCTAGGAGACGTCCCCGATCAGAATCAGTCAAAACCCGATCGGTCCGACACGATTCAGTTGAGTTATCTCACATTGAATAAGAAACTTTAATGTCGACGACAACCACGACGACACACACACACAGACACAAATTTTGTAAAAAGCATTTTTTTGTTGTTGTTAGGTCGAAAAACGAAAGATAAACGCTAGAAAAGAAATTATTTTTTTTCCATTTTTCTTTACACGATTACATTATGTTTCCACTCTGGTATAGTTGAGTGCGGGAAACTAATAAAGGAAATAACTGGTATATAAACATATATACTATATATAATATATACCATACATATAACATATGTACCATAATGCTACATGGTCAAGAAAACAAATCATTTCCTAGAAACACAAACTATTATTTTTCATACCTTTTTCTTATACACAATAAACATTACACATATAAGAACACTATAATGACCAACAAATTCAAATCAAATCTAAATCATTCTAAATTCTAATCAAATTCTATCACGTATCAAATTCTAAAACAGTTCCTGTAGCCATCAGTACAAAATTGACGACAATTTATTAAAGGAGCGTCTTATAAGAAGAATCAAGAAAAACGTTGTCACTATACAGAAACAATTTCCCAACTATAACTATATATAACGATTATAGTTATAGTTAATCATATACACACTATATACAACTATATTAGTTATATATAACTATATATAACTAATATAGTCTCTTAATTGATTTGTAGTAACAGAGGAAACATAATATTCTGTATAATATAAGATTCAAAACCTCTGTGAAAGACACCAGTTTGGATTATTTCATACACAAACATAGTATCGCAAGACCTGGTAAAATTTTACCATCTGCTGGTGGGAACTCTCATACCTCTAATGGAATAAAATCAACACGACATCTATAATAAAATATTAACTACATTATTATTAAAATTTAAATTTGATTTTCCATTTTTTATTATTCATATTTTCTAAAACAGAAAAACGAAACGCTTTTGAAATGGTTTATTGTGCTTTTGTTTCCATTGTAGTAATATTCATCTGAATGTACATATATCACACATATAGAAGTATGTGTATATAGTGGTGCAAGGTTAAGAAATATTTTTCTATTCATGAGTAACGTAGCATAATTCTGAAATATCATATCAGCAGTAAGTGTGTTATCAATCTGTCTAATTATATATTATGTTTGTACCGTCCTAATGTGAATGGTTTGCCAAGTTAATAAGTAATAAATGTACCTCAATTCAACAATCAATATAATTATTAGAAAATAAACAATTATAATAAGTAAATATACAATTATTAGTAAGTATTCATAAGCATTTGAATATTACAATGCAACGTTTTACTTGGCAGATGGTAATTTTTACAGACTACTGAAATGGAGAGATATCTCCACATCATCTGCAAATGCCTTATACAATAAGAGCTAAACAAATTAAGTCAAAACAGCTATTCTCCTGGCTACATGCCAACGACGAGCGCTGAATTATATGGCGAAATTTGCCGTATTTTATCTAACAGAGTTAGCACTAAAATACAGTGATTTAAATTGCTCGAAAACAACAATGAAGATTCAAAGCATGTTCTGTCTCAGGATATCACTAACTGCAGACCGGTTTCGACCTTGGGTCTCGTTAGTACGGTGTAAGTGAGTGTACCTTTAAGATGACAAGAGATGGGAGCCTCATTTGTCAAAGGTCCATTTTTTCATGGGTTTTCGTCATCTGTTTCGAGCAATCCCTCAAGAATTCACATGGTTCTCCTGTTTATAATTATAATAAGGAGCAGACAACATTTTCTAAATAATTATCTGCACATTATATTGATGGCGATATATGAAAGTTAATGAATATGTAAATTATCTTAAACGAACAAATATAAATATCTATATATCGCTAAAGAAATATAAATTATATACACTAATACGAATGGCTAATATTAAGTAATTTCTCTACTAAAATTTGAATTCGTCGGTCTACGACAGTTTCGACAGAGAATTATATTCGATAGACAGAGATTATATCATTCCTCTGACATTATATAACTGACAAAATCTTCTACTGTGATTTTGTAAGATCAGCAGATACTTTGTTTTTGGTACCTAGTTGCTATATATTCATTAAATGTCCCTAAAAGGTTTCATCAACATCAGAATTCGCGCCAGGAACTTAAACTCCACGTACAATTCTTTGAACGTTACAAGTTTCAGATACACGTCAGTAAGTTGCAAAGTCGGTAAATATACTCATATGAAGTATACGTCTATTTGGAAAGCGGCGAACATATTCCCGCGAGGCCTCCGCTACGTTTCCGTTACAAAAACTATAAATAAACCAAAATATCAGTATAGTCGGCATTTGTAAACATTTATATCGTCCAAAGGGAGTAACGAAAATGAACAAAAGTCGAATTACTACACAAAAATAAAATGAGTGTCCGCGACGATTTATAATCTGGGACTGCAAGGGTAATGGTAAGAAAAGTGGTATACTCGAGGATAAAACTATGTCGCTAAACTATACTGAACGAATAATAAGCGTAAATTCGCTAATCCTCGTGTCTTTAACTGGCAAAATTGATCCTACCTGGGCCTATTATTTTTGTACTATTCATGGTAAGGATATCATTATATTCACCGGTATTAATTCAAGTAACAGATAATTTATTTAAACTTTATACCTTATTCTAAAACTAATGAAGCAGTTTTTAAAACAAGTTTCACACTTCATATATTTCAACTTTTAGAAATATATTTACATATATGTACAGCAAAGTGGATTGAAGTTTCTTTAGGAAGGGGTTTTTAGTGAAGGCTCTTATATTTTTCTTATCTTTACAATTAGTAGTAATGGTCAGTGCATTTCCAAAAAAAAACCTAGATATCTCGAAAACTATCTACTTATGTATAATACATATTAAGGTTCAATCGATCGCAAACTACTTCTAGCAGTACGCCTTTAAAGTAATACGTTGACTTTAACCCTATATATACTTCCGATCTTAGTTCTTATGTAACTTCTGCTCATATAAAAAGTTCAACAATGATTGGAGTTAGTTTAGTTAATTCCTCAAGGTAGGTGACTAAAATATTAACATAGATATTTAAAAAACCTTCTTAGCTCAAAACTTACAATAGCAAAGCTCAGTATACAACTTCAGCAATAATTAAATGCCAAAAAATCTGCCTGGTATGTGATGATGGCTGTACAATATCAACTACACATATCTTAATTAAATGAATTGTTACAATGGAGGTGAAAACGTTCTTAAAGATGTCTTAAAGAAGAACCTGGAACCTGGATCATATATGATAGAAGCTAACTAAGTGTAAAGTTTATTGCTTCCGTTATTACCAAACTCGAATCGATGTTCATTTGCTTTTTTTTTGTTGGATGGAACTACCAGCTCTCTAATATTCTCCACCAATTAGCCACTTCACAGGAGTGAAGTCCTGATTTCGACTTAACCTTCACTGGTGAAGTGGAGGAAAAGCCGCCAGCATCCACCCTCACCATTAGTGTGGATGCTGTTGTACGAGGTCTGTCCGGAAAGTATCCGACCCTGTGCACTAACTTTGTACCTGAGTGTGCTATTGTTAAAAATAGCTATTCACCATTTAGGGGGGACCTTTATGAATGCCTCTGCCAGGCAGCACGACCCTTCGAGTCTTCAGCCGACAACGGTACGCTGTTTAGTAAACATTGAATTTTGTGCGCATCGCATTTCACGATGACACATCGAACAAAGAGTGTGCATTGAATTTTGAAATAAACTTGGCTATTTGTGTTCGGAAACCCCATCCACATGATTCGTAAAGTATATGGCGATGAATCTATGAGTGATACACAGATTAAAGAATGGTTTAATCGATTTAAAAGTCGTCGTGCATCAGTTGAAAGCGACCCTTGTTCTGGCAGGCCCATAACGGCTAAAACTTCTGAAAATGTGGAAAGAGTTCTGGTTTTAATCACTAAAAATCGTCGTTTGACTGTTGAGAGGTAGAAGAAGACCTCGTAATACCAAAAACTGTTGTTTCGGGAATTCTTAGCCAGATTTGTGCAAAAGTAGCGACTGGGTGCTACATCTCGACAATGCACCTTGCCAGGAATCGCATCTTATCCAGTAATGTTTTGTCAAATACGGCATTGTTCAGCTTTCTTGGTCCCTATGCAGTCCTCGCCTGGCTCTCTGCCACTTCTGGCTATTCCCAAAATTGAAGAATCCTTTTAAGGGAAGAAGATTCGATGACGTGGAGGCAATAGAAAGGAACGCGACGAAGCGACTGTTAACTATTCCGAAAGCTGAATACAAGGAGTGTTTCCAAAAGTAGGAAGATCGCTGGAAGAACGTTATAGTTGCCAAAGGGGAGTACTTTGAAGGGGACATCGTCGCCATTAATCAAATTTAGCTGTTTATCCTGCTGTAGGACAAGGTCGGATACTCTCCGGACAGATTCATGTATTCATGTTATGCTGGAATATTTTGGTTTTTTCTTTGAGATATAAATAAGAGAGCTATTAATTTAAATAAATAAAGCAAATTTATATAAATATATGATATGTAGAGGTATGTATGGGAAATAGGGATTAATAAAAGAATCCAAATATGACATTTAAATGATGAAGTTTGTCAGTATTTCAACAAAAACACTAACGTCTCGTCGAGAGTTAGTGAAATTACAATTATGGAACATTGTAATGGAATACGAACGGAGTACCAAAATTTCAAATTCGTCGTCAAAGTAAACAACATTTAATATACCATCAATATTATGTGGTGTCTCAACCCCACCACATTATTCGAAAAACGTATGAAATTATCTAAGTAAATTCATTTATTTAATTAGACACGTCATGAATAAGTTTAATATAAATACAAAAATAAAATTAAAAATAAATGGCAGAAAACTTAAGCATTCAATTAATTTTAGTCAGATTCTTTGATTTAGTTACGACAGATTCAAGTAATTAAACTTTTTGTTAAATTTCATTTAATTTGTTTAATTACAAAAAAAAGAACGTTCAAAGAACATTACAACTGCAAAATGCCAACTTATTGTTCTCATTCTACAATTAACTAGTCTTTCTGCATAAATACAAAGAAAGTCTTAATCTAAATAATCCATAACAAATAAATGAATTAAACTAAATTAAATATTTACTATGACGTCCTTCTACAGATTAACACCGCTCGAGCCTACTAGAAAAAATACGCTTTACATTCTGGAGTAATTTGGCGGTATAGTTAGAATTTAATGCTAATCTAAAACAACTGCCACACTTGTAAGACTGGACATTTTTATTTGTAGACCTCGATCTTTCGGTCTTTACTTCGACTGATTTAAGAACACTCGATCTTTAACGAAGTTTGTTCACAAATCTGTTTAAGTAAAATACTTCGTCGAAAAAAGTACGTTGTTTGCAAACTTTTGATAATAATTTGCCGTGTCCATGCATAAGATGATAATTGTTTGTAGCGACGCGTTAAAATTGGCGCATTAGCAAGGATAATGAGTGTGCCTCGATAGCTCAGCGGTCAGAGCAACTAACCGGAAATTGGGAGAGCCGGGTTCGATTCGCGGTCGAGGCAAAATGCACTTTTATCCGTGCTAACGCCAAAGTGGTGACTCCGACGTGATGTGATTCATTCCAGTATATGCAACCTCCCTTACATCTCAAATTCGCGGATTCTTTCCGTCCTATCCATCGCCCTACAGTCCGAGGGTTACCGAATAACGGTTCGTAAGAATGGCGAACGCGGTCACATTCCGTTCAATTGTATCGAGACAAACCATGTCTCTAGGGAGGGAGTACTGTAGTGACGCATTAAAAACTGGCGCATTAGCAAGGATAAGCGAGTGTGCCTCGATAGCTCAGCGGTCAGAGCAACTAACCGGAAATTGGGAGAGCCGGGTTCGATTCCCGGTCGAGGCAAAATTCACTTTTATCCTTGCTATCGCCAAATGTTAATTCATCATTCGAATAATATGTTATGTTCTCTAAGTATAATATTAATGATGACTTACATCATTTTCAAAGACAAGTTGTAACATTGATATAATTAGTATTATTCATATTACCGTTATTTATAATTACAAGCAACTAATTTATTTCATTATCTTCATTTGTCGCCAATTTAGAATGTCTTTATTTTGAAACATATGGTCCTGTAATTCTAAGTATCCTAACTTTGGAATAGTAGACTGGACAATAGGATTTATCTTTAAATAAATTGTATCAAATAAATAACAAACTTCTTCGTGTGAACATTGTTGATCTCCATATCCCATGATCAGTTATATGTAATTCTTTCGGTTTTAGTTGGCTTAGTCGTTTTCAAAATAATACTAAAGAAATGTAACGAATTGGTGTTACTACGAGTATATGTAGTTTTATTTGAAAATTAATAGTACATACCGGAAACATAACGGAGAAGTATACTGTAGGACATTACATTGCAAGAAAAGTACTTTTATTGCCGTCGCACTTATTTAAAACACCCTATATGTTTGAACAATAGTTTAAAGAGTGCGTGTCCTAATCCCCTAAAACTATTATTTAAGATATTATTTTCCAAATATTTATTAAATAAATATTATAAATAAATCATTCATGAGTTATTTTTAACTATCTCTACATATTTAAATCAATTGTTCAAATTTCGAAAAGAATTAGCTTAAAAAACTAATAAAGATATGTATATCTTTAATAGTTTTTCTAAAACCTAAAAGATTCAGATTATTTTCCTACAAAATTGAAAGATCTCTAGCGCCATATTTAAGAATACTTTTTAGTTAGCAATGATTAGATTAATTGAATAATCTTGTTACACTTTTTTACCAATATGATTAGGTTTTGACCTAACATAGTTTCTGACAGCTACGTGACCTTCATGCGTTATTTACTTAATTAATAAATAACACTATTTATAGAATGAACATGAAAGCGTGCTAGTAAATTTAGTTAAATGACTACTACAACAAACATAGGCAAATAAAGTAATTGCACTTAATTGCACCACAAAATGACAATACATTTATGTATATCTAACCCATTATATGCGAACTATATCAGTTATTGAAAACATATATAATTTTTTTAAGTAAAATAATTTTATTTGAATTATATTTCTGTGTCATGTGTTCCACAAGTGTACTGCAAAATTTCATTTATTATTTAACTCGGTATTTTAGAAAACCAAACTGTGTACTTTTTTGTATTTAGTTATTTTATTTCTTGTTTTCTTTATTCGAGTAAGTAATCGTATTATTATAAATAGTTTTCCTGGATTTAGGTTATCTTATTAATATTATATATTACCCAAGGAACTAAAATAATTTTCCAAATCATATGATTGCCAATTAGTGATATCTATAGTATTAATATTTTCGTAGTTAATTTTGTGGATGTACCCACTCATCTGTCTCCTTAGTTAATTTTATTGATTTAATGTCAACTCATCGCATAAGCTCCAGACGATGCATTTATTTTTCTTCCCAAAAAGAAAAATGGTTTTTAAAAAATTTTTGCTGTGTGTGTGTCGTCGTTGTCGTCGGCATTAAAATTTCTTGTTGGCACGATAGCTCAAATAAATCATGTCGGATCGATCGGGTTTTGACTGATCCTGATCGAGGACGTCTCCCAGATGACAGCCATTGATTTTGAGGTGGATAGCACACCACCCCTCCCTTGGGTCTATTTGAGAATTTTTTTTGTTAGCACGATAACTCAACTAAATCGTGTCGGATCGATCGGGTTTTGACTAATTCTGATCGAGGACGTCTCCCAGACGACACATATTGATTTGGAGGTGAATAGGACACACTCCACCCTATTCATGAGTCATGAGAGTACGATGGTGGACTATTTGAGAAATTTGTTTTGTTAATACGATAACTCAAGTAAATCATGTCGTATCGATCGGGTTTCAACTGACTCTGATCAGGAACGTCTCCCAGACGACACCTATTGATTTTGAGGTGGATAAGACACTCCCCACCCTGTCCATGGGACATAAGAAAGCACGACGGTGGACTATTTGAGAATTTTTTTTTGTTAACATGATAACTCAACTAAATCATGTTGGATCGATCGGGTTTTGATTGATTCTGATCGGGGACATCTACCAGACGACATCTATTGATTTTGAGGTGGATAGGACACACCCCTCCCTGTTGAGTGGTCATGAGAAAGCACGAGGGTGGACTATTTGAAAAAAGTAAAACTGTCGCATAAAACTGATAATCTGCATTTATGTGTTGGTTTATTTTTTCTCGGTCACTCAATTTCGAGATAGAGATGTTCTACGTGCGGAAAAGTCCGGTTTAGGGTTTTAAAACTGTTTATTTTTCTCGTGGATTTTGTGCTCGATCCATTGCTACCGTAATCTCTAAGTAGTTGTCTCTAATTAAATCATAAAATTATCTTCTGATGGCCTAAAATAACGTTATTCTTGAAACTTTTACACTATAACTCTACAGCAAAGCTTAAATCGTTGACATATTATTGGTATGTTACAACTAGAAAAGTTATTTACTTAGTATATTTGCATATTTATTTATGCTGGTTTACAAGACTTATTTATGAAATAGTAATTTACATTAGAAAATATAATTATTACATTATATAATAATAATATAATGGTACTTTAGTGAATATAATTCTAATGATATATTAGAAGCATACAAATATGAATAATGTTATTAATTAGTAGCATAATTATCCAAGAGAATGTATCTTACTGAAACTAATTTTTAGTGACTGCACCTGGAAATATGAAAATATATATCTACAAACTATTTGTTTATAATTTCGGTTACCATTTTACCTTGATCTAAATATTGCCACAATGATCTCATTTTAACATTTTATCAAGATGCATATAAATATCATAATAGTATAGAAGTTATGAAATATAATAATTATCTAGTGGAATGTAAATAGCTTCTGAAATAACTTATGATTTATATTTGCATAAAAAACGGTGGTAAGTATGTATGAAACTGTATTGTAATTTATTAAATATTTATTTTAATACCAATAATACACCTTCGATATTGAATTTTCGCCTGTCAATGAAAAATATATTGTACAATGTGCCCCAGATACGCTTATGAAGACTTACAGGACTTTACACTAGTATTATAATTATAATTATAGATACAATATAATAAAAAATCGTCAAATATAAGAATCCGCATACCTACTTAATTTATGTGCCTTTACTGTTTGCAAAAGTCTTAAGGCACAAAATAATGGTTTAGCCATTATCAAATGCAGTATTACAGATTATATATTATAAGTATGCAAATTTAAACAGTAAAGTTGTGCGTCTTTTCCTATTTACATGTTTTTGAAGACGTTCGCATAATTATGTTTATCAAACGATATAAAACTAACGGTAATTATAATTACTTTTATCTGACATGAACATTTTTCTCTTAGATAAATAATTCAGCAAGTTTATCTTTGAACTTTATACCTAGATCTAGAAAAATTTGAAGAAAATGGGAAAATATAATAAAAATTAATTAACTGTTACTTACATACATACATATATCGCTCATTTGATAGAACAATGACATAACTAAAAAAAATTAAATTTTCAGGAAACATATTTAAAGTTTTTGGTAATCATTTTTATATAATTTCTTATACTAAAGTTTCTATTTTCGGACTAAAACCTTAATATATAAACTTCACAACAATAAATTGTTGTCAAGTTTATTTTTTATTCATTTTTTATTTTTGTTTTGAATTGTGTCGGTATTACTTATAAAACATCTGATGTTTCTGTGAATAAATGACATAAATGGCTCAAAAAATGGTTTATTCCCTAAAAAAACTTTTTTACAAAAGTAAAAATAAAGCAACACAAACATAACCCTATAAACTAGTAGGTAGTATGGAAATTTATAGTTCATGAATAAAAGAATATCAACAATATTAAAACAGTAAAGTAATAAAACAATATGGCATCTATTAAAAGTTATTGTAATATTCCTTATAGATTTTAGGAACAGCAGAGTCTTTATTAGGATTTTCATCAAATAATGAAAGCAGACCTTTCTTTTTATTTTCATTATTCATTATTTAATTAATTCCAATTTTTTTCTTGTAAGCTAGTAACAATGTGATGGTTTCTACTTTTCTTCCTCTAACACTTTTAGGCTTCTCTATATTTGCCTCGTTAAATTGTTCTTGATCAAAAGACGTTTTGTAGAAAATTTTGTTTTGCTGATTTCTTTCAACATTCAAAATTGGTATCTCCGAAATTTTAAATTTCGGACTAATTTCGAATTAAAATTTTAAACCAGTTCCTAAGCCTATGGAGTTAACCAAATTTTTTAAATCATAGAAATGATTGTGTGCTAATTCTTGAACTTTGAAAAGTTTTCCGGTTTTTTTCGGAGTTCTAATTAGTGTCACATATTGCTCTGGTAAGTATTATATATTGGTTCAGATAATAAAGAACGTTTTATGTTTTTTTCAATTAATGCATGGGCATTGTCACCCTCATTTTGAGTGTGTCCCGGAACGAGGTATTTATGTGTGATACTATTAATTTTTGGTAAATGTGTTACAGCATAAATATAAACGGAAAGTAAAAACCTGTTTTTTTAATCTGAGTAAATATCACGTTTCTGTCATCTTCAAAGTTCTCATTTAAATGTTCTGTTCGCCAATTCTGTTCACCAATTCCATCATCATTCTTATCAGTTATTAATGCAGTTTCGTTTTTTTTTTTGAGTAATCATGCTTACCGTACGTGCGTCCGATTTGAAAACATTCGTATCATCAAATATCTCAATATTTACAAATTGATAATAGTCCTAATGAAAACTGTAACACCATAAGGTCTGAAAAAACTACTATATTCAACACTGACATAAGTCCAATTAAGTCAAATAGACATTATTATTATTTAAAGCATAATGACACAACACAAAATATGACGTTATTTCTTAAAATAAATTTGTAGAACTTCTTTCAAAATTATAGGAAACAACAACATAGCTCAACATATGTTGGTATTGTCCTGAATATTTATTATATTTTTTACTTACCGATAAAGAACTTTTTGAAATATGACACTATTTCGTATAATCGATGTGACCTCTTTTTATAATCGCTGAAGTAATACTAGTTGCGACAGTGTTGTACAAAAGATAGGCCCGTTTCCGCCTGACAGGAATAACGACACTACTGCCATATCGTGGTTAATAATCGAAACATCATTGTGTCGTTATTCCACAGTAATAATTAGGAGTTTTGGACACTAATTTCCAATTTAACTGAAATTTTGTAAATTTTGACTTATGTCACTGTTCTTTCGAATGAGCGAATATGTATATTTTATATCCAAATATATAAACGTATAGATGATATATTACAAATGCAAGTTAGATCGATATCACGTTTTCTATTTTTGTCAGACAACGTACTATGGATTAAGATATTTATTATTGGGATCTCAATATTTATATTTCCTTCTTAACGCAAATAACACGAACTTCAATAGTGCCTTTATGGGGCCTTTATGTTAATGTTGCAGGAAAAAATAATATTTATCGTAAACATATTGTCATTACAACGTAATTACATTTCCTCGCAGAATTGCACTCGCTGATCAAAATCATCTTCTGATAATTCTTGAGTCAATGCAATTTTGTAAGGGTGAAATTTATATTTATGTAAAATATTAAACACAGTAACATGAGTCAAATTCATATCTAAGCCAGTCTTATTGTTACTAGGAGAACGATCTTGATGAATCTCATTAAAGAGAACGCAGAGTTACACTGTGATTCTTATTTTATATCCATAAACATACATCATAAGCATACATCATAAGAAAGAAAACCATAAACTTCGCCGAAAGCTAACTTGACGTAACGACGTTAAATAAAATATGTTTCAACGCCTCCTAGCATGTCGCCTCATAGTTGTATGTTGCCTCCTAGGCAACATATTAAATATATTATTAAATATATCAAATTTCACAATTAAAACTTTAGTTGTATTTTTCTCGAAATATTCTTTATGCAACTTGATAACATTTTTATAACAATACTCCAAAATGTATCGAACAAAAAATAGGCCCCCCTTACCCTGCAAACATGCACCACTGTACATAAAACTAAAGTATTCCAAAATATGGCAAATTTAAGATACTTCTTACACCATCAAGCATTTTTACACGAAAAAAAATATTTTGCAAGATCTTTCAGATGTTCCAAACTTCGTTTCCACAGTGTACATTCTCCTGTATCTCGAAAATTAGATGAGCTAGTAAAAATTGAGAAATGAAACATATATTCGAATTAATTTTGTCTTCGAAAAGACATGTGCGAAATAAAATTTTTCAACCGCCTTATATGCAACATAGGAAAGAAGTATATCAGGCCCTAGTCTCATTTAAGAAAGGCAGTAATACACAAAGTTAAATATTTTAAACTATATTTGTACTTTACCTCTTATTTACGCATGAATAACCCTATAGTATCATAATTATTGTATATAAAAGTATTTATTTGTATGACCATATAAAGGAAATAACCATTAAAGTCATCAACGTCAAACTGGAAAAGCATAAATAATAAAATTTATTCTATTAATAGTTACAATTATAGTTGTAAACAGTTGAATGTTTAAAACGTCTTATGTAAACGTCCATAACATCACATTCAGTATTGCTGTATATAAAACAGAAAGACTAATACTCATATGTTTTGACCCCTATGTGACTATCCTCATCTTACTATGTTATACTAATAGTAATGACTTAATATGCACAGTTAAATCGGAAAATCGTTTGAATGCGAAATTACTGGTACACTTGACCATGATTACTTGCAATTAACCTTGAACTAAATTTTATTGAAGCAATGAAATAAAAGCGAAATAGCTGCGGTTATGATGTTAACGCAATTTTATTTATAAAATAAAATATTTATAACTTCTCATAAATCATTAAAAAAGAAAAAACCAAATAGTTTTACTTTCAAAGAATTATAATGACATAATATAATTGCAGTTTAACCACCTATTACATATAACAACAGTTTTGTTCACAATTACTGGAAGATGATGTCGTTTATTGACTTGTGGTAGGAAACTTTGCTGTACTGGATAAATATTTAAACAAAATACATAGTTTCAAATTCCAGGTAGAAGTGGTATCATAAGCATACATCGCAAATGTTATATAGTGCGTTTCTAAGGTTTGAAATAAATTCAATATTTTGAATAATGTTGTGGAACAGTATTTTGGGACACATGGACGTGTCCGAGAAAAGGTGTTTATGAAGAATATTTCGCATGTTCTAATATTTCTAATGTATATAAATAATATTTTTAATAATATATAATAGAGTGATATTTTTAATGCAACAAAATTTTTAGCATTTTGCATATAGCCACAGAATTTTCATCATTAAAGTTTTACAATTTTTTGATCAAGATAAAGATATTTATTTACAAAATAAATAAAATGTGTATTATATCGCAGCAATCGTACCATCTTTATCAAAATTATATATTCCGCATATATGTATATTTTAATACATAATATATATATATATATATATATATATATATATATATATATATATATATATATATATATATATATATATATATATATATATATATAGGTATGTTGTAGATGATGTAATTGTTGATTTAAAAAATTATGGACAACGTTATATTCTGAATTCGATTAGTGACATTTAGTTTATCTGTACATCAAAATATGTACAAGAAAAAAATAAAATCGACGTGTCCGAGGACACAGTGCTTAGCAACTAGTGCGTGTCACTAGAAATATTGAATTTGTTCTAGACTTTTTTAATGCATAATATATTTACAATTAAGACAAAATATAACATTTATGAACAGTACATATATATATATATATATATATATATATATATATATATATATATATATATATATATATATATATATATTATTTATGTAATTTTATTACAAACTTCCCTAACGCATTTTAATCCTGCACTTTTATGAAAATTCTGAAGTTAAATCAGTATATGCCAAAAAGGAACACTTTTGTGTCAGAAAATTTACTCGTATATGATAAGTTTTATAACATTAACCTATGAGAAATATGTATAAGATATCCAAAATATCTAATCTGGTTCTAAATCTTGTTGGTTTTAGAAAATATGAATTTCAAATGTGACCACTTCAAAACAATTAAACTCATATTATTTCAATGTTATGGTACTAATTTTGGAAAAATAAACTCAATGCAATAATTTGCTATTTGGATTCACGGACCATTATACATATACATACAATTATTGATGAAAGTATCAATAACAATTACAGCTGATACCACAAGACAGAATGTTGTGCTTCTGTCAAATGTTTTTCAATTTAAAAACAGGAGACCAGGACGTAAGAGGTAAATCTCATTTTAGAACACCAATTTGGATATAGACCACAAAACGGAACTGTAGAATAAACACAGGGATGTGTGAATAAAACTAATAATGCTCTAGAATCAAGTAAATATTTTTTAGCTGTATTCCTCGATGTAACTCAAGCTCTGAACAAGGTATGACATGTTATTCTACAAAACACAATTTAATCTACCGTGCCATTATTATGAACTTTTAAAATCATGTTTGACATCCAGGCACATAGTCAAACAAAGAATGAGGAAAAATTATTATCCCTTATAGGCGCAGGAGTCCCACAAAGCAGTGTACCTGGGCCCATTCTGTATTTTTTGTATACAGCTTCACACATTGTATATATTTTCCAACCACAACACTGACAACCCCATCTACTTTTGTTGAGGATGCTGCTATATTAGTTACCCACGTAGATCCTATAATTCCATTGCGATATCTACAATAGAACCTAGACTTTATAGAAATATGGCTTAGTGAATGGAAAATTAATATAAATGAGACGAAACCAGTCCATGTTACTTTCACTCTACGCAGGAATAATTGTCCGCCAGTAACAATAACAAATAAGCAGATACCACAACAAGAAAGCACAAAATACCTTGATATCCACCTCAATCGTAGAATAACCTGGCAAAAACATATATTTGCTAAACGTAAGGAGATGGGAACTAAATTTCTGATAGTAAAATTTATTGGTTCATGGTAGAAACTCTAAACTTTCCTCAGAAAACAAGGTCGTAATATATAAATCAATTATTACACCAATTTGGATATATGGTATACAGTTATGGAAATTAACCAGCAAATCGAACATTGATATCATTCAGCATTTCCAATCAAAAGTGCTTCGTATAATATGTAACGCTCCTTGGTTTGTATCGAATGAAATGAAAAATGGAGATCTACAAATATCGTCAGTGAAAGAAGAGATACACATACACAGAAATAAATATATGACCGAATTACAGTGTATCCCATTAAGTTTTCACTTACAGTATTAGACTATATTGACACAGTGCGACGGCTCAAAAAGTGTAAGCCTTCAGACCTTTGTGTTAAATTTAATTAGTTATTTTACTAAAGAAATGGTGTTAGTTTTTAAGGTTTAGTATACATTGTAAATAACGAAACGTTATCATTAGAAGGGATAAATCACTGGATTATTCCCTACATGTGAAGTTAATGTCCAAAAATTTTACTTATTATCCATTTCTATACTGACAAATTGTAAAACTACATAGATGTGAACAGAACATCGAAATATTGCACGTTACTCGACGCGCATTTATTTAAAATACTTCTAATCTCTTACTACTCTCTAATCTCTTTTTACATTTAATTTAATTCAAGGTTCAATAAATCATTACGAATATTCTCAGATTTCATGCACTGTTCACTAATAAACCCACTCAAGGAAACTACTTTTCTTCATGGACAATGACCAATGAATGAATAATTTATTCGGATTTACTACATCACTCCTTACCTAATATTATTTTTCCGCACTCAACTATACCAGAGCGGAAAAGTAATGTAATCGTGTAAAGAAAAATGGAAAAAAAAATTCTCTAGCGTTTATTTTTCGTTTATCACCTAAAAACCAAAAAAAATGGGTTTACAAAATTTATGTCTCTGTGTGTGTCGCTGTCGTCGGCATTAAAATTTTTTGTTAACGCGATAACTCAACTAAATCATGTCGGTCGATAGGGCTTTGACTGATTCTGATCGGGGACGTCTCCCAGACGACACCCATTGATTTTGAGGTGGATAGAACACACTCTACATGTTCATTGATCATGAAAAAACACAATGGCGGACTATTTAAGAAATTTTTTTGTTAGCACGATCACTCAATTAAATCGTGTCGCATCGATCGGGTTTCGACTGATTCTGATTAGGGACGTCTACCAGACGACTTCTATTGATTTTGAAGTGGATACACCCCACCCTGTCCATGGGTCATGAGAAAGCACGATGTAAATGTTTATGTTCATTTTGAGATTTTAAACATAAACATTTAACGCGTTGCCTATTTTGCATTGAACGAAAAAAACATATATTCGGCCTATATCGTATACAAATGAATGAAAAAAAAAAATAATTTCGTTCGATCACAAACGTATTGATACGAAACTGAAGTAGTCGCCAATGAAACTGTGACATAAAACACATATTCTGCAATTATGTGTTGGCTTATTTCTTCTCGACCACTCAAATTCGAGATAGAGATGTTCTACGTGCGCAAAATTCCATTTTAAGATTTTAAAATTGTTTATTTTACAATTATTTCAATTTCAATTGAAATGATGGACCGTAATGAGGAAATAGTTATTAGAGTATTGGAAGGAGTGAAATATGAAGGGCCTATTCGGATTCTATCGGGAAAGCGTAAATTTTCACATCTATTCAGGTCATTGCATCGGACCTATTATGCTACCTGCATCAGAACCTCCATTTTGTCGACATCAACCTAATTCCCTCAGCTATTCCACAGCATGGCTCAATGGTAGTCCACGTAAATCGATCATTTTCGGCCAATAATTCCCCAGTGTAGCTCCTCGTTTCATTGAGAGTGCTGGGCAGTTCTTTAGAATATGTTCCGCAGTCTCATCTCCTACTCTGTATCCTCTACACATAGGACTATCCTATGTGAAAATGTGAGAGTGCCTATAATATGAGGATATTTATTTAATCTACAATGTACTAGCAACGTTCTTATTAGGATGTGTAAATTTCTACAGATTTCAAGAGAATTTGTTAGTTTGTTAAAAGATGTAGTACAATAGTAGCTAAATTTCATATTGTAAATTTTCTTCAACAGCGCATTTTAGAAGTCCAATAAACGTTTCCGCATCTGTTTTCAATAGGTAATTGATAAGAAGATAAAATGTGCCTTCTAATTACATTATTCAATCTTTCCTAATTTAATTCAGTGAAATATATAAAGAAGTGCATTTTTATATAGTAAAAGCCTTTTCTTCCTAATACCTAAGATGAAAATTTGGTTGACACGCCTCTACTTCATTCATCGCTTCTCCTCTTTTGTTTGGGTTTGAAGGTCTCAATTAAAATATACAATCTCCATCCTCTTCTGTAATCTTAGTACATTGGGAATTTTCATAACCGATTCCAAGATCCAGGGATAAAAAATGAGAAGAGTAATAAATAATACAAATATACATATTACAGTTTTATTTTTTATTTTTTCCACAAATTTAAGTTAAATATTATAAAATTAAAATTATCAAATGTTAATATTCCCACTCTACCAATAGAAAACATACAATTAATTAGAGATCTTCCATTTCTTCATCTATTATGAAGTCTAATTTGTGCTATCACTCTCAACCAATAAAAGAGATATATTTTTTGTATACATTATTATTTAGAACTTGAAAAAGACTGGAGAAATAACAAAGACTAATATGTTGTCTACAGGACTGCTCGACTGCTACTCAATTTACTAGTAAGGCTACTGATCCTCAGTTATCCTTCATTAATATTTTCTATTCTAATATTTTTTAAATTTTCAAATGTGGATATATCTACATTTCCCCATAACCCTAATTCAAATATGGCTAACAATCTGGAATTGAAATATAAACAATGATTATATATTTTTATGTTTAGAAAACTGTGCAGTGTATTGCATTTGTAAGTATATTTTGTGCTAATAGTCTAAAAATCGAGAAACGTTAAAACATTTGATGTTAACTTCCTGAAGATATATTAAGGCCCAAGAAGACATATTGAACGTAGCTTATCCCATGATGCATCAATACAGCGCATATTTTATCTAAAAAGTTATACTGCAAGTTATTAAATCAATATAAACTGGAATATTGATTGAAATTTAATATTAAAAAGCAGGACGGGCAAGTATAAGACGATATATTTTTAGAATCTGTATAATTTTTCATTTGCGACTATTTCTATCACCATATTATTATTTACAATCATTTCTGTCACAAATTATTATGCCACTAGATTATGAACTCAAACTTTTATTGCACAAAAAAATGTTCAATAAAAACTGCAACTGTAATTAGTGACTACGATTATGGGCTTTTAGCAATAAATATGGTTTAAAATGTTTAGATAAAAAATAATATTAATATTAGATAAACCTGTCTAATGCTAATCCATCCGACAATAAAGATATCGGAAATGGTACTTGTTAGGGCTGACACCTATTATTCTATACTCACAAACCAACAAAGATACAATCGTTTCCGATAGTGGTAATCAATATTAATAAAAAGTTAAACAATGTCGAAGAGGAAAATAGAAAATTTGGTGACCGAAAATTTAAATGGGGAACATAGTATGAAGAAGGAGAAAAAGGAAAATATCAAAACTATCAAGACCATAAATAATGATATAAATAATTCAGAGAAATTGCAATTAACTGAACCAAAAGACAATGGAGTAAAGCTAAAAGAGACTACCAAGCATCCGATTAATGGCAAAGAATGGTCTACAGATAAAACTTCGACTTCAAGAAAATCTGGTAGAAAAAGGAAACACGAAGAAGAAGTGGAAAGTGAGCAAAATGAAACCAAAAAGATTGTAAAACGTGACAACAAAGTAGTGGAAGATAGAAAGAATGGTAATGTCGAAGTGGCAAAAACTAAAAAGATATTCAAAAAACGTAAGTATATCTCAATATAAAGTTTATATTTAAATCAATGGCTTGTGTATTCAGTATTTACAAATACGCTCTTATGTTCTTATATGCTTGTATACTATATTTAAAAAAATCTTCCTGGTGAAGGTATTTTATGAATAAGAAATGGACATATTAACAAATGAAAACTTGTTAACCTTAGTTAAATTATGACACTATTCATAATTGAATGTTTGAATAATTCCTTTTAAATATTTTAAGTACATCTATATAGTGTGTCCTAAAATTAAAAAACACAATTCATATTCTATTTCTCTGTTTTTTCTTCATAAAAACACAGATATGCTTTAATTAATATTGAAAAAATTCCTACTTCTAATAATAACTGCATTTTTAAAGATTTAATCTATGGATGTTATCCATATTTAGCCAACGATTCTATTTTTGGACCAATTATATCATTTATATTTTTAATGACTGCTCTTATACCATATGTCAATGCAATGTCGCTTGCAAAGACAAATTCAGTGGTAAATGTTTCCTTTTTTTTATTACAGAAATGTGTGGTTCAAAACGAAATCAAAATATTCTGCTTATGTATATTACAGTATTAATATATTAATAGTAATAAATTAGAATAGATTTTATCATTAAATCAGATCCCGTAATTATCAAGACAGCTTTATTTGTTTATTTTTTGAAAGACAAAAGCTAGATATAATGACACAACATTTATTTTGCTCATTACTTTCCGGATGTATTATATAGATATTATGCATAAAACACGAAATATCTGATTAGATGAAGAATGATCAATCAATATCCAATAATATCTATTATCATTGAAAATCAACAATCGAATTTTAACCAAACTTGAAAATGATATAAATAATTTGGTATAAATTTATAAACTGACACCAATTAACAAATCAATATAATCTTAGACTCAAGATCAATAATTAACCAAGAGTAAAAGGAAGAAATCAAGAATATGTAAAATAATGTCCAGCTAAACTGATACCGATTTACAAATCAATGCTATCTTACCTATACTGATAATTAATAAAGAATAAAAGGAAACAACCTCAAAAATATGTACAATAATGTTTAAATGACTTTTACTATTATCAACGTCTATCGAAGAAGTGGGATTAACTATAATCACTGTTACTAATTTTAATTTCCATACTAAACTGAATTTATAAAATTAAATTTAATAGTATATTTGAGCGATGAGTCTAGACACCAAAATTAAGGAGTGTTAAAAATATCCTAAATATTTAAGTGATTTTCAAAGGGCTGTAACTTGGAGAAAAATAGTCGCAAAGCAATTTAATAAAACCAAATTGAAGCTCAAAGTCTGTAGTTTTCAGATCTTTAACATATTATTTTATTTTTTAAAGAAGAAATCATGTTTTTTCTTACAATAATTAATATTTTTTAATAAACAAATATTGGATTATTGCTAAGAAAACATTTTCAACCTGAAAATATAAATAGAAAATGAAAAATTCATCCTTAAATTGACTTTTAGCAAAAACGACAAATTAAATAATTTCGAATACAACGGAAATAAATCACAGCGCTTTGAAATTTTCAGGATTTCTTTGGGATACCTTAAGGTTGAAAAAGAAATGTCAATATCCTTAGTCTATCCATTATTTGGAAAGTTATGCCAAGTTAAGCGAGTATCCCTAAATACGCAATTTTGTACCTCTTTTTTCAATCAACACTCTCACACGGATTTCTTTTATCAAAAACCAATAACTACCACTTATAAAGAATACCTTACTGTTTTTAAAATCATTGTTGAATATTCTGTACGACCATTATTTCCCGAGTAATTATATACCAAAATTAAAATTAACTTTCTTGCTTTGAACGACGACGGGAAGTCAGCGGAAAATCAGCGTAGAAGGCTTCTAGATCACTCAAATTAAAGAGAATAAAATATTCTAAAGAATTTCTATCATTAAATCACTGAAAAGAATTTATTTAAGTCCGTCGGCTTTTTGAAAGGCAAGCAAAAGTTTTAAAAAATTCTTTTCCGATGGTTTTCTCATGATTACTCAAAAAATGCTAGCTGCAAGAAAAGTTTAACTATCTGAAAACCATAAACTTGTAGCTTCAATTTACTTTTTTTAAACTGCTCTGCGACAATTTTTCTCCAAGTTACGGCCCTTTGAAAATCATGACAGATATTGCAAAAGTTTCAAAGAACAAGTAGTATTCATGACGAAAAAAGAACTGGATACCAAGATATTGCAGAAAACCAGCAAATAAATATTATCGCTAAAACAATCATGACTTCCATTCAATCTAATCATGAGATTCATGACTCTTTCAGCAACAATATTTATTTTTTGGCTTTGTGCCTGGGCGTATAGTTCTTTTTACTTTTCCGCACTCCACTATACGCGGAAAGGTAATGCATTCGTGTAAAGAAATAAATAGTCCACCATTGTGCTTTCTCGTGACCCATGAACATGGCAGAGTGTGTTCTATCCACCTCTAAATCAATAGGTGTCGTCTGGGAGACGCCCCGATCAAAATCAGTCAAAATCCGATCGATCCGACATGATGTAGTTGAGTTATCGTGTTAACAAAAAAAATTTCTCAAATTGTCCACCGTCGTGCTTTCTCATGACCCATGGACAGGGTGGGGTGTGTCCTATCCACCTCAATATCAATAGGTGTCGTCTAGGAGACGTCCCCGATCAGAATCAGTCAAAACCCGATCAATCCGATACGATTTAGTTGAGTTATCGTACTAACAAAAAAAATTTCTCAAATAGACAAGGCAAACATTTTTTAAAAAACATGTTTTCTTTTGGTTTTTAGGCTGAAAAACGAAAAATAAACCCAAAAAAAAATTTCACTTTTTCTTTACACGATTACATTACTTTCCTGTTGATATAATGGAGTGTGGAAAAGTAAAATGGTTTTTAAAAAATGTTTTCTGTGTGTGTGTGTCTTTGTCGTCGGCATTTATTCTTGTCAGCATGATAACTCAACTAAATCGTATCGGATCGATCGGGATTTGACTGATTCTGATTGGGGACGTCTCCCAGACGACACCTGTTGATTTTGAGGTGGACAGAACACACTCTACCATGTACATGGGTCATGAGAAAGTACAATGGTGGAGTATTTGAGACATTTTTTTTGTTAGCACGATCACTCAATTAAATCGTGTCGGATCGATCGGGTTTCTACTGATTCTGATTAGGGACGTCTACCAAACAACATCTATTGATTTTGAAGTGGATAGGACACACCTCACCCTGTTCATTGGCCATGAGAAAGCACGATGGTGGACTATTTGAAAAAAGGAAAACTGTCGTATAAAACACATATTCTGCATTTATGTGTGGATTTATTTTTTCTCGACCACTCAATTTCGAGATAAAGATGTTCTACGTACGAAAAAGCCCGTTTTAACGTTTTAAATCTGATTATTTCATCTTCTATACTACTTATTCTCTGAAACTCCTGCAGTACCTATCGGTCGTAATACGAGCTCTAGAGACAGGGCGATCCTGTGATATAAAATTGTTTAATCTGCATGTGTAATTCTTCTAGTCCCAGCAATAATTGGAATCGCATTAACTTCTTCTTCCAAAGTACGTGCCATGTTATTAGAATCAATATCAATAAAAACGTTTAAGTGACTTTTTGTCAGAAAACTTCTGACACTTTGTTTTTGCCGGAAGGTATTGATTAAAAAGTTTGATGATATGCGAGCATTAAATTTAACTGATTTTTTCAGGAATCAAAAGACATATCACTAAATATGTTAAATTAAAAACAACGATTGAATAGATATTTGAAATAACTTCCAAATGAGGAGTAGTCACACCTTATTCTATTTAGGTAAAAATAATTTTCAATATTTTAAATAAATATTAATATTTTAAATAATTTTTGATACTTTAAATAATTTTTAATATCTAATATATAAAAATCGATATTTGTTTGTTTGTTCGTATTTTATGCTCTATCATACCGTTCATCTAATTGTGATAAAGTTTTGTCAACTTATTGCTCGCACTTGAGCGATGGCTATAAGCATAGTACGATTAACTTACAGTAGGTAATTAATTAACTTACCACAATTATTTCTTCTGCGGCAGTAATGCGCCGGGTACCAGCCAATTGCAAATAATTTTTAATATAGAAAGACGAAAGTATATTACTGCAGTTATGTAGTCATTTCAATAGTTTCTTCTTTTGTAGTACAAATAAAATACATCATATTGTATTTAATAATTATCCTCCAAAAGAAATTACATAAATCCTTTATGTTCTTTATAAAAATGTGTCCGAAAAACTACAATAATTTAATTATTATTCATTTATGGTTAGTATTCAGACATTTAGGAACCTATTTGACAGATTTTGAACTAAATATAATTTTATAGAAATTGTTGACAAAGAAGTGATACATATGGAATATTGTATATAGAGTAATAACGTTTTTATTATTTTCAAAAATTGTAGATTCAATGCACAATTGCTAATTTATAAGAATAAGAATTCTTCATTTCCTCTATTAACTATTTTAATCGTTAAAAAATTGTCTTCATAAATGAACGTTAAGCAGTTTTACCACCACACAATTTCAAGGGATATTTCATACTTTTCGCATTATTTGTCTAGACTGTTTAATTATTACGTTGCAATAAATATATAAATTAGAATCAATATATCATAATACACCAGTAATATCAAAATCAATAAATATATTCCATGTTAATCTCCTATGTGCAATTATCGCTGTATTACAAACGTCGGAATGAAATGATAATTATTCGATAAGTAGAATTAAATAAAAAATTAATCATCGTAAGCACTACAAAGACCTCTAAGGAACCATAAAATTAGTAAACAGCTTATCCAATGTCCTTGTAAGAAGGTTATTTATCCCGATATCTTATTTTAGTAGGGACATATTGCACGCACATTCGACAGCTCTTTCGTATACATAGTAAGCACATATACTAAAGTGAAATGATTTATTAAAGAACATTTTTTTCAGGAAATAGGCTTGATCACATTTTTACTTTTCCGTATTCCACTATACGTGGAAAAGTAATGTAATTGTGTAAAACAATTTTTTTTCTAGGGTTTATTTTTCGTTTTTCAGCCTAAAAACAAAAAAATGGTTTTTAAACCATTTTGTGTGTGTGTATGTGTTTCGTCGTCGTTGTCATTGTCGTTGTCATTGTCGTCGTTGTCGTCGCTGTCGTGGGCATTTATTCTTGTTAGCACGATAACTCAACTAAATCGTGTCGTATCGATCAGATTTTGACTGATTCTGATTAGGGACGTCTACCAGACGACGTCTATTGATTTTGAGGTAGATAGGACACACCTTACCCTGTCCATGGGTCATGAGATAGCACTATGGTGGACTATTTGAGAAAAATTGAAAAAAGTAAAACTGTCGCATAAAATACATATTCTGCATTTATGTGTTGGTTTATGTTTTCTCGGCCACTCAATTTCGAGATAGAGATATTCGTACGGAAAAGTCCGTTTTAAAGTTTTAAAACTGTTTATTTTTAAATGATTAATTTTACTAGAATACTTATTCGCATTATTTCGTATATAAGCTACGAGGCCATTAGTAATATTTTTAAATTTCAATAGTTGATCGAGAACACCTCAATTATTGCACGTAACAATTTAACAGTTTACTGAACAATGTAACGTAATATCCTCCTGTCACATTTTAGCCCTCAAAATAATCTGTAATAATCTATCATTATCACAGAGAACCGGTGTAAAAACCTTTCCAGCCGATTTTTAAATTCAAAATACATTTTTAGTCAGAGAAAATCAATATGTTTCCATTCGATTTAATCGTTCTTTCTGGATCGTATAGATGGATCCATATTATCCATAGTTAAAAATATTCTCAGATTCTGAGAGAACTTTTTGAATTCCAGAAGAATTATTTGATGAATTACAGCACAAGTTCTTTAATATATCGAATATATATAATTTATTGACCAACAACAAAATAATACCACATTTATAAATATACAAATACAGTAATATACAATATATACACTAAGAAGTAGTCTATTTACTGATACAACAAATAAATTGATATACAATGCGTTTCTAAACTTCCTTCCCTCCTCCCGCTTTACTTTGGAACTGAGTGACCTGAAAGGGCGAAAAGTGACATATATACATCATATACATGCCACATATACTCTTATGTGTGTTAAAGATTACATATATAATATGTAAAAATAATGTTTTACCACTATATATTAGTGGTATACATTTTGAAAATTATTTGTAAATAATAAAAGTGTGCGAGTAACATCTCATTTGGAAGTTGCATCAAATATTTATTCACACGTTTTTATGTTTACATATGTCTTTTGTTCTTTTTTTAATCAATTAATATACTGAACTATATGTGACTGGTAATAGATAAAAGTATACGTCTATAGTCAGCAGTGGTAAATTTTTCAACTGTTAGATACAATATTCCCTATGCGAAAACATTGTGTTTGTCTGGTAAGTCTAGTGGCGCCTATACTGTATTGAAATGCAGGAATGAATATCTCTTTTTAGAAATTTTAAATAAAGACAAACTTTTAATGACATATATATTGTTTATTACGAGTTATTACCAAGTTTAATACGGGATAAATAATTTTAATAAGTAACTTAGATGCCTACTTTAATAATTGTAAATATATCATATTAGATTTAATAATAAGTAGAAATTATTTTTAGTATTTTTTTTTCTTTCTCATGGCTTCTCTTAATAAGATTTTCGCGATGTAATAAAAAATATAAGGGTAATTTATTAATATAAATATTTTTTAATCCAATACGGCAATAATCTACAGAGTAAAGCAATAGGTGAGAGTTGTAGATTGTTCTATTACTTTTCGGTACTCCGGAGAAGTAATGTAATCGTATAATGGAAAATTGGGAAAACTAATTTTCTTTGTTTATTTTTCGTTTTTCGGCCTAAAAACAAAACACATGGTTTTACTTTTCCGCACTCAACTTTACTAGCTGAAAGTAATATAATCGTGTAAAGAAAAATTGAAAAAACTATTTTCTTTTGGTTTATTTTTCGTTTTTCGGCCTAAAAACAAAAAAAAATGTTTTTAAAAATTTTTTGCTGTGTGTGTATCGTTGTCGTTGTCATCGGCATTTATTCTTGTTAGCACGATAACTCAACTAAATCGTGTCGGATCGATCCGGTTCTGACTGATTCTGATCAGGGACGTCTCCCAGACGACATCTATTGATCTTGAGGTGGATAGAACACACTCTACCATGTACATTGGTCATGAGAAAATACAATGGTTGACTATTTGAGAATTTTTTTTTGTTAGCACGATCACTCAATTAACTCGTGTCGGATCGATCGGGTTTCGAATGATTCTGATTAAGGATGTCTACCAGACGACATCTATTGATTTTGAGGTGGATAGGATACACCCCACCCTGTCCATGGGTCATGAGAAAACACGATGGTGGACTACTTGAAAAAAGTAAAACTGTCATAGAACACATATTCTGCATTTATGTGTTGGTTTATTTTTTCTCGGCCACTCAATTTCGATATAGAGATGTTCTACGTGCAGAAAAGGCCGTTTTAAGGTTTTAAAACTGTTTATTTGGTGTAACATTCGAGTTCGATCCCTGCCTGAGTCATCTCTCTCATGGATTAAGTATTCATCTAACTGCTTTGTCTATATATATTGTTTCTCAAAAGAAAGTAAAAAGTAATCTAGCCGATTACTAGAAGAGGAATGTCTTTTGTACATAATTTTGAGAAAAAAATATTCATTTTAAACTTAACATAGAAATGTTTAAGAGGTAATTTAATGACATACATATAAGCACGCATTTCAGAATCTCATATATATAGTAAGTTTATTACTGAGATTTTAAATATTGTACTGAATAAGCAAGTAAGTGTGAATATAAACATAAACTTAACTGAACAAGAGATAATTTAAGTGTTAATGATGGTAGATGATTGTAGAATATGGCAACACATTAAGACCTCATGAAAAGGCTTACCAATTGTTCAGTCGAGAGCATCCCGATAGACCATATGTTGCAGTATCAACATAATATAGGGTAGTTCAAAATTTCCCGAAAGACTTACCTCGACAAAATAGGCATCAAGTCAGTCAGTGAAATACTAAATAAAATTTATTGGTTTAAATTCAAGAATGTCATTATACTTATACCAGACAAAATGATTTAAATAATTGTGTCGGCCATTCCACAATTCACATATTCAAAATGAGGAGGGTCCAAATCGTTGCACAGAGTTTTAGAATTTTCAGCATTTTAAGGTTTGTTCTTTCTTTCTGATAAATCGCATACCCAAAGTGAAGGGGAAGTAAATATATGCACTGTAATGTTAGAAAGTTGTCTTCTGGAGCCTTACTTCTTTGAAAAAATCTTGGCGGCTGATAGCTATTTAGAATTTGTCTGTTTAGACTTAGTTCCGGCTTTTGTTCTTTGTTATCAAAACAAGTAAGACGATAATATTCTCCAAAGAATTTGATTAGGAACAGATGAAACTTTTGCTCATTCTATCATTTCTCTTCCGGGTAGATAAATAGCGCGAGGAAGACTAACTGAATGACCGCCGCCTTCACCTTATTCTTAAAATTAATTCAATAAATGATATCTACTTTCCTTGCTCGTTTAATATTTCGATTGGAACTGACTCTGGATATAATCCATAATGATTTTTTATTTTTGAGATAGAGGCAAATAATCTGTAGCAGGTACAACCTATGATGTACAATTATTTAACCCACTTTTATATTTTTTATAATCACACATATTTTGATAGCTAAAGTAGTGCATCTCCTTTAATATGTAAATGATTTCTCCTTCTTTATCTGCTTCTGTGTGGTAACATTCTAGAGTAGACAATATGATCATGTTACTAAAATATCCTGGATAACATCATCCATGATATTTTATTGATATCTGGATATTGGAATTGATTGCTTGCTTGATTAGGATTGACTGCTGGATATTGAACCATCTAGCAATAAACCAGATATAATTCAGACCAGAAGCTCGTTAAGGAATCTGAAGTATACAAGACATCAATAACCCCATTAGCATATCTTGAATAGTGCCAAGAATATTTTTATTCGCGTAAAAGAGATTTTACAGAATATCATGGTATATTGAAAACTCAGTTCAGAATATTTTAAGAAAAAGAATATAGCACGGGATGGGCAAACTAATTTTATCACAATTCACTAAGATGTACAGGTTGTTTGGAAAAAGTTATATTGTTAAATCAAGAGTACATTTTGAAACAACCATTTGGATATTGGCAATTCCAAAACTTCTCAAAATAATCAGATTTTTCAAAAAGTAAACATTTAAAATCATGTAAAATACTCCATATGAAGTAAGAATATCAATAACAAAACTATTCCTTTTAAAAATAAACTCAACCTATACTCAATTTGTCTATACACTTCATTGAAAAAAAATTGTCGAATACTACAATAATTACAATATCTAATTTAATATAAATTCAAGATGTTATGTGCCACTATATACACATACATGTATAACTCTAGGTATATACCTCTCAGGCTCAGTTTATATAGTATATAAACTGATACGTAATACTATAATTATCTCCGTTGCTCTATATTAGGCTTTAATTTTAGTATTATCACAATTATTCAATTATCGGAACTAGAAAATTAGATAGGAAATAACATTAATGTAAATATTACCCATTGAATCATTCAACTACATGTACCACATTAGATTAATTGTAATGAACACTTAATAAATTTAGCCACCACTGTTAGACATAAGCGCTCCAGTAAGAGTATTTGATTTTCGCGATTTGGAAAGTGATTTAACGACGAAAGATGAGGATGACCTACAGTGATGTGTACAAAGCGCAGTAGTTTTGCTCGAACTGATGCCTCCATTTTTCATTCAAGGGTTACTACGCCTACTATTAACGATTATATGTAATCGAAAATGTCATTGTTGCCACTCAACTAACACGAAAATATTAATTATTCATTAATATATATTATTTTAATCTATTCTTTCATGGATATCTTCAATTGAAATTAAATGTATTGTGTATTGTATCCTCAGAATGTGAAAATTTTGAGGATAACTCAGATGTTTATAGAAAATATATTGATGATTAATTTTTTATGGCCTTTAAATTAATAGCCTTTGTGTTAAGAATACATTATAAATTATTAACTATTTAAAAAAAAACTACATCGATATCTCTATTCATTCCAATTCTATATTCCATATCAAATAATCGAATTAAACTGTTTTCATGTTATTTCAAATAATTTATAATTAACTTCATTAGATGTGTAATAGAAAGTTTATATGACATCTGCTACTTATTTTATATCTTGAGAGTATGAATTGTGAAACATAAGTGATACGTAGTAAAATCATTTTTATTTAATTAGATGGGGCGATGCCCCATCTTAGTTGTCAAAAACTGCTACCTGTAACATTTTGAGAATACCACTTTTTGAAACTATTTTTGAATATTACTTAAATAAATAAACAGTGGATAATTTTATACCGAATATTTATAAATATACATTTAAGATATCCCTTATTGATGATACTCCTTAAAATTCTATTTACAAAAATAACATATTATGACTCTATAGTTATTTCTATATTTACTTAATGAACCCAGGAATGATTTCCACATTATTCTATAAAAATAAACAGGGAATTAGTCTTTCATAATATACCATGAAATTTTTGCCGTATTGAAAATTCAAATTCGCTCTCTGGACATTTTTCCAGATATATACAAGGAAATATATCGTCATATCAATTTTGAACCACTTAATGATATATACCTAACATAGGTTCAAGATATTTCCAAAATTTGTTCAAAATATAGCTTTTAAAATTCTTACTTCATACTATTTCATTTTCTATTTCTTATTACTCGGGAATATTATTATTTTGGATTATGTAATGTAACAGATTGATATATTATCTGAACAAATGGCTACAATAATTATAAATATTGGCATTGTAACTAATTAATTGTGGATTTTACTACTAGTCGACTTAAATGAAAATTCTATCTTTGTTTACTTATTGGAAATTTAATCTCCATATTGTTGTTTCATCTTTAATCCCTCCTTTATTATTCAGTCTAAACTGTGCTATTGGGATGTTTAATCTATTGTAATTAGTTTAATTTATTTACCTTCCATTCGAAATAGAAAACCAAAGCGTGCATTTTTGTTATATGTTGCTCATTTTTTTACTATCGTAGAGAAAAAAATGCATCAGAAGTTCACTGCTATACACTGTGTACGATGTCGACCCCTTAAAGGAAAGACAATAGCAAAATTGATTTGCTAAATTTCGTGCTGGTGAGTTTTTACCGAAATGCGAACAAAACTCTGGCCGTTGAAGACAACCAAAAAAAAAAAAAGAACAGAACAATATTGAAGACAAAGCAAAAAATCAATGAAGATCGTCGTAGCTTTATCTGTGAGAAGCAGAGAAGCTGGAAGCTGGAAGTATCGCATATATGCATGGAAAAGTGTTTAAAACAAGTTGGGTATGTAAAAAATTTTTATTTATGGATTCGTCATCAACTTTCAAGGAAATTCATTTGACCCAACGTGTTGAGTGTCTGTGATTTGTTAATCAAAGATATGAAATTAATCCACTTTTAAAATAATTGATTACGAGCGATGAAGAATGGGTTGTTTAAGATAATTTCATGCGATAAAGATCATGGAGCAAAGAAATGGAACCGACCCAAACAACGTCCAATACTGATATTCATCAAAAACAGTTTATGCTATCGATGTGGCAGGACTACAAGGGCATTGTTTATTTCGAAATCCTACCGCGCAATCATAAATGATGCTCAATTCAGATTAAGGTGGTGGTTGATGGTGATCAATTCAGATTGGTACATTTACCAATTAATCATATTGAACTATGTGATTCAAGAAAAACGTCCAAAATTTGCAAGCCGAAGGAATATAGTGTTCCTTCAGGGCACACACATCCTTGGCCATTCGGCCACAATTATTGGAACTTGTTTGGGATGTATTGCAACATCTACCGTACAGTACTGACCTTGCTCTTCTGATTACCATTTGATTCGTTCTTTGCAAAACTATGTGATTGATAAATAGTTTAATGATGATGTCAAATCAAACTTGGTTCAGTTTTTCGCAACTAAATTTCAAATGTTTTGCGAACATGGAATCATGATTGTGCTTGAAATATGGCAAAAAGTAATTGATGAAAATGAACCATACATTACAGAATAAATAAGCATACTTACTAAATAAATTATTATTTTTATTTTGCTAAAAATTCCGCAATTACTTAGTTGTTAACCTAATAACAAAATATAAAACTTGTATATATGTTCTGATTGTAAATGATGAATTTGAAGAGTCCAAGAGTCTTGTGAAAATGAAAAGTCGTGAAATGCCAATTATATAATGCCAACAATTATTCTACCAATTGCACGATGTTAATTACTATGAATTGCTGGTATCGCTGCATCTGCCTTAATATTATTTATGTAATCGTGCGTTTCTGATATTATCTTATATTAGACTCGGTGTGATTTAAATACAAAGAAAAAATCTACACTCATTTCAAATACTCACGATAATATTGTTGTTGATATTTATGTCGCTCAAGGTCTCACCAAAGTTTACAGAATAAATTATTTATTCTGTAAACTTTGGTCTCACTAATCATGATCCTGTCCAGCAATTTATTTAGTAAGTGAGGTAACATGTAAGTAACGGTTGGGTCAAAGTTACCAGGCAAGTAATAACGAAAATGTTCAGGCAACGATTTTTGTTTTCCAAATCTAATTTTTTTGATATATGCATATTTTTTGGCATCATCGCCATTTATGACTTTTTTTAATGCCAACATCTGTATCTGATTATGATATTTAAGAAAGTACACTTTTTATGCATGATGAGTCATATTTTGTGATACATATGTTACAATAATTGTTTTGAGGAACAACAAATATATTTGCAAATTAATTAGAACAGTGTCATAAGAAATAAGAATTAATACAAACAAAACCCTTTAAATTAAGTAATCAAATTGTCTGCAATTCACATCGGCGGAAATATGCAAGTCTGCAAGTGAAACTAGTTTAAAACGTTATTTAGGATTTGAGCGTTAATCGGTCTTAATTCGTTTCGAATTCTGTCTTTTACTACATCAATAGTATTTGGTTTATTAAGATATACCTTGAATTTAAGGTAACCCAACAACAAATAGCCCAGCATTAAATCCGGAGATCTAACTGGCCACTCAATAGCTTTCTACCGATACACTTACTGGAAACGATGGTGCTAATATTATGACACGCTATCATGTTGATATCACAGTAACTGTTCTGGTATTTGAATGTTTTGGATATTATTTGGATACAGTGCCACAAGTGATACAACAGTGTACTGTTATAGCAACTCGAAATACATTTCAGCAGATAACGCACCGTTCAACAATTTCTGCAATTCTGTATATTCACTTAACTATTTAAACAAAGACTTACGGAGCAAACGACCAACGATAAGAAGTGAAGACTAAGATGGCTGGGATATGTGTGGAGAGCGAACAGAGAAGAAGTGACAAACGTAATAATGGAATGGGAACCAACAAGTAAGAGACGTAGAAGTAGATCAAGATCAACTTGAATACAAGAAGTGAAAGATGACCTGAACAAGATCAAAAAGACTGAACAAGAACAAGTAAGAGACTCAAAGGATGAAGCTGTCTAGAAAGTTTTTATGGGCGACGCTACTCCTCTTTGGGCGTTAAGCTAGTCATACATACATCCATATATTTAATAAAAAGTGGCCTCGTTATCAAAAACAACCTGGTCTGGTAATTCGATCATCAAACCGTTATTAATCTAGAGAACTCTATTCTGCAGTCGATATCATGTTCCGAAATTTCGTGAGCTAATTAAATTTGGTATTACTTATTCTTTTTCGCGCATTCCAGGCAATTTGTCATATAATTGACGTATTGTAAGCTCCAATGCGATTTCGCAAGTTTTTTGGTAACAATTTTCATTCAATATGTATCTTCCAGAATGGCAGGACGACTTTCAATATAATTGTCTTCCATAGTACCAACATTTATAAATTTTGCTTCTATTTTACATATAATTGAACATGTATTGTGTAGTTCAGGATACTTACTATTAAATATCTTACAAACCCTTTTGTATATTTTAGAAATAATAGAATAATACTCAAAAACGTCACGTCAAATAATGTAAAAACAATAACAAAGTTTAAAAATATCAAAAAGTTTAATTCTCGAAAATATACGTACAACCAGTGTCGAAACAAAATACTGGAAATACTGCAATTAAAACAAATATATGGAAACAGTTGTATAACCTACCGCAAAATATAACATATGTATCACACGTAAATAAAATATTTCTTTTAAATAGCATCATTCATTAGATAAAGGTGTTATTGAAAACAACTGTCGATTTTATCATTACGTCAACCGCGATAACGTTTTCAGTATACTAAAAAATACCCATCTGACAAAAATAGACCTGTTCGAACATATTGCTTCTACTACACTGTAATGATTTTATCAAATTTATTCCAAAATTTACATGCTCTCTATACAGTGAGCCTGAAAAGTAATGTGTACATTCAATAAAACTGGTATTCATGTTTTCATTGAACGCCGCTAAGACATGTTTAGAGGCTTTATTTTTGTTTGCCTCATTTGAATAAAGGACTGATTATATAATAATTATTACAAGCAAGTGAATTTTTGGAATCTATAGTAAATGAAAAACGTTATAACAATATCATTGAAATAAAGCAAAATCCTTCATTCAAATTTGATAATGGGCAGTATTAATACACGAACTATCAATTTTCTTAATTTTATTAAGACATCCTTTTTGTTTTTGTTTCAAATTTTAATAATTATTACACTTGCATTTGCTTTGTCAAAATATTCGAAAAAACATCTTAAATAACGTATACTTTATTTTACTTTACTGTATGTAAAAAAGTAGTTATTTCAAATGGACCTTAACCAAAAATGGGGCTTCCCATTAAACAAAATATCGATAACGTCATCATTTTTAAAACTACGGCTCAAAGAAATTAAGGAGTACAAAAAACTAAAGGGTAAATACATCTTTTGGCATCCCCAATCATTAAAAAACAGTACCAATTTCTTGTAATTTATAGATTACTTTTCAGATTCATTGTATATATAATTATCAGTAATTAATATCATAGTTTTAACATCGTATATCATAACTGATGAGAGTCATAAATTATAAACATTGATGTTCATATGTTCAGGTGTCAATTCGTATCATTTATCAACGGTTGTTAAATTTATAGAATTGTTCTGCAGTAACTATCGCAGTTAACAATCATAGATTTTTAGAAAAAAGTAGGTATTATGATGTGAGCCCATTACAGCCCATCTATCTCGTTAACTGTCATTCAAGTCCTGGTTCTAATAGTTATTTAATTTTGCTTATTGTTTTATTGTGTAGATTTTTAGTGTATTTTTCAACTAGTTTCCATGAAATTTATACTGAAATTGCATTAATATTTGACAATTTTCCATACTTAACTACTTGCCTATGTCAATAATTTGTCCAGAAAATTAGTTACTTGCACCATATGTTAGCGAACGGTGTAAAGTTTCATTTCGTTTACGCATCACATTCAAAAATACCCCAAGTAAGGAGTTATAACATATTTTCATTTCTTCGAACAGGCTAATAAGGTGTTATGTCCGCGCGGAACCAGCTAAAAAAGCGTTAGGTTAAGTGTTTTCGTGTGTTCGGCCTGCAGCGTTAACCTGCCGATACGAATGTAGTACACAAACATTGCCATTTTATATTAGTTCATTCCCAATGTTAGGTTATACAAAGTTAAATCTAAAAACAAAGTTTAATGGAGTTAACTGAAGGTATAGATGACTGTATGCCCCTTCCAAAAAGTTATAGTAAGAAAAAAAAAGAAGTATTAGTTCCTTCAAATTAAACAAAAAATCACTGATTTTGGGAAATTTTTCCTACAGCTAAGCGACCTATACAGAAAGTTGTGTTAGGATTGTGTTAACATATTTTTCACCTAGCGCACGATAAAAAAAGGGTTGTTTTTTAGATATCGATATTTGGGAAAACATGACCTGATTTTATGTCGTATATTTTGCGATTATCCACAATTTTTGTTCTTTCCATTGTTTCGAAATTCTGCTTAGTTGCGCCGCTAGAGTGCGCTGAATTATTTTTGAGCTGTATTTCGATTTTAAGCCAAAACTATGCATTGTAGAGAAAAATATCAACAGATCAAAATTGTGGATATAAAAATCTACGACATATTTGATCTTTTGTTTTTTTTTAATGTCGTACGGTTTTGCCACTAGAGGGCGAAAACTGTTTCCATTTTTTTTTGTAATACTCTTGTGCAAATGAAAAAAACACGCTAGAGCATTATTTTTGAATTATAGACAAAATTATGCATTTTTTAGAAAAGTTCATTCACAAAAAGTTGGAGAGCAAAAAATTTCCTACAAATTGTCTTCCACTTTTTTTTACAAAAAATGCATAGTTTTGCCTATAAATAAAAAATAATGCGCTAGAGTGTTTTTTTCATTCGCAGAAGAGTATTACCAAAAAAAATAAAACGGTTTTCGCCCTCTAGTGGCAAAACCGTGAAACCTTAAAAAAACAAAAGAACAAAATGTGTCGTAAATTTTTATATCTACAACTTTGATCTCTTGATATGTTTCTCTACAATGCATAGGTTTGGCTTACAATCGAAAAATAGCTCAAAAATACTTCAGCGCGCTCTAGCGGCGCAACTAAGTAGAATTTCGAAAATATAAAAAGAACAAAAATTGTGGAGAATCGCAAAATCTACATCAAATCAGACCATGTTTTCCCAAAAATGCATAGTTCTTCATAAAATCGCAAAAAACCGAAAACGGCCAAAAACGCGTGTGTGTATATATATATATATATATATATATATATATATATATATATATATATATATATATATATATATGTCTATATCTAAAAAACAACCCTTTTTTTATCATGCGCTAGGTGAAAAATATGTTGACAACCCAAACACAACTTTCTGTATCGGTCGCTTAGCTGTAGGAAAAATTGCCCTCAATTTTCCTAATTTGAAAGGACTATATGGCAAACTGAGTGATGTGAATAAACTGATAAATTAGAGAAGTCACTGTATAGGTGAAGATTGTAGGTGTAAAATGTCGAAACAATTAATCGTTTCGAGCATATACCAGATCTTTCTCGGAGAAAAATTATTCAAAATTTTAATTTGCTTAGTTCAGTTGACGAACAGAATATATATTTATGTGGTTTAATTATGATATATATTTTCCTATCAAACAACGTAGACCCAGACAGCCGGAACAACGTGCCCTCCTCCGCGATGCTTCTTTTCGGTATCGTGTAAGAATTTTAAGCATGGAAGGTAAAACCGAGGAAGTACAAGTATGCAAAAAATCATTTATAGCTTTACATGGAATAGGCCTAAAAAAGTTAGAAATATTGCAGAGATCCATCAAAATAACTGAAGAAGCACCGAAAGATCGTAGAGGTAAGCACAACAATCGCCCACACAAGCTCTCCGATGCAACACGAATCGCGATCATAAATCATATTGTCATTTAAGGGCTGCAAAAGTCATTATAACTTGCATGATTCAGTCAAATTATATTTTCCAGAGGAACTATATATTAAAAAAACGTTTAATATGTATTTCGAAAAGGGAACTTTTCGAAATACATACACTTCACGCATCATATGAAACTTATAGGACTATATTTTCAACCGAATTTAATATATCTCTTGGCTACCCCATATCTGACACTTGTAGCCAATGTGATGAACACATAGCTAAAATTAAAAGTCTAGAAGCTGAAAAACTAAATATGTCACATACAGACGTTCTTGAGTATCGCAAACTAGATAGAGACATACAACGATTAAACACTAAAAATAAATTGCATAAAATCAAGGCCCAACAATTTTATAAAAGAAAAAGAGATGCTAAAAACCTTAGCCAAAAATGTGTTTCCACCGAGGCAAGTTGCTTCGACTTTGCAAAAATCTGCCGATTCCCAATATTACAATAAATGACGTATATTATAAAAGGCAGTTATCTATATATTCATTTAATATTCATATTCTCTCTACATCACAAAGCATTTTTTATATGTATCCGGAAATAATAGGCAAAAGAGGCAGTAATGATGTTCTAGTAATGATGTTCCCTATTACATCACTTTTTATATAATTACCTTAACCCAGAAGTTCGCCAACTCGAGATATTTTGCGACTCTTGTGGAAGCCAGAATAAGAATTATACAATGTTCCGTTTTCTGCACTTTGTAGTGCATATAGAGAAAAGACTAGATTTTGTCAAGGTTAGCTTTCCAATTAGGGGACATTCGTACTTCGAGTGCGATGAAAATTTTGGACTAATAAATTAACAAACCAAAGTTGAACTTCCTGAGGAATTGTGTGAAGTGTTTAGAACATCAAGAAATAAATCGTATTTTAATGTCGAACAAGTTAGCCAAACATATGTTAGAAGTTGCACAACTTTTTTTAGTAAACGTTACAAGTGCATATATCACTTTCCGTCCAGACCAATAAGAGAACTGAAGATAGTCAAAAAATACCCAGGCCTAATAGTTCATCGAGACGGCTATAATGGTATGTGGGAAATCACTGCCGTTACAGACCCCAAACTTAGAATGAAAAACAAATTAGAGGACGGTGAATTTGAACTTCCTGATCACTCATATATCGGTAATATTAACATATAATTTACATGAAGCATTCTTATATTACCAATATTCTTTTCAGACCTTCTACCCATAAGTAATTTGAAATGGAAGAGTCTGCAAGAACTGAAGAGTTTTTGTGACTCAGATGCTCAAAATTACCCATCTACCACATTTATAGAAAAATAAGGTAGAGGATGGCAAATTTGAACTTTTAAGTGTTAACTTTTTCTTAATATTGTTGAAAATGATTTTTACACACAACTGTTTCTAAGTTAATGCTCTAATAGATTCATAATAAAATTTTTAATATTTTTATTTCTTTAATGAAAAAATACCAGAGCCTCTAAACCTTAAAACCCGTTTTTCTCAAAACTACTAACTTTGACATATCGCCTTCTTTGCCTGTACCTACCCTTCATATATGTCATGCATAAACTTATATTTCACCAAAAGAACAAAGGAAATAAAATTGAAATAAAATATATTTTACTTACAGTAAATATATATAAACTATATTTTATTTCCTATAATATATTTTACTACAAATATTTTGTACTTCACAAAGTTTTATTGACTATTTTTATGATACGTTTATTTTTTGATACGTATAGTATCAAAAAAATAAACGTATCATAAAAATAGTCAATAAAACTTTGAGTAGTACAAATTATAGAAGAATATTATATAACTTTATTATATCATTTGTAAAACTAAATCAAGTAGTATTATAAATATGTAATTGTAGTAGCTGATTTAGTTTGTTAACTTGATGATTACATGTAGTAGATTCAAACATGTTAGGTAATCATATGTGAAACATGACAAACACTCTTATTGTACCTGGTCGACTTATAATATTCCTCTGTTAATCTTCGGGAAAATAGGCGTAAGTTTTTTATTTCTTAATAATATTTAAACCATAAAAAAGTGGCAATCCCTTAATTATTTTAATCACATTGTACCATATCGTTTTATGTTTTTTTATAATAAGTGGCTTATGAAATTAGTTTATTTCTAGATAAGGAATAATTAATTACACTAAATTAAGATCGATAGATGCAAGTTAGTTTATTGCTTATCAGATAATCTCATGTACGTAAGAGAAATTCGCATAAGTCAAAACATTATGGAAAAACCGTTCCCTAATACACAAAAATAGACATGATAAATATATATATATATATATATATATATATATATATATATATATATATATATATATATATATATATATATATATATATATATATATATATGTACGAGTATGTGTCAACTATTAGCTTAATTGATACCTTGACAAATAAGCTAACACTCTTAATGTTGTAGGAATATTTATGGAAAAAATGTATTTACTTTATGATAAACCAATGGTAGACTGTATTTTTGTTTATTCATTCATTTAATTAATTTCCATATATTCGCACATTGTCAAAATTAATATGGTTTGGGAATATTTTTTAGTGTTTCTGTAATTTTCTGTAATTTTACTGAAATTAAAAAGTAACAAGATATTATAAGATGAAATAAAATGAAGATTGTATTAAAATAAATATACGTTTGCAAAATGGATTCGAAGTACGAGTATTAAGTATTGAGCGTAAAAATTTTTACATAAAATTACGTGACATCTCATATGAAAGGTACGTTAGTCTCTGAACAAGTACGTACACTTTACTATTCATTTAATTTTCTAGTGGCGTACGTGTATTAGACTAATCTCTTAAGTAAAATAATTAACATTTTTTATTATAAAATTCATTATTTTGAATAAATGTATTTCTAATTAATGTAAATGAAAACATAATTACGTTTCCATTGTAGTACATAAAAAAACAAAGTTATGAATCGTATCTATACAAAAATGTGTCGTTAAAAGAAATATTTATGTAAATTAACGGTAATTAAAAGCAAGTGACAGGTGAGTTATTTTTACAAAAGGACTATGAAAGTTATTACTATAATAAAAAAATTCAGAAACAAGAACTTATGTTAGAAAATTATTTTATTAAAATTGTCAAAATATCCTTCCTAAATTTGCCGCATTATGTTTATTTATGAAATCTTTCATTTTTTAGAAAATTTATAAAAGAAAATGTTTTTTTGTTTTAAATTAAATTTAATTATATACACATAATTAATATACTTATACCGCTATAAATTCAATTAAATCGTACAATATCTAAAACTGTCCATAATATGACGTATTAATACCACGTATCATTTCCAATGTTTTAAGGTAGTAGCACCCCTGGTTAACACTTTAACCTGAACTCATTTCATTTATATATTTATTTTATATATATTTATTTTAAATGATAAAAAAGAAATGCTTATAAAATAAACGAACTCTAATAGAAATGATGAAGAAAACTAGTAAAATTTGGATATTCTAAGTTTTACCAAGTGGTATAAATGGCAATTATATTCGTATAACTAATATTATATTGAATATACGTAAAACTATATATTAAAATGATATTTACTGCATATTATTAATACATAATACATAAAATACCTTAACATATAAAATAATATAAGAAAGATAGTTTAAATACATATATATTTAAAATGGTATACACTATCTAATACTTCAATAAAAAATAATTAATAAGTTTAGTTCTAGTATTAAATGATTAATTTTGAAATACTATACCATAGTTATCATAATTAAAATGTATTAAATAATTTATTTAAAATTGAAACGCAATTAAGTGATTTTCACTTTTAGTAAAGTGGAGCTACGTCCTTATCTATTAAGTAATGAAAGTAATTTCACAGTTTAACAAGTATTTAATAATATCTTTAAAACATTAAGAATGCCTATTGACTGTTACGTATTTATGTGTTTTACGGAAATTCATTATAGAAACGAATTGAATTTAATTCGTATAAATGATCTAAACAGAGTTTATTAAATGATGACTCATATAAAACAACTTACTTTTATGTGATGTAATTTCCTTTTACGCTTTTTCATGTGCCTTAACTTCAATTATCGTTAATTTACGACCCTCATTATTTATCTATGGTATTCCTAGACGTCATAGTTTCTATTCTCCTGTTTTTCAGTAGAACAACAAACAGATTATTATTTCATGAACATATAAATAATAATAATGTTTTATACTTACCAATAATTGCTATGATACTAGTTACCTGGCTCGATTACTTGACTTTAACTACGAGTATATAGTTAAGCCTAATCGAGGATACCTCCAAATTTCCATAAGAGCAATTCTGTATCGTCTAAGAAACATAAGTTGTTTTTAAAGGTTTTAAAATACAAAGATACGCACAAAAATAAATTAATGATTATGAAATGACAAAGAAGAACACATTTTTAACATAAATATATCTCCAATTTTGCTACCAAATTTTGTTAATTTAAATTATTTAATAGGTCTAAGATCGGCAAATTTTCTTCACTCTTCATTCTTAAATTCTGAATCATGAAAAATATAAAACATTCTACATAATATCGTTGACTTTAACGGATATCTTAATGAATATTATATCGTTATGAAGAAAACTATACTTAATCTAGTTTCACTGATGTAGACTAATATTCCTGTTACTATAGATATGAATTACTACGGATTGCCGGGATATTCAGTATTTGATTAGACTCTTTAACATTTCAAGACAAAAATATGTGAATAAAAGTTGGGGAAAAAAAGAGGAAGCAAAGAGAACTGTGTTCCTAAATGTTCTCAATCTATATGAAAATGGCTTAACAGATCCTCTGAAGCTGTCCTTAGTTAACCATGTGAATTATAGTCATAATCTTTAGTTCTATAATATATAGAATTTTGGCAACAATATAAATATATAGAATTATTTGTAATGCACATTGGAATTTTGATTATTAATACAAAGAATAATTTTTCACAATGACTGTTAATGATTTTTCTGCAGTATTATTTAATTATTTCCATTAGTTTAATTTATATATCTTCAAATTTTCAGCTCTTATTCTTCTTAAATATCATGTTTTAATTTTTTTTCTTAACCTCAAACGAAGAAACCTGTCACAATGTCTAGGCTTTACTACACCTCCCTTTTTAATACCTGTAATACAGCTACATAAATGTAGTATGTAATAATATAGTACCATGTAATCCCTTTGTAATACAGCTACATTATAAACTCCAACTAGTTTTTATATTTGCCTTTAGCCAGTTTTAATCAATCCAACAAGATAAGATAATATCACACCTTATTGTTTAAATTTTGACCATGAAATTGCATCTGGAAATAATATTTTTTACGATATAAGGGTTTGAAAGCACATGGAGGTTTCTGCTTCCCCTAATTATGTAACTTTAACGGTTAATGTGACCCCTAAAATGAGTCTCACCACAGATCATTTTGTAAGGATCTGTTTATCTACTCTCAAACTCTCAAGTTTACTGTTATTACAGAATTGAGAATCCTTTTCGTCACAGCATCACCAAATACTCGTAGAGGTTTATATACCGTGATCTTATGTCGATAAAGGTCACAAATGTACTGTGCAATAATATCTTGTACTTTTTCCCACTAACTTAACTGAAACACTAGCCTTAGCGAGCTGAGTTACTCTTGAAAAATTTTTCAACCAACCTAGTGTTTTCGTCTGTGGTTACACTTGCAGATCGATTGGAACTACCAACTCTCTGAACGTGAAATAAAACAGTAGTCTTAAACTTATGAAATATGGTATACTAAACCAAAGGAAAGTGACAATATAGGATGATAATGGAGCATGTTAGGTAGAAAATAAAAGAAAAATTATTTCTAATCTGGCAATTTTTCAAGTAAGAATACTCTTCTGTATATCGTTTTATGAATAGCTTTAACAAAACTACCAATATTTTTCATAACGTGAAGTATGATATTACTTGAGTAGTTCAAGTCGATATGCCATACTAAACTTAATATTTGTAACTGCAAATCTTGCAGTATTACAAAACTATTGCGCTATAACTAACTCATTACTCATGCAGTTTAATTAAAAGCAAATTCAACTCATTCTTTAAATTTAAATAAGCTTAATTAAATAAATTCAATTTATAATGAACTATTACGGGGTAATTATTCAATATAAGCAATTATTGGGATGAGTAAAAGTTCTGCATGATTTGACAAAATTCATTAATCCATGAAAGTAACAGAACATAAAAAAAATTTGAACATAATTAATTATTAAAAATAATATGATATTAAATTAAGTCGTTATAAGAAAACGTATAGATAAATAATAACGCGATCATACTTTTGAAAATAAAGAACAACCGACAAAACAAGGAGTAGGTACATGCTAATATTAAATTATTTGGTTACTTCTAATTGTTGTTATCCTTAATTGTTATTACTGTAATATGAATTATACAAAATGTCAATTTACTTTTATGGAGTAAATCTGTATTTTATTCTTATCAAGAAAACGTATTATCACGTAAATATCAATAATAACGTTCATAGCGTAATTATCTTAATAGCAGTCTTAATCTATACTATATACTTATAAGCTAGACGTTTAGAAGCCATAGAAGTTAAATATACGGAATGTCCATTTGAGATATCATTGACAGCCTTCATCATTATTCACATAACGATCGTAGATCATTAACGATTCGTAGTCAAAATACTCGTATTATGAACCTAACTTGATAAGATACTGTTTAAAAAATATAAATGACTACAGTTTATCACAAAGTCATAAGTATTTCCCTTCAAAAGTCTACAGAACAAATTACTTTGAAAATAATAACATTTTTGTTATTATTTTGTTATGTCCTTTGGTATGGGATTCTCATATTATAGATGCACCCTTTTATATTGACCAAAATTGTCCCTTATTAGAGATGACTTTCTTGAAAATCCATATAATCCCTGAATTGTCTTTTTTATTAGTTCAGAATGTCTTGGCTGGATTGTCACTCGTCAAAAAATAGTTGCTGTAGAACTCTCATGATTTTAATGTATATCATTTTAAAATTAAATATTAAAGGTATTTAATATAAACATATTAAATACTTCATTACAATCAGCATATGTTGGGGCTTAAGTTGGATTTAACGATCAATCGAATAAAATAGATTAAAAATAATATACTGTATCTTATTGAAACTTAATTATAATAATTTAAGTTCAAAAGATATTGATCAGGAATCATCTATTCAACTCTCAGAATATGTTTACGGATCACCCAGTATAATGCAATGTAGTGATATTTGGTAGCTTATACTTTTTCAGATTCTTTATTCTTTATATTTTATGCATTACTTGTTTTTAACTTATCAGAATGACCTCTTGCCAAAATAGAACACAATTTCAAATAAAGTGTTTGATTAATGTTTTTTCATAATATTCATAACACAGCTAAATAAACTCTGCCTTCTGTGGCATACTTCCTACCACCTCCTATTTACCATTACATCATCGTCATATATGTAGTTTTTTATATCATAATAATTTGTCTAGACAAAATTAGTTATTAATACTTTTTACACAGAGTATGTGAATCATATTAAAAATCTATGAACAGATAATTATCTAATAATCTTAGACAAACTGATACGTTATCAAATTTTAAATATAGTCACGCACGTGACAATTTAAACTAAATTTTGTGGATGAATATAATCTCACACATGCCAAGTACGACACACATAAAATGGTATTTACAGAAAATTTAACGATTTATTGCTGTCTTGTTTTTCCACGTAATTAAAACGAATAATGCAAATAAGTCCCGAAATACAGATTACAACTGATACAAGGTGAACATATTTAAGTACAGAACTCATATAGGTATAAATAGTTGGAGTTGTAAAATAACCCTCTGAAATAGAAAAACATACATATATAATAATAGAAAATTGCTTTACATTGGATATTTATTAATATATGCTACTAGGATAAATAAACGTAGATACCTATCCAAACGACATATCAGAATGTCGGTTAAAATAACATAATTTATATACGTACAAGCATTACATGATTTATATAGGACGTCTCAGTTCGAACTATAGGATTTGAGTTGCGCGCCAAGTATGGCCCAATTACTCCACCACCCAAAATGCACACCAAACCGTGGATCTCTGTGGACGCATTTCTTTTTCATGAACAGCATGTGAATTCAAAAATTTTGTTTGCTGACATAGACGTATCCAAGATGAAAATGTGCATCATAGCTGAACAAAATTTTGTTACAAAAATTACCTTCTTTTTTTCTATAACACCCAATTAACAAATGTACGACGTTGTAAATGATCTATAACTTTTAGTTGTTCTGTCAACTATAATTAATTAACTGTTAATTATATGTGCTTACAGATGCAAATTATTCTTAAAAATCCGACGTCTGGTGGCTCTTGACAAGTTCAATTATCGTGCACGTCGAATTGATGTGTTTAGATACTCTCGTACACTTTCTCTCACTGCAGCAGTATTTTCATTTGACCGACCACGACAATGTGTTCCGACCGACCGACACACAAAATTCGTGTTGGATTAAGTTACGAACTGTTAACTCTGTAGGCGCTTCATTTTGTACTAAATTTATACGAATTTTTCTTAATGCGACTATAAATAATCGCTCAATTTCATAAAACAGTTGTACACAAATTGTTCATTGTTGAACTGGTCATCGCGGCATGTTAATGTCGTGTGGTTTGTAGATGACAGTTGTTAAATATTGACGCAGTGTCTTTGACAAAACATAAATGGCGTCACCATTTATGGTCCATCATAATAATATAATAATAAACGGTCACCAAAATAAACACCATAATAAACGGTCATCAAAAATTTTTTTAGTGCATTTTCTGAAATTTAATTTTCTGGTCATTATATATCTTTCACAAAAATGTATTAATATTACAGCTATAAAAAACATGTTTTTTTAAACAACAATCGATTCAATTTCTACAGACCGAATTACCAAGAAAACGAGTTAAAGATAATAACGTAGGTACAGATTCATTGATGATATATTATGTTCTACATTTTGTACAAAGTCTTTGTATACAGGGTGTATCTAAATTAGAGTGAATAAACAATAAAAAAGTTTTAAAAAATTTATTATAATGACTTAATGCAATTTAACTCGTTCTTATTCCATCTTTTGGCCATTTAAAATAACGAAGATATTACTCATAGAGGAAATTGTGGAACACAATATATAGGGTAAAGAAGACCATTATGTGAACTAAATCATATTCAAATGAAATGAACCGGTGTAAGAGTCCCAGAAGATAATTAGCTGTCCAAATGCAAACATTTAATAAGCATTTAAACGGTTTCTAGTATATTTACTGTACCATTAATTTCTCTTCTCTTTTATGTGTCTTAGTAACCTTTACATTTATCTATACACCTTGTAATATGAAATATTATTATCACACTCTTGAAAATTTATCGACATTAAACATAACCGTCAATTTCTACTATTGTAGCATATAACAATAAAGGAAATTTATGTGAAACAAATATTAAGTAAGATATATAGTACAGGTGTAAAGTGCAGTAAAAACATTGTAGCATATTTTAAAGTCAATTTATAACTTCTTCCACATATTTAGAAAATAAGTGGACACAGACAAGGAAGAAGCTAACAATGATCGTAAATGTTCTTGAACATTTCTCGATGAATATTTTTTTGGGTTGTGGTATTTTATACTGTTTTTCTTCTTTTTGATAAGAATTTAAGGTTAATGTTTTTTTCTAATTATTGTGCATGATTATACTACCTACCAAAACCGTACTAAATTGTGTCGATATTTAAATATAAATACATTTACTAGAATACGGTGGATATTCAGTTAGTTCCCGGAGCAGAAATAATAAAAGTCAAGAACTTACTCTTGCAAGTAGAAAGTGCATGGGTGGTCTAATTTATACTCTCATAGAGACGTCTTTAACAGTATCATTCATACTGTAATCTAGTATGTCCGACTGAGTTCAGTATTGAACATGTCACTGTATGCTTGAGTTTGCGTCCCAACATGTATAGAGACCTTTCCTCCCCTCCGCAGCCTGGCGGTTTGGCTTTATGGAAGTTTTTTTATTATAATACTTTAATCGGCAATCATACTGTTTACATGTCATTCCATAATGTAATATGCTGACTAATGCTGGGTACTAGCATTTATAATAATATGTTAAGGTTAACATCCAATGATGTTTCTTTTGTACTTTATTTTAAGTCTATCGGCAATAGTCTTTTAAGTCTCCTATTGTTCAGGGGTAACAGCAACTGCTCCAATAATGGATTGGAGTGTTCTTCTTGGATTTGATGATGGTTGGCTATTCTTTCACGGAGGACTTCTTGTACGGTTAGGATACGTAGATCAGTGTGGAGTGCAGTATTTGATACATACCAGGGAACATTTATCTGTCTTAGTATTCTCTTTGCGCATTCCCACAGCTCTATGCCATAGGTCCAAATAGATTTTATGACAGTCTTGTAGATAAGAAGTTTATTTTCTGTTGATAGTTTTGACTTTCTTCCTATTAGCCAGTACAGTTCTTTTGTTTTCATATCAATTTGTCTTTCCTTCTTTTATTTTGCCTCCAGTTCAGTTTGTTAGTCAAGTGTAATTCGATCTTGGGTTTCATTGTTTTGTGGTATTTGTATGTTGTGATTGTAACTGGTGGACAGGATTCTCGTCAAAGGGTAAACGTTACATGAGGTGATTTATTCTCGTTGACCTTAATTCGCCATTTTTGTAGCCATTGTTGGAGATGGTTAAAATATTGTTGTATATGATTAGGGGCTATTGCAGAATATTGATGACTTGACATGATATCAGTATCATCACAAAACATTCCTATTGTTGTATTCTCCGATGTTGGTAAATTAGAGGTATACGGAACATACGGTAGGCCCACTACCGTTACACTTCCTTGTGGAACTCCTGAATTCATTGTATGGGTTATAGATATTTCATTGTATATTTTAATATGGGACTGTCGTGCTTCTAGATATGATCTTAGGATATTGTAATAATATGGAGGTAATTATTTTAAATAATGTTATAACAATTATTTTACTTTAAATAATAATCCTGGATGCTAAACTTTGTCAAAAGCTTGGATTATATACAGAAAGACAGCTGAGCAGTACTGTTTATTTTTGAATGCTTTACTTATTACTTGCGTTATTTGGTGACACTGTTGCACTGTTGAGCGAGCCTGTCGAAACCCGAACTGATGATTTGGAATGCACCCCTCTGGTGTTAAATCCTCATTAATTCTCTGAAATATTAACTTTTCAATCAACTTTGAACTAATTGGTAGCAGGCTTGTAGGGCGATAAGAAGTGACATCTGTTGGTTCTTTACCAGATTTTGGCCAGTATCCTAATTTGAAGATGGCATTGGTTATTTTATATGTTATCAGCACTATTATATGGGAATTAAATCGATTTATGTGTCAAGTTTTTATTGTCAATTTTCTGATGTAACTCATCAATGGGTACCTGTAAATATATGATATCCTATTTAAATGAAACATAAGAAATATAAATTTCGGTATACATAAAGACTGTAGCTAGCAAAATGGTACTATAGATAATGTTTTAGATAATCTGCAATAAATATCTAACTGAGGCTACACTATCATCATACCCACAATATTCGATAATATCTGCGCCATACCTAAAATAGAATTAGTATAAAGACACTACTATAATCTAAAAGACACTACTAGAATTAGTCATTTAGTAGGATAAAAAGTTGATTTGGTGTACTCAAGAAAACATCTGTACAAAATATACTGAAAAGAAATACTTTAAAAATGAAAATATTTCCATAAATATGAATCTGATTGTCTGTACGATGCTTAAAATATAGATTCAGGATTAGATCGTATAATATTTGCCAAAAAAGTATATTTAATAATAGCATAAGATAAACAAAATCTTCAACATTGAATCTTGAAGAAATTCCATTGGATGACTAGGACTTATAGTTAATTTCCTCAAAATTGTTGCATTTGGATGACAATTATTAGAAATAAAAACAGTGGAACCATTTGTTATTAAAACGTTATCTTAAAATTATGTTTCTTATGTATGCTACTCATTTTATTAAATATTTTCGCGACATATACTTAATCTATGTGAAAAAATCTTGCAGTGCAATGAAATGCATTTTAAATTTTGTTAAGAATAATGTCAAACCATTGTTGAGTAAGTTTTGTTTAATCTAAAAACAATGTCAAGGGCTATTATACACTACAAATTTTTGGAGTTAAATGTTATAAGGAAAATGGCAAGCAAAAGTTTAAAAATTTATGAGTAAAAATAAGTATTAGGAGTACAATATTTCGTGGCTATGTAAATGTGTAGATTAGGTAATGAAGAAACTTAAGATCATAAATTTTGGGATTAAACACAGGATAAGTTTTCAGTTACTCGATGTATGTGATAAGATTCTTAAAAGCTCTGAACTTTATTTACATCCAAATATAATATATGCGCTGAAACTTTTTCATTTACCTAGCCTGACCCTTTATTTAATATTGCAAAATAACATTATATTAAAACACATATGGTAACTATGAAAGTTATTTTCAAAAATTGGTCGCATATTCAAATCGCCACAAATTTTATAAGAAATTCGTCCTGTTCAATTTATCATCGATAGACACATAGTTAGCTTAATATTCTAAGAAAATTAGGGGGATAAGTCTACAGCTTTTGAAGTAAATACGCACAATAGCATTATGGCCATCTGCTTGCTAAGTGCCTGTTGCAAAATACATCTTTCATGTCCTTCGCAAAATGGGTTGCTTTGTTACTTGCCAGGTATAATTCAATTGATTTCTTGTCAGGTAAAATTGTTAAAAATTGTCATTATTCAAATATTAGTCCCAATCCAAAGAAAACTTCACTGTAAAATATCAATGACGTCATAACTTCAGAAAAATCGCGTAATAATATGTCCAAATGGTTTTCTTTAGGTTTATCAGCACAAAAGTACAAAATAACTAGTAAATAATAATAAAATAAATAACTATACATATAGCAATGGTATAATAGAATGAAATATAAAAATAAACGGTTTAAATTTAAAATAGTTTAAACTTGAGACGTAGACATGACTCTTCGGTTACAAGTTTTTTCAAATTGACCTTTCGACCAACCACATTATTTCCGCTGCTTTATTGCGAGTGTTCCCGTTAGTTTGTCATACTCTCCCCAGATTCCTCATCCTCGAGGTACTATGGACGTCGCCATCGATGGACCAGCAATGGAAACAAAATAATGTATCGTATTTTTAGTTATAGCTGTTGTAACCGGTGTTAACTGCTGTAATATATTATTAATGTCAAATGGTGACGATGATGGTATAGCTTGTACCATTTGAGCATCTAGCAGAAGGAATGACAACTCGCTTATTTATATCAGCGTAATTAAAGCATTCATTGGACATAATAGTCTGTGTATGTATATACTTCCCATCGAGTCACAGTCAATATATTTGAGTGGGTTTAAATACCGTTCTTCGCTATGTGGTGGATTTCCGCAAACACATATTTCGCCTTATATTTTTCTGTGTTTGCCTGAATGTCTAACATCTCATTGCCTAGAACATAGGCACACATGCTGGTTGTTCACCAACAGTTGCACATAGTAGAAGAAGCGGTCTAACAAAACTAAAGATATGGAAGGCTGATGACTTTACTTTTATTTCTGCTATGTATGTCAACAATTTACAGGCCACCATACCCTGAGTCACGTCAAGGTCTCGTTACATTAGCAGATCACGACTTACAATAACTCCTTTGAATCTGTTTAAACCAAGAGAAGATATCTTGATAGCATAATAGCCAAATCTCTTGCTGAATAACAGATGAGGAGCCTAGAACATGGAAGTTAAATAAAGACATTCCTAATTTCCAGAAGTAGACCAGTGCCAGTCTTTGTGGCCTGTTTACAGGTCCATCGGCAATGACTAATATGTCAACTTCTATAACAAAGAACTGACTTGACTAAAGTTACCATTCTCATACAATACCAACAAATACCACGGTCGGATAAAACATTTGGCGTAGCGCTGATACACTGGACCAACGGCAGTTTCAGTTTGTTCTGGCATTTTCAGTCCCCATCTGCAGAGATTTTGGTCTTTTATCTACATGAACCTTCCTGAATGTTGGTAGAGTCCATGAAGATGCATTTGGATCGGCACTACTTTCATTATTAATTAATAAACAATATTCCATACAAATGAATGGTATAGCTAGGCAAGGATGGTCAAATACGGTGGAGCCCCGTATACTGTAGTAAGGTTACGTACTTTAGGGGGCGCTAAATACTCCAAATGCTCCATTTGAATCAAAATTAGTCCGGATATAATTCCCTCTTTGCCACGGGTCGCATAACTCATTGTTATGCCGTTCGTAGGTTGGGATCCCCTTTAACGTAGGAGACATACGGATTCAGGTATCTCGGGTTCGCCACACTCGTACTTACTAGTAAACTAGCAAGCCCCTGAGAGGTTCAAGTGTTTTCTCAGTAACGTTTTTCATATTGGGCCTCATCATTTCCACATGAGACTAAACTTATACAAATATAATTGCATCTTACGTAAAGTAACGGCTATAGGAAGTAAGAAGTTTCCAGAATATATATTTCTATGAACTTTATTAAAATATTCAACTAATTTTTTAGTTTCCAAACTTTAAATGCTCCTTATGTAATCACTTTGCAAGAACGTATGCACATATACTTCAACTCTATTGAACTCCAAATATCTAAAACACAAATAATTAAACAGTAAACTATATTTGAATTAATACCACGTTGTTCATATTTTCATATTTACTAGTAACCTTACTTAGCTCGCCCTGTAATAGCGACAAGATAAGTCAGCAGACAATGCGTCTGCGCCGCTTGCTGTCCCGCAATCTGTTAAATGCACGTTTCAAATTACCAGTTAAACAGTAGGCCTACTAAGCCAGTGAACTTGATTGTTTATATTTACTTTGTATCAATTTGCATTAGTTTCTACATTTATGATGACCGGCCCGGTTGTTACAGGTATCAGCAAGAACGAGTGTCTGTGTGCCCCGGCTGAAAATCAGCAGCCTCTACAAAAAGCAGGTAATCTTTTAATATTTTATTTTCTTTGAATAGTTGTAACATTAGAAATGGTAAAAATTAAAAAAATCATATGTAGGCTACCCCATAGTCTTCATTGCATACCTAATTTTTTTTTGGATCATTTATACGAAATACTGTTGATTGAAACAAGTTTAGACAGCTTAATTTATTACGTACATATGTATATTTCAGAAAAAATCGTGTAGTATATATTTAAATGTAGTAGCGGTGTATATATTGAATATAAGATTGTAATAGACGTAACATGTGCGCAAATTTTTTCTGAATTAGGTAGGTCATCTCTCAAAGTCAATGTTCAGCAGAACCAGTTAGTAGCAATACTGGTTTTTATAGAATACGCCTGAAGCTACAATACTGTATTTTATTTCAACATGGCAGATGTAAGATTATTCTCGTCGTATGTTGTACTTTTAATATTTAACATTGAAGAATGATCAAATTTACTATTCTAAAAACGGTTCGAGCATTTGAATTGTAATAAAATATTGATATTGTATTGTTTGTAATTATAAACAAAATCCCATTTGTATTCCATTAGAGTGAAGTTTAGAATAACTTCGTATTCCTGAGGCTCATTTAGCCAATGAAATAACATCTTCCTGGCATATTTGGAAATATCTAATAAAATTTTTGAAAAAATAAGTATTGAAATAACTGACTTCTACTACTATCATATTTTAACTAAAGTATAAGCGTTATTTTTACTATACAATTTCTCAAACATTTCTAGAAAAAAATTTTACCAAAAAGTATAGTTGAAAGTGGAACAGCCCAATAACTTAATATGAATCTACTGAATGTTTTTAAATGGAGAGAAGACAACTTTCAAGAATGTTTTCTGTAACATTCATAAAGTTGATCTTTCGAGATATTAAACTCATTTTTTCTAAACTGAATCGTATATGTTTTTAGCGTCCAGCATGATGTATTATTATGTCTTAAAATCCGATGTTGTGAATTATTATAATGTTTCGATTTTTATTTTCCTATCTTTTCGAAAAATATATTTTAGTTCCATATTACATAGAGCAAAAAATACTCTACGTAATGTACACGAATTAAGCCTGAAAGCATTGCATTTTTTTTGAGATCTGGAAAGCTTTCTTCCGATTGAGGCTATTCCAATTTAATTTTTTATTAAAGGAAATTTCATTTTCTATTTTTTAATTATATCTAACATTGTAATCCTTGGATTTTTTAATATATCTAGACAATACATAAAATTTCAAAAATGTTTCAGTGTTCCCAAAAATCATTAAGAACCGTTTATAGTATCTGTTGATATTCATTTCATGAAATTTAAGATAAACTCTTTAATATGGGCATGGTATTATGCCTAATCCATTTGAATGCCATGTCCATGCATTTAAGTAAAAATACAGTTATAATTAGTCGATTTCAACATGTACAAATGGTGCGTTATATAACTAAAGAACAAAATAATGTTTATTAATTATTGATATAATCAATAGTAAATATTCTGACTGGCAATCCCTTACAATATGCACTACAAGACATGTAATATATGATTTAGAAGGCCTATTAGAACGTTTATTTTGGGAATAGCTCTAGATCTATTCAAAAAATCCTTTCAAAAAATCTCCACATGTTCAAAGCAAATTGTAAGCTATGAATTTTCAGCGATGAACCCTTAAACAAAAATACCATTAGGATCCCTACAGTCCCTACAGAATGACTTTGAACCAAAAGTTACTAAAAAACATCTGAAAACATAATTTTAGAAATAACAGGTTTGTGTCCAAGTCATTTAAAGTTTTTAATTTGTTACCTAAATAACATAGTGGAGGCATACGCAGATTCTCCAAGATGTAAGCGTTTGGAAGCAGTTATTAATAAATACATTTTTGACACCATTTTTTATTATTTCTCATTGAAGACTAATTCGCTTTTAATAATTGAGAGAAAAGTTTGCTTTTTTGCTACTTTAATTATGTCCAAGAAAATGATTAAGTGCAGCTTGTGAAGAATAGGAATAAGTTTCTAAATCGAATGCGATATCGGACTGCCCACGACGTACAGAGTAAATAGCCTGGTCTTTACTCAGTCGCATTGAGACCTATTCAGAGTGAATATTGAGGAATATATATTGAATGTGAATGAACCCAGACCTCGATCTGGCCCTACGTAAAGTTCATCTTTTCCCCCGATTACTGCCTCACTTTTTCTTCTACGCATACATAGAAAGTCTCACACCTTTTCCTGTTCCTGACAAGCAGTATATGTAGTAATTATCACAGTTATAAGCCAACAAAAAAAGCTATTCCCAATTAATGGTAGAAAAATATTTGCCGAGTAATATTTGTGACTACATTTTAATTCACGTATATTTTTTATTGTAAAGGAACCCTAAACGTTTGTGTTGAATTTGAACTTAAGAGTAAAGTGTATTTGCAGAGTTTAAAATGCATATGATTTACAAAGAGCATCTTACTAAAATTGACTCAATTTAATTTACAAAATTTTTAAATATTCTGAAACGGTTAAACATCTTAGGAACACAAATTAAGCGTTTAATTAAATTCAGAATGCAAGGTAAGATTGTTAATAAAATGCAGTCACGCTTTGCTCACGTCCTAGCTACGAAACCAATATTGTTAATAAAATGCACTCGCTAACGTCATAGCTAAAATCATCACAATTAATTACGTTAGTAAATAATACAATCGATTGCTTCGAAAATTTTACTCGGATAAAACTTCGTATTTACGTCTTAAAATTTTATATGCGCAATGGATTGGATTTGAGTGGTTTACTTGCTGTACTTAAATCTACTGTTACCAACATCCTAAGGTATAAAAAAATATATTATTTGCAATATAATTTTCTTTAGTTTGAGTTTGAATATTATTTCGATGCAGAAAAAAATTGCATCTATTGAATTGTCGTATTACTTTTTTTTATATATACACTTTTGGATAGGTATAAAGTAGATGTAGTGAAATTGTATAAAATCAAGTACATTGTAGTACAGTCATTTATAGGAAAAAATGTGTATCAAATTACATTAGGTGTAAACATATCCGCAGGATGTCATGCTATTGCATGACTTCCCACTGAATACTTATTCAAGAATAAGTCTTGCAACTTGTAATGATCATAACATTAAGTTAATTTTAACGAGTCTCGACAGCAAATAAGTGAGAGGCGCTAACAAAATATAGTCAATCATTGTTTACTATAATTACAATAATATTCGTTTACTACATTATCCTTGGGGAGAAATAATGAGTTTGAAGTTTTTTCCACATCGTTCTATAAATTAACTTATGTTTGCTCCTTATAAAAGCAGAACAGCCCCTATATATGATTACAAATGTGTACACAAAACAATTATTTTAGCAGAACATAAATGTTTTAATTTGTCTCCGAAAAAATATTTACATAATTACGTATTAGACATTTGTATATTATCTAGTTATGTATACTATATGTGTCATACACTCAGTACTTATAAGCATTTCCTGCAGTTAACGGCAGTGTTAGCGAGTAATAAATTTTGGAATAAAACTATGTACAAGGTGTACCAGAAAATATATATATTTTATTTAAGGTCGTCTCCGAAGAAGAATTTATATATGTAACTATTTTAGTCTGTGCCTTTGAGACTTAATAAATATGTCTAAATGATGTAAACGCAAATGATTGTAAGATATTTTTGTTTACTTGTTATTTATACATCTATACAAAATAAATACAGTACAGTACAGTACTACAGTAAATAAAATACGTCACATTACAATACGTTAATCTATTCTCCGCGTTAAGTGCTATATCTCAAAATAAATACTACGCTTTAATCATTACAGGAAAAAAGCAGAATTTCAAAGATAAGACAGCAATGGAAAGTTTTTGTTTGTCATTCAAAATTATATTAAGGATTCAAAATTATATTAAGGAAGATAGACTTGGGTGAGATAATAGATAGTGATTTATACAAGGTGGCGTAGAGGAAATGCATGTTTTTCTAATGCCTAGTATATTACGAGACAAGAGTTAACTACCTCACCATTTCATGTTTGAACAGTTGACAGTTGAGGTAGCCCAGTTTCAGCAGCCATGGCACCAGGGAATGTGGAGCATCGTGTGTTTGCCGTCCAGCAAATTTTTCCAAACAGCGACTCTTTAGTTACTGCATTTCCATTGACAGTGTAACGTAGAACGTCGAGGGGCAATCCCAGATCTCAACATGACATTCCGATGGGTGGAAGCTCTTAGAACTTCAGAAATTTTCATGAAGAAGAATCTGCATCGGCTTCTCGGTTCCGGTCGGACAGCAGAAAATGTTTAAACAGTGAGGAGGGCGGCTCTTGGTAGTCCAGGAAGCAACGACCAAGCGACCTCTACAACGAATTTTACACAAGGGCTTGAAATTTCATCCCTATCAAATAAAGATTGTTGAAAAGATTACCGAAATGATTTTGGACAGCGCCCAGGGTTTTTTCAGAGAATGCTCTCTGCAAGAAATTTTTGCCGATAACCCTAATCCCATGGTACTGATGATCGATAAAGGCCATTTTATTTTACAGCTTAGCAAGAATAGGAAGAAGTATAAGATTATCTCTGTGTTGATATATATTCATCTTTATTCACTCTGCAAAGGTCTTAATGCCACTGAGTAAAGACCAGGCTATTTACAGTGCACCTCGTGGGTGGTCCGATATCGCACTTTAGAGACTTGTTCCTATTCTTGCTAAGCTATAAATAGAAGAATGGAGAACCCACATGAGCTACACCAAGAACCTCTCCATAATTCAAAAGTTACAGTATGGTGTGAAGTTACTTTTTTGAAGATAGGGAAGCAGCGATAAAAGTTACTTCGGTACGTTATGGGGACATGTTATAACACTTTTTGTTACCACAACGTTAACAATAGCAAGTAAATATGGAAGAACTATGGTTCCAACAAGACGGTGCCACAGCTCACACTGCGAGAGTATAGATGAAATGTGTTCGATAAATGTTTCTTGGCCCCCACGCTCTTCAGATATGCCTACTTATGAATTATTTTTGTGGGGTTATTTTGAGTCTAGAGTATATATAAAAAACCTGGCACGATATAAGATCTAAAAGATGCCACTAGCCAATAAATCGCAGGAATTCCAAAAGAAACTTTTGTGAGTGTGATCAACAAATTTTCAAAAGAGACTCCAGGCTTATATCCAGGAGGTATAGCGACATTTGAGTGATATTATCCGCACCCAAATTAAAAGTATTATGAATAAAATTTGCACTGAGTTTTCTTCATTTTGTTGTAATTATTTTTTTATCTTGAAAATAAACAATGTTGTGCTTAATTCTGCCCATCAAATTTTTATTATATATAATACAAGATACATTTTGATACATTGATTAAAAATAAATTAACCATATTTCTTCAATAACATATCAAATAGTGTTTTCTTTTTATAAAGCAATTTGGCAGAGATTATTAAAATTACGCAATAACAGAAATCGTCATAAATTTGTTTGTAAAGAATATGAAGAACATATTATTTGACCAATCAAGGGAAAAGAAAGTTATAATTATTAATATTATTTCTATTAAAATTTATTCCCACCTTCGTTGTATTAAAAAATTTACTAAAATATATAGCTTTAATTTAAATTGTCAAAGTAGAAACAGAAAACATTGGAAAGTCATTGGAGAATTAGGAATGTATAAAGAACATGAAAAAATTGAATATAACCAACCAATGAAAAGGAAAATTGTAATTATTAATAATAATTGAATTAGAAATTTTCGTCATATTATATTCTAGCTCAGGTTTGTATTAAGAAACTCGGTTATATTGTATATATAAAAATTATAAATTTAAATTGTCAAAACACGAATATAAAACATTATTGGAAAATCACTAATAAACTTGTAAATTAATAAAAATCTGAGGATTTAATATCACAAAATTTATAACAGCAACATTTATATAGACTATAACTTAAAGCTGTAGATAATTTTAAGTTGTAAATAGTTTTGCAATCAACGTTAAATATAAGTTATAAAACGTTCAGGGCTGATAGTGGTGGCATTCATTAAAATAATGGCACTTACAATTTGTTACTATTCAAATTCAAATATTTACGTAAATTCATAATATGATGTATACACGTTGACATGATATTATGGTCATTGTATTATCACCATCTTTTAAGTGTTGTCAATATTTCGTATTATGTACAGCTAGGGTATTAACCCTATGCGGACACAGTGTGTTGGACTATTAACTCATTAATTTTAGGGTTGTTTTTGTTTTTTTTTCGCTAAAAAAACTTAGGATAATACGACGGTTTGTAAACCTTTCAATAGGTGCTCCATGTTTAATGGTATAAAAAGTGACCAAGGTATTCATTCAAATTAATCAAAGATATATGTGTTTCATCTATGTATATTTATCTTTGAGAAAATAACGATAAAATCAAAAAATTCCGAATATATTGCATAATATTCATATATATCGCTATTTAGTACATACTAGAATGCAAAGGACGGCCAATTTTTAAAAATTTCATAATTTCCATTCTCTTTGTATTTTTTAACACCACATTAAACCATACAAATTTTTACTTACGTTACGTTACGTAAGTTCTAATTTGTCTGGCTTTGATATTAAAAGCCTGCAGTTAAAGCATCAGGTACGGTAGTTAACGGCACATTAGTCGTTATCAATATGTTAAGTGTAAAAACAAGAAAGTTATTACTTATTGCTGAAGTTGGTTATTTATATTTAATTTTTATTTACTGATTAGTGTTCTATTTATCAAACAAAATTACAATATCAAAATTATGATTTCCAAACAATCTTAATAATTCTGAGAGTTGCATAAACTGAAAGGGCCATAATAACCTCAGAAAAATAATTAGAATGGCAAAATAAATTTAAAACAAGATATAGATATATTTTCCTCTTAATAATGATGTTAATATTAATAGTTATTTATACGATTTAGACCAGAAGTGTTTATTTATAATATAGTCCATGGCATTTAGCAAAGGCGACTTTTATATATAAACAGGAATACAAGGAATATTTATTCACTTTTAAGAATCTTGCATGAAGATTTTTTTATACAAATGTGAAATATTTCAGATATTTGAATTATTACAAAATATAACTTACTAACTAATCCTTGACTATTAATATTCTATATCTACAATTAGTTAAGGCTACTTTTTAACAGAATAAATATATGTATACTAAATAACTACTTCATTGCAATGGAATAAGGGTCAAAATTGGAATAATATTTATTAACTGCAATCATTTGTAATTGGAAAGAAGAATACCTTCCAGTATTAATGTTACTAATATGAGAAAGTATTTCGAAAAATGATTACCTTCTTTCTGGTACTAAAAGTAAAATTAATATACTATAATTACTAATAATACGTATAGTTCTAATAAATGTTTGAAACTAACGTTTTAAATCTACCAGAAAGTAATCTTTGGAAGAACGTATCTAAAGTATTTATGGGAATAACCTGTGAATTTATTAATTTATGATAACTGTTATCTATATTTGGAAGACGGTGGGCCAAACCTGAATCAGATCTAGACAACAGTATGTAATATAAAATACCCATATTGTTTTTTTTTACAAATTTATATGTTGTCTCGTTATTCTGATATACAGACTGTTTTTAAAAATGATGACTAATTTGTTCAACTCATTATCTTGAAATACTTTTTATATGCTATATTATACACATACAATCGTTTTAACATATTTCATACAAATCAATTGAAAAATGCATATAAAGCTTTAAGATCCCTAGAAAATATTCATTATGTATATTCATGTGAACATTCTCCTGAACCAATTCTTCGAAATACACTTTATGAACAATAGAAACCACAATAACAAATACTTCTAGTAAATTAACAACCGTAATGTTCTTAATTTATTAGTCGAATGGTTATGCAAGCATCGATATTGTGTGAATTTATGATACTTCAATGTTTAAAGTCAATATATATAAAATACATACTGAAAATACATAAAAATCTTTTCTAATATTCTCTTCTATTTTCTACAGTAGCCTATCATTGTCTACGCTTATCCGTCACGTGATCTAATTTCAGATATTAATGCATATTGGTTAATGAGCGACAAATCTAGATCCTGTTCTCAATATTAATTAAGCACACACCATTTAGATGCGACACCTTTCACCATATTCGAACATCAATAAAGTTTATTTTAATAAAAGTTTTTTTTAGAGGAATTCATTTTGTAACTAAATTTCACAGATTTATTTTCATTGTTTATAAATGAAAACATGATATATTTAATCTTTTGAGGTTAGAAGAATATATATTTTTGTATACTTTTTAATTGAAAAATGTACTCCTATATTTTAGAGGATGCGATTATTTAATAAATATTTAATTTTCCTGAGGTTTATCAGAGGAAATTTCAATTATATTTTACAGTCCTCTAGCAGTAATTTAATGTCTATTTATGACAATGAATTGCAGTTTGTTGATGGTTTAATGTTTAATAAACGAACAAATTAAGGCAACTGAAGTTCTTATTTATTAAGTAACAATAAATCCAAAAATATATTTTGATTTACTTAAGAAGTTTAAAGTTTATGACATTTTTTAAGATATTACTTTGTGCAGTAAACAATATTTAATGTAAAATTCATATTTTACATTTTCTACACATACTTGCTTGGCATATCTAAAAAATAGAAATGTTTCCCGAATCGTAATTATAAAATATATCACTATACGCAGCGCTAGAATAAGAAATATAAAAAAATAACTTTAATGTATTTCAGGGATATTTCTTTATAGGTATCGTAAACATATGTTACATAAGTTTTGCAAAATTATGTGGTAGAAATAAGTATTGTTTAAGTGTGTGCTTTGGTTAAGAAGTATTTTCAATACAGGTTTTATCACCATTGAGGTTCTTCTACAGTATTTAAACTATGAGCTGACTTATATAAAGCGGCAAATGTTTTTTATTGTTTTAGTTATACAGCAATATAATACTAACCAAAATGGCAATGTTAGCCAAAATTATAGGTATATAATAATATGTCGCTCCCAAATACACCTGTCTTGTTCTTGAAATTAAAGAAATAAAAAATATAAAACAATTCAAATGACATTGTGTTAAATATATTCCAGATTGTGATAGAAACATAATTGAGTCAGTGCAAATTAACATCCAAGTAAATAAATAACATTAGGTTCTGAAAGGAATTTTATATCACTTTTTATTTATATAACTTTTTAAAAACAATTTATTTTTACGATTTTGAACACCTTACTATGTCAAGAAAGGAGTAACCGACTTTTATAATTTAATTTAGACTTGTTCGACGTTTACTCGACGGCTAATTGAACATTACTGATATGTGAAGTTACGGACTACTTCTGATTACTTAATTTGCGGACTACTGTATCTGCCGATTACTATAGCTACTAGTGGTTGTTTCTCTATTTAAAACATTTCTGTTGCTGATGCTGCAGGAATGTTCTAAGAAGTGTCTTTCTCAAGACTTTTAGCAAGTTGCAATAATTGCGATAAAATACAATGTAAATTTATGATAAGCACAAAAGGTTTTTAGTTACGCGATAACCGCAATGACTTTGGTATACTCTTTTCTGGACATAACATCCTGTATGCTAATGGCCTGTTACAATGTATATTACAATATTATAAAGTACAGTATTAATTTAAATCTTAACCTAATATGAGAGAGGATTCTATATAACAGGAATATGTATAAAAGAAAACAAAGTTAAATTTTATGCTATAACAATAGCTATTTTTTATATCCGCTCTTTATTTAAAAATAAATAACTAAACTATTAAAACAAGTTCATAATTAATCTATTGTCTACACAATTCCTTTCTAAGTTACCTATTTATTAAATATACCACAAAATAACATAATTACAAAAGGTTTAGTTAATCCACTAAAATCTGTACTAACCATCATTTAAACCTGATTAATTATCGATTCATTTGTATATAATTTACTTGTTGCAGAAGACACGGATGCACATATCCAGGTTGAGGAGTGGCGCTTACACAAATTTCAATCACCCATTGAACTAAATCATGATGAAAGCATACATCATGACCATTTTGAGCCATTGGAATTCCACGGACACTGGGATGACAGTGGTGAAGCTACTTTTACCAACAACGGATTTACAGGTACATACAGTCATGTGCACGAAAATAGCAGTGCAGTGTTACCATAGGAACAAAATATTATACATAGTATTTATTTGGACATATTGAAATTCTAACTCTAAATAGTTAGAATAGTTAGAATTCTTTAATATTAAGAGTATTAAATATCCTAGATTGATAACATTGTGTCTATTTTGCATCTCAAAGGATCCCCCTGTTTATCAGTAAAACAGTTACAAAATAAGAGCTGACAGACTGGGTATTAAAATAGCAGTGATATTATACTTTTGGATTTTGAAGCGAGAAATAGGGAACAGCAAAAATTGTGTACAGTGTTTTCATATTAACATGTAAGTTAACAAAGAGTTAATTAAAGGAAGATTGTTATTCCTCATTGTATATTAGTAAATATGTGTCGAGGGAAATATTGCACCCAAGAAAAATGTGAATTAATATGAAGATTGTTAAATGGCGGAAAAGCTTACAAGTTTATTGAAAATGCATTAAATTGTTCTGCAAAAATTATTGCTAGTGCAACAATAAATTATAAAGACAAAAGAAAATCAAGGTGGAAAATGTAAAACTACCTCAACAGAAGATAGAAGAGCCCATTTAACACATCAACAAATAAAAAATTAATTAAGCATATCCATCAGCACCTCTTCAATAAGGAGATAGTTACTAAAAATAGATTTAAAATTAAGACGGCCAAGGAAGGTTTCACTACTAAATTGTAACAGATTGCTAAGTATATCCTTTGCAAGAGAACACATTCACTGGAAGTCATTAAAATGACGCAATGCACTATGGACTGATGACACAAAAGTGGTGTTATTTACACCCTGGTATCAATGAAACACACTTACGAAGACCTCCACTATAAGCATACAATCCTAAGTATACAACAAAAACAATAAAACATGGCCGTTGTAGCGTAATGGGTTTGCCTTTTTGTGGTATGATACAGGTCCTATATACTGCATTAGGGAAACCATAACTGCAGATGTTTATCTTCATATTTTGCAAAATATAATGCTGCCTTTCACGGAAGAGGAAATGCCATTATGCTGGGTCCTGCAACAAAATAAAAACCCAGAGCACACCGCCCGTAAAGTACAAAACTGGTTAATGAGAATAAATTACAGGTTATGGTCTGACTACCACAGTCGCCTGACTTAAATCCAATTGAAAATTTATGGGTGGATGTAAAAAAAGGCGGTTGCTTTGGCAAATCAAATTCTCTAAGACAGAATTTTATTGTAATCAATATGAAAATATATATATTATTTAAAATGTTCTACATGTACATGATTCTAAATTACAATATTATATGATAATCTACAAATCTTTATTATATGACTACTCGACAAAACTTGAATACTGCTATTTTCATGCACATGACTGTACCTAGAATATGATCAATCGCTTACCACAACTGTCTGTTAATTACGTGAAAAAATTTTTATTCTTAGACTGACTCGCCGAATCACAAAAAAAAATATATTGTAAACATTAATGCAAAATTCGGTACAGAGGTACTTTTATCGAGGTCAAGGGTTCAGACGTAAATATAGATTTTATAAATTGTGGTTATATATATTGTGCAATAGTTTTTGAAACATGACGCGCAGAAATTAACATAAAACCTTGACACTTATTGTAAATGGATGAAGGAATATGTAACATTAACGAGAACATAATTAACCTAAAGATTCAGCTGCTCAGATCCAGTATAATTAAATTACTTGACTATTTCTATCACAAAAAACATCTTTCTGCTATCCATATGACTTAAAAAATGTTTGTTAATTTCCGCAGTTGTAGTCGCATTTTCATCTACAACTCTATGGCATTCTTTACACCATCTAAACAGTAAATATTGCAAGTCCATTTTTGGGATTGTTGTATGATTATGTACTATAATGTACACTCGATGTATGTACAATAATTTTTTATTTTTATAATTCTTCATGTCACTCTATAACGTACACTAAAGTTGGTTTATTTTATATTTAATTTTTATTTGCTAATCCGTGTTCTATTTACCAAATAAAATTACAATATCAAAATTATAATTCCAAACAATCACAAGTAAGAAACAAAATATATAATAATTCTGAGAGTTGCATAATTTTTTTAATAAATAATAACAGGCATATTTGCTAACAGGTAAAATGATGTGAGGGGGCTGTGGTCAACGACACATATCCCCATATGATTTACATTAAAGATAAATCTTATGACTACTTTACATATGTATCTCAAGGTTCATTCATATTTCACTTATAAGTTGTATGGTAAATCCAGTGGGGTCTTTCGTTTTAATCGCTTTTAGTTTATTCACTGTTGTCCAATAGATTTATTCAAGTACAAGTACAAGATTTATATAAGTACATACATTGAAGTGGCTTTCCAGCCTCCGGATATACTTTGCCTTTTATGCACCCTCCAGACCAGCCCCCTGGCACTGTGGTAGTTCGCTGGTAAATTACTGTAAGTGGCGCTAGTTGTCTTGCAACGCGAAATTGCCGGTAAATTTGAACATAAATGTTTTTAAATTTTAATACATACGTAACGGATGATGTACAATTAATAAAAAAATGAATTTATAGGAAAATTATCTGAGCCACAATGTATTACGTAACGATTATTATTGTTTACCGTATAGGTGAAATTGAATTAGGTTAATTTGCAATTATAAAAAATATGTTTTCTTGTGTTCCTGCAATATTTTTTTATTTACACGTAATATGTAGGTACACACACGTATATAATCTGTCTTAAAAGTGCTGAAACGTATTCTATGAATATTTCTGTTACAAATAAGAGAAAAAATTTCAAAATATTAATTCACAGAGGCAAATAAAGTTTATAGTATGTATTACAAATTATAATATGGTAAATTGGGAGTAATCAAAGTATCGTTGAAAGGAAAATGGAGCTATCTATTTCACTGCACTTTAGCGAAATCAGAACACGCCACAACATTTCCAAGCGAGTCTTTTGACAAATTTTTACATGGCACTGCTCCCTTCTTTAAGCATACAACTTTATATGGCCCCTGTGCAAAAGAAAAGGTATATTTAGACTAATACATATATATTGAGTTGAGTGAACAGGTAGTTGTTGCTGCTGCTAGTGTTTGTGCATACTCGCATAACTATTATAATTATGTTGACATTTTCCATAACCCTGTTGCATATAACTATTATAATTATGTTAACATGGTTCCCTTTGAAGAGCCTCACGGAGTTTTAACTGAAGTTTTTGGGACCAATCACTCATTATTTGACAATTTTATTTTAAAGTCAAAAACAAATTAGAAAACACAATTTTAAGAAATTAATATTTTTCGTAAACAAATAAAAGAACACAAATTAATATTTTTGGTATAAACCAAGTGAAAGAAATTGGAAAATACACTGAAAGACTAACGAGGAAACATGAGAGTGTGGACGCGTTACCTCTCCTTTCCTCGTACTCATGCCTCGTGTTCCTTTGGCTCGGGTACAAAAGACCGCCTCTGGAGCGAAGTTGGCCAAGGAAGCACGAGACAGATCGAGCAACCCCTCCACGCTCTCGTACCTCGCTCAAATTAGTGCTACTCCGCGAGTGGCTGGAGGAGCTTTTAGTGTAAAGCATAGTAGTGTCTGTAGTGTAAAGCATATACTATATGCTTTACACTAGAGTCGACACTCACTTCAGTCTCTGTCAACACTTCCAAATCATTATATACGTCCCTGTTTGTCATGAACTATGGAACGTCCCTTATTGCACGTAGGGTCAAGTGGGGTAATAATGAAACAAAAAATGAATCTTTTGTTTTTTGGAGTACTAGGATGTGATTTAAAAATTAATTCTTATGGGTGGTATATGAAACAGTGAATGTAGATTATGAAACTGTGGTGAAATTTAAGAAAGATTAACGCATAAAAAAATATAAACAAAAATGTGTGTCTTATATTTACCCCTTGAAATGTGCAAAAATGAGACAGCCTATGTACAAATATGAGACACCTTTGAAATTAATTCTTTTCGAATTTCTTATGACATCTGGAATAAAATAAGACACATAGGGGTAAATAGGAGACATTAAAATATACGGAAAGAAATTTCCATTATTTTTCATAGGTACTAGGTACTTAAAAGGAGCCAATAAATATTTTTGCAGCAGTATAAAGAATATTTATTTGAAACAAGCAAACAAAAAGTAAAATAAATTCTCAAAAAAAATTAAACAAAGAACAAGTAAGCATTAAAACAAATACCTATGGCAAAACAAATTCATTCCATTTGAGTTTAAGTGGCTCAAATCAGCACATATCAAGTGGTTGGAGCAAATCTGTGGTGTGAGCTGGGAGTTTTAAGTAAGGTTATCCTTTCTTTGATAGCAGTTTCGATTGTAGACTCATCTAAATGGGTTACATGACCGTCCATAATTAGAAGCAGTCGTCTTTCTTTCACGCATTTACAAAAATTGGCAAACCATTCTTAAAATGTAATGGTTGTCATCCAGCCTTTTTCAGAACATGCACACATTGTGCCCGGAATGTCTTGCTTTCCTTTCCAAGTTGTCCACAGATTTGCACCCTGGAATATTATTAAAGGTGGTAGCAATCTGCCCACAGCCGAAATACATGCCATTACTGTCGTATTTTCTTTTCCAGGCCCTGAAATATTCCTGTGTACCTTCTGGCCTTTCATAGCAACATCTTTAATTCTGTTTGAATCCCAACAAAAACTACTCTCGTCTAAATTCCATATACTGTCTGACTTATAATGCAAATCCAATTCGGCCACGACCTCTAAACGGTCATAAAACCCATAGATTATAAACGGATTACTTGTTGCTAACCGCTTAAATTTTTCAAGTTGTTCCATTTTCTTTTGACTTAACCGATTACGTAGACAAAAATATCTAAACCAGTCATCCCCCGGCTTTCCGTTTTTAAATTGTGTGGTCAGGGAATTTTCTAAAACATAACTCTGAACGATTGACTGAATTTCTTTTTTGGTTATTGCAAATCCCCATTTTGCCATAATACGAATCTTTTCGGTAAAATCTTTTTCAACTGTCGCGGGAAGGCTAGTTTTTCGTCCTTCTTTTGTGATCTTCTGGTTATTTATGCGCTTACTTAGTAATGATTTGTCTATTTTGAAAGTTTTGGCGGGTTATCTCAGGCTGAGGCTGTTTTCCCGAATACTCAACAGTGCCTTCACAATATCGTGGTCATTATAAGGTTTGTATTACTTTATATACACACGAGGCATGATGCTGAAACAAAATTTTACGATAAAACCGAGTCTCTTTTTTACCCGTTTATCGTCTCATATTTACCCCAAATATGTCTTATTTTTGCCCCAGCGATGAACCTCTCTGGCCGACGGTTGCAGCTATACTGAATGCCGGTGAGTGCGGTGTTTTTACACTATAAACACGCGTACAAACATTATGCGATGGGTTGCGGGATTCTACGAAGTGTTTTTCCATTTTACATGCAATTTAAACGGGCGTAATTTAAAAAGTTTCAGGCTATTTTCGACGCGCTTCTTTATTGGTATGCTGTTAAATATTATCTGCACAGTTCATTCAAATTTAAATTATGGTACAATGTAATATATATCAGAACGTCTTCTGAGTTCTTGTTTTAATTTTTGAACCACTTTTTCTAAACTTTTGAAAGGTGTCTTATTCTTACACCACTTTATTGGCTGTCTCACTTTTACACCACTTGACCCTAATACTTTTGACTAGTACCTCTCGATGATGAATGTATTCGATTTTAATTCCCAGAGTTGCAGGCTGCAATCCATGTGTCGAAACTGATTTGAAAATGACATACATTATAGACTAACAATTTGTTGCTGATGGAAAGTATTGATTTCCGACCTAAGAGCCAGTAATGTTTTCGTAATTTTAGGCAAAGTTGCTTACGTTTTCTCCATATATGGTTTCGCCATGTCAATGAACGATTCATGTGCATGCCCAAATACTTTACACGTTCTGCTCTAGGAACTTGTTTATTATTAAGTGTAACTGAGGGTGATTCCCCGGCGGCATTTTGTAAGCATATTTGTGTGTTTCGATTTCGAGTCGTTTATTTTTATGCGCTCTGTCTTTGCCCAGTTCTCAGTGTGATTCTGTTCGTGTAGCTACTTCTACAGGATCTCGACGTACTACCATGATTGCTGTATCGTCTCCAAACGATGCAATTGCTGTTGAGGTGTATTTGTGAGTAGATCTGCCGTATATATCAAATATAATATTGGTTCCTGTGGTATGCTTGATCTTATCAGATATAATTCTGTGTGTTCAGTTTCATATCTTACATGAAAATGTCTCTCTATTGGGTATAACTCTAAGATATTGTAAATTGCGCCAGGTAAACCTTTTCTTTGAGTTTATACAGTAATCCATGATGCCAGACTGTATCAAAAGCCTGATTGACATCAAGGAAAACAGCCGCGAAATGTTCTTTTCCCTCAGAAGGTTTATTTATCGTGTCAACCACTCTATGTACCTGCTCTATGATTGAGTGATGTCTAAATCCAAACTAGTGATTAGGAATTAGATTTTTCTCCGTTATTATGTTTAATAGCCTCTTTGCTAGTAGTTTTTCAATTATTATTGACATAATAAGCAGAAGACTCATTGGTCTATATGACGACGGTCATTAATAGCCTTGGAACAAGGAAATACAATGGCAAAATAAACTGAAAACAAAACATAGATGTATTTTCTTTTATAATAATGTTATTAACATTAATTATTATTAATACAATTTAGCCAAAGTAATTATTTTTATAATTTTTCATGTCATTCTTTAGCATGCACAATAAAATCCAGAAATGTTAGTCATCTTAACAGAAAAGTAAAATATTGTAAGGTCTCAATTTGACATTAAAAATGACTCCCGTTAAAGTATTTTATAAATATTTGTGATTGTGATAATGATAAGCTACGTTTGGTACCTCATCTAATTCGAAATAGAAAATGATCTAAGATTTAAACGTCTGAGACATCGAAGTACGTATATATTATAGAATTATATATATATATATATATATATATATATATATATATATATATATATATATATATACCTAGATGATATTATTTGAAGGATAACAAATAGGTATACATCAACTAGAATTTTATTGTGCCAATTAATAATCAAAAATTGCTTCAGGCAGATTCATACCTATCCCTTTGAATCTAAACTTGACATTAAATAATTTGACATTGTTTAAAACAGAAATGGACTAAATAAATTCGAAAGTATAATTTATTCTTAATCCTTAACAATTAATATTTAAGTTAATTAACTTAAATCTTCTTCAATCATGGAACATTTTGGACAAAAATTATAGAGATACGGTAGTATGTCTATAATTAGATTGAGTAGGTAGATTTTAAGATCAATAAATAATGTATGAAGATGATATTTTCAAGGTGATCTGCTAACACTTAGTTATTGTTATTATTATATAATGATACGACGCGACGTGTTAAGGTAAACAAGAACGCAGACAAAAGGAGAAGTAGGGAACTATTGCTATTTGACTTTCTTCTTTACCGGAGTCTTTTGAACTACATTTGTGATACAATGTCAAATTTACGGAAACATTACACTACTGCAGCTAAAGAACGTTTAATTGAATATTTTTCAACAAAAACCCACATTATTTTATTTAATTCGACCTGAAAATATTTTACACATCTTAACCCAATACAATGTCAAAAAATTAAGACGATATGTATACTGCTTGACCTCGGAATATCATTCAATGGCATGGTGCTATACAATTTTATGATTTCCATAGTCTCAAGCGATCTAAACCATACACTAATCAAAACGGATTCATTATGTATTTATTAATTTATTCTAGCAACTCTACGATTCGACAACCGAGAACTACCCGTCTTAAAAGGAGGCCCCTTGCACGAGGACGAGTATGTGTTTGAACAGCTTCATTTTCACTGGAGCGAAGACGACCATAGCGGCTGCGAACATATTTTTGAAGGACGGGCGTAAGTACTAAATATTTTTTGTGAATTCAGTGAAAATGTAAACAATGTAAATGTAAAATTCAGTCTTGAATTCTAGTAGATATTTCAATGTTGTTTGCAAACTAATTCTAATCCATTAATTACATCGATGTTTTACACATCGATGTTTCAAAATTAGTAAAGTCGATATTACTAGAAATATCGGTAAAAAAACATCGATGTTTTATTATATCGATCATTGATGTTTTCATCTTTGATAACGGATAACCGCACTTTTGTGAATTATTATTGTGAGACAAAGAGAATGTAATAAACAAAACCTATTGCTTGTATTAATGTAGGTAAAAAAGAAAAAGAAAAGAGTTATCCACATAGGTTTAAAAGCGTTTTATTTCAAGAAAAACAAATAACAATTAGACAGAATATTATTTAATAGAACTTTACATTAGTTTAATAGTTACTTATATTAAATTAAAGATAAAAAAAGAAAAAACCCAATACCTAAAACATAATACACAATTTTAATACTTACCATTTAATAGATATGAAATATTATAATCATTTGAAAAAATAGATTTTTATTAATTTAATTAATCAAGTCCCCAAAACTTCCTGTTAACACTTTGCAAAAATAATAGACGATCAAGTTTTTCCCCTGAAAGAGAGCTTCTCTTGTTGGTCATAATATTCCCTGTAGCTAAACTCTTTCAGTTGGCACTCAAGTTCCCATTACAGTGAGATATTTAATTGCAATTTTTCGTAGTGGTGAATTTTAGAGTGGGTTTTGGTCCAAACATTTAATGGACATTCATCCAGTTTTGAGACCGGACTTTTCATGTATATCGATAACTCTGCTGACATTGCCGGAGTGTGAGTGTCCAGTTCGTCGATGACTTTCGACCCCTTCCTTGATTTCTATGTTTCTTGGACAAATATGTGGTGTTAATCCCACAGACTGAATCCTGCATCTAAAAACAAATAAATAAATAAATAAATAAATAAATAAATACAAAAAACAAATCCTTACCAATGCCTTTGTTAAATGGAGTGCTTTGATCATCTGACTCTGAAGAAGTTTCATCTGTCTCCTGTTTTAGTTCATTATTCAACCTTCGTATAGCAGAAGCCAAGGCCACGCTGTCTTCAAAATGAACATTTTTGAAGCGAGGATCGAGTAAAGTCGCCAGTGAAAAATTATTGGACTGCTCAATATTTTTAAAACATTTATCCCATTGATTTAAAGTAGAATTCCTTAGTGTTTTTGCCCGATCTATTGTTATGACAGAGTCTATAATTTTTTTCTTCAGTAGTTGAACTACTGGTATTACAACACTTGACGTGACGAATTTGTCTCCAGAAACATCCTTAGTGGCAGACTCTAAAGGCCTAAATAAAATCACAAACTCTTTTAGGAACTCTGTATCTGCAGCAGATGTCATGCTTGGCGCAGAAGTGTTGAAGGTAATTATATTGCTCACTATTTCACGTAGCGACAGAAATCTTTCCACCATATAAAATGTGGAATTCCACCTCGTCTGAACCGACTGGATTAAAGTCCTTTTTTCAAGATGTTGGGTTCTCTTTCTTAATTCATCACTTCCTGTGGTGCTATGTTTAAACCAAGTAACAATAGATTTTACCTATTCTAACACATCCTTTAATTCGGAAACTGATTCTATTGACTTTTGTACAAGAAGATTAAGGAGATGAGCAAAAGGAGAAGGAGTGCTTATTCTTTCCGAACACTATCTCCACTGCTTTAACAATGTTACTCCTTCCATCTGTGACCACTGCTATCACTTTATCCTTACTAATGCGCTAGTCTGAGCAGATGGTAGAGAGGACACCAGCGATATTTTCCTCAGTATGCTTTTCCGTGAGTTCATGAACGCCAATAACAGTTTTTCTCTAGTTGCAATGAATCTTCTTCCTCTCCTTTACTTGTAATGAAGTGAGAGGTTACTTCCAAGAAGCTTTTCGTCTGATGTGTTTCGGTTCACACATCTGTCGTGATGCACACAAAAGGAACCTCCGCTAATTCATTTTTTTACTAAACTTGAAATAAATTAGTACTTTTTCTCAATCATAGAGTCAATAGCTCTTCTGGAGGGCACTTTGTGTAAAGGAGATGTTGTTTTCATCAGGTGACAAAATTCCTCATTTTCCACAATCGAAATAGGTTGACAATCTCGGCATATCATAAACATGATGATAGCCTCTGATATTTTATTTGATTTTTCTTTGAAAGAGAAAATATGTGTGAAACTTTCCATTAATGTTTTTTGTTTGAAAATAATTGTTGGATTACCAAGTTGAAGAGTTGAGATTGTGCTTGGCTGGTTCATTTGATCCAAGTCCACGTCAGTTCCCGGCTCTGATTATAATAAAACCGTTTCATTTTCAACAGTTTTCTCTGATGTACATATACTTTGTGTTTGTGACTGTCTAGGATGTATCTTTGGAAGGGAAGTTCCCGAGCCCGAAGGAGCTGGAGCTTTCAAATATTTGGCGAAAATCTCCCTTGTGTTTGGCTTTAATATGCCCAATGAGATTGGTAGTGTTTCCACTAGTCTTTAAAGTTTTACCACACACGTTACACTGACGCTGAGACGACTTATCACTACGTTTTGTAAAAAAAATCCAAACTAGGCTCTTTGGTGGAGTCATTACGCTAGTGACAGTATCAGTGTGACACCGTTTATACGATTTTCTGATATTTTTCAATTTTTTCAAGAACACAAAGTTGCAACACAAATTCACGAATCGAAGTCACGAGACACGAAATAAAATAAGTACTTAAAAGTAACCTTCACATCAAAGTCAAAACTCAATCATAATCACCGACATTTATCAATGTCGATAATCGAAAACTGAATGTCTGTCGGCGTGATAATTGAAATGTCACAAAATATCAACTAACACTCAAACATCGAACAAGAACATCGATGTTGTGATAACATCGGTTGCAATACATCGATCTAAACACCAATCAATGTTTTTATATAAATATTGATATTTAGGAAACGTCGATGTCGATGTCGCAGCCCTAATTAATAATAGACAGAAAGTATCAAATTAATAAATTTATTAATTATATATTTTAAATATGTATTATGTATACTGTAGTACTCTATACAGGTCTAATGTGTCGTAATATTTAAAAAGTAAACTGTATACTTAATGGTGTTTTATTCAAAATTATTTTAATTATAATTTAATTATCTAATTATAATAATTTACATTATCTATTAATAAACCAATCACCAGCTAAGGCCTATTATCAAATACGAAAAACTCATCACAAAACATATACACAAAGTCAAATAGTAGCAAAATCTAAAATAAAACTATTTTTGAAACATTGAACATTAAATATTACACAATATAGCATTACGTGCATATACCTGTACGACTACAGCTGCAAATGTCTACCCTATTTTGTATTGTTTTGAGATCTACATCTTATATATCGGTAAAACTAAAAGTACATTGGTTTTTGAAATTGTAAGATAAAGAACATGTATGTTACATACAGGCATTCTAGGAACATGCATGTTAATTTATGATAACAAGTTTGAACAGCCAATACAATTATTTAATAATTTATATAAATACATTACACCTATATAAGTATACTCTTCGGGTTTCGAAGAGTTGAAGTTTAAATCTATTCAATAAACCTTCGTGCGGAATATCTCAAAACTGGATAAACTCGCATCACAATGAAAACTCACATATTTTAAAAATTGTCTCTGAACTGTTTCTAGGTTACCTATATGAACATTATAACCTGAATTCCATACCACAGATCCGTATTCTAGCCTAGATCTCACAAAAACATGAAATAGTTGTTTTAACGTGTTAGGCACTGCAAACCATTTAAAATTTCTCTTAATGAATCCAAGCATTTTGTAACCGTTTAAGCTTGCATTAGTTACGTGATTAATGAAAGTCAGTCCGCAATCAAAGATAACTCATAAGTCTCTAAATTCACTAACTTTACAGCTAATATTGATGTTATTAATATTATAATCAAAAGTCGTAGAAGATTTTTTACGGGTAAGATATAACTGTTAATAAAATTGAAAGTTGGTTAATACCATTTAAGTGTAACAAATGTATAAAATGTATTAATATTCAGAACATCATTTCAATCGTTTAAATTTAAAACCGTTTCGGTAAGTCCTACATCAGTAATGTTACACTTGGATAACCCCGTGGCAGCCAAAATTCCAACAAATAGATTAGAGATATTTGATTCGATGTAGGCACAAACAATTCAGTGCGATAAATTTTAGCTATGCCATCGTGTTGACCACGTACATAATGTATAAAAATAAATGTAGTAATGCATGTCATATAAATTATTATATCTCATACGTACTACTGGTCAAGAATAGGAAAAAGTATGAGATCCTTTAGATATACGTAGAAGAAGGAGTAAGGAAACATTTAGATGGAAAAAGAAGCACTTTACACGCGGTCAGATTGAACTCTGTGTACATACATATATATTCATCGATATTCATTCTGCAAAGGTCTCAATGTGACTGGCTAAAGACCAGACAATTTATTTAATGAATGATATAAGATGCACATCTTTTTTGATGAACCAAATATTATTTTCACCCTTCAGTAAATTAAAACACCTTTGATACGTTGTCCTGAAATATAGGCAATATTGCATTAAATTTAGGACTAATTATGGTCTTATTGTTAGTCAGTAGAGGGAGCTATTATTTAAGTTTTGAGCACAATTTTTAAGATAAATAAATATCTATCGCAAAAATGTGATGGAAAAAAATTAACCTAGAATGTAGTAGTTCAAGGTTTCAATAAATGTATGGACAGATACTATTCGTAATTTTTTGTATTGCCATGACAACACAGTTTTCATTAAATATATTGATCAAGTCCATGATATACACCAGTTTATTTGCACAACTTACGTAAATTATATGAGCACAATGATATTATATGAATACAATCCAACAAGTTACCAGAAGAAGATTCAGATCTAAGCCCATCGGCCGATTTTTGAAGTTTTCGTAAATTCAAAGAACATGTCAATAAACTGATTATATACAAGTGGAATATTAAAAATGGAATAACATATACATAGGTATATCCAACGAAATAATACATAAAACCCAATGAGTCTTATTGTAACAATTGGATATTAGTTTATATTTTAGTCTTTTTAACTACAATTTGAATGTAGACGGTAGAGTGTTGCTAGTCGATTAATATGTCCAACCATTCTGATTGTCATAAATTTAATCACGAAAAATGTTCGATCAGGACATGTCTTTAATGTCTTTCAGGTTCTTTAAAATTGTGTTGACGACGTACAAGAGCCACTTAAATTTATATTTACTAGTCAGCAAATATTTCATGAATTTGTTAAAATTTAAGCTTACTGACTAGAAAGAATTTTATTTACATTTACCGTAAATTGTCAATTTATATCAATGTCGTTTAAATTAGGTACTTGCATTTATTGAAGTACCAAGTTTCCTGAATTATAAAAGAATGTAATATTAAAGAGCAGTTGCAAAATTATCAGTAGTAGACTCTCTATGCCGAACAATATGATATTGTCGTCAAATGATATGTCATATAATAGTAATATATGTATAAGACTAGGTATTTAAAATTCGTTTTTAAAAAGTTTTCGTGAATATTTATAGAAAAAAATTATACGCAAATATTCTAGCGAGTGTAACGGCCTTTAGATGGTTGGTAGAAAACTACTGCTCACTACTATCTGTCATTACTGTAAACTAAAATCAACCTCATTCAGGGGGGGGGTCTTTTCCTTTGTTTCGCCTCCCCCCAATATTGAATGACTATAATAAAATTTAATAGTCTTGATATTCTATTCTAAAAAATGGTATTCTTGGTATGGCATTCTAAAAAAATGTGCTAATCTAAATTCAAGGAGTTCAACTGGAATTGTCACAACATAATCCCGAATAATTATTACTGTTAATAACATTTGCAGTATAATTAAACTAATTGTAAGTAATATGGCTCTTTCGCCTTTTAAAAACAGAAACACACCAAGTGGTAATAAAACAATTTATTTATCAATAGAATATCATAATTTTGAATGACTGTCTAATCCTTCTTATCTTTTAAGGTGTTTTGTAAGGTCGCATTATAACGTCACATTATGGTGACGTTACCTTATCGTTCCCATATGCATCACGACATTTACTTTCATACACGACCAGTTCATTTCTTGAGAGTAACGAAATCCTCATGAATGAAAAGTAAGCACGAATACCGACTGGCTCTTTTTTGTTCACTTTTAAAATACCGTAAATACCTACAAAATTGTAGCGATATGTACACTTTATATAGCTCACTACTTTTTCACCTCCCTAATTGAACTTAGTGGAACTACGTAATATTAGATGCAAGAATGTAGCGCCGTTTCTGTTTAAAATTCAGATATGCACAGTCATAAACGTTTCTGTCTCCTTGCCTCTCGAAATTTACTTAGGGTTTGGTATTCTACTAACCTACTTTTGTGTTTATATTTATAAGTTATTCTTTTGTTTTTGTTATTGCATTTATTATTCGACATTCATAATAAAACAAAATGCTTTTAATAACTTAATTCTTGATCAATTTTTGTCGATTACTTTTGATAATTCCTATTGTCCCACATCTATAATAATAATACCTAAGAAAGTAACGAACTCACAATAGAATACAATAAGAATTTTATAAATGTAATAAATTTATACATAATAATAGTTAAGAAGAGATAATTTATCTAAAAATATAATCCACAACTCTTGTTAAATTACATAGAACATCCCTCAAATAGAGGATATAATGTAACCGTAATATATCTTTATTAAATAAATTACAATCCATTGTAGTTTAAATTTGGTAACTACAAAATATTAAATAATCAGTCTAGGTGTAACTTGCATATATAATCTGATTACATTAAAACAATTGTCAAATTTCCAAAAAACATTTTTATAATATTTGTATAGGCAGTACTCCCATCGAAAGATTACACTGAGGAATAGTAAATTTATTTCCAGGAATATAAGAGTCAATTCCGGGTACACTACTGTACCTGATACTGAAAATGGCATTACTTTTTCTTGATTGGTTCTAATTTCCGAAATAAACATAAGTGATAAATATTAATGCAAAAAAAAACAAAATAAAATAAGGAATTACTCGTTTAGATTTTTTTTTGTATATGAATTCTAACAATAAATTGAAGAATAGCTGATTCTCAAAATATTATAAATTATGAAAAAGCGTATTTATTCGATTTTCTCTTATATTTTTGCTGTAAACAGTTCCTCTGCAGACTCCAACAGTAATCGGTCATCATGTGTCGATCCCATTTTCCTTGATACCTTTCTTCCATTATTCGGATATCCTGATCAAACCGTTCATCCTGTTATTCACTATAATCTCTTAAGTTAGGAAATTTGTCTGTGTAAAAAAATGTAATTTTAATACTCATATTAGCTCGCAAATTTTCAAAACATTTTAACCCAACTCTTGTCTTGTATACTCCCAATTCTTGGGAGTGTGATTATTTGCCTTGCCCAAAAAATTTTGAATTACAGATGCATAACTAAACCATGCATCAGATTCTACAACGGTTATATATCTGTTAAAATTTGGATATTTTACCAGTTGTCGGATTTGTGGACCGTCAAGAATCTCTGCTTTTAATGTTTCCATACTCAGTACTAGAAATGCATTTAAAATAATCACCTGACTTGTCCAGTGTGTTTACAAACTATTTAATCAAACTCAGATTTATGTGAAAATGTGGCAGTATTATTCTTCCTTTCTTTATTAATGGCTCGTGAACAGTGTTGGCTTCTCCAACGGTCATAGCGTCGCTCAAAGGTCAAACAGTCTGATTTTCTTTTGCATGACTATCCCATAAACAGAGGTGACAAGAATATTTGGTATATCCACTTTGCTGTCCAAGAAGTAGGGTGGCCATTTTTAAATCGACACAAACCACTGATGCTGAGAATACGCTGTTTTTTCTAATACCAACATAATATTTTCATATTGTTCTGTATGTTTTGTTGAATGACCGATTGGAATCGACACAAACTTTTTATATTGTGCAGTAATACACATTTCAAGTTCTTTTTAGAACTATCCACGAAAATCTGCCAATCTACTGGTAAATTTTAGGAGTCTCCATTATTTTTACAGATGTACCTAATCAATTTACCTAAAATTAATATATAATGTGAAATTAGAATCCTCGAGTACTCAAAAACCAATCATAAATTTGTGGAAACACAACAAGATTTCTTTTTTGTTCCATAGTGTTATAGATTTACATATACAAATTCAAGTTGCTAAGGAATTTATATATACAGGTCGTCAATAATAGGAACAAGTCTCAAAATTGCTATATCAGATCGCCCACAGGTGCGCGGTAAATAGCCTGGTCAGTCACATTGATAACTTTGCAGAGTGTTCACGTGAATGTATACAGAGTTCAATCTAGCTGCGCGTAAAGTGCATCTTTTTCCTTTCGAATGCTGCCTCACTCTTCTACACAACATAGAGAATATTACACTTTTTCCTATTCTAGACAAGCTTGTACATACATATTCTTAAACACTAATGAAGATGATGTGAAAATTAAATCATGACACCTTAACTTACAACGATAAATGAGGAACGATAGTGATTAAATAATTATTAAAAAACCCCTGACGACTAACTTAATGACTACAGCTGAATGCTAACATACTGAAAATCAAATGAGAATCCTTTGCACGCATTGATTCGATAAATAACTTTCTTGAAAATTTAGTAAAGTACAAATTTCTAGTAAAGGATCAATATTTCTTATCTCAACCATTGTTATAAATATGTCTATTTAAGCATGTTATTAATAACACAGATATATTCAAACACCTCATAGATTTTTTATGAATCTGCAAGTTTGAGGTTAATAGGAAATTTTATATTACTCTCCTTATTTTTATGGAACGCCATAACATTAAAGTTAAAAATAAATTTCCTTATATCCCAAATTTTTAAACAGATTTTTGTACATAAACAGCTTAGTTTTTTATATTTTAATTTACAATCAATATATATGCTTAATTGAACATGAAATAAAGAAATATAATTTTTAGTTTTTATTAAATACTGACCCTGACATAGTATAACAATTATTGTACCATAATATAAATATTAAAACATACATATTACACTATCTCACACCATTATTGTGATATGTTGTATTTAACAAACACAACACACAACACTATTTTAGATCCACTATTTTTTTAATAATAAGTGAAAATGCATAAGTAAAAAGAGAATGTCAATTGGTTCTCAATATTTTATATTTTTGAAAAAAAAAATATATCTTTAGGTTATAATAAATATAACAATATTTATAAAATTTATGGATTCCATTTTTCCACACATTCCATTTTAATTATCAATGAGTTCCATCGTCTAAGGAATTTGTAATTGTGTTGAAACGTCATATTTTTAAACTATGTTGCGTTAAAAAGTAACCTTAATGATTTCTTTGCAATTTTTTTACTTGAGTAACTACTTTGAATTTTTATTATTTTCATATACTTATTGTATTAAATCCTCTGAGATATTTTCAAGAAATCACTCTCTGTTCTTTCAGTTCTTTGAGCAACTAAAGTTTCACTACTCTTATAATATAAAAAAGTGATTACAAATAATTCTAAATAAAATAGTATAATTGATATCAATCCGATTATTGAAGTTACAAATTCGATTTACCCATGCCTGAAATTTTTTTGTTGTAGATATTATTCCACATTAATTCTATATTACGGTGATTTTCTCGAACCAATGAGGATTCTGATTAAGCCCATTATTTACAATTAAATTCATAAGTATTTCTATAAAATTAATTGTAAATCGAGAGGATTTATCAAAAAAGATTTTGTTAATGAAAGTAACATTGACTTAACCATACTCGAAATTACAAAAGAAATTCTTGTTCATGGATTCCTGGATCTTTAAATCAGGATAACCCACAATTAATTTCTGAATTTTATAGTACATTAGGATCATTAAGTACATTGTTGTCACTTTTATGATACTTCAGTGCCTGTGTATGTTTTAGGTATCAATATATCATGTATTAATTCATTATCTAATTAAGTTAACAGTAGTTAAAAAATGAAGGTAACTTTTGCAGATAACTACTTCTGAAATAATTTAATTAAACTACTCCAATATGACAGGAATATCACCTTTGATATTAGATACAGATGTAGAAGATGGGTACTAGATATAGATTGATTTGTTTTGAAATAAAAGTAATCCATTAGAGAATGCGAAATTTTATGCAATTTCATGATACAAACCTCTGTACCTCTTGAACATTTAAACATGAGTTACATTGTTTAAATTAGTTTAATATTATTTATTTCACTGTGTATTTTATTGAGTATTCTTTTGAGATTAATTGTCGTTATTCAAATCTTAAAAATAAACCTTAATATATACTCCCTGAGACGAATATCGAAAAAACAATAAATATGTATATATAAGCTTTTCCCTTTAAATATTGGTCAATGATGTCATACCGGAAAAACATGGTAGATATTGGCAAGAGAAGTATGTACGTGAGTGAATGGACTGAAAAACCTACAAAGGCTTTTAAAATTATTTCTCAACACATCTTGCAATTGTCCTAGAAAGCGCAGGTTCTGATATATGTGTTTCTCCAACCCTGTATAACATCATTTTCCAGTAATTTCATTATTATAATGTATGTCACTAGTTTAACAGACATATGTCAATGATTACACTATCATAACAATTAATACTTTTAAGGTGCTGGACAATCAATACCTGGATATTGTTTCAGCGGCTTTTAATCCACTTTAATATCTACCTTACTATTTGTTTACTGTTATTATCTTAATAAATTTGTCGCCTGACTATCATTAAATATCGCAATAATGGAATCTCCGTCGCGTGAAAATCAAGTGTGTTGAGTATATAAATACAAATATAATCAGTATCACGTTTGTGTCATACAGATTTCTCTTATCACAAGACAAACACGAACAGAAGCGTAGAATTTAGACGGTTTTCAGGGGCCGCACTAATCTCTCCACGTGCACAGAAATATCTTTATTTTATCAATTTTCTGTTGATTTCACACACGAGAATTATGTTTATGTTTAGAGGGGACTAAACACTCTACAAAAGAGTGTAATGTAATGTTCCATAATTGAACGTGTTTCGAGCATGCCATAACATTCAGCTGTAATAAGTTCTGAGCTGTATTTTGTATAACCAGTTGACAGTTTGATTCCTTCAATTAAGTGAAATTATATAGTTTTAAAGGTTGTTTGTTATGTGTCACCACGACGAAGCATTAGCATTAACTCTAGCTAGATAACAAATAAGTGCCATAATAATTGCAAATTTAATGAAAAATAAATATAAGTATAAGTAATATTGGTGGCTAACTAATATATGATAGATATTGAAACCCCGTATTTCCTTTCTTTATTTTTGTATATTAAACTTAAAATTGAAAAACCATTTTCTCGCGAGAATGTACCATTATCTGAAGTTAAATTGATATCACACCTGTAGAACATGATACCAATGAACTCCTGTTACCCCTATCTGCCCTTCTATTCCCCAGATTCTTTATACAAAGTTTGGTGTTACTAGTTTTAATTTTCTCATTTGTTATCTGCTTTGGTTAATTTACTTCAGGACTTTATATTATCTCTGAATGTAAATGCGATTTACTTTATTTGGTCTAATACCTGAAGCAGGCGATAGAAAGGATCTACTTTAATTTGCATTTATTACCCAAACCTGGATAGATGAGAATAATGATCTTGACAAACACTCTGTAAGTTTCTCCACTGAAGAGACATTAAAAATTGAGATCCCAGGCACGAACTCACAGTTAAGAAACGGCTTATTTCCGTAGGTAGCGTACGATCACCTCAGTAAAGACATTAAATGTAAGACACCTGTCTCTAGTAATGGCTTTGCATCACTTACCATCTCGCTCTGAGATACCCAGGTAGAGACAGCTAGCCCGAAGCAAAATGTTGTCCTTCTGTGGTAAACAAAATACGCACCCTAAGACGGTAAGCACTAAATATTACCATTTTAAATAATAGGTAAACATCACCGATAGTATCTCCCCCATATGAAGATGCTTACATCTGGTCTACAACATGCAATAAAAGAAACATCGTAGTATTTCTCAATTTTCATTTGTGTAAAATAGATGAATACAAGGACTTAAGTTCCTTGCGAAAGAAATTATTATAAGTGAATGAGAAACAATCAATAGCTTGACTGTACTGAAATTAGAACAGTGAATTATTATTATGACACAAATATATAAAAAGTATTGAATTATAATTGAGTAGTACAGCAAAATAACTACGTGGATATAGTTCTTAATTAAATAACTCCCCCTTTTATCGATAATGAGTGTTCACGATAATTTGAACATTAACAGAAATACTAGTGACTAAATAACCCTTGCCTCTTGTGTCAGCTGTAGCTGAAAAACAATATGAACGAAAAGTAGATATATCAGTTGCACATTTTGAATATAAGTCTCACCTTGAATTTATAAAACACTAATCCGACATTAGTCCTGCTTGATTCATCAAATTAATCCGTCATTTAGACGTTAAGAATTATTGCAAAATGAAACAATTAATTAATTCTTATTAGAAGACCATTTGCTTTATAAATTGATGTTGACTCTACGGTTATTAGCAACGGAAAGGAGGAAAAGGAGCGTTCAAATTGAAGATAAGAGAAACCAAGGAAAGTATCGCACTGTGCGCAGAATATATGAAAGTATATTCTGCGCAACCAGGGTAAGCGTATACAGGGTCGCGAGAGCGGAGTGTCACTAATAAAATACGTCACAGTACCTATAGAGATAGAGGTACCTTAAAGGTACCTGTAGAAGTAGAGGTATCTTTAAGATAGAGGTAGAGGTAAAGGTACCTATTCACAGTTCGCCGACTGGCCCACGCCTGTCTATAAATTTGTTTTAATCTAATGAGATATGAACTGGACGCTTATATCGGCTAATATATGGTAAAAATAAAAGATTACGAGGAAGTTTGTTGGCAGACAAGCAGTATCTTATCCAGTATACAAGAATTTCGTTTGAATGACTCGGAACATGGAACTCATTTCAAAAATCTCAAAACAGGGAACATTTTCGAGCTTCAATTTCAATCCGAGGCATTAAAATTTGCAACTAAAAGGGATATTTTAAAATGGTTGTGAAAAACAAAAATTTTATCGGTTATAGATATATAACAAATAAATATTCTATATTTCGTAATATAGAATATTACGAAATATAGAATATTAAAATACTTCGACCATCGCTTGTTAAATAATTTTCTTTGATATTTTCAATCCATCCATCATTTATCCCCGTAACCGTATAATTTACCATGATTGCATCTGATGCTTTTTCGAAAGATACAAAACGTACTAATCTCAAAATGTCGTCCCAAATACACATCCATTCTTACTCTTGATAACGTCTTGAGATAATTGGGTTTACGTCAAGCAATATATTGCTCGATTCGATTTTCACTGTTGCTCTTTACCCATCTTATCGGTGTAGACTTGGACCACCTGCCTCACTCTTTCTTCTACGCATCCTAGAAAATCTCACACTTTTTCCTATTCCTGATGAGCAGTATACTTTGTAATGACCAAAAACAACCACAAGAAAATACATATTACAAATGGACATACAACTTGGCTAATATACCATCAAGAAAGAATTTAAAGAAACCTTCGATGCATTCCCCTGAATTATAAACAACAAATTGTTTCTAAATTTTCGCAGTTAATTATGTTCATGGTCGCTAAAATTTATTGACCAAGAGCATGATTAATTCAAAAATAATTTAGTATTATATTTCAGGGAAGTGTCTCAAGAAAAAAGCTAAAATGTATAATACAATGTTTTGTTTGTTTAATAAAAGTAATATATCATTTTGATGTAACGAACGTTCAAAATATTTCCCGTTAATAGCGAGGTAGTATCTTAACCCGTCATAAAATGATGCAATTACAATAATTAAAAAAAGTGAGGAATAGTAGCGTTACTTCAGCATATATAGACAGTCAGAATTTTGCTACTGCTCTTTATCTGCTCCGACACTCGTCGTCATTAGTACAAACCTTGTCACGCTCGATTTACATAACTAATTTTTTAAAAACCTCCCGTAAAAATTGTAAAGTATAAGGTTTGGAGATCATATACACCATTTAATGAACCACTTGTCCTTATCCAATGCGTTGATAAAAATTAGCCGTTATACGAGTTAACAAAAATACGAGGTTAAATAATAAATGGATACGAGGGTCGGTCGAATTCATTTTTGGGTATTTCGTACAGCAAAATTATTTGTATTGATAATATCACGGTGTGAAGATAGCTGGCAGTATGGTTTTGCAAATCGGAGCGAGCAAGATTTGGGACGATTTTTAAAGACCTGTTATCTTAAATAATTGAATTTTTATTTAGAATTCATGGCATATTAGTTCTCGACCAAAATACACACCACTGAAAAATCACATGATTCGTGGTTTCGTACTAATTCGTCTTTAAATTCAACTATTTTAAATGCAAAGGAAATTGGTTATTTCCGCTGTGATTTGTGATTTGCAATTAATTAAATAACGAATTACAAAAAATGTATTAAATTATTATTATTATATTATATAGGTTTAGGCCTCTTCAGCCACTGATCGCATGGGTAGTCCCTTGGCTATCCCCTCTTATCCGGGTCATTATCCAAAAATGCTATCCCATAAAAGGAGCAATTTAGGCACGTCCCCCGCCTTAAGCCTCACCTCCTCTAGGATAACAGGGGTCCCTAACATAAGATACCTCCTCTTCTCCTCCAGTGCGGGGCAGGTATAAAGATGAATCGAGGTTTCCTCGTCTTCTTTACAGTATCTGTAGGCCGGACTATCAGTTAGCCTCAGCTTGTGCTTATATGCATTCAGGCTACTATGGTGGGCCGTTATGATTCCCACCAGGGTTCTGGCTTTGTGCCTGTTCAATTTAATGAATTCTTGGGCCCATTTCTCAATCTCTGAGTATTCGATGAAGAGTTTGGTTATTCGACAACTCGTTACTCCTCTCCATCTTTTATTGTGCTGGTCTCTTGCCCAGCCATTGATGCGGTCTCTGATCAGATTCCTACTTATTCCCACTGCAGGTTCTGGTCCATAGAGGTTTCCCTGGTCCCTAGTCTGGCAAGGTCATCTGCAATTAGATTTCCCTTAATGCCATTATGCCCAGATATCCATAAGAGTTCCACTCGTTCCTTCCCTGTCAAGTGGTTCAATGCTCCATAGCAATTATAGACCAGCTTCGACTTTGTCGTTGCTGAATTCAGGGCTGCCAACGCCGCCCGGCTATCCGAGCAGATACATACCTTCTCCTGGGTCCGATTTTGGTCGGCCCCCAGAACACCGTATTTAATTCCAACTAGCTCAAAAAAAAATGTATTAAAGTAAGTGTTAAATTTTGTGAACATACCGTCAAATGTCAGCATTTTGAAGAATATTTTATATAATACCTTATGATGTTATTTTTGTAATAAATATACATACAACTTATACTTTTTGTATACATAAACAATATCTTTTAGATTGAATTAAACAAAATTGTACCTTCGGTTTAATAAGAAATAGAATAAATCCATCAAAATTATCTATAAGAAATATGTGCAATATTTTCTGAAACAATATTCAGTGAAATTTTTCTTGATTGTTATAATAAATAATTACAGGAATACAACACACATACATACATGTATACAATGATTCCATAAATAATTTCATATATCTGGACATGTCATATGTTAATTATAGAGTATGGTATTCTAATACGAGACTAAATTTTAAATTTAATCATGTCTTATCTAAAAACACATTTATTAAATTTCAAAATATTTTCTTAAATTAAAATATATGTGTATACTTCTAGAAACTATTGACTATTTGAAAAAATTTAAACTTATTTTGTACTTTTATTCTTTTATAATAAAAATAAAAAATGTAAATGTACAATAAAAAATATTGAGCACTTACTATGAGACGCTATTATTTTTATTTAAATTTATTGATTTTTTCGCTGTTTTATAGTTCAACTAGCTGCTCTTTGTATTATTGTTTTCGCCTCCTAGGTGAATCCACCTAATCCAAATTTTTTTTTCACTTAATATATACATATAGGGTTTCCAATACGAATCCTTTCTCATATTGGAAATATTTAGAGGTCTCAGTCATAATAGAAAACAATTAACCTGATTTATTTTGAACAAACCAAGTGAGACACAATTTCTTTTGCTTGCACTATCTAGTTGTATTAATGAAAATAATTACAATATTCAAGATGTTTGCAGTTTAGTGACTACTTAAAAAACTTTCCATAATATAATTCACATATAGGTTTGTTAGATATTTTGTGAAATTTACCGTCATCGTATGTATAATAGAAGTATTAAATTGCATTCTACCAAATTCGAGAGTTCTTTATGAGAAATTAGTCTCAAGATACTTTCACTTAATTAAGATACTGTTTACCTTATTAAATGTATATGAATAATCGAAAAATAAAACATATTTATAATTTAGTTTATTTACAATTTACATCGTTTAATTTTTGGGGAATGGTTTAATCCAAATCAATGCATTGCAGTATTTTTCATGCTCACCTTAAAATTGCAGATACTCTATGGAAGCTCACGCTGTTCACTTCAACCAAAAGTATATGGATTTCAAGGAAGCCCTTGATAAACCAGATGGGCTATCCGTGGTTGCGTTTTTCCTACAAGCCACTGATAATGAAGATAACCCCTGCTTCAATAAGTTGGCAACGGCCGTAAAGGATATTATCAAGATTAATACAACCACCAACGTACCTGCAGGTTAGTACTGTTAAAGATATATAAAAGCTGTCAGTGGCTAACGTAGAAATGTTTCAGATTGCTTAACCTGGTTTAGGGAAGAAGCTCAATGCAAGGGATATTACACATACCAAGGTTCGCTAACCACTGAACCGTATACAGAAAGTGTAACTTGGATATTATATCCTCAACCTATTCATGTATCGCGAGAGCAGGTGAGTTGTAATTATTAGAATCGTCTATGTATGCTAACCTATAAACAATAATGAAGCTAGTAATAAAGAGACATGTTTTAAATAAACTTTCTCATGATATCATCATATACATAAGACCTAGCGCAAAATATGACCAGTTCATGTGTTTTGACATACTTATGTAATAAATTATTTATCACAATGATTAATATTAGGCCATTACAAATATGACTTATTAAAATGGTTGCTTAAATTATGAGCATAGTATTTGGTGACAATATCTAAATGGTTTATAAACAGTGGACATAATGCGCTCTACTAATTTATGTTCATTGAAGGGTGCAGTTACTTTATTACAACCTGCAGTTCTATCGAGGTGAATCTTCTTATGTCTAAAGTTACTGTCCCTCAGTGGTGGCTCGTGATGAAATGAAACGGGTGTTCTGCACAGGGCCGATCCTAGGGTATTGGTCGCCCGCGTGCAAATTTCGGTAATTGTATACAAGAAGTGTTCCTGGGCAAATGCTTATGAAACTTTTCCTACCCCCCTATTTTCGAGGGTGCTGGAGACGAGTCCGGCTTCAGTTTTATCCGCTCGGATGCGGTTTTCGAGAAAATTAATTTTCCACTTTTCCGCATGAGGCCATTTTTTCTATCAAATAACTTTCAATCCACACTACATAGATAGCTAATATTAATATCAATAGATGCTACAACACTTCCTTTACACATATCACATATTAAACCGTCATAAAACCTACTAGAAACTTTCGATGTTTAGTTACTTCAAATGTATACAATGACTTGCAGTGTGCGTCGTCCATTGTAGTTGTACGCCCTCCGTGTTGTTCGATGAAACTACATACATACAGAGAGGCTCCAAAAGCTAACTTTGAATATTAACAACTAAATACGCTGTTATTTTGAAGGATACTAACCTAACCTAACCTAACCATAATAAGTAGGCAGTCATGTTAGGTTAGGTTAGGTTCAAAGTCGCGCCAGTTCAAAGGCCCCACAAAACTTTATGCAGTTTATAATTTTTGACAAAACGTATCTCTTTTTTGCCACATTATCATTATGCTTTTGCACATTTATCCAATAAGCTGAATCTAGCTGCGCTTTAATACTAGTTGTCCCTAATAAAGCTAATTCCATTGTATTATGTAGATGGCTTTTGGAGTTGTCGTGCTTTTTTATTTTTTCAGTTAAGTGCACCAAATCTGTCACCCCTACCTCCGTCCTTGCTTTATCACCGCCAAAAAGTAAACAAAGAAAACAAAATAACGCATTTTTTTTGTTGCACCCACAAATCCAATTGTTCTTCGAATAAATGTCTCTATTAAATTGACGTTTATATGCTTTTCCGCGGCTAACACCTGCAGCCTCAATAACAATATCGGGCAATGGCCTATCACTGTTTTTTAAATCAATTTTTTCTTCATAAGAGTATTTAAAAAATCACTTCACATGAACTAAATTATAAACTAAATCCATTGTCACTATCACAGTATATAAATATTAATAATTAGTACAATAAATCACTACACAAATTCACAAAACAGTATTTAAAATCTCAAATTAACACGAAATACGAAATAGGTACGATTTACGCCCGCCACTGTACGAGGAGTAAACATTCACTGATATTGCCTTAGCTGGAAAAAATACAGCTCACTGACCGTGTAAATTCGCGCATTTGCCAGCGTCAAGTGTGGATTGTCGCGGGAGTTGAGGGGGAGGACGGGTGTGCCGAGCCCTGCTGAGAACTACCTCGTGTGGCCCAGTTCAATGTACCGTGACGCGCTCGCGTAGAGACCCAGATAATTCATCTGGTCTACTACTTAATAGAGGACGGCGGGCAGAATGCGACTTTAACGCAAGCACGTGCGGTTTAGCTGCACCAACTAACGAAATTATTTTATTAATAAATTTTAGTAATTATTACGTCGCGAAAATATATAAATATCTAATTTTTTTGGCAGTTCTGCAGCACCTGTACACCAGCCGCCCCTGCTGTCCCTACTTATTCATAAATTTGGAAATTGAATATTTTTCTTATCACATAAACTTCTCCGGAATTCTACTGAAAATTATTTCGTTGGCCCTTTAAATATAAAATTTATATACTGTATAACTGGATTAAATTCTGTAACATAAATTAGCATTTCTTTTTCCGTTCATTTATGTGGCTGTTACAAATTCATAATATATTTATTATATTCACTATAAGAGAATATCATAAATGCAGTGCTTTTATTTCAAAATTACCCACACCCATTATTTTTAACAGGCAAGCTTCTAGACAAGAACACGCAAATTTGGATTTCGAAAATGAAGTTTAAAGCCAGTGTCCGTTGCAAATTAGGTTTTACCCACTTACCTCCAGCTACCCTCAATGTCACCCCCTATTTTAAGTTCTAAAAATTCTGATTGAGCTCCATTTAGAAAATTGAAATCGGTTGATTATTTCTCGTAATAGAGGCAAAAATAAAATAATTTAAATAAAACAAGAAATGGACTCTAATGTGTGAAAAAAGAAAAACAATATAGGTGTTGAGTCTGTGATAGCAATTTCATAAAATCTGTTGTTCCTGCTTATATTAATTAAACTCATAATATAGTCGTTTTTTGTCTAAAAGTCATTTTTCTTGTCAAAAGAATAATTAGATATGTAGTTTTTAAATGAAAGCACTCTATGTTTTATATGAATGTTGAGTGTAACCACGCAAACACTCAATATATGATATGTATGTATAATATTCTCTGTCGTAGTCCGATATAACCGTCAAGACTACTTATTTTAGATTATATCGGGAAAAAAACTCCATCGAGATACCTCCCTTTCTCCTGAAGATACTCTACTTCAAACCACAGTAATGTATCAGTTTGGAATGGCCAGGAGTTTATACGAATATAAAACCTACTGCTCAAGCATTGACCCCCAAAATTAAAAAATATATACATATTTCAATGAATTTGTATTAGTATAATTACTTTATGACTGCTATTCTCATATATTAACAGTTTACGTGTAAGACATGAGTACATATTAATAGATCCATCCCATAAACCACTTTATCTAAAATCTAGACTAATATTCTACCTAAAGCAGGCAATATTTACTTACATACGGGCTTACTGTTAAATGAAAACTATCGACAATGCTTTTATGAAAGGTAATCATATAAGAAAAAGGTAATACAATTCTATGTACATACAGATACGCTCAATTTCCATCCAACTGACAGTTGAAATCGTTTAATATTTATATTCTTGTTGAAAAGCTATGTATGAACCTTCCGTCGGACGCAGCTGTGAGATCCGGCAGTCACTTCTTCTTTGCTCTTTTGTGTATATTACGAATATTAACTCGAACTCTCTCATAATAACTTCCTAGCTCCAAACTTTTTAGTGCACTCCCTGACTTTGTGCGGGCCGCTCGGATCTGTCAGATGTATTGCGCCTAATTACGTCATTATTTTCACTGTTATATTTTGTTAGATTTATTTTATTATTTAAATTAATAATATTTTTTGGGATCTCTACACTTATTTATTCTGGCTCTTTACGGAATTATTATTCAAAATTAACACATTTGGGTGTTGAATTATTGGTTTATACTAAATATCGTTAGCAACAATGTGACGTTTATTTTTATTTGGAACATGCTAAAATGATGAAGAAGATTTATAATTCATTACACTTAAAATAGGCAGTTCCTTATAACTTTTCTTTGTAATTCACATTCAATATTTTTTATATGACTTTTACTTGAAAAAAGTAGGTGGTTTGTTTTCTATATTCAAAATATTGTTCAATACTAATTTATGTTTGTGTTTTGTCCTTAAAACAGAAAAAAACTTGTGGATAGGTGGTTGCCCTATAAAAATCTTCCAAATTTATTATTTTATAGCATTAGATGAGTTCCTTTATGTAAATTTGATTACTGCGAGTAGAGACTAGTGTGAAATATGTATTATTGTATTGTATTAATTAAAATAAGCGTTTAATTAAGTCAACACCTCATTAAAATCTAAATTGTGTAAGATTTGATTATGGGATCTCTCACATGCATTGCGCCCGAATGTGTTTGGATTCATACTGCGCGCGGCAGAAGGTTAAATAATTTTGAATTATACGGTACGTGATTAGAATATATATGTATGTGGAAATGCTACTCGCTGTGACCTAGCTATAACTCATCAATACCTGAAATTTTATAAGAGCTTACAAACGAAAAGTTGTAATACAACGTATGAAGTAATAAATTGCAAATTCGTTACAATAAATGTTATTACATAAAAATAACGCTACTACATTAGAGAATCAAAAATTTGGAACGTTAAATGATGCTCATATGTACATAGTTAATATAACGGAGGAATACTAACCAAATTATTGAAGTAATATTTTATATCATGCATATTCTATAAGGTTTTTTATTTATTTTTAGGTGGCCAGCTTCAGAAGCTTAAAATCAACGCCTTGCGAAAAACACAACATTAAGCAAAACGTCCGGCCAATTCAAACACCACCAGAACACAAGAAGTTGAATGTTCTTTATGCTCGTTCACACCGACCCAGTACCTCAGAGTAACAACTTTATTAATCAGAATTGTACCGCATCAGTATCATAGTATTTAATTGAAAGAGATTACTTTTCTTAGATCACGTGTAACCTACTTGTTCTTAGAATTCACATATTTAATCTACTTCACTTATAGTCAACTGAAATCAACGTGATGGTGACAGCCCAACTACCAATCCAACTATATAGTAGTAGTTTAAACACTTGGCTTGCAAAAAGTTAATTACTAAATATAAGTACATTTAAGACAAACTTCTTAATGAGAGTGCCTTATATAATTAAGTTAAGAACATTACCATGCATGCTTAAACTGAATATCTAGTATGAGCAATAATATAAATGTAGGCATCTGGTTATGTTTAATTAATCTGTTATCATAGGTATCACAAAACATTGTAGTGCTTACAGAGTGGCCAAAGTATCTACGTCTAAATTAAAATATACTAAAATCACTTTTAAATTTTCCAAGTCAGATGTTTTTAAAAGTTTTTTATAGTTTTTTACACCTTAAAGTTTAAAATCTATTTTATGCACATTCTCATTCAAGTTGTCGATACAAAATAATTGGTTTTAATATCTCTTACTTTTAATAATACAAAAAAAAATATATCCTACACCATTACATCAAGTATATTAGTTAATCATCATATAATTATTGTATATTACTGAATTTTATTTAAACATTGTATATGTACATATTTATATACATTATTAAATACACTATATTAGCGTGACATGTATACACAATATTAAAGTATTTTATACTACTGACTATCAGATTGCATTTCTTCCGACTCCTTATTGTAATCAATTCCCCCTCCTAAATAATAAAAAATCTCACGGGTGTAAGTTTCATCGACATCGACACTAGCGCTACTCGAGGTGGTGGTTTCCATTTCTGGAATGGGTTCCTCAAATAATATATTTGAAAACGTTTTATATTCTTCATCAATGTCACTGGTTTGAACAATAGCCGTTTCGGTACCTTCTTCAGGCACGTCTTCTTTAAGCGTTATATGCGATCTGAATAGATTAACCAAGGATTCCGGTTCTTGTAATTCTTCATCGGATGATTTGCTATCTTCATCAGGCTTTGTTTGTCCATGAATTATATATCTTTTTGTACTTACATTTTTCTTTAAATGACTGTTTAATAAGTAACGATAATATAGGGCATCTTCAGCTGTGCGAGATGACTCTGGAACTAACTCTTGGACCGACTTCTCTAGAGTATGGTCCTCTTTAATAGCGATATTAGTGCATACCGTTAATCCACCTAGCATATCTACAGGGATTATATTTTCTTTGAAAGTTTCTAACGCGTCGACCATTGCTCCAATAGCTTCGTATAAATGATTGTAAACTATTAAGTACTTTTCATAATCATAACTGTTGCTTTTTGTAATATAGTCTTGATTTACAGAACGTATATCTTGGGAACTGGTCTCTATTATTGGGGGAACATATTCTTCTGCATATGGATTAAAGCCTTCTATGACAGTTATAACTCTATGAGGAACTTTGGTCTAAAACATAATTATGATCTATTTATCTATGTTGTACTCGCTAGTTCAAATAACTGATTTACTGGCATTCGTAAATAATATAATGCTACCCATAATTGATTACGTCTAGAATAGTGACCTCGGTATTATATTAGGGACGACATTTAAATAAATCTATTAAATTAGAATTAAAGGAAGACAATTAAATAGTTCACAACGGTTCAGCAAGATAATACACAGTGCATTACTTGAAACTTGCCACCCAGGATAACCAAAAGTACGACGGAGTTACGATACTGGGATAATAACACGTCAATTTAAATTTTAATGGCAGACTTCGAAACCATTGTTGGTCCACCATTTTTATGGTCTACTCTTTCACCATCTAGCCATTAGAACATATTTTCAAATGATACCTATCATTTTAAAGAATTCTCTCCATTTCAAAGAAGGAATTCCGCCCGCTGGACCCAACTACGACATGTTCGAAATAAAAACCAATTAAGACCAAAACACCTTTTTGAACGAAACGAGCATTTTAATTTTCACAACACAACTTGCAATAATTGATAACTTACTTGAGTGACAGCAAGTACACTGCTGCCAAATGCTAGAACTAAAATAACAGAACTACAGAATGTTTCTGACATTCTCCCACCTAAGAGACATTTGTGGTACATACAACACGTGTCTCATAACTTAAAAGAAACATCACATAATATAGATAGGTACTACAAAATAAACAAATGTGGATTTACAAACTACAAAAATCTTTTATGTAATCTAGATTCACGTCCACTGCACGTGAAATTCACTTTACGATACTAGAGTACGCTGCTTTGAATGTCGGTTTCGACATCGGACACTCCCTCACTGTTTACACTATCAGCAATTCCACCAGTGACATCATCTGCGTTGGCGGTTGCACTGCTGCATATATTCTCCAGTTGATTGTCACCTGAGATCTTGATGTCTCCACAGTCGATACAATCCAGAGGGTAAATTTGCTGAACAAGCCTTAGAAGTTGACCTCTGATGGTATCTACTCTTACTAAACGCGTCTGATTGTCTTTGCCTGGTAGGATTTCGACGACACGTCCAAGTGGCCAGTCCATACGTTTCTCGTTGTCGTTGCCTATAAAGACGATTTCTCCCACCAATACTAACCGTTGTGATTTCTTATTGGAGGTTGATCTCAACTGCCCAAGGTATTCCTTGTGAAAACGACGACGTATATCTTCCCTAAGCTTTTGTTTATGTTGCATCTTTCGGGAGAGGGATTGTTTGTCTACTGCATCGCAATTTGGTACACCACTTTCGACTTGGTCGCGCAAAAACGTTGCCGGAGTCAATGCAACTAAGTCGATAGAATCGTCCGACATGTATGTCAGGGGCCGTGCATTTATATCTTCACAGTCGTCGTGATTATATCTTCACAGTCACAAATTAAAGTCAATAGATCTTCATAGTCTAGAGAAGCACGACTCCACACTTTCCGCAATAATTGTTTCATTACACCAACCAAACGCTCCCAAAATCCACCCCACCACGCAGCAGTTGAGGGATTGAATCGCCAGGACATGCGTTCAACGGATGCATATTTAACGATTTCTTGCCAGTCCAGTCGATTGAATGCGTTTTCAGTTTCGACAAAATTCGTCCCGTTATCACTATAGATTGTCTTTGGCCGACCACGCCTCGCTACGAACCGACGCATAATTTGTATGAAACTAGCACTTGACAACGGAATAGTCAATTCGAGATGCACAGTAAACAAACACACCCACGCTTTCTCACCATTGAGATAAAGCGGACCCGCAAAGTTAACACCAGTAACATCAAAGGCGATGGCGTCACGCACTCTATCAAGTGGCAAAGGTGGAGACTCCACTATAAATGGTTTAGCATTGTGCCTCTTTCAAATTACACATTTGAATATCACCGATCTAATAACACGTCGTCCACCTAGTATCCAATATTTTCCCTAAGAATGCACAGTAGTCCTTGAGTTCCCACTTGACATGATTTCACATAAAGATCAAAAATTAGGCGGTGAACAACTGGATGTCTTGCAGGTAACACTACAGGAAAACGGAAATCATTACTGTCCTTCTGTATATCTGAGATTTTAAACATATTATGTTGAACTCATCGTGAAACGGGTAAAGCGTACGTAGCCGTTTGTCTTCATCTACTAATAATGACTCTTGTTGAATCACCTTGAACAAGAACTTTTCGGCTGCATCAAACTTTTCAGCGGTCAATTCACCTGCGCGTTTTCCAACTCGACTCCTAGCATTGTGCGTAAATCGAAAAATCCAGGCCATCATTCGCACAATATTTGAATATTTGGAAAAGTAGATAAAATGCCAATCATCTGAAATACATTATTGAGCAAGGTTTTTACTAACCCTTTATTATGCGTAGGGGTTTGGATCTGCACCCTTATAAGGTGTAATTAACTCAAGAACTAAAGCCCAAGGATCATAGACAGCTCCGTACGTTCGATAGTTGGACTATAGAGCAGTTGCAAACTTATTCCACTTTTGGGCGAGAAATCATGTTTAGTGACGAGGTTCATTTCTAGTTGAGTGGCTTCGTTAACACGCAAAATTGTCAGATTTGGAGCAACGAAAACCCATAGGAGATTCTACCATTTCCACTGCATTCCGAAAATGTCACCATTGGGTATACATTTTGGCTTAGCAGAATCATTGGTCTATATTTTTTAGAAAACGCAGGAAGGAACACATTAATTACCAACGGTGATCGATATCGGACGATGATTACCAATTTCTTTGGCCTAGATTTGATGAGATGTATCTGACAAACATAAAGTTCCAACAGAATGGTGCTACGTGCCATACTGCACGCGATATACTAAATTTGTGTATGCGTCTCCGCATCCACAAAAGTCCGCACGAAAACGCTCCGTTATATCACGAGGTGGAGATATCATCTGGCCACCCAGATCCTGTGACTTAAAGCCATTAGACTTTTTTCTGGGGCTATGTGAAATCTAGGATTTATACCAATAAGCCGCAGATGATTGTCGCCCTAGAGGCACTAGCATCATTGGTGAAATCAATCCACTTTTATGCGAGAATATTACTGAAAATTGGATCTCCAGGATTCAAACCACCCAGCGGAGCAGCGCCGGCCATTTGGCTGATATAATATTTAAAACATAATGTCATCGAATATTCTTCAAAGTAAACACAAAAACATAGTTCTGTAATTTACACAATGTTTTATTTAATTTCAAAGAGATTTAAAGATCGAGCACTGAAAATGAAAAACCCTAATAGCAAATTTTTAATTATTTTACATACGAGGGTAGTCTCAGAAATACCCCACCTGGGTAAAAACCTGGGTAGGTTTACCGACGCATGGCGCGCGATTCTATAGAAGCTCTAAGAAGAAAGCGCTTACAATGTACGTCTATTAATATGGTATAATATAAATAATATGTTGCCTTTAAAACTTCGCAGTTTCGTAGAACTCAGCCTTCTTTGGCGGCTTATATAGAGTCGTGCGCTATTCATGGGCAAACCCACCCATCGAGTCGCACATGAAATGGGACAATTGTGGCATGCTCTAGCGGTTGTTGTTTAAAAAGAATAGCTATGGTAGAAAGTACCAACCTTATAAAGTTTAAATTTGAAATTTGACGACACTACGTTGTTTAGCATTTAGTTTGCAGCCATCAATGGTGAACGCTCTCAATGAATTCGTAAACACGGAAAACTTAGTCATCTTTACGTAATATAATACTTTCATTTCAAAGACCTTAGTCCAACTGACATCAAAGCAGACCTAGATTCTATTCTGGGGAAGTATGCTCCTTCGTTGACAACAGTAAAATATCGGGTGGCCGAGTTTAAACGAGGCCGTACGAGTTGCCAAGACGAACATCTCAGTGGTCGACCAAATGAAATGACCACGCCAGAAATGGTGAAGAAAATCCACAAAATGGTATTGGATGGCCATCGACTGAAAGTGGACGAACTAACAAACACGGTAGACATTTGAAAAAGTGCTGTACATCGCATGTTGACTGAAAATTTGAACATGAAAATGATGTGCGCAAGATGGATGCCTCAATTACTCACAACGGAATGAGAACAGTGTCGTGAGGATTTTTCTATCGAGTGTTAGCCGAAGTTTCACAGGAATGAATCCAAGTTCTTGCGCCGACTCATAACCATGGATGAAATATGGGTCCATTACGTGACACCCGAGATGAAGGAACAATCAAAACAATGAACTGAAAGGGGAGAATCGGCTCCAAAGAAGACGAAGATAGTTCTATTTGCAGATGAGGTCATGACGTCAGTTTTTTGGGATGCGCGTGGGATATGTTTCATTGATTATCTTCATAAAAGAAAAACATCACGGCGAGAATTATGCGACCTTATTGCAGTGTTTGAGTGATGAAATCAAGGAAAAACGGCTGCATTTGCTGAAAAAGAATGTTTTATTTCATCAAGATAATGCATCAGTTCATACATCCGATATCGTGATAGCCAAAATCAATGAATTAAAGTTCGAAATGCTTCCTCACGCACCCTATTCGCCAGATTTAGTCCCCTCAGATTATTTTCTGTTTCTAAACTTGAAAAATGGCTCGGCGGTAAAAGATTTACGAACAATGCATAGGTGGGGGTTGCGGTTGATGGATATTTTGAGGAGCTCGACGATTCTCACTATAAACAGCTATTGAACATCGCTGGAAAAAGTGCATCGAGCTAAAATGAGACTATGTAGAGAAATAAAGATATTTTTTCCCAAACTTATTGTTTTATTTGTTAGATCAGGTATTTCTGAGATTACCCTCGTATATAAAGAACAAACACAATATCTAATAAATAAATGAATGAGATGGTGAACAATAAGCGACTTACCTTTTGGTAATGTAGAGTGGGTCCTGTCTGATAGTGGTAGATCCTTATATAGCAGCACTAATCATACACAAAATAAGCAGCTTTGGTATATAATATACCAAAACTAATAAGCACATGCTTGAAATATAACAGGTAATTAGCAGGGATTTAAATGCTTAGTGCATTTAAATCTTGCATAAGTTACTGCAAAATACGAGAATAAGAGTTCGTTGCGTGTAATGATACTGACGTTCACACTTAGAATTGACGTTTTGGAACGTTTTTTTTTCTTGAAGACTCGTTAGTCTTGCCAGAAAAAGTCGCTGTTTTTTTTTTTTTTAGAATATACGGGGGCTGATCTAGATAAGGTTGTGCCATCGATACGGTTACAACTGGACTCCAGACGATACGTTGTCGGCACCTTCCTTGATATTGAAGGAGCCTTCAACTTCACATCCAGGGAGATGATTAGCGGAGCACTAGGCGGAGGCACTATACCCCCAGAATAATCGCTGAATGGATAGACCATATGTTGGAAAACGGACAGCTTACTGCTAATAAAGACAAGACTACCATCGAGGGCTGGGTCGACTCGGGCTGTCCACAGAGAGGGGTATTGTCCCCTCTTCTGTGGTGCCTGGTAGTAGATGAGCTGCTTGAAAGGTTAAAGAATTACCAAGTAATTGGCTATGCTGATGACTTAGTAATAATAACGAAGAGCCCTTTCCTGGAGCCGATTCTCGATATAATGCAGGGAGCTTTAAACAAGGTTGGGAATTGGTGAAGGGAGAGAGGACTCTCGCTCAATCCTTCGAAGACTGAGGTGATGGTGTTCATCAAGAAATATAAGTGGAACAGAACATCTCCGCTGAAACCTGGTGGCCAAGAACTAAGCCATAATAGCGATGTGAAATACTTCCTAATCCTGGACGGGAAACTGTCTAAGTCACATATGTTCCAAGATCATAGCAACACTTTGAAGCCGAAAACCATGAAATGGATGTATGAGGCAATTCTCAAAATCAGACTGACGTATGCAGCACTCGTCTGGTGGGAGAGAGCCTGCTCAAAGTCGGAAACCAACCGACTTAACAAGCTAAGAGGATTGGTTCTTTGAAGTATAAACGGGAGCCCCATTATCAACACCGATCGAGACGATGGGGATACATTTTTTTTGTGGGGACGTAGCCGGCGCTTGCGTTGATCGAACAAGAGGCCCACCAGAATCAGTGTTCCACCTACCTCGGCACCGCTCTCGCATCTCCTCGAGATTAGGGGTTCGGGCCAAGCTCACGCTCCTCCTTTTCTTTCTTCTCAATATATTCCCAATCATCCTCTCCGCATATACCCACACCCTAACGCACTCCACCATCCCGTGTACAAGTTCCCTCACACTCCCCGCCCGTACCAAACACTCGTCCCTCTCATCCAACCACCTCGGGCACCTGAGCAACGTGTGCTCGGGTCGTCCCATTCTCCACAATACATACATTCGTCCCCATCCGCCTTATCTATCCCCCGCAGATACTGCCCAAAGCATCTATGCCCCGACAGCGCCTACGTGAAATAGAACCCTACCTCTCCATGCATTCTCTCCAGCCACGCCCTCACATTAGGGATCACCCTATGGGTCCATCTCCCTTTGGGAGAACCATCCCACTGCATTTTCCACGCAACAAACAGCCGTATTCTGGCCTCCCGCCTACTCGTGCCCTTACGCACATCCATCCTTTCTCTGGTTAAAAGAGTCAAGGGAGGGATCACCGCAATCACCAACGCCGCCTTCCTCGACATCATTCTATACGCACTCGCAACCCTTAGTGCCATCCGCCCCTGAATCCTACAGATCGGCACCCTGGTACACTCCCTGATTAGCGCCTTCCCCCACACCGGCACCGCGTACAGAACCACTGAGTGAACGATGGACGCAAGGATCCTCCTCTTTGACGCGCGTGGGCTACGCGCATTCGCCATGAGACGCGCCAATGCCCCAGCCGTCTTCTCCGCCTTCGCCACCGTCTTCAGCACATGTTCTTGGAATGTGAGCTTCCCGTCCAACCAGACCCGCAGGTATTTTATTACCTTCGAGTGCTTGACGCACGTCCCCCCCCACCCTAAGCTCTACCAATGGAAGGTTCCGTCTCCTCGCGACCACCACTGCCTCAGTTTTCTCCTCCGCCAGCTGGAGCCCCCTCCCTTCCAACCACTCCCCAACGGCCCGGATTGTTGTGTTGGTCATATTCACCATGTCGGCCACAGAAACGGTCGACACCACCAGTGCGAGATCGTTCGCATACACAACCGTCCTTATTTCCTCCAGCAATGGTAATTCTGAGGACGCCATCGAACATGCTGTTCCACAGGGTAGGACCCAGTACGCATCCCTGTGGAACTCCATGCGATGGGGATACTGACGGGGATACCACCTCTTGATATCACCCTGAAAGCGGAATTCGCAAAGGTAATGCACAGGGTGGGAAACATGAATAGGAAGGTAAGGGATCTGAATAGACTCTCAAGAGTGGGAGCAGAGCGGGTAGGAGGGTGTATAGGCGACGCGATGCGATAGATAAAACCTTCTCCTTGGGAAAATACACTACCGCACTCCAGGCTGAGCTAGTTGCAATTACATACGGTGTTCTGGGGACTTACCAAAATCGAACCCAGGAGAAGGTATATATCTGCTCAGATAGCAGCGCGGCGTTGGCAGCTTTGAATTCAGCAACGACAAAGTCGAAGCTGGTCTATAATTGCTGTTGAAGTATTATACCACCTGGCAGGGAAGGGACCGGTGGAACTCTTATGGATACCTGGGCATAATGACATTAAGAGAAATTTAATTGCCGATGACTTTGCCAGACTAGGGACCAGGGAAAACCTCTATGGACCAGAACCTGCAGTGGGAATAAGTCGGAATCTGACCGCATCAATGGCTGGGCAAGACACCAGCACAATAAGATGGAGAGCAGTAACAGGTTGTCGAATAACCAAACTCTTCGCACTCGAGGAGAAGAGATACATTATATTAGGGACTTCTTTTATTATAGAGGAGGCGAGGCTTAGGACGGGGGACGTGACGAAATTGCTTCTTTTATGGGATAGCATTTTTTTTAATGACCCGTATAAGAGAGGATCGCCAAGGGACTACCCATGCGATCAGTGGCTGATGTGGCCCAAACCCATATAGCATAATAAAAAATACGGTGAATAATTTTATTATGAACAAATTAATAAGACCAAAATAAAATTTGAACTAATCTCCTTCAAAGTATTGTCTTTGGTTAGCGATGCAATTTTTCCAATATTGTTTCCATGATTAGAAGCATTTCTAGAAGGTTTCTTTAGAAAGGGCCTGCAACTACTCCGTCGTGGCCCTCTCAATGTTGGAAATAGTGTCCAAACATTTTCCTTTTAGCACAATATTAATTTTTGGGAAGAGCTAGAAGTCGCATTGTGCTTAATCCGGAGAGTAAGGCAGATTTGGACAGACAGGAATTTTCTTTTCGGTCAAAAACTCGCGGGTTAGAAGCGAGGTGTGACACGGCACCTTGTCGAGACGAAAGAGGAAGTCACTGACCCATATAAGATGTCCGTTCTTCGCTAATCTCTCGAATAGTCAAATTGTCTGTATGAACGAATCATTATTTCCACTTTTGCAATGTTCTCATCTATTTTTGAGGTCGAAGGACGTCCCGACTGTTGCTCGCCTTCAACCGACTTATTTTTACTTTTAAGTCGCCCATACCACTTGTAAACAGTCTTCAGGGTCACTACATTATCACTATATACTGAAATTAATATTTCATGAGATTCTTTGGTACTTTTTTGTAACTTAAAACAAAACTAAATGTTGCGTTGTTCGAAATTCATGATGCGCGAGGAACACAGTAAACACGTCCTCATTCTTCCGGCTTTGGAAGCCAATTGACAAGTCGTAACTTGTTCAAACTTGATACTGACTATCTCAAAGGATCAAGCTATTGAACTCATTATTCCACACAGATGTAGAGTCAATAATTTCTGCCATAAAAATTCGTTCGCCGTATTTTTTTATTAGACCTCGTATAACTAGTAGACTTATAGAACAATAAGTAAGGTATCAAAGAGTGACAAGAGTAAATTCCATAATGATGAAAAAATAAAATTAAAAACAAATAAATTTTAATGTGGTTTTTTGAATTAAATTAACAAATAAAATATAAATAATAAATATTTAATTAATTATTAATTAATTAATTACTTCGTTAATCAAATTATTATCTACTGATTTTTTGCAGCATAACTTTCAACTACTAATTTAACCACTAATTTCCGTTATCATAGAATAAATCTTTTGTCAAATACAATACAAAATCTTAATAAAATCAGGATAATAATTATTACCTTAGCTTCTCCTTTCTTTGGTTTACTGTCACTGTTTTTATCTTTCTTGTCTTTTGCTTTCTTGTCTTTATCTCCTTTTTTATCTTTTCCCTTACTCTTACCCTTACTCTCAGGCGGGGTGTCTGGTAGATTAAAATATCTTTTGTATCTAGTTTTGGTGTCCTCCAATGGAATATCCTTTAGAATTTCCGGTTTTGGCAACACCGGAAAAGCCACTTTACCATCTGGTGGAATCTGTTTTATCCTTTCAACCCAAATATCGTCAAAATTTTCGAAGAGTAACCGCTGGGGAAGTCGCTCGAAAGAATTAACTTTCTGGTAGTTATACGAGGGATAATAATTGTCATAGCTGTAGCTAGTCTGGTTAGATATGTTTTCCAACGCGTCGCACATTTTAAACATGTAGGTCCGCATAATAATGAAGGCGGCAAAATATTTCTCCCTTTCATTATTCTTTATCATTAATGGTCTTTCTAGTTGTCGTACAATATTCTCTAACTGGCTATAGTGAGTTTCTTTTATTTGAAATGGGTCAACATCGTTCTTTTTCTCTTGCGGGTCTTAAAAAATACATAATGTACTAATGATACATTTCATTATATTTATAATAAAGAATGCTGAAATTCTGTTATATTAAAAAAAGTTGTACTGAATATTGTATTTAAACTGAATACATGGAACTGCAAAATATGGAGGTATATTTCAATAATTACGAGTATTTGTGTATATCTAACAGTAGAAGATACGATCAAGGAGAATATTTTATAATAATTTGTGAAAATGATATGCAAAATTTTATTTTGGTACTAGGGTTCCATGAGAACAGACGTTTTGAACAGAAACCGTTTCTTTATGAAAATACTAATTTTTTTTTTATTTATATTAGTTTTTTAACTCACGATTTTGGTATTTGATGAATTTTAACACATTTGGTTTCTAATTACAGACTATATTCTTTACCCAAGTATTTCATTCATAGGTATTCGGGTACAGTTTCAGTATTTAAATATGATTCCTTGATTTATGATTTTGGTGGTTAAAATTGAAAGTAGTAAATATTAGACATCACAGTTTATATATGAACGGTTTATATTAACAAAATATCTCATTATTCTTGAAATGAAAGTGCAACGATAATAATTTTAGTTTTCCGATTATGATCTTTCGAAAAGCACAACATTATGAATAATATACGAAACCTATTCCTCAATATTCTATTTATAAAAAATACTATGTTTCAGATAAATCAACTATTGGCTTAAATATTAAATATAAATAACAATTAAAAACATAAGAATAAATATTAGAGAAAATCCGCACTGAATGATTGAGACCCACACCCAATACCATAAGAAAGAAATTAGGCTGTAATAAATTGTTGGATTATTTTCTTTCTTTCCGCATAAGACCAGAAATTTATCAAATTACCAATATACAATGATATTACCAATATACAATACCAATATACGTAAACTGTTTCGGAACAATAAAGCCTCAGTAACTGGCCCCCAGTTTGACTATTTAATTTAATATGTTTCATTTTAAAATGCTGTTTACAATAAAACTAGCAATATTAAAACTGTAAAATTTTAAAGTAAAAAGTAACACACATATCCTCGTATGTATCAAGTATGTAAAAAATATATTTTTCCATTACTAGTACATGGATCACGATGTCTATGAATACACATAAATGGTGATGTTTCGAAAACAACCCTACCTGAATGACTCGATTCTTGCTTTTTAAGAATAAACTCTTGAATATGACCAGCAGTTTGAATTTTCTTTCAGGAATCGGGTTCAGGAATTTGAATCCTGAATTTCGTTTTGGGAGGAACAAAAGTGTGGCAAATTTAGATAGTTAGCCCATTAATATAGGAAACAGGCATCAAGCAATAACTCACAGACAGGGTTTAATTATCGTTGTTGAGAAACCTGACTAATTTTTAAATTATAAATAGTCAGTACAGAGCTTTCTTAGATTTTTTAAAAGAACCCACCGTCTCGAAAGTGAAGCGACAATAAAATTCTTCAAAACACATTAATTGTTAATACCCTCGACGTGTTGTTTCAACTCATTTCTTCACTCCCATCGATCACCCCTGTAAATATATAATGTAATGGATGATTCATATTGTAATGCTTCAGTTCAATGGTAATTTTAACTGTAATAAAACAATACTTTTTTTATATAATTTTTTGCGACTGCATAACGCCGTCCATAGTCGTTAATTCATTATCCGTTGTCATAAATCTACGAATAATTTATTTAATTTTAAAGATAACATTATGACAATTTTTTATGATGTGACATCAATAATTGCACGTCTATGTTGCACACTTTTTGGGTCTCTTTTCAGGTCAGATAACAACTCGAACGATCAGAGTAGTTGCATAAATTGATTTATTTTATGTAATAATGATTTACATAATTCCCGAGAGAGTGCAAGTTATTTTTAATTATGGTAATGTAATGTTAAGTAAAGAAATACACCACCGATTTACAATAAAAAATGTCATTCAACTGAGGTATCACAAGATCAGATTTCTAACGAGTTTTGGACGACAGCGATGAAGTGAATAGGACTCGACAGTAATGGAGATTGGCGTATTTATATTATCTTATTGTCGCTTACCTATCACAACGAACATCTTCGGGAGATAGAAAGGAAATATGCAGATACAGAACATACAGGACTTAAAAAATATCCAACAAATTTTTATAACGTATTTTTATAATTATAAAATTAATCAAAAATGTACTTAATTAATATTGATAACCCATTCATGACGTCAGCACTGCATTCAAATGTATACAGGACCTAAAAGTGTCCAACAAATTTTTGTAAAATCTTTTTATATTACATTAAATTCTTTTATATAACTATATATAATGAATCTAAAAATTTAATTAAAACAATAATTTCAAACAACCCTTTCATGGCGTCAGCATTAAGAAAAATCTAGTAATGGAGGTGGTTTAGGAAAATCCAATAGTGGGGGGGGGGGCGTTTTGTACCTTTACTTGCTATCTACAACTTTTTACTTCCCAAATTTTAGGGATCTGGATGGGGATCTTATATAATCCCCCCTATGCGAAATATAAATTGACCTGCGCTAGTCATGGTGGGTCCTTTTCAGAAAATTTTTGTGTTATACATATACATAAAGGCCACTTCGGTAACATTCAGGTGGAAAGTTCTTCCTAAATATGAAAATGCTTTCTACACATGCACCGCGAAATAATGGTTTGCATTATTATATTAAACATGAAAGTCTAAATGTCCTGTATATAGATGTTAATATTTTACCTGGTTTACTTTTTGCACTGGCCTGCGGTTGCTTTTGGGCTAGACTCATTTCGGCTTGTTCTTTTAATATTTTCTGCAATTCAATCCTTCTTTCCCTCGCCTTAATTGCTTCATTTGTCTTTTCCTCTACATAATCCAAAATATCTTTCTTCCTTGTTATGATTTTCAGTTCATTAACAGAGTAATTCCATTCAGTAGGATCAGTAGACCGCTTTACTGCTTTATAAAACTTTTTCAGTTCATTTACTACAGCTGCATTATACAAATATTTAGATCGTTTTTCGAGGCCCCAGTTCTCTTGGTTTGCACTTTCGAATAACTGCTCTTCCGTGAAACGCCACAACACTTTTGGAGTTTTGGTATACTTAACAGCATTGCATATGTTGTTTAATAAATCTGCAATTAAAGTATTTCTAACATTTTCGTCCAATTTTGCTTTTAAAGACCTTGTCATTTCATCAAAGCCTTCAATGAAAACAAAACCTTCTAAGCTAATAATTAAATGATAATCAGGACCCCAAAAAGTAGGAACCGTGGATATCTCCCAACACTCTGAGTAATTTCCTACATCACTAGCCTTAAACCAAACAGGGAAGTGGGTTGTTTTTCCAGGTGGCAATAGCAACTCGCTTTTGTCGAAATAAAATGGGTAATATTCTTCACGTTCTGGTTTTATCAAATCTCGAAATAGTCGGAATTTTGCAATTCGACGCCAGTAGAACCTTAACGTCGTCAATCCCTTATTTTCTAATTTCAAATATTGAACTACTGGATCATGTAAGTTTCGGTAGGCCTCGAATATTAAGCGCACTTTCACGAAATCGTTTACTAGTTTTTCACTGTTAGTTAATTTTATGCCATTTATGATAAAACATACTTTTGGGACAGGACTGAATTCTATAGGTCGTACCATCGTCGTGTTTCGTGTCTTTTGAGGCAAAACACGCGTCGTCTTTGTAGTTTCATGGGATGCTATTTTTTGCCCCACTAATACCAAATTTTGATATTGAGGTTTATGCGGCTCTATCTGAGCTATTTTCGACGATAACTTTTGTAGTTGTTGATTCCTATACTTGCAATTCTTCCATAATTGATAAATGTTCCTGAAATATATATTCGAATAAATAATAAGAGTATAACAAATTATTTTCCATATTTTAAAATTCTTAAGACAAAGAAAATGATAGAAATTTAAAGCAATATTTATGATAAACTACGATTCTGGATATTTATGAAGACCAAATAAGAACAATTAACATAACATTTATTAAACATATGTTTAACAAATATTGTATTGTTCTATTTACCCTTTAATTCTCGATTTACGTTTTCGTAGCGGGAATCAGATATACGACGAAATATTATGACATGTGATACTTTTGATTAACAAATCCACGAGGTTATTGCGGCTTATATTTGTGCAATAAAATATCTACGCAATGTCTAGAGTGGGGTTGAGAGAGTATTATATTTTTTCGTGAATTTTACAAAAACTCAAGATTACTTAAAAGGGATTACACAAAAAGTTATATAAAATCTACGAATTTTATATCATTTTAATGATTCTAACGAAAACTAGGAATAGGAGTCGGTAGGGAAGGATTAATGGGATAATTTCGAACTTAACTTTCTTCAACAAATTTCCAGATATTGGCAATAAATCTAAAAGTGACATATTCGAAAATATACAGCCTCCAAAGAGGAGAAAGTAAATGGAATTATTGTGCGAGGTACATACAGGGTGGCGATACTGAGTTTCGCACAGTATTCAAAGTTTCTTACTAAAAAACTTAACACGACAATTTAATTTATCTTAATGATAAACCATAGGATTTCTGAATCCAATAATTATTCTCTTGAGACCGATATGTGCAGTTCCAATGATGCACTGTTCTATTTAAAGGAATACTCGCTTGGTCAGAAAAGATATGCTTTAATTAGTTAAGTCTTTTGTCATAACGTAACGTAGTATATCTTCGCAAAATTGTATAGCATCATTTAACTGTTGTTAGATATACTTTATCAGGGTGAAATGAAACTCTTCTTAACAATTTTTCAAGTGTGGAATAGTCAACATGATTGTTTAAACTCAAGTTGTTTGGTATAAACGTGATGCTATTCTTGAACCCCAAGTAATACGTTTAATTTACTTCAGCAAACTTGAGGTCTACATTATCGAGGTAATATTACGTTTTTGAAAATGTTTATCATCTAATTTTTTCATTTTCTTTTTTTAATGACGGATATGATATATTCTTGTAACATTTAAACAAATAAACAATGGCTAATATTATAGTATAATAATTAACTACTGAAATAAAAATAAAACAAATGAACCACATTTACACAAAACATGGCGATACATAATATCGATTTCCCTCTCTCATTTCAAGTATACACTCTTCTCTAAATTTTCCTCGGAAACATATAAAATAGATATAGGTTATGCATTCCATTATAGTCACCTGAAATGTACACAATAATCACAATAATGGATTAATTTTATAGTTAATTAGGCTTTTAGCCAATAGAGGCAGCGACCATTCTGGGACCAAGAGAGATCATCAGTGACTAAAATTAATTGAATATTGCTTTATTTCGGGCGATTATATCTCATGAATATGACATTTCTGGTAGGCATATTTCAAAATTAGAACTATAGTGGTCTTCATGGTGTGTAGTGAAATGATACTAGTGATTATGTTGTTGCTAAAGCTGAGTTTATTTAGGATAAATCAATAGCGAGCAAGCTAGTAACAAAAGAGGAGACAATGTGTCGAAGCGATTTGCGGGAATTGACTGTCTTGAAAACTTATCTCAAAAACCAATAACCTGATGCGGTTATTACCAGGCGCGACACTTGTCACAAACCATTGACCTAACCTGCAAGGATTTTAACAAGTGGAGGGCCATTGCAGTAAATAACACAATTTGTTGCCTGGGATAATCGCATTATTACCTCTGAGAACCAGATGTGTCCTGGTTTCGAGTATTAACACAATGTACAAGCGCTTCTACTTTATAATATTTACAAGACTTAAAACTAATATATATATATATATATATATATATATATATATATATATATATATATATATATATATATATATATATATATATATATATATATATATATATATATATATATATATATATATATATATATATATATATATATATATATATATATATCATGTTGAGTCTCAATCTAAATCTTGTGGTAGGATACGAAATAGAAAACGGTTTACCGTCGACAAGTTTTGGTTCACTGATTTTTTTTTTTTTTATTTTCTTATAGTTAGATCCTGAAGCTGCCCGAACTTCGCGTTGCATCCCCCTAGAAACCACCAAAGAGGGAGGGATATTCACAGCCCCACAATGTACTTATCTAATTAAACTGTACGAGTTTCTTTTTTAATTAAAAATTTCTTCCTCCGGTTTTTAATAAGTTAGAAATACACATTATCTGTAATAATACATTTTACAATATCGAGCTCACACACAGTTTTTGAAATTTAATGTGATATCTTAATAATAAAGAACGTTTTATGTTCAAATACAACAGAGTCTGTGATGACAAATTTTATATAAAGTTCTAAATACTTAATTCTACCGAATGCGCTTATCAATTCTATTTTGGATTATATTTTTTTACATTTCTGTTTGGCACTATAAAAAATTTAAATCATCAACACAAACTTTGTTTTTGTGTTGATCAATTGAGTGTGAAATAACTGTCAATCAAATATAATTGCGAATCGGTTTGATAATATGAAGCATATAAAGTTTATGGAGTTCATGATCATATTATATTTCATCAACTGCCATATTCGAATTATATTTATATACCTCGTACGTGGTAGAACATTTTTTTCGTCTAAAATATAATTTGGGGACCCTACATATTCAATAACTGGTATTTCATTCTTTTCTTGCTTGGTTTTGACGGTGAAATATGTTGGATCGCGAGATCGATCACATCTGTCGATTAAACCAATAGGTAATTTCCAAAACTCAGGATTACCTCGAAGTTTATCAAAATTGGTATTGATATTAGTATACTGAAAAACTAATTTATCTTCTTGCACGCTTCTGTAGTCCTCATTTGCATTTATAAGAAGTTCGTCATGAGGTCGTCCTAGAGACTTGGATAATTGTTCGTAAATTTTCTTTCGCCTTTCAATCCATGTCTGCCAATTTTTCAAATGGTTCTGGCATGTTGAATACTCATCACCTTTTTTATTTTTTTTGATGCAGTAACAATGATGGCAATCCCCACGATCTCCGTCGGGTATTTTTCCTGACATTTTACAATAAACTAAATGTCATATTGCCATTCGATATCTATTCATTACTGACATTTAAAATTTCTGTTAATATTTCATAGTATATGCATATTTATACATAGTTTATAATGAAGGAGGCAGAACCAGATGCACTGGATGATGAAGGTACTATTAATTATGATAAAATAATTCATCAAATAAAGGAGAAGATTGAAATTGTTGTTTATATTTAGAGCAAGAAGATCCCGAAGAAGCACTTAGTCCCGAAATTGAAAATAAAATATGGATAAGAAATTTGATAGATGCTGAAGGAATTTACGAGTCTCCAATAGACATCAACATTACTAATACCCGACAAATTGAAATTCCAATGTTGGAATGGAACAACTTCGATGTTCCTCCCAAAAAAATTAAGATCACTAATACCGGACATACTAGTAAATACACATTACACATCTGGAAGTAAGTAAGAGCAATAATTTGTTTTCAGTTATATTTAGTGCCAAATGGGGACAAGAGAGACCACATTTAACAAATGGTCCATTATTTGGGAAATACGTTTTTTCCAATTGGCATTTACATTGGGGAATGAATGATATGGAAGGCAGTGAACATACTGTAGATGGCAGTCGTCAACCTGCAGAAATGCATGTTGTAACCTTTAAAAGTTCATACTTAACACAGGAAGCTGCATTAAAAGAACAGGACGGATGTGTAACATTAGTTTACTTCTTTAAGGTACCCTGCCTATGCAACAATACCAATTCTGATACAAATTGTGTTTCACAATCAGAAAAGTTGCAAATATTCTCAAAAGAGGACTCAGGTTACTATTCCATAACGGATTGTGCATATTATCAAATTATAACATGTCAGGAAATGCAATTTTGAATACAAATTTCAAGATTTTCTAAATAATACATAATATTGAAAAATATGAGCTTACAAATAGTGAATAGTATAATGAGGTGTTTGATATTTCTTTATATTCTGATTTTTAATAATGAAAAAATATTTTTTCAGTCAGAATCAGTACAGTATTAAATACGGAATTAATTCCACTCCATAATGCTCAAATGCGAGATAGATGGTTATAGAGTTATACATAATTGTCAAAAAAGGCCTGATTGGTTAAAAGGCAATTAGTTATTTCAAAGTTAAAATTACAGTATCTTTATTGTTATTGAGGTCTAATAATTCTTAGTCTCATTAACGCGAGAATAAATTACAATGAAAAATATTATCTTCAATGTGAAAAGTGTCGACGAAAATATTATGGCCTGGCAGATATGCAAATTACACTTCACCACATTATTGGTTTGTATAATTAAATAATTATAATTATTAAATTACAATTTCATATTAAACTCGAGTGTATATTCAAAAAAGACTAACGCAAAATTTTGTTATTAATGGTATTTTAACGGGTATTTAATTTTACAATATAATTACATAAGAAAATTGATTATTTTCTTAAGTAACTAAATCATCCCGTTCAAAATATTAGCTAAAAGTTGTTCTGGGACCTTTACAAAAATATACATGTAACACATAAGTACTGACAGTTAAAAATATGGTTTTTCAAATAAAGCTAACAGTGCAGTGATTATGGAAGTAGTGAATGTATTCTAATTCATTCTGAGATGTGAAGCTTACCTTTTAAATAAGAGTTTTTAACGCTATAACCTAAGACCGTTGTTTTATGTGAATCTTAACAATAAAGTAATTTTAAACAATCACGAGACATAATTTACCAACAATTTTCACAATTTATCAAAAGAAAAAGTCCACTATTAATTAATATTGGGTATTATTGGGTAATAAGTCACGAGAATTTTACATATGCAAAAAAGTTGGATAGTTTAATCCACAAATAATTTCACATAAAAATAATCCTCATGAATTGATACATCGGGGATAGAAAACATTGTGGACTATTGTACAGTAATAGCCATATTGTAATTGCAATTTCATTTTAGTAACATCAGCTAGAACTATAGTTGACTATAATTACAGGCAATTACATATACAAGTATTAGTTAAAGGCATCACTAAGATAGCCTAGACACTATAAAAAAAAAATAGCAACAGTATTATTCAAACATTCAAAATCATGAATAACATCAATTTCCACTGTTAAACTGTATTCCCGTTACATTATCATACAAACACGCACCATTAATTAAACTATATACAATCATTCATTAGGGTAATGTATAAATTGACTTGGGTACTAGGGTACTGGCAGTCATTATGGTACCATAAGTTAAAAACTTACAGTACTCATAATACATACAGTACAACAAATTTACATAAGTAAACTTATTTTAGAAACAAAAAATATAGCCAAAATTTGCAAAGGTTAATTAGATCAAAGAATTAACATATTTTAAAGAATTCTTCTTCAAATAACTTAAAAATGTTTTATGAACAAACACATGCTTTCCTTATTGGAAAGCAATAACAAATCCTTGACTACAGCTCCCTGCACATATTTCAATAGGTTGATACGTTTTAATTAGTACATTTTTTTTTATTTTACAGTTGAATAAAAATTTGATTTGAATGAATATCCCTTCAAGTCATTAGATATGTTATCAGTTTGAAAAATCTCAGAGCTGTGTTTTATGTTATAAAGTACTTATGAATAAAAAGATCATAAACAATATTAGTAATTTTTCTATACTCACCTATAAACAAAAAACAATAACCTAAGAAGAACCTAATCAAGAAGCAAACTTATTCCCTTTTATTTACTGTGGTACTTTACAGCATAGTATTGTGTATAAAAATATTGGTACCAAATGCCTATAATTGACCCAACTATCTGCATGAATAGTAATTTTATATTTCAATTACCCTCTTGTTATATTTTCTATTCCACAACTACAATTTATAGTAACAAATTATGTCTTGTCTAATATATTTAGTTACAAGAGGCTGCAAATCCTGCTTTTCAACCCATAGTAGATGCATTATATGACATTCAAAAGGCAGGTACTGGCAAGAAGATTGAGCCACAGGCACTAACAACCCTTATACGAACATTTGAATCTGATTATTTTCTGTACTGGGGTACAGTAAGTACTATATCCTGCACGCATTATCTAATGTGGTTGATTAGTAGAATACCCATAGCAGTTTCTTCAGAACAGGTAGGCATAAAAATTCATTTCTTCAATTATTACAGCAAACAATACTCTTCAGCTGTTGATAACACTGTTGTACGTTTATTGGTTTTCTATCTAACTGTATATAGAAAAATTATGCAACTATTATATCACTATTTATTTCAGATCGATGCTCTGCGTTACATATTTGATGAAAATGAAGAACAACTAGCAAGGAATTTTAGAGAAATTCAACACTTACAGAATCGAACTGTGTTACATGTAAATCCATCACCTTCAAAGTATTCAACTCTTCTTCAACCAAAAAATAGTGTTATTCAAATTTATAGATGTGAAGTAATATATAATAAAGATTTAAGATATGGTAGTGAAGGTAGAAATGATGGTATTATTTTAAAATGTACTTTAGATGATGAGACAGATGACAAGAGAAAGAAGATAAAGAAACAAAGTAAAAGAGAGCTAGATATATTAAGATATGTATTTGACTGGTGAAGTTTATAAAATATAAGCCGAGAATCAATACATATATTGTTTACTTTTCCATTTAAAGTAAGAAATATGTAGGGGAAATATTATCTGTATGCTACTATACAAACATTTTCTAAAGTCACACTCTTATCTACATAATAATGTAAAACACAATTAAAACCTAATTTTTCTAAATAAACCAATCGTCCCCAATTAATAATATTTTTACTTTTTCTTCCTATGCCTTCTTTTTGTTCTCGAGACAACCCTATCTCAATGTCTCTAAAACAGAATACATCTTGTATATAACCATTACATATTAAAGATCCTGACATACCTTTCATTTTGTTTTGGGGTTTCACGTTCTTCTGGATTATTTTTACGTAATTCTCTACTTAAACCAGATCCACATGTAGCCCAACTTGCCATACCACACATAATATTAAAGTCGTCTTTGGATAATTTGTTTTCCTATAAATGTCAATAAATCAATGAACCCTTTATGACTCAATTGAATAACATTACTTCAAAAAATCCCTTTCCCACATAAGGTATCCATCTACATCTATGGTGACAACAAAAAGTTAATACAGCACCATGCACTTTGTCTTTATTTTCTTTAACATTATTTAAACAGCGCAAAGCTAAATCTAAAATTGAGTGTGTAAGTAGATACATAATGTAACATTTCATAATACAACCTGTTGCTTCACCACACAAGTGTTTTGTTACACCAATTACATTTTCTGTTTTTGAAATTGCATCCACTTTATCTAGAATTAAATCAGATATATCAGCTCGTATCCTCTGTACTTGATCTGTGGTACTAGCAAGTTTATTATCACGCTTATGTTTTGGAGAAGCTTTCTCTATCAAGAGAACAATAGATTCATTATCTAACGCTGTTGCTTTGGCAATCCAATAACTCAGCTGACCTAAAAAATATGTCTATTACTAATTTGTATTAATCTGTAACATGGTACTATAACTACTGTTGATAGTAGATACTTGCCAAGTAAACACTTAGTTAATTTACTTTAACACTGACTTAATGAGGCGATTAAAACTGATTGTGAGTAGAGTTTTAATCATCTCCAGATAATGCCAACTTTGTTGGTGAAACAATCGTCGAGTGTAGTGCATAATGTTTTGGTGTTTTGTGGAAAACTAAGTTAGTGTTATCTTCACACCAAAGTGTTATCTTCACACAAAATTTATTAGTTGTATCATATAATATTCTTAGCTATCACAATTTTCTTTACAAATCCTCATTTTTGATGAAGTACTGTACCAGTCAAATCTTAAAAAATGTGTGATTAACTACCTCTATTATGTAATGAACCACTAATAAACGATTTTCTATTCTATTTTGGTCAGTATTGAATTGGTGGGCTCTTTGAAAAAATTAACGTTTTATTGGACACCTTTGTATTGATTGGTAGATTACAAAAAAGATAAAGAAATTCGTGTTCTTTCATATTAGAAAAGATATTCATCATGAAATCCACCCACCAAGATCATGACAAAATATTTCTAAATTCGTAGTTATTAACATAGTAATGCTTAATTATCATATTATTAGTTAATATAGATAGTGATATAAAGATGCCATCAAATATCAATAAACCAGCAGTAATTCCATCCAATTCCATCAAAGGACATGGGAATATTGTGATATTAGTTTTTAATTTTACGTTAGTAAATACCTCTTTTTCAGCATCAATTATATTAATATACTTATGTACTGTAAACTTTTATTATGGTTATTTGTATTATTATACCATTCGAGAAGATATACCTGAAAAACTATAGATCTCTTTTTTTTTTTTGGAGTATGAGTAAATACACGAATTTCATATCTTTTTGTGATAAACCATCCAACTAGATAATGTGGTGTAATTCACTTTGGTAATTATACAGATGTGATAAAGTCTTGAAAATGCTTACCAAATTTTTCATACCTCCCTATTTTGGAGAGTGCTGAACACAAATCTGATTTTAGTTTCATCCGCTCGGATACAGTTTTCGAGAAAATTGATTTTCCGCAATACATGCCACTTTCCCTATCAAATAATTTTCACTTCACACTACGTAAGTAGCTCATATTAATACGAGTAGATACTACAATACTTTTTTTTATATATCATGTATTAAACCGTCATAAAAACTATTATTCATTACAATTTTCTCAATTTCCTTCAGATGTTTACAATTCCGATATAATTGTCTTCCATTGTAATATTTTAATCATGCGCCCTCTATGACAATCCACATGTACTGATTACTATACGGGGGGCTCCAAAAGTTAACTATGAATATTAACTGAACTAAATACGTTGTCATTTTGAAGAAACCTAGCCTAACCATAATAAATAGGCAGTTAGGTTAGGCTAGGTTAGGTTAAGTTCCTTCAAAATAACAGCATATTTAGTTGTTTATATTCATAGTTAACTTTTGGAGCCCCCTGTATACTGATCAGTACATGTGGCTTCATATAGAGCGGGCACTATTACAAATATTACAATGGGCGACAATTGCATGTCAATTGTAAACACTTGAAGGAATCTAAGAATATCGGAATGAATAATAGGTTTTATGACGGTTTAATATATGATATATATAAAGGAAGTGTTGTAGCATCTATCGGTATTAATATTAGAAATCTACATAATGTGAAGTGAAAGTTATTTAATAAGAAAAAGTGGCTCTCGTACGGAAAAGTGGAAAATCCATTTTCTCGAAAACTGTGTCTGAGCAGATGAAACTGAAACCAGATTCGTGTTCATCACCCTCGAAAATAGGGGGGGGGGGGGTAGGAAAAATGTTTTTACCATTTTCATGACTTTATCACTTCTGTGTTTGATAACTTAAAATCTAACAATTAAAAAAAGTGGAACATTTTAGTTATATACAGTTTAATATGTGTATAAAGTATATTGACACCTTATGTAAATATTTAATATTACTAGTCTACTCACCTCTTCCTGCACCAAACTCAATATAGCATGTTTTCGATTTTATCATATTGTATTCATTTAACAATCCTAATATTGCTGAAGCCTGTTTTAGGTGTTTTTTTGTTTTATCTCCATACTCTGGTTTTGTCATTTCTTCTTCTAAGAGCTCATGACTTAGAATCTTCTGTGATATTTTCCCTTCAATGAATTCTACAGAGAAAAAAATACACAAATCAGTGAGGTTTTATATGATACTTGAAACGTACTGTAAATACTAAATTATAAGAATTTTATAATTTATTTAAATAACTGTTCATAATCTCATTTTGTATTAGGTATAAAAAACTTTTCTATATTTTTCTAGAGAAATATGTTTAAATTTTGATCTTCTGTAAGTTCCATAATATACAAGATTCTTATTATTGAAATGCTATACCATATAAGAGTATGGACAGGTTAATAGTCTATCTATAATCAGACTTTCTTGTTTCAATAAAAAAATGTGAATTATTGAACATGTAACTAATTGTGAATACTCACGTTCATATACTTTATTTACTTTAAACATCACCTTTTTTATATCTGAAACTGAGTACATAGATAAAAGCTTATACGTATTATCACTACTGTCACTTTCGTTGCCAGAATTTACTCCTTTTGAAATATATGACTCGGGGGTTGATTCTCTCGCATTACATATTTTTAAATGTTTTATTAAGTTATGCGCATAACATGTACTAAAATTTAAACATTAGAAATAAGAAATAGTGAGGTTTATTGACTTAACTGTTTTCTATCCAATGGACACACTATCCGTATTTTTAAATAATTACTAGATTCTTCAGGAATAACAGAAACCTTCTGATGTTCTCCACAATATTCTTCCCCATGTTTGATAGTCATTTTACAATACCGTTTCTTTCGAGCCACGAAATATTTGCAGTGGGGTAAATTGTCCAGTTTTTCAGACATATTTTAAAAATAAGTGATAATCCCAGACAAAATTTATATTTAACATACGGAAGTGTTACTTTTTTAAGGCACCTTAAAATTGCTACAAATTTTGAGATCCTGTAAAGTAAGGTGACAAAACTTACAAAGGTTATAAAGCTTTATGATCTGTGGTTAACATGGATGTGGATCCAAATCATCCAAATTCCAAAACCCGCCGAATTTCATCATGCATCTACTAATTTTCATCAACAATTACCGAATTCCCATTGGCTTTAAAAAGTTGGCTGATATTACTGCTTAATTTTGATATTCTGTGGTTATTGCTAAACAAGGGGAGGTTCTCATCAAACTCGACCAAAAAATCCATTTTTTTTGTTTTTTTTGATACCTTATTACATATATGTAAAATATGTTCCTAAAAGGATTTGGCCGAAAACATTTTTATAAAAAAGATATGGCACTGGAATTGCCGATCTGTCTCAAGGAATGTTAATTAATTTTTATATGCCAAAATTCGTTAACCGAATCTTTAAATGCGTTTTTCTCGAAACCATGTTTTTAAACTGGTAGGAACTGTAACTCAAAAACTAATTGACGGATTGTCTTGATTTTTTTTTATTTTAAAGTAAATTAAATTTATTGGAGCTTATACCTAAAGAAAATATTGAACCTGAATATTTGATAAATATGTATAAAAAATTTTGAATACTTTATTTACTGCCTTCTATGAAAAAAGAAAAAAAATAAATGAAGAAAATCATGTAATTTTTGGGTCGCTTGATGAGAACCTCTCCTTAAAAGGCTGCTCTTACGATCTTCTGTATTAACAAAAGTATACTCTTTAATTCCAACGGTTTCAGCACTCCATATTGTATTATAGTCACAGATCGCCAAACATTATTAAAGGTGTTGTGTAGTTATAAAATAGAGCACAGAGGGGTTAATGATCATATAGTGCTCTGCTCAATTTGTTCTTTGGGACATGTTTTGTTTTAATACACTCTGTGCTAAGAGCCTATTTGTATTTCACTGATTATCTCTATTATATGCTACGAGCAAAAAGACAGAGTATGCTAAACTGCAAAGAAATGGAATAAGATGTGAAACGAATTGGAGTAAGGCAAACAACTTCCTTGTATACAATTACCCCAACTTCAGTACATTAAAGATTTAAAAGAAATATTAGGAACTATACAAACATTATTAAAAATAAGAACTCTACGTTCCATGATGCATTATTAGTTAGCAACAATGTTAGCAAATGTATATTTATTTTGTTAGTTACGCTATAACGATAGAATATATACAAAAGTTCTCTTATAGATGTATATGGTCTATGCAAGAAGACTATCATAGAGACTCTCTAGTCTTCTTGGGTCTATGCTATGGTTATATGTGTAATATAACCTCACTTTTGATGAGATAATTCATGGTATGTAATTTTTATATACACATATAATCCCTATGTAATAATAACATGTATGCATAAAAATACTTGAATATAAAATAATTAACAGGTTAGAGATGGCACTTGCGAGGGCAAGAGTTAGTGACCTACCGACAGATGCAGTTATACTTGATGAAGAAGAGGCGATTAAATACCAATTTGCAATATTGAATAAGTGGGATAATTTGTCAGATGTGTATGTATAATTTTTTTACATTTTATTATAATGATTGTTAATTATAATTTTAGTTTTGCCTATAAATATGGATCAGTGATATTAGGAAATGTTACTATATTATCAAGTATTTATATTAATAACCACTTTAGAAGAAAATTTAAACTTTTCCATTATGGTAGAATAGCTTCTTACTTGCCAATGTGTATGGTGCCTGCTTCATTAATGTTTTTACTTCATCAAGGTGTAAGTAAATTAAATATAGGCAATTGAATATAAACAATGAGATGTTCTCTCATTATTGTTTATATTCTGTATAAACTTAATATAAATTTTTAATTGAAACATGCAACAAAAATAGCCATATATTATATCTATATTATTATATTTTTTTTTTTTTAGAATATAGGATTTATTTTTAATAGAATATTTCAAAGATTATTATCTGTGTATTAGCTTTTAGTATGATTGAAACCTTATTTTAGTTGGATGAAAAATTTAAATTAACATGTTTTATTTAAATAAATTATTGTTGTAATACTACTGAAATTAATCGAGGAAGCCGTTACTCTGTGGTAGTTCATAATTCACAACGGAAATGAGTAAAACAACTACTAAGTTTTATACCACTATATTTACACAGAAACGTGACTGCAGTTTCGACAATTTTTGTCATTTTCAAACAATTCAACTAAGAATAAAATACAAACATTCCGTTCCTATAATATATACTATCCAAATACATAACATAACACTTAGTCTTTGTATTTGGATAGTATATATTATAGGAACAGAATGTTTGATTTTAGTGAAAATATAGTGGTGTAAAACTTAGTAGTTGTTTTATTCATTTCCCTTGTATAATACTACTGCTTATTATCAAAAATAGATATCAAAGTGAAAAAAAGGATATATATATAAAAAGATATATATTTTGGTACAATTAGGTCTGTTGTAGTTGGTAGTAAAGGAATTAGTATTAATGAAGAAGGAACAATGCCCAATTTGTATTCAGCTGAGAGCTGCAGTAATTCAATCCACAGTGGGATGTCTCTTACCTTTAATATTAGCACCACTGTCTTCAATTGCGGTAGGTACTGTTAAATGATAAGGAACATTTAACATTAGGAATATAGGGCAATAATTTTTTATTCCTATTAAATGTATAATGTATCTATTACATAAATGTGTTAAAATTTAGCAACATTGAAAATTTATTCTTACCAGTTTTTATTATTGATCAGTTTCCTTTGATTTTTTACTTTTATTGCTATCTGGTGGTTGCCCATCATTAGTTGATTCTTCCAAATTAAAAATTTAATAAAACATTTTTATATAGTTGTCACAAATTAGTTGTCTAAAGACAATTTTTAATGCCTCAATAGGAATATTGTTTAGAAGAGTTACCTATGAATGTTACTAGTATAGAATGCAAAAATCCTATATCTTTAGAATAAAGGTATTTCTTTTTTTTTTATTTATAAAATAATAAATTAACAAAAAATAACACTACAAAAAATTAACAATAAATTTTGCAGTTCTTTACTATTGTCAGGGAGGTATTATACATTATTTCCCAATTTCTACATTACATATAAAACATTATTGCTTTATAAATTTCCCTATCTCCTAAAATTTACTTTATATTTTTGTATATAAATATGCCAATAAACTCGATTAATGTCAAGGCAAGATAATTTTTTTAGTTTGACTTCTGTGTTCGCATATCCTTGCAGTAGGTTGATTGGATAACAGTTTATTAGCACTAGTCTCTATATTCCACAATAGGTATATAGAAGTTGTTTAATCTTTGATTACTGATCAAAAGTAGTGTATCAAATACTCATAAAGAAGAACTCAATGACCAACACTCATAACCAAGTTAACACAAATATTCTATACTAGAAAATTTACTGAAAAAATATACTCCCTGTCCCAAATTAGTTGTCACATTTGGTGTCTAAATTTTATCTCAAAATAGTTCACATTTCGAAAAAATTACAAATAAAAAAAATTAGACACAAAAGTGGGTAAATAGAAACTGGAATTATTTTTTAACTAATTTCACAAAAATAAGATTTCGTACTGGTAATTATGGATAATAATTCTTATACTCCTATATGAAGGTAATTCTAAGCTGCTACAAACTAAGTAATATTAAGACTAAAACAATTTTTGGCTGTTCAAATAGCTTCAGGGTTACATTTGATGCTATGTGAAAGGTGCTTTTCACGTCTTAATTTTTCTTTATTCATATGCACTGGGTTAGTCACCTAAAATTGACCCTCCCTTTATTTCTCTTAATTTCAATCGAATCGAAAAATTCAACCAAGGTTTTACATGTTTTTTTATAAGTTTTTTGAATATTTAAACAAATTTTCAAAAATGCAAATTGAAAGGGGGCGAACATTTTTTTTATTTTATTTAAATGGAACCCTGTATTTTTTTACTTAAAAAAGTTACCCACAGTTTTCTAATCACAAAAATATATCATTGTTGTATCTTGGTAAGTATAGTTCTTGAGATATTCATACAAATATATAGTCACATCACAGGACTAAGTTTAGCATAAGACCATAAATCAGGAGAGAGCTATGAACCGAAATGATTTAAAGAAACAATAATGCTTCGTTTGACAGTTATGTTATGTTTGACTTATGTTTGATTGTTATACTATTAATATGCTTTAAGTTAAGTTTTAATACACTTGTTAATATATCTAATATATTGATATGGGATATTCATTAGTCGAAAGGAAAGAAATATTAGAAATTTACTTAACCAGCAATAAAAACAAATATATAGCTAAAAGGGAATATGCAAGAAAATATCCTGAAAGACGCGTTCCCTCCAAGAACACTTTCTCTAATATTTATCTCAAGTTTGGGGACAGCGAATCCTTTAAAGATAAGAAACGAGAAAGAAAGAAGCCCAAAACAGGAGAAAATATGGAAATGGACGTTTTACTTTTTTTTACCGAACACCCCAATAAATCTACTAACACTGCTGCAGAAGAATTTAATATTTCTCAAGCAAGTATAAGACGTATATTAAAATTTCACAAATATAAGCCTTATAGTATTTTGCCAGTTCAGCTTTTAACTGAAAATAACTTTGTCGACAGAAGAGCTTTTTGTAGAAAGATGATTGAGAGAGCAGAAAACGACAATAACTTTTAAAAAAACTTATTTTGGACCGATGAAAGTAGCTTTTCAACGGCTGTACTTTTTAATAGGAAAAATGCACATTATTGGGCGCCCGCAAATCCACATATTATAAAAAAGATTAAAACCCAAGGCTATAATACAGTAAATGTGTGGTGCGGTATTCATCAAAATACAATTGTGGGTCCCGTATTCATTAATGGGTTCTTGAATGCAGTTCAGTATTTGAATATTCTTCAGGGTGAAGTAGAGAACTATTTAGATAATGTTCCCCTTGCAACCAGGAATTCTGTTATTTGGCAACAGGATGGTGCTCCTCCACACTCTGTACAGAACGTAACGGAATATTTAAATAACAAATATCTATTTTGGATAGGAAGATACGGTCCTATACATTGGCCTGCTAATAGCCCAGACTTGAGTCCTTTGGACTTCTTTTTGTGGGGAACACTAAAACAAAACATATACGAAAATTCGGTATATAATAACTCGGATGAGTTGAAGGACTATCAGTCAAGAAATAGAAAATTTGCGGAAAAATGTTCATTTATTTGAAAACGTTAGAAATGAATTTATTAAAAGATGCCAACTGTGCCTTGATAGAAATGGAGGATACGTGGAAAACATATAGATATGTTTAATTTTAATAAAGTTCATTGGTTTTATGTTATTTATTGTTGCGCATTGTTTTTTTTTATCGTTATTTATGTTTTGTGTTCATTAAATTTTGTTGTTATTTTAATAAAGGTTTATTTGTTTATTATAATTATTATGTGTTGCCGCATCAAAGAATATTCATACTTTTTTTCTTAAAAAGCAAGATGTGTCGTTATATCTCAAAAACGTAGCTCTCCTGATTTATGGTCTTATGCCAAACTTATTCCTGTGATGTGACTATATATTTGTATGAATATCTCAAGAACTGTACTTACCAAGATACAACAATTATATATTTTTGTGATCAGAAAACTGTGGGTAACTTTTTTAAGTAAAAAAATACAGGGTGTTCCATTTAAAAAAAATGAAAAATTGTTCACCCCCTTTTAATTTGCAGTTTTTGAAAATTTGTTTAAATATTCAAAAAATTTATAAAATATCATGTAAAATCCTTGTTAGAATTTTTCGATTCAATTGAAATTAAGAGAAATAAAGGGGGGAGGGGGGGTCAATTTTAGGTGACTAACCCGGTACAATCTTGTATGCATTGCTCCCAGAACACATCATTATTTTTCCATGCATGCTTGCAGAGTTAAAAAAATGTTGTGTAATTTCTCTCTCCAATTTATTGAAAACAGTTTCCACAGCACCTATTAATTCATCTATGTCTTTGGTTGCCATCTGATTTTGTAACGACTGAATTCCATTAAATAATTCTAAATCAAGCACATTCAGGTCGGGACTATTTGGAGGCTGACATTTCAGTTTTAGATGCCACCCATCTTTAATTGCCTCTGCTTGTATATCAGGATCTTCAACGGATAAGTGAGCCTTCACATTGTCTTATTGGATATAGATTCGGACCATTCTTTGCAGACCGAGGAAACTGCATGAATGGCAGGCATTACTTTTTCAATAATCATTATTTTGATTTCTTCCTTGCTGACAGATTCTACAACTTCAGTAACAAGGGTGTCCTTTTGTTGATTTTTTGAATTTATTTTGGCCGGTTCTGCATATACAAAAGGCCACACACCCAATTTTCCAACAAAATATTTTTTCTCATGAAGATCCCACCGGGGTCTTGCAACAGCCGCCATGAACATTACGTTATTAATCGTTTACTTTTACACTCTCGGTGAGGGTCTTCTCCATCGACGGCAATATAATAACGCGATGTTTTCGTAATATAGAACCAGTTTTCGTCAATATGGACGTGATCCTTCGTATCAGAAAATATGCCGTCTGGTTCCAAATGTTGAAGACAAAAGTGAAGTCTTCCAAGCTTATTTTCAGCAGTTAAGAAAGGTTTACTGCAGAAGAAACATGTTTAAATGTTTTACCTTCTTTTAGTACTCGATGTAATGAAGTTCTTGGTATGGCTATATAATAAACATCTCGGAGTACTTATTTTATGCAATGAAACATTTCTCAATTTTCCTAATTTTTCTTTTTTCTTCCACGCTTGCCTGGTTTTAATCGACGTTTTATAGTATATACTTCCAGAAAGTTTGGAGCTTTTTGCCTGTTTCCATAGCCGAGTAATTGTACGTCTATGGAGCATGAATTGCTCTGAAGCAGCAACCATAACACCATGTTGGAGTTTTTCATTTTCACAACGTTGCAGCAAAAACTGAAGAACTGCATTTCGGGTAATGTTTATTTCCCTTTATTTAATTAATCTTCTTGACCAATCACTCACTTTTGGCACTTTTCACAACGAATTAAAGTGACAGCGGGGGTGCACTTACAAAACTTTGTGCCAATCTGTCACCAGCCTACTTGTAATTATAACTTTCAAACAAATTTTATGAATGATGTGATTTTAAACTTATCTCTTGAGTGTTTAATTTTTCGATACATTACTTTCTGAATTAAATTGTATTTGACAATAATCAGCAGAAAAATGGCCAAATGTGACAATTAATTTGGGTCAGAGGGAGTATTACATATTATTTTCGAGATACATCAGTTGAGAAGAACTTAAAACATTACTACAATTCTTGTATAACCAAACTCGTTGATTTCAGTTAGCCCATATGTATGGTACATTCAACATACCATACATAACAAAAGAACCAAAAGAAGTTTTTAGGTTAATTAAAAAGCAGCTGAACCCAATCAAGAAAACACTTTTTGGAATTTTTATTGCGCAGGCTTTGCTTGGAAGTATAACAACATATTTTGAGGCTGAATCAATATATAAAGTCAATATTAAAATGATGGAGCTGGAAAAAGAATTGGAACTTACTGGAAAACTCTAGGAAATGCATATCGCAGTTTTAGTAAGTAAAATAATGCCACCTGTTATGCGAGTTGAACATAGATTTGATTTATCTGTAATATTGCAACAATATTAAAATTTATTACCTTGGGTTACAAGTCACTTGTTCCACAAAGAACATAAATTTATCCAATTTTCTAAAGGTTGTTTTCTAAACATTAACCATTATTAATGTATCGTTTTTTTATTTGACAGTAGTATATTTTTACAAGTAGAATCCAAGACCTTTAAAAATAAATCACATATTATAAAAAGTAATTTTTTTATTAAACCTTTGAACCCCACTACAATACACTCAATATTAAACACTAACATAATGGCTAAATTCATAGAGAAAAATCAGAATGTGTCTCAATAATTAAATGGCTTACTGGAATTAATTTCTATCCAGCTTTAGGCACAATTACGTTGATGGTGATATTTATTTTTAATAACCTAATGTTCTGATGTTATGCTAATCATAGTACATAGTATAGTTAAAAAAGAAATCTTTGTTACTTCGCTTTCAATATGTTCATCTGCTTTTACCCAACTTTGTACTATTTAAAAATTAGTGAATTTGTTACATTACATTTTTTGTTCTAATATATGTACTATGATTCTGTGAATGTTTTTGCTAGATGAAGTAGAGCAGTAGAATAACAGTACCTAAATTGAAATAGCCTTAGTAGTCCTGAGTGAGACACCTCTTCAGTAAAATGAAATGTCACATAATATATATTATAATTACTAACTCTTGTGTTAGTTACTTAAAATATACTAAACAACTTCCTGTAGAATTGCAATACAAGATTAATATCCACCAAAACAAAATTAACTAGATATCTTGACAATAGTAGATATTAAACCCATTGACTACAGCTGTAACTAATTGTGAGTTTAAAAAGATGTTTAATAAATTTTAGTTACTTCATAGTTATTAATATACAAACTGTCATTCCATTTTACATCTTATATCGATCTTATTGGCGAGGTTGCTATATACATCTAAGGTTTATAGAAAAAATAAAAATAAAAACTTAGTCTAGAGGCTTAAATTTCACATAACAGAAGTACTCCTAGGTAGCACGAGCAATGTTTCTTTTTAATTTGTCAATATTCTACATATTACGATTAATTAGTACTAGCAGGACATATATCAAATTGACTTTTAAACGTATTTCAAACATGAAAAAGCCTCTCTTTCAATCTTTGAATTAAAAAATGAGTCAGTTCAGATGTATTAGCAACGAGATCACAATTTAAATGATGTTTCTAGCAAAAATGCAGCTAATTGAGCATCACTAGTTATGATTGTTGATTACTTACGATGACAAAAAATGGCAGTGATCTTTAAGTTAAAAAATCCCATCGCGTCTAAAGATGGTGTCGTTTAGTTTTTAAGCTATCCAAATTACTTATTATTAATTTACTAAATTAGAAATATTTTATTAAATACATATAACTGCATGGGTTAATATATAGTAACAATAATGATTGATCACTCACACAATAATTATTAGTGTAAGTGTTGTAACATTTTCATCAGAAAAATTTTACAACACTTAACATTTAGAAAATAAAATATACATATCTAACATTATAGTGACACCCCTAGTTAATTTTTTCGGACGACTAATTTCATATCCTTATTTACTAAGAATTCGTATCATTAAAAATGCACCACTTTTCAAAATATTTAAGCTTTGTAACATTACAAAACGAAAAGCTTTGTTTGTCTTCATTTGTGCCACAACTAATTTCATTCAACACTATGTTATTCATTTCCATTGAAATTATTAGATATCCTATATTTTATAAAGGAAATACAAATTCCTTTCCATTTTTTAGATATATTATTATTCCCAGAGTTTTAAACCATACCTCACATTGTTCAAGACAAAAGATCGTAGAATCATTAAAATTAGAGAGATTTGCTCTATTATTACCAGTGCTCCAACATAAATTTATATAATAAAAATCTAAACCACAAGGATCTCTATTATGGAACTGATGAAATAAGGTTTTCTAAAGATGTCCTAGATATGAACGTAATTATTTATGTCACAAATGAAGCTAGAGATAATTTATGGTACAATAAAGGCCTTACTGAGCTTCGTTATTAATGAATGAACTGTTAGTAGAAATTCTAGGGATTAAAGTAACTACTAAATAAGCTAAACATGAATAGTCTATAATGGAAGAATTATTCAAGAGACGAAAATTTTTATTTCCTTGTTTAAGTTTACTAAAAGTTATTTTCATCATTTAATGTGAGGTCTATTGCTAGAACTCACATTAGTTATATTAGTAAAAATTCAATGTCACGGGTTATTGGTGTGTATCTCAAATGATCAATATTACCAACAAAAAGAAGCACCTGAACCATCTTTATTTAGTTGTTACTCTTTTTGTCAGTTACTGAAGTGACTTGATCTCTGAAATTAATCTTCAGATGCTCCTCTTTAATACTGGAACAAAATTTTACAATCTGTTAAGGTATTTGAAGTACAACCATTATAGTCTCAAGCAGCAATAATTTTAATTACAATAAGCTGTTCTTGTGCGATGGTCAGGCACATAGTGACAAAACATCAACAAACTATAATCTACCAACAATTTCTCAAATTGTCTGAATACTTTTTGGTGTTAAAAATATAACTAGGGCACATACTTGGTTCAAAATACCCTTAAATTTGTTCTGAAAGAAGCAACACAGTATTAAGATCACAAAGGAAAAAGTAAAAATGTGAGTGTCTAACAAAGCTATTTTTGTGTCTATCAATATCAGTATCACAGTGTAATATTTTTTTATGATAAAATTTAATTCTCAATATTACAAAATAACATGTAACACCACTTTATATTACATCTACGTTTATGCATTTTATATGTAATAAAAACGTGTTTTCATGTGGTATCATATATACAATATATATTTGTAGTTATATACAAGAAGAAACTAATGGTTTATGTAATATTCAAATAACTGTTTGGTGCTGTCTATGTGAAACAAACTAGAACTGAAAAATTTTGATTTATCAGCAAACATTTGAAAAAATTAACATATATTAAATTTTGACAAAAAAGTCTAAGAAAATGTTTGCAATTTGTATTATAACGGAATAGTACTTTAATGAATATTCATACACCCCTCTTCCTTTTTCCTTCTTTTAAAAATAAGAAATGTTATAAATATTGAATTGGATTGAGTAGCATTCAGTAGGCACTAATTGCTTGGTAGTCATCAAGGGCTGCAAGTTTTAATTTATATCTGGTTATTAATTATATTACTTAAAAAAACAATTAATTATTTTTATAAGTGGAAATGGTTTATTAAATTCATTAATTCAAAAACAAATTTAAAAATAAATTAATTTTAAATAACACATAAATAACTTTTTCTAAAAGGAAATCAATAACTGCAGTTCTAGTAAATTTATTATAAAAGTTTATACTTATGGTATAAACTATAGTTACAGTTTTCATCAGTTTGTCACAAATGAAAATTAATTCAGGGCGTATGAAAGGTATAAGAAAAAAAAAATGGCTATTATTACCTTAAACTAAGTGACATTTCCTTGTGACGGTTACTTTGTGTTACTTTCTGTATTTGTATAAACTGTTATAATTTAGTACAATAACATAACTTCCTAAAGCAACTTATGGGTCACTTTTGCTTGCGGAAAAATGTTTGGTAACCATTCATTTGAGGTTCTGGTGGAGACAACATTGGAAATTCTTGCTGATAAGATGGACCAGGATAATTTTCCCACCACATTGGTACGGGCGCAGGTAATGGTTGTAACATGTAAGGGGGCTGCACAGTAGCCATTGTAGGTCCATATGTTGGTATTGGAAGGGGGGGTTGTACCATAACAAATGTAGCAGGATGACAAGAGGGCACTGTGTGAGTATAGGGGGGCATGGATTGTGGGGGCACCATGGGGGAGCGCCCCCACATTATCTGCTAGCATCGCTGGCTATTCCAATGGTTCATGTAATCTTGATAAGTCACTGTGATTTTTTCACTTTGATATCGAGTTAGTTTTATTGTACGGCGCACTTCGCTAGATATCACTGATTTATAGCCTCCCTTTCTAAGGAGTGAGTCTATGGTTTGCAGCTGATCCCAACCTGTGATAAAAGAAAACATTTCTACTCAAGAAATTATTTAAACATCAGCGGTGGGGTTAGGTATATTTTTATTCATAAAATCTGTGTATATATGTATAGATAATTTTAAACGACTAATAGAATACCATAAATTCCTTGTAAAAAGTGATTGCAAAATTACCAAAACAATATTTAGGCACGCTTTTAGGGGGGGAAGCGTCTGTTAATCATTAGACATTAACTAGAAATATCTAAAGTTGTATCAGAAATGTGGTTAAACTGCTTAATGAATCGCAAAATTATTATCAAAAGGAAAAAAGACTTTATACATTATTATGCTTCATCATAACGTCACCAGCAGTAAAAAAAAAACTGGTTGTAAATTTAGATTATGATGTGTAACAATATAATACATGGAATAACATCTAATTAGCATGTAGTGGGTATCCAGCTGTTTATTTTATTTATAATTTAGGAGGATTTTATTTTGGAGGCCTTCCTTTCAAGCACATAGTTTATATTTAAAAATTAAAATTTATATATATTTATACTATATAGAAAATAAATAATGAGGTTTCAGTTTGACATTTCACTAATGTATAAACCAAAAAACACCTATCCTATAACTTATATTTAGAAAATATATACGTAACTGTCAAGATTGTACATTTTTAGTTTAATGATAAGAATATGTAAGGTGTGCAATATACTCGGTATTTCAAAAGAAATTCACAAGTAAACAAGATAAATGTAAGTACATATTAATTCAAATAAATAAAAAGAGAAAATTTTAAGATAGCAAATAAACAGAGAGGCTACAAAAGAACTGAATTAGAGTTAAATGTTTACTAATTAAAGTATATATAGTTCTTTTGTTCTGTAAAACATAGCACTATTAAAATTTAAATATGTACCAAGTCATACGAATTGAACCATTAAACCTGAACGTAAATTATTAAATAAATTTTTGTAAACAGGCTATTTAAATTCAAAAAATTGCAAACAAACATTACAACTATAGTGACGTTTGGTACACTGCAATGTTAAAAACACGTTAATAATGATAATACCATATAATTACGGTGTAAAATTAAACAGCACATAAGTAAAACTGAGCTGGTGCATAAGAATAAAAATGTAGTGTATCAAGTATTGCTAATTGTAACCTTTGTATTTTTTGTATTTAAATATAGTCATGCTATAAAAATTGATTTAACAATTTACATTTAGATAGTCCAATTCATATGCCAGATGGCTCATATATAATAGCATTATTAAATTTGGGCACATTCAATAGTATTCACATATTATATTTCTCGGAGTATACTTGATACATTTGCGGGTTGATGTAGCATGTGATCCGTGCGTCGTCACTAAATTGATACACGCGCAAAGATCCATTATACAAATTATATACCAATATCTTTTAAATGGTGTAACGTATATTATATACCAATATCTTTTAAATGGTGTAAATATTTATTGGTATACATAGGTAATCCAGTAAAATATTAAATCAGTCACTAATCTTAATTTTTTGAAAAATGAACAACAGAATTTTTTACCATTTATCATATATGTATATTGTTTTTATTATTTAACAGGATTATATGATGACACCAATATCTTTGTAGTTTTGCTTAAAATTTACTTTAGGCAATTAACAAACAATTTTAAACTCAAAAATAAAAAAAAATCAATATATATATATATATATATATATATATATATATATATATATATATATATATATATATATATACAGGGCTATTCAAAAGTCCCCTCCCCCCCTCTTATCTTTTTAACGATTATACATAAACTAGTGAAATTTGGTAACTGAATATTAAGGGTTGTAAACTTCCCTACTAGTGATGATAGATGACGTATGCGTCAAAGATGACGTCACAAGGTCATTGTGACCAATAATTTTAAATGGAACGCTATGGCAAGCGACACCTCTTTTAAAAGGTATCGAAGAAACGTATTCAATGATACTAATATTGTTTGTATTTATGGTAGTTTTGATGGATTAAATCAGTAATCAGTAAACATGGATAATAATTTTAATTAAAAATTCAAGAATCAGTACCTACTTATAGTAATTGTTCGAAGTGAGCTCCATCTACTTCCTGACAGTAAAACATCCTATTGCGAAACTCTTCTCGTACTTTTTCAAATGTGTCTGCGGAAATAGCCCTACATTCTGTAACAATACGTTGTTTTAAAACATCAATATTGTCAGGCTGAGTGGCGTAAACCTTCGATTTAAGATACCTCCACAGAAAAAAATCTAAAGGTGTGAGGTCAGGTGATCGAGGCGGCCATTCCATTGAACCTCGTCGTCCAATCCATCTACCAGGATATTCTTCATCCAAATACTGTCTTACTGCACCGTAATAGTGTGGAGGAGCAGTATCCTGTTGGAATGTTATTTCCAAAATGTCGAATTCATCTTGGTTATCTTCCAAAATTTCAAGAATTAACGGTTCTATTGCATTTTGCAACATCTGCAGATACACCTCACCGGTTAAGTTGGTATTTAAAAAAACAGGCCCAACGATGTGGTTTCCCAGTATACCTGCCCAAACATTGACCTTCTCAGGATACTGAGTATGTGTTTCACGAAACATGTGAGGATTTGCGTCACTCCAATATCTCACGTTTTGTGTATTTACATTTCCATTTAGATAGAAAGTACTTTCGTCACTAAAACAAATTGTTTTGACATAGTCTGGCTGTTGGTTAATTTTAGTCTCCATATTTTCACAAAATTGCAGTCTTCGGTCTGGATCGTCGTCTGAGAGTTGATGAACCATTTTTAATTTGTATGGGTGAAATTTGTTCTTTTTCAACACCCTGTGCACTGTACTTTGACTGACTTCACAGGTTGATGCAACTTGAATTGTTGAAGAAGTAGGATTTACTATTACTTCTGCCAGTATATCAATTTTTTTCTCATCAGAAATTTATGGTCTGCCAGATCGTTTTGCATCATTAATACTACCCGTTGTTTTAAACTTACGAAGAACCTCTCTCAAATAAGTCCTCGAAACTGGGCGATCGGGAAACATTTCATTAAAAATGTGTTCTGCTGTATGAATATTTTCTCCAGTTTCACCAAGTATTAGGATCGCTGCTACTTTATCACCTAAAACACGTACCATTTCTCTTCTTGAAGCACTTAAACGTTCAGCTCACAACAGTTTAACAAATTATTGAATGTACAAATATTTTAAAATTACCACAAGGTACTAAAACAGTTAAACGTTTGATCAACAATACACAAATTATTAAATGTGTAAAAACTTTGACAGCTAAAAAAACATCAAATTGGGGAGACTTGCAAAAACGTCAGATTATTTACTATCCAACTATCCAGTGGCGGAGCTTGAATTTTAAATTTTATTATTAACTGATTTAATTCATCACAGCTTTGCGGTTTTTGAAAGCCAGTTGTCAAAACTGCCGCAAACAGACACAATATTAGTATCATTGAATAGGTTTTTTCGATACCTTTTAAAAGAGGTGTCGCTTGCCATAGGGTTCCATTTAAAATTATTGGTCACGATGACCTTGTGACGTCATCTTTGACGCATACGTCATCTATCATCACTAGTAGGGAAGTTTACAACCCTTACTATTCAGTTACCAAATTTCACTAGTTTATGTATAATCGTTCCAAAGATAAGAGGGGGGGAGGGGACTTTTGAATAGCACTGTATGTTTGTATATATATATATATATATATATATATATATATATATATATATATATATATATATATATATATATATCATCCAATAAACATCAACATGAAATGTAACTTTTTACTGCAAATTAGTAGGAATAGAAAACTACACAACTATTACACCAACCAAGTTGATAGGAAATAGTACAATACAAGTTACTTCTAGCTTTATCCTTACTCTTACAAACTCGCCCAGAAAGGCTTTATAAGTGCAACATCCGGAGAATTTGTTTTTAAATTGTTTCTCCTACCTCGTTTCAAATCTATTATTTTGGTCTAAATATTCAGCACATTTGATAAAATATTAAAAAAAAATTGCTAAAAATATACAATATGTATATATGTCTTGCATTTAACTGCGCAAATATTTAAAAATATTACATATCTTGGCAACAAAAAAACTAGATCTATAAAAACAAGGCAAATGTAATATGATCTCTACAATAAAAATAGTGAAGCGATGTGTCATCAACGATTGAAATATAAAAGACAAACCAACTTAACCTTAATTTGTGTAAACTGTAACTTAATTTGTGATATTAGCAATGAATATTGATAATACTATTTAGATATTTGAGGTAACCTTCCACATCAAAAATTTACTTGTCAATCTTGGAAATAACCATGGAGTATTGTTGCATTATCTAGGTTATGGCAAAATTAGAACATGACGATTTGATGATTGATCAATATCCCATATGTGTAGTTTATAGAAAAAACAGTTGAGGAAGAATAGGCAATCCAATCTAGGGCACTATAGTATTTAGAAAAATAACAGAATAGCAATACATTTAACAGCTGGAAAATCAATGTAAGCCGGTACAAAATATATTTCATTGCAGTTTATGTACTTCGATGATTTGATTTTGCCAGCAATAGACATAATATTACTAATGATGTTCCGCAAGGCGATCATAAAACACAAACTGCAAAGGTATCTATCTATCTGGTATCATGGAGAATCATATTTTAGGGCTGTAATATATAATGTAGATCAAAATGATACTACCGTGGGGCTACACTCTGCAAGAACTTTAATTGTGGAATCAATAAAAACAGATGAACTGATTACAATTATTGCCATGAAACATTCCTGTGAACAAAGTACACAGTACTGTAATCTTAAAACACATGTTAATAGCTGTCAGTTGTCTTATCTTCTACATAATGCTTATGAGTTCAATACACAAGTTCAATAACAATATTTCCATCAAAAACCAAGTTAGTAGTGACTTAGGTATAACATAAATATAGTATTTGTGTAGGCTAAGTACTGTTTCAGTTTGTTTCTCATTAAATTCATATATATTTTTTTTAAATTAATCTCACATTTGAGTTATGTTGCACTGAAGAATAAAAACTCGAAGAGAACCAGCTATTTCGTGTTTTTATGACTCAACCAACTCTCTTATACATACATATATCTTCGAGCTACAAGCAATGAAATCTTAAGAGGTAGGAAAAATATAAGTACATTGTTCTTCTTTTTCTTACTCTGCAAATACAAATAAGTCACTGGATACTGTCTTAACGGTAAGGGTGGTGCTAGTAACTTGTGGTATAACTTTTATAGTTCAACTCTGTTGTTAAACAGTACTTTATCTAGTTGTAATTTATAATTTCATATCTGTAATTTGTAAAACATCTCTTTTTTGAATGGGTGTAATTTTTCAATTTCTTTTTTGTTTAGTGGCAAAAATAACATTGTGGAGTGTACTAAATTGATATTTACAACCAGCAAAGGCATTCTAATTGAAAAGTAACTCAAAAACTGCATAGTCATCAATGTCATATGTAATGAAAAGACCAAACAATGTTACAAAAACAGAATTTAATTTAAGTTTATAATCACATCTCAAATTTGACGAATCATTATGGGTCTGTTTTTTCTTTATTGAAAAAGTTTCACTGTTTTTCTTACATATTCAAAAATATTGAAGGCAAAACCCTATACCTCAAAATTAATTTCATCATAAATTACCTATTTATTCTATTAAATAAGATGGGATATGCATTTTAAAAAATTATATCTTTACTTTGAAACTGTTAGAAATTGGTGAACAACAACATAACAAAATCTCAGGATAATACCCTCGGGTTGCAAATTTGTATTTGCTATCCGTTTCTGTGAAATTCATGAATTTTGTGAAAATTCAATATTGAATACTATTATGACATTCTTCTAACTTTAAAGTAGTATCTAAAAGAACCAACATTATAATAATTGCACACATAATTTGTATTTAAGTGTAGTTTTATTTTCTTATCCAAATTATTCTATACTTATAAACGCTGTAATATACTTATGGCATTAACCATGCATTCATAATATACAAGACAGTTATATATAAATATGAATATTATTTATATGTAGATAACTAATTAATCATCTGGTATTAAAATATGACATACTTTATTTTAGTATAATTAAAATATTTTAGTATCAACAACTTTTTGATATTAGATCATCTCGATAGATAGTTTTCTGTAATAGTATCAATGATGTACAAAATTTTTTTGCCACTGTAAAGAATACCATTGTGTTAAACAATATTAATTTGTTTGTTAATCAGTAACGATTGACAAGGTCAAAAGTTGTTTTTCAAAACCATAAAATACGATGCTAAATGAATAGTTAATTAAAACACTACTCAACTGTTTATATTGAATATAAAATTAGACTATAACCTACATGATACATGTATATTAATATAGTTTTAAAATATAATGAATGCTAAATGAGTACCAGACTGAATGGTCATGTCTAAAACGATATTTAATTAGGAGACAATATAACAATGTAGTACATAATTATATATAGTTGTAAAAAGTAAACAAAAATTCAAATGTACAGTGACTATTCTTTTATGCAGCTTTTGACACAATATTTGTGAGACTTCTTTTTTTTAGTGACAAATAGCATATTGGTACATACCTCATGGACGTGTAAACTACTAATAAATTATATTAATTAGTATTAATATTAGTTATTAGGCCTCATTGTTTGTACCAAAATCTGTGTTTGAACTTTTGCTTGTATCATTTGGAAATTAATTATTAAGGTATGAAACCGCCATAAAATTGTTCGTTCCTAGCAAACTATTTGCTAACATGAACAGTATTAAATAATCTAATTTTTCGATTAGCAATTTTTTTTGCAAACTATCATATAGCTTGCAGTTACAATTTTGTTTCTCTTATGCTTTTGATGTACTAAATTGATTTCAATAGGTAATAAATATGACATTTTTTTCTGCAGCCATATTTAAAATTGTCTCGGGAAATGAAATAAATAATATGTAGGAAGTAATGTTCTACACACGATTTCAAAAGTAGGATTATATTCATGCGGAAATTAATTGTCCAACTAAATGATGATAACACAAAAGAATATTAAATCATTTCATCCATTTTTCTTTTGGATAACTTCATAATTTCAAAAATAGTGTCTTATCAGCTGCTTTCTCACTTGGTAAACCAGTTATCAATATCTCAAAATAAAATGAAATTGAACAGTACAAAAATGTTATATATGTTCTATACTGGTACAACCAAACCGATGGTAAATAATTCTTTAATTAATTTTTAAAGTTAAAATATGATTCAAAAGTTAAAAATAATTATTCTCGATTATTTCCAAGAATTTCAAGTCTTTTGCAAAGTAAAATATATCCGATATGTCGGATCAAATCACCACAAGTTGCATTAACCTTTCATGTTGTTAAGAATTAGATAAACATATTTCCTATTTATCATTTTAAATTGGTGAGTTGTGACATGTGTAATAAACATATATATAAGATATATGTAAATAAATTATCAAAAATAATTATAAGATATTTCCAAACCTGACCCTTAATTACATAGAAAACAATGAATTATAAATTGATATTAAATTGTGTTTAAATACTAAGTAGCATTGATCCTTACTGCTCGTACTAAGCATGAATACATGAATGCAGACGTTAAATTAGAATAACGCAATCAAATAGTTGTGAGAAAATTAACACACAAAGGTCACCCTATTAAGAAACAATTCGTATTGTCCATTTTGGCATTTCTTACAAAGTAATTCTTTAAGATACTTAACAGAACTATGCCATGTACAGCGTTACTGATACTTAACAGAAATTGACCATATTTCGAGAACATAGTTTAAAAATGAACAATAAAGAGTAACCAAATGCTCTTATATTTTTCATTTTTTTTTTCATTATCTTTTATACCTATGCTTAAACATTAATTTTTGGTCAAATATATAAATTGTCTATGTTAATATTATACCAGAAAAATATGTTATTAATATCTATTTGCATGTATCAATACTCTAACATTAAGTTTACATATACTGAGTATCTCACGTAAATATAAAACAAGTTCGTGAGTGCTTAACAAAATAATTCAATCTATAAGTACCTATTGAAATTATCCTAAATTAACCTTTAGGTGACCTCTAATAATGTTTAATTTATAGTATAATAATATGTAAGATCATTAGTCTCTTATTTATCATCTGTATCACATTTCATTGCATTTAATTTAGATACTATGCTCCCAAAAATTATATACTCTAATGAAATATAATTGTTTAGATGGATTAGAGATAAATATACTTACTAAATTAATAAATTCAAGTTTTTTTTTTTATGAAATACACATATGAGGTGTTTTAAATATTTACTGCTTCTTGTGTAAGAGCAAAAAATAGTTTATTTTCCTCATTTGGCAAAACAGATAAAACATGAATCTACATTTTCTGTAATTTTATTATACAAACTAACAGTTAATATATAACTACTTATATTGTATGTAATTTGAACATATTCTAATTTTTTTTGTTTTCAAACATTTTATTATTCCAATATTCACAATGAATATTATTGGTATGTAATACTTCTGACATTTTTAACTTTTCAGTTGGAAAGTACTTCACTATATTTGGCTGTGAAATGATGAACTTTGTACAGAAAAAGGTATAAACTTCATGTTTTTAATATTTGATGGTAAATATTAAATTCTACCTATGCAAACCTCCAGCTAGAAAGTTAGTCTTATTTGATTCTAACTACAACGGTACTATCTTTTCGACACATTTACACATAATTTATCAATCATACACCATGTATGACTTACCTTTTCCCTCAGTAGAAGGTCATGAGTGTGTTTATGGTATTAATATTTCCAAAGGTAATATTTTTAATTAATACACTAGCTCAATATTGAACTATTCTTTTATACTCTATCACCAAATTTAACAGGCTGAAGAACACAGAGTATTAATTACCAAACTCTGTAATTTCAAAAGAAATTAAAATAAATAAATTATATACCTTGTTCAGAAGCAACTTCTGGTAAGTAAGTAGCAGTTCTCTTATTGCCTTTTTCATTGATGAATTCGATTCGAATGCCATGTACACCAACTTCCCAATCTAAGTAATCGTCACCATCTTCAAAATGTCTCAGGATCGACACTGACACACTTAATTTAGGAAATTCATCACGGGTAATAGGACTAAATCTCGAGTCTTTAAAAGCACTAGTTATAGCATATTCCCGTAACCCTGACTGAAGGTTCATGGCATTAAAAGTTCCAATGCAACCTCGAAGCCGTTTGTCTTTTCCTATTTTCCAAGTTACAAACAATGGACTATGAAGAAAAAAAATAAATATTATCTCTGTTTATTGTTATGTTGGTAATAATGTCAAACAAAGGAAAATGCAAGAAATAGTTAACTGGTCTAAATTTAAAGATCATCTACGATTTTCTTTTATGTAGAAGTATCTCTTAACATTGACAATTAATAATATAAAAAATATTTTCATTGTACTTACTATGCATCGTTACTAAATGAAGGAGTTTTAGGGGGGGCTAGGTTATACAAATGGCAATATAGCACATCAAAACAAAAGAAGCACATTTCAGGTAACGCGACCATTCCCATCCCGTTACTTATTCCGTTTGTAAGAACCGAAGTACCATTGCAGGATGGAATACTGGAGGAATTATTAAGTTTTTGTTTCTTTGTACCACAACACCCAGCAGCCATCGTTCTTCTAACAAAATCAAACAGCTGACTGGGCTAGCTAGCTAGCTAATAACACAGATCAAGGCTTCTGTTATACGGTAAACACGGAATATATATCGATATAGATAAGAAGAGAGTAGGAAATATGATTGCGGTTTTGTTTCTATGAGTCTGTCTTTACGCATTAGGACTTTACGATCATACACCTTGGCCGATTAATATTATGCCCTATTCGTTCAAAATTATATGTATTTAAAAATGTATTTACTACAACAAACTTAAGATGTATGGATTCTACATAAACTCAAAATGAATTAGTTTAAAAAGTATATTCACACTTTAATGTGCAAAAGTTAAAAATATATACACGCAATACACATACTTGTTTACGCTCATCCCAAAAAATTATCAATGATGAAATATATTTTGTTTTTATAAAATTGTGTTATTAAAGCATTATTAGGAAAATAATGTAAATATGTTTAATAAATAATCTAATAGTAGATTGTATAGTAAAGATATTATAATTTATTCGGCTTTTAGGCTGCTACAGTTAATAAATGTAAAGGTTATATCTGTTCGTTATCTATTCGAGTCTTTTAAGTTATGAATAAAAAAATGTTTATATATATATATACTTGGAGTAGTTCGGTTAATAGATTTTGGTGGTGAAACGAATGTAATCATAATTCTACTTTCGAAGAAGACTACATCCAAGAAAACTAAACTAATAAGGAGTGCTTAATCAGTCACATCCAATCAGATTCAAGCTTGGGGTTTTACATCGGTCTAACGTTATTGGTAGATTTTTGGTGTCTCAGAAAATATTTGGATGTGTCCCAAAAAATATTTACGAAGGTAATTTCGTTAAAAACGTGCAATATAATTCTTTTATGGATTCTCTGTATAAATCGTGACTTGTAATATTACAAGTCACTTTTCACTATATAAAAGCAGAATGCTATCACAAAAAAAGAACTGATAAAAGTACGGGAATCACGAAGGACCAAGCCACCATGTTACTTCCAGTGACGTCAACATTACACAATTTTATATATCGTATCTTTTTTTAGTTCGAGGAATAAATACCATTTCTGAATTTACCTCTGTTAATTTAGCTTACTATTATCAAAGTGAAAAATAATGTTCATGTAATGTAATTGTAACCTGTGGTTGGATATTTCTCAAATTTCAGTAAGTGAAGGCAAGAAACAAAATGTAAGGCCTGTGGTTCACCCAAAAACTTAAATTTAATTTTAAATGTCTTAGCGTCTAAAGAAAAGTTAATTGTTTCTTGCAAAGTGAAAACTAGTGGTTTAAAGATTAGGATATTAAAATTAATAATTAAACTCCAAAGCAAGGGGGTTCTATAAAGGTGGCCCACATTTCAACTGGAAAAAAGTATTTTTAATTTCGTTTCCTTTTAGTTTCGTGTTGTCGAAAAAAAATATCAGACTTAAAACAAGCAGTGACGTACCCTATTTTTCCTCATTAATATTAGGAGAACTACTTCCTGAGACGCCCCCGGAAAGCATAAGTGAAATATAATGTCACGAAAAAATGGCTTCTACTATTTGAAATACCTTTCCAATTTTCAATTAAACCGAATAAAGAACTTTAGAAATAATGATTATTAAAAGTAAATTAAAAAGAAATTAATATTTCTTCCTGATAAGTCCTATATTTCCAAACGAAGTGGTTCCGGACACATGTCCATATATTTTTATTATTTTTTTCTTATTTTTAGTCTTTTTGAAATTTTTCTCAATATTTAAAATTACCCTGTATATATGGGTACTGCCACTCCTTTCATACACCAGTAAATAATAAAATGCACATCTCTGATTAATTACGTAACTTGCAAGAATACTATTATGAGCGCATGGCTAACTTATGGCTCCCACCTGCTTCGTAGGTTAAACCTTATTTTATTACCTACATACATACCTACATGGAAGCGATGATTAATTTAGTAGGCAGTGGATTGAAGTCGATATTCGCGAGTGCACTATGTATCTAGTGCAGTGACGGGTAATTCAAATGTATGCAAAAATCTGAATTCAAATGAAATGGGCCCAGTCCGTTCCACATAACATGAGACATTTCAATTGTCTCCGAAAATATAGTTCTGTAATACTTCTTTAAATAAACGATTGTGAGGTTTTTGTTGCTAAAAGATAATTAGAAAAAAAATGTATAAAATTTATCTATTTACTCTTGCAAATTTTACGCGGTTACCTAAGCAATTTGTGTGGTGAATGATATTGATAAGTGATAACTGCCAATATTCGACCTGTGTTAACAACGTTTATTTCATAAGTAGGATTCCCCCAACGGTAAGCTAAAATTGGGATGGTAGATTAAAAAAGCATTAATTAATCAAAACATTTTCATTTACTAAATGGTAGTTTCAAAAATACGAATAAAATATTCTCTCTTGTATATACAGTGCATCTGAAAAGTAAGGCATAAATTAATTTTTAGCTAAACAAATAATTAAAAAAAAATCCCAAATGTCAATTATCAGTTTTTATTTACCTTGTTTTCCAAAAATGTTTAATACATAAGGGGATACATAAGGGATTAATGACGTTGTTGCGCACACAGAAGGAAATCGATCAAGTACGGAGCTTAACTAAGATGGTCTCTACATTATAAATAAGTATATTTTTGTTTAGAATAAATTATCATCAATTGAACAAAAGAAATATTATTTTGCTTACCTCTATAGACTGACTTTTTTGCAGCAGTTTGCTAACAAATGGTTATTAAAAGGAGATATTAACGCTACAATAAAAAATATTTACGAATAAATAGCAAGAAAGTAGAATAAAATAATTTTGTCTTTAACGTTTAATAAACCATCATAGCAAAACAATTTTCTGTGGTAGTAACACAGCCCACTTAGAGGCTATTGAAATATTTCTGATATTTTTTGGGGTTAATCCATTTTTGCTTATGATTGTATAAGTAAATGTTACATAAACTTCTCCATATACGGTGGTGATAGCAGTGGCGGCGCTAGCATTATTTTGCGGTTGGGCGAAAATAGCCAGGAAGTATCCAGGGTGGGCGAGGGCGTTAAATATATATTATTTCATATGCGAATGTGATATAGTGGTGTTATAAGAGCTTGGGCAACTGGTTGGGTGAAAAGGATTTTGCTTGGGCGCTCGCCTACCCGTGCCCACCCCTGGCGCCGCCACTGGGTGATAGACGCATAAATTGTTCCTGATTATTTGTTTTAATTATCTTGTTGCTTATTGTCATATCTTTTCAAATAAAAATCAGAAAGGTCACAAGTAAGATAAAACCACAGATCAACACTTTTAAACATTCAATAAGATGTTCTGGATAAAGCATTCAATAAGTTGTTCTGTCAACTGTATTGCTTTTGCCACAGTACTAGGACCAGCAGACTTTAATAATGAAAAATCGTCAGTATATATCCAAAAAATTCAAAACGGTTAAAATACCATACACGTACAAGGTAAATCAAATTGAACAATACAGTCATAATAGAACATGAGTTTGATGCAAGAATTGAATTTTGTGAGTACCTACTTCATGATTCAGCTTATATGAAACCTAAGGTATATTACAAAAGCTTTATTTTCGACTTAAAACAACGCGTTATGGGTCACATGACTCCTATATTGATGCAGGGACATCCAAGCGGCCACACCACAGATGTCAATAAATGGGCGAGTAGGAAATTAAGTTTGACTTTTCTCTTCATGAAATTTTGTGTACTTAATACTGGAATTTTCAAATAATTTTTTTATTTTTGCCTAGGTCGGGTTTAGCTTAGTATTACTTATTATTCAATTACTCGTGGTAATTTTTTTAAATCACTGTACCCCCAGTTTAACAAAATATCTTTAGTTGAAAACAACAGAAACGACTAACAAGATATCTTATGTTATACTGTACGCGAGCTATGAATATTTTATATACTAGATATTAATCCTTTTGTTTTAAATACAGAATTCTATATTAAAACGTGGACAAAATCATCACATATTAAAATACCATAATATATAATGTATTCGGAGTTGAATCACTTTCGTGAATAATCAAGTAATTTACATAATTACTGCCAATAGTTAGAAATCGTAAAGTCTATCTTTAAAAATGTATTAGATTAACTATAATTATATATGCTAAGAAAGTGTAAAATATATAATGAATTTATTATTTTAATATTATAGAAAAGGAGAAAATATGATGTAATAACTTCGCAGTCGTAGTAAAGTACGAGTATGTAGTTCCTACATACTTATCGAGTTACATACATAGTCGTAAAATAAATAATTATGTATATGACGTTCGTAACAATAAAGAGATGAAATGTAAATATTTAAAATTAATTTATATTAGACCTCTTTCCACAAAAAAAAACAGGATGATTTTGCATAAATTTCAATATCCATATACATATACGTAGACTCAAGGTTATTTAGTTGCAGTAAGATGTTTCATAAAAATGATGTCTCAATATTTCATAAAGAACATATGATTACACACTATATATACAAATTTGTAAACAAAATTGAGGATTATGAATTTATTTGTAAATTATAGGAACAGCGCTCATTTAGTAAAGCAAACATTTAGTAGGTAAATGAAGTTACTGGAGATTAATATTTTATTATTGTATACATCTACACCACTTATTCTTAGTGACAATATTTAGAAGTTTTAAATTTGCAAATTATATTTATTATATACGAGTTATAAATTCTTATAATTTTAGTACGCTAGTAAATTATCACAGTACTTATACATACCTTTGAAAATTAAAAGCAAATGATCCATGTCTACAGAAAAAAATCCATATATATTTAATTAACAGCAAAGTAATAAGTTTAAAAGGTAAGTATAAACTAAGGAAATTCTAGATTCATCTTCAACAAAGTTAAATAATACATCTTGAGGATATGGAAGGGTTAATACATATATCTTAAGATTCACAAAATCTGATATATTAAACCTACAGATATTGATATTGATTCTACAAATTTTGTGATGTAATTCTATAATGAGAATTCCATAATTTTAGTTAAATAGAAATTTTAGTAGTAGAAGTTAATAGCAATTAAAATTTACTTCACACGGGTAGGTATAAAGAGTAAATTTTAAAAATTTGTTTCGCATCCCAAAAGATATGTGATATATATCTTGGAGAGTATTAATATACTTGAATAAGGAATGACATATAACTAATTTGGTTATAGTTTCAAATAGCAGCGAAAAGACAATAAAGGAAATTAAATTTTGAGCTGAAATTATGAGTAAAAAAGAAAACATGGAGGGGGAATAAAAATCAAAAGTCAATAACACTATGGTAATAAATGAAATTAAATCCACTGAATCTAAGAAGAAGCTCATTAAGTATTCTAACATAATGGACATATGGATATAAAACAATGTTCTCGAATACAGTTGAATAGAGATTAAGTGGTTCAAATCAAATTTTGATATTTATAGAAGAGTAAGTATTCCAAAAGAGGGACATTGAGTTTGAGTGACGCGAAGCTACTACAAGATGATTTTGATACTTGTTTCCTTTGTAAGAGAACAAGGTACACGAACACAAAGATAAAAGATAAATGACTGAAACCACAAATATGAGTGTATGGTCATACATTCTATAATGTTCTTGAAAAATAGTTGCAAATTTGAAGATAGTTTAATATTTAGTAAATGCGTATAAGAACTAAAGAAACGTTTAATTAGATTTTAATGTAATAACAAAAATTGTGAATATTCTGCCAAACTTTATCACCGCGCAATATACTATTTACCGAAAATTAAAATTTTAGCTGGAATACAACATACATCTCTTTACTGGGAATATAATGAATTTTTATTTGAGGCAATTGTACTAAATTTATTGTTAGTGAGTTTGTAAAAATAAATGAAAATTCTAATAAAATACTTTTAAATATCATGCCCAAGTGGCTATATATTCTATAAATAATATCGATTAACTTGATAGCTATTTCACACATAAATATTATACTTGTAATTTCAGTGCTGGAATAGGTTGAAACCCTTGTTGCAACGGAGGAGATGATTAAAACTTATTAGTTTTAATCATCTTATTAAATTAATCTTATTAGATTAAAACTTATTAGTTTTAATCATCTCCTGATGATGTCAACTTTGTTGGCGAAACGCGCGTCGAGTGTATAGTATTTCGCTGTTTTGTGGAAAACTAAGCCAATGTTGTAATTTTAGTAATTTGGCAATGGCAAATATACCGTTATCGTATAATAAGAATTCTTTAGAAGAAGCAAATAGAATTTTTTATGATAAATTGAAATTATATAAGAATATGTTTCAGGCAACTTGCTTTATTTAAATAAATGTGTAGCATATAAATAGTTCTACATAACTTGTTTGAGGTCCGTAAATGCTTATTTGTTAGAACATCCGTTTGAAACGGTATCCAATGTAAAATTACTTTTCGCTGTTGTGCCAACAAAGCACGTCGATGCACACGTTATGCTTTGAAATCACAAATGTTGGATTGTTCAGAGGCTAGAAATAACCACATTACAGGAGATGTCTGAATACCTGAATGCTTGAAATTGTGTAGTATCTTATAAATGTATGAAATGAAAACATTTTTCTTTGCCGGTGTCAAATTATGTCTCTAATAATATAACAATAATAAATTTATATTCTCAAAATAAAATGTAATGCATTAATTTATTTTTTACAGAAATAAATCAATATTCATTCAAATATACACTGTATCTTAAAGTTATTATACAAAATTCATAATTTTTAGTCATTTTATTTCCATAAAAATGCAAATTTGTGATATGAAATTAGTGATATACGGGAAGAAAGTATTTTTTTAGGAAGTACATTCTAGAAAAATGTAAAGTAAATCTTTTACCTTTCATGTACTATTTAAATGATGTACAGTGTTTTCTTAAAGTACTGAATATATTCGTAAAAAAACTCAAGAAAAAACTTTTTGGGAAAGTTATTTCTTGGACCCGTCAAATTTTATTTTTAGTTGCGCATCTTTTAAAATATAATTCAAATATACAGGCTGATTCGAGTGTGAGGTATGACGTTATCCATTTTTTTTCATGGCTACCCCTCTTCTTTACTATGGAATGTAAAAGAGCACAATTTTTACATACGCTATGATATTAATTATATGAGCGTGAGTATGATTATATAAAAAAAATTAAGAAAAACGATCGTGCAATTTCAAAATTTTAAATTTAATGACAATCATTATTTAAAAATCAATTAAATAAATGTTTAGATTATGCACCGTCACTGATAGCAGCCTTGACAACCGATAATGTTTTTTTTATTACTATCAGATGAAAAAGCGTACTTTCTTTAAACAGTTTTTCTGATTTTTGGAGTTATTTCTTTAACGAATACATGTCTTACCTTTTTTTGATCAAAGCAATGTGTTTGAAGTGTTTATTGAGTAGTAACTTTGTTATTAAGATTTGATACCCCTAGAAAACTTTATGTCGGTATGCTTAAAATACAAAGCATACGTTATCTATTGTAAGGAGAATTTAAGGAGACGATTTAAAAGCGAGAATTCGTCACGAAATATAACGTATAACTCCTGAAGTTAATGATAAATGTTCAACAAATTTTTTTTATCAATAATCGTCTTAGCTACTGTCATTACGGTCCAGTGGCGGCTTGTGGTGATTTGTCATGGGTGGGCAACAACTACCTATTAGTAAGTTATATAGTGCAAACTAATGAAGTAAAATATAGTAAAAAAAACTTTGACTCATCACTCTATGTTAGTCACTGTACAAGTATATTTTAAGATTTAAAATTCTTTCAGCTTTCAAGTTGAAAATGCATAGCACTAAAATTGGATAAAACTAGTACAGACTCATAAATACTACACAGAAATTCACGTTCTAACAAATAGTTAACAATATCAGTATTAGTATTTACTATTTCTCTCATGTTCGCCACGGTATAAATACTAAATAAATACAATACTAAACAAACGCAAATGTAAAGTAGCAACTTCCACAGACAGACTGCCGCATTAATTTATTGTAATTATTGTCAAATAACCGTTAAAATTTTGAAAACCCTAACATACAGAGTACAGACCTCGCTGAGATAAACAACGTTCTACGTCTCTGAAAACTGAACTCGGAAATCGGACTCATCGGAGATTCTCAATTCCTTTCCCGCTTTGCCGAAGGCTTCTTCAGCAGGGTGGTCTAGCCCACCCGTGTCAGCTTACTCGAGAATCGAGTAAGTTGTGCCCGTGTTTCAAGTTGTTTCATGTAGTTTACACGCGTATAATTTTGTTTTTATGTCTTCAAATCATTTGTAATTTTTTAATTAATTATATTCATGTGTTTACTGTTTATTTAATTTTATATTCCAGATTCCCATGTTTCTATATTATTGTGAAATAATTTAAACTTTCAAGGGATGTTGAAAGTATACCTATGTCAATAATATCAATATCAATTTTAAAACTAATCTTGATAGACACTTATTTATTTGTATTTATTTATTAAAGTAATAAATATAATGTTTTATTTGTACGAGGCGCTTGCGCTGTCTCGTATGTACAAAACCAGAAAGGCAAAAGGCGTGGCTGGCCACCCGGCCCGGTTAGAAGAGTGAATAGCTGCACTTACTTGCACAGCAATTTTCCACCGCGGCTGCGCTGTTAGTATTAGTATATATAATCAGAAATTTTCATTGTATTATTGCTGTTGTGTAATATGTAATGTATTTAATTAATTACATATTACATAATTATATCTTCAGTAATTTCTATAAACGATAAATAACGAACTTTGAAACTGTGTTCCTCTTCTTCTAGGAAACAGCTGGGTGGGTACTGCCCACCCTGCCACCCCTGACCAGTCGCCACTGCTACGGTCAGGTAGCCAACGGTGCAGAATTGAACATTAATTTAGATTTGAATTGAACATTAATTTAGATTTTTTAAAATAATAATTTGCATTAAATTTAGTATTTTGAAATTGCAAAATAAAAAAGGAAGTTGCTATTAAATAAACAATATCGATGACGACATACCTCCTACACGAGTCACTGCATATTAATTAAATATTAAAAAATGCACAATTAAAACTATAATTTTACGGGTTCGAAAGTTTATGCCAAAAGTTATTTCTTAATTTTTTTAACGAATTTATTCATTGCTTTAGGAAAGCACTGTATATTATATATATTATTCAGTGCGTATATATTGGAGGAATAAGGTAACTACTAGTAAAAGTATAAGATACTTTTTACCAGTGTAGAAATGTACTGATCGTATCTTACATGGTAATCGATTACAATACCCCAGTACTTGATACATTTCACTGATTATATTTTTTATAGGAATAGTATCATCGTTTACCAAGATAGATTCAAAACCTGTAAGATTTTGGAAATACATACTGTAAAAAAGTAAGCAAGCTGTTTTATTATAGAAATACATAACTTTTCATTAAAAAAATTATAATTTGAGGAATTTCAGTTTCAATTATTACCTTTAAGTTAGATCAATGGTCATACTCAAAAACATTGTGGTGTCGTCGGCAAAGCTAATAATAATCCATCGAGGAGTATTTTAAATAAAATTAATTTACGTAGGTTATAAAAAGTAGTGGACTCAGTATAGCGCTTTGAGGCACGCCACATTTGATTCAGATATGCACTGCGCATGAAGAATAGGAAAAAGTGTGAGATTCTCTAGGTGCATAGAAGAAAGAGTGAGGCAGGATTCGGAGTGAAAAGGATTTACTTTACGCACGACCGATTAGAACTCTGTGTACATATATATTTATCAACATTCACTTTGCACAGATTTCAGTTCGACTGAGTAAAAACCAGGCTATTTATTACCACCTCGTGGGTGGTCCGATATCGCGGTTTTTGGACTTGTTCCTATTGTTGGTTAGCAGTACTATGGCTGTTATTGATTTTAATACATCGTGGTCTATTCGATAGGTAACTTCAGAATACCGTTGTAGGCTCACGAATTCCTATATCGCTTAAGGTAGATAATAGCTCTGAGTATTAAAGGTGGTGTTAAAGTCGGTATTAAAAGGTTTAGTACCGTGAGACGGTATTAAAGGCTTTGGTTAGATCAAATTGGCTATTGCACTCTGTCTTGATTTAGCCTCGAGGAATCCATATTACTCATCTCATATAATGTCATGTTTGTTGAAGAAACTCGATAATTTATGTTTTACTATGTTTTAATATATTTTGTTAGACAATGAGAAATTTGGGCAGTAATGCAAAAGTAATATTATCAAAATCTGAAGATTTCGTGTTATTTAAAGCATAAATAATTTTTTTCAATATTTTTCATTAATAAATACTATACACAATACAAATGATTAAATCAGAATTATATTGAGTAAAATTTATTGGGAGGATCTAAAATCTTACACCAAGTTTTAACTTTCAATTAGGCTTTCTATAAAGACCAATGTATCAAAAGGAATTAACACTGTCTGTGGGGAATATAATCGCATCAAATTATGTCAAGCGGAAAATTCGTTAAAACGTTCATATAAACGAAAGTTGGACAATTTTGCGAATTACCATATTTGTCTCATACACCTTCCATAAAATAATAATTCTACTATGTCATGCAGTATTCATATCTATGTTATTAGCTTTTAATGAATAACTCTTATTGTGAACAATTCAAAGGGAATATCTATACAGAAATGATCTGAATTGAAATTATATGGAGTAAAGTCACTATTCAAGAATTTGTGTCAACAATATTGCCAGAATAACTTTTGTTTAGTTATGCAAATAAATATGGGGAAGAATATTTACATTTGTGAAAATTCTACAATTATGTGTCATTTTATGTCTATTGCCGATTTCACATAATTATTTATCTTGCTGCTGCCTCTTGTTTATTCTTGTTAATTAATAATAATGTATAAGACAAAAACATATTGCACAAAAAATTCCTCCTCATTTGTAAGCAACTTGCTTGTTTTTCTTCGTATCTTTGTCTGAGAGGAAAAGTTCCAGTTCTATGAGCAGTATGCTTTTTTACCTTAGGTAGGGTGCTGGCCTGACCTAGGAACCCTCCTCCTTTATCCGGGCTTGGGACCGGCAGTGGCAGTTACCAGGCTACTCAATCTATCCGGTAACCAACCCCAGGCGGAGTTATCAATTTGTTTCGTTTTTGACAATATCTAATAGTATTAGTCTGAAAATATGTTAATTATATAGTGTTAATATATTTAGTTTTATTCGAAATAAACTACAATCAATCTATGTTAGATTAGATAGCTATATAGAACATGACAAGAATGGTTTAGTGTATCGTTATTATTAAGTGTACTAGGATAATAATAATAACTGTTCAATATTATCTAAATCAACTATATAAATAAAATATTTTTAAAACTTCAAAACAAGTATAATTAATACACAAAATTTGTTAACAATAACTACTGAAACTGAGGAACTATGCTCATAAAACACTGATATTTGTAGACGCGTAGACAATTTTCCTCCATGCTGTAAATATATTAAGTTTTCCAACTTAATATTAAGTTTTCCTACTCGATATTGAATATCTGTTCGATATCGAATATTATTGTAAACATAAGTGGGTGACTTTTTTATCAAGTTAATATGAAACAGGCATAATGTATCGTGTGATGAATTCTACGTTGTTGCATGTTTAACGATTCGGAGTTAAATATGCAGTGGCTTAAGCCACATATGCTGATCCACAATTCTGGGGATGTCAAAAATTAAGCAAAAATTTTGTAATTTCTGAATGTACAAGGAATCAAATTGGGTAATATATCTGTTGAATAATACACCACAATAAGTGAAATTTGTATAATAGAAATGACTCACAAAGTGTAAAACTTAATTATTTGAAAATAATGTCTTGGTTATTATAAAGTAATTTGACTAAAAGAAGTATATTATTAAATTTATTATATTTTTAAATATTTTTATATTATTTATTATTATATAAATATAAATAAACTACAATATTTTTATATTTATATATAAATATTTCTAAAATATCGCCATTTTTTCAAATAGAAAATAATTGCTTTTGATTTGGAATGATGCAATTAATTTGGAATGATGGTGGAAGCAATTCTATTACCGTCAACTAAAGACAAAATGTCCTGATTTACGCTTGCATTACTTATCCATGTCTTAGGGGTTAAATGAAATATTGGGTAACGTGACTTCTGTAGTTATTGAAACAAGAAGTGTAAGCAGTATACAATAATTTAGGTATTCTGCCTTGAGGAATACCAGATGATATACATGTAACCTTTGACAACTATTACTATGATACGTTAACGCATTTAATTTAAGTAATTGTAAAAGAATAACTTTATAGCTATAAAAGGCATTTTCACTCAAATCTATAAAATGTAATAAAGCAATAATAATGTCAAGATACATAATATTTGAAGGCTTTACTAAAATGAAGTAGCACAAGTGCGCTCGCTCTACCTGGATCAATATTACATATAGTATCGTCGGTTAAGTAGAGTCGTTTCATAATATCCTGGTATAAAATCGAACTAAAGAGTAGGAAGAATATTATTAGTATTTAAATATTGTCACCCTTGTATATCAACTATCTTCTTCTAGAACAGTAGACAATGTAGGAAGTATACACCTTAAATTCCTAAAATTTTGTGGATCATTGATCCTTGTGAAGGGTACAAATAACCTTTCATTCCAACAAATAAAAGTGACGCTGTGTTCTAGTTAAAGTTTATAATATGCATGATTACCGGTTATCATATGACCAATGTACCATATCCCTTTCTTCTTGTATTGTTTACCTTATTTAAGATAACTGGGATACGAAAAATAACGAAAATTGGCATACACATATTAAAGCATAAAAATAACGTTTTAGTTAATAAATAGTAATAATGTAATGTAATCATCAAAAAGGACGCTGCTGTGCTATTTTAAAGCTGTTGCCATTGTTAAATGGCACCAGTATGAGAGGAATACTTCATTACGAGACTGTTTTAAATATGTATTCAATATCTTTTAACATTGAAGTCTATTGATTTAAAAAAAATATATATTAATACTGGCATATCATCAACATTTTTAGGTATTGCTTCCCTGTAAAAGTTAAGTATCAGGTTCTCTTCTGACAGAAATCATGCAAAAACCACTTTTACGTTTTTATATATGCTTCTAGAAATGTGGTTTAGCGTACATCGGATTCTAATAACATGGCACGTGCTATAGAAAAAACGTGACTTTTTACAGGATTTAGATCAGAGAAAACCTGACACTTAATTTTTACACAGAGGTACTGCCTCTCTCTTAGCTCTATCACATTCTAAAAGGAAGGAGTTGGGTTTTGACGGAAAAGAATGGCTACATTTTAGAGTGGAACAGATATTACACACCATTCAATGTTTCAATTAATATGTTGAGCTTAATCGACTTATCAATAATCAAAGGGCATATGTCAAAATAAAACCTATATTTGAATAAACATTTGAAGTAGCATTCAAATGAGATATTGTTCACAAACTGTCGCCATTTAAACATATTTTCCACTTTAATATATGTATGTCAATTTTCGCTCTTTTAAGTCTCTCGATTTCGAAGTTAAAGGGGAGGAAAGGATTTGAGACGCGCACTATATAGTCTACCGTGTGGGCTTATTAAATGTAAATAGTCTCTAGTTTTAGAGCTATAATGATAATAGCATATTAATAATTTAGTAGATTTGAATATTTATAACGTTTTAAGTTATTATGTACGATTTCAACGAAATTATGCATTAAAAATTTATAATATTTTCATATTTGATGGATTATGCTGACAGCAGAAGGGGCAAAGTAACGATGAATATGTTCATATATTAATCACTTAAATGTTTGTAAAGTTATAATACATACTATTGATATGAGAAGCATTTAATGCATACATTATTACGTAAATATATAAAGCAATATAGTTATTTTTATTATTTACAAATAACAATAAAGCTATGAATTCCCAGCAGCGGTCGGAAAAATATAGAGCATATATTATATTAATAAATATTATACTTTAGTATATGATGTATGTAACCATAGGCGTAGTTATATTCTTAGATATGGGGGTGCTGAAGTCCCAAGGGTTCTACCAATATACAATAGAGGAGGATGAAGAAAGGGAATAAAACTTGGAATTCACAAATTGAGGACTTACTTTATTTATTGTATTTATGTATTTATATATTCGTTTTTATTTCACATCAATGAAAATCTCTATTTTAAAATAAATAAAAATTGAAAGATGTAAAACATACAAGACAGGTCACTCATTCTTAGCTCAGAACTTCAGCTGTAATGTTTGAATTCCTGGTCCGGTAATAAACTCATGCATAATTTCTTCGGGGTTAATTGTTTTTGCTATTTCATTTTCAATATTCAATAATGATAAATTAATAAATCGACTTTGCGTCATCGTAGTTCTCAGTCACTTCTTAATTCTTCTCATAGTCGAAAATGATCTTTCACAAGATGCTGTGTTTACTGGCAAGATAAGAGCAACCTCATAAAGTTGTTAATAATTATTGAATGTATTCTGATCAAAGATTTGTTTAAGTTCCATACTACCAAATTCAGAAGTTTTGTTTCCTTCGCTGTTATTTAGACAATTTTTTAGAATAAGCATTTCAGCTTTTAAAACTTCTTTATCATTGGAAAAAGTCGTGGCATAATATTCAATAAATTTGCAACTTCCTTGAAAATCGAGTTTTAGAAAATTGTTTATATATAATATAAATATGGTAATAGCCATTACCAACTCCTGGCTTTCCGGGGAAAATTGGATTTTCATATGTCTCGCCATTTTATCAAAAATGCGATTATAAACATCGTTTCGGAAATTTTCGGAACTATCTTTCATAGGTGTGAGTGGAGTGGAATTTAGGCTGGATCCTCTTACAGTAGACAGGACAACGTAATCTTTGAGCAATTTTGATTCATTTCTTTTTCTTTTGGAATCCCTCTTAGGGTCGACATGAATTCCATTATTTTTAGCAACTGTTTCAATATCCTTCCAGAAAACGGAAATATCATCTGAACTTCGATTTCGTTCCAGTGTTTTGATGACTCCATTCACAATTGATGTAGATTCTGTTAGAGTTCCTTACTTTTTTTGAAGTTATTTGCTCAGTATATTGATATCACTCAAAGTATGAGTCATAATATACAATAATGTCAGAAATTTGATTTCTGTAATGCAATTCAACAGACCTACTGTCTCAACAGCCCCTCTATTTTCATTAAACTCAATTTCCTCCTTCAGCAACTGAATGACTATATGATGAGAAAAATAATTCTTCTTTACAGCGCTACTGTTTTCAGTCCTACAATTCCATCGAGTATCGCCTAGCCGAATTAGTTCAGTCACTTTTATATTAAGTGTTTTCTGGAGATTTATAAACTTTGTTGCTGAATATTCTGGCTGCTAGCTGCTGGATATTCTGGATACGAGCAGCGACCGATGCAAACACAAACCACGAGGCGTATTGCAGAAATGACAGGTCGACAAATACAACTTCCACTGTTGCCAGATTTACAAAATAAGATAATTTTTAATTACAAGTTGATATTTATTGCAGTTTTCAATTTTCATTATTTTCATTATACTTTTTTAAATTTATTATAATGCTGTAAATAGGGAGCACAGGAAAAATTGCTTAATATTGGAATATTTCTGGGAGTGCTAACCTAAACCTTGGGGGTGATTAGAACCCCCATGCACCCCCCTAACTACGCCTACGTATGTAACTAGGCAAATTTTAAATTATACATTGTAAATTTGCGACGTCCAACATTATCGCTAATACCTTATGAATTCAATATAGGCATTTTTGAAATATTGTCAATTTTGTAAAGAAAATTAAATTAGTTTATACAGGATATTAGAATAGAAATAGGATATTGCATAATTTCCTGGTAATACAGAGTCCTACAATATAAAAATATGACATACAAGGTGTTAATTCTTTTCTGGGAGGGTACTAACTTCGTTTTTTCGACCTATATTTTTTATAGCTTTTTCGATTTCTACATGAAAAATTAAGGTATGTTATGTTGATATTTCTATGAAAATATCTAATGTTTTCAAGATATTTGACTTTATAGGTTATCCTACTTACATAATACGATACAATTTATCTATAGCATTTCCTATAGCTAAGTTGAATAATTTTTGTTAAAAATACACTTTTATAAATATACATATATTCTGTAGAAAGCACCAACGGGAATATTTGGTTCAATTAACACAAAAGAAAACTCTTTAAAGATGGTAAAACCGTAAAAACATATCTAATTATAGTGTTATAAATATCATATCATAATAACTTTCCATGTAATGTGTACATGAAAAATAATTTTCCATGTACACATGTACCTAAGAATATATGTTCTATGAGATAAGTCGATGCTAATAATTTTCTAATAACATCTCGTATCCATAAGACAAATCATCTAGATTTACAATATTCTCCTCGAATTGATTATTTTGAAAATATGAAGGAAATATCTAAAACTTTTATACTAATTCTGAAAGCATTATTACACAACTATTACTAGCATGTATTAAGCTAGCTAAATTTTAGCATGTAATAAAAAAGTGAAATAAGCCAAAACACATACCCATGAAAGTTATTGGCAATCATGCTGTCATCTAGAAAACATGTACAGATATTAACTACAAGCAATATGTTTTAAAGCCAGTATTCAAAATGCTCACCGTTATTGTCCCTGTGTAATAAATCCTACGTTGGAAATTTATGAATACATTCCTCAACATTTCTGGAATTATTGATTAGGAATAAACTTCTTATTACTTACCTCAAGTGATCGATGTCCACGGCTGCATAAACTTTGTGTTTAATACAAACCCACAAAAAAGTCCAAGCAAGACAAATTCACATGAAACCACAAGCGCCTGCGGCTTGCAAGTGGCGAATATAGTTCTAGGATTAATCTGCGATATATCGGTAGCGCAATGACACGTGATAGCTACAAAAATATTGAAAATACGAATGCTAAAACCGTCGCAAAATTAGTTGATGATACGTTAAAAAAAGTATGGGACGCTAAACATGAGGAAAACAAAAACATGGTTCTACTTTTTTTTACGGATGCTGCGCCATACATGAAAGCGGCTTGTCCACTTTTGAACGGAACGTATAATTATTATATGTTATATGTAACGTATCTAGCGCATGGTCTTCATAGCGTAACAGAGACAATCCATGACCGTTATCCGAATGTCGATCGCCTGATAGCGAATGCCAAACAAGTGTTTTTAAAAGTCAACCAAAGAGTGGCATTATTCACAGAAATGCATCCCCATACACAGTTACCTCCAGCGCCTGTAATAACCCGGTGGGGAACGTGAATAGGGGTAGCTTCATATTATTACTGCTATTTTGAAAATATCACCAGAGTATTTCAAAAGTTGGATCAAAGTGATGCTATTGCTATTGCGAATACGCAACAGATTTTAGCGGATCCAGCTATTGAATAATATTTGACGTATATACATGGGATTCTTTCACGTATACTAAAAGCCATTGAAAAGTTGAAAAAAAACAGACAGATGAATTTTCAATAGTGGATGCTGTAAACGTTGCTTGGGACCTTCAGCAGTATATTTCTCAATTGGAGGGATATACTACGAAAGCCATAAAGAAAAAAAATATTGCAGCTTTGGATAACAACCAGGGAGTTTCTCCTATAGCAGTTATAGTAAATATTTCACAGCAGATAGACTACATTGATTTAGTTTTCCACCAAACACTAAAATACTATAAACTACACTCGACGAGCGTTTCGCTAACAAAGTTAGTGCATCATCTGAAGGTGATTATAATTCAGAGCAAAACTCAGATTAAAACTAGAAATTTAATCATATCCAGATGATGTCACCTTTATAATTTGATATTTAATCAATATCAGGGTTCTGTGAATTGGTTATGTTTGAAAGATTAATATCAAATTTAAAACTATAATTAACTGTTTGTATGTTTATAAAAACAGCAGGCATTGAATGAATAAAAAATATTTTATATGATCAATAGAACGGACTATTACATATTATGGTAAATGGAAAAGATATACTCGATATTAATGGAATCAAACTATAGTTTTTTCTTGCTTCTTGGGGCAAGACGTAGACACACAAAATTTCATAAAATTTGTATCATGCAAATACTATTTTGTTCAAATACATTGGGGCTGTTAATTTTGTATAATGTCTCCAGCAGCATTTAGGTGATTTGTACAAAACAGAAGACATTATAGTTAGAGTTATTTCACACCAGAGCTTTGTAGTCATTATATAGTTTCTGCCACTATCTATTAGAACCATAAATTCATAAAAAAACAAAAAAAAAAAAACAACATAGAAAAAAAAATTGAAATAAGAAAAAAAAATTAAAATTTGTCATTGGAACATCTTTGATCTAGATGATAATATAAAGGTAGTCTCGAGAACATCTCGTACATGGACACATGTTTCAAGATTCCAATTGAACTTTTCCGTAGACCAATTAAAGTGTTACATTAGCGAAAAGATATCTGCTAGCAACGTTGCATGTTATAAATATAAATTTAGAAAATATTATTCAAAATAGGAATATAGCAAAGATATGAGAACCCGGTTTTTAATGCAGATATGTGGCCTACAGAAAAGCAGTTAACAAATTTTACATTTCTCGTTCGAGAAAGACTTATTCTAGAATGAATGAATGTAATGTAATGTTATCTTAAAGTATAGCATGTTAGTGTACAATTCCTGAGAAATAAAGTCGATTTAATAGACATTTTTAATTTCAAGGGAAATCTATCTACATTGTGTGTTTCAGAACATTTTTTTCATATGTAGAAGAAATTAGTTTTAAACATATTTCTCATTTGCCCATAATTTCTCATTATATATCTCACACCAATATTGCAGATCAATATATCAATGTGGTGGAGATGTAATATACGTTGGAAATGACATTATAAATTTTTTACAAAATGGCAGCCATTAACTATATACATAATTTAAATTCTGATATGAACATCAAAATATGTATAATATCCATCAGTTATAGAAAATAAGACATATGTAATTGGTATAGACCAATAAATGGTGATATAACTATGTTTTTCACAAATTTATCGAATTATGTAAGTTATTTGTTGCAATAAGAAATACAAAAGCATTGCATTATGTGGATTTATATTGACTATATAAAAACAGTATTAACACAAACATTCTTCTCGATATGTTTACTTCTTTTGATGTTAATGTACTTTTAAGAGTACCAACTCTTAAAACTTATCTTAAAAAATTATAGACTAATCTCAGTTCTGAGTATTTATTTAAAATCATAGAGAATACTATATATAGAAAGATTGCTGTATATTTAAATAAATGAAATATTTTAACAGAAATTAAACATGATGGTCAGTTAACTAAAGCAGATAATACGCGTCCGACGAACTACAGGTGAAATTTGTGATCACTGGACTGGCGCCTAATTATTTTTCGATCTATTATTATACTGGGGAAGAAAAAAAAATTATGTTGCTACTTTAAGATCGGGTTCTAAGTGCTCGAGGATCCTAATTTCACATCATGTCTTCACTCTAGCTTAATTGACTACGTTTGTTAAAATAATGGAGATTCCTGAAATTGCTTATTCTCAGTATTTGTGGTTTCTTTGTGTTGATTTAAAAATGGTCACCATACTTCTTTGACGTCGAAGTAGATATACCAAATACCCTTGTCACCTCTGTTTATGGGATAATCATGCAAATGAAAAGCATTGGCAGAAAACTATTTCGCCTTTGAAAGGCGCTATACTGTAGAAAAAGCCAACATCGTTCACCAATCTTTAATAAGGGGAGAAGAAATAATACTGCCACTTCTTTAAGAAGAAATAATACTAGTCCTCAATGCCTGGCGGGGCTTTAGCCCGAGGAGTAGTTGTTTCCTAGAGCGATTATGTAATAGCTTTGCTATTCGGGAACTACTTTGATAGCCGCTTGGCGGCTTGGTGGTTTCTTTCTCGATTTCCGACTTATATGTTACTGACAGAGATCGTATCGATAAAGATGTATACGCCATAAAGTTCATTCGGCATTTGTCCTGAATCGGCGTACCGTGTACGGCACTGATGAGAACTAACAAGTTCGAAACAGCTGTATGTCGTTCGGTTCCGATCCGGGACAAATGTCGAATCCTACCTGTGGCGGGTTTTATTTTTTGAAATCATTGCATTATATTTAATTAAATTTTCTATTTTATTGAGGACAAACAGTTGAGGACAAACAATTGCGCAGTAATCCTGTTATGGTAAATGACCCTTGTGTAATGATTTAATGATTAATAAATCTAAATTTTTGTCTCTCTAGATAGCGTTTGCTTTAAATTTCCAAACCGCCAGTTCAGCAGTATTTTATCGAAACGGTAATCGGCCAAAATCCATTTTTCTTTCCTTATAAATAATAGGTTATTCATATCTGTCTGGAACAATCAAATTATACATAATCGAACCGACGAAAGCCAACGATTTTATCTGACGTGGAGGAAACAGCCGTACTCATGCTCACATTTAACAGCTGAATAATCTCGGAGGAAGCATCCACAGGCGCCCATTGAAACAAGTTTAGGAACTTACGTCAATAAATGCCGTTGCGTACATTTTCAATCAGAGAGGTAGCGGCATTCAATCATGTCCTTCTGATTACGCGATATCAGACAACTTAGTTAATGTTTTAGGCGTTAAAATGCCTATCACTGGCGTTTGCTAGAAGTTGGCTTCCGAACGTTTCTGTTATGTGGCAATCAGTTATCCGAACGTGATTCCTACTGCCTTTAAATAAATACATCACCTCAGTAGTGTATTCAATATATCCTTGAATGCTGTTATTTGGTATTTTAGAGACGAGTGCATACATAAACAACATAGTAAGACGTTTGTACAGCTTAACCCAGTAGAAGAATATGTTTGTGTCGATCTGCCAACTTTGTCTTATTTTAACAACTTATTATCGAAAATAGTAGGTAATTTTAGTAGTTTTGATTCTAGTTTGCGCAGTATCGCATTTATATTGGATTTTGTAAATGGATTTTTGCTAGCGTCAGTGAGCTGAAAAAGAAAACATCAGAATCGAGAATGCAAAACTGACTAAACAAACTATCAAATGTAAACTGTGTTAAAACCACTGAGTGAGAACTGTGTTCAGAATATTATTAAAATTGGAAAGAAAATAAGTAAACGAAAACTGACGAGAAAAGGAGTTTTCTACCGTAAAATATTTGCCATAAATTAATTTGATGTTTAGAGTAAAAGTATGAATTGAACAGATTATATATGTATGCCGCGGGCAAGTAATAGTAAAAACTAATTAAAAACAAAGTATCAACAGTGATTTGTCTCGTCGACATAATTATTATACCTGTTTAGTAGGTCTATTGTCAGGCCTGTTGATCTTAAATTTTGAAATTATTATAATATACAAATTATTTCATCAAGTAAATATGGACTTCATATAATAACTATATACAGTTTGTCGTTTATATATCAAAAAGTATGTTTCCAAGATTATTATATATTTTATTCACTATTACAGCGTTCTACTCCATGTTAATATTAAGTTAAACTTAAATTTATATGTAACATATTTATACTTGGGATTCTTCTACAATCACTCTTTTATTATTTTATTGTATAATCATTGTTTCAGAAAAATGCACTATTCTATTGTATCACCGACGCATTCGCCATTTTATAGACAATGCCGATAATTACATTCAGTGAAACAATTAAATTTTACATCTATAGTTTCACTAGAAACAATCATATAACCACTCATAAAAATGTAAACTCATCTTTGAAACTGATTTGTTTATTCAACTTATATGAAATTGTATAAATCGTGAGGCAAACCAGATTTCTTGTATATAATAATGGTAATTATATGATGTCTACTTATTTAAAGACGTACACAAAACTGTATTATAATATTCCAAATTACAATATTGGAATAAAAAATTAAATTATTATAATAAAGGTAAAAAAATCAATGAAGCTTACGGTGTACGTGAGAGAGGTGCAGATATCTGCATTGCATTATTACTTAAAAATATTAAACCTGACAGTATAATGTAAATAAAGTATTTTCATTAATATAATACAAGATATAAAGGATTATAAAGTGGTTAACAAGGAAGGTAATTTTTAACGAAAACACCAATAAAAACCTATAATATAAAATACCAATTCTAAAACAAAAAAAATTTAAAATGAACATGCTCGAAAGCTACGCATTTTTAATTCAAGTAGCTCCACAAACATAAATTGCATGGTGAATGATTCGGACACCTAGCCGGTCACAAGGTATTATCACGTCCAGATTTCCTTAAATCGAGCACCTGTTTGTTCCTGAATTCTAGGAACAATTTCTTGTTGAAGTGGATTCAAATATACTTGGTCAATTTAATAAACATCAATAAAATATAGTGTCACCCATTATAGTTATCCAAACGTTAAGTTTTGGAGGATCCTGAACTACGGAGTTTGTAAAACTAGCAAACATTTTTTTGCCACCCATACTAAATACGAGTTGAATTGTGTTTACTTATGAATGAACTTTTCTATTAATCGGGGAAAAGTTCATTCATCAGTAAAAATATATTCCTTAAAAAATGTTCATCTCCATTCACCATTTCCACCAATTGTTCACAAAAGTCCATTTTTCTTATATTATCTCCCTCAAAAGTTTAATGTGTCTTTCGACTTCATATGGCTTAAATTAATTTTGTTTTTATTTCTGTTATTGTTTATTATTTATCTCTTTTATTGTTTATTGGATAACCATTGTTTCAGAAAAATATACTATTCTAATGCATCACTGACGCATTCACCATTTTATAGATAACGCCGACACGTCCAGCAAAGAAAGTCCGATTTAATATATATAATTTAACTAGAAACAATCATATAATCACTCATAAAAATGGAAACTCTAAATGATCTCATCTTGGAACGGAAACTCTAGATGAAACTGATTTGGTTATTCAACTTATATGAAATAGTAGAAATCGTGAGGCAAACCAGATTTTTTGTATATAATAATGGTAAATATGATGTTTATTTATTTAAAGACGTACATAAAACGTCACTAATTAGAACATTGTAAAACACAATTAAATTATTATAGTAAAGGAAAAACAATCAATGCAGCTTACGGTGTTCCCGAGAGAGGTACAGATATCCGTATTGCATTATTTATAATACTTAGAAACATTAAACTTGACAGTATAATGTAAATAAATTGTCTTCGTTAACATAATATGAAATATAAAGGGTTAAAAAGTGAAAACAAGGAAAGTATTTTTCAATGAAAACATAATTTTTTAAAATAACACAAAATACGAATTCTAAAGCTAAAAAGTATATTTTAAAGTACTACTCATTTCATCGCTATTTACCAAATAAAAAAACTTTCTTATCTTGTCGATAAGCGGAACAGTCTACCTGATATTAGCCATAAAACAAGCCACGGTATGTTTTGAGATTTTTTATTTAGCGATGATATAACCTATAAATATTTACCACACACAATGAATTTTAATGTATTAAATACCCAAACAAAACTCCCTGTGGAGTTAAGCGGTATCCCAGGTGGTCATAAAATCCACTTTGTTGGGCATTGCTTAACTTTCCCATTAATTGGGAATTGATATATTCCTTAAAAAATGTTCATCCCATTCACCTTCCCCATCCACAAAAGTCCATTTTTCTTCTATTATCTTTCTCAAAAGTTTCATGAATTTTTCGACTTCATATGGATTAAATTCATTTTGTTTATAAACACTTCTAACTATAGATGGCGTATAATTTACTTCAGTAACAATTTTAAAAGTAGTGAGCATTTGATTATTAATTGCCAGTGCACAAATATTAATTTTTATTTCATCACGGGCCTAATCAAGATGAACATATTTTTGTGGTTTCTATAATCAACACAGCTATGCAACTCAATATTCTTAATAATAATATGAATTTTTGACAGCACTGGTACAGGCTGACCAGAAAATGCTGCATTAAATTAAACTTTATTTTGTCGCCTTTACTGCCTATGGTAATACCACTTAACGAAACTTTTCGGCTGTCTCGAGAGATATTTTAAGAATCAGAATTTATAACACTCCTAAAACTATTATTTCAGTTCCCAAATCGTACTAATTCACTGGATACTAGTGTTCACCGTTCTCGTCAAACTCGCATATGTGATGGGGTAAGGCTTGCGCATTACATTACGTCGTCCGTTAGAATTTATGGACACGCGGTTTGTAGTTGTCATGTTTGGATAATCTGGATCCAGTTTTCACATGTAGATATAATTTGTGTTTAAATTATCATATATTTGGCATTGTGTTGACTTTCAGGTAATAGATTAAATAATTTTTGGCTCACATATTTATAATACCCATTCTCTAGTACATTTCACATTAAGAAACCCGATGATATAGATAACGATAAAGTATGTCTCGGTATATTTATGGACTTAGGGAAAGTCTTTGACTATATGATTTCATTGCGTAAACTTAATAATTATGGCTTTAGAAGAAAGACCAGTAAATATATAAAACGTTTATATTTGGTACAGATTGACACAGTACAATCAGCCCAATTAAATATCTCACATAGAGTCCAGTAAGGCTCTATTTTGAGGCCGTTACGTTTCTCGATTTGTAAACGTACATTGACCCAAGTAACTTCAATTCTCCTAGTAATGTTTGTAACCTTAATTAGATATACTTAAATGAAAATAAATACATTTGTTTCTTGGTCTACGAATGAAAGACTATTCGAATAGGTGAGTATATTCGAATATTCAACATATGTTGAGTACATAGACTATGTACTCAACATCTGATGAAGCCACTTTGTTGGTGAAACAATTGTTATGTTTAACAAATAAAAAGTGAACATCTAACCAGCAAAGGTTTTAATTTTGTATAAATATGGATTTTCATCAAGTAACGGCCCAATAAATTCAGAATACAATTTAAAAGTTTACACATGTTGCCATTAACTTGTGTTTATTCAAGCATATTATAAATTCTGGTATATGTAAAGTAAAATCTAAATACATTTGCAAAAAATAATTTTATTCATGACTATAACATTCGACAGAAAAATGATTTCTTTCGGCTAATCACAATTCAGCACAGTATGAGACAAGTCCTCTGTATACCAGGATACAACTATATAATAAATTATCGTAAACATATAAACAGATTAACAGATAAAACATTTAAATTCAAACTAAAAATAATATTTGAATATACTTCGTTATTGTTTTTATAGAACTAACGAATATTTAGAGTTGTATTTTTAATTACTTTTTTATATTTTATTTTTATTTTGAAAATCTATTATCTGTAATTTGCCTGTACTGATTTTCCATTGAAAATGTTCGTATGTATATTAAATAGCAAGAAGCGTTGAATGTAGTTTATTTCAATGTGTGTTCCAAACATGATGTGCTACGACTCCTATGCCTGTACTTATCTAAAGGATATTATTATTATTATTCCTATTAAAGTGAAAGTTTTCCTAAGTTAGTTTGAATTAATATTTTAGTTTATCTACGTAAGTAAATCCGTTTTGCTTCTACAGAAGAAAGAATTTCCTATTTTATATGTTTGCCAATGTTTCGAAGTTACTCTGTATACGCCCTGAAATTACTCAACAATCGCGATTAATCTACCTAATTTATCCTTTTTGGAGGTACATAAAGGAATGAGGACGGACGCCTTTTCCAACACTAGTACAATTTACATATTACTAGAGAAACTTTGAGAACTAAACGTTCGAAAGCTGTCTTAGACGCGACAATATTAATTATTTATTGTGTAGTTATTATTCCACTAACAATATTCCAGTTCTGTGTTGCGGCTTTCAATTTAGGAGCATGTAGTTCTAATGGCTGAAATAGTACAATGTGATTTACGTTATTGTAATTATAATATAAAAGCGTTGGGACCGTATATCGAATAATGGGTGAAATTGGTGTCAAGAAAACTTTTGGGTAAAATTGGGTAAGCGGAAATTACAGTATCAGATATTAATTAAAGAAAGCATCCTACAACTATGTTCTATTAATATTTTTTGTGAAATTTTCAGTCTCATGCGTTCAGCAAGTTAAAAGTTATATTAAATTTTATATATGTGTATGTTCGTGGGTGGAAAAACAACTTATAGTTAAAGCTGGCACCTATGAAAATAATGATAAAAATTTTCCATGTAGATAGAGTAGCATTTCTTAATTCCATCATCTCACTTATAATAATACTGATAAGTACTCGAAGATATGCGGTATTTACATATTTCAGTTTATCACTGGCGCATTCGTCATTTCAAGGTAAAGTCCAGGGAGTGGTATATCAAATCTAGTGAAAAAAATATCAGATTTAACATCTATAATAACAACAACATCTATAATGATAACTTAGAAACCTTGTTAATATTGCTCTTAAATGTCTAATATGGTTATTAAAGAAGATTGATTAACATGGCTATCAAAAGAAAAGGTTATCTTCAATGTTATGTTAAATCTAACCCCAAAAACTTTTCTCAATCAATATCAGAAGTTCTCAATATTTATAATAGTTCCTTTAATTAGTCCTGCCTTGTTGCCGATGCTCACGTTTTTAATGATACTTTTTATCAATAAATTGCCAGTTAATGTTCTAACGATTTAATAGAATCCAATTATGACAATACTTTATGTTAAGAACATTAAGTAAGTTTTTAACATGTTACAATCAAATAAAAAACCTATAGATTTGAAACTAATTTGAAACAATATAAATTATGACATCAAAACAGAATCCTCATATATGATATATAGAGTGTCTCAGTTGGAACTATAGGATTCGAATTGCATGCCATTTGTTTTCTGTCAAAGATAAGGCGTCAATATTTATTGTCATCTACATTCCATACGACATCAACATGCCATGTCACGATAGCTTTCCCCATTTACTGCGATAGCATTACTAGCTTTATTTTCAAAGATGTATCATCCGATTATTCCACCACTCCGAAATGGGCATCAAACCGTGCCTTTCTGTGGATGTACTTCTTTTTCGTGAACAGAATGTAGATTTTTAGCACCCCAAATATGACAACTTTGTTTGCTGATGTGTCCGTCAAGATAAAAATAAATTTCATCGCTGAACAGAATTTTGTTGCAAAAATCATCATCACCCTCTATCCTTTCTAATACCCAATTAACAAACATACACGTTTTAAATGGTCTGTAAGTTTTAACTGTCGTATCAACTGAATTTTGTATGCCGCAGATGCAGATCTTTCTTTAAAATTAGATGCGTGGGAGACCTTGACAAATTCCATTGTTGTGTACGATATCGAATCGATGTGTGGATACTCATGTACAGTTTCTCTTATTGCACTAATATTTTCATCTGATCAACCACAATGAGGACGTATTGGTGTTGCTTTATCAATAACACCCATCTCCTCAAGTTTCTTGATTAAATTACGAATTGTTAACTATGTATGCGCTGTTGTCATTTTGTACTAATTTTGTTGAATTTTTCTTAATGCAACTGTAAATGGTCGCTCACCTTCAGAAAGATATCTGGATTAAACAAATTTGTTTATGAGACAAACGATGAAAAAATCATAGGACTTAAAGAAAGTTGTTCTTGAAGAACGCACTTCATTAGGACTTGGAAATTCTCTGGTAAAATTGCTTTAAACTTTAATCCTAAAATTTCCCATATTGTATATATTTCTATTTAAAAAATTATATTTAGAACTCAAACCGAGACTAAATAATTTAGATCATAACAATGCATACATACCATCGAAAGCTCTTTTCATGTTTACAAGAGTTAAAAAAAACTTCTACTCTTAAAACGGAAATTAGTTTGTATTACAGAATTTAGACAATAAATTTCGTCTATACACTCTCTATCTAAAAGCAGAAATCTACTGGTTGGTGTAACGATTAAAATAAACCATTACAAGAGTAATGTGTATGCTCATGGAGCGGAAAACAATTTATAGCCAAAGCTTGCATGTGTAGAAATAAAAATAAAAATATTCTATATAAACCGGGTTCTAATACTTAATGTGATCATTCAATAAGTTTTAAATATCATTGTACTTTTAAGATATTGTGAATAACAATTTTTAGATATTAGATTCTTCGTACGACATTAAATACCGAAATTAACAAGTGGTTACAATTGTTATAAAATGCAGTCTACCAGCCTTAGGGGAAATTTCATTTTCTAAACGGTTGAAAGATGCAGTGTGATATAAGCAGGATAGACTGTCCGATATTATTTCAACATAATAGTCTGTAAATGATATCAAATAAATATATCCATATTTCTGCAGTAAAATAAAAAATGAAGTATATAATTATATGTAAATCTAACTAAACCTATAAAATTTAAGGCATGTTAGTGGAAGATATAGGTAAAGTATTGTAATAGTAATAAAACATAAAACGAAAATAAGAGGAACAACCACTTTCTTAACTTTTAGAATTGATGATGCCAACATGAGTACTCAAAAAATATCTTCGAACAACTACAATTTGGTTGTATGCCATAGTATGCATTAAATTACAGGAATCAGTGGTATATATTCTATTAAAATGAAATCAATTCAGTTCATAAATTAGTTTCTCATCTTAATACGTCTTCGGTATTAATAAAGCAACGAAATCACATTTGTTAGATTTATAGTATGTTAGTTTTTTACTTTGGATTCGTTGATGTATACAAGTTTACAATCATTAAATTAATCACGCTAATTACATATAATTCGTATTGCCTTTGTGGTTTATACTAAAACATATTTTTCAACTTATTTACTTTAAGATTAAAATATGTGAAATATAATTTTATTTATGTCAAAAGTATACGTTGTTGACTTGGAAAAATATTAATATCAAATAAATATAATTTACAAACTCAATGAAAATAATTTACATAGAATAAATCCAGTTATATTTGGATAATATATATAATCGAACAAAATAAAAGTCTAGCAAACTGGATTACAGATTCAAAGAGTTTATTTTATAAGTATTTGTTTTAAAAAATTTTCGGAACGCCCCTGTAAGAAGCTGCCACCCGATTATTTAAGTCTAAGTTTAGTCTAAGACGTTTCTATATTAAAGAAAAATAAGTAATGAACTTACTACCAGTAAGTGTTTTGAATTCGTTACAGTAATTTTAATAATAATTATTCTTTAAATTTGAGACAAGATTTGCCCTGATTAATTTTTAATTATATTATTTATAGAGTGAGTGCATCGTATACACATTATATAACCCGAAAGTAAAGCGAGGAATACAATTAATAAAAAGAGTGTTTTTTATTTATGAAAATGTTCCATAAACTGGTTAATTTTAATATATAAAACTTTATGTTGTGATATACATTCTACATTCATAAAATCTCCAGTCCACGGCACAAGGGTTGTGGGAAATGAAAATTTTAATTTAATATAACACTTGGGGCAACAATGTTTGGATTTTAATTTTCGTATTTCTCCACAATCACTATTTTCATAATTCTACTGACAGTACATAAAATAGTGAACTAATTATTTCTAATATATCACTGGCGCATTCGCCATTTTCAATCAATCTCCATCGTACATACATAATTCAATAAAAAATCATATTGCTAGATAACAAAAATATGTATTATATGTCAACAAATGTAACCACATTTGTAAATATCTAATGTAACTGCAACGAGACATGTTAGAGATTTAAAGCAACCGTTATCAAGAACATGTATTACGATAGAAAACAAGTGAGAAATATGGCTTTATAGCAAATTTGGCCGTAGGTTTTCACCAGTATTTACAAAATTTCCTACTTGTTCACTGTTTTTTAGTATTAGTGAATTTTTTATCTATGTTTCTTTAGTGCAACATTATGTTTTGATGAGTATTGTTCCTTGAAAATATATTTTCATTCGTATTTTTGTATATATTACGATTACACTGGGGAACAAAAAAAAATTCATGATTTACGATCGGTCACAAATTTACAATCGGTTTCCGAGTATCGGTTTCTCAAGGACCCTAATTTCATATTATATTTTTATTTTAGTAATTGCCTATGTTTGTTAAAATGATGGAGATTCGTGAAATTGCTTTTTCTCAGCATCAGTGGTTTATTTGTGTCGATTTAAAAATGGTCACCATACTTCTAAGATAGCAAAGTAAATATACCAAATACCCTCGTCGCCTCTGTTTATAGGACAGTTGTGCAAAAGAAAAGTATTGACAGCACACTATTTGACTTTTGAGAGAAGCTATGATCATTGGAAAGGCCAATTTGTTTGTGAGCCATTAATAAAAGAAAAAAAATACTGTTACCTCTTTACATCAAACTGGATTTAATGAAACAGTTTGTAAAAGCACTGGAAAAGACCGGTGGTTGTTTTAAATACGTATGGAAAAATACGTATTTATAATAGAGTATAGAAAAATTAAAGCAAAGATTTTTGACGGTTTACAAATTCCAAAACTGGTAAGAGATTAAAATGTGATCAAAAAGATAATCGTTGTAGAATATGATGTTTGGTTTAGCTATGCATCTATAATTTAAATTTTTTTAGGCAATCTTAAGGCACATAACTAATGAGAACTAGTACATAACATTATAAAATATTTTGAAAAATTGGGAACCGATATGAGCATTCAATTACATTTTCTGTGTAGTCACTTAAACAAATTTCCTTTTAACTTAGATTATAGTAAGAAACAAGGTGAATGGTTTCATTAGAGTATCCGAATAATGGAAGACATATATCAAAGAAGGTGAGATCATCACATGATGGCTGATTATTGTTGGAATCTACAGAGGGACTGTTCACAGCAAAGATATTAAATAAAGTCATACAAACAAATCTTTTTATAATTTTTAATATTTTCTGCATCAACAATTCTTTATTTTTTTATTAGATTTCATATATAAAAATATTGAAAACAAGAAAAATAGCTTTTTTATTTTGTTTTACTTACTTTACATTAATTATGTATGTTTATTTCAGAAACTAGAGCCTATCAAGAAAAAGTAATGCCATTTTCAGCATCAAGGGTAGTAATAAATTTCGAATCGGCTCTTAAATTTCTAGCATAAAATTTACTGTTTCCCAGCGTTATGATATTATACTATATAATATATTATAAAATATATGACTAAAAATGTATTTATTGTATATACCAGTGGTCAATAAATTCTATTATATTCTTTTATACAACAGTATAAATAGTGACATAAAACAGAATGGTTTGATATAATATATTCCTTCTTTTGGTTTAATTGACATGTCTGGTCATCATTTATATTACAGCTAAACAATATAAAACCACACACATATACACATCATTATAAATTAAATGAATACTTTAATCTAGATGTGCAAGTAAATATTCTTTACTTCTATAAAAGAAAATATTATCTCTTTTATATTTAGGACAATACCTTGTCACTCTGTATGCACCCTCGAATTAATCAATAAATATGACTATTCTATCAAGGTTCTTCTTGAGAACACATAAGAGAACGAGGACGCCTTTTCCAACACCAGTGAAATTTACGTATTACTAAAGATACTGTGAGGGTTAGATATTCTAAAACTGTTTAATTTTACGTGATTTTTTTTAAATAGTATATAGTTTAAATACTAGTATTTGTGGAATATGATAATAAATAAAATATATGTTTTTTGATTTTTTAATGTGTTTATTGGATTGTGTATGTTAATATTTAATTAAAAATAGAAAGAAATATTGATTTCGCAAAAAAGAAGACAATCTATATTTTCCTTTTTCGATAGAAAATTATCTTATCAAAGAAAATTATGAAAAAACCTCAATTCTCCAAATACTAGAGTAGCAAATTATAAGCAGATAGAAGTTTTTTAGTGACAAGATGATGTTACATGGAAAAGCGTAAAAAATTTCACTAGGCACCGCCCTTTCTTCGTCAACGCTCTTGACCTCGGATTTTTGAATTTTCACTGAAATGATAGACTTTCTCAAAACTTTTTTAATGTAACACCATACATATTTTACACGTTCATACGCAAAAAAGAGTTGATTCCAAATAATAACATCAAATAGTATGGTGTCATTAAAAAAAAACAATATTGGTTACGATGGCAACGAAGGTATTGGCTAATAAACTCAAGGTTACCAAAAGAAGCAAAAAATTTTACTAAAAATTTTTGTATCAATAGTTTTTTATATAGTGTTTCTTTAAAAATTACATTATTAACTAAACATTATTATTCCATAAATATATTGGTCACTTTGTATTTAAACGTATGTTGATGACTGTATGCATATTCATAGATTATTTTATCTTTATGATCATATATATATATATATATATATATATATATATATATATATATTATTGTTTTATATTGTATGTGGTTTCACTATATCGTAATTGGAATTTTAGGCATTTCATTCTGCGAGATGGTAGGCACAGCAATCTAGATAAATAAAATAACTAAATATATTTATTATATATGTGCAAATGTAATTTATAAAGACGGCACTTCTATTTTTATAACAATTGTCTAACCGTGAAATAGTCAACAAACCCAATTGTTTAATAGAAGTACGATGTTCTTGAATTTTAAGCAACACATTTGGTTTAGTATTTGTAACACGCCACCTCGTGATATATTAATCCGCCACCATATCCAATCATCAGTAACACTTCAATTTTCTTCTATGACCAGTAAATGAGTCATTCTTATTTACCCTTGTTTATGTTGCAATTTTTTTCGTCTACATATTTTATATAGTATTAAAGAAGTCTACCTGACAGTTAATCTGACAGCAAGAGTAACAGAATTATTAATTAATTTAGCGATCTGATATTTCTTCAACAGTTTTGATATATTTTGTTATATTTGAAATAAGGTAACTGTTGTTAACTGTTTCCAACAGTTATATACTGTAAAAAATTAACTTAGTCAAAATGTTTACCAAAACTTTGATACCAGATATCTCTGTAGAATTTTTAGTTTTAGGCGATTGCAGTGTTACATACCCGCTAATTTGTTTTGTGTGCAACATCGATCTGCTTTATCGACTGAACGTAACACGATTGAAATATTCATCGGAAGAAATAGAGCGTTACTGCTGTTCTTATAGTAGTAGTATAGTAACGTGTTACGTAAACTACGTATTATACGAAGAAATCCTTCCGAGGCGGTTGTATGCAAGTATTGCAGATGCGCGCGCTCGCTTTCAGGCTGCTTCAGCACTGAAACGGAAGGACAAGAGAGAATCGGTGGGACGACAGTGGTTTGGCGGCAGCAGACAGTGTGGCGTCTTCTAAACTACGCTGCCGCCTCACGTGCACCTCATAGTGTAATAATAATAATAACGGATAACTAACCAAGTGACAAACGCACAAAGTTTCAAGTCATATCATGTTGCATTAAATGTTTTTATAACGAAAACGATGTGTTCTCAGTGTCGTGGTAGAATTCTAGTTTTGTGGATTTTTATGTGTTGTTGCAGTTAATTGTCATTAAAAGGTGAGTGACTGAAAATGGATGAATAATGTTTATGAAGACGGATAAAATTTGCTTATAATATACAAATGAAACAAAAATATTATATAATTTCCTAACTTTATCTTGGAGATATATACCAAAATAATAGAAGAGATTTGTTTTAGACACGTAAACGGTATATAACTACAAGTTTTGTAAGTTCCAAACAATATATGAGATCTCTTTTTTGAAATAATAGGTCTTGTAAAAATTGTGTGTTAATTCTCCGGAATAAACAAAGGGTAGTAGAAGTGGCTCTACTATCAATTTGTTTAAAAAAATTGCGCACAACTTGAGGGTGTGGTGTAGTAGTGTCGTAGTAAAACATTAACCTCAAATTGAGTTGTAAACTTTGAGATTAACGATAACAATATTACTAATGCCTATTTCGTAGCAGTAGTATATCTTCTTTACTAGAAACATGATTGATATTCTTAAATATTTTCTGCCATATGACAAAATATTACTAACTACTGAATACTGAGGTGAGTACATCTTATTTTTATTTAAGACTGATGGTATTAATTCACTAGTATAATTAGAGAGTAAGGCTAAGTGAAACAAACTTATAAGTAAATGATACAAGGCAGGTAAAATTTAAATATGACCCACATCAATTTCGAGAGCTGATAGACATATATACAGTTTTGGGGTAAAATACAAAAAATCTTTACATTTTGGCAAAGTATTCTTACTTTTTATAGGTACTCTGCCACCCACAAATATAATTTAATAATCTAGGGAGTGGAATTAAACAGAAAATATCGAAACTTGGCATATTAAATTATTCAGAGGATTGTCTACTCTCTGATTAACAAATTTGAATGCTTGAAATATTCCAAATACAAATAAATAGTAGAATTTTAAGAACATTCGTTTTCTTTTATTCTAATTAAAAAAATAATTTAAAAACTATATTGAAAATAATATGAATACACCTAGTTTGATTTGCGTAAGGATTTTTCAGCTGTCTTTCTTGATCTGAACAGAAACTATATTTGAATTAATTCAAAATTATTGCAATATATCGAGCAGTTTAAACCAACCAATGCTCTTTTTCTAAATAATATTGAATGTATTGATGAAGAATCAGATAAATAATTACATTATTACTTGTTGAACGTAGTGTTAGGCGGATGCCGATCAAGGATTAATTTATAATAATTTATTTATTCTATGATCAATTTATTTAATATATTATTAATGCAGTAATAGCTAGTAAATGTGGGTAAAATTTCAAGTTTTCTTTATTATTTTATACTTGTACTAAATAACTATATTATACACTTGTACTAAGCAATTACAATAAAAGATATTTACAGTGCAGCTTTTTAAATAAACACGTACAGTATATGAAATAGTAAGAAATAATTACATTCTTAGTAGCAATCACTACAATGTTCATTATAATATTTTTAGTAATAATAGAAAACCTACAAATAGAAAAATATGTTATTAATATATTTATATGTTGTATTTTTTACTCAAAAAATTTATTAATTTTAATATTAGCCCTTTCTTAATATATATTTGATTTCCCAGCAATGTCATCCTCGAGGTATATGAGGAGATTGCCGAGAAAATAAGTATTTTGCATTAGGTTTAATTTCAACTTATTTTTCAACGTATTTATTTTAGGATTTCTTTATATACCTATGTATACGTATGTAGGTATAAAAAAAATACATATGTTGATATCATCGATTTCAAGAGATTACGAAGCATTATTAAGGAATAAATAGTTGATGCTTATATTTAATCTTTATTTTTTAAAATTGCAAAAGCGATCCTAGAAATGTTTGGGTTTGTCAGAGTAAATAAAGCTCGACGAGTAGTCCACCTTGGATGAGAAATCTATTTATGCTTCAAATAAAACTCTAGATAGATTACTTATATTTATATTTTTCCAGTATTTTCTTCACACACAATGTGCACACCATAAATATAAGTTCTAGCAATCACTCAATCTATATCAATGTAGTAAAATTAATACAAACGAAAATTCATCAATTCATTTCAAAACTTACAAATAAAATGATTCTTGAGGGTGACCATATTCTGAACTTTCCTGTTAAAGATTGTTTCGGAGCATTAATAATAGCCACATCTTATTTTGTTTCATCTGATATTCTCTACGCACATGGTTCCTGAGGTTTGAAATGGTAGCAAGGATTTGTGCTGTATAAAAAGTGGAATTCCATCTGATATACAGAAATTATCGCCCAATCACTGTTTTGTCAATTCTTGCAAAATTTAGAAATATATAGTATCATAGTATACACACATTTATTTTCTTTGGATATCTCATCTTATTGTATCATCAAGATAAGACAAAACTTTTTTGAAAGTTTTTGACAAGATAAACCATAATATAGTAATTCTAAAATGGATAAAATCCATTTCCTATTGAATCCATATATTCAATAGTAATTTGCATCACCTATTAGAATCATATCTATCCACAGATATATTATTTGTTTTATATAATATATAGCTTTAAATAGCTTTAAATCGTAGACATTTTTTGCCTCCTCTGGAATGCCTGTAATTTTAATAAGGTTAGTAAATTGAAATTGATTCATGATTAAAGTCCAATATAAAAGCTCTGTAAGAATATGGGAGAACTGTAAAGTTATTTTGTGTCATTGAATGAGGCTAATATTGAGAGTGGCGGTTTGCTAAATGTAACAGGTTTTTGAGAGATAAAATTATACTGAACACTTAAGTACTGAACTAGTAAACTTCTTTCATCAAGAAGCTAAGAATCTATGGATATAGATTCAAAATCTTGACAATATGTTTTGACGGTGTTCCTTCTTAATTGCTTATTTTGAATCAACTCAAATGGAGTCATGACTGGAGTAGCTCGAGTAGAGCCACATATGTCATGTTCAGTTACTTTCAAAATTAATATATATATATATATATATATATATATATATATATATATATATATATATATATATATATATTAATATTTATATAACTTAAATTCTAAACCATTAATTATTTTCATGATTTGGTAAAATTTATATATAGGAGTGTCGATTTAGTCTACAAAGTATACCATAAATTTTTTTTATTCTATAGTCAAAAATCGTTGACGCAAGGTACTTATTTAAATATTCCATGTAAATATCTTCCTCAAACACAAAATCCTAAAATCCAGAAAACATATGTTTACGGAACTATCAAGATCCAACGTCTTCGATAAAATTAATTTAAAGAATGAAAAAATAGTTCAAATCTGGGGGAGACCTAAACTTCAATTTGTCACTAGGTTCAACAAACATACTCATAACTGGGGATATAAATGGGCAGCAGTAATTAATAGAAATAGATAGTCTTCATAACATATACTGTCAGCTTTTTAGGAAAAGAATGATCGTTGAAATCATACAGATAACTTATTTAAGATACGATACGAGGGTTGTAGGTAAATTGTGAAACTTTTAATATATGATTAATTTTTGATACATTTTAAAAGGCAATAAACATTATCTTGTAAAAATTTACAACATTTACACCAATTTACAATTCTCTTGTAAATGGTTCCCTGTATATTCCCTTCTCGAATTTACTGAACAAAATAGGTGTTTTTATTATTCTATTTTTTCTTTACTTTAAAAAATAATTTATTTTTATTTAATATTCTTTTACTGATAATGATATAATGTATCTAAAGTATACCATTTTAACAGAATTGTCTTTATAAAATTCTAATGAAAGCTTGTATTGAAAAAGCTATTACAGATTTTTTTCTACTTTTGTTGACAAAGGACTTTTTAAAATGAATTATAGAAGAAAATGAGTGCATAATAAAACAAAGGACAAAAACTAAATAACCTATCATCATTTTGGTTCATTAATATTTTCTATGACAACTTCTACGCCATTACGTTAGAAATAATTTTACTTTTTGTTCTCAAAACTTTTTCCAGTATCTCTATGATATTTTAAATTAGACTTAATTTCTTGAATAGATTACATGAGTTGTTAGGTAGACAGAAAACATTATAATATTTCAATTTCCAAAGAAATCTCTAATATTTCATAACTGAACAAAAGTATATAATATAACGATAAGCTGTATGCTTTCTATATTGTAATGTTTTCACTAATTGATGATATCGTCGGGGATTAGGCTACTAAAGTTAGCTAAGGTGTATATAAAATGCCTATATTGTTCTCGCCAAATTAAGGATTTAACTGGGTGTTTTGTAAATAAACGTCATTTCCACGAAATCTTAATTAAAAAAGGTAGTGACAATTTTTCTCTGCAGTTTAGATTTATAATTATTCTCAGCAATTAATTTTTATATTTATCATTTGCAGGGAAGTTTTAAATTTCATTAACTGTGCCCATCTCAACGGTAATTGTTATACATAAGGTACTAATACGAAATGTAATTGATTATTTCTGCAACGTGTAATGGCATGAATTAAAAAAAATATATTAGTATTTATTAAACAGAAAGGTGTTAATATTGTTATGCTTTCCTAAAATTTAAAATCAATCATTTTTCATAGTGAGGCAAGTTAGTCTTGAAGATATATAAGATATCCTAAGAACATAGATAATCGAGTATTATCAAAACTTGAAAAATAAAACAATCAGTATAATAAATCACTGACTTGTTCTTTAAACTTTTAGTGGTAAACATTTTCCACATTTCAATTCAGTAGATATACGTTTATGCATAGAGAGATGGGGAAGCCTTATGCTCTTCCATTCATTTCGAAGGTTCATTTTAGTAAACAGAAGGGCGAGTTTAAAAACTTTTGGTATACCTTTGAACATTCAAATATGAGCTCCTCTTGTTTGTTTTTAGAATTAACACCTTATTTTCAAGGGTTTATTAAAATTCATAAAGCTGGGAAGAATATTATGTGGTGGTGTAGACAAGTAAAATATGGCCTTTGGTGGTTTTTCACATCTCAAAACGTCAGTACAACATATTCAGCTTTAAGGAAATGGAGAGAGATGGTGAAATAAATTGTTAAAATGATGAAAATAAGGTGTAGAAACTCATTGATATACAATTTGATTCAGAGAAAGCAGTTATATAATTCAAAAAAAATATAAAATATTGTTTGAGGTATTTGTAACTGTTTTTAAATTTTATTTTATAAGAGAGTAGAAGAAGGTAGCCGAGAGTTAAAAATATGAACTGCTGTTACTGTAAAATGCAAATGCATTTAAGATATGATATTTATATATTCACTGTAATTGTTATAGTACTAGCATTTTTAAATTTTCTAATCTACATTTGAGCGAGGAATATTTCAAAGATTGTTAAATTTCATTCCATTAAAGTCATGGTACGTAATGTGGTAATTTGTAAAACTTGATTATTATGAAATTCCAAGTTAAGATTCGTAAATAATTCGTTAAAATTTATGAATCGAATTTTCTTTGTTCCATTTGACCTCTATTAATTGATTAGGTTAGCGTAAATTTAAGAATACATTATATTTTAGAATACCTTAAAATGTAGAAAATATATGAGATACTAAAATATGTCAAAAATTACAATAATGTTAGTACTTAATTAAATACTATTCTTAAATGTGATTATAAAATCTGTTCATTTCGCTCATTATTAAGTCTGAAACATTATATATTGATATCATCCATTTTTATCAATTTTCTATACATACTTTTCATAACTAATGAATTTATTTCATATTGTTATACTATAGTGTACATGTGAACATTTTTAGAATTTAGCACTTAACTGCATACTAATAAGATATATTTTGAATGGAATAATGTATATTATTTTTTAGTAAGGAACTGATTCACATAATTTTCTATAAATTATTGGGAATAACTACGAATGGTTGCAACCTTAGTCAAGTTGCAAACATTTAGCTGAAAAAGTTCATAAAATGTTTGTTAATTAATTAAACATTGACAATATTCAGTAACACATTTATACTTGTTTGTATCCTTTAAATTCTACGATCCTAAAATTATCTGATGGATCTTTCATAGACACTATGTTCTGAGAAAGGCACTTATATAAAATATCTTTGTCATATAATGTTAATATCAGAATGGAATATTTAAACTACAGAGTTGATGTATTGACTCCAATTGTTGACGAAGAAAAGATACGATAGACATTTTGTACAAATAACCCTATCCGAGATTTATATTCTGATTAAGAATACGCATATAAAAAAAATTTAAAAGGATTGTAAAATAATTAATGAAAGCAAATGCTACAAAGTACATGGAATCCAAAGTACAGTAAATAAAATTAAAATTGTTGATCTAACCTCATACATATGTCAATGGTCGGAAAAATTCATGCAATTCATGCATGAAAAATGCATGCATAAATGTTAGTTTTAATGTAAAATTAATAATATACTTATGCGAATACATGAAACTACATGATTATTAAATTATAGAATTTTTAAAAATTTCTAATATTTAATTTTTAAGAAGAATATTAAAGATTAAAAATCAATGATAAAATATAAAGTGTATTCTAAAAGTAAGATAGAAAATTGATTCTTTGTATTTTATTAGTTCAAAAATGTCATTTTACATGACTATATACCATATACTTGTATCAATTTTATCACATTCAGAGATGGTTTCACAATTTTAGGGTTAAAATAAATGGAGCGGTTCCCGTCAACTCGACATAAAATCCTATGTATTCAAACTGACTAGGGCATATTGTCGTCGTTAAGGGTTCATTTGCCGTGACGCTCTTTTCTACTCATGATTTCTCCACAAGGCGATAGGTGTTTATCTAATGTGACAATTCAAATGCAAAGAATTTGTCACCAAGCTCTCTCGATTGTCGACTCGGAGAGAACCGTATATAATAATATTTATTTGTTATCTTTCTTTTGTAATCGGATTCAAGTTCAATTTAGAGCAGTTTGCTTATGATTGATTAATTTGGTCGTTTTGTGACGAGCCGAATCAAGTACTATTTTCTATCACTTGTATTTGTTATTCTTGATATTGATTTCAAGATATTGGTGTACTCCTCACCCTTTCTAAAGAATGTAGGAATTTAAGGTTGTTTTTTATTTTAAACTTCAATAAACGGTCATTTTATTTAACTTATACAAATGTCTTTTAGAAAACATAAAAATTTATATATACAAAGATATATTCTCAATAGAGAAATTAAATTAAAATTATAATTCATGCATTTTGAGTTATATTTCATTCAATATATAATATATTAGCCTGCAATTTTACACAAACACGAAGAAAGTTTTCAAAGAATTCAAAATGTTTGTCTTCGATTTAATTATAATTTGTAAAAATTTTACATTTCTGCCAAATTTGAATCTAATTCGCTGAATTTCAACTCGTGCCTCCTTTCGCCTCTTTTCGCCTCCTTCAGCCCGTAGCCTCCTTTTTTTTTATAAAATGACAATCTCTAATACTGAAGTACTCCAAAATATATATGCAAGATATCTATGCTAATTAAGGTAAGTGATGCACCCCCCCCCCCCATGGTTACCGTTATAGTATTTCCAATCATCGCACAGTGTTTTTCGAAACATTTTTTAGCTACAACACTATTAAAATCTATAACGCCTTGATCTAAAATTGCCAACGATTTTTAATTTATTTAAAAGGCAAAAATGAATGAAAATTAAAATACATAAATAAAAAGTTTAACAATGTACATACTTTATTTGTGTTTATGTATTTCTTTGTTGTTTTAGTTATTATAATGTTCGTTTATAGGAAATTATGTATTAAGCGGAAGAGTAACTTTGTTGGATCAGCGGTATTTCTGTTATATATTTCTTAAATATACAGTGCTACTCAAAAGTCCCCTCCCCCCCTCTTATCTTTGGAACAATTATACATAAACTAGTGAAATTTGGTAACTGAATATTAAGGGTTGTAAACTTCCCTACTAGTGATGATAGATGACGTATGCGTCAAAGATGACGTCACAAGGTCATTGTTACCAATAATTTTAAATGGAACCCTATGGCAAGCGACACCTCTTTTAAATGGTATCGAAAAAACCTATTCAATGATACTAATACTGTTTGTATTTATGGTAGTTTTGATGGATTAAATCAGTAATCAGTAAACTTGGATAATAATTTTAATTACAGATTCAAGAATCAGTACCTACTTATAGTAATTGTTCGAAGTGAGCTCCATCTACTTCCTGACAGTAAAACATCCTATTGCGAAACTCTTATCGTACTTTTTCAAATGTGTCTGCGGAAATTACCCTACATTCTGTAACAATACGTTGTTTTGAAACATCAATATTGTCAGGCTGAGTAGCGTAAACCTTCTCATTCATAAACCTCATTCTCTATTCTACACGTACATGTGATAGAAGTATTTACTTCTATCACGTGTACTGTGCTGCACATGATTTTTTTTTTGATTTAGAACCTCTCCCTGACCATCTGTATGTATAAAGATCCCCTCTACATCCCGATGTTTTAAGGAAAGGAAGCCGACTTCTATCTATCTGTGTGGGTAAACTGAACAACGTCTAGTTCATTGCATTTTTACCAGTAAAATAATACCCTCATATAAAGACTATATTACTCAAAAATATGGCTAGATGGAGGTTATAGAAGGTTACAATTTGATGAAGTCATCGAGAATTAATTTGGAAGAGAACATGTTTTATATGGCAGAATTGTTTTATCTACTGGAGCAACATATTAATTAAAAGAACTGTCGATAAATAGCATACTTGATTATTAAAGCTAAAATAATTTGTACTGGAGAGGGTTATTGGTCATGAATAATTATCTACAAATCATATTTTGGCTATGCGTTTTTTTGAAGACACTTTGTTGTCCAACATTTGTCTTTGTTTTGAGTTGTGAACATTACTTCACCTTCGACAATTCTCTTTGTAATGAAAATATTCTAATCTTCCTGCAGATAATTCATGGTGTCAATAAGATCAATCTCCTCCTTATTTTCAACATGACTTTGAATCTGTATTACATTCTACAGACAAGTAAATAAGCACAAAGATATTCAATGAATATCAACTAAGTTCCCTTGGTGTAACATCAATGGACTTACATCAAGGCGATCAACAAAGTTAAATAAACATGATGTTTATTCTGGGTAATAAAATATTTACTTATTTTTGAGGAGTTGGCCATACATTAACGGATATATAAGCTAGCCAGATATATAGAGCCTCCGTAAGAAGACAACACACTGTATACATTTGCATCATTATTACATTAGTTACATTTACATTCGAAAATAGTTGTTATCAGTTATATATATATATATATATATATATATATATATATATATATATATATATATATATATATATATCTGTATGTATAGATCTAAATTAGGAATTAAATTTTAGTTAAAAAGAGTTTTGATTATATATTTTTACTTATACTTCTTTACCCATAGTATTTACTATTAAAATAGAAGTTGGATATTTTTGATAGTAGTTTATACATTTTTTCGAACATATCAAACAAAAACTGCCAAATAAAAACTGTTATCAGCAAGATTAAAAAAAAATTAATATCGCAATTTTTGATATGTCACGTTTGTATATCAGACTATATTCAGTCGATTGAATATTATTTATTCATGAAACCACACCTTTATATAAGTGTAAGCATACATTATGGAAACCAATTTTATCAAAGCATGCAACATGATATGTGGGTTATTGTTAGTTTATTTTCACTTCACCCACAGAAACAAGTGGAAATAATTTTATACTGTTAATCCATATATTCATTTATGTATTTGATACAGCTGCATGGATAAGTTATAAGAAGATAAAAATAGGTTTTTAATTTTTGATTCATATATTAGATAAATTGAAATTAGTAAGATATATTACGAGCAACGATAAATGAAACCAGAAACTAATAAAAATTATAGAAATGTAATATGCTCTAAATATATTTTCGTAGTACTTTATCTGTTTAATTGCACTTCTTTTTTAAAATAAGAACACATGAAATATAATTAACGGTATTATCACCTAATAAGCATAGTGTTTTCATTTATGTCATGGTTGGTACAAGTATGTTCAGGATGTAAGTAACCACCCCGACCACAGTATATATCACTGTAAGGTATAAGTGTAGTTCTCATATACCCGAAATAACCACATTTGTTTAAATTATAAAAATTGTGAAAGTTGTCAAGATATTCATGAACATAAAAAAGAGAATTCGAAGAATTTTCTGAACTTTCAGACTTTAAACATTCAGAAAATATTAGTGGCAGCACGTGAAATCTAAGGTTTCCAAATTTTGTGAATGAAATAAAATAACACTGTATATCTTAGGCGTCAACTGTTAGTACATACAGAAGTCAAAAATATGTTGCTAATATATTTCGCGAAATAAATTTGGAAAAGGAGACAAGAGGAGTTGACCATCCAAAGACTATAAAACGATTTGCAACATATTTGTGAATACTTAATCCTTTTTTCAAATCAAGAAAAAATAAATACTAACTCCTTTATTAGCGTGATTGTTTATATTAAAATTGAAGGACTGCAATTTATAATGAAATAAATAGATCTATACTACAGATCTTAAGGAAAAATATTTGTTTGAAGAATTGATCTCGAAGTTATGAAAAATATATTTTAAAATGATTAAACCTGAAGCCTCCATAGATTGGTCAAACTTGGGGTGAATATTAGCAATAGATAATGAACCACTAATTGCCAAAAATTTATCATTATATAACTTATGAGTCAGATATTTAATTATGAAATACGGTATCGGTACCATGCCTTATGGTGATAATCTCAAAATCATCAATTGTCATTGGAATGGACTAAACTTGTTTTTATTCTAAGTTCTTACATATTGTCTTGTATTGCACATGAACTCAACACAATAAGATTTTGTGGGTTTTAGGAATCTAAATAAGATGCTTATTTTGCACTATTTAATAGAGAAACTAAATTAAGTGTAATTAATGGCAACATATGAATTATCTTTGTTAATCATTATGTTATCAAATATTAGTTCTCTAGTTCATCTATAATAATATAATAATAAGATTTTTACCTAAATAGATGATTAATAAAAGCTTCAGTCAAATGAAATCATCAAATCGAAGTCACATGAAAAAATCAATGTATTACTTGAGAAAATATAAATTTACTATAAAAAAAAACTATTTTGATCTGTTGAATATAAAAAGATAATCAAGTGTTAATTACAAGAGATATTGGCAAATATTTATGGTACTAACAGTCGCTTTATATTAAGAAATGGAGTTCTCGAAATAAAAAACACTACTGGTTGATATGGTTATAGTTACATTTATGAAAATGGTTGTTAAGGTCAGTTTTGTGTATTACCGAATTTGAAAGTATTCCATAATATACACGAAAATATTAACACTTTAGAGCAGAAGTAAAGGTATAACAAACAATCCATTATTAATGAACTGTTAGTTATTTTAACTATGGCTCAAGGTTATAGTCACTGATAAAACTAGTTGATAATGACATTTTTGTTTATCAGTAATAATCCTAAAAATATTCCACAAGGTACAGAAATATATTTTTACTAACATATTTTAAGCCAGAAGAAAATATATAATAAAAAAATCCATTATTAAAGTTATATTAACCACGTTCCCTTTAATTCCACATATTATTATATTTAACACAAGTGAATTAGTTCAGTATTACTTTATCATGTTTTAGGGCATTTATGTCTTCCTCTTATGATTATTGACTTAACATTTTGAAACTTGTAGCGCCCCAATTTTATTAAAAATATGAACACCATCTATAAATGTACTGAGAAAAAAAAAGAGAAACACAAGGTTAATGAGAAACGAGAGAAATAAAAATGGTACTGGCTGTATTGCAATGAAAAAAATATATAATTTCAGCATCATTGTCAATGTAACTACAGTTGAAAATTAATTTCTCTAAAACTATCTAATGATATATTTTCAAAGGGCTTTATATTACCATCAACAAATGATTGTGTCTCCTTAGCTTTCTTATTTCTTTTATATGCTCTACACAGTTTTTCCACACTGAATGGGAATATTGAGTATAGCCCATAGTTGAGTATATTTTGCATAGTCGTAGGACATGAATGAGCATAAACATTTAACGGTATCTTCTCAGAGTTCAGTCATGATATGGTTTTTCTTTAAATGATAATGTCAACTTAATTTTAAAAGTCTTGCCTTAAACAATTGTTCAATTGTGGTGTTTCCATCTGGTAACGGTATTTACCTCTTTGATATCTATTACATAACATGCTTCTCCCACAAGATGGTTGTCTAAAATTTGGATCCAATGTAGTATAGCGCGAAGTTTGATATATATTATAATTACTGATTTATCTAGTATTACAGATAGTACGAAATGGAACAATTGTTCGAAGTGGTCTTTATTCATTTCATTATGACAGCCTCTAGATGTAGTCCTTTCTTGTAATAAAACACCTTAAATGATCTTGCAGAAAACCATTTTGTTTCACAATGTGTAGAATTATTGTACCTTTTTCTGATCTAGGTGGAGGCTTAATTTCATTTCTTTATTCATTTATCTCTTACACTTCTCTTATGTATGAAACCAAATTCTCTCGAATTTGTGATTTAATTCATTCAACCCAGTCAAATTTTTTTTGAGTAGAGTTATTGTCACTATCCCATGTTCCAACAGTATTACAGGTATTCCAGTTCCTCTCTCTATGGCCTTTGATGTTATAAAAAAATTTGCTTTTCATACCACCATAGAATAATCCTCTATTAGAATAGATTTCATGGCGATTTCTTATGTGAAAAATTTAGTTTCAGATACCAATTTATTTAAATTCAGATAAATTTCTATAGACATCTGTTTTAAATTTGTCATATCCTTATTTTATACTTGATAATTATTTTTCTAAATAAAAATTGAATACAATCCTTGTTAGCACCACTTATCGAAATTAATCAAGTATTTTTTTGGCTACTTTTTGGTTTCAGTCTCGATACAGTGCCAAAGTATCGTTACTCAGTTATTTCTCGTTATATTACTTTGACACTAATCCCAAGATATTCAGAATTTTTTTTATAGGGCTTGGTTAATATTGATCTCTTCTCTGACCATTAACTTCTTGTTATTCGAATTAGCTTTTTGCGCGTAGAATATTGTTTTTATTGATACATCACCGTAGTAGTTGAATATTATTATAAAGTGACATTGTTTATAATACCTATTGTGCTTTATGGATACTGAAATCAGTATAATGAGTATACTAATTTGAACCCCTATTATCGCTATTAATCTCTTGAGGTTACGATGGAACAACAAGTAGCTTATTTATAAAACCCGGAAACCATAATACGGGAAAAATATGTCGCCTCACTTATTCTGTGAAAACAATAAATAAAATACGATAAAATGAATGCGTCGACAAGTTACACAGCAACTGTAATAATAAAGTAAGTTCAATCCCAAAGAAATATATATTTCATCAAAAAACAATAAATATAGTCGAACTCATAGCGGCAGGGAATTTATTTAATATAATATATCGATCACCTCGTATCGATAAACGACAACATCACGGCAATACAAATTAACTGTTTAGCTATATTTCAGCTTATAGGTCCTCGTTCTCTCTTCATAATTTTAAATGTTGTATTTTCGTACTGATTTTTACACATTAATTTTAAATATTGAATACAATTAGATTGAATTTACTTTCTTTCGTGAAAACCGTTAGACTTAAAAATGTTTTCAGAGCTCAAAAATTCTAAACGTAGGTACTAATATATTTGCTTTTATATCTTCGTGTGATTCAAATATATTTATAATTGTGAAAATTATATTTATATATAAAATAATTACACATTTCAGTAATGTACCATAAGAAGCACACATTTTAATATGCAATAATGAAAAACTTACCAAATTCTAAATTTACCTAGTGTTATTTATGCAGGACTGTAAAATATGTTCTAATGTGACATAATTGTTTTTCGCAATTTTATACGCAATATTTTTTTTGTAGTCTGCATTTAAAGTAAACCGCCAATTCTTTTAAAACATGTTGTAGTTTAGTATTTGATGTTAATTTAAATAGAAACACTTCTGTTTAAAAAAATACAATATCGCATATATGTTTCTCTATTCCTAGAAATATTTGATATAGATTAAATTCTTAAAAAAATATTAGGATCCTACCTCTTTTTGAATAGTGGATACTATCCAAATACTAGTGGATACCACCACTGGCTGAACCTAAACAGTTGGTATATATCATCATAATATATTTTTTACTACCTTTGCAACATTAGATATGTGTTACTTCATTATTTGTATATTTTTCAATTAAAAGAGTTAAATGTACAATGTAATTCATATTTTTCAACTACTAAAATATTTTATATACTATCAGTATTCAGTATTATCGCTATGGGGAAAAATAATATATCTTCATTTTTTTCTAGATAGGATAATAGTTCCGATCCGATAGGACTTGAACCTTGACGAAGTTCTAGTGCAAACTGGAACGGGTGGGTCGGCTTGCGCGTTTTAATGATTTAAGGAGCCGCACCATAGGTTTAACCATAGTGGGGGGGTCCTTATTGAAAAACCAGACTAAGACAAGTCCCTGAAGGAGGGCAGCAGTAGTCATAGTGGCAGAAACCGTGGGGGTTGGTATGGTGCTATGACACACACGACTGCGATGTGGAAGGCAAGAGGAAACCACCACATTATAATCCTCAGAACAGCTAGCAGAAAGCTTATCCTAAATTAATGATGGCGTCTCCTGGGACAAAAAACTCCGGAGGTAAAATAGTCCTCCGTTCGGATCTCCGGGTGAGGACTGTTTCGGGAGACGTGATCGAGTGCAATAATAATAGGAAGTGTAGCATTTCACGAGTCGGAGCGTGGAATGTCAGAAGCATGAGACAGGCAGGGAAGCTAGAAAATCTGAAGATAGAAATGGATAGGTTAGGATTAGATATAGTAGGTATAAGTGAGATGCGCTGGCCGGAAGTAGGAGATTTTTGGAGCGGTGACTATAGGGTAATACACACAGGATCGGTAAATGGAAACGCGGGAGTAGGGATCGTTATGCGGAAGAACGCAGGACAGTGTGTAGATAGCTACCTACAATACAGCGAGAGAGTAATGATGGTTAGGTTAGATTCGAAGCCAGTGGAAACAGTAATAGTGCAAGTATACATGCCTACTTCTAGCCACAGCGAGGAAGAGTTAGAAGCCGTTTATTCGGACATAGAGCAGGTAATAGGATTTGTGAAGGGTCATGAAAATTTAATAGTAGTAGGAGATTTTAACGCAGTCGTAGGTGAGGGGAAAGAAGGAGAATTTGTAGGGCCTTATGGATTAGGAAACAGAAACGAGAGAGGTAGCAGACTGATAGAATTCTGTGAGAAGCACAAGATGGTAGTCGCGAACACATTGTTCAAGAATCACGTTAGGAGGCGGTACACATGGAAAATGCCAGGAGGGATAGACAGGTATCAGATAGACTACATTCTGGTTAGGAAGAGATTTAGAAATCAAGTAAAAGGCTGTAAGAGTTATCCAGGAGCAGATGTAGACAGCGATCACAACTTGGTAGTCATGAAAGCTAGATTAAAGTTCAAAAATCTGAAAACCCGGAAGGATAAGAAACGTATAAATGTAGACATATTGAGGGATCAGAATATGAAAGATAAGTTCCAGGAGAAAACAGATCAGTTAATAAATAAAGCGAGTAAGGACGAAATCAAGAACGCAGAAACTGAGTGGGAGGGTATCAAGAATAGTCTAGATTCCGCGGCTACGGACGTTTTAGGACACGATAAAAGGGAAGCTAGGAAGCCCTGGATAACGGACGAAATCTTAAACTTAAACGTATAAGGCAATAAAGTGGGAAATCATTAGAAAATGTAGAAAAGCGAAAGAACAATGGATAGAGGAGAAATGCAAAGAAGTAGAAGATAAGTTGCAAGTAGGTAAGACCGATGAGGCTTACAAAATAATTAAGAGGAACTTCAGGGATATAGGAACAATAAGTAGAAATGTTAGGAGTCAATCGGGGGACATACTGATAGGAAGAGAGGAGAAAGCGGATAGATGGAAGCAGTACTTAGGAAATTTATACGAGGGTCAGGAATTAGGAGAGATATTAGAGGAAGAATCTAGCATCGATAGGGAAGATGTAGGAAAACCTATATTGAGAGAGGAATTTGAAATAGCACTAAGGGGGCTAAAGAATAATAGAGCGCCGGGTGTAGATAAAATACAGGCGGAAATTTTGAAATGTGCGGGACAGAAAGTAGTAAATAGGATGTTTGAACTGGTAAAATACATATACGAAACGGGCGAGATGCCCGAGGATTATAAGAGGAACATTATCGTTACTATACCGAAAAAGAGAGGAGCCGACAAATGCGAGAACTTTAGAACGATTAGCCTAACTTCCCATGCGTCAAAAATCCTAACTAGAATAGTGCAGAAGAGGATGGAAAATAGAGCGGAGGAAATACTAGGAGAAGACCAATTCGGGTTTAGGCGAAATAGGGGAACTCGCGAAGCTATTCTGGCGCTAAGAGTAATGTTAGAGAAAACAATAGAAAAAGGAAAGAACGCTTATATAGGATTTGTAGATTTAGAAAAAGCTTTTGATAACGTAAGATGGGAAAAAATGTTCGAGATACTAAAGAGCGCGGGAATGAAGTATAGAGATAGGAGAGTAGTACACAATCTATACATAGAGCAAACTGCTGTTATAGAAGTAGAAGGGGAGGAAAGGGAAGTAGGTATTAGGAAAGGAGTAACACAAGGATGTACGCTATCACCACTAATTTTTAATCTGTACATCGAAGAGGCGATTAATGTGGTAAAATATAGAGTGGATTTCGGGATTAAAGTACAGGGACAGAAACTAAAAATGCTGAGATTCGCGGATGATATAGCAGTATTAGCATCTAGTAAGGAGGAACTAGAATCAGCATTGAACGAAATAGAGGCAGTGTTGACAGAGGAATACGGAATGAGGGTGAATAAAAACAAAACTAAAGTGTTAGTGTGCAGAGGGCGCGAGAGCAGAGCAAAAACGAAAGTACAAATTAATAATGAAAGATTGGAGGAAGTTAAAGACTTCACTTATTTAGGAAGTAAAATAAATTGGGATGGAAGAAGCGATAAAGACATAAAACAAAGAATAGCGCAGGGTCGAGTAGCTTTTAACAAAAAGAAAGCACTTTTATGCTCGGGGGTAATAAACTTAGAAACAAGGAAGAGATTTTTGAAAACATATGTATGGAGCATGGCACTTTACGGCTGCGAAACCTGGACGGTAGGGGAAGCAAGTAGGAAAAAATTAGAAGCTTTTGAGATGTGGTGTTACCGAAGAATGATGAAAATGACTGATAGGGTTAGAAACGAAGAAGTATTGGAGAAAGTCGGCGAGAAAAGGAGTGTGTTGAAAAACTTAAAGAAGAGAAGAGATAGAATGGTAGGCCACTTGCTGAGACATGGGGGAATAGTCCGCGATATTTTGGAGGCAGAAATAGGAGTGAAGAAAGGCAGAGGTAGGCCTAGATTAGACGACTGCTCGCAAATAGTAAGGGATGTAGGTTGTAGCACAATTAGCGAAATGCGTAGGTTAGCACAAGATAGGAGAAGCTGGAGGTTAGCGTCCAACCAGTCTTAGGACTGATGACCTAATGATGATGAGGATAATAGTTATTAATATGTATCTAATTATACAGTGCTTTTGTGGAGTAATGAATAAATTGGTTAGATATTTAAGCAATAACTTTTGGGACAAATTCTCGAGTCCGTCAAATTTTATTTTGAGTAACTGAAATATTTTGAGTGAGTGTGTGAGACATTGTGAGTATAGGCTAGATAAGAACAAATGATGAAAAACGATTGCACAATTTGAAAATGGTAAATTTAATGGCAATATTTTATTAAGAAATCAACCAAATTGAAATGTTCATATCTCTTAAACATATTAAACATATGTGAGCAGAAACTGTTAAACGTTATGTCCTTGTAAAACGTTATGTATCGTTTCAACGAATATTAGTTTTACCATGTTTGGAATTCTATTTCTTACTGCCTCAACAATAGTTGGCATGAAAAGATATAAATGGGATTTAAGGCAAACCTACAAAAATAGTCCAGCGGTGTTAGATCCGGAGATTTCCTGAAACACCTGAAAAAATGACTTCGTTAGAGAAAACAAACAAGGTTTGAAAATTCGGAATTATTGGTGTTACATCGCTCCATCATTAACTCAAAAAATTATATTCTGTTGTCTAAATCATCTTATTGAAGCTCCTGAACTAATTGCATTTTGTATGTGTGCAACTTATTCTCTTTCAACCATTTAAAAACAGATTACAAGTACGTTGCAAGCTTCGAATGGATTTTGCGACTTGGTTGCTGAGGGATTTCTTACACAGCCAGTAATACATCTAACTTTGTATTCTCCGGAACTACAGGGCGACGTTTAGTATAATTATCTCTCACAGTGCCAACATCTCTAAATTATTCTTTAATTTTACTTGCAGTTAAACGTATAATAACTATTTCAGGATATTCATTATTATATGTGTATACATGTGTACAGAATCTATATTCATTCTTTGTTTGCCACATATAATTGTTTGAAATGTTTATTGAGAAGTAATAAATGGTAAAATTAACTCAACGAGGAAGAACTGAAATTCTTTCCATGATCGAACTTCGAGACAGGATGATTATCCGAAGAAAAGTAGTTGAATTGTTCAATTCAACTCATCTTATCGGCAATCCATTAGCCAAAGCATGGTAAGTAATGCCCCGAATCATTGGATAGGGAGAAGAGGACCAATTGAGTGGTCATCGAGATCGCCAGATTCGACATTAGATTAGTGTTTGTGGAGATACTTAAAAAATAAAGTGTACGGTATAAGCCGGAGAATTTAGAAGATTTAAAAGCAAGTGTTTGTTAAGAAATATTATGTGGTCCTCCTGAAGTCATCGATAATGTTCAAAAAGAATTTATATGTGTTAATTATCTTGTTTACTGTCCAGCAGAATTTGAACATATAACTAATTGATTTTTTAAATAGTCATTGCTATTATACTTTGTATTTTTAAGTTGCAAAATCGCAAAATACGCTAATGTAATTGTTACCGTAGGGTATGTAAAGCATGTACTCTTTTACGTGTAATAAAAAAGGAGGCCTGCCATTAAAGCAATATTTATGACATCGTACTTCCTACACGCATCACTCTCTATATATTCATTATATTTTACAAAATGCGCAATTGAAAATAAAATTTGACGGGTTCGATAATTTTTTCCAAACGTTTGTCCTTGAATTTTTAACGAATTTATTCATTATTTTACGAAAGCATGTAGAGTATGATTTACATATTGATTTAAATGCAATTTCATGCATGCGGATGTTTGTGTATATACTTTAATTTATATATTATTATAGAAAATGTTTCAGAAACACCAGATGACTGACATCTTTTAATTTATCAGAAAATCAAACTCTGCAATAAAAGTATTATAAATAGAATCTAACAAATATCTCGTAAAATAGGAAACGTATGTTTTAAGGAGAATGCTTTTAACGTTATTCTATTTTAATTGGTCTGCGAACTTCATTTTCGCCTTATAGCACTTTGAATACTTCCAGAGATTAAAATGGATACCTTGACTTAATCAGTAAAACTCTCTCCAAAACTCGTTAATCTTAAAAGACGAATTTTACGAGATAGAAAATACTGCTTCCCACATTAAATTATGTATTTCTGAAGGAAATATTTTTAATTTAAATTAATTAACACTGCGATAGAAATATTTCGAATATAAATCCATAATTTACATATAATAGATCAGTTGTAAGTAGAATATTAACTTTTAAATGACTAGAATGAAATTATAACAAATCGAATATTATCATTTGTGGATATATCTATGCGCAGAAGTGTATCATATCGAAGTGTCTTTTTTCTGCAGTAAATTCGGTATTGATAGACAGGAATCCCAGTAACTGTATATAATACATGCAAAGTAATGCAAGCTGTGCAAGTAACTGGTAATGTTCATGATAGAAAATTATAAATTAATTTAATACAAGTATGCCCCTCAGTATTCATAGCCTAGGAAGGAAGCACTGGGACTTTATATTTGCAAAATGAATATATACGTACTATTTATTTGATCGCTATTTACCAAATAAGAAACTCTATTATCTTGCCGATAAACGGAAGAGTCTATGTGAGCCTAGCCATAAAAAAAGCCAAGGTTATGTTTTGAGATTTTATATTTGGAAAATTGTAATGAAATAAACTACATATGTATTAACAACATAACTACATTAGTTGGCAATTATTATGTCAACATTTTATACTTGTAACTGGTTTCTTGTATCATGGTAATGAATTAATTAAAAGTGTGTATTTTAATTTTCATAATACAACACTTTCTTAGCATTAGACATATTCTTATGCTGTTAATTTATTAATTCAGTTAACTTTAATTCAATATATTATATCTAATAGTTATTTTTGAGACTACAAAAGCAAGCTTAAATTAGATTTAATAAATCTATTTTGTATTATATGAATAACCGAATACAATTTAGTGAAAGCATAAATATTCATTTTGCATTTGCAAGTTGATAAACGTTTTATACATGGCGTGATGAATTTTGTTGGTTGTTAATTAAATGCAGATGAAAACTAAAAGTAATTAGTTAGTAGTAAAATTAATAAAGCATAAAGTAATCAGTATATACGCAATGTACGTGAAAAATTACATGAAATTTATTCTAAATGAAGAGTTTTATTCCAGCTTATGTATTGATGAAATATTTTTAAAATATATGTAGAATTAATATGTACCACAATAAAACTTAATTAACACAATAATTAAGGAAATAGATTTTATGAAAATCAAAATCAGTTTTAGTAATCCACATTATGAAAAAATAATTTAATATAATACCTTTACAATTAAATACTATAACTAAACGTTATATGGAATATTATATTGAACTGAATACCAATAAAATGAATAGTAATATATATATTAATAAATTATATGGTAGAATAAAATAAAATAATTGTTATATGACGTAATTTTTTAATGTAAGACACACGTAGCATAGTGTTGATGTGTTGAAATGCACTTAAATAGTATAAAGTTGTGTAATAAATATGTGGTCATTGATATAATAGCCTTTTAGAAGAAAATAATATTCTATAGGTATTAAAAAAAAAATAATTATTTCAAGTACTACAAATTACGCTTTTATCCCTCGCGCATCCGGCATAATGTCGACTTGAATGTGTTTCAAAATATACATATCTATTACACGCGTGTCATCATCAATCCTCTCCTTGATGCAACTGTTATTATATAGTGTTAGCGAAACCTCAAAGCATCCTTCAATGTAATCAATGTAGTTGGCGAGATATATCAGCTATCCAGGAAATCGTGTATTATTATCACTATCATCATATATATAATATAATTTAACTATCTTTTGTTCTCACGGGACGTAAAAAGGTTTATTTTTATATACATATATTATCAATACCACTTCTAGTTTCATCAGAAGTCTAATAAGTTTAGAATTTGTAAATGAAACTGATTTTATGTGAAGCTCTCTATACAACGAAACTCATTCTTGGTAGTTTTCGTAAATATGATAGGCTAATTTAATTTTCTTATAGAAACTTAAATTAATAATTGGAAATCCTTGTTAAATCAAAATTTTCCACGTAGGCATTCGAAATGCCTACGTGAAAAGTGTTGTGTTATATGAATAAAAGTGACAGAAAATTATAATTGAAACTGACAAAAACTATGTGAAACTAACAGTAAAACCTAATCATACCAACGAAATCAATAAAATCTGACACCTAAATCATATCAAAATATTCGTTAGTCATTACCATAATAATCTAGTAAGAGTACTAAATTAATTTGATTTAATTCTATTTGCGTGTATGAAATAAAATTTATATATTCTTGATCCATAAAACGGAAGGAAATTAATCTCAGGAAATTACTTTCTAATTATGAAATATCTCAAGGAGCATTTATTGTATCGATTTATCGTAACATTCTTTCCGCGTATTTCTCTTGCCTCTCAGGTAAATCTAATTATATGAAAATCTTTTTTAAGAAAATATGTCATATCCTTTTCATATATCACATATTCGCTATTTATATAACGGCCAAGATATGCTACATGTTTAACCACTAATACCAATAAAGCACATTAGTGATATTATATAGCATAAAATTTTGTATTAAAACAACATAAAACGCGGCAACTTAACAAGCTAATTAAGAAGTGAACGAATTGTAAATGTAATACATGAGATATTTGGAAACAATAATACTGTCGTTAGTAAAATGTATGTACAATGTTCCGGTTTAAATGCAGTTATGAAATTAAAGTTCTATTTTCTACAACTTTTTGGCGTAAAATATAGTATCACGTTCATGTCACTTATATTATCAACAATTTATTAGGAAATATGGAGAATTTCTGTGTCTTAATCTACTATTATTGTTGTCTCCTCGTCTACGGTATTCTGATAATTATCAGTTTATAGATATATAGGTTTATAGATATCATCATTAATGTACCATCAAGAAAAATGTAATGAGGTACCTCCATTATTTTCTCCATAAAATATAGGTCCTAATTTTCAAAAAATAAAACCCGCCACAGGTAGGATTCGACATTTGTCCCGGATCGGAACCGAACGACATACAGCTGTTTCGAACTTATTAGTTCTCATCAGTGACGTACACGGTGCGCCGATTCAGGACAAATGCCGAATGAACTTTATGGCGTATACATCTTTATCGACACGATTTCTGTCGGTTCCGATCCGGGACAAATGTCGAATCCTACCTGTGGCGGGTTTTATTTTTTTAAACCTTATCTGATCGTGCAGAAACACGAGAAAGGGGTCGAGGATCGCTTCTGGGTATAATTCAATGCCTGGCGGGGCTTTAGCCCGAGGAGTAGTTGTTTCCTAGAGCGATTATGTAATAGCTTTGCTATTCGGGAACTACTTTGATAACCGCTTGGCGGTTTGGTGGTTCCTTTCTCGATTTCCGACTTATATGTTACTGACAGAGATCGTATCAATAAAGATGTATAGGCCATAAAGTTCATTCGGCATTTGTCCTGAATCGGCGTACCGTGTACGGCACTGATGAGAACTAGTAAGTTCGAAAAAGCTGTATGTCGTTCGGTTCCGATCCGGGACAAATGTCGAATCCTACCTGTGGCGGGTTTTATTTTTTTAAACCTTATCTGATCGTGCAGAAACACGAGAAAGTGGTCGAGGATCGCTTCTGGGTACAATTCAATGCCTGGCGGGGCTTTAGCTCAAGGAGTAGTTGTTTCCTTGAGCGATTATGTAATAGCTTTGCTATTCGGGAACTACTTTGATAACCGCTTGGCGGTTTGGTGGTTCCTTTCTCGATTTCCGACTTATATGTTACTAATAGGTCCTAATAATTATTTTAAACAGATTATGCTATTATAATTAAAATAGTTATGTATTCTATTGACTAAAGGCATCATTAACTCGAAGACTACTACTGAACTCGTATTGTCTATATTCTAGGGAAATGTATAGAAACTGTCTCATCACTTTATTTCTTGATGTTACCTCCGTAAAACTGATTAAGTAGCCATATTGTTTTGTCTATTTATTACCTATTTATAACTTTTTCCCTTATTGCTTAAAAATGAAATTCCTTATTATTTAAATTATTGTAAGTCGCTAGGTCTTAAACCAGAGTGTAGTGTGTTTATTTTATTTATAAGGAAATTTATAAGAAAAGATAATTTATAAGAAAATGTGTTATATTCTTATTATTGTAGGGTAGCCAAAACTTGTTTGTTATTTCTTATAAAATACCCAATATATACTCACATAATTAATGAGGACATCGACTTCCATATTTCCTTAAATATGTAGCTTTGAACATGTACAAATGGCAAAGTTATAAACTGTCAACATTGAAAACAGTAAATTTTGTGAAAATGGATATTTACATGATTTATATTGTCAAGTGTCAGCCACAGGTATACACCTGAGATAGGTGTCACTTTGCATCTTTCTTGTGGTTTTGGAACAATCTGAATCACTGTATTTAGTGCCAACTCTGATAGACAAAATACGGCAAATTTTGTTGTGATTCAGCCAGGAGAATAGCTGTTTTGACCTAATTTGTTTAGTCCTTATAATATAATTTGCATTTGCAGATGGGTTGGAGTATAATCTCCTTATTTCTGTAATTATATATATATATATATATATATATATATATATTGAATAGAAGTTATATTATATATTACAAAGAAGTTATTATAACATATATTACAATATAAGTCACGTAGTAAATTTCAAGTTACCTGGTAAGTATTACATAATTTATACTATATTTAATTATTGATTTATAAATATATTAAAGTATGGAAATCGGAAACTAAAAAAAAGTGTGCAAACCGGAGAATACGATGGGCATTCAGGTCGATTTTCTGACACGGGGCTAATAAAATTATTTCACTTTACTGTGCACCTACAACATGAATGGGTGACTTATCGTATTCTTCTATAGGGGGTGCTATGACAATATCATTCATATTGTTGTCCCACGTGACGGAATGAGCCTACAATTAGTGTCACTATATGCTTGAGTACGAGTCCTAATGGCCACCGGACAATGATTTGGCACCTCTCCTTAAGCATGGATGTGTTTGTTCTCATCTCTGTATGTAACCTTCCCTTCCACAATTTGAGGTTGTATAGGAGGGATGTTCACTTCAGTGTGACTAAACTTAAGAAAGTAACAGACTGTCAAAGTACGTAAGAGTATGTGAAAAAAGAGATGCTCAATATGTAGCGTGTTAAAAGGAAATCGTGATACATAGGTATCGAGTAACTTTTCAAATACAATTTAGGTAGATAATAAAAAAAACTATCACTTTAAAATTTTGCACATAAAAATTGCAATCTATAATTATCTATAGACAGTCAAACTAGAGTTAAAAATAGTAGTGAAACATTTAAGCGAAGTTCAAGCTCTACTCGAACTTTATCACAACACTGTATATGAAAAATACAATTTCTCTTGCTCTATAAAGACCTTTTTATCTTTCTATGTAAGAAATGTGCGTATAAGTTTGTAACTTATATGGTTGGAAAACCCTCTATAATACAGTTTTTTCGTTATATTTTTATAAGATCTATTCCTGTATTTTGGTAACACTCCATTCACCTGTAAATCATATGTCCCCCGCGTACATTTCGGCTTCTCTTACCTACCACTTTCCGGATTTATCATTCTGTAGAGAATGGGAAGGTGACACTAAGGGATTGTCATGTCTTATCCCTACTAAATATAATCAGACGCAGTACTCCGGTGTAGACTTAGCTTCCGTTTGATGAAATTCGTTCAAAATTTAATGTCAACGGGAAAAATGATCTCAGCGATTTATGGATAAACAAGATTAGTTGTACGTATGTAATTTATAATTCAATATTTTAAGACTCTTCATCATAGTACCAAGATTGTAATGAGATTAATTATAGATACATATAATTTCAATGGCATACAGTGAGACATTGTTGTGGGGGAGCAACGGTACTAATACTATAGTGAAAACAAAAATGTTATTCACATTAAACTATTTACTATAAATATTAGAAACGCACTTATTACAAATTGTCAAATTAATAGTAGATGCTGATCTTAATTGATTTATTTTCTTATTGTGTTTGAACATGCAATACATGTTACCATCGTCTCCAAGAATTCCGGAAAAGAGTTTATTTTCTCTTTGATGAATGTCTCTATATGATATTACGTTTCTATTTGTTGTACCGTTTCGCTGTGGACACACTAGACTCATAAAATTTATGCAGATAGAGGCCAGATGTAATGCTCGATATATTATTCTAGATATACTAGATTCAAAAAAGAAGCTATTGTTTTTGGCATTTCAGGAAGGTATGAATTCCAAGTGGTTGTTTCTTATATGTATTATCTCTATGCAAAACAGAAAAAAAAAGCATTTATGGTTTATATTAACTATGCACATCGCAGCATTTTTTCTAATAAATTCTATTACATCAGACTCCATAAATATCCCCAGATTCGACAATAAATTTTTACCTAACCTTTATTTTTGGATTTGGTAATATAATTCGGAAAAAGGAGCCTTGGTCTATAATATTTTCTATTAAAAAATCTGAAATTTTTTGTCTTCTACATATTCTACTGGATTCCATAATCTTAGCTTGTTTTGTACCTAAAAGTATTTTATCTTGTCTCCCTTTGTGAGAGCTTGTTTAGTAAAAATATGAGATTTTTTAGATCTATATCTATTTGTCCGTACTTACTAATTTATTGATTAACAGAACGCTTCTTAACATTGAATAGCCATGTCCTCAGAGAAGAGGATTTATTTTCTTATATGAATATTCAAAGTACCCCAGAAAAAGTTCTTCATGTGTTATAATGATCATACATTTACTTGTACATTATTCCTTGAAATGAGTAAATGAAGTCTTATACAGAACTCGTAATTTATTTGATAGGAAATAACCCACGACGTTTTCAGTAATTTATTTTACATCGATATTATTTAATAGTCAGTGTTATTGCACTGCAAATATTGAAATTTAATTTTTTAAGAAGGATCTTGATTGTTACCAGTAGATAGATAGAGTCATGCATGTAATTCGGGTAATAAGCGATCATTATAATACTCGCCGTGGTATTATGCACGGCCAGTACTATAACGACTGTTGTTATGATCATTATAACATAAAAATAGTTACATGGTCTCATATAATAATAACACACGTAGCAACTCAATAAAATATCAGTTCAATGAATTGTTATAATACCTCCTATCACATTCAGTAATTTAAATTCATCTCTCGATAATGTCAACATGGTTGGCGAAATGCGCTCGTGTTTGCGGAAAACTGGTCTTTATAGGGAAGTTGTTGCAGTTGCTTACATAGAGAATGTGAGCAATTCCAATATTACTATTAACTGTTAGTTTGTTTAGTTTAAAAGTATCTTAAAAATGCAAGAAAATTTTAAATGAACTTTGGATACATTTTTACTAAAATTTCATTTTTATTTATTTTACGACACTACGGCCATAAAGTGGCAAAGTAGATTTAGTAGGTAATAATATATTGTACTGCCAGAAAATATGGAATGAATAAAGACTCTGTTTACAATATAATTAATAACATACTTAAGAACTCTCTACACGTCTATGTTCTTGTACATTATTGCAGTGTAATTTTACATCACCTTATAATACATGTTATTTCATAGAAGGCTTAAAAACCAACGCAGCTACCAAGCGTTTACTATTATATTTTATCATTATACACCAAAATCTATACAGAATAATCATTAGTTTGAATCATCTATGAAAATAAAACATTAAGAGATTATACGAGACGAAAAGAGATGATTAAAATTAACACAATTTATTTATCTTCTGATGATGTCAACTTTGTTGAAGAAATATGCTGCGAGTGTTACATATGTTATCAATTATATTGTACGATCCTCTTAAGGATGTAGGAAAATAGCTATAAGTATTAGAAAGTATAAGAAATAGCTATAAATAGTCAGCTATAAATAATGCAGATTGCATTACTTATATGTAGCTGAATATTCTTCTAATTACATATTTTCTTCCAGATGGGGTATTTATGGGTAGAAAATTAATATTATACCTCGATTATAGGTAAGTAGTGATAATAATGTATATAAGATTTAGTTAATGTTAGTATATCCCACATACTAATAGACAACAAATTGTTTAAATGAAGGTAATCCTAATAAATCTTCAGGTTAATGAAGAATGCTGTTAGAAATGACTTAACGCAAATACGAAATACATATCTTTCAATTTCTCAACTTACAAATGGTTATCTATGGAGACGAAATATTTAATGAGGCTATGTCTCTAAACTTTCTGTGTTAAATAAGAAAAAAACACCACCTGTTTTTATTCAATATTTGCTATTTCTTTTTTGAAATCAAGTTATTAGTGTTTGGTTTTCCTAATTTCCGCTTTAATACTTGTGTATCCTTATTTCATGATTATTTTGTTTTGTGCTCATTTGGAGTATTACGATGTTTAAAAATATATAAAAATATTGTACTGTCTATCCATTGGTGATCAGTGTTCACAATAATGCAAAATTTTTATATCTAGGATATAATTATATATTATTAAATAATATATTATTAAAAATTATATAATATAGTATTAAAATATGTATTTTGTAACACATTTTACAAAACGAATACTAAAAATGTTAATATGATAATCTTGATAAATGTTAATATCAATAAAAATGAAAATTCTGTTTTCAATATTTTTATGAACAATAAAAGATAGAGTAAATGTGCAAAAGGGAATTACTAAGATATTAGGAATTAAGCTTAACATTAAAAATTAAACTTGTATAGAAACTGCTGGTAACAATTTTGAGCAACGTTATTGCTGTTGGTGGTATTTAATTTCATTGTGATAAAGGACAAAATTCTGAGTTATACAGTATAATACCCTCTATAATGGAGCAAAAAGAAAGAAAAATATGTACATTTTGTACAAGAAAATAATATGTATGTACAAGCAAAATATGTACGCAAATTTGTTTTTTTGCGAATAAGTACTAAAATAATTATACAGTTTTAGTTACTGAACGTCAATAAGTCATAACCTGCAAAGTGGAAACTTTCGTCAAAATAAATTACAGCATTTATTATTTTATTTTATAAGCATTGGTTAATTATCTTTATTTTATCGATATTGTTCCCATATGTTAATCGCTATTCAAATTAACAGATGTTCCAAATATTTGGTTTCGATGTACATAGATATCTTGTTGTATTCGAAATTATTTAAATTTTCTTTATATACTTATAATACAGGGTGTAACATAAAGGTTTGGAATAAATTAAACAGTGGATTGCTTAGTAAAAAAAAAAAATAGATTTTCTTCATATGAAGTTATGCTCTATGGGTTTTCGTTTCCAAGCTACAGGGCGCTAAAGAATTTCAAAAAATTTAGTTTTTCTCTAATAACTTTCGAAGATTGGAAGATAATTAAACGAAATTTTAGCCGTAGCTTAATTTGATAATGTCCTAGTAACAAGAAAAAGATTGATTTCGTAAGTTACTCAGTGGCGTACGTACACATTGTACCGTAAGGTTTTTGGGAAGAAAATTGTGGTACGCCACCGGTAAAAACAATTTTTAATTTCTTTTTTAAGATCTACTTTTCATTTTAAATAAAATTACCCCCTTGCGTTTTATTTGCATCTGTTGTCATTTTCCCGTAATTAAAACTTTTGCAAATACTATTTTTCCCACTTCAATAAGAAAATGAAAATTACTAAAACATTATGAAGTATGCTTTGACTCAATTATCAGTTAAGACATTTAGTTTTCCTTAAACGGTTGTACTTTGGTTTAGATCTGTTAAAAATGGACTACTCATTTAAAGAATTAACAGATATGCATTTTACTTATGGCCTTGCCAACGGAAATACTGTGTTATCTGTGTGTCTGTATGTTGAACGTTTTCCAGCTCGGCGCATTCCAAATAGGAAGACTTTCTCGAGAATTCATGCGAGCTTACGTGATACCGGCTCGTTAAAGCCTTGCACCTCCATCGGAAGACCTCGAAATGTAAGGACAGCACAACTTGAAGAACGAATCCTTCAGACGGTCGAGGCGAATCCTGAATCAAGTACTAGAAGAATTGGAAGAATGGAGAGAGTAAGTCACATGACTGTCCAACGAATCCTGCACGATAATTTGTTATACTCATACCATCTACAAAGAGTGCAAGCACTTTTTGCCGAAGATTATGTATCACGTCTCAGATTTAGTACCTGGTTTTTAAATAAGTGTAATCAGAATTTGTTATTCCACTCATTTATTTTATTTACCGACGAAGCTGGATATACAAGGAATGGTACAGTTAATTTCCACAATAACCATCTGTGGGCTGATGAAAATCCACATGGAATGATACAGTCTCGGCACCAGCAGCGATATTCAATTAATGTTTGGGCCGGAATAATTGGCGATTTTTTGATTGGTCCCATAGTACTACCAAATAGACTAGACGGATAATCGTATCTGGATTTTCTTCAAAACAAATTACAACCTCTATTAGAAGAAGTCCCAATTGAAACACGCCAGAACATGTGGTTTATGCATGATGGCGCCCCAGCTCACTTTAGGCAAGAAGTGAGAGTCAGAGATATTCAAAGATATCTGAATGAAACGTTCCGAAATAAATGGATAAGTCGTGGAGGGCCAAGAGCGTGGCCTCCTCGTTCTTCTGACCTTAATCCATTATTTGTGGGGGCACTTAAGAAACATAATTTATTCCGTTCCCATTCCTGATGTGCAGACCCTTCGGCAAAGAGCTGAAATGGGCTGTCAGCAAATTCTAGAGATGCCTGATATTTTTGGGCGAGTAAGAGAATCCATGAGAAAACGCATTGAAAAATGTATTGAAGTTAGGGGGCAACATTTCCAGCACCTTTTGTAGTCGAGTTTGTTAGTTTATTACTTCCTATTACCTAGTCAATAAATTCTATAAATTCCTAAGTTACCTCTATTTTTTATTATTGTTAAAATAATGTGACATTTTAATATCATATTCAATCAAAAAGTATTTTCAATGCTTACTCGACCATTTTCGGTGGCTGAGTCAAATTATACTTGATAATGTTTTTATTACTTTAATTTTCCTATGTTAGCAGTGGGAAAAAATTAGTATTTGCAAAAGTTCTAATTACGGGAAAATTATAAGAGATACAAATAAAATGTAGTAAGAGGGTAGTTTCATTTAAAATGAAAAGTAGATCTTAAAAAAGAAATAAAAAAATGTCTTACTAGTGGCGTACCACAATTTTCTTTCGAAAACTTTACGGTACAATGTGTACGTACGCCACTGAGTAACTTACGAAGTCAATCTTTTTTTTGTTACTAGGGCATTATCAAATTAAGCTACGGTTAAAATTTCGTTTAATTATCTTCTAATCTTCGAAAGTTATTAGAGAAAAACTAAATTTTTTGAAATTCTTTAGCGCCCTGTAGCTTGGAAACGAAAACCCATAGATCATAACTTCATATGAAGAAAATCTATTTTTTTACTAAGCAATCCACAGTTTAATTTATTCCCAACCTTTATGTTACACCCTGTATAAAAAATACTATATTTTTTGTTATTCGTCTTCAGCCCATAACCATTACACATACTAGCATTATATAGATAGCAATGTAATACTTTACTTTTAAATAAAGAATATATGTTAACATTAGCACCTCCGCCATTTATTAGGCATTGTTTTGGTTCATATCTATTACATTGCAATATTGTATATGTTTTCTTAACTTCAGGCCTGATATATTACTCACAATTCTCTCAACGTTGTACGATTTTATCATTTATGCTACACATAACGAAACATCTTTTTGGGGCAATGTCATAAAAATATACCGAGTGAAGTAAGATTCGGAGAATTTGAAGGTCATTAATTTGGATACAAACTTAAATATAAATCAACACCTAAAGTAGTAGAAGCTTAAAATATTACTGTTACAATTTCAATAGTTAAGAATAAGAATATCCGTATATCATTTTTTAAAATTCGTATAGATTTAGGTTAGGGAATTTATTGGGGAAGAGGCTTTTTCATATTTTATTTAAATTAGTTCCAAAGAGACAAAATAAAGTAAAACACTAGTTAGTGATATACAAAGTGTTTTCGAAATGAGTATTCAATATTTCTGAGTAAATAGAAATTATGGTCCATTGGAAATGGATAGCTTTCATTAAATAACTTAAAAACAGTTCGATATATGAAATTATGAAATTTTGGTCACTTGCTATAATTTTTAGCGTTTAACAGTATGTAATAGAAATAATCTTAAAATTATGTTAAGGGCTGTAAAAAATGGGATGAATTTAATCCTAAATTTTTATACAAAATTTGTATAATTTTTAAAATGAAACTAAATGAGGTTTTCTACACAAGATCTTACTCTTATTGCACATTGATATAGTGCACTGTTGTTGCATAAAACCAATTTTAATTATTTCATAATAAACTCAAAACTACGACTTCTATATTTATATTCTATATTTATTTTGAGTGTGGAAATTTATTTATTGTAACCTGGCATACAGTTAATGTAATTTTATTATCGCCTCAAGTTAAATTTTACTAATTAATTTTTTTTATTTCTATGATAATATATAGCTGTATTATTGTATACATAGATATTGTACTCACTACTCCAATAATTGATTTTATTTTGGTTTAAATATTTCTAGATATCTGCCTGTAATGGTATTAGATTTGACTAATTCTAATATCTGTTCCACTCCCAAATGTAGCTATTCGCTTCCTCCAAAATGCAACCCGTTCCGTTTTGAATTTGATAGAGCTAAGACGACTTGAAAAACAAATGAATAAATTATATGGTATATTATTCCCATGATAATGTATAATTGGATTATTGTGCATATATGTAGGTATTGTACTCGGTGCTTCGATAACTTAAAATAAAATAAATAAATAAAAAAATGATATTAGTGTATGTAAGATAAGTATTCAACATTTCAATGTAAACAGAATAAGTCGAGGTATGACAACACCTTCAATACAGTTTTTAAGTACCTTCTAAACGAACTACAACCTCTTAGAAATGCACGGCTTTTATTAAATAACTTCAAAATAATTCCATATGAAAATATGAAATTTTGGTCGGCGGCTAAACTTTTATATTTAACAGTAGGTAATAGAAGAAATCTCAAGATTATACTCAAATACGTGAGAAAATAAGATTTTCTCACATAATAAGAACATAAGTTTAACCCTAACTATTTGTATAAAATTTATATAATTTGTCAAATGAAAATATTTAGGTTTTATACATAAAATTGTATTTGGATTGAATGTAAGTATTTTCTAGTAAAACCAATCATAACGAATTATAAAATGTGACTACATTTCCTTCCATATCTATTTTGCATATGGAAAAGTATTTAGTGTAATCTTAAATACACTACGTGTAAACTATAGAAATAAGGAGTTTATACTCCAACCCGTCTGCAAATGAATTATATAATAAGGATTAAACAAATTAGGTCAAAACAGCTACTCTCCTGACTATATGCCAAACGCCGAGCACTGAATTATATGACAAAATTTGTCGTATTTTTGTCTAACAGAGTTAGCACTAAAAATACAGTGATTGTTCTAAAACCACCAACAAAGATGCAAAGTGTCACCTATCTATAGGATATCGTTAACTGCAGACCGGTTTAGACCTTTCTATCTTGGGTTTCGTCAGTGCAGTGTAAACTAGTATACCTTCGACAGATAAAGCTCACATCTAGTAGACGTTGCTACGTTCCATCGTAGTAGAACGCACCAAACGCCATCTCTATCTCTTGGTAGTTTCGAACAATCTAAATCGAAGTAAAAACTTCAGAGGGTAACATTCAAACTACAGAAATAAGGAGTTTATACTCCAACCCATCTGAAAATGCCTTATATAATAAGGACTAAACAAATTAGGTCAAAACAGCTATTCTCCTGGTTATATGCCAAACGGCGGGCACTGAATTACATGACAAAATTTGTCGTATTTTTGTCTAATAGAGTTAGCACTAAAAATACAGTGATTGTTCTAAGATTGTTCTCTCCGTGTAATTTAATTTTTTCCTCAAGGTAAATTTTACTATCACATAAAGGTGTTATTACGAAAGAACCTCGTAGACGGAGTTTCTCTCTAATATTAAAAGTACTTTAATGTATTTTCAATCGATAAATTAGATATTTACGATTCTATAGACCTAAAATTTAGCTGCAGAGGAATTTCAGTAAGCGTAATGGGCGCTGAAATAGGGCGGGTTTTCGTTGTCTTATGATATTATAGACATTTGAATTCTGTGCGTTGCTAGAGAGCTATAATATAAAGCAGTGAATAACCCTTTCAGATTATACCACAGATTACCTTCCACGAGCTTTTGTTTTAAGCTAAATTGTGTGGTCTAAATGTATTATAAGTATTAACTACATTGTGACAGTTGGCTGAAATTGAGTTTCCATATAAAGTATACACATAATCGAGCGTAAAACGTACTTCTACAATCGTTTTCATTTAAATTTAATCTAAATAATATACATATTTATACTTTGTATTTATATTTATACCATTCTTTATTTTGATAATTCAATGAATATACATGTTTTGAAGGAATAATTAAGTGTCGAAATATTCTACGATGTGACAGTGGATTAGTATTTTAAAATTAAATGTTAATTGCCTTCTAATGTATCAAATAGTGAGGAAATACACAAAAATTACAAATAAACAATATCAATAGTAATATGATATATGATACAATCAAGTTGTATTAGACAAGGTGTAGTAAATGACATTGTAGAATATTAGCCAGTATGTTAAGAAAGCTGTGCATGTATTTGTGTATTTTCCATAATGCATCATTATAATTTATGTTGAAATCAGGACATACTTTGATATGGCATTAGTATAGTATAATAGTAGTACCTGGAACGTACTACTAAATTAAAGGTGTTCAATTTCTTATTTTATACATATTTCGACGCAGAACATATGCCTGTCCTTTCATTATAGTTTATTTCATCTCTATTTGCCAAATAAAAAATTCCAAACGGCTCTTATCTCATACCGTGGCTTATTTTTATGGCTAGGCTCAGGTGGACAGTTCCGTTTATCTGCAAGATAAGAGAGTCTTTTATTTGGCAAATAGCGATGAAATGAATAGTACATTATCTTCATTTTAGCTAAATTGACTAGGTTTGTTAAAATAATATGGAGACTCCTTAAATTTACCAGATGATTGGCAGCTTTTCGTGGATAATTCTAAAATGAACTTGAAATGTGTATTACTGTACAATGAAAATAGGTTTGCGCCGATTTCAATTTGTCTTTCAAAACTTACATGAAAATATTAACTTGGTATTAGAAAAATTTGCTTATTTTCAGCGTCAGTGGTTTGTTCGTGTCGATTTAAGAATGGTCACTATACTTCTTGGACAGAAATATGGATATACCATATATCCTTGTTATCTCTGTTTATGGAACAGACGTACTAAAGAAAAGCATTAGCACCAGACTGTTTGGCATTTGAGGGACGCCGCGACCATTGGGAAAGCCAAAATTGTTCACGAGCCAATAATAAAGAGAGTAAAATAATACTGCCACCTCTCTACATTAAATTCGGTTTAATAAAACAGTTTGTACAAGCATTGGATAAGTCAGGTGATTAATTTCAATACATTTTTCAAGAATTTCCAGCACTGAGTATGGAATGGAAAATAAAAGCAGAGATTTTTGACGGTCCAAAAATTCGAAAAGTGGTAAAACCTCCAAATTTTAACATATATGTATGTTATGACCTTTGTGGAATCTGTTATATAGTTTAGTTATGTATCTGTAATTAAAGGTTTTGGGAAATCACAATGAAAATAAGTACCAAGAGCCAGTACATAAAATTCTAAAATATTCTTAAAAATTGGGGTTCAATATGGGCATTAAGTCACATTTTTACGACGTTACTTAGACGAATTTTCTTCTAAATCTTAGGAGATTATAGTGAAGAACAAGGTGAATGGTTTAATCATGATATTTGGAATATCCCGATGAAACTTTTCATGTTGTTCTTTGAATAATGGAGGGAAGATACGAAGGAAAGTGGGATCTTCACATGATAGCCGATTACTGTTGGAGTCTGCAGGGGGAATGTTTAAAGCAAAAATATAAGAGAAAATCGTGCAAAGTATAATATTTATAATTTTTAATATTTTCTTTATATTCTTGTTAGACATCATATTTAAAAAATTAAAACAAGAGACATTTCTTCTTCTAATTAGTTTTTCTTACTTTGCATTAAGATTTATCATGCTTATTTCAAGAACTAAAGCCAACTAAGAAAAAGTAATGTCACTTTCAGCATCAGGGGCAGTAACGTACTCGAAATCTGCTCTCACATTCATTACAACAAATTAACTGTTTTCCTGTGTTATCTATTCCACAGGAACAGGTTTTAAATTCAACTTATTTCTCATATAAACTGCGGTTAGGGTACAACAGATGTAGTGAATGTTTTTGATATCATCTACAAAGAAAGCTGTTTCGCTATTTACCAGATAGCGATTACTATTTAAAATAATAATTTAATGTTCCTTTCATTCTCTCCACTATCAAAAAAGCAGATTTGATGTATTAATATTAAGATATTGAGGTATTCTGGCATATGGTCTTAGTCTAGAATTCAGTATGACTTTACAAGAAAGTTTTCCAACTAACTGGAATTGTTAATTTGAATATTTTGATATATTAATTACTAAAATCGATATTTTACTATTGGCTAGCTAAATAAATAACTCAATTTAGCAACAGCTAAAAATAAACTGCTCTATTAACATGTTATAAATGTATATTTCACTAAATATGGATGAATGGGAACACCAGTGTACTGTTTACTTAGGTGGGTGTAATTTCAAATATTAAAAAGTACTTTATTATTATTTTATTATTGCAGACGAAATTTGAGAATAATAAATATAATCGTAAGAAATATTCTACTGAAAATGCTTATTAAAAGTAAAAAATATATTCAGCATTCCTAGAAAATTTAATAGAATATTTAATAGAATATATTATTTTAGTGTCGCTCTTGTACTTCCTTTTATGGCTGGTATTCTAGAAGTATAAGATGTAAAATTGTACAATAACACACATACATGACAAACTGTGGACCACACTAATGTATTATTTACTTTTCATAGATAACATTCGAAAAAGACATAATAATTGTGAGATAATTTTCGGGGACAATCAGCTACCAAATGATATTAGGGTTGTATTCACCGGTATGAAGTTTCAGAGTGAAGAATAATTTACAATATTTAAATAACAAATTGTTGTTAACTTCAATATCATTCTTATTTAATTCAAACTAAATCTCTAACATACACATCTTCCTTTTATTCATAAATTTCCTCGTCATAATAACGATAACAAATCTCTTTGACTGCATTATGCCTATGTTGAGTACCATAACCAACATAGAAATTAAATTAAATTTAAAGCCTCAAATTCTATGATTTTCTGATCATGTGATAATGACAGAGAATAAAAAATGTTATCCAATAGTAAAAAAAATTAAATATAGCAGCCATGTGGAAAATAATACTTAAAACCATTTTTCGTAAACAAAGAATTATACATTATTTTTGTTAGTACAGCTAAAAACGTATTTCAAAAATATTTTAACAGTGTACTTGTTAAATTCAATCATATCTCTGATTAAAAACTATGAGGCATTGTTGAAAATTCATTATCCTGTTTTTTTCGCAATTATTTAAAAAACGAAAATAGTTAATAATAAGGTAAAATTTGTAAATAGGTAAAATTTGATAATGCTTAATGATAAATTTGTAAATTTGATAATGCTTGGTAAGATTTGATAAGAAAACATAAATAAAACTGTTCTATAAAACTTCCCTCAGTTAATCATCTCTCTATCTGTAATAATACCCGGAAGATAGCAATTCATACAACATCAAGGTATCAAACACTGTAGCAAACACTGTTAGCGACTTGAGTTTGTACCAAAAATTTAGTCGAAAATTTCTAACGATTTCGATATATTTGACGTAAAATATAATACGATATTGTGTTGGGAACCACTTTATCTAAAAATGTTCCAATATTTTAAAGAAGATTTAAGTATTTTTACTGTAAACGCATAGACATTTTTGCAAGAAATTTGCGTAAATCATGTTGTGTTGTAAAAATAAAGTACTATCTAAATCAAGATTGGAAAATATCACCTGTGATCATAATGTATATTATCAAATTTTTTTTTTGTTAAAATCATGTATATTTTATTATATACTATTTTATTATAATAATTTACTCACATTAATTGTCTTGCCTAATTTAGTTCTATATGTACATGGTTAGATTTTTGTATTTACTAATTTTGAACTCAGTTCTGGTTACAGATCTGAACTTTATTTTCCTTGCAATAAAATAAAGTTAAATTATCTATAAAAATAGTAAAATGATTTTACTATATATAAGGCGTCTCATCGGGAGCTATAGGATACGATTGATGACATACTGGGTTTTTTATTCTTCAACATAAAATAGAGACGATACAGCTACAAATGGAAAACAATATTGTTCATATGGCCGCTTCAACTTATCTGGCATGATATCATTCATTTAACATAATTATCCATAACATGCGCACATAAAAGTAGACTCTATTTCTGGTTGACTCTATTGGTAACTGATTATGTCTGACTGGGTGGCACACACATTTCCCTTGACATAGCCTCGATGAAAAAAGTCTAGTAGTGTAAAATCACATTATTTTGTATGGCAATTGATGACAGCATTCCGCGATACCACATGATCAAGAAATTTGATATACACAACAGAGTTATGGTTCAACGTATGACACACTGCACCGTCTTACTTAAACAACATGTTGTTCAAATTCAAATCATCAATTTGGTGGAAAAATAATTGTTTAACATGTTACGATAGCAATTACTCCACCACTCCAAAATGAGCACCAAACCGTGCATCTCTGTGGATGTGTTTTTCGTGAATAGTAAGTAAATTTTCAGTACCTCAAATTCGACAATTTTGTTTGCTCACATATCCGTGAAGATAAAAATGTGCTTCATCGTCTAACAATTTTTTTTTTTTTAATCAGGATCACTTTATTTCTTTTCTAACATCCTATTAACATATGTGCGACGTTGTAAATGGTCTGTAACTATTAATAACTGTGTCAACTAAATTTTATATGCTGATAGATGCAGATCTCTCTTTAAATTCCGATTCGTGATGGCTCTTGACAGACTCCGTTATTGTGCACGGCGTCCAATTGATGTGTTTGGATACTCCCGTGTGCTTCTCTCACTGCAGCAATATTTTCATCTGACTAACCACGACGAGGACTTACTAATGTTGCCTTATGAATAACAGAACCAATATCTTTAAATTTTTTGATTAAGTTACGAACTGTTAACTGTAGGTGGTTTATATTGTCCTAGTTTTGTGCGAATGCAATTGCATTGAAATTAAGAAAAATTTTTCTTAATACAACCGTAAATGATCTCTCACTTTCATAAAATACTTATACAAAAACTATTCGCTGTTGAACTGCTAATCATGGCATATTAACGTCGTATGGTTTGTAGATGAAAGTCGCTACATATTGATGTTGTACCTTTTATAGAACACAAATGACAATTCAGAACCGATAATTTCCAGCGAGACACTTTGTATAATACTTGACACACAATACTTACTCGTGCCAACTAAATGCTCTTTACATTAAGTATGGTAACTATAGACGAATTAAAATAATGGCGTTAAAAAAAAATAAAATAGAGTATGTCGTTGTCATGCTTTTTATAATGTAAGGACCGGACCAACTCTTAATTTGTGTATTGTATTACATTAATATTATACTACTATTTCTTGTTCTTCTTAGAACTTCAAGGTTTTAATATAATTACGCAATTGAGTTTTAAAAGGATATTATGTAAACAAGTTATAGATATATATTGTATGTCTATATTGCGCGAATCATATGAAATGAATAAACCCGAAAATAACTCAAGCGAAGTAGGGCGACGGCGTGTATCAACAAATGCTCCAACGGCGGCATATCCTTTTAAGCGAAAATATTTTATTTATGTCATCTTTCGGCAAGTGAAAATGACCCTACATAAATGTTTGAAATTTCAGTTATTCAACATATGTAACGTATATCAAGCTTTCTGCAACTGGTCGTTTGTCGACTAAGTAAATTCCATCAAAAATTGGACGAGGGGACCTCTATTTGGTTACCACTCACTTCATAGACCTATTTCTTGTAATGGATATTTTAATGTGGAAGTGCAATTTCGGAACGATTATACGAAATTAAGAGAATGCAATTCATTATGGGTTTTACAAAACAATATGTTTTAACGAAATATTTATTACATTAATGTAATTAAATGGCTGTTTAATTTCATTATACTCTCAATAACACCAGCGGTTGAGATTAATAAGAATATATTTAGGCGCTGAAAGGATAAACTAAAGGTAAATAAGTACACCTGAAGGGGCTTGATAAATATTTGACAATAAAGCGTTCTCAGGATCTGAATATTTAGTGAGTGCAAATTACACTTTGCAAAATTGTAATGTAAAGATGTGTCTTTTGAGAGATAAACCACAATTTGTTACTGTTAAATATAAAAGCACTCTCTCCTGTGTCATTATTATATATAGTATATTCATAAATTAATTCAGATTATATCCAGATGGGTTATTTCTATCTCGAAAATTGTACTGCCGGAGTTTTTACTTTGTGGCAATTAATCATCATGACATGAATAAAACACTTTTTTGTTTACCACTTTTAATGTAGCATTGCATTACTACAACTTCAGCCCTTAGTGAATATTTTTAAAACTTGACTCAATTGAATGCATCCGGGTAATTTAATTTTAATTAATTTGTATTAATCCGCGTCTTCTAAAACCTAATTAAAAATCATAAATGAAATATATGTCTGCGTTGCGTAGTTTCAGATATTAATACCTAACATAAAAATTAAACAGTAAAATGACTTCCGTTTTTATACAAGGAACAACATTTCAACCCAATTTAAAATAGTATTGCATTAGACATTATTTCCTGGTGCATATTTTTAAATATTCCCGTAGAAGAATTCCAGTTATTCGTTTTAGAGTTATTAGACAAGTTGTATATACATTTTTTTTATAAATACTGAATTGAAAGTTATTTCAAATTTCATCATCATTAGGTCATCAGTCCTAAGACTGGTTGGACGCTAACCTCCAGCTTCTCCTATCTTGTGCTAACCTACGCATTTCGCTAATTGTGCTACAACCTACATCCCTTACTATTTGCGAGCAGTAGTCTAATCTAGGCCTACCTCTGCCTTTCTTCACTCCTATTTCTGCCTCCAAAATATCGCGGACTATTCCCCCATGTCTCAGCAAGTGGCCTACCATTCTATCTCTTCTCTTCTTTAAGTTTTTCCACATACTCCTTTTCTCGCCGACTTTCTCCAATACTTCTTCGTTTCTAACCCTATCAGTCCATGGTATTTTCATCATTCTTCGGTAACACCACATCTCAAAAGCTTCTAATTTCTTCCTACTTGCTTCCCCTACCGTCCAGGTTTCACAGCCGTAAAGTGCCGTGCTCCATACATATGTTTTCAAAAATCTCTTCCTTGTTTCTAAGTTTATTACCCCCGAGCATAAAAGTGCTTTCTTTTTGTTAAAAGCTACTCTACCCTGCGCTATTCTTTGTTTTATGTCTTTATCGCTTCTTCCATCCCAATTTATTTTACTTCCTAAATAAGTGAAGTCTTTAACTTCCTCCAATCTTTCATTATTAATTTGTACTTTCGTTTTTGCTCTGCTCTCGCGCCCTCTGCACACGAACACTTTAGTTTTGTTTTTATTCACCCTCATTCCGTATTCCTCTGTCAACACTGCCTCCATTTCGTTCAATGCTGATTCTAGTTCCTCCTTACTAGATGCTAATACTGCTATATCATCCGCGAATCTCAGCATTTTTAGTTTCTGTCCCTGTACTTTAATCCCGAAATCTACTCTATCTTTTACCACATTAATCGCCTCTTCGATGTACAGATTAAAAATTAGTGGTGATAGCGTACATCCTTGTCTTACTCCTTTCCTAATACCTACTTCCCTTTCTTCCCCTTCTACTTCTATAACAGCAGTTTGCTCTATGTATAGATTGTGTACTACTCTCCTATCTCTATACTTCATTCCCGCGCTCTTTAGTATCTCGAACATTTTTTCCCATCTTACGTTATCAAAAGCTTTTTCTAAATCTACAAATCCTATATAAGCGTTCTTTCCTTTTTCTATTGTTTTCTCTAACATTACTCTTAGCGCCAGAATAGCTTCGCGAGTTCCCCTATTTCGCCTAAACCCGAATTGGTCTTCTCCTAGTATTTCCTCCGCTCTATTTTCCATCCTCTTCTGCACTATTCTAGTTAAGATTTTTGACGCATGGGAAGTTAGGCTAATCGTTCTAAAGTTCTCGCATTTGTCGGCTCCTCTCTTTTTCGGTATAGTAACGATAATGTTCCTCTTATAATCCTCCGGCATCTCGCCCGTTTCGTATATGTATTTTACCAGTTCAAACATCCTATTTACTACTTTCTGTCCCGCATATTTCAAAATTTCCGCCTGTATTTTATCTACACCCGGCGCTCTATTATTCTTTAGCCCCCTTAGTGCTATTTCAAATTCCTCTCTCAATATAGGTTTTCCTACATCTTCCCTATCGATGCTAGATTCTTCCTCTAATATCTCTCCTAATTCCTGGCCCTCGTATAAATTTCCTAAGTACTGCTTCCATCTATCCGCTTTCTCCTCTCTTCCTATCAGTATGTCCCCCGATTGACTCCTAACATTTCTACTTATTGTTCCTACATCCCTGAAGTTCCTCTTAATTATTTTGTAAGCCTCATCGGTCTTACCTACTTGGAACTTATCTTCTACTTCTTTGCATTTCTCCTCTATCCATTGTTCTTTCGCTTTTCTACATTTTCTAATGATTTCCCACTTTATTGCCTTATACGTTTTCAGTCCTTCTTCGTCTCGTCTGTTTTTGTAGCCTCGTCTCTTTTGCATTAAGTTTAAGATTTCGTCCGTTATCCAGGGCTTCCTAGCTTCCCTTTTATCGTGTCCTAAAACGTCCGTAGCCGCGGAAGCTAGACTATTCTTGATACCCTCCCACTCAGTTTCTGCGTTCTTGATTTCGTCCTTACTCGTTTTATTTATTAATTGATCTGTTTTCTCCTGGAACTTATCTTTCATATTCTGATCCCTCAATATGTCTACATTTATACGTTTCTTATCCTTCCGGATTTTCAGATTTTTGAACTTTAATCTAGCTTTCATGACTACCAAGTTGTGATCGCTGTCTACATCTGCTCCTGGATAACTCTTACAGTCTTTTACTTGATTTCTAAATCTCTTCCTAACCAGAATGTAGTCTATCTGATACCTGTCTATCCCTCCTGGCATTTTCCATGTGTACCGCCTCCTAACGTGATTCTTGAACAATGTGTTCGCGACTACCATCTTGTGCTTCTCACAGAATTCTATCAGTCTGCTACCTCTCTCGTTTCTGTTTCCTAATCCATAAGGCCCTACAAATTCTCCTTCTTTCCCCTCACCTACGACTGCGTTAAAATCTCCCACTATTATTAAATTTTCATGACCCTTCACAAATCCTATTACCTGCTCTATGTCCGAATAAACGGCTTCTAACTCTTCCTCACTATGGCTAGAAGTAGGCATGTATACTTGCACTATTACTGTTTCCACTGGCTTCGAATCTAACCTAACCATCATTACTCTCTCGCTGTATTGTAGGTAGCTATCTACACACTGTCCTGCGTTCTTCCGCATAACGATCCCTACTCCCGCGTTTCCATTTACCGATCCTGTGTGTATTACCCTATAGTCACCGCTCCAAAAATCTCCTACTTCCGGCCAGCGCATCTCACTTATACCTACTATATCTAATCCTAACCTATCCATTTCTATCTTCAGATTTTCTAGCTTCCCTGCCTGTCTCATGCTTCTGACATTCCACGCTCCGACTCGTGAAATGCTACACTTCTTATTACGATTGCACTCGATCACGTCTCCCGGAACAGTCCTCACCCGGAGATCCGAACGGAGGACTATTTTACCTCCGGAGTTTTTTGTCCCAGGAGACGCCATCATTAATTTAGGATAAGCTTTCTGCTAGCTGTTCTGAGGATTATAATGTGGTGGTTTCCTCTTGCCTTCCACATCGCAGTCGTGTGTGTCATAGCACCATACCAACCCCCACGGTTTCTGCCACTATGACTACTGAAAGAGCTGCTGCCCTCCTTCAGGGACTTGTCTTAGTCTGGTTTTTCAATAAGGACCCCCCCACTATGGTTAAACCTATGGTACGGCTCCTTAAATCATTAAAACGCGCAAGCCGACCCACCCGTTCCAGTTTGCACTAGAACTTCGTCAAGGTTCAAGTCCTATCGGATCGGATCGGATTTCAAATTTAGCCATAATAAAATTATTTCTAATACTGTAATAACAATATATCATATACTCTCAAAATATATAATATATTACCAAAATTCGGGAATTAATTTTAATGCATAATATGGATTTTAATTTTAATCATATTATTTCTATTACCTATCGTAAGCCTAAATTTCTTCTTATAATTCTATGATTTATAGAGTTCTAACTTTTCATATTTCACGAGAATATTAAAAGAAAGTTGAAAATAATATACTAATAAAGAATTTCTCAAAAAGAATCAAGTAACACTTATTAGAGAAAAACCTAATAATATTCAAAACCTATCATTACTTCTTTTGTAGACTTCTAATAATACTGTTAACACTTATCTCATCACAATCTGAATTTTATTCAAGTAACAGTCAAAAAAATAAATCTTGCCGTGTTGTCTTTTTTGAAAAAATCTAAATTTGGAAAATGTGGACTGGAAAAGATGTTCTCATTGTAAAGCCTTCTTTATAAGTTAAACTGGTTGATCTTCGAGGCTGGGTATAAAGTAAACTTTCGATCCTTCAGATTTAACAAAAAACTTTATAAATACTTATTTAGATTCTAGTCACACATTTTCCATTAGGTCATCAGTCCTAAGACTGGTTGGACACTAACCTCTAGCTTCTCCTATCTTGTGCTAACCTACGCATTTCGCTAATTGTGCTACAACCTACATCCCTTACTATTTGCGAGCAGTAGTCTAGTCTAGGCCTACCTCTGCCTTTCTTCACTCCTATTTCTGCCTCCAAAATATCGCGGACTATTCCCCCATGTCTCAGCAAGTGGCCTACCATTTTATCTCTTCTCTTCTTTATGTTTTTCTACATACTTCTTTTCTTGCCGACTTTCTCCAATACTTCTTCGTTTCTAACCCTATCAGTCCATGGTATTTTCATCATTCTTCACACCCCATCTCAAAAGCTTCTAATTTCTTCCTACTTGCTTCCCCTACCGTCCAGGTTTCGCAACCGTATAGTGCCGTGCTCCATACATATGTTTTCAAAAATCTCTTCCTTGTTTCTAAGTTTATTACCTCCGAGCATAAAAGTGCTTTCTTTTTGTTAAAAGCTACTCGACCCTGCGCTATTCTTTGTTTTATGTCTTTATCGCTTATTCCATCCCAATTTATTTTACTTCCTAAATAAGTAAAGTCTTTGACTTCCTCCAATCTTTCATTATTAATTTGTACTTTCGTTTTTGCTCTGCTCTCGCGCCCTCTGCACACTAACACTTTAGTTTTGTTCTTATTCACCCTCATTCCGTATTCCTCTGTCAACACTGCCTCCATTTCGTTCAATGCTGATTCTAATTCCTCCTTACTAGATGCTAATACTGCTATATCATCCACGAATCTCAGCATTTTTAGTTTCTGTCCCTGTACTTTAATCCCGAAATCCACTCTATCTTTTACCACATTAATCGCCTCTTCGATGTACAGATTAAAAATTAGTGGTGATAGCGTACATCCTTGTGTTACTCCTTTCCTAATACGTACTTTTTCCCCTTCTACTTTTATAACAGCAGTTTGCTCTTTGTATAGATTGTGTACTACTCTCCTATCTCTATACTTTATTCCCGTGCTCTTTAGTATCTCGAACATTTTTTCCCATCTTACGTTATCAAAAGCTTTTTCTAAATCTAAAAATCCTATATAAGCGTTTTTTCCTTTTTCTATGGTTTTCTCTAGCATTACTCTTAGCGCCAGAATAACTTCGCGAGTTCCCCTATTTCGCCTAAACCCGAACTGGTCTTCTCCTAGTATTTTCTCCGCTTTATTTTCCATCCTCTTCTGCACTATTCTGGTTAAGATTTTTGACGCGTGGGAAGTTAGGCTACTCGTTCTAAAGTTCTCGCATTTGTCGGCTCCTCTCTTTTTCGCTATAATAACGATAATGTTCCTCTTATAATCCTCCGGCATCTCGCCCGTTTCGTATATGTATTTTACCAGTTCAAACATCCTATTTACTACTTTCTGTCCCGCACATTTCAAAATTTCCGCCTGTATTTTATCTACACCCGGCGCTCTATTATTCTTTAGCCCTCTTAGTGCTATTTCAAATTCCTCTCTCAATATAGGTTTTCCTACATCTTCCCTATCGATACTAGATTCTTCCTCTAATATATCTCCTAATTCCTGACCCTCGTATAAATTTCCTAAGTACTGCTTCCATCTATCCGCTTTCTCCTCTCTTCCGATCAGTATGTCCCCCGATTCACTCCTAACGTTTCTACTTATTGTTCCTATATCCCTGAAGTTTCTCTTAATTATTTTGTAAGCCTCATCGGTCTTACCTACATGCAACTTATCTTCTATATATATATATATATATATATATATATATATATATATATATATATATATATATATATATATATATATATATAAGAAAAATCCTTGGAATTAAATTTAGTAAAATATCTTACACCTAATCTAAACACCTAAATCAGTTAACAATCTCGGCAACTACCGCTGAATGACCAGGTTGAGCTATAGAATATTATTTTGAGATATAAATTCTAATGATATAAAGAGGAGACATAAATTATAAATTCTAATGCTTGTAAGTGTAGGGGTTTTCACGACTAACATCGTATTACTGTTAAATCCTAGATAGATTTTAGTGAATTAAATCTTAATCTTTAATATCCTTGCAAATGTAAGCGTTTTCAAATTAGGTTAATAATGTTAATCTCATTGTCAAATTTCCCATGTCAAATTCTCGCTTATATAAATTTACTTACGCACCTCTGTTTGTTATTTAACTTCAATGAAGTCTGGAAATGATCCATCGTTTGGAATAACACTTTATTCCAAATTAAATAACTAACTTTTAATGATTCCACTCTTTACTCGGGAATATGAAATTGTGTTGTGTTATCAGTAATTCTTAGTGTAATCTTTCGAATATTGAGAGTTCAAGAGTTCTTCAACTCTTCAACCTGCAGATAGTAGAAAACATATTAAGCAGGTCGAAACTGATACAAGAATGATGAACATGATTTTGGCATATATCTAAAAAAAAAATATTTGAGAATACGGTGGGCGTTCAGTTAAATACCTAGGAAAATGAGAAAGTTCATGTACGGACTTTGTTATAACTTGTATAACGTATAGTGAACAAACATTGAAACAAAATTATAATTGAATGATTATAAGAATAGATTAAAGTATCTTAACCGTATAATCTAGAAAGTCGGTAAGGTAATATTTCTAGAATAATGTTATTCATTAATGATAAAAAGATTGAGACAGATTATGATGCGTCTCAACTGAAATAGTGTTATATTTTCGAATTTCTGCCTTTGAGCTACTATAAATATAACCATTCTCTTTACAGGTTGAGATATTATGGGAAGAAATATTTTTAGAAGAATACTGCTTAACCTTTATACTAGGCATTACATTTAAGCAGTACATTTCATTTTTATACACATTATTTCAAATAACTCGATTATCTTAACTCGAATTTATGGAAGAAACGTAATAAATTTAAAATTGTTTATTTCATAAGTAATATATGAAGAGATTCCGAAAGAAAATCAAACCTGTTATTTACTTTTTAACTATGATGTTATAATAATAAAATTTATTTTTGTGAAAACAATTAGTTAATTAATTTTAAGTATTTAATTTCAACACATAACTTCTACATTACTCTAAAGCATTATTAAGATTATATTTTATATAAAAAATAATTGAAATTGGCTGGTAGTTTAGGAATACTTGAATTTTATTAAAATAATCAAATAATGGTTTGTATGCATGTTACAAACCAATTTATTACAAATGTATTCACTCGCAATAGCGAAATTTTACGCTAACAATTTTATTTCTACCATTTGTTTAATATAGACACTGTCTAGTTCTTGCCATATAACTTCTTTCTCTTACATTGATAATTTCTTTATTTACCTATCCATTCTGTTTTCTATATATACTATTTTGCATAACGAAAATGTACTTTCATTATGCTAAAAGTTATAAATGTCATAAAAAGATTTTATTTTCATCCAAAGTTATAAAAAATATACATATGTTGACGAAATAAAAATAAGCTCTTGAAGAAATATTAATATATGTTCACTGCATATTTGAACGGATAACTGAAGATATAACAGTGGATAATGCGGAAAAGAGAACACAAAAGGAAGAGGAAATTGGAAAAGAGAGAGAGAGAGTAGACAGGAGAATGAAATAAGTGATGGCATTAGCATAGAAGAACTTAAATAAGGCATAGGAAAGTTGAACAACGGGAAAGCTCCAGGAGTAGATGGATTAAAAGCAGAACTATTGCAGGGAACTGGTGAAGAAGGAATGGTGTTATTACAAAGTATATTAAATAGACCATGGGTAACACAAACAGTACCTAAGGAGTGGAGAATTGCATTAATAGTACCTATTTTCATAAAAGGGAACCAGAAAGACTGTGCAAATTATCGTGGGGTATCGCTACTGTGCACAACATGCAAGGTATATGAGATGATCTTGGAAGAAAGATTACGGAGGGAAGTAGATGGAAAGTTGCATGGAGCACAAAGTGGTTTCAGGTCCGGTTACTGCACACAAGACCATATATTTACATTAAGAAATATAATAGAGAAAATGCTTCCTTATAACAAAGATATATATATATATATATATATATATATATATATATATATATATATATATATATATATATATATATATATATATATGTTATATAAAATATATTGTATTGCATTCATTATTCAAAGTACTTCTCATACTCCTATAACTTTATTATCAGGTAACATAAAACCTTCAGTATGTTATCTGAAAGCCAGACGTAACTTAATACTGCTACGTGTCTTATCATATAACTATATACATTGTAACCAACGTTTATGATGATTTGCTGAAACCTTATAATGTTCTTTCTTTAAATTAATCTTTTGCCAATTATATTTTAACTTTACTTTCAACAATGTCAGCATAACGCAACTTATAAAGTCGCAGCAAACCCGTTGCATGAGCAGTATAATTTTAGTATTGATATTATTGTTATACTCACACATCTAAATTCTTGTTCGTCCGTTAAGTAAAATAAATTATTTTTAAAAAGTTTAAATCCAAACTAGTGATTTAACAAATTTGGCGCAGTCGTTGTAGGATTTCACGCGTTATTAGAACACGGATTTGCCTCACTAGTAACGTGGAATTCCAATTCCGAAGTGAAATCAAGAACAAAGCTCAAGAAGAAAAGAAACACGAAACAAGAATACTTCAAAGAAGCAACTTCGAAACACGAAGACTTCAACAAAAGAAACAAGAAACAAATCTACAAAGAAACAAAGAAAACAACAGGGGAAATCGCAGATAGAACACGGACCTGCCCTCACTGTTTGTGATTCTCCTCTGCAAGCCATCCTTCCCGAAGACACCCCGCTTCCAGAACACGGAATTGCCTCACTGGTTGTGGACTCTGGCCGGAAGACGAATGGACAAAATTTGGTAAGTCAAAGAATTGACACGTTACCTTTGAAACATTTATTTATAATTTTAAGAAATATTATACAGGATATAGACCAAAAACTATTATCCTTCCCATCTGCAAATTTGTTTTTATTTAATTGTATTTAATTAAATAACTTTACAATATCTAATTTAAACATAATAATTAATTAACTTATAAAAATGGCAAACGAAGCTATCTTAGAACCTTACAAACTATCAGAAATTTTCTCAATTGTTCCGGAGTATGACGGAAATCAAATTTTCCTGCAAACATTCTTAAATGCTATTAAATGCGCTTTCGACATGGCGGTCGATAATCAAAAAATACTTTTAACTCTCCATGTTAAAAATAAATTACGTGGAAAAGCCGCTGAACTAGTAAATTCTAGGAACCCGTCAACTTGGGAAGAAATTAAATATCTATTAGAGACTCACTTTGGAGACTCTAGGGACCTTACGTCTCTAATTCAGGACTTGCAAAGAATTAATCAACAATCAAACGAATCCGCTTTAAATTTTGTATCCCGCTTGCAAACGCATAATGCGAAAATGCATGCAGCGATTCAGAAACAGCATTTAACCTCTGATCAAAAAACCGCACAATCAAATTTAATCGAGACAATGACTCTTAACACTTTATTGACAGGGCTGGATCCAAAATTAGGATCTATAATAAGAGCAAGTAATCCTATGGATATGCTTCAAGCAATATCCAGGATTAAACGAGAACTTCAATTGTCATACTTTGAATCTCAGAAATTTCAAAAAGCGAACAAACCATTACCACCTAATTCACTAAATGCTAAGAAGATATGTACATTTTGTAAACGTAATGGTCACACAATAAATGAGTGCCGAACGAAGCAACAAAATTCTTCAGCACCTTTCCAAAACTTTTCTAGGCCTAATTTTCAACAAAATTTCAATCAAGCCCAATCATCCAACTTAAATCAAAATTATCAGCGACCTCAATTTAATCCAAATGGAAATAATAGACCGACGAATTCAAATTTCCAACAAAATAATTACCAGCAAAATAGTTTTCAACAAAACAGGCCTTCAGCTATTAAACCGAATCCCAACTATACAAACCAATCAAGACCACCAATAATTCGGCCAAATCCGAATTATAATCAACAAAGAGCTCATCATATGAACGCTCAAATGAACCAAAATTTTGATGATACGGCTCATCAATACGATTCACAGTACACTGATGATACTGCTCATCAGTACAGCTCACATGCACAATATGCTGATGATACCGCTCATCAATATAACTACAATTGCGATCAAAATTATGAACAATATCAAGATTCATATTCAGACGAACCAACATATCAACAAAATTATTATTTTTCAACAGACCAATTTAATTATTCTGATACTGATCAGGATTTTCGGCAAACTACTCAAGCTCAAGATCATCCACCGGATCAACAGCTATGCGAAATAACGGAATTAGAAAACCAAATTCAAATAATGAATTTAAACACCAACCAACAGCAAGACAAACAAATATTCCTATAAATAGAGGAATATCAAGTGCCCTTTTTACAGTAAATCCCAAAAACTTATATTACATTGAAGATGCTACAAAAAAATTTAAAATATTAATAGATACAGGTGCCGGACTATCCATATTTAAGCCAAAAACTTGTGAAAAATATTCTAAACGTTTTCCCGAAAACGTTTTAATACAGGGAATTACCGATCAAAAAATTCTAATTAATGAATCTACACTCGTTCCGTTTACTCTCAACGATCCTCACAAAGTTTACATTCATAATATTGATATTGAATTCGACGGATTACTAGGATCCGATTTTCTAGAACATTACAACTGCATTATTGACATAAAAAATAAACAATTAATTACCAATTTCAAAACTGTACCTTTATTCAGAGCCACAGAAAATTCCACTAATGTACAAAATAATAAAAAACAAAATGTTCAAAATAATCAATTTCTCAACAAAATTTCTATTAACCCTCGTACAGAACAAATTTCAAAATTTCGATGTAATCTTGTAAATACAGAAGCCATATTAACAGCTATGGAAATAGATAAAGTACGACTTCCTAATGCACTAGTCAAAATTAACAATAAAGGAGAATTTCTTGCCTCCGTATTAAACGCAAACGCAGTCCCAAAAATAATAGATTTTTCCGAAATTAAACTAGAACCAATTCAAAATTTTTCATTAAATAATTTAAACGAATATAATTCTGAAATTTATACAGATAGACGCGAAGAAATAAGGCAACAACTTCGTCTTGATCACTTAAATGAGGAAGAAAGAGAAATAATTACTCAACTTTGCCTAGACTTTTCAGATATTTTCTATCTCGAAGGAGATATTCTAACATTTACTAATGAGATCAAACACACAATAGACACCAACAATGCTAAACCTACTTTTACAAAGTCGTATCGCTACCCTCAAATTCACAAAGAGGAAGTGAAAAAACAAGTATCGAAAATGCTAGAACAAGGTATTATCAAACATTCAAATTCCCCTTGGTCTTCACCGATTTGGGTTGTCCCCAAAAAGCTTGATGCGTCAGGTAAACAAAAATGGCGTGTCGTAGTTGACTACAGAAAACTCAATGAGTTAACTGTAGGAGATAAATACCCTTTACCAAACATTTCTGATCTTTTAGACCAACTTGGCAAATGTCAATATTTCACCACCCTCGATTTGGCCTCCGGTTTCCACCAAATTGAGATCGAACCCAGTGACATTCCAAAAACCGCTTTCACAGTCGAAAACGGTCATTATGAATTTAATAGGCTTCCATTCGGTTTGAAAAATGCCCCATCAACCTTCCAAAGGGTAATGGATAACATTTTAATAGGAATCCAAAACGAGAGATGCCTCGTATACATGGACGACATAATCGTCTATTCCCCAACAATCCAAGACCATGTTTCACGGCTTACCGAAGTCTTCAAACGTCTTCAAAAAGCTAATTTAAAAATTCAACCGGACAAGTGCGAATTCCTTCGTAAGGAAGTTGCATATTTAGGTCACCTCGTCACCAAAGAAGGTGTAAAACCAAATCCAATTAAGATCGAATGCATCAAAAATTTTCCCCAACCAACTAACCAGAGAGAGATTAAATCATTTCTTGGCCTCGCCGGATATTACCGACGATTCATTGATAATTTCGCCAAAATTTCCAAACCTCTCACTAAATTACTGCAAAAAGACACCTCTTTCAATTTCGATTCAGAATGTTTAAAATCTTTCGAAGATTTAAAACAAACCCTTACTTCAAGCCCCATACTATCGTATCCAAATTTTGACGAGCCATTCCTACTCACAACAGATGCGAGCGCTTTTGCGATTGGCGCTGTACTTTCGCAAGGTCCAATAGGTAAAGATCTACCCATAGCTTTCGCCTCCAGAACTCTCTGCAGTGCGGAAACAAAGTACTCAACAATAGAACGAGAACTCCTCGCTATTGTTTGGGCTGTAAAACATTTTCGCCCATATATTTTTGGTAGAAAGTTCAAACTGATAACAGATCATAGACCTCTTACCTGGCTTTTCTCTATTAAAGACCCCGGTAGTCGCCTAGCACGCTGGCGCTTAAAACTTGAAGAGTACGACTACCAGATTGAATATAAACCTGGCAAAATTAATAAAAATGCGGATGCCTTATCCCGTATCAAAATTAACCATTTTCAAAAATGTGTGGATATCAAAAACAAAATTTTAACATCAAATACAGACGACGAATCGATTAGTTCAGAAAATACCGAAATTTCACCAGAATCAATTTTACAAGAATTAAATACATTTGTTCACCTATATAAAACCCAGTCACTAATAGACTATTCAAAAATTAAAATTACGAACAATCAATTATTGGACAAAGGACATAAAGACATAATAACGTTTTTCCAAAAAGAAAAACTCGAAGACTTACATTATAAAATAATTGAAGATATTTTCGAGGAAAAACCAAACTTTATTCACAATAAAATTAATATAGTCACGAGTAAAACGGTGAAAAACCGAAAATATTATATTGTTTTGTTACCCTTCGACATCGAAGAGATAATCGAAACAATGTTTATTACTCTTTACAAAGACAAAGACATTTTCGAATCTTCAAAAACATATTTCATTGAAAACAATTTAGAATTGCCAATACTCGAAATGTTGTCATTTATTTTCACTGAAAAAGATTTAAATCTAGTTAGTTGCCAAAACATAACTAAGACGCCTGACGAAGATCAAATTCCGATAATATTAGACCAAAACCATACAGGAAAAGCAAATTTACACCGCGGAATAAACGAAACCATTCGAAGAATAAGGAATAAATATAATTGGCCCGGTTTAACTAAAGACGTAACTAAATTCATTCAAAATTGCGAAATATGCCAGAAAACAAAAACTTTACGGAAAAACTTAAGCAATCCCCTGGTGATAACTGAAACACCAAGAACACCATTTGAAAGAATAAATATCGATATACTAGAAATTCCAAAAAGAAATTATGTTTTAACTATTAGAGATGAACTAACCAAATTTACTCAAGCGTACCCATTAGAGGATAAATCCGCTAAATCAACAGTAAATACATTACTTCTTTACTTTCAGCATTTTGGTACTCCGCTTCGTATACATTCGGATTACGGTAAAGAATTCGACAATGTATTACTTAAAGACCTATGTACCTTATACGACATAAAATTAACATTTTCTAGCGTTAGCCACCCTCAATCAAACGGATCTGTGGAAAGATTTCACTCCACACTTTTAGAGATGATTCGTACTAATCAGGCTGAAAACCCTAATGAACATCCATTAAACGTAATTCCTTACGCTGTTATTTGTTATAATAACTCGACGAATAAAACACACGGTTTCTCTCCATACGAGCTAGTATTTGGACATACGTCCAGTCGCCCACCTGAAACTTTGTATAACCAAAAAGAGTTGATATCAAAATATATACGAGACCTAAATAATAGAATTTCATACTATTATAAAATTGCACGCACAAAAACTGAGCTTCAAAAAGAAAAGGCTAAATTAAGATTCGATAGAAACGTTCCAGAACATCCTACACAATTTACAATAGGCGATAAAGTCTATGTTAAGGAGTCTCAAATTAAAGATAAATTACATAATAAATTTAACGGTCCTTTTGAAATAATAAAAATCTTTCAAAATTCTGCAATTTTATTAAATCTCGAAACGTCACAAACGACAAAAGTCAATTTCGACAGGATGAAACCATATTTTGAGAATTAAATTATTTTCAGGTTTCTTCTGCTGATTGGAGCAGCAGTATCCCAATACACCATTACTCCAATAAACAACACCATTGGAATATATTATCATCGAGACAGCGAAATCGTTGTAACAAATAAACAATGGACTCTTCTGGTTCACAAAAACATTTCATCAATAAAGAACACTTTTGAACATAACGAGAAAATGCTTGAAATTCTCTTACACGCTATTAACCCCACATTTGAAAACATGAACCTTTTTCGAGGTGAAGTAAAAACACACATCAGCTTATTAACCCAAATTTCAAATTCAATTCAAGAAAAATTAAGCGAAATTTATTTTGATACTAAACGTTACAAACGTGGAATTCTCAATGGCATTGGTACAATATTTAAGTCAATTACAGGAAATTTAGATTCCGAAGATGGCGAATACTACATGAATTGCATCAATAAATTAACTAATGACGAGCATCAATTAGAAAATTTAATGAAAAATCAAATCTCAGTAACAACATCCGTCATAAAGAATTTTAACGCTACCATACAAAAGTTGCAAATTGATGAAGCCACCTTCAATAGAGATATAAAAATAATATCAGACGCAATTTATAGGACAGCAGATAAAATTAAAGTAATTGAAGCAAAATTAAGATTTTTAGAAAAATGTGAACTTCTCATGGAAAGTTACCTGTATATCGAGAATCAATTAAATGATATTCTAAATTCAATAACTTTCGCGCGATTAAAAATTATTCATACGTCGATAATCAATCCTGAAAATTTGATAACCTCGCTTCAGGAAATTTCACAAAATTTACACCAAAACAATTTACCACTCATTATAAAATCTTCCAATATTGCCAAATATTTGGATATTATGGAATTAGAAGCATACCAAACTGATTCAGACTTGGTATTTGTATTAAAAATCCCTCTAATAGACCAACAAAGATACACCCTTTTTAGATTATATCCAATCCCTATCCTAAATAATAGAACTGGTCTATATCATGTTTTATCTTCATCACAAAAATACTTAGCGCGTGACGTCGATTCTTTGATGTACATACCCATCAAAAATCTGAAAGACTGTAAACCACTTTTCTTTGGCACAAAGATATGTTCCAATCTATTTGCATACCCCATCGACGACAATGCTATATGTGAAGCCCAAATCCTGAAACACTTAAAAACTTTACCTGAGAGCTGCCAAACTTCAATAATATTTGCAAAAGGCTACAATGTCCAACAACTAACAGACTCATCATGGCTAACAATTACTTCGGAACCACTTCAAATTACTGTAAATTGCAAACAAATAAACACCAAGACAGAGATCATTTATAAAAATTCCATTCTTAAATTGCAACCTGGATGTAGTGCTTTCATAGGAGTGACAAAAATACAAACTGACCCTAAGAACTTTTCGCAAACCAGTGTTAGTGATCACCCCATTTTAATTCCCTTTAATTGTTGTCAAGGAATCCCCGATGACATCCAAATCCCAAAATTAGAACCATTAAAATTGAATAACTTAAATGTGGAAGACCTCGAGATTGCCAAACACAAATTGGACGAGTATTCTCGAACGTTAGACGATTTGATCAATGAACCATTTGTCACCAAACACATCTCTTGGTTCACTTATTTTATCATTACACTAATAGTAACTCTCATTTTGTTATATATTTTATGTAAATGCCGAAAGAGAAACAGATTAGCAATCGCCCTCACAACAAATTCACCACCACCTCCACCTGGACCTTCTAAACGCCTAAGAGAATCCTTCAGGAGCATCCTGCCCAGAAGAAGACCATCGATCAGATCCAAAGATGAAACCCCAGAGGAAGAAATCGAACTGAACTAATGTTTCTCAGTTATAAATCGGTTTCAAAGACTCTATATATTTTAATTTTGTAAATTTTATATTTAAAAAAATATTAATTGTATAATTTAAACTTAACTTAAGGCTTCATATTCTCAATTAACTTTATTATTATATAACTTCAATAATCGTTAAATTCATAATTATTAATTTCAATTTTACTTATTTTTGAAAAGTTGCTGCATAACACCAACTTTTTGTTAAAAAGGGGAGTTGTTATATAAAATATATTGTATTGCATTCATTATTCAAAGTACTTCTCATACTCCTATAACTTTATTATCAGGTAACATAAAACCTTCAGTATGTTATCTGAAAGCCAGACGTAACTTAATACTGCTACGTGTCTTATCATATAACTATATACATTGTAACCAACGTTTATGATGATTTGCTGAAACCTTATAATGTTCTTTCTTTAAATTAATCTTTTGCCAATTATATTTTAACTTTACTTTCAACAATGTCAGCATAACGCAACTTATAAAGTCGCAGCAAACCCGTTGCATGAGCAGTATAATTTTAGTATTGATATTATTGTTATACTCACACATCTAAATTCTTGTTCGTCCGTTAAGTAAAATAAATTGTTTTTAAAAAGTTTAAATCCAAACTAGTGATTTAACATATATATATATATATATATATCTATATATATATATATATATATATATATATATATATATATATATATATATATATATATATATATATATATATATATATATATATATATATATATATATATATATATATATATAAAATGTGGATTTGGAAAAAGCATTCGATAATGTGGTGAGAGAGAAAATATGGGACATATTAGAGAAAAATGGTACAGTAAAAGAATTGATAGAAGCTGTAAAATCATTATACAGTAAAACGGAGAAAATAGTAAGCAAGGACAATATGGAAACCAAAAAATTCAGAACCACACAAGGATTGAGACAGGGGGGAAAATCTTAGCCCACTGCTCTCATTCATTTTCATTTTCATTTTCATTAATGAAATAATAACAAAAATAAGCAGAGAAAGTAAGAAGGTGACGGTAAAATACTATAAAATGAAGCCAGTAAAAGTGAGTGAATGTGTGTTTGCAAACGATATTGCAATAGTGGCAGACACGGAAACAAAGTTACAATTTGATGTGGATCTATGGGTGAAAGAGTTAGACAAACAGGGAATGAAAGTAAATGTAAGCAAGACAAAGGTAGTAGTTATAAACAATAATAATGAGCTAGAAATGAATATAAAAATAAAGAATGAGATAGTGGAACAAGTAAAAAGCCAAAAAAGTACCTAGGAGTAACCATAGAGGAAGGAGGAAAGCAAGATGAAGAAATAAATAATAGAATAGGGACAGCGACAAAGATTTTCCGTAGTATGAAAAGGGGTTTCATTAGTAAAGCAGAAATTAGCAATAAAACAAAAATGTCAATTTATAAAACTGTATATTTGCCAACGCTACTATATGGATGCGAAACATGGGTGTTGACAGAGAGGCAACTTAAAAGATACAGGTAGTAGAAATGAAGTATCTCAGAAAAGTAGCAAATATTACGATAATGGATAAAATAAGAAATGGAAAAATGAGGAAAAGGTTGGATAGCAAAAGTATCGAGAAAGCCATAGAGAGGGTTCAGCTGAGGTGGTGGGGGCACATGAAAAGATTGAGAGAAGAAAGAAAAGTAAGAAGAGTATGGGAACCAAAAGCCATTGGAAAGAGAAAGAAAGGCAGATCAAGGATGACGTGGGACGGAGAAGTGGCGAAGAAAATGAAGACAAGAGGAATCACATGGAAGCAGGCTGAAATTACAGCAAGGGACAGGGTTAGATGGAGAATAATGCTAAAATAGCGAAGAAAACCGTGAAAGTGGGGAAGCAAATGTGAGTGAAAGAAAGTCAGGTGTTCATCATACTTGATAGGTTTGGGATGAGAAAGAGGAGTGCACGAGGGAAGGGGTAGTGAAGTGATAAATGACAGAGGCACCACAAATACAGTAGAGTTCAGATATAGGGATAGAGTAAGATAGGGTGGGATGAGATTGTAGAAGTACATTTAAGTTATATTTAATACGGAATGGTGTATCTATTTAAGTCACTGTAATTTTAGTATTTAGACTAAAATGTTTAAAGAATGGTGTATTTAGTCTCTACACCTAACGGTAAGAGAGGTATAGATTATATTATATTATTATTACATATTTGAACAAAACGTATATTAAATTCATATAAGTATTTTTCTGTACGTATATGGTTCCGAGGACTTCGCTGTCTTTTATATAAGCAACCCTTGACTTACAAATGAAATTTCTTAATAATGCAATTATTATTAATATTGTCAGTTGACCTAATAAATAAATTCTGCGTATAATTTACATACCTGCAATGCTTTTGTAAAGTGATGAATAAATTCGTTAAAAATTTAAGGAATAGCTTTTGGGAAAACTTCCAGAAATTAAACTTTAGTTACGCATTTTTTAAATTATACGTAACACATACAGAATAACTCGTGTAGAAGGTATGACATCATACATATTTTTTAATGACTACTCTCTGGGGTTGCACAATTTAAATATTGAACTTAGTTGACTTTTGAAATAATCATATTTTGAAATTAAGCAATCGTTTTTATTCACTTCTTTATCTACCCTATATTAATGCCAATGTAATTATTACTGTAACGTATGCAAACAAATATGTACATTCACAGTCCATAAATAAAAAAAGGAGGTTACCATTAAAACATTATTGATAACGTTATACCTACTACTGGCATCACCCTGTACATATATTAATTTTATTTTGAAAAAAGGTTTCACTGAAAACACAATTCGACAGATCTGAGAGTTCTGCTCTCCTTGAATATTTAATTACTTATTATTAATTTCCTTGAATATTTAACCAATTTATTTATTATTTTACGAAAACACTGTACAATAAATTATATATACTCGTATAATAAAGTAATAATGAACAAATATTTTATAATTTGAATACATATTTCGATAACGAAATATATTGATTGAGAACAATCCTAAAAGTTATTGAAATTATTTTACGTAACTCTAATGTCTATACGGGTAAAAGTGCGAATTAAAGATTTCCTTTGAGAAATTACCAAAATGCCTAAATCTAACTTCTTTCGAACAAAGAAATGTAAACTTATTATGTGTATACATAATTTATAAAACGCCGGGACAGACGACAAACAAAAAGAAAACGAAATAGTAGATTAAGCAATGTTCCAAAAGGGGAGAATAAAGTAAGGCTGTATTAAATGAGCAAATCCTTAGAAGTGTCACTGGGATAAAGCAATTTATATGTGCAATATATTTCTAGCGTCCTGTTCCGTTACTGCGTATAATCAATCAATACATGTGTTGCCGAATATTCTAAACAAATATGCAAGCAACGCAAAATGGGAAGCAATTTCATGGAACAAAATTGTGCGATAATTCTGAATATTAAACACTAGCTTTAATCAATATGTGTTGTTCTCTTAAAGACAACGCTAAATTTGATAAACATATCCATCCAGAAATGTTAATAATCATATATTTTTTATAATAGAAAAATTAGCATAAACATAATTCGTAGTATAAGTTTCTATATATCAGATAAGTGCAATAAATTATAGTTTTATACAGAGATACCCAGAGGAAGTGTTTATATACAAAATATATAACATAATAATATGAATACGAGACAAATTTAGAAAACCACGATATTTTTCACATTCCTTTTTGGTTATAGTATATTCTATTCTTCAGATATTAAAAATCTATACTTGAATTAATATAATCATATAAAATAAGTTGTTTAGTATGTTGATATAGCTTCTGTAAGTTATAAATGCATTCAAAGTTTTAAGCGACTTATTTGTGAAAATATTAAACGATGGTTAGAAAATAAAAGATTTCGTTAAGTAATACCTTTCGTACAGGTACAAGTAAAGCTAATTTATTTTCATATTTTGGAAAAATAAAGAGTAATCAATAAGCAAAAAGTAACGATAAGACAGACCGCCGACTACAGACTTTTTATCGGCCGACATTTAGTTGGTTGCTTGTTTGTGTGATAACTTTAATGGTAGAGTATCTCAGATTTCGAGCACTAACTCAATGTAATCAAAATTTAATTTTACAGAGTGTATAATTTTAGGAAGATCCTCTGATGTTTAACAACAAGCAACCAAATAAACTGTCGGCAGATAAGAATGTAGTCTGCGGCCGGTCTAAGACGTTAATTAGACGGTCATGCTTTCAAAATAGGGGTAAGGGATTATGATGCTGAGTAATCTAAGAATTTGATAACGTTTTTGGTTGTTTTCCGTTATTAAACCGTAGACATCAAAGGTCATGCGAGTGGACGGTCATGTAACTGTGAAACATGCAGAATTGTGAAATATATCACTTCGCGGAATCGAGTTCGGACCATTCATTACTGACTAAGGGTAGAGTTAAAGATAGTTAACTATAACTATGATGATTAATCAGGTAGATTAGACATTAGATTATAACTAAGTTACAATCCTTCAATGCAATATTATCTCACTAAAACAAAGCCTTAGTAGCAACATTTTTCTACATCAGTGGTTGTATTTTAAGTATTATCATATCTATGTGCATATGAAAGTGCATATATTTCTTTGTTTTTCGTTAGTTATAATATTTATCATTCCGTTGTTAATTTTCGATTGATAAGGTAAAATTCTGGATCTGGAAAATCAAAAGTGATCAAGATATATATAGGTAGATGGAAGCTAACAAAAAAAAAACAAAATTTGAAATTTGTTGAGAATTACAGTAAAGTAACTTAATTACACATTAGTAATTATAACCCCATACGGATTGAATTCACTCAACCACCAAGAAAATTGGAATTAGTTGTTGTCAGATGTTTACACTATTCATTAAATCAAGGAATATCTTTTGAGAGAAACTCTCGGACCATCAAATTTTATTTTTAGTTGCCCATTTTTTTAAGTATAATTAATACATACAAGGTGATTGATGTAGGAGATATGACGTCATCGATACATTTTTTATGACAATTCCATTTTTTACGGAATGTGAATGAGTACGATAATAGTTATTTACATTATTAGTGGGATAGGGGCATCATTACATCACGACTGGGAATATTGCCATTACGAGGTCGTAGACCGAGTCATGGTAATCACACGAGTGATGTAATGTGCTCTAGCTCACGTGATGTACAGCCATTTTATCTACGACCGCTTGGATAAGAAGAGAGATTAAAAATTTTTTACAAAAAATTCAGATTTGAAATTTAAATAATTATGACATCCGTTAAAAGTCACTTAAACATTTTCATACCAAATCAAAGTAATGTGATGCATCAAATTTGTTAAAGCCATAGTAACAATCCAGTTTAAATAACGCTTAGTTTTTTTATTTTCTCGTCGCGCTGTGCGTTATCTACCTCGAATATCTTACTAAAATCAAGCGAAAATAATATTAATATTTATAATAACAAATAATTATTGTATTGTTTTTAGTTTCAATAAATTTTTACTTCTTCGTTTATAATTTTTGAAAATCAAAATGAGTTATGGTATGAGTTCATTACGTAACAGTGATGTGATGAGTTCATTACATAACAGTGATGTAATAGAGCTCATTATATAACTCAAAATAGTTCAATGAACCCCATATTATAGCACGGTCGTAGATAAAGTATTTTAAATACCTTATTCTAAGGAACACCACTGGTTGTCTGACAGTACCACCGATGTCTTTTTATTGATATCAAATAAAAACTTGAAATTACGCCAAGAATTCCTGATGAATGATGAAACATCACGCTTAAAATTTACAGTGAATGTGTGGTGCAGCATAGTCAACAGAAGAATTCTGGATCCCTGTTTCTTTGACGTGAACCTAATTGATGCAAGACATTTGAATTTTCTCTAAGACGACCTTATTTCTGCATTAATATCTTGATCCAACTTTACATCCAGTTAGAGAAGAACCTGATCTTCCGAGAAATGACCTATTCCTTCAACAAGATGGTGCATCTCCTATTATGCTGCATCTGTCCGCGGTTATGTAGATGTGATGTTCCCGAATCATAGGATAGGGAGAAGGAGACTGATTGAGTGGCTAGACAAATCACCAGATTTGATTACTTTCAGATTACTTTTTGTGGGGATAGATATAAAGCAAAGTATATTTTATTACTTCGGAGAATTGGGATGATTAGAAGAAAGGATTCGTTATGAAATACAGTAATATCTCCTGAAGTTATTATTGACAATGTTTAAAAAGAGTTTATTATTCGTCATGGAAGATACATATTAGGCAACTAACGGTGCACAATTTTAACATTCCTTTAATTGGTTTCTTAAATAACCATTGCCATTAAATATATTTTGAAGTTGTACAAATATGTTAATGTAATTATTATTACCGTAGTATATGTAAAAAATATATATACTCTTTCACATAAAAAAGGGGTTGCTATTAAAAAACAATTCTATGATATGATATATCCTGAATGAACCACATATATCTCAAGAAATACGAAACTAAATATAGAATTTTACGAATCCGAAAGTTTTTCCCAATAGTTATTTCTTGAATTTTTAACGAATTTATTCATTAATTCACGAAAGTATATATAAAGTCATACAGAAAATACACTCAAATTACTAAAACTGACTTATATTCTGTTAAATGTACTGCTTTCTAGTAACAATTCGTAGTTTCGTTAGTATCACCAATCTGATAATATTAGCTCTATATTTTAGGTGTTTTTAAAATAAATCTTAAATATTTTATTTAAAGCAGACACGTTAAGAGAAATATGTCAAAGCAATATCTGTGAGAGATTCAGGTAGTTTATCTGTGCAAATTTTTCTAGAAATAAAATAATATGTGTTTTACCTAACGATATTTGGAAATTTATTGAATCATAGTGATTTTTGTCTGTCGCTGTTGATAGTTAATATAATCATTACACAAACACTGTGCAGTGTTTATGTTAGTTCAGAATTCAATAATTTTCAATTGTGAATGTAATTGGCATTCCTAATTTTATTCCATCTCTCATTAAATTTTCTTTTAAATAACAACACTTTTCAAGGCCAAGGAGCAACGGACTGATTATGTGGTAAATTAGCAAAAATATTGCAGTTTTTTTAATTAGATTGATAATATTTGAGGTTAAAATATCGTGTTAGAAAATGATAAATTTATAAATGAGACTTTCTTTCAAGTAGTCAACGAGATGAGAATAATTAAAAATATTTCACCCAGTCATTCTTATTACAATTTCGAAAATAGTTTCCGAATCGTGAAGATATTACGATTCGATATTATGTGATTTTTGTATAAGATACGATATGTGGTAGCGAGATTTCAAACCGCTAGTTCACTTAAATTCTTAAATAAACTTGTTATTTAGATAGATAAATAGGAACTTATGTAACATTTCTTTAAAACTAAAGATAAACCAATATTTTTAGGAATGGTTTAAGGAGTCTTAAAGATGTCTTAAAGATGGATTGGAGTATAAACCCCTACATCACGGCAGTTTATAGAACTACCATCTGAAAACTTGGCATTATAATTCAGACTGTTTCATTTATATTAATATCTTAATCAAATGCTGTTTGGACTGAGCAAAATTTTTTTCCAACATGGCTTTCATTCATTGTTCAATGTAAGATACTCCATATTTTTGTATAAATGTATATTTATTCTGTATTATAGTGATTAAATTAAAACGGCAAGCAATAGAAAAAAATAGTATCTATTGATTGACAGTCAAACGAATATCTTTTTTTGTAATTTAGTGTCATTCTAATCTTTAGGACATAATTTCATATTTTCCAAGAAAATGGAAAAAGAAATATACAGCAACTAATAACGAATATAGTTCAACACAAAATTTAATATTGAGTCTCAATATTTTACATAAAGTTTTTCTAAGAGGCGTTTGTAATCACTGCCCACAAACCTGGTCCATTTTATTATCTTACAGTCATCTCCTTTTAGGATATGAAGTAATTTATATTTAAAATATTGTTCTCTATTTGTATCGAGATTCATAACAAAAACAATTACCTGAAACTGAAATTCAGTTTAGAACTTTAGCTCGTAGCTTGTAATTTTTGTTTTGTTTTTTCCACAATTTTCATGCTACCGGTTGTATTAAATAAAATAATTAGATTTCGCAACGGTACTAGTTGACATTATGAGCAGCGAGAATTAAATTTATAAACTACTACTCTAGAAAATTGCATGGCATCTCCCACGATATTAATAATCTCCATTCTTTCAGATATTTTCAGTATCCCTCATGTCAATGTGACTAAGATATATCAGCATAATTACCTTACGTATTATTAAACCGAATTCATTTATCTGTCAGAATTACAGCCTATTTCCTCATTTTATATTAATAAATAATATAAAAGTCTCTTTGTGTTAATCTTTTAAAACTGAGAACAATACTTATTTTATTCAATTTTAACTTCAACAGCATGAAAAATTAGATTTAACGAGGGGCAATAGGGAATAATAAGAGACAGGAAAGCCATCACTTCAGTGGAAATGAAAAGAAATTATTCCTTTACTTGTTTCAGAAAATACATTTCATATGCTTTATCTGAATCGATCTTTTTATGAAAAAATTTACATAGTACTAAATGTATTTTTTCCTGGTGTCACATAAACCATTTTTTTGTATAATTTTTCTAAGAAACATATCCTCCTAGCAAGAACTATCTAAATTCTGTATAGTTTATTTCATCGCTGTTTACCAAATAAAAAATCTCAAAAGATACCGTAGTTTGTTTATATGGCTAGACTAAGGTAGACTGTATGCAATATAAGAGAGTTTTTATTTAGCAAATAGCGATGAAATGAATGGTAAACATTGGTTAGTTCACTAGTCACAAGAAGACAAGGGTCAGTCATCAAAAATTGTTCGAGAGAACATTGTATACAAAAATTCATATTTGAAAGGCAGTCTTGATTCACAATTTATTACCTAACAAACTTAATTGTTGGATTTGCGATGATTTAGTATCTTCCTTTTTGTATATATTTGCTAAACAGTACAATACCATATGTGCAGTAAGTTTAAGTCTGTTGAATACCTGGTAACATATAGTGTGCCACAGAGGTTAATTCTTGGATCTCTGTGGTTGATGACTGTCAATACTTCTTAGAACAATTTAAATGGCCCTCAAGTTTCGGCAAACATGAAATTATGTGTTTATTATTACGACGTGTTAGATTTATTATGACCACAATACAGATAATGAGAATTTTAAACAATAAGAAAATTTTAAAACTTGCGAAAACTTTTGAAATTATGTTTCAGTGTAGTAAGCTGTTCTTTATGGCACATATTGATAGTATATCACATACAAATACAACGTATGTCTTGTATAATTTCAGAAACACAGGTATTGTAGAGAGATATTGTCATACCTCATTTATTAAATACAATATCGATTGTATCTGTATTGGGTGATTTGATACCACTAGTACGTACAATATGCATATGATGACACCGAAGCAAATAATCAATTATTGAAACACCTGACTTCTTATTTTGAATATCTGGACATTCATATACATAGGTTATTTACATGAGAATTTATTATAAAGAATATTCGATGGATATTTTGAATGTTAAATTGAAATATTTTCATCAAGTTTTTCTTCATAAAATAAGACATAATATTGATGACTTTTAAGAACTGTTAGTTGAACTCAAACCTTCTTAGATAACCCTCTAGAAAACTACTAAATCTGTAGATAACAACATCTGAAACAAATACACTTTACTCCTGTCCATATGCTGTAATAACTATAACATGCATAATAATTTTGATATACTGGGTGGAAAATTTAACTAAATTACACTTTGTAACTCGAATAGGAAGGATTTGAATAACAATTTCTGAAGCAGGTCGATTATTTATTTAGATTGCTCATATTTAAATATTAAAAACTTTCACTGCTGCTCGCCTTGGGGGATACAACCACCCCTAATATTGTTTTTAAATATAAGGGTACGTTGTGGGTTACATCATTTAAAAGATCGCGTCAAAAATATAAAGGAATCAAAACTTACTTTCTTTTACTATTGATCACTTCATCATAAAATATATTCAGAATGGGTACCCGTTATTTCTTAACAAAACGCTAATCGATGATAAAACGGCTATAGCGTCTTTTGAATTATCCATATCATTTTGTCTTATTCTTTGCTGGAAAACCGTAATTGTGTCATATTTTGTTACAAGAACCTTGTTTCTCAAGTATTTCCACAAAAATAAAGTATGTGGGGTAAGTTTCGAAGATTGGTGACTGAAAAATTCGATCTCATTATCCAGTCCATCTATTTGGGAATATTTTATCCAAACATTTGACAATAGTGGTATGGATTTTCATCGTCTTGAATCCATATTTTTGCTTCAGATAGATCTGGATCTTATTTATTGAAAAAATGTTGTCGACGAAGATGGAAGGAAATCCTCAAATATTATTGTATGGTAAAGTGCGAAAAAATATAGACCAAGAACCCTATTTCGAGGCGTTGGAGTCCAGTGAGGGTTTCTATTAATATAATAACGACAACTGCGTTGATAAATTTCTCTACTTAAAATGAATTTATTTCTTTACAAAAACATCCATCCATTCCAAAACCAGTTAAGATTTTTATGATGTATATATTTAGTTTTAAGTTTATTGGCAGAATAAAATATATATTTAAGGATTCATTGTTAATTATTATATTTTATTGCTATTTAGAATATTTGTTTCTAGTTTATGTATTAAATGGTAATATGTCTTACGGGCTTTTCAATTGCGCGTAAATATTTTATCACACAACCTATATACTTATAATAACACCTAATACACAATTTTTACTATTTTTAATTTCTTCCTGTTTTGTTACCGTGTTAGTACCTGTCTAAGTTTTTTTTAGATTAAAAACATGTTCTAGTGCACTATTATATCTATGTGAAATATATATATATATATATATATATATATATATATATATATATATATATATATATATATATATATATATATATATATACATTCCTTCCAGTGAACAAAATAACGTCACTTTGAGGTGTATTAGGAGAATGTGTATTTAGTAATCAATTTTAAACTTTTTATATAAATACTGAACAATTTTGTGAAAATTATATATATTGTTACCTCGAGATCTTTTTTATTTTCTCTCGTCTACTCTACGCATTCTAGTTTATGGAAATAATAATTTACTGGTGAATTCATAATGTAAATACAAACACTTTGTAAATTTGCTTTCATTCTGAAAGCCTTTTATAAATCCTAATAAATATAATATTCATTAGTTTTAGAATCCTCACTAATTGAACTGCTTTGTTCGATGGTTCTTGCTCTGCTACATAAATTGGTTATTTTATCTAAATAAACCCTAACACCTCCATGTTTCAACATAAATAAGTTAAAATGCGATAAGCGTTATTTAAACACTTTGGGGGCATATAAGGGAATTCAGGAGTTCTGAAGGTACGCGGGTGAGATGAGGAATGGGACCTAATGGTCGAGATTATATCGGATATACAAAAGCGGATATCGCCGTCTTTAGGGCAACATACTTAGTAACCAATTTTAGGCCTTTAGTCCTAAATTCCCTACTGTAAATATCACTGAGCATTAAACCAGAAATTATAAAGGGAGAATGCATTTGAATTTGACTTTCTAATCTGTGCTGTGAACGTTAGTCAGATATGGTCAGATAAGAGCCGTATATTTCAGTTCTATGTTATATACCTTTTGTTACTATATATATTTGTATATATATCATCCCAAGGAAATAATAAATTTAAAAAAAACCGACTTCAAAAAAAGTAACTTAACTAAAAATCAAGAAATAAATGTTTTCTACAACAATTCATTACTTATTTGTTGTTCTGTTTAATGTAATTAAAAAATTATTGTTTATTATATAATTATTGTTAATGGTTTTATATAATTTTGAAGTCGGTGCCAAGTAAAACATAAAAAATATATACCTTGCTACTATAACAACGAGTTTATATTTAAAATTGTTAAGGGCCGGCGTTCTCATTACTAAAATTGTACCGACTTCAAAATTATATAAAACAATTAATAATAATTACATAATAAACAATAATTTTTTAATTACATTAAATGGAACAACAAATAAGTATTAAATTGTTGTAGAAAAATTTCTTTCTTGCTTTTTAGTTAAATTACTTTTCTTTTGAAGTTCGTTTTGTTAAACTTATTATTTTACAATTTTAAGTTATAGGTAGACCTACTAAGGATGCCTTGCGAGTAAGAAAACGACGCGGCGGCTACTTGAATAAGAAGTTCCGTTGTGTACGTTCCAAGTCCAAAATACCAATGAAATTAAAATGGACCACCCTGGAGTTAAACTGAACCCAACGAAAAAAGAATAATTAAAACCGGTTCATAAACATAAAAGTTATACCCGAACATTCATAAAAAATATATAATATACAAACGAATTGAGAACCTCCGCCATCTTTTGAAGTCGGTTAAAAAATTAAACCAGTACTAGGCTGTGTCCATTGAACTACATAACACAATAATACGTCATAATCATTATCAGAAAGTGGTAGCAAAGGAGTTACGGCACGGTGATAATACGATTTATTTGCTAAATAGATAAATGCACTGAGAAAACACATCTCAGCTTAAAATATTATTTCTATCACAATAATTCGTATTAAAGAAATGCTATTTTGAACATATTAATTATTATGTTTGGTAATATGTTAGATAAATCTTACACGTCACCAAATATAATAAATTATTGGATTAATACTGGGTAGGAGCTGGAACTTTCGATGCGGCAAAAAAGCAGGAGACAAGTTTTCCACCGAACACCGAAAGATTACACATTTCTCGAAGTGCATTTCGTCAACCAAATTGGCATAATCACGAGTTGTTTGAAACTGAGTTTAAATTACCCCCCGAGAGAGGGGGGTAATTTAATTTATTAAAATTTATTTATAAAAATGGAACAAATATAATACATATTTAATACAAATTAATTTATAATATATTGTGTATTTTAGATATAGGGTCGTTTGACAAATGGCATATATCAAACTAGCAAATGCTTACGAAATTCGAAGGAATGATTTGAAAAAAGAATTGGAAGATAAAGGGTAATATTTAAAATAAGTTTTAATTATCTCTGGAGAACAATGAATATTAATGAAAGTGTTATTGAAAGCACAAGATGTATACGATTCCTGAACTGTCAGTGGTTTAAATAAAACCAGACATAATGCCAACGATGGGCTGGTCCAAGTCACTTCTTTGAGGACTCCGTGAAAAGCACTGCCATACCATACCATAAAAGTCTTAATGAAAAAGGATCCTCACTGGAGGACATTCATTTTCGTATTTCTCTTCAAAGTAATTTCTTTGCCATACTACATGTATTTAGATAAGATAGTATGATAGATCTGTAAATTTTGATGAATCGACTTCGCGAAAGATTGTACTAGTATAATATTGGAAAATAAAAGTTTTAAAGAAGTTCCCATCTCAATCTCTAAATTAAGAATTGTATCCTTTAATAAGGTAAACTTGTGCTATACATATTTATTAAAGAAAATGTATGATAGTTTAAATACATTTTATTCGGAATCTGAAAATGTGGAACGTATCTGCTTAATAGAGAGGAGATAGTGACGAGAATATTTACCAACACAAAACAGTATATATAAGAACTTAGTGATATTATAATCGCTTATTCCAGAAAGTAAAGTTTTGGGTATGGATGGTATCTGTGCATCAAGAAAAAATAAAAAAACGAATCAATGTAACAGAGAATATCACATTGGAATTGTACTTGTTAATTCCAATACAATAGTTCTCAAAAGTGAATTAATGGAGAACGGATATAAACATTATTCCAGTAGACTCGGAGAATATGAAACTAAAAGTGACGAAGAGTTTTATAAGCCTGCTGAAAAGTCAACAGTTTAAATTATTTATTGGACAAGTAACATCTTGCAACTAAGGGAGTCAACAAGTAGTGTCATATTAAATATGTGAATATTGTAAATATAATTATAAATGATTTATTATAGAAATACTATAAGAAATTGTTACTCCTTCACTTCAAGTTGATTATCTGTTAGATCTGTATAAAAATTTAAATGAATAGATTAGGATTGTGACTAAGCTGTATCAGTTGCATTCAACTACTGAATTTGTCGCATTAATGAAAGCCTACACAATCTCACTCGGTGATTACAATTAAAAGAATAACATAGTTCCTCGTTCTGTGTATTATTAAACATGAGTACAGTATACACAAAACACTTAAGTATTCTTATTTAAAAACTATATACGTTATTTTTGTTCAAAAACGTATATTTTAAAGAAATCAATACAAGAGGTGAACAAAATCTGTAAATTAAGTGAAATGGAATTACATGGTTTTATTAATTACCTAACAGTATTTAAAAGTTTGCAACAATTAAATATCCTCATATCAGTGTAGAATTACTGGTGCACAATTTCGTTTAATAATTTGTTGCATAAATTCACCAGTATAATAGCATATTTTGCTAAATTCTGAAGAAATCAGATATATGTTATCTAGGTTAAACATGTTTATATTCATTGGTAACCAGAATGATATTGGTAACTATTTAAAAGTCTTCACTGTTTTTTATATTTTTATATCAGGATGCAAATATAACTGGGGACTTGTTTTATACGAACATCGAATGAGAATATGTTACTTGACATACGTTTCTCTAAACAAATTGGCATCATCGACAGGTGGATTTCTAACGAATTTAATAGAAACGTCTTTGTTTCATTTCAGAAAGTTTAGTTCAAGTTCAGTAAACCATTATGAATACTTTTTCTGGTTTTATGCATCGACCACTAATAAGTTCACTTATTCTAACTATTTTACTTTTTGATTAGTAGACAATGAAGGAATATGGTTTCGTTTACTCTACCACAGTAAACCATCATCAGTTTACTGACCCCTTAAAGTTGTAATTCACCATATTAACAAAAATAATGGACTGTTAGATATATTCGATTATATGTGTTCGTGCTATTGTCATATTTAGCCTGATACTTCCAAAGATATCCAACAGACTGTTATTGGTTATACTTTTGACTAACCATTTACCAAGACTATATTTTAACTTTAGGTTAAAAGAGTGAATTCTATGATTCTCCTAACATGAATCCAGGTTAAGCAACGAAGGGTCATTTCAAATATTTCATATATTAAATAGACTGTGTGCTCTTAAAACTTAGTTCTTCTTCTTACTTCTTCTGAAGTAGGTCTATGACCTGTTCCTATTCGACGAATATTATCAGTATTATGAGCTGTATCTGTTTTTAGCTAAACCTGACCCTCTAACCCTACACTTTCTTCCGGGTTTGGGACCGGCAACAGTACTACTGGGCTACTAAATCCACCCAGCAGCACTGAAGGCTGAAACAGCAATAGCCGCGGTGTTTTCAAGCAGAACCATCCAAGTGCTAACTGCGCCCGAGGTTGCTTGACATCGATCGGATGAGGATCGATGTTCAACATGAGATGACCGTTGCCATAGCTACAACTTACAACTTAGTTACAACTATTAATTTTGTTTGTCCAATATACTTTTCTACTACAACACATGTCTACGACAGTTCATTGCTTTCAATATTATCTTTGGGATTCCCTAACAGCTGGCGCAATTCGTTTTCAGAAAAATACACCAATGGAATATCAACTAGGATATTAATATCAACCCAAATCTTTGGAAGATATCTTGGAGTCGCTTGCTAAATTGTTGTTCATAAATTTTAAATTTTTCGATTTCTGGAATCTTCTGGAAAGGTTGTGGAGCTACGAAGAGTAACTTTTAGAAAGAAAAATAATTATAAGAGACTAAGTTTAGTATTAGACTCACTGGTTTTGGTGATGTACGTAATGAGCTGGCAGTGAAGGCATAAGTATATTACGTATTACTACCTCACTGTTCACTAACCATGAACACAGTTATAATACAATGAGTGATATTATTACCGAATAGGTGTTAAACCAGAAACATAGTTCGTACTATATAATAATATATCTATAAATAAATATATAATAATTTATCTATAAATAGGGACTAGAGATAGTTTGAAAATTATAGAATAGTTTTAATAATATCTTGATTATGCTAATTTTGGTGACAAAACGCGCAGCTAGTGATATACAATCTTTTATTATCCTTATTGACTGGTCTCCGGTATTTATTGCAGCATAGAAAGACTGTTGTCTTGGTATTCACCCTTTCACATATTAGTGTGAGATAAATTCTGCATCCTGTGATTAAGGTAACGTTTATTTTTCTGCAAAATTAAATTATACAATTAAATGAAGTGTTCAGTTAAAGTTATTATTAAAATCAATTCTGATTTTAACCAACGAAACTTAAATATATAAAATATGGCCTACTGAGTTACAAATAAATTTGGTAAAATAACAGTAAAACTTTTTCGATTAAAATATTCGATTTATTTTATTATAATATTAACGCCTTGGTTAACGCAACTCAATTAGATATAAATACAAAAATGCGTATACATTATTTTATTGTTCATATATGGCTAATACTAATTTAAGGATATTATGCCTATTGAAAGTATGAGATATTGTGTAAGCGCTGCGGATTCAATATTTATAAATTCCTCTTTTAAATGTCAGAAGGGTAATCTATTCAGGAAAGGCTATTTAAGTAATTAATTTTAACATATAGTAACATTGGATAACCGCTAAATTCCTTAAGGTGTATAAGATTTCAATTAGAAAGACGTAGAGCGACAAGTTATGTATGCTTCTATATTTTAGGGATTGGAATATATTAATTAAATTTTAGAATTGCTATAATAGACTAAGCTAGCTTTTAGTTTACATATTTAAATTACTGTACTATAATTTGGAGTTTCACTTATGGGAATAATGTTATATTTATAGACATATTTGTGTATATTAAATGCAAATGACAAATATTATTATTTCGAACACATAGTTCACACTCAACTACACAATATCAAGCAAAATTGTACTGGGACCACAAATTATTGCCTTTTTAGGAAATATAGCGTTTGGACTTTCCAAGTGTTAAATTAAATTATAAATTTGATTGATGTACTCGGAAGAGCAACTAATTCATATCTAGTAAATGAAATCTTATATGAAAAGACTGAATTTAATTCTTACTAATTAATAATACTTAAGTTCTGAATATCTATTATTAAGTTTTCCTCATTATAAGTGCTCTTATACCGCTTTCATAAAATCCAATATCCCAATGTAGAGAAGTTCAATTTACATTTATGTCGCTAATTGATGTTTCATGTTCATTTGAGAAATTATCACCTGCAGCTCGGAGTCGGCTTATATTGCCCCAGTTTTAAAGGAAAATAGACGATCACCAAGCGTAACAAAGGAAGTACAAGTATTTATTATTCCGCATTTAAATGCACTTTAGTCTTGTTCCTGATAACGAGCAGTACAACTTGACAAATAGACCCCATATCTCTTAAAGGGAAGGTAAATTTAGCAAACAAATATTTGCTACCATGATCGGTACAGCAAAGTAGTCCCGATGATAGCACGGCCCCCTTTAATTAATTTGGGTCATAAATTCGAATTTAATTTTATTTAGATTTACCAATATTTTTGCATATATTATATAGACTATACTAATTTCATTTTGAACATTTACTTTTATGATTGTAAGTGGTACATTGTTGAAAATCTGGCTGGTGTAAACCTTTATTACTTCTAATAATGTGAAAAGTGGTATTGGTACTTACTTACACATTACATCAGTAAAGTAACTGCCTCAGCTTTATTTAATAATTCAGGTCAATGAAAGAATACACCATGGATTACTTTTATCAATTTTACATAATTATGGTTTTGGAGAGCATGCCGTGTTCATGATTTACAGCCATTTAGTGAATCGTTTACAAAGAGTTATATTTGCTGGGAAATATTCCGAGTCCCTAAGAATAAATTGAGGAGTTCCTCGGGGAACTTGTTGTATCATGATGTTCGGGGAATAAATTATCAATAAATAGAGATAAATGTAAAGTTTGTTGGTATACTTTAAAAACGCAACTACTAACTTCTGATTATTTTATTGAAGGTACATTTTCAATATGTTATGAAAATATCAAGAATCTTAGCGTATACTTTGATGAAAAACTATTTTTCTCTGAGCATATCAATCTCGTGTCCCTTAATGCATATGACACCTTGAATTTCGTGTTTAGAAACACGACATCATTTAATAATATTGCTATCTTTAAATGTTTACATTTTACGTTAGTTCGCTCGAAATTAAAATATTATAGCCTTATTTGGTATCCCCGGTATCTACGTCATATGAATCAACTAGAAAATATTCAGCGACGTTTCGTAAGGTATTTGTCATTCTGCATAAATAATTATTATTTAGTAAGGCATTATGATCATACTCTGCTTCTACAAAGATTTGACATTATGCAGTTATGGAACAATAGAAGGGTGCTTATCAAGATCTTAAAAGGCACTTTAATGGAACCTATTCATCTAATTTCCAGTCTTTTGTATATAAATTTTTGTATAAAGATGATTTTATTAATATTTATAAATATCAATAACCTTAAAGTGCACATGTTAACTATTATACAGTTAATACAAAAATGGTGTTCTAATGTCATGACAAATGTGAAATACTACAAAATTAAAGATGTAACATTTTACAGTTAAGAAAACCAATACACCACAGCAAAAATACATAATTTAAAAATTATGAAAAGTTCAAACTTAAATCGTTCCAAACAAATCTATTTCTAAATGATTCGTGCGAAAATCCTATATCTGTATTCACTAAGCGGCTGTTTTCGTGTGTGTGTCACGAAATTTTTAGGTCGATGTACGAAATGCTTTTCGTTCGAATTTCGGCATTTTGACAAAATCAATATAGCAAATTAATCATTGCGAACAACGTGGTAACTTTTGTTTTTTTTATCCTAAGCCTCTAGAGGCATGCACCGGAGGTGCCTTCGATACGAGCGAGGCCGCGGCGCAATATTATTGCGATTTGCTTACGAAAAGACGAGTGGCAAGAGGTAGTGAAAAAACGTAGCTTTTCATCAAATCCATATTGTTCCAAGAAACCACCAGTTTTCAGGAAATCCGAGGGAAAGAGCTTAGAAAATAGTGATAAAAGGAAAGCACCAAGAAAGAAAAAAATGGATAAAATTATTATTATATGTTTTTATTATTATTATTATTTTTTTATTAACCTAATATGACTTTTTTACCTAGATTCCACATAATATAATAATAAGTTCTATGTGTAACTAAGAATTAAGTTAACCGTAACACCTTTCCTTCAATAACCTAAATTACTCAATAATTAATGTATAAAAAGAAAATGCTATTATGCTAATAACCTTTTAAATTAAATTAGTTTCTATTGAAATTTAGTGGATGGTCGAAATTGTTACTTTATTGTTATTGATCATTATAAGATATAAATACTATGCGTTATTTTTTGCCAATTTTTATTCTATTTTACCTTTGTTGTATAGTTTTGGTATTTGAGAATTCTGAAGTAAATCTAAGAAACTGATAATACTCTATTTCAACAAAATTTGTGTGGAGAATTCGTGTATTTTTATCAAGAAAAATTTAAACTTGAAAGGCTTAAAATATATTTGTAAATAGTCAAAGTGTATTTATTATACACTTATTTATAAATTACATTCTAGAACTAGGGAGACCTAAACTACTTTTTACCAGTCTGCGATTTCGAGAAATAAAAATATTAATTTTAATATTGATAATTATAAAATGTGGTAACAAAACAGGAAAATAGAAGGAGGTATTTGAAATATATATCCTGCCGCTTTCAAAATAACCTGCTCGTCGTTCAGTCTATAGTTAGTAGAATAGAAAAAATATCAATGTTGCAGGTCAAATTCATGAATTTGGATAATGAAAGGAAATATATTGATACATTGTAAAGAGAGCTCACATAAAAATAATTTGTCACTAATAGTATTACCAGTAAAACGTCGATTTTATTTCTGAGAAAAGTATTACTTATATAAAATTCATATACTTCAAGAAGTTAAGGAAATACAAGTAATCTTTCGGTATTCGTGGAAAACTAATATTCTATTTTGAATTTCTTTTCCCAGGATTAACAAGTTAACGATTATTTTGCCCTATTGAAATTTTTCTAAATTATGATAAATAGATGCTAAAATGACATGTTATGGTTATAATAAAACATTTTTTTCCTGATAAAATATTATTCCTTTCAAATGCAACCGTCAGTCAACACAACTGGTCATACTGGATTAGAACAGATAGTCATTGAATTCTTACCTTTAAATTTCTAAGAGTGAACTGAACATTAACTGGATATCGAAATAATTAAATTGTTGAACTATATTCCTTGAACATTTCAATTTTTATTTGGAATTCTTGCACAACCTTCGAGTTGGACAAGAAATAAGAATAATTTTTAACGATGAGAGTAATCTAAAGGAACTTGATGAAAATATTTGGTATCAGTAGGACGGATTAAAACACGCTTTACAGTGGAAGTTAAATATAGACTTACAATGACTGTAAAACTGGAGGATAGATTCGTGACTACTCATCAACTTATTGGAAGTATTGATCGACATTGAATGTCCAATCTATTCCTTCTCCTTCATTATTTTTAATAAGGTTTTTTAAAAATTAAAGGTTTACGTCAACTAGCTAAACTTTATAATTCAAAAGACAATAAAATAAAAACCCGGAAATTATACAAAAAATTATTTAAATTTATTTCAACAACCTGTCCCTTATTGTCAATTATATTTAATAGAATTTAACTTGTACTATTTTATTCTAACAATTCATTTTGCATATAATCGAATAACATTGAAAATAAAATTTTTCATTAAAGAATGGAAATGCTATATAAAATTTATTGTTAATTAAAGAAGTAAAAACTCTTTTGCATAGAATATTACATACACCTTTGTTTCATTTAAAAATTCTAAAGAATAACTATTCCAAGAGCGTTCAAGAAGATATAAGAATAATATTATTACTCACATAAATGAGTTAATTTTGGAATAAGATATTGAATTTCAAGATTTTATTTAACAATCCTAAATTATTCAGGAAATTAATTTAAATATCACAGAGTATATAGCAGGGGAATATTTATGAATAGGATTTATAAACTTATGCTAATCCCATTCTCTATGTTATTTGAGAGACCGGTAATGGGAGGAATGTTGAAACATTCGTTCCGTAAAATATCATTGTGTACCGATTGAGCGTGTTGAATTTCCTGCGTAGTTTAGGGGCTTTATACGTTTAAATGATTTATCCTTTTTGGTAGAATTAGATTTAACTCTCGAAAAATATGTGATGACTCACTCAAGTCCACCGCAATAATAAGTTCGGATCTGGAAAGCGTTTGCTTTTTTGCAGGCACTTCGTTTAATTTCGCAAAAATTAACTTTATTGTGAATGTTTCTGCTGGCAGTCAATTACGTTTATGCCGACATTAGTCAGGTAACCAGTAACGTAAATGTCTTAAATACAGATAAATAAAAAACGCACAAAAAATGTTTGAATGCGTCTACCGTTTAATACAGAAGTAAAGGTATTTTGAAAGGTAATGGTAGACAGAATGTGATTTCAATATAAATTCATTCAAATTATAAAATTTCATAAATCAAGAAATTGATTTATAGCATAAGTACATATTTCAATAAACAGGGTGATACCGAAAGAAGGGCTAAGGTGTGACGTCATTAGTTATGATCCGAATTTAAAAATTAAAAACGGAATAAAATCACTGAAAATATACTATAATCTGGAATACAATATGGACTTAAAATTAGTTTGTAACGATAGCTAAATTTTTTAATGGTGATGTATATATTCGCTCTTCATTCTAGGTTTCTTTAATCGAAAGGTATATTGTAAAATTATAATTCTGCATATAATTTTGAGTTTAGGTGTGTATGTTGTAAGGAAGAGGCTGGTTGAAGTATAAATTTCTCATATTTTGTGCACAACATAAGTAATAATGAAGTTACTGGTATGTCACAAGTATAATTTAAAAATGAAGAAAACAGCTATTACTTCGCACTTATCAGGGCGCACTTGTCCATGAGAGAAGCTCTAAATCGTTAAAAATTTGTCAGATTATAACAACACTTGAATACCCTGATCTGATTTAAGAATCTGAAAATGTTGGAAAGGGAATTTTGGAATAAAAATCTAGAACCATATGTTCTGTTGCGTGTTGAATAAATCTTCAAGACATCTACCCACGAAGTTGCATATAAGACCACAAGAGCATTAACAAAGAGCGGTATACTGTATTTTAAGAAAGCATAAACACAATTTAGAAAATAACGATTATAAGTGAAGATTGCAGTTGTGAAATTTTTATTTAAATATGTATGTTGCAAGTAAATTTTTAGAGAAAAATAGCATGGTCTCACGAATATACGTTTATCAATAATGGAATTCAATAGAAATAAACACCGAAGTTAAGAGAACAAACTAACCATAGATGAAACTAATATTTAAAGAACATTTACTTTAAACGAATGCTGTGGAATATTCGTCAGCACACCTGTAGGTTCATTTTTCATTGATGGAATTCTCAACTGAGCGAAATGTTATCAGTTGCTGACGAATCACCTCCAGAATATTTTATATGACTTGCCGCTGATTGAAAGTAATAGAATATATATGGAGGTAGATCCAAGTAATGAGACATTGGAAACAGAATACAAAAATTATACGAAAATATCTAAATAAAGTAATAAAAGAGGCCAAAATTTTACATGAGCGTAAGCAAGTTGAAGAAAACTGTAATAAGCCAAGGAATCTTTGGAAACTAATTAATCAAAAGCTAGGTAAAATAATAAAAAAGAGAATTTTATAAATCAATTACATGATGAAAAAAACAACATAATAACTGACGACAAAAAAATAGCTAAATATATGAATGAATACTTTAGCATGGGTAAAAAATTGAGTGATAATATCTCAAATAATGAAATAATTCAATTGCCAAAAATGAATCAAAAATCAATCTTTATATATCCAACCAATTTTACAGAAGTAAATAAAATAATTGAAGAAATGAAGCTAACAAACGGAGGGGTTGACAACATAAATTCAAAGACACTCAAAGCATTGAAAAAATATATTATTGAGCCGATTGTCTATATAATTAATTTGAGTATTCAACAATCTGTTTGGCCAAATAAACTAAAGGAAGCTGAAATAATACCAATACACAAGGCTGGTAGTAAAAAATCAGCATCAAATTATAGACCTATATCATTAATCTCTAATTTAGCCAAAATATTTGAAAAAGTTATATACACTAGATTTTGGAATTTTTTTGACCTGTGTAATATAATATCAAATAAACAGTTTGGTTTTGTGAAAAATAAAGGAACCAAAGATGCAATTACGTTAATTACAAAATTGATTTATGAAAATTTAGATAAGAGCAAACCGATTGCAGTTACTTTTCTTGACCTTGCTAAAGCGTTTGATACAGTCAATCATAGAATTTTATTAGATAAATTATATAACTATGGAATTAAAGGAACAGCAAACAAACTGATCACTAGTTACCTAGAAAATAGACACCAAAGTGTAAAGATTAATAATTGTAAAAGCGAAAGTATAATATTAACGACAGGAGTACCTCAAGGTACAGTTTAAGGTCCGTTACTATTTATTGTATATGTTAATGATCTCTTAAAGGAAATGCCAGATAATTCAATAGTCTCATATGCAGATGATACAGCGATAATATCTACTGAGAATACATGGTCTGGGATGGAAACAAAATTGAATCAATACCTGCGCAAAATATATATATATATATATATATATATATATATATATATATATATATATATATATATATATATATATATATATATATATATATATATATATATATATATGGCTAACACTAAATAAACTATCTTTGAATGTTGATAAAACAGTATTCATGACTTTTGGAAATTACTGTAACAGTGTTCCAAAAGAAATAAATATAAGTATTAATGGAAACAATTTACAATTTATAATTAATAAGACAAAATATTTAATTTTTATTTTAAGAAAAATTGAAAAGTTACATGGATACTAGAACATTGAGAATGTTGTATTATACACTCTTACATAGTATTATAAGTTATGGCATTACTTCCTGGGGAGGTGCATATTCGAATACTTTGAATTCACTACAATCGTTACAAAATAGAATTTTAAAAATTATAAATAAGAATCAATTTATAACTGATGATAACCCAATGAATATAAGGCAATTATTTGAGTATGAATCCCTTGTCTATCACTACGAGCTACTGAAGAATAAATATATTAACTCAAATAGTAAAACTAGAAACAAATGTATACAGTTACCGATTAGTCACAAAGCTATAAGTAATAAAAATAGTTATATTAAAGCAGTTAAGGTATATAATGATCTTCCAAATGAATTAAAGGTTATCAATACTAAGAATTATAAATCAATTTTGAAAAGATGGATCAAAAGTAATACATAAAAGTATTTATTCAATCTTTCAATTGTTTATTGTAATTTATATGGAAAATAAAAATAAAAATTTTTAGTCTATGTTGCGACCATAAGGGTCATAGTTTTAGTTTAGATTATTATTATTTTTATTAGTTTTAAGCAAACTGGTGTCGCGAACAGATAACTGTGTTTATCTCTGCGATAATTTACTGTTATGTTATATAATTATATGTAAATTTTTACTGGTAAATAAATAAATAAATAAATAAATATTTCCAGCGAGATACGGCTCTTACCCACAACGATCGTATTAATGTCAATTTTTTAATAATCAATGAACAATTTGGAAAACACTAGCTCCTACTGTACGTAATAATACGGTGGTTGGCTGACATGACATATTACGTTATTTTCTATGGGGTTCTATTCGTGCATTGAATATTACACCATAGATTACACCATTATATATTTATTTAGTAACGTCTGGATACTACTAATATTCTAAGAGAGAGAATAGTCAACACTTGCAGTGCAATACCTCCATACATGCTTGTGAATTCACCCTGGCTCTAACAAAATATCAGTTATGCATTGAACACAATGGTAGACAATTCGAATAATAGATGTAAATTTTTCTTGTGGTTTTCTTTTAATTATACTTTAATTATTTCCTTTTCGCTAATGCAGTAAAGCACTGCAACAAGAACTATTTATTTATTTAAGCATTACTTGATGATGATGACTTTTGATTATTTAGAATATAACTATTTTTAACTGACTTCAAAAATAGGCGTAGGTTCTCAGTTCGTCTGTATATATATTTTTTATGTATGTTCGGATATAACTTTTATGTTTATGAACCGACTTTAATTATTCTTTTGCGTTGGGTTCAGTATAGTTCAGTTGGGTTCCAAGGTGGTCCCATCTTAATTTCATTGATATTGGACCTTGGACTTCGAAGATACACAAAGGAACTCCTTATTCAAGTAGCCGTCGTTTTCTCATTCGCAAAGCATCCTTGGTAGGTCTCTACCCATCACTTAAAATTGTAAAGTAACAAGTTAATAAAAACGGCTTAAAAAAAGTAACTTAACTAAAAAGCAAGAAATAAATGTCTTTTACAACAATTTAAAACGTATTTGTTATTCCGCTTAATGTAACTAAGAATATATTATTTATTATGTAATTATTATTAATTGTTTTATATAATTTTGAAGTTGGTGAAGTACAATATCAGTAATGCGAATGTCGGCCCTCGGCAACTTTAAATGTAGACTCGTTGTTATAGTAGCAAGGTATATACATTTTCTATGTTTTACTTGGCACTGAATACAAAATTATATAAAACAGTTAATGATAATTACATAATAAATAATAATTTCTTAATCACATTAAGCGGGACAACAAATAAGTATCAAATTGTTGTAGAAACCATTTATTTCTTACTTTTTAGATGTTACTTCTTTTTAAGTCAGTTTTTTTAATTTACTATATACTCAGGAAATTAATATGCAAATTTGAAATATTCTCTGATATTATTTTTATATTTTAGGTTATCATATAGAAATTCGGAAAATTTTGATTTTTATGTAAGAGTATAATGTTCTTCAACTCTACATACTTCTACGACAACTCATCATCACCATATTGTTCATAGAAGTTTTTATGGTAAGAACTATATTTAATGAGAAAATACTGTTCGACAGGTAAAACCTATCTATAGAATAGGAGAGCAAAATCAAATAGAAGAAAAAAGAATTAACTGTATTGAATTAAAATTTTTGTGATAAATTTGCATACATTCCACAAACACCATAAGATAGGTGGTATAGAGAAGTGGAGACTAAAACTAACTTTTAAATAGTTTTGTTAACATGTTTCGAATTAATACATAAACTGTCTATCCAACCAAGGTAAACAATAATTTCCATATATACGATTTTTAATTTAATAATCAAATTCCTCAGTGGAAATAGGCTATGTATGTAAAGTATACCGTATATACCGTAAATAAAGACCGTATTGTAACTACTAGCCGATTAATTAACTGAAGAAGTCGGTTTTTATTCGACCTTTTGTGCGTATTTTGATTTAACGACGAATGAACTTTCACAAAGCAATCTACTGTCTTTTATCTCCTATTCTACTAACCGATTTTTACTCCCTGACTGAGAGAAGGTTAGTCTGATGATTGTACCGTTCATCCAGCGGAAAATGGTCTTTACACTTACACAGCAATCGTTTTTGTACATAACGGTAGTTGTGTTTTACTATCTAACTACATTTGTTCTCTTGTATTTTCGTTCTTTAGCCTTAATGATTAGGTAACGGCTATCGTTTTCGACGTGCCTGGTTTATAAAACCTAGAGGAAATAGTTATAACAGTAACAGGATTTAAAACATCTAAATTCAGTTCTAATATTCAGTTTTATTAAATTACGAAATAAGTCCTGAAATATACTAAAATTTAAATACTTATGAAATCATATATCTAAATATTAAAAGTTGAGAATTTGAAAAGAAAAAGATTTTCAATTCACATCTATAATCAATCCATAAATTCACGAATTTATTTGCAAGTATCAAACAATTCTCGATACCTTGGACAACATTTATTAATTTGGACATCCATACTCGACAAATATTTTTGAATAATGGGAATATTCATTGTATCTAATTTATACTATGGTTCTTAACTGACTGACAAATTTAAGTAACATACTAAATTTAAGTAATTTTCGAAAACATTCACAGAAATTTATAATTCTAAATTTACAATTTGTATAATGGATCTATTAGTATCTATCTATGGCGCGTGTATCAATTTAGTGACGACGCATGGATCGCATGCTACACCACTCGCAATTGTTACTAATATGCCACAATTACCAGCACGTATCTCTAGCGACGTATGTTTCAATCAACTACGTACGGCATAGACAGTTACTAATTTACCGAACGAAATTCAGTTATCTGAATTTCGTTCGGTAGAAGAAGTCACGTCTTAGCTTTATTGTATAATTTGATTCATTGGAGTCTCAATATTTCTGTAAAATTTATTTCATTTTTGTTTGATTTATTTTGATTTTTGTTGAATTCATTTCATTTATTTCGATGGAAATATCACTTCCATTGAATGTCTTAGTGGATAACCTTTTCATTACTCTATTATAGGTCGACGGATTTGTATTTTACTAACTGTTATCCTAAAATGTGTTTTCGGCGCGACACTGTTCGAAAATGTCAGTTGATTGATTCATACGATTATTACCTGTGACGCACACGCAAAGAATCATCATGGAAACCATACATCCACACATGAGAAAATGGTGATCAGTTTGGTAAAGTTAGGCTCTTACTTCCACTAGACAATGCGGTGTACCTAACTTATTTCTGTTGATACTAAACATGTTTATCAATTTTAGATAGCAATTAGTGTGTCTTTCATAATAAAGAGGTATTTTTAACCACGAGCTTAAGAAATTGTGCGAGAAATATAGGGATTAGGTGGATGAGTACATCTGAGCTAATTGTCATTCACGTAAGAATAAAGACGCAAAAAATATTTAAGTATATATTTTATACTTATAATTTACTTATAAATTACTTATATACCCAAAATATATAAGTAACGCTTGTTAGTTATTGTACTTTCAAATAAATATTGTTTAGTCATCTGATTATTTATGATTTCAGTTCACATTTTCACTTGATTAAGGATGCTGAATGATCTTCCGTCATCTAGTGGGCATGATGAAGGCCTATGAGTTTTAAAAATACGCTCCGAAAAAATTAAATAATCCTCAACGTGATATTCCTTAAATGATAAACATTATTACATATTTTATAGAATTTATATATTTCTTCTCGGATTCATTCTATGTATAAGCATTTAGGTTTCTTCAAAGAAAATCTATACAAACTATAGTTGATCGACTCTAAGAAACCTCAGTAGTACTAATATCAGTAATATAATCATCTAATTATTATTTATTGCATATTGGCTTGCTTATAGTAATCAAGAATTAAATATTTATATTGTGTAATAACACATTTTACCACGTTGTATTCTATTAAACAGTTGACTACAAACTAATTTTGCATCCATGTAACTACAATGATTTTGTAAACGAAGATTTAAAGAAAATGTGAATACGACACTATTTTTTAGATTTTAATACATACAAAAGTTGCTCACTGATGTTTTCTATGCATGTTAATTTTCCAGTTTATATATTTTTAAAGGGATTGCAACAAATAGTTTTCATGAAATGAATGTTTGACAAACTGAGTCAGATAGAGAACTCGGAAGAGAAATTTTATCTAAACAACCTAGTAATGCAAGTATCGATTTTCACAGCTGCTGGAATATTATTCCCGTCTTCTCGGGAAAATACTTCTTATTGTGTTTGATGCACTCAAATACTGTTTGAGTAATACAATTTAAAACTATTAACAACAATATTTTTATGGTATGATTTCTCTATGATATCAGCTACTTGTAGAAATATTCCTAGTTAATAGTTTAATGTTGTTTAAGAAGAATATGTTTCTATGGCATTATAGTACATGTAATTATGTCGTAGTTATAATAAATCTTTTTTAAATCATTTAATGTTATGACTTTATTTTTCACTTTTGAAATTATTTTCAGAATATTCAGATGGATAAATATTTAACTACTTGGGGTAAAGATATCGAAATATTCTCTCATAAACTTAAACCAATTTACATATATCTAACAATAAGTATTACTTTGTAAGGATAATTGTTGAATCATCTACATTTTTTTACGTTATTTTTTGTACATTCTATCATTATATTCAACCTATATATTTGCTATGCATTTACTATGCCATAATTATATTGCAGTTACATATATAGGGTGTAAAAAGTATAATTACCATTATTAATAAGAAGAACATTACATCGAAAAGAGATCTAATATTGCATCTAAAAGTGATTTAATATATCTTACGATTTAAGATTTCTATAGTGGTTAAGACTTTCTATACATTCGGGTTAACATTAAACATTAGTGTTAGTATTCCCTTATTATATAGACTATTTTCTTCACTAGGGCGAAAAAAACATTGGGGTGCATAAAAAGAACATATCTTTGTGTTTAAAAGAGCATATGTTGATGTGGTAAAATAAACGTAAAAATTGTAGATTATTGTTGTGCCATTTATCATCTTCGTGATGTTCGATTTTACTATGATATTTTAGATACCGACGAATACTGTTCTTAAAAAATGGGAACTAACTGTACTCTTGAATGACGAATATGTAATTTGGCTTATTAATTAGTTGTGTTAAAATAAAAGGGAATTGTGAATATTATAAGGATTATCTTGAAATCAGCAACGAGGAAACAAAATCCATTTAAATTCAAGCAAAATGATGTGGAATGTAATATTCTATAGATCATACTAGTCAAACCTGATTTTGAATACATTCTGCAAAATTGTATCAATTGAAAATGCTACCTTACTGGTTGAATTTAATCTCAGAAAATAAATATTTATCGCCGGTAATTAAAATGGAAATGCATTAGATAATATTGCAGAAGTGATGGATGGCTGTACGGATAGATGACACAAGTGTATTTAGAAATAGTGTATTTAAAATATTGTCTTGGAAGAGGTCTTTTGTAAAATTTACCGAGAGAAGTGGTTTATTGAAATAAAAGATCCGTACAACTCAAATATATTTGGTTTTGCATATTGCTTAATAAATACATACTTCAAAAGTAATATACCATGATGGTGGTTGATATCATCTCGACCTTTCAGTGATCATCTTAGAGTTCAATAAAAATCTTCTTCAGCTCCTACAGAAGATATCAGAAGCCTTTGGTTGCTGTCTAATGACCTCGTTGTAACGGGAATAGAACCACGGTCGGTTCTTTCTAGAATACGTCCCGTTCGATAATCAGTTACGATAATAATTTTCGGTAGTCTATTTGATATAAATCATAAGAAGTTTTCATCTGCTACCGTTTTACTATAATAAAAAATAGTATACTAGTATATTATTTCATATCACTATATATGATTATTTAGTAGTGTTTTGATTTTATTTATACTTGATGTATAATTTGTAAAATCACGCGTACACAATAAGAAAATCAGAAGTCGTGAATGGTGCTCATTTATTATTGTTATGGATTTAGAATACACTTTCTGGACAAAATTGCTGGAACGCATTCCAGGAATTTTATTATCATTATTACTATCATTATCTCAGGAATTAGGCTCGGATTATAGGAAAGATAATTCCCTATATCTCAATTCGCTCTGTTTTATCCAACATTTTTTGTTCAGAAACTTTCTCGATATGTGACAAGTCTATAATACCTTTTCTGCTTTCTGAATTTTTATATTACGGAACAAATTAAAACTAAACAATCATTTAAAGGGTTGCTAATATACCATGTCTAAATTATATAATGACATAGAAGAGTTGTCATAATAGTAAAATGAATATCAATATATATTTCTTGGGAAGCAGTTGGAACCTTCGATGCAGCAACAATTGCAGGAAACCAGTTTTCCACTATTACAGAGAGATCACGCGATTCTCGACGCGCGTTTCGCCACAGAGTTCAGCATGATGGGGAGATTAAAACTAACTTGTAATCACCTCCCGATGATGCTAACTTGGTTGTCGAAATGTGCATTGAGAAGTGTGTCATCTTTTGGTGTTTGTAAAACACCTGGTCTCCCGTTTTTATCAATATTCTTTGACTTTTATAAATTACATTACATACTGAAAAATTAGTTTTTAAATATCTTACTAGAATAAAGGATTTTTACTTGATATAAATATCAATAAAGGAAGCACTAAAAGTATTATTTTCACACGCATTCATTTTCTTCTTGAGCCAATTAATCCTAATGAACTTAATTTTTACTAACATAATTCATAGTTTACAATATGAAGGTCGATAAATGATTTTCTAAATAAAGTTATATGAAATAATATATATCATCAAGAATCATAAAATGTAATACTGAATGTTCGCGACATTGTGATTATGGTTTCCACAGAGATATTTTATTTATTATTGTGGTCGTCTAAAATACAACATATTGTGATACCGATAAAATATAAAATTTTAATTCAAAACATGTCGAATGAAGCAGCAAATATAGGAATGAAATGGTGGAAAACATCCATTTAGTATATATTATATTTAAACAAAAGTCTGTATTTCATATACGGCAAAATTTCTGCAGGTAAATATATATACATTGTTTAAATTTGAGTATACGAAAATTTCTCAGACTTTTAAGGAAACCTTGATGCAATTTACTTCTTTGCCGTGAGTAACTAAGTTTTTATATATTCTTTCTCCATTCTGTAGCCTAAAGCCGAAGGTTATCGATATGCTTATGTTCACAAAGTTTTAACAGGATATCGAGAAAACTTTATCAGTTGAGGAATCCATCGTATTTCGAAGTTTATTTACATGTAGGTAACCACTCTAATAGCCTCTTGACATACTTTTATATATATATATATATATATATATATATATATATATATATATATATATATATATATATATATATATATATATGGCTTAATCTATTTTCAAGAGTTAGATAATGATTAATTAATATAAACTAATGCTAATGTTATTATTTTAATGCAGCTTTACACCAATTTTTATTCTATTCACTATAAAATATAAAGGATTTATTTCAGAGATAAAATTAAAGAACAGTTGAATACCTAGTATTCAACAAATATCTCTAGACTGAAGTAAATTGAAAAGCGTTATAGGATCATCATTATATTCGTTATTTCTAAAAGATAATGTGTAATACTTATTATATAGCATAAAACAAATTTTGATATGTCACTTGATATATTATGACGTAAATGTTCTTTTATCGTTATTATTGAATACAATAAATTCGATATTAATTACAGTAACAAGATTTGTTTAACATTCAATGCTTAATGTTGATACTGTACCAGCTTCTGATAGGACCCATATTTCTAATTGATTTATATTTTTACTAAAGCTCACAATAATTCCCCTACCGTGGAAAAGAATTACCTACTCTGAAATTAATTTTTAGGGACTCTAACAATTTAGATTAATTCGTGTTCTTTTATTAAGACAGGATATCAATAAGAGTATTTTAAACCCATAGTATATACTTATAGAGCAATATATTGATAATTGTGTTTAACAAACTTTCTTCAACTATCTAACATTAATGATATACGATATATTGTAAGCCGTATTCAATTACGTACATACAATTAGTACATAAAGTTTCTAGGATAGTTTTGATCCATCAAAACTATTAGGAATTTATACTAGCGATGCATCCATTTAGAACTTCTTGTGGTAGTTAATGTAAAGTTGTACATAATACATATTTAAATCTATAACTTTTACGACCATATTACTACCTACTCATCGATTAAATGGCGATATTTTGTTTATTAAATAAAGTTAAATACTGAATAAAACAAAATATTTTTGTCATTTTAACTATAATGTTAAAATATTTAATATAAGACAATGTTTTTTGTCATCTTCACCCCATTATTTCTTACTATTCAGCAATGTGACTCTTTGAGATCGGTTCAGTGTGATAATAATAATAAAAGTTCTTTATTAAATAAATTTATATATAATACATACTTTTTCCCAAGTGCAAAGTATAGCTTCATAAGCATCCTTAAATTTAAGTTGTTATTTTAATATTAAAATAAAAATAAGAATCCTTTTATAAGTGAGTGTATGAGGTGCTTACAATATATGGAATTGATACAATAAATCTGTAAGATCTGTATCTGATTATACTAATTATATAAACAAATATGTATTAATTTTGATTGAAAAGAAAATGTTAATAAAATATCATATATGTAACACATCCATACTAGTACTAAAAAATAATTTAGCAGGTACTTCCGTGCAGTAATTTTTACCAAAAAAAAAAAGTAAAAATGAAACACTCCTGAGCAAAGCTATTCATTATTGCATCATCAAAACTTTTCATTATTTCTTATATTTTTTCGAAGTCGCTTAAACATATTTTGTAGGTGGTTTAGGATATCCTCTGTCACTACTGATAAACAATTGCAATTGTTTGACAGATATAAAGTAACGTTTTGTAATTGTTTGTTAATAATACATTTAACGCTCTGTAAAATGATTTATAAAAGGCAAGTATTCGAGTATTCAGTTACGCTAGTGACTTCTTTAAAATTTAATGTCATCAAATGAATGAAACATTTTGTCTAGTACATTTAGAATTAGGATAGAAGAAATGAATAGTCCATACAATTTAAGACAAGATAAAGAAGTGAAATTAGAAACTCTTGTTAACGAGGGACCTAGTCAGCGATATGTGACTAATTTTTTAGGAGTTAGACAATCAACAACTAGCCCAACAGTTAAATACTTCAATGAATTTAATGAAGAAGCAGAACCCTGGCACTAGCTCGAAGGGTAGCAATTTTTGGGCGAACGGTCAGGAAAAGGTTCAATGAACAAGGACTGGACAGTAGAGGATCAGGTGTTGTACCGCTGCTCACCAGAGGACATAGTTACTAGACAGGGCTTTGCAAGAGAATACGTAAATTGAATCACTGACGATGGAAGTGAGCTTTATTTTCGGACGAAACAAGAGTACGTCTTAATTCACCAGATGAACGTCAATGAGTCTGGTGGAGGCATGGAGACTCCTAATAGGTTTTCTACCTGCAACATCTCTTCGAGAATTCTATTTTTCGGTGAATCAATAATGTTTTATGGACGCATTTGTTTCGTTAGTCACACGAATTTGGAGCCTATACGGAAAAGATCAATGAATACACATGTCTACATAGAAAGTACCGTAGGAGAACATCCGATGCCATTTTCTTCGTTTGTCGAGGACAATTTCATTTTTATGAAGGATAAAGCTCGACCTCCAGTTTCCATAAAGTTTTTCATTGGCAACATTTTCAATGCATGTGACATTGTTGTTCCTCTCTGTTATTTACTCATGTCTTATTTTCTGATAATATCATAATAGTATGTTAAACATTAGTTGAATTCATTTAACTAATATATGACATAGGTACTATGATTTAAAAAATGCGTTAATTTTGTCCATGCGTTGTTTGAGTCTATTACTTTTCCGCACACAACTATACTAGCGGAAAAGTAATGTAATCATGTAAAGAAAAATGTAAAAAAAAAATTGTTTTCGTTAATTTTTCATCTCGGCCTAAAAATAAAAAAAAACGGTTTTTAAAAATTTTTGTCTGTGTGTCGTTGTCGTTGTCATTGTCGTCGTTGTCATCGGCATTTATTCTTGTTAGCACGATAACTCAACTAAATCGTATAGGATCGATCGGGTTTTGACTGATTCTGATCGGGGATGTCTCCTAGACAACACCTATTGATTTTAAGGTAGATAGGACATAACCCACCCTATCCATGGGCCATGAGAAAATACGATGGAGGACTATTTGAGAATTTTTTTTTGTTAGCACGATAACTCAGCGAAATCGTGTCGGATCGATCGGATTTTGACTGATTCTGATCGGGGACGTCTCCCAAATGACACCTATTGATTTTGAGGTGGATAAGACCCACCCCACCCTGTCCATGGGTCACGAGAAAGCACGATAGCGGACTACTTGAGATTTGTTTTTGTTAACACGATAACTCCTCAACGAAATCGTGTCGAATCGATCGGGTTCTAATTGATTTTAATTGGGGATGTCTCCAAGAAGACACTCATTGATCGATCACGATGTTCGATCACAAATGTATTGATATTGATACGACACTGAAGTAGTTGCCAATGAAAAAAGTAAAACTGTCGCGTAAAACACATATTTGCATTTATGTGTTGGTTTATTTTTTCTTGGCTTTAAAGTCCGTTTTAAGGCTTTAGAACTGTTTATTTTTTAACATTAATTATCTGAAAATTCTATTTAGCAGAATTGTGGCTATTTAGAACTTAAAAAATTAATTGCCTCACTGAAAAAATGATAGATTTCTTTAACTTATTTTAATACGATGTAATTGTAGATAAGATTTTTCAAATATAGATGTTTTGTTATGTGATATATATAGTTAAAGTACTAATATGTTTTACATTCATATTATGTGTTTCAATTTAATAGACATATTTATCCCTTAAGTAGGAAGGGGTAGAAATAATTACTAAATGATGAACGAAATTAATTAAGTGAAACCTATAAATGCAGTTGGCTTGGAGTCAAATTAACTGTTAAATTTTGGCACTTACATGATCGCACTTTCTCAAGCCGTGAATATGTAAACCGACATCTGGTTTTTACTTTTAGCACTCTTTTTGGTGGTTTAATATAAATAAAAACAATATCTTGTATTGCAGTTAATCATGAGGGATAACATTCCCGTACATTTTTATAATTTCAATAATAATAATATTACCGTTATTAGAATAATGTATCTGATTGAACTAGATGTAAAAGAAAATTATATATGTATAATTTATTTTCTAGATTCTTAGAGAAAAGTATATTATTTGACCTGAAAATTATTATTATCTCAGGTCAGTAGATTAGTATAATAATATTTGAGGCACGTTCTTAAGTGCACCATCAAGAAAGGAGTGTACAAATATAATATTTTCGATACGTTCCTCTGAAAGCAATTTTTACGCATTAATTTTTCATTATTAATTATACTCTTGATCATGTTTTCTCATAACTAAACACATAATTAACTGTAAATTAGTTCAGGACTGAATATATTTTTGGAAAAATGTAACGAGAGTGACTTATTAAATTCTTTATTGAGGGTACAGATTGCTGCCGTATTTCAATTTTGCTTTCAATGCTGCCATCTATAATTTTAGAAAAAATATAGAATGCTAATTTAGCTTTCATGAATGTTTTTTTCTAGTTGGTTTTGGTTTAGTCATACTATTTACCATCAATTACATTATTAAGATATTTGTAATATATTATATTTGTAAGGTAATGTAATCAAGGTTGGTGTTTATATTAAAACATTTATTAAGCCTTTTTTAATTAATGAAATTGTTGAGTACACTAATGAACAACTATGGCTCTCATTTAGCTTTAAAACAAGTATATTTTGGACACCCTACATAACCCCTCAGTGCACTATTATAAAATGTTTTTAAACAATTTTGACACTACTGGTTTCTAAATTTTATTCTATTGTGTGCTAAAAACGCATCTATACTAGCTCCTTCAATATATATACATATATATATATATATATATATATATATATATATATATATATATATATATATATATATATGTGCATCTGCATATAATAACAAAGAATATATCATGTTTAACAATATACCGAATGCAGGTTCTCTTAAATAGGATATTGATTAATCTACTTGTGGACTAAAACCATAAAACAATAATTTCATTAAATATTCCGATAATTGATTCATTAGTAATGAATATTAGTAATGAATAGTTACTATTCGAGTAGAATTTTCAATTAGAATACTTTAATATACTTTTCGTAATTCTAGTAATTTTAGGCATATTGTATCTAAGTGAACCTCAGAAATTACAATTTTATTAAAATATATAACTCAAGTAATATTGATATAATAGTTTAATTATTAAATACTTTTTAATAATACTACAAATATAATTAATATACATGTCTCAATACAAACAATTGGAATTATAGAAGAAAGTTCCCTGGCTTACATAAAACCTTCGATTTATAATAAAGCTTCAATTTAGAATAAATTACTTGTCAAATTCAAGCGTGCTAGAGAGTAAAAGCATTAGAATGACTATAAGGACTTCGAAAAGCTAATGAAGGCGATCAAATTGAACATACTGGCGATGTAAGTTGAAATCTAATCCTAAATCGCCCTGAAAAGACTTCAGGGAACTTGTTATTTGTAAGAAACCTGAGAAAATCACTTAACGAGATTATTTAACACCAGTTATTAGCATTTTTTTCTCGAATTACCCAAAATTACATGAAATCAGATAATGATACCTTGGGCTATTACATGCATAACGTGGTAAAATATAGACAAAATGGCTACTTCCACTCAGTGAGGAAAATGTGTTAAATGTATAAAATGTAATGAAACACATATCAAACTATTTTGCCAATTCTGTCAATAGCCACAGGCGCAGATAAAATAGGAAAATGTGGTTAAAATCTAATTTCGTCATATGTTCATGTTAGCAGTAATTTATTGCTACTATTATTATTGGCATAGAACTCTAAAGTTTATAGAACTGGCTGCTAAAATGCCCCTTAATGTAATCAAACATATTATGTTATTATTCAGTTTAAAATAATAGTTTTTGTATTGTACATATGAAAGGAAATCAGAAATAATTGCTCAAATATACATTAGCTGTATTGCAACAACATTCATAACGTCCTTCTGTATTCTTTATGCTCTGTTGGAAACTTACTTCTTCTTTGCCAGTATTTATATATAACAATTTTGTTCGTAGATTACATTAACAAATTATGCATTATTTAAAAAAAAATATATATATATATATATATATATATATATATATATATATATATATATATATATATAAGCTTATGGTAAAGTCATTGTTGACTTTTTTCATACCAGAGATATTTTATGATGGAAAATGTGCGGTAATTTCAGCAAAAAAGTACAAGTTCAAGTGATTCTTAACTTTATTTTTATATTTTGTCGACGTCGTGATGGAGAAAAAGTATTCAAATACTTACAATTCCTTTTACTATGGAGTTTAGTATACAGTAATATATACGAAAAATGCTGAGCTTCTACAGATTTACGAGATTAAGAGGGGCTGGTATAATATGATGTTCTTACATAAGGAGAATTTTACGATTTAGCTTCACTAATCCTACAGAGAACGAGGCAGGACTTTTTTAGTGTGCTCATAAACCATGACGGGCCGAAGACGCAATTCTAAATCTGCAAATCCTGTCTTAGGACATATGCGGTGAAATGAGCAACGAATGAAAATTTTATTTTAAAAGACTCGTTGGGAGCGTCCCTGATTTAGCTCTATTTTGTGAATTTAATTAGATTAGCATATGTATTGTTTTGTAAATTAGACTAGATCTCTTCTTACGTCTAAGGAATAAAGTGGAATTTGTTTACAGGATTATTCTGTACATGATAATCAAATGCACAGTAGGATATATTTTAGACTATGAGCCAGTAAGCGCTCTTAATTTTAAAATTCAAAGTTGTTGTGGCTTTGAACTACATGATGTTTGAGAGTGTTTTTGTTCTAGCTGTAAAATTTGATAACAGTAAATGAAAATAACAAAGATTTTTTAAATTTGAGATGTATTTCTGAATATATTTATGAAAGGTACACCTCCCTAGTACTCTATTGTCTTTAAATACCAATAAAATGTCACCGAAGTTCTAATAATATTAAATTTACGTACGGGTAACAGATTGTTTATTATTTTTATACACATCAAGTTTATTCACATATACAGTAGTTTAGTAAAGTATTGAATATATTCGTGAAAAATTCAAGAAAGAACTTTTTGGGAAAACTTTCGGACCCATGAAATTTAATTTTAAGTTGGGCATTTTTTTAAGTATAATTTATATATATATATATATATATATATATATATATATATATATATATATATATATATATATATATATATATATATATATATATATATATATATATAGGGTGATTCGTCCAGGAGGTATGACGTCATTGGTATTTTTTAATGACAACCACGTTGTTATTATTGAATGCGAAAGAGTACATTCCTTTACATACACTACATAACTAAATGAAATGTTCAAATCGCGCAACATTGGTTGCGAGACAGTAACCTTACTGACTGATAATGTTTCTATAACTGTCCGATTTGATGTCCTACTTTGTTAAATGTTGTTTTTTGTTATTGAAATTTTGAATTCTGAGTTGGTATTTAATTGACATTAGGTTCACGTTAATGAATCAATTAAATGGTTCACCATATCTGAATTTTCTTCGAGAATACCTTATTCTTACACTAATAACTTTATATCCATGTAAAGGAACGTGATCTTTTTTGAAATGAATTTTTCCCTCAACATTATGGAGCACGAGTCCGCGCTTATTTAGATGAGATGTTCTAAAGTTAGTGACAGAGTTACTTAAAGTTAGTGTAGAAAAATAAATTATTAATCGTTTTGGCTACTGTCAACATTACATTTAGTTGATTTTGTATTTAAAATTTAGTGTTTTGACATTGTACAATTATATAATATAATTTTTAATATAATAATAATAATACTTTATTTATTTAATTTTTAACATCAATCTCACAATTACATTGAATGCAAATAAATAAATAAGATGAACCCCGGAAGTATCACTAAGATACTTGTACGGGTACAACAAAAAAAAGAATATAAATACATCCAAATCATAAATATAAATCAAAATTACCACATAATTCAATACAAAATAACATAATATAATAACAACACAACCAAGGGGAGTTGGATGTATTCTAATGTAGTGTCACCCATAGATTAATTTTAACATTTGGCTGTTTCTATCTTAAAATTTTATTAATATAGGTATATGATTTAGATATTAGATAAATAAGTATACATGCACAAAACCAACATAAACATAGATATATAAATATAGATAAAATATAGATAAATGTATAGTTAAAATATAACTAAGTGTACAAATAAAATTATAAATAAATTAGTAATTAGTAAAATCAACCCAGAGGTACGTATGAATTATTATTTTTTTATTTAAAATTTTTATTATACTTTATTTTATTTAATTAACGACAATAAAAATATTCATGAGTAATTTATATATTGAGGCAGTGAGTCATTTTATTTTAGTGTGTATATATAGAATTGACTTGATAATTACATATAATTCTTTTGATCAACTAAAACGTGGAACATATTTCTGTCATTTCCTAAAATATACTTCTTGCACGATAATTTAAACTTTTTTTTTGTTTTGATTTCCTTAATTTCAGTAGGCAGAGAATTGAATATTTTTGGTGCTAGAAAGGAACAGCACCGCTGTCCTACTGTTTTCCGCATTTTAGGAACTTTTAAAGCATCTTTATTTCTTGTTAAGTAATGAGGATGTCCCTCCAGTGTAACTGTTTTGTTTTCAGAATGTTGTTTAGTGACTAGTGTAAGGCAGAATAATTGTCGAATGTCCATTACTTTTGCGACTTTAAACAGTGCATCAGATGGGTATGTATAATATTTATTATATATAACTTTTAAAATCCTTTTTTGAAATGTTTCTAATTTTGTTATACTTACATTCAGCATCCCTCCCCAATCTATTATGCCGTACCACAAGTGTAATTCGACGAAAGCTTTGTACATTATAATTAATTGTTTACGATCTAAAATGTCTTTAAGTTTTCTAAAGAGTGGGATTATTCCACGTAATTTTTTTAATAATTCAGAGACATGTACATCCCAACGAAGATGTTCGTCTAAGTGTGTACCAAGATATCTTATAGTCTTCGTATATAATATATTAAAATGTTTGGAGTTTATGTTTATATTTAATACATTGTAATTAGGTAGTTGCGGTTTATAGGATGTAAAGGGAATGTAAAAAGTTTTTTCAAAGTTAATAATTAATAGTTTATAATCAAGCCATTGTTTGATTTTAGTGAAATCATTTTCTGCCTTTATTTTTAGATTATTCCAAGTATCGTCTTCATAATAAATTGCGGTGTCGTCAGCAAAGCTAATTATGCGGCCATCGGTTTTCACTAGAAATAAGTTGTTAATATACAAAATGAATAATAACGGTCCCAGGATAGTGCCTTGAGGAACACCACAATTTATCGTCCTATAATTATTTTTAACATCATCAATGCTTACGCATTGTTTTCTGCCAGATAGATAACTTTTTAATAGTTTTAGTGGTAAGTTTCTTATACCTATGTTTTCAAGGCTTTCGATCAACAGCTGATGACTTACTGTATCGAATGCCTTGGTTAGGTCTATAAAAATACCTATCGAGGGTTTTCCATTGTCGAGTGACATGTATATTTCTTTAGTGAGACACTCGATTGCATCAGATGTTGATTTTCCATCCTGGAATCCATATTGATTCTGGGATAAAATATTGTATTTATTTACAAATTTTTTTATTCTTAATTTTAGTATTTTCTCAAATATCTTGCTAAAGTTTGTGATCAATGAAATAGGCCGATAATTAGAAGGCTCTAATATATCACCTTTTTTAAAAATAGGCTTTACTATAGATACTTTGAACGCTGACGGACAAACTCCACTTTCGAAGGATTTATTTATTATAAATGTTAAAGGTTCAGTTAGATAATCTATGATTTGTTTTAGTGATTCAGCTCTTATCCCGTCATAACCGACTGATTTTTTATTTTTCAGGGTGTTAATATTATCCCTTACTTCATTTTGATCAGTGGGGTAAAGAAACATTGATTTGTCATTAATTTTTACATTTTCTTTATAGCTTATATCTCTTTCTATTAGGCTAGCCATTTTATTACCCATTTCTGAATAAGTTTTATTAAATATTTCGCATATTTCTTTTTTGTTTTCAACAATTTTATTACTGGAATTTAAAATATTATTTATATTATGGTTTTTTTTGTTGGATTTATTTTGTATTTCATTAACAGTATTCCATAGAATTTTATTATTATTTTTTTCGTTATCTATCCTAATTTTGTAGTAATTATTTTTAGATTTTTTATTAATTTGTTTAAGTTGTTTCTATAGCAGTTATATTGTTCTTTTAATATAGTATTCTCAGCTGAACTTTGCATATTTAAATATAGTTTATTCTTATTGTTTACAGAATTTAATATACCTTTAGTAATCCAAGGTTTCTTGCTTATATATTTTTTTCTTTTCTTCAATAATTTCGTATGTTTGTTAATTTTTTCAATTAAAGCATCTAAAAGTGTGTTTGTTGCAGATTCAACATCCTCACAGTTATAAACTTCATGCCAGGTAATTGTACTTAGTTCATATTTTAAATCTTTGTAATTAATAAATTTAATATAGTTTTTTGCTATCTGATTTAATTTTGTTTCATTTTGTGTTACAATCTGCATTATGATAGGAAAATGGTCTGTGATGTTATTTTTAAGTATAATGGGTAATATGTTCTCATCAATATCATTTGTGTTCTTTATGAATATATGGTCAATGCAGCTGCCTGAATTTCCTTGGACTCTAGTTATATTATTTATGGCTGGAAAAAAATCGTACTCAGACATTATGTTTAAATATTCATTGGAGGTATTATTATTATTTAAGAGATCTATATTCATATCACCTACAATTAAATTTATTTTAGAAGAAAAAGGTTTGGTGCTTAGATAGTGTTCTAAGTGTTCAAGAAACTCAACGGTGTCAATAGATGGTGACTTATATATAACTAATATTTCTACGTTATGTTTTATACATTTTATTTTAAGCCTAATAACTTTAATTTGGCATATTATATCAATATTATAATCATATTCTAAGCCTTCTTTTGTAAATATTACAATACCATCGTTTTGGTTATAGTTACCCTCATTGTATATAATGTTATAACCTTTTAGTTTAAATAAATCAGTGTTATTAATGCTCCACGTTTCACTTAAGACAATACACTCAAATTCGTTAGTAAATTGACTTAAAAATACCTCCAATTCCTCAAACTTTTTTTGAATACTTCTTATATTCAGATGTGCTATTTTGAAATTTTCATTAGCTATATTAACATTTAATACCTTATTAGCTTCACTAATATTTTCTAGTACCTCTGTAATGATTTTTTTTGTTTGGTAATCTCTAATAAAGGGGTCCATTTGTAATCCCGCAAAATTTAAATTTAGTATTATTTTAAGATTTGTATAATATACTTAGTACGTAAGCTAACAAGTACACACACATGTATTTTAAGTATAATTTAATATTGGATTAAAACGAACTATATTAGAACATAATTATTCATTTTAAATACTTCCTTTGACAAAATATATAGGCTATAATTAAACTGATACAGATTGAAATTACATAAGACAAACAGCTTTAAATAGGATTTAACAAATTAACAATATAGATTATTTATTGGAACTGAACCAGAACGAGTTTTTATTTCACTCTATTTTATTTTTCTGGCAGTTATTCTCGTTCCTCTTTTTCCCTTCACGTTATCTGTTGGAATGCCAGTTGTTTCAATCGGTGTGCTATCTAGGACTGTTTCCTGATTTTTAATTTCTTGCCTTAATCCAGACGTTAGGTTAGTTGGAGTTTCTGAAGCGCTTATCGATTTTAATTGATACGTAATTTCGCTATCTTCAAAATCTTGTAACTGATTTGGTGTGTATATTTTGTTGTTTAGATGCAATCTATTTTTTTTTAATGTAGCAGACGTTATTTTCGTTCTGCTTTGCAAGGCGAAGATGTTTCCTTAATATCTTGTTTTCTGATCATTTTTTAGGCGTCAAATCGCTTGCTATCGAGATGTTTGTAACTTTAAGTTTTTATGTGTTTTTGATGATTGCAGATTTTTTTAGATAAGATACAAATTCAACCTTGACAGGGCAGTCCTCTTCTTTTCCTAGTGAGTACAAATTGTTTAAATCTGCCAAATTTATATCAACATCAACTAATTTTTTTAATTCGTTACAAATATATTCTGGAGAAATTTGCCGGATATGATTCAGACCAAATATTACAATATTATTTTTTCTTCCTATTCTGTCAATTTCTTCAAGTTTCTCTTCAATTCTTATATTATTCTTTTCCACTATATTTAATCTTCTGTTTAACTCCTCTACTTTCAATAACATTTTAGCTTCTACAGCTTCTACTATGGTTTTTAATTCTTGCCTAGTTTTTCTTATTTCATCCAAAATTAATTCATTTGTAACCTTTTGATCATCCATTATCTTGTGCTAAATAATGAAGTGTATGGCAAGCTTTATATTGGCTTCTATTTCTTTAAGTACTTATAAGAAGTGATAAGAATGTTTTGATTGTTTTGATAAGGTAAGATATATTTCTATGGTTTTTAGCGGAATTCTATGTTTAAGTTATGTTTTTCCCCAGTACAGGTTTCATCAAGGGATGTTCTATTTTCTTATACAGCAATATTATAGCATATATTTAATATATTTGGTTTTGATACATACCAATACTTAATTTTGTATAGAGCAAGTAACACTATAACTTTATTTCACTATGGCATACCACACACATATTGTGTGTGGTGTTTTTCGTAATTGTTTTTCGTAATTTGTTTATCTAAGCTATACTCACAATAATGTAATTATGATCGCATCTTAAGTAAAAAATATTATCGTAGCTTATGTAAAAATATATTCTTTTACATTCCGAATAAAATAAAGGGTTTCCATTAATACAGTATCAATGATGTCACACCTCTAATATGAATCACCTTATATATGTTAATTAAAATTTAAAAAATGTACAACTAAATTTAAAATTTGACGTGTATAAGAGTTTTCAATGAATTAATCGAGGAAGCCGTTACTCTGTGGTAGTTCATAATACCACTTAGTCTCTGTATTTGGATTGTAAATATTATAGGAACAGAATGTTTCTATTTTATTCTTAGTTGATTCATAGTTTGAAAATGAAAAAAATTGTCAAAACTGCAGTCACGTTTCTGCGAAGGTATAATGGTATAAAACTTAATAGTTGTTTTACTCATTTCCGTTGTGTATAAGAGTTTTCCCCAAAAGTTATTTCTTAAATTTCTAACTAATTTATTTATTACTCTACTAAAGCACTGTATATAATAAAACCAAGAAGTAATATGTATATTATTAAACATTCCTATAAATATGATAAAAATAAATGGATTTTAATTTAATAATCTTGACGGTGTATAGTCTCTGAATAAAGATAATGAACACTAGACTACTGATATTCCAATTATTTTACGTTTACCCGCACATTTATTTTTGGACCGGATGGTACCGGAGGAAGTGCCTTAAGTTATCCCAAAACTAGTACGAGACTGCTTAAATATCCTCATTAAGCTAGAATATTGGACTAGAGGACTAGGAAAGGACAAACAATATATAAAACCATAAATACTAATGGAAATGCTATTAGATTGTATTAATCTGTATTATCAAGTATTATTAAATTAAATGTAGTTGATCTAGTACATTTAGAAAAGGTCATAACACTTGTATGCTCTAGAACACCGTTCGGCAACCGGTGATCCATGGACCACCACAATTATTGAGAAGGCATAAAGTTTGACTACGGCGCACCACGATTCTAATTCCCGGTTCTAATTCTAATTTATTTTAAACTTTAAATTAGATATTACAATTATTTAAGTATTTCATTATACTTATCTCTAATAAGTCTAACTTAACTGAGATCTGACGTTGAATACAAGTACACCATTTAAATCTTCTAAAGGGAAGTACCGTTAGAAGTAATATTTGAATAGATAACACATTTGTATGTATATAATTACAAAACTATAGTGCCATTGCCTCTTGTGTGTAATTAATATTGAATACTGAATTGCAGGTAATATGAATATAAAAATTTTATATTTCATATTCACTGTAAACAAAAATAGCAGCAGATAAAATATGTATGTAATATAAATATGTATCTGAAATTATATAGTTATATTTTTTGAAATATATAAATCAGTGCTCATATTAATTTGTACCTTTAAAATTATGTTAGTAATCTACGAAATTTTAAATTGCGAATTAACTGGTCCATAATATCTAAAATGTTGCTGACCGCTGCTCTACAACATACGTGCAGCTATATGAAAAAGACGCCTAGTACCCCACTGGCAATGTTTAATTTTATATTTCAGGAAACCCAAACAAAACAAAGGCCTGCTTAACTGCTTAAGAAAACTGTATTAAGATTAAGAGATTTAATAAAATGTTAATCGAATGCTCTCAACAGGCGTAGAGACCCTAACATAAACTTCTAGATAGTCCTAATCGTTGAGGCTAATGATCCATTTAACTTAAAAATTGTAATATTTGTTAAGTAAATTACGATAATTCTTTAAATGATAGTAATGGGAACCTTTTTTTCCAAGTTAACCATAACTGAACCTATTGTAAAATATTTCAGTCGATAATATAATAGCTAAAGTATTTTTTATTTCAGAATATATTGCTTTATTTTTTGATATTGGTCAAAGGTCATTGAATAACAATAAATTATTGATTGAGTTTTCTGAACTTTAATTGCATATATAGTTGATTGCATATATATTTTACTACATTGAATATTTGCAGTGCATAGTATTTTATTGTGCTCATAAATGGCATCCAATGCCCCAAGTCTATAGTTTACAGGTTGGTCATACTTCTGTACTGTATTGTACGTAAGACTTTAGAGTGTCTCGAATCTAGTTTTCTCGAAATTTGATTGCAGCTTTCATGTTAGATAATTAAAATACTTTAAATATGTAAGGTGTTTGGTTCCTCGACATAAATATTTAAAGTTGTGGTAAACGATGTTATTTAAATTTCGTTTAATTGTATGTACCAATATACCAAGTGTTACGGATTTCAAGATATTTCTGTGTTTTATTATTAATTTACTTCTTTCCCGTATTGTTTTATATTATAAGTATTAATAATAAATTGGGAGTCGATTTGACCAACTGTAATCATTTTTCTATATATCTATAACATTTATACTTTGAAATATGTGATCAAAAATTCTAGATGTTGATAAAAAAGAGTCAAGGGAAGGGCCCAGATGGTTGACCATAAAAGAAAATTTCAAATTTGAATGCCTTTTTTTATAAAATAATGCTAAATAAAGAGGAGTCAAATAACTAATATCAGCATCTCTGTATTCTTTTGACGTTGAACCAGTTCAGTTTTATATTGCGGTAATACATCTATATGTTTTATTTCCATTCCTTTTCCGATACTTATACCTTTTGATAACATATTCCAAACGAATAAAGAATATAGATACACAACAAAATAATTGAGGTTGCTCAAATCGATGTCAGTTTATTATTAATATTTATAATGCAAAAAATGAAAAATCGAGCAATATATATATATATATATATATATATATATATATATATATATATATATATATATATATATATATAAACACAAATATCTGGAAATCCACAACACTTGGTATATAATCCTGAGTGATTATGGGGAGGAGCTGGGGTCTGTTCTAATCTGAGATCTGTTTTAAGGAAGTTTCAGTGCAATAACAAAAACAGGAGATCATTTTTCACGAACACTGGAAGATTACATGTTACTTGACGCATGTTTCGCTAACCAAGCTGACACAATCAGGAGATAATCTTTACTCACCAAGACATTTAATGTACCAAATACCTACATATATATTCATTGAAGACCGATTTGTAAAAATAATGATTTTTTAAATTATTTTCTTAAGTATATTGATTACTCTTCTTGATATTATTTAAAATCAATAATGGAAATGTTTTTCATGTTATATGCTTTTAAAATGAAGAATACACTTAGCCTCGAATACAAATAAAATAAATTTCAAATTCAAAAATAGTACGAGTGGTATTTATGATATAACGCAATCCCATAACAATTATTCATTTTACTTCATTATTTCTGAACATGGCATAAATAAAAGATTCTGGTTGAAATTTTATACTTATTAGTTAATAAAATATTAAAAAAAATAAATCTAATCGACATGTTTTTTGACATATCAAATTTATAATAATGTTGAAGTTGATTTATGTTACATCATGTTTTGCATAATGTTTTCTAGAATAAAGCTTCTGTCGCAGCAGAAAATAATATTTAAAGTTACAATATAGTATCCACGATAACTGTCTTACTTTAATACTGAGGGTCGGCGTAACAAATTATGTAAATGATTAATTAAGTGACAAAATGTCAGTGTTACACTGCGCAAAACTTTTGTGGGTAGATTCTTTACTCTTAATGATGACTCTGAAAAATATATGTATTTCATTAAATCCCTAATTATTTCGTGAATACCAAGTTAGTCAACGCCGTATGACTCTGGCTAAGGGAAACGATGACGTAGGACATAAACTGAGCTGATTTTTTATATAATAAATAACTTTTCGCTAAAATACAAAAACGTCCAAATCCTGTTATAATAAGTAGATAATATTTTGCATACTTTTTGAAGGAGAAGTGAGTCAATAAGGATCGCGTAGTTGCGTTACTTTCGTTTGACATGTAACTCGAGGCGAAGACAGAGTAGGAAGGTAAATTTAATTTTTATCACATTTAACAGCACCCCAAGTTTATCGGTTCATCGATTTCTTTAAAGCGGGCTTCCTTTGTGTGGTAACGTTCACGCATTGTGGTTTAATAAAAACTTAATAGAACACTGTACACCCGCTAAATTTAACAAGCCTAATGGACTAAGATCTTAAAAGGGTGCTGAGCTTTTAGAGACCCTGCATTCAAAATGTACTAGAAGGGAGAATGGTATAACGAAATAATCAAAATTAAATATAAAAAAAAAACTCAGCATCAGTTCTGAGGCATAACTCAATTGTTGAAATTGAACCAATTTTAATGGGATATTTGCGTAACTAGTTTAATACTGTAACATAAAATTTAATCTTTTCTGACTTTTAAACTATGTCAGTTATTCGTAGTCATTTGCAGACTACTAAAGTTATTTACATACAATTAGAATGTTTCAACTTTTGTGTGAAGTTGTTATGAAATGTAGTCATGCCAGTAGTGAAATTTATAAATAGCAAAGGTATTTATAAATATTCCCGTGAAACATTCCTGAGTCATTTTCATTTTGAATTTGAATTTATATTGTAACATAGAAATCTACCTAGTTAGAGATTTGATTGCCACTTTATAATTATTCTAAAACATGGAAGTAACAAGAGTCTCGTGAGTTAATATCCGCTAACAAGGGGGTTTGTTAGTTTTATGTTAAAGTAAGACAGGCTTTATAGAGTTTAGCATCATTATACAAAGGAAAAATGTTGTTTATATTCTATTGTGTTCTAAATTCTGCATCATGTCAGTTAATATTATCGATTCGCTGTAGCACTTTATTCCTGATAGTACTAATGCCAGTATGCAACGCTATGAAAATCCATTGTGATTCTAATTAATATTCGTCGTATATAATTAATAGTCGTTGCTCTCTGAATGCTCTAGCTCAAGGTAGAAATCTAGCCTGAGCTAGAGTCTTATTATATCTCAAATTACATGCAACGATAGAAATGTTTTAACAAATGTTGATGAACGAATAAATGTATTGTAGTTCGAACAATAGCTTCGTTTGTGCCGTGACTTACAAAGTTCCACAACTGAACTCGTATAGGAGATCGTATAGAGATACTCAGATTCATCCACCACCAAGGTTTACTGCAAATTTCGTGAGTGTTTTTTGACATGTATTCTGTAAATTCACATCATATCTAAATTTTATTATATCAATGATAAATAAAAGATACCTGTTCGCTCAACAGTTTCATTTCCGGAAAGCTTTCGTTATATTTTGCGTCCACTTATATGGATAACGTCGACCCTCAGTAATGTCTGTCCTGTCCTCACGGATTTTGTCACCCTGAACTGTTCTTAAATAATACGAACACCTATCTAAAGCATTTTCTTACTTCTCTTTATAAATATGAGATACACTAAATTTATTTTTTTTATACACTATTTTATTTTAAGTACACTAATTTTTATATAATCGTGTTGACCTTTGTTATTAAGTGACTTTCGCATTAGTTCATGTTTCATGATGCTGAAATAACACAATATCTATAAATTACAAAAAATTGCCATTACTATATGGTTTGTATAATGATTATTTGCGTGTGCGTCACAGGCAACAATCGTATGAATCAATCAACTGACATTTTTAAACAGTGTCGTGCCGAAACCCATTTTAGGATAACAGTTAGTACAATACAAATCCGTCAACCTATGACAGAGTAATGAAAATGTTATCAACAAAGACATTGAATAGAAGTAATATTTTCATCAAAATAAATGAAATAAATTCAACAAAAATCAAAATAAATGAAACAAAAATGAAATAAATTTTACAAAAACATTGAGACACCAATAAATTAAATTATACAATAAAGCTAAGACGTGACTTCATAATTGAATTTTGTTGAGCAAATTATTAACTGTTTATGCCATACGTAGGTGACTGAAACGTATGTCGCTAGACATACGTGCTGGTAATTGTGGCATATTAGTAACAATTGCGACTGGTTTAGTATGTGATCTGTGCGTAGTCAATAAATTGATACACGCGCAAAGATGCATTATACAAATTGTATACACCAACGTCGATAATAAACTAATTCATACTTAAAAGATAGATTACCTTTATACTAATAATATCTATAAGTAATCAATACAAAATGAGTATCTAAATGAATATAAAAGTAAAGATTCATTAAAGTCACATTGTTGCAATTTGTAGGTATCTAAGTTTTCTTTTTTAATCATATTTTCATTTGACTGTAAGTTCGTATTATAGACTAAATAAACATTACATTTTACATTAGCAGAGGTAAACAACTGAATTCCACCAAGGCATTGCCAGAACGTGGCTATAGTTGACCTATAACTAAAGTAAATGTCTAAGGAGTTCGTTTAGTTTATTGTGAGTATATTGTAGGTTCATTTGTAAGTATTGTAGTGAATATATCGACCAATGTCGATAATAGATTAATTCATACTTATAATTCGGGTCACCTCTATACAAATAATATCTATAAGTAATTAATACAAAATCAGTATCTAAAGTGAAGATAAAATAATAAATAATAAATATAAATATCGATAAAAGCCATAATGTTGTAATTTGTAGGTAATTCTTTTCAAGGTTCAAGGGTGTTTTCTTTTTAACCATATTTTAATTTGTCCGTAAATTCATATTATAGAGTAAATAACATCACATTTTAAATTAGCAGGGCAATTCATTAGACATTTTGAATTAGTATACAACTAAATTACATTAAAGCATTGCCAAAATGTGGCTGCAGTTGACCTACAACTAAAGTAAATACCTAAAGAGTTCGTTTAATTTATTGTGAGCATATTGTAGCTACATCTAATGTTATATGCAGTAACTGACATACCCACATACATATACACCTGTACATATTATTGCATAATTTAATATCTCGGTTACCTTAACCAAAACAACTATTTACCTATACTGTCTGTTCCAAATAATAAATTCTATGGTTTTATTATATTTAGATGGGCAAATTATTCAATTAAGTTATACATAGTTGTCCTTTTGTCTTAATAATACATGATTTTCCAGTTCTATAAATAAATGAATGTTAGTGGTATTTCTATACTGTATATTTTAGTTAACTTGTAAATATATTCTGTTCCGCCAATTATGAAAATAGATCTGTTCTAAACGTATAATTATATTTGCTTGTATTATAAAAATATGGTAAATATATAAAATACTATTTTCGTTTTCATATTACTGTGTAAACCATATAGTGCTTTCGTAAAGTAATGAATAAATTCGTTAAAATTTCAACGAATTACTTCTGCTAACAACTCTCGGATCCGTGAAATTTCATTTTTAGTTACGAATTTTTTAAAATGTTATTAATAAATACAAGGTAATTCATGTTGAAGGTAATACATTATCGATATTTTTTTAATGGCAACCTCCATTTTTTAAAACGGAATGCGAAAGAGCACATTTTATTACATACGCTACAGTAATAATTGCAAATAACAAACATTATCTGAAATAGGGCTTTAGTGTTTTTTTCCTACATATTTAATCATAATAAAAACAAAAATAAATAAAATAATAAACAACAAGTAAATAGATAGAAGTAATATAGCTAATAGGCATATCATGTCCTTGTAAATAGCTGGAATAGGAAGACAAAAGAGCAATAAATAAATCTTACTAAGATCTAACAGCGATCGAGCGGGGACATTATCTCTTACTGACAAAGACTCCACCAACGACATAGTCTGCGCCGGCCTGCACGCGTGTCATACAGGATGTTGTATATGTGTATATATATATATATATATATATATATATATATGTATACGATATATATATGTATATATATATATATATATATATATATATATATATATATATATATATATATATATATATATATATTGTGTCTGTATTACGTACATAACTGCATGTTAGTGTAATCCACTGTTTTAATGTATTCTACGTAATGTAAGATATTACCAAATCTAGTCAAACAAATAAAGATATTTTTATATCTTTATTAAAGTAATAAGTAAAATAAGTGTGAGTCTAGGTTAGATTTTACAATTTCAAAATTCAAAATTTAATGGCATTGATTATTTAAATCAAAGTCAACCAAAATAATTGTGCAAATTCTGCACTATTGTCTGTCTGACAGTAGCCTTAGCGACCGATGATATTCCTTAAAATCTCAGAAAGTGAATGTGTGGTGGGGCATAGTCGACCCTCGACTATGTCGAAGAATTCTGGGACCCTATTTCTTTGATTTGAACCTAACTGATGCAAAATATTTGGATTTGTTTCAAGACGACTTTATTCCTGCAATAATAATTTCACAGTCACATGAAGAGAAATCTGATTTTCTGTAAAATTACTTTATCAATAAACAAGATGGTGCACCTTCCCATTATGCAGGATCTGTTCGGGATTACTTGGATGATATGTTCCCAAATCGTTCGATAGAGAAAATGGATCCTGAACTACTTGGATGGAGGGATTCTTAAAAAGTAACGTATATTTTACTGCGCCGGAGAATTTACAAGATTTAAACACAACAATTCCTCACGAAATACAATGTTTACCTCCTGAAGTTATTGACAATATTCAAAAATCATCTATTATTCGTCTTGACTATAAAAAAGGGGATTGCCATTAAAGAATATCGATGACACAAATTTCGATGTATCATTAGTTATATATTAGAAAATGCGCAACTAAAAATCAAATTTAACGGTTCCAAGAGTTTTTCCAAAAGCCATTCGTTGAATTTTTAACAAATTTAGTCATTACGTTACTAAAGAATTACCTAGTTGTTATCCTGTTTAAAAATAATTGAATTTTCTTGTTCTATAATTTCTATAAATAAACAAACGTAAGTGGTAAGTATTTCTATTATTTTAAAGAAAATTATGTGTTTTAGCCAATTGAAAATATATTTCTTTCCGCCAATTGTGAAAGAGAACTGTTTTAACCACATAATTAAATTTTTCTTTTGTATTGTCAGAGTGTGGTCCATATAGAAAGTATTATTTATATTTTGTACTACTGTAAAATTATGTATACAACCGATATAAGTATGTCCCTAGAATTTGGAATAAAACTAATTAAAATGAACGTTTTTTGAGAAACTCCTCAGATATGCAATTTTTTACTTCAAATTATTTCAAAAAATAGCTGTATGGGTTGCTTTCAATTGATCAGCATCACCCCCTATAATCTAATATCCCTAAATTAAAAATTTCCAATATGAAAGAAAATATTTCGTGTGATACCTTGATTTAAAGCATTTTTCGCCCCAAATTCAACAACATAGATTTCCAAATTTGGTTAGTAAATAACGGTAATATTGACTAGCCATTTGGAAAGCATCTTTTACAAAAAGTTGTTCAAAATTACCACCATCCTAATATTGACAATAATCTATAAACTTGATCCTAAATCTTTGCAGAAGCATTATTTGTGTCTGGTGAAATTTTACGAGAAACTTCTTTTATTCTAATCTTCAGTTATTTAATACTTCCTGTCTGATTCAGCACCAAGATCAAGATCTCTCTATATCGTGACATCTTGAGACCGTTCTATTACTCCCCCTTGACATACCCATCTAATTGAAAATGTTTTTGTTTCGTTTACTAACATTTGCAACATAATGTGTTTGATTAAAATCTTGCCTGAATCAAATACGTTCATGAATCAAATCGGGTTCATTATCCTGTAAAAGACAAATGTGATTCCAACCATTGTTATTCTAGTATATTGTCATTTCTCTGTTTACGCTGCCATTAAGTTGAAATGTCTCTGCCGTCTGAAGAATGTATTTTATGTAATAAGTTTTGCTTATCAGTTAATGTGGTCAAAACTGTTTCAGTAAATGATAGACTTCTGTTAGCATCATTGACTACGAGCTTCTATACTTCATGTACTATTAATGGGTACAATTTATATTTCCTTAAATATGTATGATTCTGAAACGTCTTATTGTTGAGCTGATTCTCTCATAGAATTAATTAGGATCTGATCTTTGCATATATTTTGTAGAGCCCGTTTTTTTTTAACTTGGAGTATACTTTACTCACAGTTGGTTGTTTAATTTGCAGATTAGGATAAACAAGTCAAATATACGGGAAACTTCAAGCTGACTTCCCATTTCATCTCCACATCTAATCACAATTAGGATTTCAATGAATTATTCTCAATAAATTATTTCATAAATAATATTTTCTGATAAATCCGTATATTGAAAATATACGAGTATTCAAACTACGATTTGATAAACTTATGTACAAATAGGAAATAAATCGCAATGACTGGCGAGTGTGACATTCATTTGTCAAATGCAAACATCTAACAATTTTTTTTAACTCTATTACTAGATCTGTATAGATCCCCATGCAAAAATGTCTTTGGTGATTACTTCCTTTATGTATTAGCCAAACTTAAAATTAGTATTTAGAGATTAAAATGTTAATGATGACGTGTTGAAAACAGAAATTAATTAAAAAGCGTTGTTCAAAAACATTTATTTTAATTTGATAAATTTTATTCCAAATTTTATTGAAAAAAAACTGCTGACTAGTTCTCTAAGAAACACCGAAAGATTACAAGTTTCTTGACGCATACTTAGCCAACCTAGTTGATACAGGAATCGATTAAGCTTCAATAAACTCCTGATAATACCAATGTGGTTGACAAACCGCGCATCGAGAAACGTGTAATCTTTCGGTGTTCGTAAAAAACTGGTCTCCTGTTCTGTTGTTGCATTGGAGACTCCAGCGCCTTTCCAGGACTAAAATTTATGGACATATTGTATACATGAACAGTCTTAATCAGGGGATTTATTATAAAATATTTGAAGAATCTTATCACTTATACATAATAATTAAATAATAAATAGATTTAGAACTCTTAATCATAAAATGTACTACATCTATATTTACTAAACGGCTGTTTTCGTGTGTGTGTCACGAAATCTTTAGGTCGATGTACGGAATATTTCTCGTTCGAATGTCGACATCTTGACAAAATCAATTTAGTAAATCGACCCTTGCGAACGACGTGGTAAGTTTTGTTTTTTGATCCGAAGCCTCTGGAGGCATGTTCCGGAGGTGCCATCGATATGAGCTAAGGTGCGGCGCATTATTATTACGATTAGCTTACTTGTTTTATATTAAACGCGACAATTAATTGAGTTTTCAAATTTTTATAAAACAACATTTTCTTCACTTTTCTTAATAGTCAGTTGGTCGAAGTTCGAACTAAAAACTTCAAACTATATATTACTGAGATCATTTTCTTACAATGGTTGACACTATTTTGATCCTAATAATTTCCTGTACATTATAATAAAATTTTTACTCCGTCACGCCAGATTAAATTGTACGATAATGTAATGAGTTCATGTCATCTTCATTTGCATTGTAATTTCACCGTCAATATATTGCAGCGGTATTATACCAACATGATTAACTCTCCTTACAGTTAAAATGTTTGCCTACATTTAAAATATTAAATTTCTTGGAGCGATTTTGAAATGCAACAAAAGCCGTATCAGTTAATTCTTTGGGCATAAAATGCATAAATGCAAATTGGTAAAAGCAAAAGGTAATATAGTTAACAGAATATTCACCAGTTAGTTTGTAAAGTATACTTGCTCTTTCTTTATGCACGCTATATTTTATAATAAGTTCTCTTTACTTTTGAGGAAAATTTTAATGTTTAGGTTATTGAGTAAGTCTCAACATTAGAAGTTAAAGATTAAATATTTTCGTACATGTAACACACGTTACCCTAATTACGTTTTTGGTCATACAGTGAGTCAGAAAAGTGACGTATAAAATCAACAAAATTGGTAGTAATTTTTTTGTTCATGTAAATACTTCACAAAATGTATTTGCAATGCTACTTTGATGTTTACTAGTAAGAGCTGTATTTTTAAAAGTTATAACGTCTTTAGTTTACTCTACTCTATATAAAAAGTGTCTCTCAAATGGCGCAATAAAAAATGAGACTTTCCATTAAAAACATAATACATTTAAAGATTGTTCTTGGGGTTTTTTCGCACAAAGTAATTATCAACTAAAAAATATCAAGAGGAGTTCGAAGATAATCATTAAATAAACAGTTTTAAAACCTTAAAACGGACTTTCCCGCACGTAGAACATCTCTATCTCGAAATTGAGTGGCCGAGAAAAAAATAAACCAACACAGAAATGCAGAATATATTTTTTATGCGACAATTTTAATATTTTCGAATAGTCTACCATCGTGCTTTCTCATGACCCATGGGCAGGGTGGGGTGTGTCATATCCACCTCAAAATCAATAGGTGTCATCTGGGAGACGTCCCCGATCAGAATCAGTCAAAACCCGATCGATCCGACACGATTTAGTTGAGTCATCGTTCTAACAAAAATAAATTCCGACGACAACGACGACAACAACGACAACGACAACGACAACGACAACGACAATGATGACAATAACACACACACACACAGCAAAAAATTTTTAAAAACTATTTCTTTTTGTTTTTAGGCCGAGAAACGAAAAATAAACCCAAAAAAAAATCTGCTTTTTCAATTTTCCTTTACACGATTACATTATTTTTCTGCGTATAGTGGAGTGCGGAGAAGTAAAAATCCTAAAGAATTTATTTCATTGAATATTGATCGCCAAACCTGCATTCCTCGTTCTATATTGGTTCATAATGTAATACTCAATGCCATTAAATTTGAGTTATAGTCTCATTTAATATTTGTTTCCATATCTACTGCATTTATGATATACTACGCGTTACGATAATTACATGGAAAATAACTATGACTTTTACTGTTAATAATGTGATATCAGTAATTTTATGCTATCGGTTGATATAGGTTTTCAAATTATATGTGAGGTAATGCGAAGTAAAAGGTGTTGCGCGTCAAAATTACATAAAAAAATACAGAGCTTAACCTATTTTATGAAATACCATGAGGCACTTTTATTAGGCCATATAAAATGGGAGAAAATGTCGAAGTAAACACTTAGGTAAATGTAGTTTTTAACATGTCAATGCGCTCAACCATGAACCATAAAGCAGCATAACCCCGTTCAATCATGTGCGTGGCGCTTCTTTAGAGTAGTTTGAGGCAGCGTATCATCGCAATAAAGTAAGTCAGTGTTAAGGGAAAGATTTATCATTCTGGTTACAATTTTATGCCACGGAAACCGCTAGAGGCTTTTAATCAAAAGTAGAATACAACGGATTTATATATACATATGACAAAGAGCGTATCAGATATTAAGTTTTTATTTTTCTTTGCATACATCAACATAGATATTTTATGTATACAGATCAAGAGACCTGCCAGTAAAGCATGTGTACTAGTAATGAATTCATATTAAAATACTACTATTAATTTTTATTAACAATAAATAACATAAATACGTTATAAAAATGAATGGCCATTATTTTAATAGCTTAGATAATCATTATATATTATTATAGATAACTTTATAATTCAGATAACATTAGATAATCATAAATTTCAGAAGTAACCATTACTTTTATTCAAATAACTATTTTAAATTATTTAATCCTCTTATTGCATTATTGTTATCTTATAGGCCTTAACTACTTATACAATTTTTTTTTTGTTTTTGTTGCACCTATTGCATATTTCATTTAAAACTTTTATAATAGTAATGTTTCTTTTATATATTGTTATTTCATATGGTCACGATTCAGATCATTGTAGAATAACAAACAAAATTAATACATTTTCAACGATGCTTGCAATATATAGTGAGGACATAGAAGTTGGAAGAACTGTAATAAAATCTTTGGCACACAAATACGAATAAAATGTCAATTTTGTTCATACATAGTTCACGGTACACGTACCTTTTTTGACACTATCACAGTTGAAGTTATGAAGTCATCTTTTCTAAATGGCAATACCCTTCTTTCATGATACCACTTAAGATATCACATGTTTATGTATATAAGTTATATAACAGTTGTTTTGATTTATTACAAACAAGAAATATCTGAGAAAATTAATCATAAGAATGATAAATAGTAATATAAACAAAGTCCAATAAATTAAGTAATTTAAGTGTCTGCCAATTACTTCTTGACAATGTGTAAGTCGAAACTTAAAATTCTTATAAAACATTATTTAGTAATTCAGCGTTCCCAATTCTATATTTTAATGCTTCAGTTTTATTTGGTCTGTTAATATATACCGGATTTAAGGTAATTCCTTAAAATAGCCCGACGGAGTAAAATCCGGAGCTCTAGTTGGCCACTTTTCTACTATCAATAAATATATTGGGAAAGTCGCTGTTTAAGTAATCATCTACAATTCATGAATAACGTGTTGGAGTGCCATTACGTTGGCACCATATTGACTGTTCTGGTATTTGCGGATTCACATTATTTAGATGCAGTGCCACAAATGAGGGAATTATCAGTTGTTGTAGAAAGTCCAAATATTTTTCAGTAGTGATGCACCTCCACAAAAATTGATCCGATAATTGTCGTAGGAATAATTTTTTCCTACGACAATTATCAATTCCTTTCAAGAATTTTCAATTCTTTCAACTTACTCAGCCATTAAAAAAGGAAAAGCACCTTTATCTGAGAAAACATCTTTGCTCAGGAATTGAGGATTGTTACTCGGTCAATCGCTATCTCACAGATGTCTATGTATACAATTTATTCTTTTTGAGGTATTGTAAAACAGATAACTGACATTGCAAGCTCCGATGTGATTTCGCGGGTTGATTTAAGATAATTTTCGTGCATACCTTAGTATTATATCGAAGTGTGTATCTTCCGGAACGGTACGATTATATTTGGTATAAGCAATAAGTGTTTTAGGATACTTATTAACAGATAACTCAATAACAATAAACAGTTTATAATAATAATATTAAGCAGCTTGTATATGTCCTATCTTCATTGTCGATCATCACCAAAATTTCAGTTCGTTGTGTTTCACTTAAACACATCGTATTTTGAGAACTTGTGATAGTACATAAATAAAATAAACAAACTAACAAACGCAAGTAGTAAAGTAATGTAAAAGCAATACAAACTATTAGAAAATCTAGAAGCATTCTTAAGAAATTTCACGAGAAGTAATGTAAAACCGTAATAAAAATTACCAATGAGATACAGCAAAAAGTAAAATTGTCAAAACTAAAAACAAAATAGACATAACGAGTATCAAATCAAACTAAAGGAAATATATTTCTCCAAACAGTTGTTATATAACATAAAATGAATTTGACGCTTCATACGTAAAAAAATGTGCTCTCTTACGTACCAGCATCAGGTAAAGGTGTTTATGTACCAATCAATATTTACGTGCTTCCACATTCAAACATTAAGGTCTCTGTTCACTACACCGTGTCATACTGAGGCTGTAACAGCTTCGACACATGCAAACAAATATAATTTGCATCAATGGTCCGGTCATGTCACGCTACGGTATTGGCTTGTGATAGAACAGTCTAGTGGACGTTATTTAATAGAAATTGATGTAAATTATATTTGTTTATCTGTGTGATACGGTGTAATGGGCAGAAATCTTTGCTTGCACAGTATATTGATTTTATTCAGATACCATTATATGCATTTGTTTTATCAAAAATTAGGATCTAATTAACAAAATATATTATTTGTTCATAGGTAGATTTTTTATATTATTTTCATATTATAATATTAACATTTTTTTTAAACAAAAGTGTTAGAGGATTAAAAGACTAGCCACTACTAATAGACTATTCCAATATATAGGACCTTTCGAATAAGCTTAAATGTTAACACCGGGTATATTTTTATAAATTTCACTTAACATTTGAAACTTGGAATATCAGCATACTCTTATTTTGTGACCTAGCTACTGTGAAATTGAAAGAATATTTCGCACAAGGAAATTTAACAACAGATATTTACCTAAACCTTTTGAATGACCATGTTGTACCTAGTATTGTATTATTACATAATTTATTTTTCAATAATAATTGACTTGAACATGTACCTCAATGTACTTTTTCAACAAGATAGTACTTCAACGGATAATTCAATGTTCAGCCTTATCTGTAACTCTCAAAATTATCGTCAGCTAATTCTTAGTCATTCAGTTGGGCAATAAAGATCAATTGAGTAGCTACCAAGATATCCAGACTTATACCTCATGGATTTATTATTGCTATTGTTAGAAGCTATTGCTAGACATCGTATTTAAACTATATTACTCGAGTGATATTGTTGTGATATATAACTTGTCAAATAAACAAAAACTTGTCAGATAAACTGTGTCAAACTATCAACGCTATTTTGCACATTTAATTTAGATTTTCTGATGCACACATTATATATAGAGTTCCTTTATTTTTCTGATTTTGGTAATTAAACTAGAATAATACTATTATCAAAAAAATCTGAATTACTTGACAATGTCGTAAAGGAACTTCAGAATCAAGACAAGGTGATTCTAAAAATTAAAATGCTAATAGTGATACGTAATGCAGAATGATACATTAAAAATAAAAATGTAAGTCAGTGCATCAATTAATGTATTGAATGTTTAATTTAGATTAGCTGACTCACTTATTATTTAGCAATAGTTCTTTTGTTTTTCTGATTTTGTTTTGTAATTAAACAAACTAAATTCTATTATCCAAAAAAAGTTGTATTTTTTACAACATCCTAATATAATTTCAATATTAATACAGGGTGACATCCCAAATTGTCAATATTGATATGTAAAATATACAGGATATTACATTAAAAATAACTGAAGTTCAATATATCACACGTTTTTGAGACTCCCTGTATATTAAAATAGTATTCTAAACCGTTTCCGTCTTAACCCTCTAAAAATTTTGTTTAAAATATTTCTACCCAAAGTAATACTTTTTAAAATAAAGTTATATCCCACTTCTTCTTAACTCGATATAATGATAATTTGTATTTACTGTGTGATATAATCATATGCTCTATTTAGAAAAGGAAATTATATGACTGTCAATAGAAAAATAAGTTTTGGATATTTAATAATAGAACAAATTGTATGTATTTTTAATAGATATATATTAAGTATATACTGCAGTTTAGATAATGGCGAATGCGCCAGTGTGAGCTACGTTCAGAAAACTTGTAAGATCTTAATTTATATACTAAAAATGTTGAACTAACGATAATTAAAATACTTAAAATTATATCCACAAACATTAAACAGGATTATCAGAAATATATTATTCTGAAACAGGGTCCATCTTAATAGATATTGAAAATGAAAATAATACTATGAAATATATTCCTCTATTTATCACTTCGGTGGTAGCTTCGGCCAGTGCCTTAACTTATTTTATTGGTCACGAAAGAGTAAAATTGTATTCTTTGGAAGTTATTCATTATATTTTTGACTTCTAAGTCAAATTTATTTTTGCAGAATGAAAAATAAATTTGTACATTCCATAAATAATGACTTGTTTATATTTAATATTAAATACATAATAAATAATATAAGATAAATAAGTTTCAGAATAAAAGATGTGTCGTAAACAATGGCTAGCTTAGTTATGACTTGTTAACATTTTTTACAAAAGTGTTCAGTAAATTCATAGATTTTGAAATTAATAAATTACTTAAAAGTATCACAAAATCTTATGAATTATCTACTGAAGTATATTATTATGTTAATGACCTATTTCGGCATTATTCATCCCGATGGGGCATAGCATAAACTTTAATTATTGCATTCAGAATATCTTTCAAGAAATCGTGTATATTTGCGAAAATTGGCGAAGGTGCAAGTACAAATTATTTTGTCTTCAGAAACATTCTTTATATATTCACATTAAAATGGAACTTGTTGTATAAAAATGCTTTAATCTTCAAATATAATTCATATAATTTTCAAATATATATTACGTTAACACGAAAAAGTTGCCATTTACTTAATACTGCTTAATAAAAGATAAGTAATAATGCGTAATCTACTCTTTTAATGTTGGTTATGTAATTTAGAGGTACATAAAAATTAACAGATGTAAAATCAATATACATTTTTCCAATAAAGCGACGTTTTACCTATAGGTGGGTATTTGGAATAATAAAATTTTACAGCAAATACTTTCGTAAACCTTTTGAGTAACCATGTCGTATGTGATATAATAAATTTATTTTTCGATGGTAATTAACCTGGACTTCTAAATCGCAATGTACTTTTTCATTAAGATGGTGCTCTGATGGATAATTCAATTAATGTCAATCCTTATCTATTACTCTTGGAATTACCATTAGCTAATTTCGAGTTATTCAATTGGATGATGACGACCGAGATGACGGATGAGTGACACTAGGGTTATATGTAATTTGTCAGATAAACTGTCAAATTATCAACGTTATCTTGAACATTTATTTTAAATTGGTTGACTACTTATTATGTATCGAGTCATTTATGTTTCTGATTTTATATTCTCTATTACATGACAATGCTGTAATAGAATTTCAGTGTCAATACTATGTGATATTCTAAAAATTAAAATGCTAATACTGATTCATAAAAAACATACAGAATGTTACATTTAAAATGTAAGTTCAGTATCAAATCATACTTATTCGAAACTTCTTGAATACAGAAATAATATGTGAAAGAGTGTCTGTCTAATATTTCAAATTGAAATGCCACTGCTGATACGTAAAACATACAGGACATAATAATTAAAAAAATTAAGTTCAATGTGTTATGCTTATTTGAATCTCCCTGTATATTAAAATAATATTCTAACGAGTATGTCTTAATCTTCTATAACTTTTCTTAGAAATACTTCTTTTCAAAACAATATTTTTGGAATTAAAGCTACATCCTATTTCTGGTTACCCCGATATAATGATAATTTGTATTTATTTTATTGAGTGATATAATTATATAATTAAATAGATATAATGATATAATAAAGTAATGGAAAGTTCATGAATGTCACTAGAAGGATAAGTGTTAGATATTTAATAATATAAATAATATTTTTAATGGACAGATATTTCAGATAAAAACTGGCGAATGCGCCAGTCCGAATTATTTTCAGAAAACTTGTAAGGCTTTAATTCTGCTACTAAAATGTTAAACTAACGCTAACGATAATTAAAATAATTAACACTATATTGAGAAACATTAAATAGGATCACCAAAAATACTTTATACTAGTACAGGGTCCTCCTTAATAGGTATCCAAAATAGAAGTAATACTATGGAATATTTTCCTTCGTGTATCACTTCAGTGATTGCTTCGGCCAGTGTCTACATTATTTTATTGGTAACAAAAGAGTAAAAATTGTATTCTTTGGAAGTTATTCATTATATCTTTGATTTCTATTTCAATTTGATTTTGCTACAATAAAAAATAAAAATATACCTACTTTCTATAAATAACAACTTATTGATAAAAGACAAATTCATTAATGTATAGATAAATAAGTTCCAATGCCAAAAATATATCTTAAGCAATAGCTAGCTGACTTACAATTTGTTTATATTTTTTACGAAAATGTTTGTAAAGAAATGTTAAAATTCATAAATAACAAGAAATATCACAGAATATTGCGAATTGTCTACTGAAGTATATTATCATATTAATGAGTTATTTTGACTTTATTCACCCCTATGAGAAGAGCATAATTGCAACCTGAATATCTTCCAAGAAATCGTACATATTTGCGAATTGGCGGAGATGCGAATTCAAAATTATTTTCTCTTCAGAAATTCTCTGAGTATTCTCAACAAATTAAGTTATTATATTTAACTATCATTAAATATTATTGCTTGATCTAACTTTAAAATAGATGCAACAAGTGAAATAAATTATATCATATTACTGTTAAGTTAAATAAGAAAGAAGATGTTGACTTATGTGAATTATAACTAAATTAATGATAGATCTTGGATAGGTCTTGAATACTCCCAAGTATCATCGTGAAATAAAATCCACATAATAAGTAATGAAAATAAAAAGTAAAAATTATACTGTGGAATATTTGGCACAAAATGGTAGCTTAAAAATTATGTAAATTATGTTACTCACTATTTTATAAAGGTCTTCATTTGGAATGCAGACAGAGGTGAGGTGTATTATTTCATATCAAAATGACGAAAAGTTAATACCTATAATTACTGTTTAAATCAAGATGATATTGATCCATAAAATTAATTAAAATAAAGTTATTTCGTTATCTGAAATATGACTCATTTGGAATTTAGTATATTAAACAAATTTATTTTGAAATTATATTTTGTCCAACCAAATACAATTTATTCATACAAAAGGATACTTATCCTACGTCTTTTGCTTATAGAAATTATATTTACGTTCAGCTTATCACTGACATGATATATTTAAGCTATTTTTACTGCAGGCAGCTATGAAAACGGCTATATTATTTATCACAAATTCTAAAATAAAGCGGGGATATCAGGAAGACATTTGTAATTCATAATAATACAAGTTTCATAAAAGTATAAATAATGCAGATCTCATTTGCGTAATTGGTGAAAGGAGATAAAGTTTTGAGAAATTGCTCCAGTAAATTGGTTTACCGTTAGATTCACCACCATTTATAAATAAATCACAAAGGATATTCTACCCTAATGATTAATTTTCGCGCCAGACTTATGTACTCAAGACGAATAAATGAAGCAATATAAATAAATAATGGTGACTGTAATATAATATTACAATAACTGCTTTTTATTTTGAATATTACTTATAATTTAACAAGAAAGTTATGAAAGTTAGTGGAATGAACTCATTATTACTTGACTATTTTGCTCTAAATTTTTATTTTTGTTATATATTATTTATTATACAGATTGATCTCAACGTTTTTATTAAAGCTTAATTTAGTAGAGTCCTAGTTTCATTACAGTTAGTATGTCTTTTGTAAATTATTAGCTTAAAATTGAAATGTTTAATTGAAAAACTACTCAGTTCCACTTTAAAACAAATTACAGTATGAACAATAAACTATTTTACCAAGTATAATATATTGTCACGAACGCTTCGAGCGAACCCGAATGCCAGGAGTATTCGAAATCACCGCGAGCGAGTGGACTTGACTTCCAGTGCGTTCTTTATTAGGTTTGCCAAAGTTCTTTATCTAGAAATGTCTGGAGAAACGCTCCACTGCCTATATAAGAACTGTGTCATCCAGCCAGGAGTTAGTTGAATTTGGACCGCGATAGTGAGCGATATACAGTGCGAAAGTGATATACAGTGCGAAAATTAGTTTATAAAGTTAAAGTAGAAAGAAAGTTAGTTAGTTGGGCTTGTGAATAGTTGAGTTGTAAATAAGTGTTCGAGAAATAAAGAACTTTCTAGTAAATTCGTTACAATGTATTATATGTTTATATTATACATATATCAATTATAAAAATAAGATTTATAATGTTAAAACATATCTACTTCAATATTTTGCGTCATCGCCACTCAGTAATTCTTCTGAGTAGTAAAGTAAATTAAATATATGTGAAGGCTTTAGTACTAGAGGTAATTTTTTCTGCATATAGTTTAGCCAAAGAACGAACATTTTCATTTTTCTGCATGATGGGTAAAGGATAGCTTTTGAATAATTTTTGTATGATTATATATTACGCTAGACTAATTTAGAGAGTCAAATTGACATTATCAGGAGATGACTAAAATAATTGTAAACATCTCTTAATGATGCCAATATGATTATCGAAACAAGCCTTGAGTAACATGTAATAATTCTGAACTCGTGGAAAACTGTCTCCCTCGTTTTGTTGTTGCATTGAAGGTTTTAGCCCTTCTCTATCATACAAAGGAATTCTAAAGGTAGAAGTCTTAAGAGATATATATGTCCCTTTATTTAAAGTTAATTACGTATAATAATATATTTGAGAGATATGTATAAGACAAAATAAAGAAGTTGTAACGATTTAAAAATTGTTTGTAATAATTTCGTAAATAAAAATTTAAGATGTTATCCAAACTACAAAGAATATTTAACATATCGTAAACTTCAAACTCCTTTTTAAGCTTTTTAAGGCGATACTATGTAGAAGATTATTATAAAATTATTATACTAATAAAATATCGCTATAATTTGGAATATTTGTTAACCATTATCTAAAATATTTTCTAAATATTGCATTTCACAAAGGGGGATTTTAAATATCTACCAATGTAGAATTGAACAAAATGTAATTGAAAGAATATAATTAGGTTTTTCTGAGAATTAATATTAAATATATTCGTGAACATGTGAATAGTCAGTACAGCTTTGCAAATCCTAATAAAAAATCTCATTATAAAAGTAAATGTTAGTATGGACTGCAAATTTAAATCTCGACGACTTTCTGACGTTTGCTATTATTTCCCCAGTAATAGAAATTTCGTTCATCAGTTGATGAAAATGGATTTCTTTTGTTGAATTATTCGCAATATTCTATATAGCATTTAATTACGTAGTAAATAGTTGTTCTATTTTTGTGTTTACCCTCAAAAAATATTTTAATTTCTCGTTTCTGAGTGCATGTATATTATATTACTAATAGCATGTATTTTTTCTATTCAAAAATATTTATTTTGATGTTTTTATTGGGAATAATTATGTTGATTAATATTATGAATTTGTTCGAAAAATAGTGTGAAGTGTTTTTGCAATTCCAGCTTAGTATTACATATAATATTCACAAATCGTTGCCATTACTTTCGATATTACTACAACAAAATTGTATATTCAATCCAAAATAATTAAACTATCCTATTAACTATAATTTGTAGTTATGCGCCAGATGTGATCATAAGCAGACTTCCCTTTTTATTTTTTTGTTACATATATAACCAACATTAATTTATTCCTTATATTTATACTTGATATTATTAAATTAAAGTGGGTTTTTAAATAGACTTGGACTACATTCATTTCTTTAATTTTAGTTATTTATTTTCGGAGTTATTATCTGGTTATTCTAAGATTGGATCTCTTTGCAATTCTTGGTTTAATCTACTTTTAACTTTATTTTTACCTGAAATTTTAGTGCTATTTTGAAGCTTATGATCTCTCTATATGCTACTGGTGCCCTCAATTGATTTACCAACTTTATATTTATAGCTTTAAGTTACCGACCAGCTTCTCCTGTAAACTAGCTTATGTTTCTACCTTATTAACTCTAGACCCATCAATAACTAAGGGTTAGACTTATATAGTAAATATGGTTAATCTTATAGTAAATAGAAGGATAACTCAATGATATGTTGGTGATTACGCTTCCGGAGGTAAGACAAAAATCACCGGTAATTATTTACTTTAGCGTAGAACTTTCAAATTCTCATAGAAATTCGGCTACCCCCAATTTTAGAGGGTGCTGAACAAGAATTCAGTTTTTGGCGGTCGGACATAGTTTTCGACAAAGTGAATTTTCAAATTTTCTGCAAATGGCACCACTTTCTTCCCAAATAACTTTCACTATATATCAAGATCGGTTAAATGAGAAGGTCACCTCGTTAGTTTTACGGGGAACCTGTAGAGGGGAATGTGACATCGTCTTTGTGCTGCGGCTGCCATCTGACAGTTTATTTTCATAGTCTCTCGGCGTTTTTCAAGTGTTTGTGTAGTTATTTATTGATTTTTATGTTTAAATACTATTCAATATTATATGATTATATTTTGAGACTTTTGATAGGACAAGATAAGTGTTTAGTGGCCAGAAAAATAATAATACCTACTAACAATCGTAAGTACTTCCTACCAATAAGTATATATTTACCAAATGTTTTTACATGATACTTGACAAGCGTTTAATATATCTACTAAAGTCATAAAAGAATTCATGCAGCATTAACTTGTAGTCTTGATTTAATTCTATCTTTAGTATTTTAATCCTTTTATCCTCATGAACATGCTTGCACGGTAGACCCTGTATATACCTATAATAGTCCTAATGTAATATAATATTACAATTCTGTACTGAAATGTTAAATTTTTAGGTATTATTAACGTTAAAAAATAATTAAACTGAAAAATCAATCGAAGAAAGATTAAGTTTTCTACTTTTCATCCCTAGTTTCAGGTTCATAATTTTGTTATCAAAATTGTCCATATGTTTCATCATGGCACTCACATATTATTGCATAAATGACTTTCTTCTGATGAACATATTTGATTTAATAATTTAATAGTGAAACTATTTTTTTTATAGTTTGATGAATAATAGTTATTAAACTAACAAGTCTATTGATAACATTTAATATACGATAGCCTTTTAATATAAAACGAATTGCTACTTTGATCTTTAATAGTTTAATAATATATCTACAAATAATAAAGTATCAACTAAAACTTCTGCTTGTCGAATTCATATATTTAACACATATAATATTGCATTTACAAAAGTGTACCTATCAACTGGCAGTTGAAATTCGCTAGATGATAAATTATATAAATTTACATTACTATATCTAGTAAACAATAAATTTAAAACTATATTTATATAAAATAAATTATATTAGCAACATTTTAACTAAAACAAAACAGATAAGTGAATTTGTAATTACTCAACGATGTTTACGATATGCGCCTAATAGTTTAAATCTGGACAAAGATGACGTCACGCGGTCGAACTGTAAGTTACGATGTAACCTATCTAATTTAACCGATCTTGACTTTATATTACGTAGATACCTAATAGTAATGTAATTAGATACTACAATGCTTCCTTTATACATATCATGCATTAAAATCGTCATAAAACTTATTATTCAATATGATTAGCTTAATTTAATTGCAATGATTACAATTTTCATGGAGCTGTCCATTTGCTATACAACCCTCTACTAAACCCGAAGGCAATCGCCGATAAAAAATGAACGGCTGTATAAAATTGTAAACATTGCAAGTAAATTAAGAAAGTCATCAATCGTTTCTCAAAAACTGTATCCGACTACCAAAAACGGAAGCCAGATTCTTGTTCAGCACCCTCAGAAATAGCGGGATCGCCAATCCACACCACTTTGGTGAGGATTTGAGAATTTTATGTAAAAGTAAATAATTACTAAATCGTCTAGTATATACTAACCAACATATCGGGATAAATAAAATAAAAATTATTTAAAATAATAGATATTCAAATTCCAAAATTAAAATGGGGAACAAGCTATCGCGTCCTTTCCAAGTTACAAAAGGTTTGCGATAGGGATGTTGCATCTCACCCACTTTGTTCAAGATATACATCAAGAAAGCTCTGTGGAAATTAAAACAGAAATGCCACGGAATGGGAATACCTATATTAAACTCAACCATTTCCATAGTACAGTTTGCAGATGATCAAGCAGTACTGGCAAGTGACAAAGAAAATCTAGGATACATGACTAGGAAATTGATAGAAACATACGAGGAACGGGGTCTGTCAATGAACACACAGAAAACAAAATATTTGTGCATAGGCAATGACAAAAGCCACTTACATATCAACGACTTGGAAACAATAGAAGGGCGCAACGAATATAAGTATTTGGGAACTATATTTGATTCAATGGGAACATATGATAAGGAGATACGAGCAAGAATAATTCAAGCAAAAAGAGCAGTTGGGTGTTTAAATGGCATTCTATGGAACAAAAACATAAACAAGAGACGAAAATTTAATATTTACAACACCCTAATAAAAAGCACCTTAATCCATGGGGCTGAAACGTGGAGGCTTACGGACAGAAATAAGAGGAAGATTGAAGCTACGGAAATGGATGCTCTGAGAAGATTGGCTGGCAAATCAAGAATTCAAAGAATAAGAAACGATGAGGTACTTCGACAAATGGGACTTACAGACACTATAACCTGTGATATTGAAAGGAAACAGCTTATATGGTACGCTCACGTACACCGTATGGCAGATTTTAGATTACCCAAACAAGCCATGACGTGGATACCAGCACATCGGAGAAAAAGAGGTAGACCAAAGAGAAGATATGTATACATATATATATATATATATATATATATATATATATATATATATATATATATATATATATATATATATATATATATATATATATATATATATATATATATATATATATATATTGGGATAAATCTAATGAAATATATCTAATGACAAAACAAATAAAAAAAATCCGTTTCTTCTTGTAGCTACGTTTTATTCAGACCTAGAACAATCGTAAACTTTATGTCCTATTTAGGCCTCAAAATATAAAAACTTTGTGAGTCGTAAAAGAGTCGCAAGCAAAATAATCCGCTCTGCGTTTTACTGCGACCAAACGAGATTCTTGCAGTCGTGATATTATGTAAATATGCTAGTAAGGCCTATACTGAATTCTTTAATAGCCTTAACATAAAATTCTTGGGTAAGCACAACAGCTTCCATAATAAAAAGGCGATCCTCAGCATAGAAATATGGATGAAAATTTCGGTCAGTGCCTCATTTAATTTATTCGTCACGAAAAAATATATAAATAAGTATTCCATAGATGGTATTCATTGTGCTTTTTACTTATAATAAACATTTATTTCACTACAAGAATACCAATTTTACTTTGTATAAAAACAAGTTATTAATATAGGCATTTACATTAATTTAAAGATAAATAAATTTACATGACAAAAAAAAACAGAAAATGTATATCCAAATAATGACTAATTGATCTATCACTGCTTTATATTTTATATGAAAATGATGGACTAAAGAATTCATAAATAATGTTAAAAATTGTCAAAATTTTGGGAGTATATATAGTGATGTATTAGACATAATTTATGTTTAGTTATATTAGAAATATATACATGGTCGAAAAGTATATATGTTCTCTCAAAGTATATGTACAAAAAACAAAATATGTTAATAAACACCAGTAACCTAATACAAAAAGTTCAGATTTATTTCATGATATTCAGTGACAAGGGATTATGGAAGTTATTCGTCCTCATCATCATGAGGTCATCAGTCCTAAGACTGGTTGGACGCTAACCGCCAGCTTCTCCTATCCTGTGTTAACCTACACATTTCGCTAATTGTGCTAAAACCTACATCCCTTACTATTTGCGAGTAGTAGTCTAATCTAGGCCTACCTCTATCTTTTTTCACTCCTATTTCTGTCTCCAAAATATCGCGGACTATTCCCCCATGTCTCAGCAAGTGGCCCACTATTCTATCTCTTCTCTTCTTTATGTTTTTCCACATACTTCTTTTCTCGCCGACTTTCTCTAATACTTCTTCGATTCTAACCTTATCAGTCCACGGTATTTTCATCATTCTTCGGTAACACCACATCTCATATGCTTCTAATTTCTTCCTACTTGCTTCCCCTACCGTCCAGGTTTCGCAACCATATAGTGCCGTGATCCATATATACGTTTTCAAAAATCTCCTCCTTGTTTCTAAGTTTATTACCCCCGAGCATAAAAGTGTTTTTTTTTTGTTAAAAGCTACTCGACCCTGCGTTATTCTTTGTTTTATATCTTTATCGCTTCTTCCATCCCAATTTATTTTACTTCCTAAATAAGCGAAGTCTTTAACTTCCTCTAATCTTTCATTATTAATTTGTACTTTCGTTTTTGCTCTGCTCTCGCACCCTCTGCACACTAATACTTTAGTTTTCTCTTTATTCACCCTCATTCCGTATTCCTCTGTCAACACTGCCTCCATTTCGTTCAACGCTGATTCTAATTCCTGTTTACGAGATGCTAATACTGCTATATCGTCCGCGAATCTCAGCATTTTTAGTTTCTGTCCCTGTACTTTAATCCCGAAATCCACTCTATCTTTTACGACATTAATCGCCTCTTCGATGTACAGATTAAAAATTAGTGGTGATAGCGTACATCCTTGTCTTACTCCTTTCCTAATACCTACTTCCCTTCTTTCCCCTTCTACTTCTATAACAGCAGTTTGCTCTCTGTATAGATTGTGTACTACTCTCCTATCTCTATGCTTCATTTCCGCGCTCTTTAGTATCTCGAACATTTTTTCCCATCTTACATTATCAAAAGCTTTTTCTAAATCTACAAATCCTATATAAGCGTTCTTTCCTTTTTCTATTGCTTTCTCTAACATTACTCTTAGCGCCAGAATAACTTCGCGAGTTCCCCTACTTCGCCTAAACCCGAATTGGTCTTCTCCTAGTATTTCCTCCGCTCTATTATCCATCCTCTTCTACACTATTCTGGTTAAGATTTTTGACGCGTGGGAGGTTAGGCTAATCGTTCTAAAGTTATCGCATTTGTCGGCTCCTCTCTTTTTCGGTATAATATTTATTATTTGTCCTACTTTAATAGTATTCTTTCCTCTCAATAATAGAGATGAAGCATAAGTAATGTAAGATCAAGAAAAATAGTCTCCGTATAAGATATAGAAATTTCCATGATACGAAATAAAATTTCCGTAGTAAAATAATTTCTAAAGGCGAACATGAATATGTTATTTCTCTATGTAACTATCCTACGCGTACAATAGTTTATTATATTTTCTTTATATTGAACCAATGCAAGAACACCGACTATATAGTTAGGCAAATGCGAAGGAACTTATGGTTTATGGCTAAACTATAAGATGCATTAAAATACACCCCTAATATTTAGTATTTATAGTTGTCTTACACCGATTACCAGAACAGTTATCTAATTTTTTGAGATATAATCTTGAAATGGGTAACCCTGTATACTTTCACATACTATTTTAACAATTACAATGATATCTAATATGGTGGATATACGATTTTTGGTATGAATATTAAATAAAATGATAAAGAAAATGTGGTAAATAACTATTAACTGAATTCCTAATTATATTCCTAATATTAATGTATTTTTGTTATATTACGATGCTTTCATCAAATACTAGGTTCACACCTTTGTGTCTGCATGGCTTTCAGATAGAAAATACATTAATAATTTTTGTTTGATTGTAATACAGAAATGGTATTTATAACTTCCGCGTGAGCACATAAACCGTTCATTTCCAAGCCAAGTAGTTCCCGAATAACCATCAGATGAAACCTGACATTAGCAAGATGGAACTTCATTTCACTACAGAGCTGACGTAAAACAATACGTAAACCAAATATTTTCATCGAGATGGATAGATCATAGATCTATCCTATTGAACGGAAATTGCGAATGACATATTTATGTCGGTGGTCAGATAAAATTCGTCTTAGTGGTTAAAGGAGTTGAAAAATCGAATTAGGATGTTTAATCAAGAAATATGCCATAATTCTATTAAAAACGCCTTCGGTGATCAATTAGAATACTGTTAATCTCCTAAAAGTCACCGATTTGAATATATACTATTACATTTTCCATTTTTCTCAATAGTAAAGTACTCAATATTTTGTATTAAAAACTGGAAATGGCCTTTATTTTAAAACTATATTTAATATTTATAAAACCACAGCGTACATATCCACCAAACCCTAAATTATTATAACTGTTGAAAAAGTACCTGCTTCAAGACATTAATTTATAGAAAGTTTATCAATGTAGCTGTCGAACAACATCGTACGTGATGGAATAGATTTTTGTTAAGGATATTTTTTTAATCCGAATTATATGTAGTTTAGTCAGAAGTCGCTCTTTTTGCACATTTTCTAAGCCCTGCAGATATAATTTAAGGTTTTTATAATTATTCTTTATATTTAAAATACAATAAAAATCTATAAATAAAATAACAAGTGGGTAAGTCTGTGACATTTCTTAGCTTACTGATTAGCACTGTATTATTATCACATTTTATTGTTGTTGAGGTATAAAACTTTTATGTACAATACATTTCTTATAACGGACGGATACAGACTCTTTATTATTGTTACTATCATTAAAAGTATATACAAATGTATTATTTCGATGTATTTCACACCGATGAGCTGTACGATAAACGCTGATTATTATACCGTGAATATCTTCTAAGAGATATGCTGATATCTTCAGCAATGATATTGGTATGTACCATTGAGAAAGAATGCAATAAAATTTTTAGATGCATTTCGTTTAAATATAGACAATACTAGTTATGCTTAATTACTATAAAAATTATGCTTTTAGTCCCAAAATAATTTCGTGTAATATTAGATATGAACGTAATTAACTCTAGTTGATTTGTCATTCTGTATTTTTTTAGGAAACCATTTCATCAAACTATTTAGGGAACCGTATCTTATTACATTATAGAACACTAGCATACTAATATGATCCGTTACAGTACTTTGGAAGACTATAATACCGGGAGAAGTAGTTGAATCATAATATTAATGTTTGTGTCTTATTATTAATATAATATTTTTATATTCTTAAAAAATACATATCAATAAATATATTGAAGCAATGTATTATATTTAACAATGATTTCTAAATTTCTAAGTTTGTTCCATATTCTAGGACATTAAGCTCTGTTTTCTAGGAAGTGGTATATTAGAATCTAATTTCTAGAACACTAAGTTTAACGAAATTTTCTTTAGACTTTCTTTGAAGCTAGTCAAAGTATAATATAAAAAATTGGGAATACAATATCAGAATTTCTATACACCATGACTATATGAAAAAATCTATACCAAGGAACTTGCTTCTTATTTCTTTAAGACTACATTCCTGAAACAGGTTATTCCTTTTAAAAGGATTCTGAATATTTCAGGAAATATGGCCACAAACAAATTCCTCAAAAGAAATCTCTATTACCTTCGACATGCAACTGCCTCCTCTCTCCCCTCAAGGAAGGACTTATTTTGTGACATTTTACTCTAATAGTATTTTTAACTATAATTCGGTAGCATGAGCTTTTTTGTACATTTTTATGATTTTTTTTACAAAGAAAGAACATAAAACCTGACATTATGATATCATACATTGTATATGGTATAATATATTGAAAGAAGGTCTAAAGAAGAAGAATAATACAAAAATAGTACAGTACATCACGGATATCACGTGGGTATCTATCCAGTGAATAGACTATTAAACCAGTTTTTCCAGAGTTTACAACAATAGATAAAAAATTAACTATCGCAGATATCTTACACTGATATGGCCACCTTACTGGTCTTGAATATTAAAAACTCCAAGAAAATGTAACTCCAAATTTCATAACTCCAAACTTAGTCAACTCGTAGAGGAATTTCGGGGCCTTTTATTGCCATTTTATTATACTAAATAAAATAACTGTAATTTTTTAAATAACTGTAAGAAATCGGGGAATCGGAGACTAGAATTTGAATTTTATATAAAATAAAAATGAAGTACTTGAATTTTGCGTACTTATATTCCTCTTCAAAATAAAAGTTTACTTTTCCAAGAGATTATTTTTAAAAGACAAAATTATGAATTGGATTGTTCTCAAGAAATCATCATTTATAGTCCCTTACTTTTATTATATCTGTAGAGTGGTAGAACACGTTGAAGAAATGATTGTATAGGTCTAATGATGATTTTTATGGATGAATACATTGAGAGTTATCTTATCTCTTTATAGATCTAATTTCAATATCTATATTTCCACTACCGTGGCAATACCTTCAGGGAGAATATTTGCATAATATCAATAACTTTTAAAAATATATAATTTTTATAACGGTCATTCTTTTCCTCTCGCCAGCATCTATATTCTATAAATTTTTGTTCCTTTTTGACATTTTCTAACGTATATTATTAAAAAATTTTTATGTTTCTGATATTCTATGAGTGCATATTCTAAGGAAGCTAAAGACGACATCAGCCTCGTGCCAACGAAAACTGAACTCACTGTATAATTTCCCTCATTTTCCATTTCTGCACACACTTTCAGTACATATATTTTGGACTAGCTATTACAAAGACAGATCCATATATGTTACTGTACGGTAACGATTTGATTTTTAACACGAAATTAAACAAAAATCAACAAAAAAACGTACCAACTGCCCCTTATATAATATGTATTATAATCAACAATATGTTACTATAAAACGAGAATATCATGAAAGTAACACTTGAAAACGTATTAAGGAGCAACCTCCCCTATTATATAAAATATAGGTTTATGGGGATATAACACAAGAAAAGCAATTTCAGTTAGATATAGGTGCTATAATCTCACTTTAATATTAGATATATTGCGGCCTTTCATATAAGTATCCCTATTGTCGATATGGAAGGAAAGGCTAAAATACATTTACTGAAATGTTCATTTAATACTGTAATAAATACATTTTATGAAAGCCGACACGTTATAATAATGAAAGATCGTAATCTATACAAAATAAATATCGTTTATATTTTAATTGTTTTCCACATTTTCTATACTTACATAAATTTTGTAAATTTTATGAAGCCATATTTGCTAGATGTGTGTGAATTATTAATAAAGTAGTGATGGTTATTAGAATAACCCATTCTTATAGTTTAAAAAATTATATATGAGGAAATGTGAGTGGGATTGAGTCTCTGACATTGAATATTTTTACATTATGACAAATACTAGAACAATGACGCTACTCGACAGCATATATTGGTGTTTTATAGATTCAATAACATATACAGGTTGTAACATAAAGGTTGAGAATAAATTAAACGATGGATTTTTCAGTAAAAAAAATGATTTTTTTCATATGAAGTTATGCTCTACGGGTTTTCGTTTCGAAGCTACAGGGCGCTAAGGAATTTGAAAAAACTTAGTTTTTCTGATAATAACTTTCGATCATTAGAAAATAATGGAACGAAATTTTAGCCGCAGCTTAATTTGATAATGTCCTAGTAACAGGAAAACATATAGTTGATAATGTTTTTGTCACTTTCATTTTCCTATGTTAGCAGTGGGAGAAAAATGGAGTTTACAAAAGTTTTAATTACAGGAAAATGACAAGAGATACAAATAAAATGCAACAAGGTAATTTTATTTAAAATAAAAAGTGGATCTTCAATAAATATTAAAAAATGTTTTTACCAGTGCCATATCAAACTTTTGATATGAGACACTGAGTAACTTACGAAGTCAATCTTTTCTCTGTTATTAGGGTATTATCAAATTAAGCTACGGCTAATATTTCGTTCCATTATCTTCTAATGTTCGAAAGTTATTAGAGAAAAACTAAATTTTTTAAATTTCTTATCGCCCTGTAGCTTGGAAATGAAAACCCCTAGAACATAAGTTCATATGAAAAAAAAATTATTTTCTTATTGAAATATCCACTGTTTAATTTATTCCCAACCTTTATGTTACAACCTGTATTAGTTGACAATATATATTGAAAGAATGTACATCCAGAACATAAACATTAAATTATAATCTCTCTATATATCACAATCTCTATCGCTGAATTTTTGTATAAATTATTCTCGAAACCCTATATACAATTTAAAAACACAATATGAGTGTAGTATACTCAAATAGCTATTGTAAATTGTATGTTTTGTTTCATTTATGTTTTAGATATTATTCAGTTATTCATAGTAAAAATCCCATACGGAGTAAAATAATAATTTTATTTCATTCAACTAGTTTTCAGAAGCTCGACAGATTGTCGAGAAGTCTACATACCAATTCTACAATTCGTTGACTTAAATTTTATACTTCGTTGTCAATTATTATAGTATTAAAAACATAATATTATATTTTTATTCTTTTATAATACTATAAGTTTGTTGCATAATTATTTTCGTTTTTTCGAAGGTACCAACACTGAGAAGAATGACCAAAAATGAAATCTGTAGAAGGACTTTAATAGAGCATCGTTCAAATCTTTTAACATGTTTTCGCGAATTTCCTTTCGATTATTTATCACTGAGAAAATTAGTTCCAAATCAGCAAAACTGTAAAATTTAATTTTACGTATTGCATATTTTTTTAATATCTTAGATAATCACTGTCTTTTGAAATTCAAAAAATTTTAATGCATTTTGTAGGTAACATTCTGTAGAGTTTATATCTCTGAACTGTATTTTTCGTTGTCTGGTCGTAAGTATAATATAAAGTAGTAGTCAGTGAAAAATTTTACGATTTTGACATACTTTAAAGTGTGTGATATCGAATGTAAGGGCCGTTTATAGAAAACGGTTAAACATGGTAGGAAGTTCAAGTTTTCTTTTATAAAAGCGTTTTTATGGTATTTTTCTTCATACATTGGTATCAAGTACAGTTTATCAAGAATAGGAACAAGTTTCAAAACTGCGATATCGGACCTCCCATGATGTATTCAGTAAATAGTCTGGTCTTTACTCAGTCGTATTGAGACATTTGCAGAGTGATCATCAGATTCACTCGATCGATGTTGATGATAACAACAATAATTAAGCAACAACCCTAATATATCTACAAACCCTATAATTCGTATAGGGTTGACAGAAATTTATGGAAATTTACTGGATATCTGCTGCGAAAATATATGTCTTTGTATAAATATTTAATTAGGGCCGTGTGGTTTCGTACTATTAAACAAATCTTATTTTGTGTGAGATTAATATATATATGAGAAATAAGACAATTCATTTAAACTATCATTACTTATAATCTTTTGAAACACAAATTTCCTTTTATAGAATTGTATTGTGCATAATTTAATATTTTCATTAACTTCACTTCTTATCATCTATATTTAAAAAAATAGCTATATTTGTAGTGTCATATCCACTCGTATTACAATTACATTATTATAGTACAGGGTAGCTTAATAACAATTTTCTCTATTGAGGTTCTTTGCATGATGTATTTTTTAATTATAAAATATGTAATTAATGGTTATATAGTGTTGTTATCTATTTTATATTCATATTATAAATACTTATTTAATAAATATATTATTAAAATTCACGCTGAATAAGCGACGTCGCCTAAAAACTTTAATTTTACAAATATTTAAATAAACTTTTTTAAATAAAACTTGTATACATGTAATTAAAATCTTTGGTTATATATCTATTGTTGTTCTCTATTTTATATTCATATTCATATTATAAAAAATATTTATTTAATAAATATGTTATTAATATTTATGCTAAATAAGTAATGCTGGCTAAACATTTTAATTTTACCAACAGTTAAATGAAATATTGATTACTAATTATCTAATTGTAAGATAAAACTTAGAAACAGATAATTTATATATGATTTATAAGAAATATGTAGCTTGCCCCAAAAACACAAAATAATGAAATTAGGGGCCATTTACCCTATTGCCATAGGATCGACCAATCCAATAAACTACACAGCTATTCCTAATTATTAATTTCCTCTATGTACATATATATATATATATATATATATATATATATATATATATATATATATATATATATATATATATATATATATATATATATATATATATATATATACATATTTACATATATTATGTGCAAATAATACAGCAAAAGTTATATATAGGAAATTCATCAGACATACCTGCTGCATAACAACAAAATAAATTTATTTTAAATTTAAATAAACTGAAATTGATATTTCGTTGTGTTCTATCGACAGAAAAATGCAGTATATTTATTCAGAGAATACGTAATAGCCGAAAAAAATTGATGAAATAGTTAATGAGCAAATAAAAAAATTCTCGGACAGGTCGATTATGTCTTTTAGATGCGCATTTTTTGGTATACATATACTTTTTCGTTATTGTTTATAGTTAAACAGTTTTTTTATTTAACATTTAACAGTGTCATTTAGTGTTTACATGCAATTTCTTACAGATGATATATATAACAATTATTGTTTCGATAATTTTTCTCTTTTAGCAATTTAATCAAAACAATGGTATGAAGAATACTAATTAATACAAACAAAAGCCATTGAATTTAGTATTCAAATTGTCAGTTATTCACATTTTGAAAGTGTGCAAGTCAAAACTGAAGTTAATGTGTTGTTTGCAACGCTGAATATTGAAATTTTGTAAAGCAATTCGGCATTAATTACTTCTACATTATTCAAAATCCTATTTTAGTGATTCAATAATATTTATTTTGTTAAGATATACAAGGAATCAGTTTCAACCATTTTTTATTACTCCATTCCTCTCTACTGTATACATATTAGCAGAAATTATTTTTACTTTCTTATAAGACGTGCAAGGTACGTATTAGTTTCTAATTTTAAAATACTTATTAGCCTCTTGACTTACATTTAAAATATAGAATACTAGTATTATTTATAAGGAAATCAAGTTTTCGATAACACAAAAAGGAGGACTACGATGCTGACTCTTTTGAAATATATATTTTATTTTTCTATTAAGAAATGTAATTAAAAATATAAATTTGTTATACATCTGTGTTCAGAATGAAGTATTTTCAGTACAAAAAAGTGGGAGCAATTTAAAGAAAAATTTGATTTTGTGAGAGCTGTGATATCATAAGGGTTGAAAAGATCAAGCAAGTTTTAAGTTTGTAATCAGCAAGATTACAAACTAAGATTAAGCAATATTATAAAATAGCTTTTGGTTTATCTTTTCAAATAACGTGAATATTAACAGTTCTACTTTTGTAGAAGTCTAAAAACGTAATACAACTAGTATTGGAGCGAAACATTGGAAATACATTCTACTAAGAATAATTAAATTAATAAATTTCTTAAAACAATAATAATTATATAACCTATCACTAAATTTTATGATCGAGGCAAATATAAAAATAATAAAAAATGCATCTATAAAAAGCAAAATCGACCTATGCTGGAATTTTTCTACTTATTCGGAAACAATTTTATGGAACTTGTTCCAAGCTTGAATGTTCACTGTATGTATACACACAGGAGGATAAATACAATATAAGTTATTCAATAATAATAGAATCCTAAATATTTAGTATAGTAATATATGTTATAAATGTAAACGTTAGAAATATTAATACTTTAATAAGTAATGACTGAGATAAGTAATACCTTTAGATGTATAGTGTAATCCAATATCTATTATTATTTGGATAAAAAGTGTTTCACGAGATATTTTTAACTAGTATATAGATATTACCTCTTTGAACAAAATATGTAAGAACAAACTGTAAAATTATTACAGTTACATTATTAAGTTAATATAATTATAATATTTTATATATAATATTATATATTAAGTTAATATATTATAATTTTTCAGTGATTTAAATTTAGTTTTATTTAATTGTTGAATTGACTAAGGTTTTAATTAACTTTAGCTAATCAAATACCATGAGAATAATAAAACTGTGTTGAACATCGACATTAGTCTTTCGGTGTTTGTGTAGAAAATTGGCAATCCTGTTTATGTTTTTATTCTTTGTTTTTTTTGCACCAGTCTATTCGAAAGAGTTGTTTTTTCTTATTTAACAATAAATGTTTAAAATTGCATGGAAAGTTCTAGACTATTTTGATAAAGAAAGAAGTATATTATGGCGTTAAAAATGCATCATAAATATGAATAGTTGCTCACTGCAAATTTATTATTTCATCAAATATTTCGATAAAGCTGTGTTACATAACTGATTATATTATGTTATTTATTAATATATGACGTTTATTAAAATTGCATACAGATAATGGTAGTATAATACCAATGATTGAAAAATATTGGGGTCTCCAACTTATTAGGTATATTATAAGAGATTCAGATTCTTGAGATTTTTGTTTAACAAATTAAACTATTTGCAATAAATAGCAAATTTATATTAAAAGCTTTTTAGTGATAAAAGTGTAATACAATAAAATTATATGTGAATTATATTAGTAGACATTATATGAGTACATATGAAACAAGTGTATAGGTTACTTTAGAAGTAACATTTTTGGTTATATAGACTGCATAACGGAGATAAAGTAACTTTTACCTGATTCTAGTGTCGTAGTTAATCTCGTCAAAAAAGAATAGCTGCAGTCGATAACTGGTTCTAGACTTTCATCACTTATAATAGCTCAAACTGCGAGGTAATGCGCAGCTTGAATAAAAATATTCTTTAGCCAAATATTAAACAATAATGACCATTTTAGTGATATGTCAGAAATTGACCTGTGACATACAGACCATTTGTTTCGCACCCAAAAATTTGGACAATTTGCCTTATATTTGACAATTATTGCCATGGAATTATATCATAGAACAAAAGTTACTTGTAACATGTATACATGGAAAATTATTTTTGGGACTTACTATGACAATACCACAATTAAATTAAATTATTATACATAATTTTATCATTTTTAAAGTTTTCGTTTCATATTAAAAGAACTAAAATGTACAATTAGAAATTTGATAACATTACAAGATAATATGTCTACATTTACAAAAATGTATTTTGAATCTGTCAGTTGTATATCCGGTCAGGTACTAATATACAAGGTGTTCCATTTGAAATAAGGAAGATTTTTCACATTATGTTTTATAACGTTTGCTAAAGCGGTTTTCCTACTCTGTATATCACAGGTTAAAACGTCATCACTGCTGAACATTTCGCTAAAGAACAATGTTACTAGGGTTTGGTATAACCTAAGAATTTAATATATTATGTGTGACGAAAATCCAGAAGAAAAACGTATGAAGTCAAATATCTCGAAAACAATATCACTATTTTCATAGAAATCAACACAACATGCACGTTTTTAATGTAAGAACCGAAATATAATAAGAAAGATCGGTAGTCATTTGAAAAAACAAAGTTGGTAATGCCCAACTGAAAGAATGAAATACCTGATATAACGGGCATTATTCATACATAGTAAGATTTGAAAAACTATGCGATATCGTAAAAAGAAGAGACTCTTATTTCCTTTTTGGATAAAAAGTAACGGCGATGTTCGACTCTCGCACATTAGGTGGATAAGTTATATAGCTTCGTTTTCATAATATACGGTAATTGTTAGTGTATTTTATTTACAATGGAACAGGATTTACACGACTATATTATAAGTTACCAATAAAATAATGAAGTTGCCCTGATCTATTAGATATCTAAGCTTATAGGTTATATTTGTTAAATAACTTTTTAAGAGACTCGAATTTTTAAAAATACAATAGATCTAAAATTTATAATATAAAATATACTCCTTGGTATCAAAGTAGCTTCTAAAAACATTTCAGGAAGATAAAAAACTCTGCACAATAAATGGAATGCATATACATTACTCGATTCCTAATTTATTCAGTTCATATTGACAGGCTTAGTGGAAAAATAATTTTATGTATGTCCTAGCCGAGTAGATTTTTGGTTTTAGAGTTTAAATCTATGTCAAATAAGAATCATCATGGGTAAAATGAATAAATAAAAATAAAATAGACCAGCAAATATTACATTATGCATAATTTCTAAGTATATTTTATATTATATATATTTCTAAGATTATTGCTCCAAATAAAATAGAAATACTTTAGTATTATCAAATATAAAAATTTATAAGATAAAAAATGTTCAAACAGAAAACAGCATATATAGTTATGTTCATTTCTCATTCTTGATTTCTAATTTCATCAGTTCATATTTACCAATATAACCTAGTGAAAAAATGAAGAAATAATTTTATGAATGAACTCGTATTTCCTAGCTGATTGTGAGTAGATTTTTTGTCTTAAAGTTTCAAAAATATCATTTTCTTCACATTAACTACCGAGCATTTAAGTTGTATTATATTTACATACAATTAGCTGACGTTCGGTAAATTCATTCAATTAAGAATTTATATGTAATGTGTAAAATGAAAAAATAAAAATAAAATAAACCAGTCAATATTAAACGTGTCAATAATTTTTACGTATATTTCAGATTATTGTTCCAAATCAAATACAGATGTTTTAATTAATGCTATTGTTTCAAATATAAAAATATTTGTCTTCTTTATATTCCAGTAGTTCTTATGTATATTAAGTATTGTCAGGTTTACATTTAAAATCAGCACTAATTTATATTGCATGCTTTTACGTAGTTTATAAAAGCAGTGTACTCATGAAACACAAACTCGGACCTTTAATATGAAGATTCTTTGAGGAGAAAGAAGTAAATTATGAATATATATATATAATTTTCTGAATTATTTAAACATAAGGACATGCTATGTCATTTAAGGGCATATATGTATCTATATATCTAAAAAAGACAAAATATGTAAATGCTCGAGGCATATATAGAGTTACACATTTAATAAATATTAGAGTATTAAAAAAATAAATCATATTTGCTTTTAAACTCTATATAATTAAGATATTCTGCAAAATTCTATATTAGTATTATATATTACTTAATATGTCTGAGTTACATTTAAATATATTATCCAATTAACGTACTTCGTAGGCAAGCATTAAGATATATTTTATTTTATAATTTTAAGACAAATAGTTTTAGACAAAAAATCTTTAATGATAATTAATTCAAACTTAACGTGTATAAAGATTTAATAGTACCCATGGTTGCTCTAGTTTATTATTTAATTTATTTTTCTCTATAGGAGCTCTGTCTTCATTTTTCTGTTGCTTTTTGTTATATACAATAGATTATATATGTGTATTAATAAGCTCCTTACTATAAAATCTATATCTTTGTAAGCAATAAAGTTATTTTATCATTATACTATACTCATGGAGCAACGCTATTAACTTTGAAACTAATTTACAAAGATCTAATATTTTTGAGATCATGATGTCTTTCACTATATTTTATGATTCACAAGTTATTTAGCAAAAAATAAATGTACAAATTTTTCTAAGGATAATTTAATAAATTCAACGGTTCTAATAGAACATCATTATTAGCTTGTGAAATTTACAAGGTACTACTTAAAACAAAATTTATTGTAATCTAAAGAAAAACTTAACGGAGATACAATACTTTCCAGAGTAATTGCCGGAAACCTTCAGCATTAATTCATGCTTTTAGGTACTTAGACGTATTTCATGGACACTATTGAACGTATTAAATCGTCCTCAAAATAATACATAATTTTATTAAATTTATTATTTCCAGATATCTGGTAAACCGCAAAATATAATAAAAAACCCTTCAAGAGAGGGAAAAGTTTAAAGAAAACTTAGACTTTATTGTTAAACTTAGTCAGTGTTGCCATAACAAAAAAATTTGGGGCTTAAAGTGGTTAAGACTTGAAAGAATAGGATGCTGTATATTATTTCAAAACATTATAACTTTATTCCATGAGTTTGTTAAATGTATTAACGTACTGAATTTGAATTAATTATTCTGAGAACTGTATTATAAAATGAAGGAAACCTAAAATAAAGTAAAGTACTTCTTAAAGTGTATGTGCCTATGTACGTACGTTTATTTTGGATACGTATTTAATCTACATCCTGTATATTTAGAGAATATTCCTTGTTTAAAATCAGAATGATATATCAATCATCTATGCATATATTGGACTATGTCGAAAAATAATCCTTGACCTGGCAGTTGGAAAAAAGGAAAATTTTCAGAACCTACTAAGCATTTTCGATGTTTTTACATTTCACTTCCATAACCAAGTCTTTTATGAAAGTTAACAGTGATTTTACTTATTTTTAATGCAATATTAAAATACCATAACAATATTTAACTTCGACAACCAGTTATGTATTTTAAACAAGGAGTATTTTAAACAACATTGCGATAATAATATACTACAGTCTGGATAGAACATTACATTCTTATAAAAAAGTAACAGTCTAATAGTCTCACAGACTAATGTGGCGATACAGATTAAATAATTCAATAGTACTTGAATTAATACAGTTCTCTCGTAAAGTAATGAAAAAATCCGTAAAAAACTCAAGAAATAACTTTTGGGAAAACTCTTGAATCCGTAGAATTTTATTTTTAGTTGCACATTTTTAAAAATATAATCAATACATACAGGATGATTCATGTAGGAGGTACGATGTTATCGATCTATTTTTTAAGGACAATCTTCCTTTTTTATTACAGAATGTGAAAGAACACATTTTACTTGCTTATACTGCGGTAATACATACACATTAGTGTGACTAAGTTAGATAAAGAAAAATAAGAGGAACGATTTTGCAATGATATAGGCTTAGCGAGCAATAATGTTTTATTGCTTTTAGGTAAAAACGTGGTGCTTAAAAAACAAAGTATACGTTGCTAGTCCGGAGAATTCAAGAGATTTAAAATCAAGAATTCATGAGGAAGCACAACGTACAATATATGCCCCGAAGTTATTGATAACAAAAAGAGTTTATTAATCGCTTTAACTGTCCACTAACGGTGTGCAATTTGTATATTTAATGTCTTTGGTGTTGTACGTAATCATTGTCATTGAATTTAGTATTCTGAAAGTGCAACATCATTTTTCTTCATTTATTAATATCTAACTTATACTCATACTAAAATGATTTTACCGCAACATATGTAAAATAATGTTCGCTTTCATATTCCGTAATGAAAAGAGGGGTTACCATCAATGACATCATACCTCCTACATGAATCACATTGTATTAATTATATTAAAAAAAAAAAAAACAACTTAAAATGAAATTTTACGCGTCTGAGTGCTTTTCCCAAAAGTTACTCCTTGAATTTTTAACGAATTTATTCATTACTTTACAAAGACATTATATAAGGCACAGAAACTTATTTTGTTCTGGTTCTCTTTAATACTTTAAAATTGTGATTAAACTATATGGACCTATTTTAGTGATTTTATTCAAGTTATGAAAAACTGCAAATTCAATTTAACGATATTACAACGACTTTCTCTGTTATAGGCTTATTACGAAGGATTTTTTCTTTCATGTTTGAAAAACAAAGTAGCTTGAAGATAATGGAAAATTTCTATCCGAATATAATTTTCTTTATTCCCTTACCTTAATACGATTTGAACACCTCCGCATATATTTTTCTTAACTCATCGTTATTTTTATGGAGAATATATTTAACAGGAATTCGCGCATTCAGATTATTTTTTTTTTCAACTAGTATGCATTATGATTCTGATAATGCATTTCAACATGCAATAAGAAAACATAATTAAAATTATTACCTTTGCACTGTTGGGATGGACTTACCTATGGAAAAAGTAGAATAAAGTTAAAATAAATATATGATTAATATAGAAAGATTGGTTACCTTTGTTGACTTAAATTATGCCCTATCATCTCTTGGATTTTTACACAGCACTCACAAAACTTATTAGCACCGAAAACACGAAAAATAATTTAAATGTAAACGTACAAGAATACATCATAACTTCATCACCGCCCGGCACTCAACTAATAATATACGAGAACTAATTGACCCACTAGAAATCTTTTTTGTTAGTGTAGTGTCATAACATTTTTATGGTGCATCAGTAATAAATCGTTCTTTTTACACTTTCTTTTGTGAAATCTCATTGTTATCATCATTGTTTTTACGTATTAATTGAGATTATTTGTCTTTCAGTAAGCACGTAAATGTATGAAAGAAATTTTTCCATTTGCAAATAATTTATTCTCAGGTATTTCTGGTTTTTGTAAGCAAATAAACTGTAGACTGATTAAATATATTAAATATTTAATTTCAATTCTCTTACACACTATACAGGATGATCTGAGGATCGAATTACAGATGTAACATTTATTGACTTATAATTAACTAAAAGTCAAAAATTCTGTTGGAAATTCTTATTAACTACAAGAAATCACACGTTTACAAAATGTTTAGCTCGGAATTATATAGATAAAATGTCATAATTTTTATGCATTACTCCAATTACGCCCCATTGAAAATCATTTTTTATAAGAGTGTCACTTGGAAACTTACGCTACATTACGTCCCATTTAAAACCAATTTCTTTTACAAGTGTCCTCTGAACACTTTGCTTTGACTTTTAATTATTAAACGTCTATATCGTACTAAAAGTAATATGAGGTGTCAGCAAGGCGCTTTAATTATGATTGCAGTATTTAAATTAATAAACAACACTTATACAGTGTTTTTGTAAAGTAATGAAGAAATCCTTTAAAAATACAAGGCATAAATTTTGGAGAAACTATTAAATTAATAAAATTTTATTTTTATAATATTTATATAATATATAGTAATAATTGCAGTAGCGGGGGTACAGCGGAAGGAAGATTTCCATTTTGCAATTTCGAAGTACTAAATTTAAAATATAAAATTTTAAATTAAATGTTCAAATTGTACATTGTTAGGGACCAAGACGATTAATAAATACTTTTTATATGTTGTTAATAACTTCATGAGGTGTATGTTGTACTTCATAACGAATTCTTGCTCTTAAACCTACTAAATTCTCCGACTCAACATCGTATACTTTACTTTTTCATATCCCTATAAAATTAATCTAGGGATGTCAAATTAAGCTATCTGATTGGCCATTCAATCGGCATTCTTCTGTCAATAAAACGATTCGGGAAAATTTCATTTAAGAGTCATACTTTTAAGATCGAGAATGCAATTTGAAAACTCGAGGCCCGTTAGAGTTTCTATCTATTTGAGACTTCTAAAATAACTTACAGCTCACTTCTAAACTCAGTGCCCACCCTGTAATTTTTGAAGAAACTTTTATTACTGGAAAACTTAACTGTTTAGTAAAATTATTTCACTGAATAGTAGTTTATGTAATTATTGTATTTAGTAATAATTTTAATTTATGTAAAACTACCTATTATATATATATATATATATAACTATGTAAAATTGATATATTTTATTACCTAAATAAATAAATAAATATATATATATATATATATATATATATATATATATATATATATATATATATATATATATATATATATATATATATATATATATATATATATATTTAAATTCATATTTTAGGTATCAGTAACAGGGTACATTATTTGTATTTCATTCATTTTGTAATTTTTCTATGAAAATGTAAGTAATTAATTTAACATAAAATTATTGTCAGAAAATCTTTAAAAATCACTAATTTGGGCTACATATTGTCTCTTTATCTCAGTTGAATTTAACTGTCTTTTTTTTTTCGGCGGGGAAAAAATCTTAGAAAGACACTTCATTTCCTGATGAAGTAGTATGGGTTTCGCACCCACTAAAAAACCCCCTCCTTTTTCTCACTTTTCCATTCCGGCACCGCTCTTCAGCATATTATCAGAATGGCAAGTTGTCGGTCTGTCTCCTTTCTTCATTCCCCGTGTCATTCTCGTTCTTGTCTCGTTCTTTCTTCTTTTTCTTTACATTCCATAATATTTTTTATGGTGAACTTCACAGCACGCCAGTTTTCCTCTCTCCTGCAGATTATTTCAGCAAAGTTATTTACATTTAGGGCTTCTCCAGTCGTAAATTCGATTTCTCGTCTTTCGGTCCGCCACGCATCACATTTAAAGATGGTATGCTCCGGTGTGTCTATTTCTGCTCCGCAGTGATTACATCCTAGATCTGTTGCCTTGCCGATGCGATGCGCAAATGACTTGAAGGATCCATGGCCCGTTAGTATTTGTGTCATGTAGTAGTCTATGTTGCGATGGTTACATCGCACCCATCTCCTGACGTCGTGGATTAACAGCTTCGTCCACTGTGCAACATTTTGTGTTTCCTCCCATTCCTCCTGCCACTTGTCAAGAGTCATTTGCCGAGCTGCTATTTTGGCCTGTTGAGTCTGCCCATCCGGACGGTCATGTAGATATCGCATTTCCTCTACCAGTAATTCAATTGGCGAGATGCCGGTTATTACTTGGATTGCTTTGGTAGATACGGTTCTATATGCAGATGCTATTCGCAATAACACTTTTCTTTGAGTTCTAATCGTTATGTCTCTATACTTCCTTAGAGTCATTGCCCGGTACCAAATCGTCGCTCCAAACAGTAGGATTGACTGCACCGTTCCCCATAGCGCTTCTCGCTTACGAGGTCTAGGCCCGCCAATATTTGGCATAATTCTTGTTAGTGAACCTTTCCTTGCCTCAGCCTTTGTCACCGTCTTCTCCACATGCTTGCCAAATTTTCCCCTGTCATCGAAGTATATTCCTAGGTACTTTATCGTTCTTGCCGGTTCTATTGTGGCATTTTCTAGTTCAAAACAAACTCCTGCTTTTTGTTTCCATGGGCCTTTCAAAATTATAGCTTTAGTTTTTGGGGCACCAACTCTAGACAGTGGGCTCTCACCCATACACTGACCCTTCACAAGGATTTGTTTACGCGGAAAATTAATTTGTTTAGGTTATCAGCGCAAGCTAATATGGCCAAGTCGTCTGCAAAGGCTATACTTGTTATGCCCTCACACAGATCTTCTTTCAGTGATATTCACCGTCTCCTCACTGTCAATGTATAGTTTTATGTACTTCAAGTATGGCGATATAATGTTGATTATATATTTAGAAATGCCCCTTCTGTGCAGTTCCCTAATAACGATCTCCCACCCCGCTGTGTTAAAGGCGTTTTTAACGTCTAGTGTAACTAGCACACACCATTTATTTCCACACGATGTTACTATATTTTGCACCTTTTCTACAGCTTGAATGACTGATCTGCCTTTCCGGAATCCGAACTGGTTTTCGTACAGTCCTTCCCCAGAGTCTAATTCTATTACCAGTCTTTCTCGTATCAATGCCTCGTACAGCCTACTCAGCGTATTTAGAAAACACAGTGGTCTTAAGGCCGAAGGCTCATTTAAGGTCCTTCCTGCTTTTGGTATCAGAATTAATTTTGCTATTTTCCAGGCTGTAGGGAATTATTGTCTTTCTAACAGGGTGTTCATTACACTCAGTATTCACTTTGGTGCTATCAATACGACTTCCTTGATGGATATCGGTGGTATGCCATCAAGTCCAGGTGCCTTTCCACTTTTCATGCTTTCAATTGCGGCTTTAAGCTCATTTTCTGTAAAAACATTTACATTTTCCTCTACTGTGCCTTTTTTCCAAATATCTTGTCTGTTTGGGAATAATACCTCCACTACCTTCCTTTTCCAAACTTGGTACATAAGGTGTTAAATTTGTTAAAGACGTTGTGGCTATCTTATAGCCTCTTCCCCAGATATCTTCATTTAGTTTTTCCAGTGCGTGTTTTTCGACGACTTTATCAATTTCTGCAGTTGGCGTTTTTTTGTTTTGTACATTTCTCGTGTTTCGTCGTCTATCCCGTTTCTCGGCATCACTCACGTTAGTTTCCTCCTAATGCTGATACATTCTTTCCTTTTTTTTTCAATATCCTCATTCCACCAATAAGGCACTCTTTGTCTTGGTCTTGGTCTCTTTGTCTGTTTCCAGTATATAATATGCTACTTTTGTAGGCATCCTGGATTATTTGAGCACACACACACACATCTCTGGAGTTTCTTGGTTTATACCATTTGCTTCTAGTCTCCATTCTAGATTTGCTTTAAAGAGCTCCCAGTCATTTATAACCTTTGTTTTCTCAATTAGTCGCCAGGGAGATCCTTGACCCCTGATTTAAAAATATATATAGCCGTGATCACTCAGTGTTTCGTCATCTAGAACTTTCCATTTCACAATGTCTCTACCTATTCATTCTGTAGAGCAGGTGATATCTATGTAGGAGCTCGTGTTGCCTCTGATAAAAGTAGGATTTTCGCCTGTGTTGTGTACCATAATATTAAGTGTCGCCATCCATTCCATGAGATACTCACCTCTCGTATCCACTACTGGTGAGCCCCATAGGGGCGATTTTACGTTTAGGTTTCCCATTATTATCTTTTCTCCATTCTTCCCATTGATGTCATGCATGAGACAATCGATTTTAGTCTTAAAGGTTTCTAGTGAAATATTTGGAGACAAGTAGCAACAGTATACTCTGCAATCCCTTAGCTCGATACATACATACCCTTCTTCTGCATAAACTTCTTTTACCTCGATTTTTTTATTTCTAAAATGTATGGCCACATCGCACCTTCTATCTTTAATCCAGTTTGATCCTTCTACAGTCGTCCAGTTTGGTTCGCCAATTACTATCATGTCTATGTTCAGTATTGCTGCCAATACGGAAATAGTGTCGTGGGCTACTTTCCTGCGATTAAGGTTCTCTTGAAGAATTTTTAGAAGAATTTAACTATCTTAGCAGAATATATACAATTTGTATAATAGATCTTCGCGCGTGTATCAATTTAGTGACGAGGCACGGATCACATGCTACACCACTGGCAATTGTTATTAATACGCCACAATTATCAGCACGTATGCCTAGCGACATATGTTTCAGTCGACTACGTATAGTATAGACAGTTAATAGTTTGCCGAACAAAATGCAATTATGAAGTCACGTCTTAGCTTTATTGTATAATTTGATTCATTGGCGTCTTAATATTTCTGTAAAATTTATTTCATTTTTGTCTAATTTATTTTGATTTTTGTCGAATTTATTTCATTTATTTTTATGGAAATACCACTTCCATTGAATGTTTTTGTGGAGAACGTTTTCATTACTCTGTCATAGGTTGAGGGACTTGTATTGTACTAACTGTTATCTTAAAATGTGTTTTCGGCACGACATTGTTCAAAAATGTCAGTTAATTGATTCATACGATTGTTACCTATAACGCACACACAAAGAATCATTATACAAACCATAGTATGGTATATATAATTATAATTGAAAATAATTTTTCTGTGATTTAATTTTCAATAAGTTTGTCCTCGATTCAAATGAAAACAAAAAATGTAACGCGTTAATTTCTTTAAGGTACACAAAATTTATTTATGCATGACATGAAAACTAGGTAAAAAAGAATTTCTTTCATATGGCAGTTTTTTATATTTACTATCATGCGCTATTACTAATAACGGGAAAGTGCTAGTTAGTTTGAATCTTATTCGTATCTGTCCTTAAACGATTGTCATACCTTTATACTTCTGGGACTAACATATCGTGTGATAATTACACTGGGGAGCTATTTTTTCTTTTTTTTTTATTTAAGGATGTCAGAATTGTAAGGAAATGCTATGTGACGTAAAACGTAAACGAAACGAATGTGACGTAAAAACAAAAACGTAAAGGTCTACCTTCTGGAGCTCCCAAGGCTTGCACATAAGTATTGAAATCTTGGTTGCAATATGAGTGTTAATCTCTATTTCCTGTATAGTCACCCCGATTAGCATTCACAAAACCTTGACACTATAAGTGATTAACAGAGGGACACTATAAGTGTTTCCGTCGAGACATCTTGACGACGTAAGAATGCTACCAAGGGCACTGGAACAAGCAAACAATGGAAGATTACTACTAGAGCATAAAGTGAGATTATCCTGAGAAGGTCTACAGGCGCATGAGCTATAAGCGTAATTTTTTTACTGAATAGAAGTATCTAAATGTTCATCCACATCAATTGTAACGAATTACTACTATCTATTGCATTTATGTCTACGAGTTAAAATATGCATGCGTTAATTTAAAATAAAAAATAATTCGTATCAACCCATATTTGAATATATGTATTTAATTTCGCACAAATTTTTGCAATGTCATGTCGTTATACAAAACGTCAAATTTCATGAAAATGAAAATGTGGAATTACTAAAAATCTAGAATTTACAGAGCAACACTACCTTCATATTTGAACTGAGTGCCTTCAAGTTCGGTAAGAACAAATATTGTAATAAATGCAACAAAATTTTGGTGTCCTGTTATTTATTTCCTATTTTCATGTAATACAAAATACATTCAGTGAGAACAGGAAATAATCGAGGTGCTGTGTTACTGTATTTTATGTGATATAAACTTAATGTTTTTAACGGTTCGTTTTTATTTCATTTGTGTTAGTATTTTTAAAGCAATAGTGGCCTAATAAAGTTCAAATAATAAAGGCACTGAACGTGCAGATAACTACTGCACTACTATTCTATACTATCTACTGATCGTAGATAATATAGGTGACATAATTTATTAAATACAAAATTAAACAGTGTATAACTATATAGCAAGTTCCTCCTTTACAAATTAAGGTCTACTCCTGATATTAAAAATTGATTAAACAGGGATTGATACAAAAGTAATAGGGCATTTACAAATATTTTATATACAATATATCAATGGAATGGGTAAAAAATCAAAGAATTTTGCAGTAAAAAAAAATAGAAGCGAATAAGTTATATTGTTTAAATTGCAAACTGTTTAACGACTGAACTAAACTCCATAGAATTTGGTAGGGTATTTGGATCTTAAAAATATCAATGAATCTTTACAAAACCATTCGCTATCCAAGAAGTAATTCGTCATTAGCAATTAAAACTATAATTTCTTAATTTCGTTCGCCGGGAAAGTATTAAGAACCGATAAAAATGTGGAAGAATATAGGGCAATTATTAAATGTCTAATTCACGTGTCGATTTATTTAGCCCAGGAACAATCATGTAGAGGCCATAATAATCACCGAATTCCCTTAGTCAAAGTAGTCCTAGTTTTTACTGAACTATTTACTTTTGAAACATTGTACTGTTTTCTACAAACATCACACTATTGGTAAATATTATCGTTTTATAGTTCCAAAATGTAATAAATGTATATAGCTCAATACATAATTTAAAGATGGATTAAAATCGGAAAGGGAATAAGGCCCACCCTTACCAAAACGGCACGTGCCGCCACTGGATACGAACAAATTGATATTCATTTTAACTAACTCGTAAATCTTTAACGAGAGAGCAGATGACATTTCGGAAGGTATTTTCGGAGATATATTTTGAACACGTAAAGAATTGACGTAGTTTGATCGTCGAGCGTATGATTGTAATATTAAAAAACGATTATCAACTGAAAGTATAAAAAAGGTGAAATCCCTTGTAGTAATTTATGCTGAAAAGGTAAAGGTTACGGTCTATTTATATTTAAGTCTACATCCTATTATTATAACGTAATCAATATCGGATTTAATCAGGGTATAATGTTCACGTAGAATATTACGTCAACAAGTTGTAGACACATCGTGATCTCTTAAATCCGTGATATTTGTAAGGTTTCTTCTTCATCTACTGGATTTCCATTCATAGATTTTTTTAGTGGAGTCACATGTACCTTGGCCGATAAGAGGGGTAGCACGATCTACCACGGAATTGTGAAAAATTTATCGTCATGAAAAATGTCTCTATTAATTGAATAAAGCACGGAAACTGGAAATCCGAACTTAATGTTTTCTGGGGTTGCAGCTAATAAATAAAGCATATCGAGCAATGTCTGGTATGTCATATATTGACTTAGTATTTCTTGGATTGTTTCTCAACCAAGAATCCCATATACTATTCGCATACTTTTTTATAGGTAGCGGGGTCCATTTTAATATCTATTAAACATAAAATATATCAGTAAATACGGTAATAGACTAAGATATAATTTCCTTTATTTTTTTTTAAATACATTTAGGGGTTGGCTATTACTGTACATATTGCACATTCACGCGAAGTATTAGTAAACATCAAAGAGCAATGGTGGCACCATATTACATTTGGCGCACAATTTAAACTAAATGTAACAACCAGCCCCTGTAACAACCAACTCCGGTCTCCTCTAGACACTGGAATTATTCTTATAATCATTTAACATGCACTTACACGAATTGTAGTACATTTTAATTAAAATCTGTCCTTTATTCATTCCATAGGTAAACGTAAAGTTATGAAAATAATACTTCAAATAATTAATTTGGCTAGGATTAACAAATATCTAGTCAGTACATATCACAGAGTATATATATATATATATATATATATATATATATATATATATATATATATATATATATATATATATATATATATATATATATATCTGGTAAGATAATATGTATTTATTTTTTGTTGTAAACTATCCAATCATGCCATGGGTTTCAATACCTATATCCAATATGAACATATCCAATATTGTATGTACAAGCTATAATGTGGTTAGTTCCACCACCTTGTGTTTATAAAGTGATAGTATAAGTAGGAAATTAATAAAATTATATTGAATAATTAGGGGACCACCACTAACATCGATTACCACTATCGCATTTCTAGACATTAACGGCATTATCATGACTTTAACTAAGTAGCCTATAATAAATACGGTAAAATATTATTCGTATTATACACTTTATTCTTTGTTTTGTTCAAGCTTGTGTAAAAAACTAACAAGCATATAACTACAAGTATAGCTCCTAGTGCTGAAGAAGCCCCCCAGCGGCTTGCCAAATTTTTCTCAATACGTGAACCACCTGAAATACACAGAAACATCATACTGAAATCCAGCCCGTTCTAGAACTAACTGCCATTTAATGAACATCTTAAAGTCTTCATATTTATTCATCATACATGAAACCATCATTGTTAAATGCGTTCTTCATATTCTTCTATGTTTTTTTTTTCATGCATGCTATGCATGAAAAACATACATGCTATGCTATACGTGCATGCCATGATATGTATATGTATATTTCAACCTTTTGTTTATGAAGGACATTTGTGCCAAGTGCCCTCCAATTTTCAACAAAAATCACTTCTTGGACGTCAGTACGAAAACACTGAACACCGCCGTCAGCTTGAACCATATATATTGTGAATGCGTTTTTTAACTTAATATTAAACACAAATTTGGTAATTTTGTCACATCTAGATTATATCCGTGAGAAAACAGGGTACCTATGTACACAACAATTTTTGCGGTTTAACATTCTTTTATTACATCTGTAGCACATTGGCAAAAGGAATTTTCAGTTGACGGGAAATTTCAGTGAAAACTCCTCCAAATAGTAGCGTAGCGACTGAATGAAGTTTTAACATTCCATTCAATCCGGTATCTTTGTTGCTCATTTGTAACTATGCATCTGATATATCGCTGATCAGTGATAACTGCCGTCAGTAACAGAACTTAGCAATTCATGATTATGCTGTGGAAAATGTGCTCTGCCTCATAGACGCATCATAACAAGGGTAACAAAATAAGAATACAGAGTAATTAGTAACAGACGCACTAAACTGTTACAAGTAAATATAACACTGTCTGTACATACCCTTTTTAACTAGCGTTATGAACTAGTATCATCACCATAATCACGAACTGGAGACGATCCGTAATTACTTTGTAACATCAAGTATGCTTCCATATTTATCTCGGAGAATGATGTTCGCTGCTGCTAAAATATGTTCTTATATTTGAAGAACGATTGTTCGACATCTGCTGATGTAATCCAAGTATACGTAAAATACTCTTTGCACTTACTTAACAGACCTGTGGATACACTACCACTATTAGTAGTATCGTTACAAGCTTGCCTTAATCTCTTAAAATCGGTGTCTTTCTTTAACACATTTTGGAACTTTTGGTTGACGCGCTATTTTGCAAAATATATAGCCCGTAATGAATTTTCTTAGTTCTCTATTTGCAGGGACTCCGCTAACGCCAACGCACTATTTTGTAATTTCTCTATTGCATCATGCACCATTTATAGTTGGTATGAATAGTTTTAAAATCAGTTTTAATGGAAACATCTAGAAATTGTGTCTGGCTTTCCTTAATAGCTGCAACCTCGCAACGATTCAACTGTAGTATTTCAGGTTCTATTCGCCAGAAACTTTGAGTATAATAAAATGTGCCCTCAACCATGTTCCCCAACGTGTATAGAGTGGCTCTGGTAGTTCGAGAATTCCTGGACACTTTCTGTAAAACTCGCGAAAACGTTTGTGCGACTTGGTAAATGGAACTGTGTATGGTATTTGTGCCAAAACTTTCGAAATAGCACGCCTTATTTTCTATGTTGATGTTACACAGAATTTACGTGACGTGTACAGTCGAATTTGGATCAGCATGTTAAAGGTTTATCGCATACTTTACACATCACTTTCACTCCATCGTAGAATAAATCATCAAATTCACCAATCAACTTTTTCACTTGGTGAACATATAAACGTTTTCTGTGTTTTCGCACGTGTGATATACATACTTTAATATTAAATTAACACGTTTCAACTAACACAGCGGACACCATACGTATACCTCGATCGATGAATCAAGATCAACTACGGCCCCCCTCACTACGTTTCATCAACCACTTACCTCATCTCAGCGTTATCATCGCATCGCTTAATTAAAACTTTAGAAATTAATTTTAAAATGAAATTTTATGAATATTATTATTCTACAATAGCTAAGATTTGTAGATGTGATAAACGAAATGTTTGTTGCAGTAAAAATATTCACGCCCACACATGAAGCGCCAATGCTATACAGCGCTCGCCCACAGCTTCATTCATGATTCATGGTGTCGGGAGAATATCACTACTACGCAGCACACAAACTGATGAGTACTTAATACACATAAAAGACGTGTACAATATGTTTGATTGGGATGACCCATTCTTTACATAAGTATATTTTTCATTTAGCTAAAAAATGTATTGCTATATTTATTTTCTAAAAAATAAGTATAACAATAATAGGCAGTATTAAAATAAACGCTTAGCAAGCAACATCAGTCATTAGCATTAGCAACCACTCTAGCGATAATATAGATAATAAATAAACTAATTTCATTAAAATTGGGATAGATGTTATTGTTTGCATTAGCATAAAGGAGGGAATATTTAAGACAACATTTAACATATATAAGAAAACAAGAGTCTTTTTTAAATAAACTTGTTGTAATATTATATTTATACAATTCTCGGATTTTAAAATTATTTTGTACGTATAAGTTTTAAACTTAGTTTATACGTAGACCTAGAGAAGGATTCGATAAAAAATACTATAATCATATCATGTTTATTGCTGTATCGTAAATATGTTTTGTTTATATTGCGAATACTGACGAGTAGCCTCAGGGTAAAGAACAACTAAATTATGATTTCTTATGACTGTATAAAAAAGTCAATATCGTATAAGAATCAATATGTTTTATTTTAAATCAGCCTACCAGATATTGCCTATTCTGGGGGCAATAAGAAGAGAATTTACTTTCTTTTTCCTTTGAAATGTTTTATATGTAAAACATCTCTATAGGAGAATATCGAGGGAAAGTTCTTTTAAGACAATGTGTTCCAAAGAACAAAATGGTTTTATTGTCGAATAAAACAAATAGTTCCCGGCCCATTACTTCCTCTTGATTGACCTTGTAATACATGAGTATTTTATTGCTCTGTTTATATTAAAAATATGGGACAGATTCCAATGGAACCCATATACATAAATTTTACAATACTTTTGTAATATAATTCTGGTTGTCTGTTTCATATAAAAAAATATTTCACTCAAATCACTCACTGAGCTAACTGGAAGTTATGTCACTCCTTTTCAACATATATATATATATATATATATATATATATATATATATATATATATATATATATATATATATATATATTTATTTATTTATTTATTTATTTATTTATTTATAAACGTACTGTTCATATGATGTAATAGTTTGACGGTATTTTTCAGTATATTAACTTTCACTTATTTTTCCATATTTCCTATTTATATGTCTAAATTCTTAAATATCTGTACCTGCCGAATGTTCGATCCATTAATCTTTATATGAATTTCTTCCTATTTTCTTGTTAAAATCATCTTTGTTTTATTCATACTCATCTCCAATATCGTGTTCCGCTTACTCAGATTTTCTTGTATTTCTCTTGAGACCATTGTTATAATAACCACATAATCTGCAAATATTCCTTCTGAAATTTCTATATAAGTAATATATGATTAGTGTTGAGAAATTATGTTGGTTACATAACGAACCGTAAACACGACTCCCAGCATTCCAATTATGCTTTAAGAATAATTATGGAATTTACCAATTCTAATTATATTTTAGGAACATAGCCTCACTTCAGTCGGTATAAATTTTGGTTATAATTTTACTCCATATTGAGGAGATGTATTAAAAATAATGAGTGAAAGATTGGCACAAAGTCATATTTTTTTTAATAAGAACGCAGAAACTTCATTAGGAGAGATTGATTATTTTTTTCTTTTAATATCCTAAACACGCTTTGCTTTGTTAAAGCTGGAACTCTTAGTGGCGTATAGCGGTACGTTATTCACGGCTATCTAATTTATTTAATTATAAATAGATCATTTAATCAATTTAAATTGAAAAGTCTGGGCAAATTTACCGCTTATGTATTGGGACTATTTTAAGGATAGATTCTGAACTCACATTATTTGACGATTCGATGTACTGCTCGTCAATAATAGGAAAAAGTATGAGATTCTCTAAGTATGCGTAGCAGAAAGAGTGAGGCAGCATGCAAAGGGAAAAGGGTGCAATTTACAAAGAGTCCATATCGAACTCTGTGTACCTTCACATTCAATATATATTCATCGATATTTACTCTGCAAGGATCTCAATGCGACTGGGTAAAAACTGCGTACCTTACTGCGGACATCGTGGGCGAGCGAATATCGCATTTTTTAGACTTGTTCCTATTCTTGACGAGCTTTATATTTTTACCATTTCCGATATTTAGTGTCCTATGTACGATTGTTTCTCATGTCATTAAATGGTTGTTTTTAGTGTAGTTAATAGCAATCAATATAATTTTAATAAAATTGGATTTCAACATTAAATTGAGGCATGTTTAGAGTTCAATTAGTTGTTGGTCGTGATAGAATTCAAAATTGAAATATGATTATTTTATATACTCGCATAAATTGTACAGTTATTTTAAATTAGAACAACCCTTAAGGAAGCAATTCTATCGATAGCTAGGATATCTATTGTCCTGGGAAGAGCCTAGAACTTTTGATGCAGCAAAAAACAGTAGTTTACTTTTTCATGAACACTGAAAGACACGTTTCACGACAGCTGTTTCGCCAATCAAGTTGGCATGATTGGAAGATGATTAAAACTAAGGAAAACTAACCTTACAGTTATATCCTAAATATAAATGATTATAAATCATGGTTCATTTGTAGTACATGTAGTACATTGTTTACAATATGTCACAATTATTTGCCCCTTTTACATAATGCATATAATATTCCAACCTACTTGAAGTTAATTTACAGTATGTTTCCTAAGTACGTGCAGAAAATCAATGGACGTATTATGTAGCTAAAAGTAAGGAATTTTAATATTTTTTAAATCTTACGATTTTCCGATAATAAGTAGATTGGATGAAGCGCTAAACAACTGTATTAGTCCTGACTTGTCATTCATGACCTATTAAAGTGATATTAGGCTAATCATAAATAACACAGCTCATAGTTCCGTCACCAGTTATTTCTGTCAGATGATATTTTTTACGTTTCAGATGGTTTTCTTATAATTTAGTAAAATTAGATAACAAATTTGTCAAACATATCTCTTATGACTTACTGGGTTTTACCGAGGTCTCAATCGGCCTATTGATCAGTTCAAACTGAAGAGTAGGTAGACTGCAATTTCGGTAAAAACTAGTAACGAACCCTGGGAAGTCAAATTGAGACCGCGGTGGCATGTCACATACTCATTCTAAATAAGACTCCACTTTACTTTCCCACTTCTTCAAAATGGCTCAAAAAAGTCCAACATTGGCAGAAGCATGTTTAAATTACAAATTAGAATTTCCATGAACTGATGCCTCCGACCTGAAACCTGAATAAAAAATATTGTGAATATTTATTTCAATTATAGCAACACATAAACTGTCACCTTATTTTAGTCTTATTACCTTAAGCTTAACATTTTTTTATAAATTTCAGCTATTTTTATAAGACACAGGAAGACAGTACCCTACTAAATTATCGAATATCATGGGCATAATCTTGTAAGCTCAAAACGATTTAACAAATTGTTGTTGCAATTAGCTAGTAATTCGCTACTATGTTATTACTAGATGAGCAGACGTAGGCAATGTATGATGCAATTAAATTACTGGGGATGGTATTTTGAAAATATATTCATACGGTTAATAAAAAAACTTACATCCATAAATTAATGCATGAATGTAATCTATAAATAAATTCACTTAAGTGAAGTATAATATCCTACCACATTTAATATATGAACTTCCTAGTCCTTGAAAATGTAAATTTGCACTTGAACTGTTCTATCCAATCTTCACTAAATTAAATTTTTGACTTTGTTGTTTTTTCAATGTTCAATGACGTTTTTCACATAAAGTGAATAAATATATGACAATGATTCGCGTAATTTTAATTATTAATATTGAGTTTAAATTGAATACTTGATACTCTTCGTATCAAAATGTATAACGATGTTTTTCTTTCTGTAAACATTTACTATGCGCAGATGCATCGCACTCTTAATTTAAGGATAGTGCCTCATTTTTTCAAAGAATGTCAATGAAAATATTTGTTTGAAGAAACAATTAAAAAAGTATAAAGAGGTACATCTAAACTCTAAAATGGCCTAATAGGCCACTTATCGTGATGTACCCTGTATAACTAAATTAAGGTAGTCAAGTTTTTACATTATTTGGGGTAAAATTAAAATATTAGTGGTGTAATCGAGTGCATTAATAACGACGACAAGGTATTTAATACTAAAACTTCTACGATAATTCATAGCTCACCTACGTTGAGACCGAAACTAAGTTGGTAGTAAACAAAGTATCTGTGGAAACTTTTAGATATCTATTTATTCATCATCAGATAGCTTCAACAATATAGGTACCAGTAACGACAAAGTTTTAGTCGTTAGTTTTAGAGTGATTTAACTTAATAAATTACTAGGATTTATACCATATTCTAATAAAATTACTACTAAACTTGATTCATACACAAACCTCTACAACAAATATTTTACATGTACATACACAGAGGGAATACTGAATATTATAACTTGTTGTTTCTATTTATGTCTCATGTCAAAGGAATAGCTGAGAAGAACTATTAATATGCAGTTATTATTTGCTGCTTCCTTTGCATGTATCTGAAACCCATGATCTGTATTCTATGACCAAAACTAAGGTAATTTAGTTACGTAAATATAGGGTTTATGTTTATATTATCGTCTTTTTCGATCTACAGATTGTCCAGAATCATAAAATAAATCAAATCAAAAAGGAATCAAAAAAGAATTTTTTTAATTTCTAAACCACTTGAGAATTCTTTGACAAATTTGGTACTAATTAATTGGTAAATAGTATTAGTATATATTAAAATTAATTAGCAAAGTAATTTTAGTATGTTGGTAGGTATAACTTAAAGAAATTTCAACCATCAGAAATATGTAGTGGGGAGCTATGGGCACCATATTTCTTTGCAATAAAAACATACCATCCTGTATAATTTATGTTTAGGATAAGTCTAATTTTCACTAGGATAGTAAATTAATACAATAATTATATACTACCGCATTTAAATTGTATCATTAAGGGTTGCTTCAACTTTAATTAACTATCCAATTTATGGGATTATGTAAAATAACCTGTTTAATTATTCCACTTGCCGATCAGACGTACAGAGGGCACTAAATATCACAAATGGTGTAAAAACATATATCGAATCATCAAACAATGTGAATTCAGAATATATACTTAAAATATTCCTAATACATAAATGAGAAATTTGCACGGATTTTTCAATTTGTATTGATTGAATCATCTATTTATAACCAAATATATTTAAAAGCCATGAACAACGTACTGCCACTCGTAATTCTAACTTTAATAAAGAAAGTCGTGTTTAGAATATTAATTTTTGACTCATTATTTTTAACACATCTCTTCAATTAGAGGAAAAATTATAATCAGAATATATACCGACTAAATTAGGAATATGTTCTTAAAATGTAATTAAAATTGGTAAATTCTTAATATATAATTAATAAGATCAAACTAGAACGAGTAATGCTGATAGTGTTTACAGTTCGTTGTGCAACCTACACAATTTCTCACCCTCCTGATATAATATTATTATTTATATAGAAATATCATAAGGAGTATTCGTAGACAATGATAAGTAGATGGAACATGATATTAAAACAGTATGAGATGAAGATGAATAAAACAAAGACAAAAATACTTGCAATTTTAAAAACTGGAAGAAATTTATTAACGATGATGGAACTAATATTCGGCGAGTACCGACATTTCAAAATTTAGACGTAGAAACAGTTAATGTGGAAAAACAAGCAAAAGAATTTTTTCATAAACTGGGAAATTCCTTCAAATAGTTCTGCGATATGGACAACTATGCTTTTAATACAAGATGTCAAGGAAGAGTAGCAAAGGAGGCAAAGTGTGGACACATATGTAAGGACAAATCTGGGGTTAGTATAATAGGTATATATGAATTCATAGAACAATAAACAATTGAATTAGTGAGGTCACTTCCATAGAATTCAGGAGCCAAGACAAGTTAAGCAGGTATGAAAAGCTATGCCACATGGGTAGAGGAAAAAGGAAATATCCAGAAAAAACGGCGACAATATTATAAGGTAAATATTTGAAATAAAAAAAAATAATATCAGAAAAATACTTTTGCAGAAGCAATAAAAAAGATTAGAAACAATTTTTGAAGATATACTAAGTACCGGTAAACAAGTAAATGGAGTGCAGTAATTCATTTGTGAATTACTGCACCCCACTGAAGTTTAATGCAATATCTAGCACTTGAACAATTGAACTTATAACGAGTTACTATCTTCAGGGAAGCAACAACTTTCTCTTATCCTGTAAGTTAATGTAGTGTTCCATTATTTATTTATGTTGAAGCTATTTATATTTACTTTTTTTAGTTATACATATATATTTTATCTATTTTTATAAATATGTTTATATTTAATTATTTATTTTTTAGTTTACAAATATATGTATTCCATATTTTGTCCTATAAATGGATTCATTTTTATGTTAGACTATAAAGGAACTATTATTATTAATATTATTGTTACTATAATTTAAAATAGTTACTAACAAATAAGCAATTAAGCAATACACATCTCTCATGTCAAATTCACTTAAATTTTACGTTTTCTAAAAAAAATATATTAAGAAATAGAACAATTATTTATTTCATTGCGAAAAAAAATTCCCGAACCTGAGCTTACAACAGAATTACTGAAATCGACCATCCCCTTATGCCAATAAAATATGCTAAAGTTTCCATATTTACTCTGTTTGCTATTAAAAATAAATGCCGTACATTTTCAGCATCCCCGTTTCCAAATAAAAATCCTATTTCAGCTGCGGCTGATACACGTAAGTGGCAATTCATGTAACAAGAGTGGCAACAAGCGTTTCGAGATTTCTACATTTCTCAACGTTACTGGCAACAGATTGTCGATGATAAAACGTTGAAACTTACGATATTTAATTGTACTTGATATCACAAAAGCGCCAGAAATGAGGACAAATATCAAGCGTATTTTTATCTAATATTCAGGAATATCGTTTTGTACAATACTCTCTACCGGTAGAGAAGAATAATTCAATAGTATGTTGCATTAAATTTAAAATTATACGTCTGGTGTCAATACACACATAGGGTATTTCAGTTAGAACTATAGGATTTGAATTGTACGCCATTTGTGTTCTGTCAAAGATAGGGCGTCAAGATTTAACGAGAACTGTCACCTACAAATGGCACGACGTCATTATGCCTGGGTGGTTTATTTGAAACTATAGGTAGTGATTTGTGAACAGAACTAATAATATTTAACAAACTGAGGTTTTATTCTTTTTAACATAAAATGCAAACAATATGACTACAAATGGAAAAGAATGTCGTTCATCTGGCCGCCTCGATTCATCTGGTATGATATCATTCGTTTAGCAAAATTGTCCATAACACGGGCACATAAAACTGGCTCTATTTCCCGAATAACACGTAGAATGTGTTTTTTTTTTTGAGGTCATTGATTGTTGCTGGCTAGGTGGCATATACTTTTCCCTTGACATAATCCTAAATAAAAAAAATATCATGTGCAGCACAGTACACGTGATAGAAGTGAATACTTATTTAGAATAGAGAATGAGAGAGATTAAGAGTGAGAGATTGAAAGAGAGAGAGAAAAAGGGAGAGGGATAATTTCAAAAGAAATATAACAATATAAAATTTGTGTAAAAAATATTCGGTTTATTCATTATCTACACTATCATCGGCTGGTGGTTCAATTGGTAATACTGATATGATTGGTTTGTGATAACTAAAATATGAAATATATGTTCGTGATTCGATATTTTCTAGATAACGTGTAAAAATTGCATCTATCGTTGTTCCGGATTTTGTTGTTGAATCTTTGGGATTGTTATTTATAAGCAGACCAAATGTTTCTCGAAGAAAGTTAATCAACGTCAAAGAATCATTGGATCCGAAATGTACATTGAAATCTCCCCCGAAAATCAAAGGGATTTTGTCTTCGCCTCTTCCAAGTGCATTTGCACCTGTGTGGCTGTAAACCAGTAGGGAGCGGTGAATGAAATATATTATATCTTCTAGATTTTAACAAGTTAAATGGTTCAAGGATATTATCAAATAATCACAGAACACATATGTAAATAACGTAAATAATTACAAAACACAATGATAAATATTCGGTACATACGCGTGCTGCTTCAGCTGTTAATATATAGCGTCTGGACGCGTACATCTATAATGCGCGCATGCGCGACAATCTATCTACCCTATTCTATCGCTTCGTACTGAGTTTATATCGCTCTCTCTTGTTCCACTCCCATGTGGCGTCAGAGTTGTACGTACTTATGCGCATGCGCGTCATACTATATTTTCTTCTATTGCCTAGTATTCGATGAATACGTGGCTCTCTCTCTTGCTCGTACGATGCTTCCTAAACTATTCCCTCTTCAAGCAACTTAGACCTTGAACTTAGCGTATGAGTGGGCGTTAAAGACGAAGGACCGCACAAAAGGGAGACGCGGATAGCCTAAACTGAGATATATATATATATATATATATATATATATATATATATATATATATATATATATATATATATATATATATATATATATATATATATATATATATATATATAATGTATAGCTCTCTTTCTCTTTCTCTCTATGTTACATTTCTGTGTACTCTGTCTTGTAACGAAGCCTGTGTTTTAGGTATACCAAATGTATAGCTTTCTTTCTCCTTCTCTCTATGTTATATCTTTTTTCTCTCTCGTGTAACGAAATCTCGAAACGTTACATTTTTTCCAATTCACCCTCCATTCTCGTCAAATATCAGAACGCCGCCAAAGAAGTATTCACTTCAAAAGTTCAGTGGTGATAAATCACATGGTCTTGTACGTCAATTGATTTCAGAATTCCGTGAGACAACGTTATCAGGATATTCCCTGTCATTGTGATCTGTATTTGAATACTCCCCTACATTACAGCCATATTTTCATCCGATCAACCACGATGAGGATGTATGGACGTTGCCTTATCAATAACAGAACCTGTCTGTTCAAAATCCTTGATTATGTTACAAACTATTAACGCTGTAGGTGTTTTATTTTGTCCTAATTTTGTGCGATTCTTTTTAATGCAATTGTAAATGATTGCTCACTTTCATAAAATTCTTGTACATAAAATATTCGTAATTGAACTATCAATCATGGCATGTTGACATCGTATGGTTTGTAAATGGCACTCGTTAAATATTGATATTCCTTGACACAACATAAATGATGCGCAATGTAGTTGACACTGAAGTTTTATTTTATAGACTATTAAACAAATGTAGTGATGTCTGGTGTACGGTGGAATTTCTCTATGGAGAAGCAATGTAGAAAAAAAACCATTTTGATATGTAGATAAGTTCATAAAAACACAGCAAAGTAAGTCTGCACAATCTCTTATGAATTTGTTTTATTGGATATATACAAACTGTTCTCCGTTCTCAACTAGTTGATTTGCAAAGGCATTAATAGTCTTTATCAGAAAAATAAATTAAAAATCATTATACAACTGTAAGTAACCTCGAAAGAAATTCATTATCCTATTTTCTTTGTTATTTTAAATATATATAAATAAAAGGTGGTCCAACCAAAACGCACGATATTAATTGTAAATAAAACAAAAAGTTTTCAGAGACTTATCTAAATATTTTTTATATGATAGAAGGATCTATGGCAATTATGCGTGAAACAAAATATCGGCCAAGTGCTCGCCACAGCTTCGGTGGCATACCTCTATCCGATAGTCCATATTTTCAATGACTCTGAGACATAATTTAGGTTCAATGTCGTTAATGTGCCGAATTATCTCGTCCTTTAGCTCTTGAATTGTTCTTGGCTTATTGACGTACACTTTTTCTTTTAAATATCCCCAAAGAAAGAAGTCCAACGGTGTCAAATCACATGATCGTGGCGGCCAATTAACATCGCCACGACGTGAGATAACACGGCCATTGAATTTCTCGCGCAAAAGTGCCATTGTTTCGTTGGCTGTGTGGCAAGTGGCACCATCCTGTTGGAACCACATATCGTCCAGGTTCATATCCTCAATTTCTGGCCACAAGAACTCCGTTATCATCTCGCGATAGCGAACACCATTCACGGTAACTGCTTGGCCGACCTCATTTTCGAAGAAGTACGGCCCGATGACGCCGCCAGCCCATAAACCGCACCAAACAGTCACTCTTTGTGGATGCATCGGCTTCTCAACAATCACTCGTAGATTCTCATTTGCCCAAATGCGGCAAACTATTCGGCGTATTGACGACGCTTGAAATGGTCAGTAAGCTTCCGCTCTTGAGTCAATTGAACCTTGTAAGCGTGTAAATTTAAATCTTTGTTCAAAATTCGCATCAGTGATGTTTGTGAGATGTTCAATTGTTGGGCACGACGACGAGTCGAGGTTGACGGCTCTTCTGCTACACTATCGCGAACAACAGCAATGTTTTCCGCAGAACGAACTGAGCGAGCATGCATAGGTGTTTAATCTTAATCTTAACGCGCTGCTCAATTGTGTACCTCTCCATGGTTGAATTTGTCAAATACTGAAACAAAGAGATGTCAAATTAAGTTGGGCAAAAAACTTGACGTTAAGGTGTGACTCACAATTAACATCGTGCATTATGGTTGGACCACCCTCTAGTTCTATCAAATCCCCTTGGTATGCAAAAACAATTTGAATTGATTTCACCGAACAGAACCAACTTTAGGAAATATTTTGATACCTGTTAACCAGTCACATATATTATAAAATGATATAATAAAATATATAGCTTTGTTGCTATATATAGTTGCTTCCAATCAGTCAGAAGTTTTTTACCTATTTCACATTAAAATAGTTGTAATGCTAGATCAATCATTCCTATAGAAGAAGTTTATGATAGTGATGGCATTCATAAACATATGGAACAATGTAAAACTGAACTGACGAACTTAAGAGCGGGCGAATATATCGAATAATTACAAAGAAAAATTCTGATATGCAGCCACATCGGATGCAAATCATATCAAGCACTCTTAGTTATAGATCACATCAGACGTCTTGTATATTGCTAGAAGTTTATGAATAATCTAATAAATGATGATCTGCTAAAGTTCACTTTCTAAATAAGTGTGGTCTTGTCTTTCGGGATACGCCAATTCTCCAAATATGCGAATATGGAGCATTGATAAACCGCATATTTTTTGTTGAGTGTACCCTCCTCTACACAAAATTGCTGTTTCGATCGCAATGTCTCGCGAAATAATATGTGGTTTTAAGTGAATAAGTTCGACATCTACATTATGATGAATTTCAGCAATATGATGCAAATAAACATACAGTGTGAGATACTATATGGCTTCTCTCTATGAGTATAATTTCCCTGCAGTTGATAAATATTTTCCTGTAACGGCTCCTGTTTAATCATTACGAATTATTTTGTATTTTCTGATATAGAAAAGGAATATCAAAGTTTCCTTAGGTAATTTGAAACAAAGGGAATAATCAATTGTTGAAGAATATGAAATCATAACAAAAATGTTTTTAATTCATGAAATGTGTTCAAAAATACTTTTGAAAACGTGAGGATACTCGTAGACTTGTGCATTGGATAAGGTGGGAGATATTTCAAACAGTTACTTCGATATGGCTATTTTGCTAATAAAAATGTTATCAGTCTTTCATATCAATTTTCCAATTTGTTCATTATTATGTATCTCTAGAAATGACAACATATTTGAACGCTATTATTGACGTTAATAAGTTGATGCAATTGTATAATACCTACGATTAAGATATGTACCGGTTACAGAAAACTTAATGATATAATTATTTCACAATAATGATATAAAAGCTCAGATCAAAGCTTACCGTTTCATAAGTTTTGAGTATTCGAGTATTTAAAGAAAATAACGTTCAATATAAGTAAATAAGGAAATGAATACTATCTTTTTAACAGGTTGGCTGCCACGTCTACCCAAGTGGGTGGACAGCTGTACTTGAGTATAATGCCAGAGTGATATAATGTGATTTGTCCATATTTTCCAGAGTTGTAACTTTCGTGCCAAGATTCACAGAACAATTTTCCATATACATATATGTTCCTTGCATGAAAAGGAAAATTTTTGTGCAGTAAAATATGTCTACCCAATTGGGTGGACAACATTGTTTTACAAGGGACATTTGATGGCATCGTCCACCCAAGTGGGTAGACAGGAAAAATACAAATAAAATGATATTGGAACTCATTTATTGATATTGTGAACAGATTCAAAAGCACACTGGTGTAAAAGTTATCAGTTCATAAAATGCGCCCTTGACCTAAGTATAAATTCACTAATGTCATAACAACATTTGTAGCAATACTTCCATAACCTGGGTCGTTTTCATTTTTCTTGCCACAATATGGGATAATTTTATATGTATAACCACCCTGGTCATAAAGTTTGAACAAAACTGTACCATATTTATGGGTTTCTCTAGGAATATATTGTTTAAAGTTAAGCCTGCCTGTGAAAGGCACCATTGACTCGTCAATAACCAGATTTTGACCTAGAGTTTTTACGTTTTAGTAGTTATTTTGAATTAAATCTAGCCGAGGTCTCACCTTGCATAATCTGTCCCCTTGAACATCTTCACCAAAATGTCAAAACCTTAACAAAAGCTGAAAACGATTTCTAGTCATAAAAGAGGATATTTCGTTTCTTAATAATTTTTTATCTGACCAATATGATTCAAAAGATTAGCATCTACGTCCTTCCAGATTTTGTACCTACTACTCCCTTTTACTCGATTATTTGATAAGTAAGTTAGAGCATTTTTATTAGTTTCTCTGACCATCAACTCCATCAAGTTGTCAGATATATAAAGCTTATAGTAATTTACTGGTTTTGAACCAGCTACTTCAAATGATATATTGATTTTTTCTTCACTTGTGAATGAAAATTCAGGTTGATTTTGATAAGAGCATTCGTTCCAAACACATACCTCATTGCTATTATTATCATCCAACTCACCAGTATCAACTTCATTATCTAAATCAGCATCTTAGTCCAAGACATCGTAATCATCTTCAATGTCTGCAGTCTTCAACTATTTTCTTCCGATTCAGTACTAACTATATATTCACTGCCTGAATCTTCAAATGGCTCAGGCTCGTCTTCACTGCTTGAAAGACCCCAGTTTCCGGCTAATTCTTCTAATTATTTTTGAGTCAATGCTCCTTTAGATGCTTCACCGAGGTCTTTACAATTCACAATAGGTACCTTATGTTTTCTAGTTTCCCGGCTCGCCATTGTTTTAGTGTCTTTACACTTCACCTTACACTCACTAGTTTTCCATTTCTTAAAAAATTAAAATATTTCCTAAAGACAACACGATATCCAAATTAGTTACATTCATTAAATTTATGCTTACAATACCTAACCAAACAATGTGTCTTGATATATAACATACACATGGCACTGGGACTGTCACTGTATATACAATTGGGTGGACAAACAGTTGAAAAATAACCTGTATTATCGATGTGCAGTTGAGATTCTATTCAAGCTTTCTGTACACGAAGTTTGGTAGACAAACAAAGTATAGGTCTGTTTTGTTACCTTAGATCATAATTTTCACTATTGACCAAGAGATGATGTACAATCTAAAAATAAAAAAACCTTTCTTGTCTATCTATTTGGGTGGACAGTGCGAATATTCAAGTTTCTGTGTCAACCCAAATGGGTCGACATAAGCAAGATTAGGAGTTAATGTGAAATATACTTGGCAGCTAACCTGTTAAATATTGAAATGAAACATTTCAAACATATTATCATTTCAATACAAGTGATTAAATAGTTCTGACTACATAGGAGTTCCTTATCTGAAGCAGCTCTTCTAAAATTAGGTATTACCGTAATAAATTATAGAATAGTTGATAGTTGGCGTACAATCATCGGAAAAGATATAAAAAAATATATATTTAATTGCTCAGTTGAATATAATAGGTAAATTATAATATATTATTTCAAATATAATAATATACTATAAGATGATATGTTACAATAAATTATAACAAACCATAAAACATTATAATGCATTATAATATATCACTGGAGATTATGCTGTTATGATATGGGATTGAAATAATTATTTTTGCCTATATATAAACAAAATTATTAACATTATGTGTATTTATCCTTTTTATTGATATAGAATCCATAGTTTTTAGCAATCAGATCACCGTCTTATTACATAATATGCAACACTATGTGATTTAACTTCATATAGAGAGATCATCATAAATTCGACGGACATAGTATAAAATGAAAGAACACAGTGTAAACATTATTCTGTCAATATGTAAGTTCATTTTAATAAAGTGGACAACGTTCCGATTATAACGTAGAAACTTTACGAACTTTCAGTTCCAATAACAGTTCAGAAAAGTTACATAATAGGGAGATGGTCTGAAATTCCCAGTTCAGTTTGTATCGATTGGGTCGTACTAAACTGTAACATGGTATTGAATAATGATACAAAGCTTGAGGGCAGTTTTGCATAAATGGCATATGCTGTACTGCTAAAAATATAAAGATTATTTAAAATAGTTATTAATAATTAATTTTATCTTATTACTACACTAAGAGATATTTATTGTTGATTACATTTATGACAAATAAATGCTGATTTTGGATATAAATAGTTATGAAAACATAAGAAACAATAATATGCACCTATATGAATTTAAAAGCTAAATTAGTATCGAAATAATTTGTTAAACGCAAAATTGGATTTTGTGCTTTCAAAGAGAATGTATTCACAGAAATATCTTGTAGAACGGTACAAAAAAATAGCAGTTTTCCAATTATGGTAATTTTTAATATAACTTTACAATGAAGAAATGTATTTTTGATAACGGCAATTGTGCCAAGTAAAGAATAATTGTATAAGGGTTAATTGCATTACATTACCTAAAAATTAGTATGGTCATTAGTATTAGTATGTTGAGAGATAAGGTTAAGCAAATGATTCTTCTTATTAGCAATAAACTGTCTTGTCGGTAAATATTATATGATATGAATTATCATATAATAATAATTCGTGTCATAAGATTGTTATGATATGAATTCATCAAAACAACAAATATTTGTTTACAAGTTTATATTATTTTTCACCTATCTTTAGTCACCAAGTATTTTCCATCAAGTATTTTGTAAATGCTGAAAAAGGTGATTTTCTTTATTATCTTAATTTATTTTTATGGGAGCCAGAATTTGTCCAGAACTACTCTTGTACCTAATCCCTAACAGTCACACATATATACACAGACACACCAAAACTGACTCATGTGGGAATCGAACCTATGCCTGGATTGCTCCAGTTCGGCAATCCAAGCCAGCTTCAACCGATTGGCATCACTACTCCAGATCCATGCAGGGAAATCTTCTGCGAGGTAATTATGAAGAATTTACCCTTAGAGGATTTGGCTTAAACATCTATGTTAATGTTAATATTAATACAATTTCTTAACTATTCTCTAGCTGAAATCGCAACTATGCAAGGCAAAAAGAAGTACGCAAAAAATACAACCAAGTATATATAGCCAAAAATTTAGCTAATGTTGTGTTGTGGTTGCCCGGCCTACAGATACTGTAAAGAAGACGAGGAAACCTCGATTCATCTCCTTTACACCTGCCCCGAACTGGAGGACAAGAGGTGCCTTATATTAGAGACTACTGTTATCCTAGAGGGGGCAAGGCTTAAGGCGGGGGACCTGCCTAATTTGCCCCTTTTATGGGATAGCATTTTTGGACAATGAGTCGTATAAGAGAGGATCGCCAAGGAACTATCTATGCGATCAGTGGCTGATCAGGCTCAAACTCATATACCATAATGTAATGTGTTGTAGTTGGAGATATAAAAATGCAACCGTCACAAATCAGATTTTTTTAAAGATTCACTAAAAAGTATTTCTAAAAATGAGCGCTTATATTAATAGCACATGTATTTTAAAAATATTTATTTATTAATAGATGATCATTATATCTCTCAGGACCTTTATTTTTGTATTTTTATGCAACGAGTTTTGATATAAAAATAATTCAAAATAATTCATTAATTTTAACTTGAAAAATTAAATTACTTACATACAAAACTGTATGTAAGTATGTAGTACCTTGTACGTAAATATTCTAATTTTGAGCTTAAATTAGTTAATTAGGTCTTCAGGCTTTCACGCCCACGTCATTAGCTACTTGTTTACCAGACTAATCGCCTCATCATTGTCTATTTTAGCTTGATGCTTTGTGAGGTACATCGCTTTCTTCACCGGAATACTATATTTTGAAAGTAATTTTCAGTAAGCCTTCGAAGAATGCCTCTCAAATCGTCAAGTAAAATTTCCGCCCTTTAAGAATACTTAACACTTGTTTCAGATTTCAGCATTGGAAATTTAACTATTTAGTTGAATTTCTATTAAATTTAAATAAGCATTAAATTAACTGGAAATCATGGTCTCACCTAGAAAATGCGTACAACTGTTTACTTTAATTTTTTAGAAGTTGTCAAAATGGTCACCGTTCCGGTTCCTATAATAAAATCTTATATTAGAAAATGGATACATTCTTTTCATATTTTTGGAGTTTTATTATTAACTCATTCTTTATTTTTATCGTGAACCCTATGATGTTCACTGGTGTTAACTGTATAAACTTTATGTTTCATATAATCTCACAAAAGCGCATTTATAATAAATACTATTCAACTTAGCTATAGAGATTGTCGTAGAAAATGTATATATATTTCAGTAGTGCATCTCATCATGTATAAATACATCGGGTATTTAAAATAAAGAGAATTTTTCACATTATATTTTATAAAATTTTGTTAAAGTGGTTTTCGCACCCTCTGTATCACAGTGAATTCGTAACATATCGATAAAACAGTCATCATTTTTGAAAATTTACCTAAGAAATAATTTAATTGGGATATGGCATAACCTAGAAATTTGAACTATTATGATTGACGAAAATCGAGAAGAGAAACTTAAAAATCGAAATAGCTCGAAGAATATCAATATTCCCATAGTAATACGCCTATGAAACAGTTTTACACATAACAGTTTTATGTATAATCTTTATTTTTTATGTAGAAATAGAAGAGATTATTAAAAATATAAGTTGCCATTTGAGAAAACAGACTTGGTACTCGCCCAGAGAGAATGAAACACTTTATATAATAGGTATTATTTTTATATTATAGGACTAAAAAAATTATGTAATATTATAGAAATAAGATACACTTATCTCCTTTATTAACGCAGATATTGTATTTTCGTTCACTAGATGAACGTACTGTAAAAAAATGATAATTTATCCTGTCATACTTTTATAACAATTAATTCCTATAATTTTATAATTAAACTATTATATAATATGTACCTATTTAGGAAAATTGTTGCTAATTACTTTATATAGCAACGTTTGTTTTATTTTTTTTTAGTATACCGGGTGGTAAAGAATTGAACGAGTTCGAAAAATACAACGATTAATCGATTTACGGAGTTGTGGAAAAACACAGCGACAGATCGCCGTAATTATTAATCGTTCACAATGTGTTGCAAATAAATTTTTTAAACTTGGAGTTGAAAATTATGGTAAAAAAAGCGCTCGGGTGGCCGTATAAGTTTTTGCCGCCGATAAAGCAAATACTATTTTGAGGAAAATATCAAGTACAGAAGCGTCATCTTCTCGGACTGTGCATCATTTTAATTTAGACTGTGATTCTAGTCTCATAAGAAAATGGACGACGAAGTTAGGAAATGTTAAGTATGAGAAATGTTTAAAGAAACCTGCACTTAAGCAGGTATCACGTAGACACGATTAAAATTTGTAGAGTATATTCAAAGTAACAATTTTTGAAATTATGTAATATTTTGTAAAAAAAAATGAATTTAGATGGACTGGATGAGCTTAGCTATTATTGGCATAATTTACGAATGGAGCGAAAAATATTTGAATGTTGGTTCTGTTATGAGATGAGCTACTTTTAAAAGGGGGTATGAAAAACTAAATAGCATTTGTAAATGACAGAATGAATACGACTGCTTATCAAAGCCTGTTAGAAGATTACCTGTTGCCACATTTAACCCTTACTGAAGATGATGGTGCTATATCTCAACAGGATAGTGCACCTATTCTTTCTGCAAGGTCTACAAACAACTGATTTCAACAGTATGTAATCGACCTTATGCCTTGGTCACCATTAAGTCCTGATCTTAACCCGATAGAAAATCTATGGGGTATTATGGCATGAGCGGTATACAATCCACCAAATCCTTCAATTGAAAGTGCTAATGAAGTGAAGTGTCGAATTGTAGTTACAAAATTCCAGAGGCAACTTTAAACAATTTAATAAATAGTATTAACATTCGCTTATTAAATATAATAAAAAATAAGGGTAAATAGACCAAGTATTTGTCCAAGTGAAATATAAAATCACCAGTGAGTGTTATACACTCACAGGTCACAACTGCATACAGACACATTTTTCACAAACTACAGACACATTTTTTCATAAATCTCTGTTATTCACTAATACATGATATCCTAAAGTCTCGTAATATAAAAAAATATAAAACACTGATTTCACGTAATATACAGCTCAAATATATCAACAAACTTATTTTTAGTATTGAATTTTATTTATGATATATTTTTATATCATTTAATTCTTCACAGAATTGCATATATATATATATATATATATATATATATATATATATATATATATATATATATATATATATATATATATATATATATATATGTTATATGCTAAAATATAATACAAGTTTAAGCCATCTAGACATATTAATGTCAATATTGCGTAATATGAAACCTATTATCAAGCGATAACAGCTCCCTCAGTAACAAAAACATTTCCCATGCGAAATGCAAACATAACACATTTTCCAATAAAGGTCCTTGAACGACAAAAAGCGTTCTCATGTAAAACGCAAGCACAGCATATAACTCCCAGAATGCTTATGCTTGCGTTAACAAAGAAATGTTATAAATATAAGTTACACCAAAAAATCACACACTTGTTACTTGTCTTTTTGTCTTAAATCATTAACTTATCGTTTCCATCAAATCAAGTCGTCTGTATTGTTAAATTTGTCATAGTAAAATAAAATATTTTTTAAAAAGTGAAATTTAATTTAAGTGATATAAAATTGGCGCAGTCGTGCGGATTTGAAGAACACCCTGTATAGGAGCCTAACTGTCGAAAACCACCTGAAGAACAAGGACAACACTCCAGACGTGCCTAACTCCAGGAAAAGGATCGCCAGAATAAGGAGAACTTCAGTACGGGTGGCGGATTCAATCCCTTACTCAAAGAAAGAACCAACTTCCCCACAGAACCAACAGATGAATAGCTTCGTGTAAGTACTTATTGAATCATCTCGTTTAAGTGTAAAAATATATATTTAATAATTGTGTCTATTAATTGTTCGCGAAAGGTACAATTCTATTGTCTTTCCCCATTGCAATTTAAAATAAATAAATAAATAAACTTAAACATTTAAATTAGTTTATGCCAGTAATTACTAGAAATATGGCTCTACAACAGCAACAAAACCAGCCTCAGCAAGAAGTTGTTGAACCCTATAAATTAAACGAAATTTTCTCTATCGTCCCTGAATACGACGGTAATCAAATTTAAATACATTTATAAATTCTTGTAAAACCACGTATGACATGTCAGTTGGTAACCAGAAGGTACTATTAACTGTTCATATAAAAAATAAATTGAAAGGTCGCGCATCTGAACTAGTCAACTCTAGAAACCCAGTGACATGGGATGAAATAAAAACTTTATTAGAAAATCATTTCGGTGACAGCCGAGATTTAACGTCTTTAATACAAGATTTGCAAAGGATGCGACAGCTTCCCGGCGAATCTCCGCTTACATTTATCGCACGTCTACAGACACATGAAGCAAAAATGCACGCTTCTGTGCATAAACAACGGTTAACACCAGCTCAAAAACAAGCCCAAGTTCAGTTAACCGAAGGTATGGTTTTAAATACCCTACTCACAGGGTTAGAACCTAAAATTGCGTATGTTGTTAGGGCAAGTGATCCAGCGGATATGTTAACGGCAATTACGAGAGTTCGTAGAGAGCTCCAACTAAATTATTTTGAAAATCAGAAATTAAATCGTCATAATCATATACGCAATACAAATTCGTCTTTGCCTCCAAAGCAATGTTCATTCTGTAAGCGCACTGGACACATCGCCAGTGAGTGCCGTCAGAGACAGCAAAGTTCTCGACCCCCTAATTTCGGCATCCCTCAAAATTTTTCTAGACCTAATTATTACCCTCAAAGCCCCGGAACTTCACAAAATTTTCAACAAAGACCCAACTATTATAATCAAAATTCTGAAAATTCACAAAATTTCCAACAAAGACCACCTGTCATCACACCAAACCCGAACTTTAACAGTTCAAGACTCCCTGCGATTCAACCGAATCCTAATTATTATAAGCCAAATTCCACCAGAAAGACGCTACATATTAACCAAAATAATGAAATAGGAAATACACAACTAAATAAAACTTTTTATGAAAATAATAACTCTGATTATTATACAGATAATAATCATTCCACAGATCCGAACTATTATACTGGTAATACTTCGGAACACGATGATACCTATATAAACTATTATACTGGTAATAGTTCTTCCGAAAATTATTTCAATGAACCCTCTTTTGATACGACGCCTACAAACAATCAGGATTTTCGAACAGGCCCACCTTCCCAGTCGGACCCACCTTATCAAAAATCGATAGATTCCAACATGACGGTATTACAAACCCAATTCGACAACATGAACTTAGACAGTTTCAACCCGAATCTGAATTTCCCGGAACAACAGTTTCTATAAGTCCTTTATTATCTGTTAAATCAAAAAATTTATATTATATCTACGACGCTACCAATACACATAGACTACTGATCGACACAGGCGCAGGTCTATCTATATTTAAACCTAAAATTTGTAAAAATTATAGTATGAGATGTCCTGAAAATGTAACGATCCAAGGTATAACCGATCAAAAAATAATTATTAATAAATCTGTTTATATTCCGTTTGATCTCAATAACCCATTTAAAATATATATTTGCAATCTTGACATAGAATTCGATGGTCTCCTTGGTTCTGACTTTTTGGAACATTATAAGTGTATAGTTGACATAAAAAATAAAAAACTTATAACTAATTTTAAAACGATTTCGATCTATAAAGTCACAGACCAGTCTCTCTCTACAGACATACAAAATTCTACAAACCCAAACGTCCTTAATAATACTCATAGCATTTCAAATATAATTTCAATAGAACCGCGTACGGAACAAATTTTCAAACTTAAATGCCATTTGACTAATACTGAAGCTATACTGCTAGCTACAGAAATAGACAAAGTAAGACTCCCCAATGCTATAGTTCAAGTAAATGATAAAGGTGAATTTATTACATCTATAGTAAATTCAAATGCAATATCCAAAACCATCAACTTTTCGGACATAAAATTAGAACCTTTACAAAATTTCTCACTAAACAATATTAACGAAGGAAATTCTCAAACTTATATAGACAGACATCACGAAATAAAATCCCAACTCCGTCTAAATCATTTAAATGAAGAAGAAAGTGAACTAATCACTCAACTTTGTTTAGATTTTTCGGACATATTCTATCTTGAAGGTGACCAACTAACGTTTACCAACGAGATTAAACACGCGATAGATACGAATGATGCGAAACCAATATTCACAAAATCGTATCGGTATCCCCAAATACACAAGGAGGAAGTTAAAACACAGGTGTCCAAAATGTTAGATCAAAATATTATTCGTCATTCGAATTCCCCTTGGTCCTCCCCAGTATGGGTTGTCCCCAAAAAGCTCGATGCTTCCGGTAAGCAAAAATGGCGTGTGGTTGTAGACTACAGAAAACTTAATGAGTTAACTGTAGGAGACAAGTACCCCTTACCGAATATTTCAGATCTCCTAGATCAGCTAGGCAAGTGTCAATATTTTACGACATTGGACTTGGCATCTGGGTTTCATCAGATCGAAATAGAGCCCAAAGATATCTCGAAAACCGCTTTCAGTGTGGACAATGGACATTATGAATTCGTTCGTATGCCCTTTGGACTCAAGAATGCTCCTTCCACCTTTCAAAGGGTGATGGACAATATCCTTTTAGGTATCCAGAATGAAAGATGTCTCGTATATATGGATGACATCATCATATACTCCCTAACCGTACACGAACACCTCTCTCGTCTAACAGAAGTATTCAAACGTCTTCGCGATGCAAATTTAAAGATCCAGCCAGATAAGTGCGAGTTCCTCCGTAAAGAAGTCGCATATCTGGGCCACCTTATAACTAAAGAAGGAGTTAAACCGAACCCCGATAAAATATCATGCATTCAAAATTTTCCCCAGCCTACTAACCAAAAAGAGATCAAATCCTTTCTCGGTCTGGCAGGCTATTATCGAAGATTTATCAACAATTTCGCTAAATTATCTAAACCACCCACCAAATTGTTACAAAAAGATGTCCCTTTTGTTTTCGACTCCGAATGCAAGAAATCCTTTGATGAATTGAAACAATCTCTCATCTCTACCCCAGTTCTCATCTATCCGAATTTCGACGAAACCTTTCTACTTACCACTGATGCAAGTGCCTTTGCCATCGAAGCAGTGCTCTCACAAGGCCCCATTGGTAAAGATTTACCAATTGCTTTCGCTTCAAGAACACTCTGTAAAGCCGAAACCAAATACTCGACCATAGAGCGTGAACTCCTCGCCATTGTTTGGGCCGTGAAACATTTCCGTCCTTACATATTTGGTCGAAAATTCAAGTTAATAACCGACCATAGACCCTTAACGTGGCTCTTCTCCATAAAAGATCCCGGTAGCCGCCTAGCACGCTGGCGACTAAAACTTGAAGAGTACGAGTACGAAATCGAGTATAAACCCGGTCGCATTAACAAAAATGCGGACGCTCTTTCTCGTATAAAAATACATCACCTTCAAGACTATTCTAACTTTCAAGCTAAATTTAAACTATCAGCGTACCCTATTCAAAGACCCTCGACTTCAAAAGAACCCGATTCTGATACCCATAGTGACATGACAGAAACAACCGAAAATGACGCCGTAAAAGAATTTGAAACCTTTATAAATTTGTACAAAACAAAATCACTCATCGACTATTCCAAAATAAAATTTTCAAACGGACAACTCCTAGACAAAAGCAACAAAAATATAGTTACGTTTTTCCAACAAAACAATCTCAAAGATTTTCATTATAAAATCCTTGAAGACTTGTTCGAAGAAAACGCAGACTTTCGGAGTTTAGAATTAAATAAATTATCCAGTAAGTCAGTGCGACATAGAAACTATTTTATCGTAGCTCTACCATATGATCCTGATACCGTTATTCAACACTTGTTTGGCACATTATACAATGGTCGTGAAACATTTAAGGACTCTGAAACATACTATATTGAAAATAACATTGACCTACCTATTCTAGAAATGTTGTCATTTTTGTTATCCGAAAAAGACGTAAAACTCAAAATTTGCCAAGATGTTACTAGGACGCCTAGTGACGATCAAATTCCAATAATTATCGACCAGTATCACACTGGTAAAGCTCATCTCCATCGAGGAATAAATGAGACTATACGACGCATTAGAGAAAAATATAATTGGAAAGGGTTGACAAAAGACGTAGACAATTACATAAAAAGTTGTGAAACCTGCCAAAAAACAAAAGCCTGTCGCAAAAATTTAGATACACCTTTAGTTATCACAGAAACCCCAAAGGTCCCTTTTGAACGTATAAATATTGACATTCTCGAAATCCCCACAAAAAATTATGCACTTACAATTCGTGACGAACTGACAAAATTTAGTCAAGCATATCCTATTAGAGATAAATCGGCAAAATCAGTCGCAAACACCGTCCTAGTCTATTTCCAACATTTCGGAACACCCCTTCGAATCCATTGCGACTATGGCCGAGAGTTCGACAATGTCATCCTAAGAGATTTGTGCTTTCTCTATGATATTAAATTAACATACTCTAGTGTAGGACATCCCCAATCTAACGGTTCCCTAGAGAGGTTTCACTCCATTCTATTAGAAATGATCAGAATACATATGACAGAACATCCCGACGAACACCCCTTCAACATATTACCTTATGCTGTAATATGTTATAACAATTCCGCTAACAAAACTCATGGGTTTACACCCTACGAGTTGGTTTTCGGACATACGTCCAGCAGACCACCCGAGACATTATATAATCAAAAAGAACTAGTCACTAAATACGTTAGAGATCTGAATAATCGTCTCTCCTACTATTATAAAGTCGCGCGTGCAAGAACGGATGCACAGAAACAAAAATCAAAAGTTCGATTTGACGCTCACGTCTTAAGAGAACCTCCGGAATACAAAATTGGTCAAAAAGTTTACCTAAAGGAATCGCAAATCACCGATAAATTACGAAACAAATTTAACGGCCCATTTGAAATTTTGGAACTCCATAAAAATTCAGCTACTCTAATTAACCCAAAAACTAATCAAAAAACCAAAGTCAATTTTGATAGGTTAAAACCATATTTTGAAACATAATTACCTTGCAGGTTCACCTTGCTGATCGGAACAGCAATATGCCAGTATCAGTTAACACCTATCAATAACACCGTCGGAGTCTATTACCATGACGAGACGAGGATAGTAATTTCCAACGACAGATGGACTCTTCTAGTTCATAAAAACTTATCGAGCCTCGAAGAAGCTTTCATCAACAACAACAAAATTTTAGAATCCATTGTCAGTATATTTGCAGTCGACACACGTGAAACAAAAGAATTCCTGGTGAAAGTCAAAACGCACATAACACTTTTAAATCAAATATCAACTTCCCTTAAGGTAAAATTTGAAGAAATCCTTGTTAATACTAAACGCTTCAAACGTGGTATATTAAATGGTGTAGGTAGTATATTCAAAGCAATCACCGGCAATCTAGATGCCGAAGACGATCAATTCTTTACAGATAGTATTAATAAATTAAATAATGACCAACATCAAATTGAAAATCTCATGAAAAATCAAATATCTGTTACTTCTACCGTTATAAAAACCTTTAACCAAACGGTTCAAAATTTACAAATTAACTTTGAAACCTTTAATGAAGACATGAAAAAGATTCAAATAGCATTGCACAAAGTAAATGATAAAGTTGCATTAGTTCAGGCTGAATTAAGATTTGTTGAAACATGCGAAAAATTAAGCGAAAGTTACTTGTACCTTCAGAGCAACCTCGATGACATTCTAAACTCAATCACTTTTGCCCGCTTAAAAATAATACATCCTTCGATCATTACACCTGAAAATTTGATTACTGCACTTCAGAAAATCTCTCAGAATTTAGTCAAAAATAATCTACCCCTTCCAGTAAAATATTCAAAAATCCCTCAATACCTGGAAATAATTGAATTAGAGGCTTTTCAGTCAAAATCTGATCTTATATTTGTTCTAAGAATAGTGGAACAACAACTTTATACTCTGTATCATCTATATCCTGTCCCAATTCTAGACAATAGAACTGGCCTACATCACGTTTTGTCATTTTCTCAAAAATTTATAGCGCGTAATGATGATTCATTAATGTACATCCCTGTCAAAGATTTGAGTACATGTAAACAATTAGCTGCTCGCAGAAAATTATGTTCTGACCTTTACGCCTACCCGATCGACGGCAGTGCAGCATGCGAAGCTCAACTACTGAAGAACTTCAGAAATATGCGTAACCGGACTGTTACGCATTTGTCGGCATAACAAAAGTTCAGGCAGAAGGCCGCAACACCCTTAATATTACAGACAATTCACACCCCGTGGTAATACCTTATGACTGTTGTAAGGATATCCCAGAAAAACTTCAATTGCCCAAATTGGAACCTCTCCAGTTCGACCACCTAAACGTAGAAAATCTAGATATAGCTAATCATAAATTAGAACAATATTCCCGCGACCTGGATAAGTTAATAAATGAACCATTTTTAACAAAACATATTGCCTTAACCACATATATAACTATTGGTGCCGTAGTTTGTCTCCTCATCATCTACGTCGTCTGGAAATGCAAGAAGCAGTGCTGTTGCTCTAGAAAGTCTAAGGAAGCAACCTCCAACCAGATGTTAAAAAGAATTAATACCCTCCTGCGTAGAAGACCCCATCTCCACGCCGAAGAAGAAATGCAAGATCTTCCCTAAAAGTCGGCTAATAATACCGACTTTTCAAAAAAAAAGGGGAGTTGTTATATGCTAAAATATAATACAAGTTTAAGCCATCTAGACATATTAATGTCAATATTGCGTAATATGAAACCTATTATCAAGCGATAACAGCTCCCTCAGTAACAAAAGCATTTCCCATGCGAAATGCAAACATAACACATTTTCCAATAAAGGTCCTTGAACGACAAAAAGCGTTCTCATGTAAAACGCAAGCACAGCATATAACTCCCAGAATGCTTATGCTTGCGTTAACAAAGAAATGTTATAAATATAAGTTACACCAAAAAATCACACACTTGTTACTTGTCTTTTTGTCTTAAATCATTAACTTATCGTTTCCATCAAATCAAGTCGTCTGTATTGTTAAATTTGTCATAGTAAAATAAAATATTTTTTAAAAAGTGAAATTTAATTTAAATGATATAAAATATATATATATATATATATATATATATATATATATATATATATATATATATATATATATATATATATATATATATATATATATGGCAGAACACGATCCCACCCATACACAGACCTTGTTGTAGTGTGGAGTTAATCCATTTTCTGCCAATTGTACACTATAATAAATGTTTGTTACTACTAGCGGACAGTCATATATACTCAAAGGAATGGTATTTTGAAATTGATATTTAAATATAAAATCAGGATAAAATTATTAATTATTTATCCCTTAAGTAAGGTTAAGGTTATAGAATGTCTTAACTATTATAGTAAAAAATATTAGCCCTATTTGAATAATATTGTCGGAAATCGATGAAGAAAGACTTTTATATAAATTTTATTAAAAAATAGTAAAATTTATGACTTTGTTGTACTACTAAAAGTATTTAAAAAGTACACTATATGTGTAAGTGTGTATCTTCTAGTGCCTCTACTATTTCTGTGTTTGTAAAAAATACTAATACTGTTCATTATTGCTGATAAATAACATATTTGTTCTTACATTCTAAAGAACCCTATTTAAATATGAATAAAAACTCATTTAGTGAAACAAATTTGATGGCACATAAAAGAACATACTGTCATTCAAAACCGAATCGCGTTAAAGACTGTACAATCAGGATCAATATTTTATTCTGACCTTTTTAGCAGCTGGCATCCCTTGACTAGAATATAAATTGAATTCAAAGGCACTTCTATTTTTATGTGGGATCGGGTTACCCATTCTCTACAACCGTAGAATTGGAGCGCAAAATTAACATAATTTAGTACTCCCATCTGGTTCAAAATTAATTTTTTGATACCCCTTGACGAAAAAAAAAAAGGGATGCTTTAACAATACCTATCCAAAGCAAATTTAGTAAATAAGTTAGAGTGGCTGTATTGAATTAAAGGGAGCAGTTAAAGGGCGATGTACACAGAAGGTATATGCGTGATTTGTTGGCGTACATATGTGAGAAAATCATCAATATGACAGAGTAGTATATCACTAATTCGCAAGGTTACGGGGAAATCTCTCAACTCACTTTCTGAAATCAAAATTATTTATCCTATTTTTCGTACCAAAGTTATATACTCACCACAGAAGTGTTGCGATAAGATGACACGCTTTCAGTTTTTTTTTTTGAATCGGTAAAATTTGCAAAACATTTCTTAATGGATCAAATGTTCTCGTGCTGTATTTACAAGATTATTTTCGAATTTGTGTTTTTTTCAGTAGCGGTTTTATTTAATGAATATACTTATGCATCTGAACTGTGTGATAAGGAATTTATGCACCACTAAGGACTGATTCTGATTTTTTTGTGTTTACTATATTTGATAATGATTAAAAAACCGAACGTTATAGGGGCCAGAATCGGATATTTTATTGCACATGGATTTTCACCAAAAAGTTTGACTGTGCATACTGTAAATATATGCCTTATTAGAGAACACGGTAAATAATTAGATTAGGAAAAATATCCGATTCGATGCTGTGTAAACTGACTCTTAATTCCTTTCAAATACATTTTACTTTTCTTAATATTTGCAGCTCATTTTGTAAGATAAAAATTCTATAATCGTTGTCTTTGCATTACTTTGTGTTTGAGATAAATCAGAAACATAGTAAATGTTTAATAGAATATTTTTAGAATAGAATAAATATTTAGAATATTTAACTTAATAATAGCAGAATGCAAATAATTGTTGCATTCTCTTTTTTTTCTTTCATACTGTTGTTTCTTGTTAATTTTTTGATCTGTCTTTATTATCTATCGCTTATTGTCCCTTTATCTTTGTTTTTGTTTTGTTTTATGCGATATATTGTTTTCGCAGAAATATCTGTTAAACTTTAGTAGTTTTTATAGTACATTACTACTACTTATAACAATATATTGTTATTATAATTACTACTTATACATTGTCTCCACTTTTTATAGTTTTTTTGTAAATGATTGAAGTTTATATTGTAAATTGGGGGAGCAAATGTGTAACTAACATATGTATTGTTGTAATTTCTTATAAGGACTCATTGACTGATAACACAGGCCTATAAATTTTGACATTTTGAAAGTTGATTTTGGTTTGATAAGTGATTATAAGTGGATTATTTATGCTGATTTTATATCTACCTTTCATTTTTATCCCTTACGTAAGGTTTTTAATCAGCTGAATGATCAGAATAAATTACTAAATTTTATTTAAAAACTAAAGGCGAAATTACATTTTAATAAATATCATATTTAATAAATATTATAAAACATAGAAAAAATCTACAACGCAAAGTTTTGAGTTTCTAATTATTTTTTTCTTCTTTGAGAATCTCTCCCTCTTTAACAAAAAAACTTATAGTTTTCGTTGTGTAATCAATAGTTGGATGTTTTCTTTTCAGCATCTAGTAGTAATCTGTCATCATCCCATCGACCCTAATACCTCATTTCCATCTCCTTTATGTCTTTATGGAACATTTCACCTTGCTTCTCACTAACAACACCAAGAGTTTCTGGAAAGTAGTCCACATGAGCATGCAGAAAACGAATTGAGAGCATACAGAAAATTAACTTGCAACTTCATCCAGGCTGACTGGTTCTACTTGAATCAAAATATATAGTCCATGCGCAACCGATCTAATGGCGGTTATAACATATTTTTAAGGTTCTTGGTGTTATATCCGCTTACTTTACATAAACAATAGTAGCAATTATCAAAATGATTTGTAGGTACTCTCTAAACCATTGATATACTAAAAGGAAAACATTTTCTTGTTCTATTGCTTCAATGTTTTAATCCTTCTTCACATACTTTGCACACGAGTTGGGGTGCTCAGAGTTTATCCTGATCTCAAAGCTTAATTTTAAAGTACGAGTAATATTATTTTTGTAATAGTAGTGTAATAGTCCGCTTAAACTTTTTTACAACTCTGCTTCGATAAATACCCACACTTGTGTATACGTTTCAAACCGATTAGACACAGGGGCGTCGCAAAGATTGAGGCAACATTTAATTTTATAGAACCTCGGTTTTAAAAACTACAAATTGTTGTACAATGTACATTTACAAATACTAATGCGTGATGAAAACAAAAAGACAGTGTTTCTGAAGTTCATGGTATGTAACTAAGCCAAAAATTTAATAAAATATTTGTTGGTCTGTGATAATTCTTGACTGTTCAAACATTCTTACTAGTTTGTAATTGAGTAATATACTCTTGGAATTTCAATATTTTATAATAGTGTAAACAAGTGAATAATAGTTTCCGATAGGAACAAAGAGATTTCTAAATTGAATTATTTTATCTTTTAACGATTACCGAAAACGTTCGATATGAATTTAAAATATTACAACATCAGGGAATGAAAACTATGACAAAGGACGGAATTCATATGCTCATTCGCTAAAGTGCTTTGGATAATGAAAGAAACATAACGAAAGAAGTAATAGCAAATGTACAATATGAATAATAAAATATAGGTTATTTAACGAAACGTTATTATTGCGAATAATAATAACTATCGTATACCATAGTTTTAATATAAATGACCATATAATGTCATTATATCATACTCGTTAAATTTTAACGATTTGACCTGAATATATAATGGAGCTATGAAGTGTAGAAATATGATAAAAACATTGCAACTACATGATATATTTTTACATAATTCTGAATTTGATAACAAATTGATAGGTTTCGAAATGGGTTTCGATAATATTTTTAATTTTTGTAGCAATGAGATGAAGATATCATCTAATCGTCTTCTTCAATTCTTGATTGCCTAATTCAATGATACCTCATTTGTATATTAATAGTCCGAACAAATAGACAACTAACGCTGTTTGGAACTGATAAGTTTGAAGCAGCTATCTCTGGTTCGGTTTCCATCCGGGACAGATGTTAAATCCTACCCGTGGCGGGTATTATTTTCTGAAACCTTGCTGATCGTGCAGAACCACGAAAAGGGGTCGAGGATCGCTATTAGGTATAACTCAGTGCCTGGCGGGGCTTTAGCCCGACGAGTGATTGTTTCCTATAGCGATTATATAATAGCCTTGCTATTCGAGAACTACTTGATAACTGTCTTGCGGTTTTACGGTTCCTGTCTCGATTCCCGATTTATAAGTTACTGACATGAATCGTATCGACTTAGATGAATACCCCATGGATTTTATTCGGCATTTGACCTGGACCGGCGTACCATGTACGACACTGATGAGAACTAATAAGTTCTAAACAGCTGTCTGTCGTTCGGTTCCTATCCAGGACAGATGTTGAGTCGTATCCGTGGCGGATTTTATTTTCTAATAGATCGAACCAAAACTAAAGAAATAAATAAATGTACGACGTATTCTACATTTCATGTGTTCGGTTAAATGAAATTTTTGTTTATGTTTAAATATACAGAAATGGACTTCATTCACTTAGATTACGGATGGAATGGTTATTCATATAGACGAGAATAAATATATTTATGTTCAAATAGAGCTTCCAGCCTTCCCATGTTCAAACTTGAGCAGAAGATTACATTGACACTCTCGCTTTCTGAACCCGGTCCGCCACCCAGACTATAGCGTAAATGACATTGTTTCAAACTGCTCTATAAGAGAACACGATAGGTCACTTGCTCATGCTGTAGATACAGAGTAACCGCTTGGCTTTTATTAGTTTTGCATCATATACTGAAGTGAATAATCCCCTTACTTACGAAAATTTATCCAAGACTTTCAAAGTAGTTTTCTGCGAGACAAGTGTCTATTTTCCTATTATTTTCTCCTTCAAAGATTTCTGGCTTGTTCAAGCAGACTGTGTTCTTTACATATCCTCATTGGTCCAAAGATATCATAACGGGAGATCTAGCTGACTATTTACACCTCCATCTAATTTAACAATTTGGAAGTACTGTACTGTAGTCACGCATATAGCAATAATAAGGAGGAGGAATTTCACCCCGATGAAATTGAATCGATCTATTCATGAGCTGACTATTTTGACAATCTCTAAAGGTTCTAGTTAATTGAAGAGTTAATTGTAATTATGGAAAGGTCTAGTTATACCTCATTTTTAGATTTACATAGAAAAAACAAGGTCTAATAATTTGATTGTTACATACGAGTGTCGATAGGTTTATTTTTTAATTTATTTTGTATACTTTATATAATTCGGAAAATATATGTTATAGATAAACTACGTTAGGCTTGAAATATATGAATGCACCAAAAACTTGAATACATTTTTTTTAAATTAAAAAGTTTACTTTACTTTATCTCATAACCTATAAACCAGTCATTGCTAATGCAATAGTTGAGTTTGTAGATTTAGATAACATGCATACAAAATGCATGTAAAGTGTTTTAAGCCATGGTCATTCATAAAAAAATATTTTGTAATATTTCCACTTTTTAACTAATATATTTATAGTTTATCCGAACCATTACACATACTTTATAGATATGTTCTGAATAGTGTGTGGCTATTTAGTAAAGAAGAATTTAACAGATATGTTGCAAAAAAATGTAAAGATTGTGTTATTAGTTACACTCTAAACGGAATTATATGCATAGAACATTATACACAAATCGTATAAACTATTACTTGTATCCTGAATACCTTGAAATTAGATGACAATTGAAAGATGATAGTTGTGATTTGGTAGACCTCTGTCAGTCAAGTGAATAATGCTCAATCTTTCTTTCCGTCCCTTTCTGAGCAGCGGCAACAATTGGTAAGATTTCTTCACACGGTTTCTTCTTCCCTACATATCTCGGCTGTGTGTATATGTGTGTATATGCGTGTATATGTGTGTATATGTATGTATATGTGTGTATATGTGTGTATATGTGTGTATATGTATGTCATCGGGGGAGGGGGTGGGGATTAGATGGAGTATGGAATATATTTTTTATATGTACAATTTGAATTTATAAGATTTGCAACATGTTGTTTTTCTAAAACATATACAAGCAGTCGAAACAAAATTTTGTCACTTATATCCTTATATATACATTTGTCACATAAAATATATTCGCCTGAAAAAGGACACTGTCATCCAAATAGTTTATGTTTTACTATATTAAATTAAATTTCGTATACCACATATTCAAAACAGTTATATAATTTATACTATTTGTTTATAACAATTTGGTCAGATCACTACTATTTCTTATTTGATGTATTATTTATCATATTTTAATAAAACCGAGCTAAAATATAAATATATACTCTATTTATAATAATCGTAGAGTATAGAATACATCTCTTTTTCACAGTTATTAACTTAATAATTTAAAGGATGTAATAACGATGCGATGTAATAAATATCACTTTACAATTAATTTCCATACCCTTCGGGATCGCGGATTGAATTTTCAATTGTGCAAAGTAACAACGCAAGCTATTTAATATCTCATGTTTGACTGGCTTAAGGCAAATATGAAGTTTCTTCAAGATGCTACAAGTTCGTTGCTTTTTATCTGGGGAAATACTATATAGCTATATTTTTTAATCCCACGGTCTACTAAACCGATATATGGTTGTCTTCTCGTTCATCCTTGTTATAATTCGCAACCGCTTTTTTCGTTTCATTAACCCTACACGTACTAGAAACGTGGGATACATTTAGCGGGAATTTAGACATTTAATGCATTGAATCTGTGATCATTCCCTCTGTAGTAATCGTATAAATTTTATATTTTATAAATAACATGTTAATATTTTAAATAGTCGATGGAAATTATAGATTTTATAAGGAACATTTGTTCCATTTATCATGTACTTGTTTTTTTCTTCCTATAACAATTTGCTGAGTTATTGTAATTTCTTGTAAATTCTCAAAGCCTGGAGGACATTGTGCTGAATTTCTATTGTCAAATGTTATAGAAACTGTTGCCTTATTCACGCTAGCTTGTCCGTGTTTGTAAATCAGATCTTGTTGAGTAGCCGTTCTAATATGATTTAATTTGGAAATCTCCAAAACAAAGCAGATTGAATCCAAAATATTTGATTTGTCACTACCATCCAAACTATGCGTTTTGCAACATTAGAAAATTCAGTATGATACACCGTTACGACCGTTACCCGTTTGAACCAGACACTTAGATTTATAAATAGACACCGGAAAGTAATTAAAACTAGATATTAAAACAACAAACCAAGTAAAGATAATTTCTTACCTTGTTTTATGTATTTATTCTTATTGGTAAAATATACATTATTTTACCATTATTATATCTACCTGTCTACTCTAATGAACCGCCATTGATAATAACTTATACCAATCTGGATCATTAACTACTGAAAATCACTAAACTGTCAGATTATTTTAACGTCATATTTCATTTTTTTACCTGATCTTGTGGAATTAATATAGCTATATCCGTAATGTTATTTATATCCGTTTAGAGCTATCATAGGTTTCAATTGCTTAATATTATAAACAATTGAAATAGAGCTCATGCTAATGGTTGTAATCCTACAGCAACAGTTATCAGGCTACAAAAAAGCCCACGTTCGTGTTGTGTGTGCCATTGGGAAAGAATATAGTGTTTCCTCACTTTCATGTACATAGTATACATAAGAATAAATTTAGTTTATAGCAAATTACCCGCTTCATCTAAGGATGTTCGCGTCTTCTATTCACTAAGGGGAATTAACTCCTAATAAATTAAATTATTGCCTCTATTTTAGGAAAATATATCGCAAGTATCTCACTACATTCTTTCTTTATGGTATATAAAAGTTTTCTCGATTTCACAAGATAGTATACGATATGTATTCAATAAAATAAAAATGATGAAAAACGAGGTAAATAATTAAGTTCACTGTCGTCCACTGTCCTTCAATTCAAAGGAGTTTGTTTAAATATTGTTTTTCATTTTCCTTAATTCAAACTCATAATAGTTGTACGTAACAAATATACACGAAGGTGATGATTAATGGTTAGTAAACAAGGTATGGCAGTAAAAAATACCTGGTGATCTGAACAAATTTTACTGGCGACTCCGCCAGTTACTTAAAATTGTTAATTTTACATATAATTTGGGACCATTTATAAATTTCATTTAATTGTTGCAGAACCTCCTGAAAGAAAGGCAAAAATCAAATATAAATACTCTGAAATACTATTTTTAAATAGCTGGGAGACATATCACCGCCATTTCAATATATATGAATATTTAGTTATACTAGTTTCTTTAAATATTTTTTAAATTTTCCCTCTTCCTTTCTAACTCATAACAATTATACATGCCCATGATGACTAATAGTAAGCAAGATACAATGGCAGTAAAAATACTTAAGATAATCCAAATTAAAATTTCACTGGTAACTCCTAAATTAAAAAATTGTTTGTACATATAATTTGGGACCTTTTGTAGAGTTTGTTTAAAACGTTGTAAAAACACCAGAAGGAAGCCAAACATCTTAAATAAATATAACCTGATAAACTATGTTTAAATAGTTGACGGTCAAGCCACTACCATTTTAATGATTTGAATATTTACTTGTATTAGAGTTTATTTAAATATTTTTTAAATTTTCTTTCTTCCTTTCTCACTCATAACAATCGTACATAACAATTATACATGCTCGTGATGATTAATGGTTAGTAAGCAAAATACAATGGCAGTAAAAATTATGCATTACGTAAGAAAGTCTAAGCACATTAAAGTATCACTGACGACTCCGCTATTTTAAAAATAATTTATTCATACATACATATGTGACCATTTATGGATTTCATTTAAGGGGCATCCACCTGAAATCTTCAAAGTTTTCGATAATTTTTTTGTATATTATTAAGTATGAAGGCTTATGAATATATTCTCTTTTTTAAAGTCGATATCTTTAAAAATTACAGAAATATAAATCTTTCAGTCATGGGGTAGAGGACAGCCAATGCTGCTACGTGCATCCCTCGATGTGCGCCGTCGTCGAGTGCATAACAGTGATCGTCTTAACTAATCAGTGACAAATTTGAGGAATCATTGTTTCATGCATATTTTGCCTACTATATTGTAATAATGTACACGTATAAAATTTATTGCGCTAGGAAAAATGAAACAAACACGAGAATTCAATATCCTGAAAAAAGGCAACGTTTTTTGAATTCGAAAAGGTGACCGTCATATCTCGAGAACAGATCAACAGATTCATTTCAAATTTGGCACACTGACACTTTAAGCCCTTATTAATAGAATGACGAACGAATTATTTTTAAAAAATAACCAAAATTGTTTAAACAAATTACGATAATAACTGAGTTTTTTACCGAATATGATAGTTTTAAAATAGAATTTAACTGTGTAAGTTATGGATCTCATTGGTAATAATTACAAAACCACGAAATTTGCGTTTCAATCTTATTTGCTTTAGCCCTCTTAAGCTTGTCGATATTAAACCAAATAAAAAACTTTTACATTGATTTTTATCCCACAGAAAGTAGCAAACCAGACGAGCTAAAAAATTTAACGTATAAAGACTGCTCGTTTATAAGAACATCTGTGGGCGGGTTTATACAAAGAATGCGTTTTATAACCTCATTTTAAATTTAAAGAAAATCTATTTAAAGACAACTCAGTTTTACTCTCATTGTTCTGTAATTTTATTAATCACCCATTTTTATGAGATAATGGGTTATGCATTAGAATCTTACATCATTACTTTTAAAGAATTTATCTCAAATAACTTTGATTTTTTAACTGTCATATTGATTCTCAGATGGAATATAAAAGAGTATAAACGTACCCATAGATTTATCCAAAAATATTCATCAGTATTAATAGCGATCCATAAATTTATGTTATGTAGTTAAGTGATAAATATTTTTATCTACAACTGTGTAACAAATGTACTTTATCTACGAACGTGCTGTAATATAGGGTTCATTGAACTATTTTGAGTTATGTAATGAGCTCTATTATTTTACCATTATGTAATGAACTCATTACATCACTACTATGTAGTGAACTCATTACATAACTCATTTTGATTTTCAAAAATTATAAACGAGGAAGTAAATATTTATTGAAACTGAAACAATACAATAATTATTTGTTATCATAAATATTAATATTATTTTAGCCAAATTTTAATAAGATTTTCGATGTAGATACTGCACAATGCGACGAGAAAATCACAAAACTAAGCGTTATTTAAAACAACTGGATTGCTACTATGGTTTTAACAAATTTCATGCATCATGTTACTTTGATTTGGTATGAAAATGTTCAAGTGACTTTTAACGGATGTCATAACTATTTAAATGTCAAATCTGAATTTTTTGTAAAAAATCGGTTTTTAATCTCTTTTTCTTATCCAAGCGGTCGCAAATAAAATGTTGTACATCACACGTGGGCTAGAGCACATTACATTACTCGTGTGATTACCATGACTCGGTCTACGACCTCGTCATAACAATATTCTCACTCGTGATGTAATGATGCTCCTATCCCACTCATAATGTAAATAGCTATTACGTAGTAGTGTGATAAGTCGTAAATCAAATTTTAATAAAAATTGTGTTATTTTCAAAACTTCTTATATTTTTAAAATACTTCTAAGCTAAACTAACTAAAATTAAATGACACTATTGCCATTGCTCTCATTCCCTACGTTAATTGCAGTTGACTTCTACTTCAATTTTAATTTCTATACTAAATTTGTTATTGGTGTAATATTTTTTAGGAAATATCAGTTTATTTTGTACCGAATCTTTGACGTATCCGTTTACGGCTGTTTCTACTCTCTGTGGCATTTTAAGGCCACAGTGTTATCTCCTACATCGGCTAGTAATATGACTGAAGTTCTACGGAAGCAATGCCCCATAATTCGGCAATTTTACAATGAATTTTGCCAATTGGACTAACGTATTTTTGCGGATTGGTGAATTTTTAATTTATATAAAACAATAACAAGTGATCGCGTGAAATGCTGCCAGGTCGTAAAATGGCATATTTTTTTGTAGAGCTCGTTCATTTCGCAAAGGACAATTTTTTTGGTTTTTTTTTTGCTATCAGAAATCGTGAACACTAGTACGAATCCTTCTTCTTTAATCTATTTTCAAACTCATTTCCTAGGGTTTCGCTTAGGAATGAGATAATCTGCTCACGGATGAAAAGGTCGGATTTATTGGGTTCTTGTTCAGCTGTTCACTTTGAATATGTAACCAGCCAGGGAAGCTTATCAACAGAAATATTCTTTAGCGAAAGCGTTGATTGAAAGCTTTTTGAAAGCGTAGCACCAAAGGGATTTATTTTATTTATGCAGTTACTGCGTCTTCATTTACTGCGTTGATAGGAACATTGTTTGATTAACACCATCACAAAAATCGTACTATTTTTCCATCACACTTCCATCACATAAATGGAAAACTAATTGTTTTCCATTTTCTTGAGAAAACTGGCAAAACTTATTACTATTATGACTATTGTTAACGTTTTTAGAAATGTGTTTAATTGTGGAAATGTGCAAAAGCTAATTAGTTTTAAGAAAAATACGCCCTCAATTTTTTTAATACATTTGCAAACTTCATTTGGGTGTGTTAAAAACTCTATTACCACACTTGATATATAATAGTTGCAATAGATATAACTCAAGTCTATCGACGATATGATAATGTTACGCTTTTGATATGTGGAATGAATTTGATAGACCTTAACACAGTTTTTCTAAGGATGCTGTCATCATACAGCCCATCTATCTGCATATATTTCATACAGTCCATCTACATAACTAGATCACTACGTATATTTGTCAAAGGTCAGACCAGATGATGAATTAGCAAGTTGTAATAGTCAATTAGAAAAGGAACCTTTCCTTCGACTTATTACATGTGCGACTGTTTTCCTTGTAGACAATTGTTGCATATTAAAAATTGAGTTTCCTTCAAGACCTAATCGTAAACATTGGCGTTAATTTTATCCATTGGAAATACGTATCCACATTTATTGGCGTACACATAATATTTTTAGTTGATTTTATTACTTAGTTTCCCCATATACGTACTGTTTTTATACTGCTTTCGTTAGGAGTAGCATATTTACCACAGCACCAGGAAGTTAATTTTTTTTCAATGAAGCATTTAGAAAGAATAGTTTTCGTTATAACTTTGTGGTAACTATTTAAGATATTGTAATGTATTTTAATTTATGTTGCATTTTATATTGTTATAAAATATATACGGATGTTTGGTATTGTTGCTTTGGTTTGGTTTGGTTTTCATACCATGCATGAATTTATGTACTATTTCTATAGATTTATTGAGATAACACTCTTATTTGTTTGTGGCGTAAATAAAATGACTCCTTTTATATTGAGTAATAAACAACGTATAAAACTACCTAGGTTTTTCAAGGTTTTATATTCGTTTACATATAATAGTCACTTTAAGTCATATTCAGTTATATTCAGTAATATTGACTGATAATATTTTCTTTATTATTATTATATCAATTAAATATAAAACACTCCTTTTAACAAATGATTATAATACTACGACATTGCATGCCCATTTCATTTAAATTCTAAAAATTCAATTTAATTGACAAACGGAAAAATTTATAATATTGCAACGAATTTACTAGAAAGTTCTTTATTTCGAATACTTATTTACAAATCAACGATTTACAAGTCCAACTAACTAACTAACTTTCTTTCTACTTTAATTTTATAAACTAACTTTCACACTGTATTACACAATGTCACTTCCTTCGCACCGTATCGCTCACTATCGCGGTCCGAATTTAACTAATTCCTGGCTGTAGGACACAATTCTTATATAGGCAGTAGGACGTCTCTCCAGGCGTTTCTAAATAAAGAAGTTTGGCGAACCTTTTAGTATAGAACGCGCTGGAAGTCAACTCCACTCGCTCTTGATGGTTTCGAATATTCCCGGCGTTCGGGATCGCTCGAGGCGTTCGTGACAATATTCATAAACAATTCTTATAGGTACTTACTTTTTGTCACATAAGATAACAGCTGTCCAAATGGTAGAAAATATTGTAGAAGAACACGTGACTCCATTTACCTCATTTTTCGGGGATAATTTCATTTCTATGCAGGATAACACATATTCTCCATGTTTTCAGATATGCACTGGACTACCTTCGATTTGTGAATGTTTTATATTTTAACTTTGGACTGGTCAGGATGCACTAAAACGATTAGTTAGGCTCCACATACCTATTCCTATGATTCTTAGGGAATTCGAACAAGTCATTCTTGTCGAATGGGAGAGTATTCCTCAAAAAATCATTCAGCACTTGATAAATAGCATGCCCAGATAAATGAAAGCGGCAAAAAAATGGAGGATTTACAAGCTCCTGAACTAAAATTCTGAAGATTTAACTTCACCTTCAAGTGTTTCTTTAACACCGTTTTCATTGCATTAGACAATATTGCTCCTTTCTGTTATTTATTCATATTGTTTTTCTTGATAATACCGTTCTATTTGGTTAAATATTAATTGAAATACTTTAATCATAATATCATGTAAATATTCGTACTATGATTTAAATGTGAAGTGTCACTGATGCGTCAATTTTGTCCAAGTTCAGTCAAGAAACATGTCAAATGATGTTACAAATCTTAAATTACGAGAAATGTTAGAGAAAAATGTAACAATCTGATAAGAAAGTTGCATATTTCGCCAAACTAAGACATATTTATGGTAACTTTTGACACGGCTCCACTAAAGAATTTCATATATCATTTTAACTATGTAAATGTTACATATTTAGATGTCAACAGATACGCAATGCTGCAAATATTTAGCTAAGAGTTACTCTGAATTTTTAATGTTAACTGTAAAATTACATAACCCTAAAAATTTAAAACGTAAAAACTTTATTAGAATACAATAGAAAACTACAGGTATTAAAATATAATGAAAGAATTATGTTCAACCATTCAATATTTGATCTACGTTTAGCCTATATTTATAGAATCTTATATCGATATTTCCTTCTACTACTAAAAATAATATTTAAAAAGTTTAGACAAATAAAACGAAGATAACAAAGTAGTACAGTTTTAAGTTTTAATAAGATATTTCTAGTCATCTATCTTGTGGTATAATGACCTTATGTAATTCCAAATGTGACTTTATTAAAGAAGAAATCAAATTAGATATGTTGGTATATGAAAAAACCGAAATTTATTCCGCTCTAAATAAAGAAAATGAAAAGAGAAGCCTATTATGTACATAAATTGGCATGTCATAAAAGTTAGTAAAAATCCTCGTTTGTAAGTAGGAAACCCCTGCTTGGCGGCGTAATGCAATATCGATCAGTTCGGGAGAGTCTATGCTCCAGACACAGAAGACTGTAGAATACCAAATCTCTTGCTAACTTGTCTAGAGCCAATATATCCGCGAAACGTTATATCAAAGAGAATTGTAACAGAAAATGTGAACGTATATATTATGTATAGTTCTCCTGAACAATGGTGGCGTTTTAGATGTTAATTCTACAAAAAATTTGGAGCGATAAATTAAATACTGTCGGAATGAGAAAAAACGCCCAATAGGCATTATTCTTATTTGCTTTCAAGCAGCTTTTGAATTTCCACTTCTCATTGTACAATTCATACAAGCACGAATTCATGATTAACTTTGGAAAAAGTCCCGATTTTCTTGATGCGAACAAAGGAAAGCATATATTTAAAAGAAACTTTCATTTACATAATCAGTTCATTTAAAAAATGTAATACGCATATAATTTCAGTCTTATAACTACGAGGTAGTTGAGGGCAAACAAAAAAAAGTTCAGTTATTCATTGAGCCATTATACAAGAATATTTATTATAGGTTGCTTTAATATTCGTTATAATTAAGTTACGGTAACTTTCTAAAGTTGCTTGTTAAATCTTAGTAATGTTGTTACAATATACTATTTGTAATATCGATTTACATTATACCCTCTTTTCCTTATACTTCCTATACTCAGTACTTAACCTTGGATACTTTTAATATATATGTATTTAATTTAAGTTGTGTTATATTTTGCTTATCTAATTTTTACGGTCATTAATTTATTAAAAAGTCCCAGGAAATTTTGATATGTAAAAAACCAACTAATATATTTACTTACACGAGAAGAGGGGAGTAAACAAAATTTGTTAAAACTTAAAATTACTTAATGACGTATATTAGGATGGAGCGAAAATGCTATTATTTAATTTCAAAATACATATAATGGGTACGGCAATAGGTACTGACGCATTTGTGAGCGCTGTGGTCGGAAGACACACACTGAGTGGGGGACAGTATGTACGCAATAAGTTTGCTATATTATGCAGTTTTAGTAGCCATGAATTCTTAGCCTAAGCAGCAATGAATTTTTTGTATTACGGTGTGCATTCGAACGGGATAAATAGTCGAGGTTCAGCGGCAAATTCGTCGAGAATATGATATTCCTAGGCGTGGTAGGATCCCTGAACAAAATCAAATTTTGCAATGGCATCGACGGTTTAATGAAAGTGGAAATGTGAACAACATTTACCGCAGAATCCAGAGAAGTGTGCGTACGCCAGAAAACATTGAAAGGGTTCGACAAGCGGTAGTGTGAAGTCCGCGGCATTCAGCAGTGCGTCAAGCAGCAGCATTAAATGTTCAGACAGAAGCATTCGGCGAATTTTACATGTTGACTTGGGATTTCATCCATACAAAATTCAGACTGTTCAAGAGTTTTATCCGAGAAGAGACATTTTTGCTCTTCTTGGTGATAATCCAGATGTCTTGAATAATCTAATCATGTCCGATGAGACACATTTTTATTTAATAAGTTCTATCAATAAACGGAACTGCGGTACTGGTCGGCACAACAGCCTTATGAAATGCATGAGCAGCCTTTGCATTCCGCGAAAGTCATAGTGTGGTGCGTGTATCTGTCTTGGGGATACTTGGTCCTTACGTTTTCCAAGAAGAGAGTCGGGCAGTTACTGTCAATTCGCAACGCTATTCGGCTATGATCGAACATTTTTTACCTGCTGAATTGCATCGCTTAGGAAGGGACATAAACAATAATGGGTTATGGTTCCAACAAAATGGAGCAACAAGTCATACAGAATGTGTATGACACTTTTAAGATGAATGTTTCCTAGACGACTCATATATCAAAATGGTGATGTTAATTGGCCGGCGGGATCTCCGGATTTAACATACTGCGATTTTCTCTGATGGGGTATCTGAAGTTCAAAGTGTTTGTCGACAGGCCCCACATATTACAGGCGTTGAGAAACAACATAACCAACGAAATTAAAGCGATCAGCGCATATGTTTTGCACCGTGTCATGCAATCATTTCGCAGCCGGCTGCAATAATGCAAAAGACAAGGAGGACTACATTTGTCTAACGTAATTTTAAAAAATAATAATATTTGAAAACTGCATTATGTATAGAATAAATATGTTTCGTTTTAATCTCTGTGTTTCAATTACTAAGCTGACAATCGCACGATAAAAACTGACAGTACCTATTGCCGGACCTTTTATAATTTCATAAAATAATTATCTAATACACTACCTAGTATTCTAAAATTTCCTGAAACCGGTGCATCCCTTCTGCCTCCCCAACGATTTTGAATTTTTGCGATACTTAATATTTTCGATTATATTACACAAACTATAAAACATGTTTCTATTGGAGAGATGTTAATGTAATATTGCAGAAAAATGTCCTTATATGCCAATTAGTATCAGTGAATAGGTTGGTAGAATTATTTCAACACTATCTGCCTTCCCAATGATTTTGAATGTTTCCAAATTTTATGCTCTTTTCGCGGTATTAGGTTATTATAAGTATCAAACTTTGTAGAGTACTATTCTAGCCCGAAAATTGGGTAACTTTTACACCTTTTTAAATTTAAAATTTTCAGCATCCATCACGTTTTTGCTCCACACCAACATATATATTTGCACATTTTATAATAATATAGATAAAGATACATAAATGGAGTAGACACGAATTAGAACAGACCATAATTAATATAAATAGCATATATGAGAAGCGATAATCCTAAAATCAGCAGTATGAGGCAAAAAAATCGTATTTAAAAATTTTTTTTAGTGAATTTTAGTGAGTAAGTAACCTAGGGGTCATTCTAAATTTTATTAAATACCCTGTATATACGTATATAATATAACGTTTGTATTATCGATTCCATTTAGTCGAACTAATATTTACTAAGTAATAGAACTGAAATAATTCAGTGTTATACAAATAGTATTAATTATATTTGCATTTAATAAAAATATACAATGATATATGTATATTCGTATATAATCATTTTCGTAATTAGTGGAGAATGTAATATTCATTTAAACGCAAATATACCGTTTTCCATTTTATGTACATAAGCCCTTAGCGGATTAAATAATATTGATATATGTTCCGAAATCCCAATATTTACACATTTAAACACAATTTCAGAAAATTAATCTTTACATTATATAGAACATAATCGATTTATTATAAAACCTGTCTCTTAAAATATACTTATTAATAAAATATATCAACATTCAACACCACCATTTAATCACCAAATAAGTTACCTACTTCACTCATAAAATGGATGATAAATATGCTGGTGTGTACATGTGTTTTAATGACAAGGAATATGATGAAAGTATTCGCAAAATTCTATTCTAAAATAAATATCCAACAAAAATGTTCTTCTCTTATAAAACGCGATATTTATAGGACTATAATATTACAGAAAGCCACTTGGGGTGAATGAAGGGCGCTATAAGCTTCTCATCATATTATTAGATATTTTGAAGCTTTGTAGTGTTATTTTTGGCTCAAAGACACTGAATAAAAGGCCACGTTGTATTTTCCTCCTGAATAATCTTTCGATATTAGTTGGGTAACGGTAAGGTATTAAATAGTATCTTTAGTCATCGTTATATTTATAAAAGACTTTGTGGACACGAACATTTTGGTCATAGTCACTGACTAATGAATTACATTTTAGTAACAAAGTAAAAGCTGCTTTTAGGGTTATAGAGTGAAATATTAGAATTAATGAAATTAACAGACATTAATAGCAATGAAATTGTTATTAAGACTATATATAGTAGTATATATAGTAGTGACAAGATTTCGCAATATACTTACAATTTTGTTATTAAATAGTTCTTTTGAAAACATGACAATTTTATTTTTAAATAAACATTACCTAATGTAAAAATTATTGCTTCTCAGATTTTTGAATTTGGATTTTTATGCCATCACTATATTTACCTTTACATTGCAGCCCACTTCTTAAAGAAAAAAATCCTTAGATTTTTGAGTACAGTGGTTCTCCGTATTAGTGGGTCTCAATTTATAGTTTGTACAACAGAAAGTATTGTTTAAGAAAACTGCAAATAATGTAAATAAGACTTTATTTTAACTGAAATTTAAAATTTGCGCAGTTACCTTCAGTGGCACATCTGATCATGTACTAATATACGAATTGATAGTACAATAACAATATATAACCTGAACTTGGTCCAACGTGGTCCATCTTTATATTAAAAAGCAAAATCAAAAATTGTTTGCAATTTTTGTAGACTTTCAATGAGTTTTCGATGCGGTTGGCCATGCGTTGCTCTAGCAAAAGTTGTATGTTGTTGGAGTTTTCTCTAGGATTATAGTAATAATATGTAAATCAATTATACAGTAAGATTTCTTTTAAAAGTAAAAGCTATGAATGCATGAATGAATTGATCGAATTGTAAGATTTGGGGTCTTATAGAGTGAACAGTTGAGACCTTTGCTTTTTGCATTTTTTCTTAATTACATTATTATTTTATTGAAAGTGAATTTAGCGGTATAGGTATTGCTTCTTATACCGATATTTTGCTCCTGTATATAATACCGATAATTTAATCATCTTCGTCGAATCGGAGCCGAATGTTGGCAGGAAACTGGTTGTCTTACAAACTTGAAGATTACACTCAAAAAAAAAACCAAAATAATACTCTTCTATAAGGGGTAGCACGAACTACAGAAAGTATAATATTGCTTCTACTACTTAGACTACTACTTACGTATTATTAAAATTAAGTAAGTATTAGTTCTATTACTTGTTATTAAAATGTTGTTACATTAACAAAAGTCAGTTATTAGTACTTAATAAAGATGTTTATTTAGGAGAGATTTTTATATCGTCATCACTTTATCGTGAAATGGTCTCACTTTCATGTGAAAATGCTAAAAATTGTATTGGTCCTTTACCTCCTGTTATGACCAAAATCAAACTTGATACATGGCAACTTCGTATAAAACTCTGTGAGTGCTTGTTAGGTTTATGGTATATGAACTTAATTGAAAATGTTGAATTATATATTTTAAAATGAGTACTCTTGCTGTCTAAGACTACTACTAACTACATAGTAGGACTGGAAAATGGTAGTTTAAACTATCTTAAAATATTTTTAAAGCCATATATCACTTGCTTCTGCGGATACTTCGTATATCAGACAAAATATTCCCGTACATTTGATAAATGGCAACTTTTTCTTTTGATTTGCGATGAAGGATATAACTGTGCTATACCAGTCAAACAAAAAAAAATATTGATGCCATTCACGTATTGGAAAAATATGTCATGCAAGACGCTAAAACGGAATAAACAACTATTATTATCCAAGTCTTATAAATTTTAAGAAAAGTGTATTATACCACTTTTAGTATAAATATCCCTAACCCGAATTAAATATGAACCTGCCTATACATGTGACCCGCTCTACTCAATTGTGAACAGCAAATTAATTTCAATTAATATTCCCATTTAATGGCTCCTTTAAAAAAATTAATCCATCTGAAATTTGTACTAACTGCAAAACTAATGTATAGAACACTATTTATCATGTATTCGTTGAATGTTTTATATACTGTACAATTAGTATAGTACAGTATTTAAGTATACAGTAGCTAATATAAATACTTTATATTTTTTTGTATTTTACTTGTAAATTTACTGTATTTATCACATATATTATTACTGATATGTACATTTTTTTTTATTTAAGCTATACACTAATTGACTTGCAATAGACTGTGAAGTTTTATATGCATTAAAATTATTATTGTTATTAAGTAATACTAATATACAGGCTACTGTATTGAAAATAAGGAAGAATGTTTATATTATATTTTATAATATTTGGTAAGGTAAGGTAAGGTAAGGCCATTTTTGAACCCTGCATATCACATGTCAATTTCTGGCATTTGATCTGGTCATTTAAAAGAATCATTGCTGATTGAAACTATTACTTTTCAAAACTGAATTTTATTAGTGCTTTTAATAATGTAGACATTAGAACAACTATTAATAATAGAAATCAAGAAGGAAACCATATAAAACCAAATACGTCGAAAACGTTCCATATTTTCACAAAAATATTAACATAACTTACTCTTCATCTTTCATATAAAAAATCGAAAATAATATAAAAAATATAGGTTGCCATTTCAAAAAATATACGTTGGAATCCCCTAGAAAAAACTTAATCATCTTGTATAATGGACATTATTTTTATATTGTAGGATTTGAAAAAGAGTTCAGCGTGATAAAAAAGTTAAACTGATCTTTATTTTTAATAAACTTTCACGCATAAGGTTAACACATACAGTATAAGCTTTTTGATATTAGACTTAAAGTTCTGGCGGAGGTTCCGGGTAAAATGTATTAGGATGATATATATATATTATGATAGTAATCGTAACAATATGGTTTCTGCAATTATGATGTGGAAAATATAACATATTTATCTCATATTTCCTCTCCCGCTCTTTAACGTGTTATAATAATAATTTTTAATTTTTCATTGTAATTACACTTACTAATTAGAAGGTGTTAAACGTCATAAAAAAGTTACATTGATCTTTATTTTCAACAAACTTTCACGCATAAGGCAAACATACGGTATAAGCTTTTTTGATATTAGACTTAAAGTTCTGGCGGAGGTGCCAGGTAAAATGTAATAAGATGATATATGATAGTAATCGCAACAATATAGTTTCTGCAAATATGATGTGGAAAATTTAAGATATTTATCTCGTATTTCCTCTCCCGCTCTTTAACGTGTGTTATAATAATACTTTTTAATTTTTCATTGTAAGTACACTTCATTAAACGACCAGTGTAACGATAAAAATGGAATCTGTTTAAGCTATAAATTTTTCGTTTGGATTTATTTCAACACTTGTTGCAAGGAGCTGTATTATTTATAAAATAAAAGATAGTGTATATCTTTTTGTTTCCAGTAATTACAAATAAATGTTATGTAATAACATGTGACAGCTGTGACGCGATGAAATATATTACGATACTCAGAACAAATCTAATAGATCTATATACAATATCAACTATATACAATTTGAAAAATATTTATAACCTACTTTTTTATATTAATATATTTTTATTTGTTAATGTTTATCAAAACCAGAAACGCTTAGGGATAGTCTACATGCAAGAGTAGTTTTTAATAAAACAAAATTAAATTTCATATCAAAACATTTTCGGTACATCAAAGTATTTTATACAGTGTGATTCATATGTAGTAAATACACGAATTTTTTGTATTAGAAAAATATTAATTAGTGACGGTATTACGTTTACTATTGATATACTGCATTAGAAATATTAGTTAATCATTAGATTAAAAATTAGGCCACAATATGTTAAATTAAATCTTTATATGTATACGTATAAATTAAATGTTTATATGTATATACATATATACGTATACATGTATTAAAAATAATAGTTCTCGCATTATACAGATCAGTACTAGGGAGCATATTAATAAACTTTTTAAGAATTGTACTAAATATATAGCATCCTACGAATAAATATTATTTTAAAACTGTACTACACAACAAAAAATTAAGCACTTTTTTTGAAATAGGTAAATATTTATTTTTATATATTAAATTATGTGTTCATAATGTTGGTATATGTCTGTTTTAATCCTGCAAACAAAATATTTTGTCTTTGAATTTACTGTTTATTTAGTTCTGGAAGTTACAATTTGTATACTGGATCTTTGCACGTGTATCAATTTAGTGACGACGAACGGATCACATGCTACACCACTCGCAATTGTTACTAATATGCCACAATTACCAGCACGTATGTCTAGCGACATGTTTCAATCAACTACATACGGTATAGACAATTAAGAATTTGCCGAACAAATGCAATTATGAAGTCACGTCTTAGCTTTATTGTAAAATTTGACTCATTGGCGTCTCAATATTTTTGTAAAATTTATTTCATTTTTGTTTCATTTACTTTGATTTTTGTTGAATTTATTTCATTTATTTTGATGGTGAAATATCACTTCCATTGAACGGTTTTGTGGAGAATATTTTCATCACTTTGTCATAGGTTAACGGATATATATTGTACTAACTGTTATCCTAAAATGCGTTTTCGGAATGACAGTGTTCAAAAATGTCAGTTGATTGATTCATACGATTGTTGCCTGTGACGCACACGCAAAGAATTATTATACAAACCATAAGTAAATTGCTAAAGGAAAGGTGTAACTAAAAGTAGTTGTAAGTGATTTTGGGGTATTTAAACAAAAAGTGTAGGCAAAATTGGTTCTTATTTAAAAATTACCAGGCCAGGTTCAAGGATTCTTATCAGGTCTACCTGATTTGAACATACAGTTCCCAAATGGTTTTTTACACTTCGGGTAATTACATAAATAATTTATAACAAAGCCCAGAGAATTTCCCGTTGTGGTGATTTCTTATCGATGCGAAAAAGGTAAGGAAATTCATATTAAACATATGAAAAGAGGTAGACGTTTCTGGTCATCTGATCGTGAAGAACATATAAAGAACATATAAAGCTGTTAAGGAACATATAAAGACATTTAATTTGATCGATAATTCTATTATATAGTATAGCAGATTTTGAAACAAGAATTATAGACATATATTCATTGGTTTTATAAATTATAAGAGGAAAGCTAAGTACGAGTAAATATCATTATTAGTAAATAGAGGTCTATAGATTGTACTAAAATTCTGTTATGATATGACATTGGTTGTTAAATTAAATTAATCTAAAAATAATATTAATAGTGTATAGTATTTTTCAACATACGGTACATATTTCAATAATAAAATCATTTATATTATAAACTGGATCTAAATTCCCAAACTAAGTATTGTATTGTTTTACGATCATTATAGGGAACTGAATGTGGAACATTTATTATTGATCTGGAGAATCTCTATTATTTAAAGGGAATGTAATTAACACTTCTGCTGAGGAATTATAATCGTTTGATCAAATATGACTAGACGCTGCGAATTATTTACTATTGGAATTAGGATTCATATTATTTAATAAGAATATTACTACATTGAACGAGGTTACGTGCTACCCGTAGTAATTTTTTCATTTTATAAAAGTACTTTGTTCTTTAGCATTAATTTTAACCTTACTCCTTGTATAGTGCAAATTAATCGATTTCATATGATTATAAAATCGATACTATGGACTTAATTACTTTTAATTACTGTCAAGAAAAGATTAATATAAATAACTATTACATATTATTCACAAAGAAGAAAATTATTACTTCATTTAACTATAATTTACTCCATTTAACTACAGGAAATACTACACTAAATACTGTAATATTTTTACAACTCACCTAAAAGTCTTAGTTGATGTACTAGAATAAAATATTTTTCTTTAAATAAATTTAAGTGAAACAAGTAATTCATTTGAAAGTTGTAGATCCCATTTTTGTAAATCTAAATAATTATATGCAGAAAATGACGCACATCTAATGAGCCCTATTAAAGAACTTATAAAGTAAGCATGTATACAATATCAAACTATCCATTTTCTCATTAAATACGATGGCTTCTTTTGCATTTTATCATACCTATATCATTTTTTGTAAGAAATAAATTTTTCCGAAATTTAATATAATTTCACATCAACATAATTAAAAGTTCAGTTTTGGCTTTTCATGTCATACTTTACACCAATGTAAATTTTAAAGAGGAGAGCTTTTATTCTTCGTTTTAGTGTTTACTTAAGGATTGTAAAAGTGTTTGGTTATGTCATTTATTACTTTTCCACACTCAACTATACGCGGAAAGGTAATGCAATCGTGTGAACATTTTTTTCTATCGTTTATTTTTCGTTTTTCGCCTTAAAAACCAAAACATGTGTGTGTCGTTGTTGTTATCGTCGTTATCATCGGCATTAATAAAATTTCTGGTTAGCACGATAACTCAACTAAATCGTGTTGGATCGATCAGGTTTTGATTGATTCTGAGCGGGGACGTCTTCCAGACGACAACCATTGATTTTGAGGTGGATATAACACACTTTACCATATTCATGGGTCATGAGAAAGCACAATGGTGGACTATTAGAGATTTCTTTTAGTACGATCACTCAATTGAATCGTATCGAATCGATCGGGTTTCGATTGATTCTGATTAGGGACGCCTACCAGACGACATCTATTGATTTTGAGGTGGATAGAATACACCCCACCCTGTCCATGGATCATGAAAAAGCACGATGGTGTACTGCGTTTATGTTGGTTGGTTTATTTTTTCTCGTCCACTCAATTTCGAGATGGAGATGTTTGTGCGGAAAAGTCCGTTTTAAGGATTTAAAACTGTTCTAAAGATTCTAGATTCTAAAATTAGTCATTATATCTTTAAGTCCACAATCTGGCTACCAAAACTTAGTTATAAAAATATATAGTTGGGTCGTAAACAAGAACAAATTTGTTCGACATTAAATACAAACTGCTAAGAGACAATTATATTTTCGAAATATTAACATAAAATGATTTTCTGATATTTTTTATTCAATTATGAAAATACCATATTTACTCCTGCAGTACTTAACGTTGCCTTTCGAGAACATTTTTAACATTTAGCGATTGCACAAATTTAATTATAACTCTTCATTGAGGGATAAGTAACACACCTTCTTCTGTTTCTAGAAGAATAAACCGCTTCTAATTATTTTCACAAGCTTAAGCTGTTAGCATACTGCTGACTAAATATCTCAACAAATAAGTTACCGTAGCTCAAGCGTTTGCACAACTATTAGTGCATTTCAAATAGACGCTCGCGATGCTTCTACAAATTTATTCACTGAGTGGAATGACTAGATCTGGGATGGCATGAATGTATGTTCCTAATGTTGGATTAAGTCATCGCATAATCCTTGCTGCCATTAGCTAACGCAAACAAAAGCTTTACGTCTCTAGCGTTTGAGAATTTATAAAGGTAATGAGGTCAAATAATTTTTATTAAATATTTTCTATAATATTATAACAAAGTAAAACCAGTTATAACGCTAATTTAGGCAAGTCAGTTATATTTCAGTCCTATAAATTAAATAATTCAAACTATACAGGGTGGATGATTTATCAACCTACAGCCGATATTGAAGTATAGTACCTTTTGAAAGTACGAAAAAGAGTGTTACTTTCGTAATCAGAAGAAATGTTGCTTTGTCTAGGAGAACCCGAGTAATAAGAACTGAAAGGTGACAATTATTTTCCTGGAATGTCTAAATGTTGATATATATCGAACTGGCATAGATAGTAGCCTTATGACATGCTTATATCTTTTTTAAGTCACAGAGATATTCGCTACTTCCAAAATTTTGTTGTTTACGTGTGTTGATGTTCTACAGTTGACACCTTATATCTTACAATATGAAAAGCAAATGACACAACAAATGTTTCCTTGTTTCCTACCAATCGCTTCTATAATTTTCGGTAATCACAAAAACAGAGGAAAGCCGCTTTTCTTGAAAGAAGTTGAAAAGACAGATACGTGAATTTATTTTATTTATTTATTTTATGGATAAAACAGATCAATTAATAAATAAAACGAGTAAGGACGAAATCAAGAACGCAGAAACTGAGTGGGAGGGTATCAAGAATAGTCTAGCTTCCGCGGCTACGGACGTTTTAGGACACGATAAAAGGGAAGCTAGGAAGCCCTGGATAACGGACGAAATCTTAAACTTAATGCAAAAGAGACGAGGCTACAAAAACAGACGAGACGAAGAAGGACTGAAAACTTATAAGTCAATAAAGTGGGAAATCATTAGAAAATGTAGAAAAGCGAAAGAACAATGGATAGAGGATAAATGCAAAGAAGTAGAAGATAAGTTGCAAGTAGGTAAGACCGATGAGGCTTACAAAATAATTAAGAGGAACTTCAGGGATATAGGAACAATAAGTAGAAACGTTAGGAGTCAATCGGGGGACATACTGATCGGAAGAGAGGAGAAAGCGGATAGATGGAAGCAGTACTTAGGAAATTTATACGAGGGTCAGGAATTAGGAGAGATATTAGAGGAAGAATCTAGCATCGATAGGGAAGATGTAGGAAAACGTATATTGAGAGAGGAATTTGAAATAGCACTAAGGGGGCTAAAGAATAATAGAGCGCCGGGTGTAGATAAAATACAGGCAGAAATTTTGAAATGTGCGGGACAGAAAGTAGTAAATAGGATGTTTGAACTGGTAAAATACATATATGAAACGGGTGAGATGCCGGAGGACTATAAGAGGAACATTATCCTTACTATACCGAAAAAGAGAGGAGCCGACAAATGCGAGAACTTTAGAACGATTAGCCTAACTTCCCATGCGTCAAAAATCTTAACTAGAATAGTGCAGAAGAGGATGGAAAATAGAGCGGAGGAAATACTAGGAGAAGACCAATTCGGCTTTAGGCGAAATAGAGGAACTCGCGAAGCTATTCTGGCGCTAAGAGTAATGTTAGAGAAAACAATAGAAAAAGGAAAAAACGCTTATATAGGATTTGTAGATTTAGAAAAAGCTTTTGATAACGTAAGATGGGAAAAAATGTTCGAGATACTAAAGAGCGCGGGAATGAAGTATAGAGATAGGAGAGTAGTACACAATCTATACAAAGAGCAAACTGCTGTTATAGAAGTAGAAGGGGAAAAAAGGGAAGTAGGTATTAGGAAAGGAGTAAGACAAGGATGTACGCTATCACCACTAATTTTTAATCTGTACATCGAAGAGGCGATTAATGTGGTAAAAGATAGAGTGGATTTCGGGATTAAAGTACAGGGACAGAAACTAAAAATGCTGAGATTCGCGGATGATATAGCAGTATTAGCATCTAGTAAGGAGGAATTAGAATCAGCATTGAACGAAATGGAGGCAGTGTTGACAGAGGAATACGGAATGAGGGTGAATAAAAACAAAACTAAAGTGTTAGTGTGCAGAGGGCGCGAGAGCAGAGCAAAAACGAAAGTACAAATTAATAATGAAAGGTTGGAGGAAGTTAAAGACTTCACTTATTTAGGAAGTAAAATAAATTGGGATGGAAGAAGCGATAAAGACATAAAACAAAGAATAGCGCAGGGTCGAGTAGCTTTTAATGAAAAGAAAGCACTTTTATGCTCGGGGGTAATAAACTTAGAAACAAGGAAGAGATTTTTGAAAACATATATACATCACGGAGCACGGCACTATACGGCTGCGAAACCTGGACGGTAGGGGAAGCAAGTAGGAAGAAATTAGAAGCTTTTGAGGTGTGGTGTTACCGAAGAATGATGAAAATACCATGGACTGATAGGGTTAGAAACGAAGAAGTATTGCAGAAAGTCGGCGAGAAAAGAAGTATGTGGAAAAACTTAAAGAAGAGAAGAGATAGAATGGTAGGCCACTTGCTGAGACATGGGGGAATAGTCCGCGATATTTTGGAGGCAGAAATAGGAGTGAAGAAAGGCAGAGGTAGGCCGAGATTAGACTACTGCTCGCAAATAGTAAGGGATGTAGGTTGTAGCACAATTAGCGAAATGCGTAGGTTAGCACAAGATAGGAGAAGCTGGAGGTTAACGTCCAACCAGTCTTAGGACTGATGACCTAATGATGATGATGATGATTTTATGAAGGATCCAGATGTTACATGGTCCTGAATCCATAGGGTAAGGTGGACGTGAATAGACAGGAATAATTTTTTCAGTCAAAATCTCGCGGATCAGAAGCGTAGTGTGGCATGGTGTGTTGTCGTGATGAAGGAGGAAGCCATTGGCCCATGTTCTGATCTCCTACTCCATATATTGGTTCATAAACGTTGCAGTACGCCCCCGTAATATTCTGAGATTATACTTTTGCAATGTCTTCGTCAATTTTTGTTGTTGAAGGACGTCTCGACGGTTGCTCGTCTTTAGCCGACTCAATTACGTTTGTAATATCACTTGTCACTCATATCACTTGTATACAATCACCACATTATTCCCATACACTAATTGTAACATGTCATGAGATTATTTGGCACTATTTTGTAACTTAAACCAAAACTTAATATTAATACATTGTTCTAAATCCATGATGCAAGACAGGCAGTGTAAACACGTCCTCACTTTTCCGGCTCTGGAAGCCAATTAACAAATCACAACTTGTTCAAATTTGACATTAACTATCTCAAAGGATCCGGCTATTGGACGCATTATTTTACATAGATGTACCGTCAGCAGTTTCTGCTATAAGAATTCGTTCCCCGTATTTTTTTTATTAGATCTCGTCTGGTACTACGGCAGATATTAAAAAAGATTATTTGAGAAATAGTTAATGTCTCAATAACTTTTGAACTAAGTTTCAAACATAACTTTTTATTAGTAATTGTCGATGCTAATTTCAAATCTGAAGATGAAATCTTGAAATCATATGAAAATAAAATCCTCGTGTTAGATTATCTGAGTTTTTCTAGAAAAGGGGGTTTCTTTTGTTCTACTGATTACGGGATATTATAAAAGTAAGAGATAGAAGTACTTGATGGTTGGCTATTTGCCGCGCTTTTAATACGTCAAAAGATATATGCTGTAGGATTATAAACCAAATAGCAAACAATAACTATGAAAATAATAAATATTTCGGTGATATTTTTTTGACAAGAAACTTTAAACTTAACTTAGATTATTCCTCATGAATATATTGGTCTCTTCCGTATCTATATGTTCGCAAAATTTACTTATGTGAAAATGGTATTTAACGTTATATATGGTATTATTATTAGTATGTATGGCTTTGTTACGGGGACCATATATGTATTTTTTCATTTTAATGATACTTATATATATAAAATACTTTTGATAAAGATGATTAGGACATTAGAGAACAAATGTTAGAAACAGTAAACTAATATCAAACAATACACGTGTATAAAGAGTATACACAGAATCTGTATGTATTATGTAAGCATTCAAAATATTTAAGGTAAAGCTTGGCGATAGCTAAAAGGGTGTCAATCATATGCGAATGAAACCAGGCCCAATTTTGCCTAACGATTAAATAAGAATCACCACAATACCTAATATACAGCGACTAAAACAACGGTCTCACTTACCTACTTTATCAATATATATCATTTTTATTTTTGACCCTATAAACTTTATCTACACGTACATTTTATTTTTACATGTCCACACACCTATTTTTACTTTTATCGACTTTCTACTTTCTATCCATCTACTTTTGATTTTCTACTATTTACTTAGTTTATCTATTTTCACATTTCACAAGTAATTTCTGATCACTAGTTTATTTCACATATGCCCTTGTCGCTTTCATATTTTCTCCATTACACCTCTTAGCCTGTTACCACCGACATAAATTCAAGATACAAGTTCAGCAAACAATGCGCCAATTAAACTTCCCATTATGTTTTTACTTGAATCAATACGAAACTTCTGCTTAGTTTACTAGAGCAGCTAATGGCCGTAATAAATTTAGTGGATGCCATGTTAGGTTTGCAAATGGTGCACATAAGTGACTGCAATGATCATATAATTTGAGTTTTATAGTAAGCAGTTGTAATTTATCATGAGTTTATTAATAAATATTAATTAATGCATGGTACACAATAACGTTAGGGTTATCTTTCAGTTTTGTTAAACATTAGTTGAAGTCATTTAATTATAATATCACGTAGGAACTATGATTTAAATATTCGAAAAAGTTAAAGTAAAAATGTAAAATCAGTTAAATTAAATTTCACTATCTTTTATGATATTGGGCATGGTAGTATGTTTATTATAATTAACTTAAGTAACTTCCAATTTGTAGTCCTGTCTCAAAATAACAAGTAGGTTTATAAATTGATAAAGCAAGGCATAAATAAACATTACGCGTAGTACTTATAAGTCAATATTTTAGATACATATTTTAAAAGTAATTTACTTTATTTTAAATTGTAAATAAGTAAAGAAGTAAATTTTTTGCTTAAAATCTGTTATCACAGATTGGTCAATTAAATTTAATATTAATTATTAGCTTATTATCTATTGCCTTACTATATATTAATTAAATCTATAAAAACTGTCACAAACATCTTACAGACAAAAATATATTTTGTTTTAGTTTTCATCTCTCTAGCCTACATTCTTTAGAAGTTATAAGCATATATATTCACTTTATTATTCTGTATTTCTAATTTAAATTATAAAATTAATTAAGAGGAGTGTGACCGTTTTTCACTTAAAAAATCTTTTTCTTTGCTTTTTTTTTCTGGGACTAGAGCCATTATTTTTAAATTGATTGATGTTGATCCAATGAAAATATGAGTACCAGAACTGCTCTAAATGTTATTTTTTTAAAAATAATGAAATGGCTCATTTTTAGTCAACGTGGTATAGTTGTTGAAAACTTAGATTGAGATGAAGACGAAGAGGAATGGGGCAACTCCGAATCAGACTTATTGAAGTTATAGTCCTATAAATATCAAAAAGGTATAAATATATAATATAAGTAATTTTAATGAAAGCAATCTCAATAGAAAACATAATATGAATGGGATTCTCCCTAGCCAGCCTTTCCTTTTCCTGAAAACTTTCTTATATTTGGGCATTTTTTAAACAAATTATAAAAAAATTAATTACTTATAGACCATAAATAGAATTCTGCACGTGAAAATGACAATATAAACCACAGAATAACGGGAGATAAGAAAGTAATACTGTAAAATTATGACTAATTTCCCATTGAGAACTCCACAGAGAAAACCATGGACCTATCTCTTATAGGTGTTTTTCGGTCAGTAAACACTCGACTTATCAATAAATATCGATTTCATACCTTAAATATATAATAGCAATGGTTTTATTTAGGTTTTCATCAAAACCGAGAATGAAAATGGGGTAAATATAAACTTTTGCAGAAAAACCCTTCTCGTGAAAACTTGTTTTGGGATATCTCAAAACCGATTGATTGAATTAACTTGAAATTTATATAGTCCGCGTAGCTATATATATTACAGCTTGTGGTCTTCAAAAATGTTACTTGGGGGCTGAGAAAAAAAATTGAACTTTATCGCAGGTCACCAAAGCTTACTTAACCGAAATTTTAAAACTTTACAGTCTCTGAGTACAATATGAAAAAAGAATCAAACAAAAATATTAATTAAAAGTTTAGAAAATGATTCCGAAAATGGACCACTTTTCCCATTAGGATGAAAAACGTTAACACCCTAAAATGCATATTTCTCAATTTGGAAGTTACATAATTTTATTTTTTATGAAATTTGACTATTAGTGTTATTTAAAAATCAAATTAATATTATATAATGGAAATTAAATGTCATTTCAACAAATTATGTGGGAATGAGTATATGATCCTGAAATTATTCCGCATTCCATGTAAACAAGCCTATCTCTAAATTTACAGATCAACTATTAACTAGCCAATTATAAAACTGATTTAAAACAATTGCAGCCATTGAGAAAATTTATTTCTAAATACGAAGTAAACTTTTGCATTAAGTATGAAAAGATCCCGGAAAAAAATTAAAAATTATCAAAATATGGTTTTATAATAGTATATTCCTTCCTTCCAAATATTTCTCAGATTTCTATTAAAAATATATGGATTGTTATCTATATGGATTTATGGATAACATTGTTTTTGAACATTCACCTTTATTATTCATTTTGGCAAGTAAAATAACTTCTAGATAAAATTATATAAATTTAGATATCGAAGAGGAAGTTTAAATCCAGTGTCCGTTGTAGTTTCGCTTTCACACCCTTACCCCCAGCTACCAAGACGTAAAAATTTTAAATGGCATCACCTACCTTAAAACAAATCCTTTTATAGTTTTTTAAAATTTCAATTCAACTCTGCTCAGAAATATGAAATCGATTAATTCGTTCCAGTAGTAGAAGTAAAAATAAAATAATTGGCTGAAGGATTGAATTTTGTGAAATAATGAAGACAAGAATTCAAAATAATTTTAATAAAGATTATTAGCTTCAGTGATGAAACAACATTTTTTCTTAATGGCTTTGTAAATAAACATTACTGTAGATACTTGGACAATGAAAATCTACGTGGGTATCAAGAGGATCATACTCAGCTTCCTCAAAAAATGAAAGATGGGCTGAAATGTTGGAAAATTAAATAATAGAACTTTATTCTTTTTGGAAAAAAATTTCTGGCGCTCTACGCTCCGGAATCGCTGGTGAGATCTCCAGACATAACTTCACTGGATATCTTTCGTTGAGGTAATTTAAGGAAAATTAATTGTACAAAAGACGTCGCCCCAGAATACCCAGAATATTCAAGACCTGAAAAATAGGATTATCCACACATGTAGGCTAATTACTAAATATACATTTCAAAATATTCGACGAGAATTCGAAAATATACTTTTATTTAATCAACAATGGTGGAGACTTTGAGCGCTCAATCAAGTATGGTTTCAAATCGTGTTTCGAAAAGTAAATTTATTTAATTAACTTATTTAGCACTTTATCTAAATTATTTTATTTTTGCTTCTATTATGAGCATAGATCAAACCTTTCGAATAGGTAAAATTTTTATTTCCAAACTGTAATTGTGTTCTTAACTATAATCATGAGATGAATATTATGTGAAAAATCACTAAAAACAGAGATAAATGATCGTAGGTGCTTAGGGCACACGTCATACGATGGTTCTAATTTTGTCAATATTTAGATACATTTCATATAAGCTTGTGACTATAAGTGCCGGTTATCTGTATTTCAGCAAAATTCATATACAAAGTAGCTCAGGTCAAAGTACCATCAATGTAATAAGACACTTTTGATGCGCTTCTCTGACATATAGGCAATAACAAATACACTTTTTGTAGTTACATATGCTCTTAGTGTCATCATGAAATCAAATTATTTATAGATCAAAAGCATAGCTAACTCAAGAATCAATTCCGTATTGCCTATATTTCATGGAAGTGTATCGAAAATTTCTCATTATACCCTTTCTGGATTGTAAATGTATACACAATATACATTCACAGAATAATTACTGCCGAAAACGAACTGTTATTTAAGATTACCAATGTAAGGATAATTACTTTACTATCTTTGTTAAATAAAAAAATATTTAACTACTTATTTTGTCATTCAGTAAGTTCGCTCTCTTTTGCGTTATTGCTTCCTTTAAAAATAAACTTTAACGTGACACCATTTATTATATATCTAATTCTGCGCAAAAAGAAAACAAGAAGCAAAGTATTACGAATAAAAAAACCTACTAACCGTCTTTATAGTACTAGCCTTCAACATAAACTCCTTCTGAATATCGATCCGCAGACAAAATTGTGCTGCTAACCACTGTAATTCTGTTTGAGAGGGTACACAAATTATATCTGCAAATGTTCAATTCAAAAGTTCGAGAACCTTATTATGTCTAGTGTTCATCTTTTTATACTACGTAAAATATCATTTGGAAGATACAAGCGACTACACATGAGATATTAAATTTGGTAATCAGTCGGAAATAGTACACAGACTGGAATGAGTTCTTTGTACTCCGCCGCTCGCTCATATTCTGCTTTCGTGTTTACATGTCTAAAAGATTGAGTATCAAAAAACGCCGTATTTGCGTTTTTTTAGGACTTAAACTAGTTTAATTCACCCTTTGATATTTTATAAAACATGTTATAAAAACTATTCTGTAAATCTTTATATATTCTATATAATACACACAAATAAAAGAGTCATTTATTATAGCTGTCAGATGGAAATAATGAATTAGTTTTTTAATTTCCCTACATAAAAGATAATTTTAATAGGATCCATATATATATATATATATATATATATATATATATATATATATATATATATATATATATATATATATATATATATATATATATATATATATATATATATATATATATATATATATATATATATATATATTTATTATTTTGTTACAGGTTCAGCCCCAGTGAAAGGATCAGGGAGGTGAGTACATATAGTCAGTTACTTGGAGGAAGTTAATTGTTTATAACATTATGATTTATTATAATGTATTCAGGGTGATAACGCTACTTTACCTGCACATTTCTCAAAACCCTTCATATGCTGTCTGCAGCATGCGATAAAAATGTAGGATGTTCTAAAGAAATTATTAAGCAAACAGCAAAGTAGTTAATTATTAAATGGTAACGATATGATAATTTACTAATATATAATTTCACACAAACTGGTTTCTTTTGTGGAGTTAAAATTAGTGGACGACAAATTTAATAATATGTTTCCAATAATCGTTTGGTATTTAACTGAAGATTACCTTAGACATTTCCAGTAAAGTATTAGCGTGGTTGATAGAAGAAGAAAGTAAACATTATTTCCATGTGGTGGTAAAGTTTAACGCAATTTCATAAATTTGTTATTGAAAAACTCTGAAACATGTTAAATTTATTTTTGAAAAAACATTGTCTAACATAAAAAGACCTTTTATTCAGATTTGGTACTTAAACCGTGAAGATATAATAATTTTTCTTAAATTATAATATGCTATTTCTTTAGCAAAACTGGATTGATTGAAAGAAAAGACACTAATACCTCATATGATGGGTTTGTTGTTTACCGTTAATGAGATAAATTTCTATAAAATAATATATTGAGAAAAATATAAATAACGCAAGTTTGACTATATTAAAAAAACGTTATTTAAAGTGTGTTCTTATATTCTTTTCGTATATAGGTACCTTGAATGCAATGTATAAATAACTGAATACACGGAAACATTGAATAATTTCCGTGCTGATTTCGCTTCTAGTTCGTTTCGATTTCTTTGTTTTAGATCCTGTAAATTAGCTGATCTATTAAAATACATCCAGACTTGAAATAATCTTACAATAAGAAATCCAAATGAGTCCAATTAGATGACAGTTGTGGAAAGTCGGCTGATTCTTGGTGCTTTATCGATTTGCCAGAAAAAATATCAACATTAACATGAAAAGAGACTCCACCATATTGAAACCAAATTCCCTGATAGGGAGCATCATCATCCTCATTGTTCGGATAAGAGAAACTGTCTATACTAAATCGAAACGTAGAAATTTTCAATATCTATCATCAGTCCAATTTTCTTTAGAGAAGTAATGCCCTCAAAGATGACTCTCTATTATTTCGGGTCATATACATTTTTTGCGCCTTTGCTTTTACGGAGGCGAGATTTAGCTCAGTATTTTTTTCACGGATATTTACACGAAGCTTCTTCGACGTAATTACAGGGTAATGTACACTCATAAGATCTGACCATATCTATAAACATCGATTAATTCGCATTCAAAACTTGAGTAGTCATGTGAAAAAAAAATTAACCAAACCCAAAAGAGAATTTTTGCTGTTAATAAAAGTTGAGCTCAAGGCGCCAGCGGGAGGGACCGAAACGTTTTTGTCCACTATAATACTTGAGCCACACTATACCACTTGACCCATTCTATATTTTTATTTACTTCACCTTGATACCTTTGAGGATTCTCTTGAGATCAATGTTTGCTGTTATGATGGCGGACTGTTCCATTAAAAGAAAAAGTTACTTCGTTAGAAAGAAAACATTGAAAATAAAATCTTTTGTCAAATTGTATACTAGATCCCTGATACGAGATACATTTATAGTTGTTAAACATTTTTAATTGTCCATATAACTGAATTTTACATTTCTGGTTTTGCTTATTATATTTTAAGTTAATTATAAGATATAGTTATGTTATAAACAGTAAATGGTAAACCTCTAAAATAGTAAACCGTTGTATTTGAAAAAACTTTCAGAATTAATACTTTTGAGAAAAAAGAGTTACAATTTAAAAAAATTATGTTACATTTCAAACATAAAATATAAAAAAAGTATGTCTGTTTATGTCTTTTTAGTAATAATAAAATTATAACTTTTTGAAACGTTACCACGACGACATGTAAAGAATATAAGCCCAAAAAATTCATAGACGTTGACATAAAATACTAGAAATAAGCTATTTATAAATAAATTTTGAGAATTTCTCAAAATGGTGATTATGATCATCTACACAGTACCTACTTTATTATAAAACTGGAACGTATAGTCCTAAAAATGCAAAAGTCTGAGGAAACAGTAAATAATTTAATTAGTTTGTGAATACAATAATGATTATTTGTTAGTAAATATCAGGTCAACTTATACCTATTTTTGAAGAATATCAGGCGCAGAAATATGTATCTCTATAAATTTTTGTTGAGAAAATTTATCAATATTTCAGACACAGCAATGTTTATATTTAAGACGACTGAAAATTTTATGGGCATAATATCAGGAATATCTATTCAATGAATACTTTACTGCATCTATACTCTTTTTGTAACTGAAATTCTAGTGCCTTAAAGTTTCACAGACATAAAATCGTTAACGGTATATCTGAAACAAGTTCTAATATTCTCGGCCTAATGAATCTAAAACTGTACATGGAGATAATATCAAACATCAACATTATGTAAAAACATTCTCTGAATTTTCTTCTTCAAAAATTCTCGGAAAATATCAGCAACAAATTTCATAGACGACTAAATCGTCATAAAAATTAAAAATATCTTTATACAATTAAAGTAAAAATATGAAGAGAAAAATGATATTAAATACAATATTTATCGTATTAGTAAAACATTTTAAGACCTTAGAGATTTATTACTTTAAAGATTTATTCTTTTAGTTTACTAATTGTTATAGTTCTTCTTCTGATGCCTGCAATTAAAACAGAAACGTCAGAATAAGAAGTTATTTGTTACAATTTAATTCGCTGAAATTTTAGAAATACAAGACAAGCTATGAGAATACGAAAACGTATGTACATCTACACCAGAAATTATGTATATATAAATAATTGTTGTTTAAATTATACCGTAAATTGTCTGACATGCTTCATTTTACGATAACTACATAATTTTCTAGGAGGTAAAACTTTATTAGCCTGCATAAATTTTATACATCTATAGCTGAAACTTTAAGAGGATCCTTCGGCATTATTAAAGGATATAGAAGTTCTGAAAATTTTACGATATACGAAAATAAAACTTTGGTCTTCTTCAAGAGTTTTGTGAATTATTAAAACCTGCCACTTATCTAAACAACAAGAAGTTTTGGTTTGTTTTATAGAAAGTTTAAATGCTGTTCATTTTTATTTAGAACTACTTAAGAGTAGATTTCGATGAAGAGGAGTATTTTAAACACTACAGTCGACCAATTACTGCAAATTTCATATATATATATATATATATATATATATATATATATATATATATATATATATATATATATATATATATATATATATATATATATATATATATATATATATATATATACATAAAGAAATAAAAGAAACAAGGAAATGTGGGAAAATATAAATAACAGTTTGTTCTTATAAGGTCATGTTTCTTAGTAATGTTCGTACACTATTGTCAATTTTAAGTATCTAACTTAAGAAAAGGACTGCGCTGGAGTAAACTTTTATCAAAACTTTTATTCAAGTACTCTATAAATCTAAAATTCATTATACTTTATGTTTTTCTTTCAAGTAATATTCAATATTTATTTAGAATAGCAAACATCGATTGAAAAATATGTGGGCAATTATTACTATATAGGTAATTTATGTATGATGCAGGGCGATATTGTTTCGTATCTGTGGACGTAAGCCTTAAACAAGATGGAGTTGTTAATATGGAAATAACTAAACTTATAATTATGACGGTAAAGAAAGATTTTTGTCAAAATATACACAGTTAGGACTTTGCATTTAAGTATTCTTTCCTTCTCGCCCTGTAAATATTCATTCATAGAGCGAACTTGTTTCAATATTCTTTCCTATTCCCAAAAAAATTCTTTATATTTAGGTAAAATTTTCATTCTCGAAGATATGTGTATATGAACTAAGGGATCAACTGACCTATTATAAATATATGCAGTGTAATACAACAGTATTGACAATGCTATTCTTACTAAATATGTAGTTATTACGCGTACATACAATCATAGCGTGAATAGGTGATTAAAGGAAGTCCTTAAATTGTTAGCATATGTAGTGTTTACCTTTAGAATAAACTATTTTTAAAGAAATGGCGAATGCGCCACTACTAAATTTCATTTATGAATATTTTATTCAACTTAAGTTTATTTAAATATGCTTTTTTTTGCTAACCCATCACCAACATATATAATGATTATAGATGGTCATATCATGGTAATTACAGGTTAAATTATAGAAATATAATAATAGTAATGAAACATTATTAAATAGTAAATATATATTTATTACAATAATTTATCTAAATATAATACTTTAAAATTTTAGTGGCACGTTCAAAATTTCTTAAATAAATACTAAAAGGGAGAGTATAAAAAATAGTTAGATCAATTGCAATTTTGTACCATGTTCCTCTCTATCCTACAGTACATACAAAGAGATTGACTGAAATATTAGGCATTATGTAGTTACAAGTTAAATACAATTGTATCATAAAATTATGTTCGCACTTAGTTATTTAATGAAGTGAGTTATCAATTAAATGAATTATTTCTGAGAGTATACGTAATTAGATAATTAATAATTCTAAGTACTTTATTAATATCAATTTTTCTGGGAAATTATACGCAACTAGCACTTCCAATCATCAAACATATTATCAAAATAATATCTAAAAATATTATTAGTGAACTAAAAATCTAAAATCAATCTACATAGACGATATCCAGCATCCAAACTGTTATTTAGTTATTTATATGTTTTGATTAGAACAACTCAAGTTCTTACTATAGGCGGCGTTATAGACATTGAATTATGAAAACTACAACGGAAATTACTTGATGTTTCAAAATTAAGCTCCTTCACATCATTGTTCATTCTATAGTATTTGGATGAAAAGAGTCTCGAGCAATGAATTGAAAAAAATCTGCACCTGTGGAGATATCAAGTCGCAAGGTTCATCTTCATTCTATTGTTTTTTATTTAAAAAATAAAAGTTATACAGCTCCGATTTCTTTTTGAAAATTCATGTCAACAGATTGTCAAGGAAGATAAAATTGCTTTACAAATACTTTAAAATAAATAAACAATTTTAAAACCATAAAACGAACTTTTCCGCACGTGAACATCTCTATCTCGAAATTGAGAGGCAGAGAAAAAATAAACCAACACATAAATGCAGATATATGTGTTTTATGCGACTGTTTTACTTTTTTCAAATAGTCCACAATCGTGCTTCCTCATGACCCATGAATAGGGTGTGGTGTGTCCTATCCACCTCGTAACTGGTAGACGTCTCTAATCAGAATCAGTCGAAACCCGATCGATCCGACACGATTTAATTGAGTGATCGTGCTAACAAAAAAAATTTCAAATAGTTCACCATCGTGCTTCCTCATGACCCATGAACACGGTAGAGTATGTTCTATTCACCTCAAAGTCAATGGGTGTCGTCTGGGAGACATTCTCGATCAGAATCAGTCAAAGCCCGATCGATTCGACACGATTTAGTTGAGTTATCGTATTAACAAAAACAATTCTCAAATAGTCCACCATCGTGCTTTCTCATGACCTATGAACAGGGTGGGGTGTGTCCTATTCACCTAAAAATCAATAGGTGTCACTTGGGAGACGTCCTCGATCAGAATTAGTCAAAACCCGATCGATCCGACACAATTTCGTTGAGTTATCGTGCTAACAGAAAAAAATTGCTCAAATAGATCCATGGACAGGGTGGGGCGTGTTCTATCTACCTCAAAATCAATAGGTGCCATTTGGGAGCCGTTCTCGATCAGAATTGGTCAAAACCCGATTGATACGACATGATTTAATTGAGTTATCGTGCTAACAAAAAAAAATTCTCAAATAGACCCATGCACAGGGTGGGGTGTGTCCTCTCCACCTCAAAATCAATAGGTGTCATCTGGGAGACGTCCCCGATCTGAATCAGTAAAACCCGATCGATCCGACAAGACTTAGTTGAGTTATCGTGCTAACAAGAAATTTTAATGCCGACGACAACGACACACACACAGACAAAATATTTTACAAACCACTTTTTTTACTTTTAGGCCGAAAAACGAAAAATAAACGAAAAATGTTTTTTCCATTTTTCTTTACACGATTACATTACTTTTCCGCTAGTATAGTTGAGTGCGGAAAAGTAATATACCACGGCCCTTCAAGTAAAATATCAATTATTATATCATAACTGACGATTATTTTAAAGATTCAAGTAATAATACATATCTAGATTATGTTTTTCGGAAGAGGCTGGAACCTTCGAAGCAGTAATGAAAGCAAGATCTGTTTTTCACGAATACATAAGAAATATATATTTCTCGACGTGGGACTCGCCAACTAAGGGGCCATTATCAGGAAATCATTAAAACTAAAATAGTTATTATCACCTCCTGATGATGTCAACTTATTTGGCGAAGCGCGCATCCAGAAATGTGTAATATTTTAGTGTTCATGGAAAGTTGCTCTCCTGTTTTTGATGTTTCTATTGAATATATATAAAACTTAAAATTCATACCCATACTTATTTATGTATATGTGTAAGTGTATTACGGATAGTGTAATTATGAAATTGAAATAATTTGGGAATAAATATTTTACATTATAAAGAATATTGTAATAAATTAGAAGTAATAATAACACAAGTTTAAAGGGAGCGCCGATTATGATATAGAAAGAAACTCAGAGATATAATCGTTGCAGTTAATTAGGTACAAATAAGCTTGCTAATTTTAAAGAAATCCATTCATTATAATCATACCAAGTGATCATTAATACTTTTAAAAAAATTACATATCTTCTGATATACAGTTTTCTTTTGGCGAAATGAACGTAACGATTTATCCGAATTTCTTTGAATTTATTTTAACTTGATTCCAAAGAAATGGTTTTCAAATCCTATAATGCTTTCAGGCTTTATTTACATGTAACGGATAATAGAAATTGATTTTCAGTTCCCAGTATATCTATCGGATTGGTCGACTTTACGATAAATTAATTTTAGAAAATGGTATGTGAATGGTTTAGTTCTTTTCGGCTTCACTTCTTGGAACAACATGAATTTGTAACGAATCTTGTCAGATAATATAAAGTTAATGAAATTGATGATATGGCATAAAGTAAAGCTTTTGTATTGTACGATATTTCGATACTTATTCATATTATTTTATTTATTCAGTTATTGATTATTTGCTTATTTATAAACTAAAATCATACTTAACCATTATCACAACATAAAAGCTTTTTGATTGAATTAATATTATAATTAATAAATTTAAAATGTTTTGTACATTATGATAGTTAGTACATAAGTTGTATTAATGGAAATAACTTTAGTAAATTGGTGCTTGGAATTGATAAATAAAACAGTAACTAGGTAAAGTCATCTGTTTTGTAATTAACAAAGTTTACGAATCTTCATTATATATTATCCAAATTGTTACTGTTTACCTAATATCCCGAATTCCGTATTATGCTTTCATACCACAACATATACGATACAAATGTATTTAACAATAAAAATAAAATTCTGTTATTATTGAAACCATAAGAATATCCAATAATAAAACCAAAACTTCTTTAAATTAACAACACCACGCTTACATATTAATTACATCATTAGTATGAGTATGTAGTATGAATGTCTGATAGAAATCATACATTATTTTTATTGGTCTGTAATTAATAAAAATTTATAATACGTTTTTTTTAAACGAGGTATATTTTGGAAGAAAGATTATGTACCAGATAGTAAACACAGGTCATTTTTTAAATACTCCATGGAGGTCTGTGATAAGTGGTCTTGATTTTAATGATTAATGTTTTTTAGGTTCAGTGTACCAAATAACATGACGAATTGATTTCTAGATGTGATAGTGTTTTTTTTGTTTTCTAATGTTTGATATATTTATCACAATACATAAATACTGCAATAGAAATTTCTAATCCTTTGGAACTTATAATTGTTACATTTATTGTATACATATATCTAATGTTCCAACAGTCTCTGTTTTTTTGCAGTATACACATAATGTAAATATACTATCAAGTATGATATAGGATATATGGATATATGGATATATTCAATGTTTGACCACAGTGACAAATGTAATATAATAAATGGGCTAATTTGTATACTCATAAGAACTTATCAGTATAAACACTGTGTAATGTATTTTTTTACATCCACAGTTAGTGAATACAACGCTTCTTATTAATATTCTCATTCATAATAATATAAATAGAAATAAGAGCCATTAAATCCAAAAAATTTTCAGGATGGTACAAAATAATAGAAAAAATATATTAATTGTGAAATATATTTGTAAGGATAAGTAATTAACGAATATTTTCTGAATAGAAATTCATAAAATGAATTGATTTCTATCAATTCATTTTATGGATTCAAATTCTAACAAATGTCATATATAAGTCATACAACGTCAGTGTGCCGCGATTAACACTTCAACACTGAATCGTTTTATACAACTATTTTTATGAAAGCGTCTTCAAATTAAGTAAGAATAAGGGATGTAGTAAATGCAACAAATAATTATTCCTCAATGTTATCATTGATTGCGAGGCAATTATTGCTATCATATAAAATGTATTACAAAATAATATTTACTTTTATAGCGAATAGATTCAAATAAAATTATTAAAATTTTTATAGTTGTACAAACTTTTCAAGTAGTAGTATTTTATATAAACATTGTTATTTATTTTTTATGAAAATACATTTTTTAATAATAATTTTTAACATATTTAATGCGTTCTTTAAAATTATCAGAATCATTAGATATAAAGGGTATCTCTATTTTCCTGTCACTAATTCATTATTCTCAGGTATCTCTATCTTCCCATCAATAATACATGACAAGAAAATAATTTGACGTCATCATTGAACAATTGTGTGATCCAGGTTTCCACTTCGCAGAAAATGAAAATTATTCCCTGTTGAGAGTGGTCAATGAAAAGTACAGTTATTTCATATATGTAATAGAAAATAACATCTACGATTTGTTATTTTCTACTATGTTGTGGGTTTTAAATTATGTAATTGATCAATGATTCATATAGAGTTGGATATTCGAAATGAAAATATTTCCATACATAAATGAAATATAATCATTTGTGTACACAATTGTTTACAGACTGCTACCTTATGCTATATGCGATTAAATTAATTAAAGTAAGCACAAATAACAACCTAATTATATCACAAATCGATATGTAATGGAGCAGAGACCAGTAGCCTTCAAACCAAATACAAACTGATTAGTATTACTTGACGAAATGCTACCTTACTTTAATAAATGAGTTTTGCGATAGCACACTAGTTATAAAATTTATGTCCATCTTATTTACTATTTATTATTTACGCATTTATTTTACCTGAAGATGTATCATCACAGATTTATCAGTTTAATGGGTTAAATGTTAAAATGCTAATTTTATTTCCATTTTCCTAGCAGTGGTATTAAATACTTACACCACATGCAAACATGTTAATTATTAACAGGAAAGTACTTTAATAGGATAAAATGACATAACTTCTCCTCCTGTCGTACCATCTCTAGCACAGAAAGATAGTTCTAAACTTTGATATGTTAATGATATTTCTGTAAAATAAATAAATCCCAAAATTAGTGATCTCCATATAGTGAAAATTTTATTAAAAAGATAAATAATTATATGGAATCGTAAAGTTATATATTAAATTATTTGTCAATCTGAGGCTCTACAGAATTTTTAATTTTATAAAATGTACATAAATATAAAATGTAAACACCACTACTGTCCACAGTGCCTATAAACCAACGTCTATGTAGTTGTACAAAGTTTTGTATTACTTAATCCTAATTAATTAATAGGATTAAGGTAATTTCCTACTATGATCCTAAATACTTTTTAATAGGTGTTCTTGATATATGGTAAAGTGACTTTGATGAAAGTTGGCTTCACTGTTTGCGTTGATTTATACAAATCGGTTCCAATATTAGACAATAAAACAATTTCTCTAAATAACTTAATAATAATTATAAAATCAATGAAACATATCATCAATTTCGCAAATACTTTAAGCTTATTTGATCATACATACATTCACTTAATTGTTTTATTAAATACAATAATTCGATATATCTATTTATGTATGAACGGAATTCCATGAGCGTAGTACATTTATTAATATATAAATTTTTCTTTACTGATATCTTAGATTTTAATATTGAACAATTAGTATATACTAAAGACTTTTGTGTTGTATACTAGTTACCGATATGTAATAAAATGGCGAAGGCCCCACGCACAATTTTTATGTGTATGAATACTTTGTGCTACTTGAGTTTTTTTAAATATTCTATTCTTTCTTTCGAATCTGTCACCATCATATATAATTTATTATTATGGATAAATAATATAGTGGCAGTAGAGAAATACTTAAATAAGATCTATTAAAATAATATGTCCAGTTGGTTTAAGGTGACACAGTGACACTCCTATTTACTTGAAAAATTGTTAATCAAGTAGGTTTCCAATAATATAAATTAATAACAGCTTCTTATCTTACTTACTTTATTCTCACTATACCATCTCGAATGGATGAACTGTGGGAATTATAAATATTATGTAATTGTTATGTACATACTATTTATTCGGTATGAAGCATTGTGTAATGTTTCCAAATGATTTAAGATTACAGGGACACCTCTATTTAATTGTCAAGTAAAGCAGGTTTAAGAGTTAATAAGAACTAATAAATGTTTCGTATATTCATTACATTATTCTCACTACAAAATGTTGAATAGGTGAGTTGCGGGAATTATTAATAATATATAACTGTTAGGCACATATTTCGTCGGCGTGAAACATTATGCCAACGATTCATTATATATGTTATATCAAAATTATCCATTGAACTTAGAATTGTTAAACTTCACCTTCATTTACCCTTATACTTTGTTGCAGTAACTTAATATGTTCAGACAAGAACCATTGTAATCTCCTCTTGCGTTACAGCTTTGAGACCACTTCGTGCTCTATCTGTAACGTATAATATTTTAAAGTCAAGATCGTGATTACTTGCTGAAAATTAATAACTTCTTTTACTAGTAAATTACCTAACTTGTGTCAGCACTTATGAATTAATAAATATGACAGCAAGTGGTCGCATCGGTACTGTAGCAACTGCAATAACTGTAGTAATCGTAGTATTGTAGTAACATTATCACTCAGTCGCGGTCATAACACGACGTTATGAACCATTTTATTTTTCTAATGTAAAGATTAAATAAAACTTTAAAAATAAATTAAATTCAAATAAAAATTAACACTAACTGAGTTTTCCACAAAACACCAAAACACTATACACTATACTCGACGCGCGTTTCGCCAACAAAGGTGGCATCATCTGGAGGTGATTAAAACTGTTTTAATCATCTCCAGATGATGCCAACTTTGTTGGCGAAACGCGCGTCGAGTATAGTGTATAGTGTTTTGGTGTTTTGTGGAAAACTCAGTTAGTGTTGTCTTCACACCAAAGGTTCCAACCTACTCCAGGATCAAATAAAAATTGTTTTTAAAAATCATTATATGCTTTCGTGCATATAAAATATATTTCAGGTGACTGATAGACACTTGCTGAACTGAGATTATCATTTTGGTCGATCATGTTCGTCCCCTGCAGTATGTGATACCACAGTAGGTTAGATTACAATAGTAATGGATTTTGTCAAAACTGTGCATGCTTTCAAATATTATACATCAGAAAGTGGTCATAATTTTCCAATTACTAGCATACAGAAATTTTATATTTCGTCAATAACTGTCTAAAAATTGAAAAATAATTCTGAAAAAAATTTACGGTTACCATAACTAAATTTAATTGACATATCTATTTAATAATGATAACAATAATAATAAGACCAAGCTCTTATGTAGTATTATGTAATGATGTTACCATTCTTCCGTCCTTATAAAAGAGAACTCGACTGCTCCTTAACTGTGGAATGATATTTTGGGCACAAAAACATACAAACCTAGGCTTTTCTTCGAAGGCACATTAAACGTATACAATAAACGCACAACAATAACAAAACCGGGAGGATATTATTTGCAAAGAATTCTGAGAGAGGCTGAGCTACCGGAAATTGAACAATATCATCGTTAAAAAGTTCCATCATTGAAGTTGACGCAGTTAAAAATAGACTTATATATATATATGAGTTGTTTTTAAAAAAGGGATATTGAAAAGGCTTCATTCAAAGAAGGCCTATCTAAATATACATACTGTAGAAAATTATATACAGACGGCTCGAAAACCAAAGAGGGTGTGGGATGTACAATAATAATACCAGAGGGAAGTAATTCATGATTTATACATCCAGATGGCGCAGTTCTTACAGCGGAACTATAGGCTATACATAGAAACTTGGAATACTGTCATCAATGCATCGACCTCATATAAAATATAAATGAAAAACAAATATATTGTTTTCATATGGATACCAAATTATGTGGGCATTCAAGGAAATGAACAGACTGATCATGATGTAATGTAAGCTATAGATCTGGAAAAATTACAAGCAACGAAAATTCAACCTTATGACTTTCTAATAACCTAGGGGTGAAAATACCTTGTATAATTGCACAGCAGGTAGAATAAAAAACAAACTGCGGTAAAGTGAATTAAACTATCTATAATCCCTTATTTTAGGAATCGCGACAATTAAGAAAGTGACCACTTACCTTAAGATTTGCAACGCATTTTACAAAATATAGCACCTAATAATTTATACATACATAAACGGTGATAATGTCACACAAACACGGCTAATGACTTTCACCGTCCGCACAAACAAAACATATTAATAATAAATTTACAAAAAAAGTATATGCATATTATTTTTATAAAAATACTAATACAATTTGTATTAGTAATCTCGACATTTTTTAAATAAATGTTGTTTTCTTTAAAAAACAGACAAATATTATTTGTAATTTGAGACACTTAATGTCGAATTAAATGACGAATCTAAATTTCTTTTACTGCTATCATAAAGCAAAGTGTTCATTATGAATTAGAATATTAAACCCTTCAAAATTTCGGAACTGATAAAGTATACCAAAAACAATATTTTGACTTTTATTAGGAATTATTAAGTAAGTCTTTTTAAGAAAAAGAGAACCCGTCACGGGTAGAATTCATTATCTTTCCTGGATGGAAACCGAACGACAGACAGCTGTTTCGAACTTATTAGTTCTCACCAGTGTCGTACACGGTACGCCACGCTCCGATCCACGACAAATACCGAATGAAATCCGTAGGGTATTCATTTAAATCGATACGATTCATGTCAGTAACTTATAAGTCAGGAATCGAGAAAGGAACCACCAAACCGCACAGCGGTTATCAGGTAGTTCCCGAATAGCAAGGCTATTACACAATCGCTATAGGAAACAACTACTCCTCGGGCTAAGGCCCCGCCAGGCATTGAATTATACCCAATAGCGATCCTCAACCCCTTTCTCTACCCGTGGCGAAGTTTCTTTTCTGAAACCCTGCTGATCGCGCAGAAACACGAAAAAGGGGTCGAAGATCGCTATTAGGTATAATTCAATGCCTGGCGGGGCTTTAGCCCGAGTAGTAATTATTTTCTATAGCGATTATGTAATAGCCTTGCTATTCAGGAACTACTTGATAACCGCTTTGCGGTTTGGTGGTTCTTTTCTGGATTTCCGACTTATAAGTTTATAAGTTACTAAGTCTTTTCAAGAATCCAGCCATAAATAAGGCTTGAGTTGATTTATTACTTACACAACGGTAAATAAGTCAGTGGGTCATAATACTGTAGAGTAGTTGCATATCATCCACGTATATATTGTGATTTTAATTTAAAAGTAGGATAGATTCTATAGATTTATGTAATAATATTAAACAGTAGCAGTAAGACATGGAGCATTGAAAGACGCCGAAACCCACTGATTTCACTACACTCCACAATATTTAAGAATGTGTATTAATCTTAGTAACTTGTCTACCATATACATTGTATACCAAATACATTAATAATGTAAGTAAGCTGGGCTGATGTCCATTTTAAAAAAATCTGTAATATTATCGCAGAGAGTTCATCAAGGCCCGTAGTATATGACTTTCACCGGAAAAATTTCTTACAATTTTCAATATTTACTGGACTGTAAGCGAGCTGTAAATCATTAGTGAACTATGAATAGAAATGAGTATCAGTATGTTCTTTGTCTGAGTTTAAACCACTTCTTTATAGAATTTCCTTTCTAAATAGATTAACTAATCTAATTAATATTTTGGAGTTTTTAATAATGGCTATTCTGTATTCGGATATGCATTAAATTTACCATTTGCGCATTTAAGTAACTATTTAAGTGACATAGTGGTATATTATAAGTTATTCTGCGTTCAAATAGTGACTATAAATGACTTAGCAACTAATACTGTATTTATAATTATTGTGTAAATACATATTATAATAATAAAACTTTAATAATAAATATTAACATAATATTTATTAATTTTGAGATAATATTTTCCTCATAATTTTGTTGATAATAAATACAATATTAAAAATAAAAGTGATATATGTAGTTTACAAGCTTTACAATAATATATTGTGATAGCTTTTCAATAGTGTCAATCGCTTTTTGGAAAAACAGTATTTCGGATTGGTAAAACTTGCTCCAGTGTGACTGAGCTAGACCAATATAAGTTTTCATTACAAAAAATCGTATAACAATAGTTAACTTTGTAGATGGATGCAGAACAATATCATTATTATAACAGAATTTAATAGTTTATTTTTATCTGTTCATATAATACACACGACTTTAATTTAACAAAATTTTATTTATATTCAATAACTACATCTTGAATTCTTGAATAATTGGTGATTACCAATAAGTAAGTAGGTCATAGTTAACCTTTTTAATCAATAAATTATTCTGAATCCTAACCCACGGCCCTCAGTTGTCAACTAATCTACTACTTGGACCAACCTGTCCGCAGCGTCGACGATAAACCCCTGGTGGATCCAGCTACATGGAGCCGTTCCGCAGACTATTAATAGCTTTCTGGACTTTTGGGCCTTAATATCGAAATTATCTGGAATTTTTCCTTGTAATACAAAATAATTTATGTATTATTAACGAATGGGATATTTTATTTTATTGTAAATAATAATTATTTAACAGTTGCAAAATCACTTGATACCAGGAACTACCCTTCTCGTTATCATTGGATCTAAATATTTTAATAAGAATTGAAATAATTATTTCTCCAATATTTAAGTTTAGGTATAGAAGTAGTGAACTTAACAAGCTTAACTTAAAGTAAGCGTAACTTAAAGGTGCCCAAGATGTATATAACGAGATTCAGAAACTGATCTATATTCCACAATACTAATTTAAGTTATATAATAGCAGATTTTTCTTGAAATTGAGGTTAGATAGGTAATTTAAAAAATAGCTAATTTTTTCTATAATGATATTTTTTGATTCCAGAAACGTAGAGGACATTAGAAAATACGTACATAGGGGAGAGGGGAATACAGAAACCTGATGATTTTTAATTGAAATAACATTGAAAATAAAAAAGTTTATTCACCGTTTTTATCAACAAAGGTAATTTCATGCCATTTCATTTCTTCAATCTGTGAAATGAGGTCCATTATTGCGTACGCGTTATTCCAATCAACCTAGGATATTTCCCATTTTTGTCCCTATAAAATGGTGGACGATCGCCATTATAATGAAAAATTCTGTGGGGGGTTCAATTAAAATTTCTAAGGCACTGCCTTGTCTCTTGGCTGAACAACATGTATTCTGTTGGATTGCTGCTTTCATATTTTCGACGGTCTCCGGAGTTTACACTGTACGACGACCGGTGGATTTTTATTTAAGGCAAAACTACTCTATTGAAAACCATGCACCCATAATGTTTAGGTATTACTGCTTGGTCTAATATGGAATTTCGAAATATATACGAAATTGTCGCCGGGTTTTGATAACTAATTCACTATTAAAAAAACTGTTCTACCATGATCCCGCAATACTGTCTAGTTCACAGCTCTAAGTCAACTGAAATAGTATTGAACAATGTCTTCTCTTCCCCACACTGGACATGAACAGTTCACGCAGTTACTAGTAAACAACAATTAACAATCATCAAGTTCCTATGCCCACCCTGTACAACTGCAGGAGATAGGTAAATTTCTGAATTAAAAAATATGGAGACTATAAAGTTATTTAAGGTTATCTATACTTAAGTTTTATTATGTTATATTTTTAAGAATAGCTCATCATCCATTAAAAAAATCTTAATGATACCCGTGTGTAAACACAGAAGTATTGAGATTTTATTGCAGTTACATATTTTTTTTTCTACTAATTAATTAAGTTCTTCCATAGCATATTCACAAGTACTATTTTTAACTTACTAAAAAATATTACAAAGTTACGATCACTTAAAACATTCATCACTTTTTATTGTGAAAACTAATGTTATAAACTCAGACATCTAGTAGTACTAAATTAGAATATAAGATAAATAGAAGATAACAGGGGATTTCCCGGGCTAATTTGTTGTCGATATCTTCAGTATTGTAAGTCAAATGATATTAATATTATCCAATACTTAGATGAGTGACGGATGCGTTCGCCTATAACATGTACCGATATATAAGTTAGTGAACTCTAATTGTGTAACTAAATGTTATACAAACTTAGTCACGGTATGTATAGAAATCATGCCTCAGATGGAACGTCAAACAGAAAATCCCTTGTCAGTGTTCAATTTGTAGGAATTCAACAGAACACATCAATAACTCTTCAACTGTACATTTTATGCTATAGTTTATTATTTATGAAATATTCATAATATTACTTTATATTTGAAACAGTAACCTTCAAATAATATTATCATATTGTTGCCTTGTGGTAGTATACAGAGCAATTACTATATGACTTTCTAGAATAAAAAAATTAGTGGCCCATACAAGAGTCCTTGAAATTATATTTTAACTAGCCTCTGAAATATAATATTACTATTATTATATTATTTCTCAATCTCTGAGTATTCGATGAAGTGTTTGGTTATTCGACAACCCGTTACTCCTCTCCATCTTTTATTATGCTGTTCTCTTGACCAGCTATTGATGCGGTCTCTGATCAGATTCCGACTTATTCCCACTGCAGGTTCTAGTCCATAGAGGTTTTCCCTGGTCCCTAGTCTGGTAAGGTCATCTGCAATTAGATTTCCCTTAATGTCATTATGCTCAGGTATCCATAAGAGTTCCACCGGTCCCTTCCTTACGAAGTGGTTCAATGCTTCATAGCAATTATAATATACTCGTATAGCTTCGACTTTGTCGTTGCTGAATTGAGGGCTGCCAACGCCGCCCTGCTATCGAAGCAGATACATACCTTCTCCTGGGTCCGATATTGGTCGGCCCCCATAACACCGTATGTAATTGCAACTAGCTCGGCCTGGAGTGCGGTAGTGTAGTTACCCAAACTGATATAAATCAATAAACTTTCAAATATTCGCAAGTAAAGCGCAGGTTACGTTAAAGGTTAGAAATCATGAGAATCTGTCTAGATTTATTTTTTAAAAGTCATTTCTATCGTCACGAATTCTTAACACCCCTACTTTGAGTAAAAGGCTTAGAATGCTCTATGAAGTCATCAAATTGGTAAAACTGATGAAATATTGAATTGCTACTGTACTAAAGTAGTTGTAATTGAACAGAAATCAATTTTAATCAAACTTACAGTTCTAGAAACTGGATGTTCATTAATTATTTTAAAGAATAACTAACTTCAATTTCAATCATATTCCTTAGTAAATTGATGCAAATACGTATAATATTATATTCAAATGTCGTACATTTATACTTCGTATCTAATTACAACGAATGCATAGAATTGAAACATAAATCTTCGAACAATTTAGTTTAATTTTCCTCGCTTGGGAAAGTGTTAGACAGTCAACCACACCCTATTAGATACTTGGAATATGTGAAGCACGTAAACTTAATCAGACTTTATGGCCTATAAAATCCGCCCCGACATTCTATGGGTAATCAGACTCTTAACAAAATTTAGTGTATATCCAATCAACTGATGATTGGGACACACTTCATTTAATTTAAATAAGTAATAAAAATTCATAACAGGTAATACTTGAAGATTTGACTAATTTTATATATTTGTACCTAGAGTTTAGTTGTGTGTTTAGTTGTGTAAATTGACAATTCATAAAACAACACACTCGAAAGAACTAAAACAATTTATTAGCAGCCGATCAAACTTTTCCACAATCACAGACAGGTACCAACAAGAAGCACTTCGCTGATAAATTCCCTAGGGTATGAGGAAAGTGAAAACGCTTGTCTTAAACTGCTCTCCAAATAAGTTTCCCATTTTTTTAAAATAACACATGTGTGCTATATAAACAAGAACAAGCTCGAATGCTCTAAAGTTTACGAATAACTTTTTCACTTTATTCTTATACAAGAGAAACAAGATAAGACAATAATGAAAGATTGATTCATTAAAATTAAGAGATATCATCAAAATGAGATAATTGTTCGAGAATAATTCGTGATGATTTTTAATTTTTTATTTTATCTGAATTTTTTGCTATCAGAAGTGTACTTCTATATTGTTTGAGATGTTTGCGTTGTTTATAATCAGAGCAAATAAATAATATGTTAACTTCGATATTGGACCTTCTAATCCGAAAATATGGGAAATATCATATACGGTCAATTGAAATTTAGTTAAACATATTAAATCCAAGTTTCTCTGTTCCCTAAATCTTAACGTTTGGTATATTTCAGTTTGATACATTGAACCACTTAGCAGGGAAGGGACCGATGGGACCCTTATGTATACCTGTGTATAATGGCATTAAGGGAAATCTAATTGCAGGTGACTTTGCCAGACTAGGGACCAGGGAAGACCTCTATGGACCATCCTGCAGTGGGAATAAGTCGGAATCTTATCAGAGACTGCATCAATGGGTGGGCAAAAGACCAGCACAATAGAAGATGGAGAGAGGTAATGGGTTGTCGAATAACCAAACTCTTTATCGAATACTCAGAGATTTAGAAATGGGCCAATGAATTCATTAAATTGAACAGGCACAAAGCCAGAAGCCTGGTGGGAATCATAACGGGCCACCATAGTAGCCTAAATGCATATAAGCACAAGATGATGCTGACTGACAGCCCGGCCTGCAGATAATGTAAAGAAGATGTAGAAATCTCTATTCATCTTCTTTACACCTGCCCTGCACTGGAGGAGGAGAGGTGCCTTATATTAGGGACCCCTGTTATCTTAGAAGAGGTGAAGCTTAAGGTGGGGGACGTGCCTAAATTGCTCCTTTTAGGGGACAGAATTTTTGAATAATGACCCGGATAAGAGGAGATCACCAAGAGACTACCCATGCGATCAGTGGCGGATGGGGCCCAAACCCATAAAACATAATAATAATAATAATAATAATAATAATAATAATAATAATAATAATAATAATAATAATAATAATAATAATAATAATAATAATAATAATATATCAATTTTCAGTTGCGAATTTCATTTTCTTGTATTCGGCACCTTATTCAACTGCTCACTTAAATGCCCTTTTAGAAATAAATCAGAGAGAATCCTTATAGACAAACATAAGAGTTTATATAAACTGTAGAAACTTAATCATTAACTATGGAAGCTAATTTCCAATATATAGGAATATATATTGCATGACTGATAACCCATGTCGTTCATTCAAAAAAAAAAAAAAAAGTTATAACTCAAAAATATACGTTTGTTAGGAGATATATTTAAAATGTTAACAAAAGTATAACTGTTTTTCACAAAAAACACAAAGAATTGGTCCCAAGTGTTTATATTGTTCAGTAAGTAAGAAATTAGATAGTAAGATTTATATAGTAAGAATATTGTTCATAGTGTTGTGTTCTTAAGGTTTTGGCGATATCAAGAATAAAGAGTGCTTCATGCCTCGACCGGGAATCGAACCCGGCTCTCCCAATTTCCGGTTAGTTGCTCTGACCGCTGAGCTATCGAGGCACACTTATTATCCTTGCTAATGCGCCAATTTAATGCGTCACTACAGTACTCCCTCCCTAGAGACATGGTTTGTCTCGATACAATTTAACGGAATGTGACCGCATTCGCCATTCTTACGAACCGTTCGGTAACCCCCGGACTATAGGGCGATGGATAGGACGGGAATCGAATCCGCGAGTTTGAGATGTAAGGGAGGTTGCATATACTGGAATGAAACATCACGTCGGGGTCACCACTTTGGCGATAGCAAGGATAAAAGCGCATTTTGCCTCGACCGGGAATCGAACCCGGCTCTCCCAATTTCCGGTTGGTTGCTCTGACCGCTGAGCTATCGAGGCACACTCATTATCCTTGCTAATACGCCAGTTTAATGCGTCACTACAAGGTTATATAACGTGCCTGTTTATGACACATCTAAATAAAATGAAATAATAGTATGCTTCTCCACTCAAACATGTCCCCGGATTATATACGGCTGTAATTCCGTAAATACTATCTCACGGTATGGCCTTAATATTTCACTTGTAACATTTCTGAGAAGTATTTAGAATATTTTGAGTTGTTTATATATAAACTATAAAATGTTAAATTTCGGGTTGACATAATCTTCTTCCAGATGAACAATATAACGTATATCTCGGATTTGTAAATATCATAATATAATTTTAGACACAATAGATTTAATTCTAATGAAATAGTGAACACACAGTATTATAAATGTTGCAGTGAAAATTATGATGACTCAACTATTCTAACCATATCTTACACAAGGGAGAGTATTTTATAAATTACTTAATTCTTACTATTACCATACAATATTAGAATAATGACGATATAATAATATATGAGTAAGCAAATCGCAAAATCAGAAACAAAAGTTACACCGTTGGTCACAAGGATGCATTTACTATATTGAACAAAACGTATTTCGAGCAATAAGCATTTCGTACATCGACCTAAATATTTTGTGACTCACGAAAACAGCCGTTTAATAAATATAGTATATATAACGGAAATTGTGTCGGATATATGATACTATACCCCATTTTATTTATTTTATGCTATTATTGGTATGGGGCACAGGCATATAATACTGTAACTATCTGTTATTATCGTAATTAAAGTAGAATTTCAGTAATTAAATTGCAATTAGTTGCTTTTAAATGAAATATTTTTCAGCCGACAGTTTACTTGAGGAAATATACAAAATACCTGCCATAGCACCTACTGCGTTAATTTATATTAAAAGAGAAATACAGCACCCAAATTCAATACAGCTGTAAATGCAAATATTTTAATTTTAGAGAAGCCACAACTTAAAAGGTTGTTTCGAATATTTTTTTAATATTTAACTTGTTTCCTTAACACTCCAATTAAAATTTTGGAATGAATTACTTCAGACTGATCAACATCGAAGTTCTATTAAAAATAAGCTAATACTTGATATTTGGAAAAATTTTGTAATTTATATTTTATTTATTTTAAATTTATTAATATTAGACATGTGATGCTCTACACAGTATTTGAGGATCCTTATCAGGTAGTCCCCAAAATGGTTAAAACATGGTTCTTCTACAATCACGTTTATTGGTAAAATATTCAAGTATACAGTTCTCTTTATATGGTCGTCTAATTTCCTTAGCCTATCTTCCCGGAAAGGAGCCTTCAACGCAGCAACAAAAATAGAACAATCTTTCATGAACACTGTAATATTACACGTTTCTCAGTGTTCATTTCGCTAACTAAGTTGGTATCATCTGGAGATGATTATGAAATCATTCGGTGCTCGTGGAAAACTGATTTCCTGTTTTTTAGGCTGTATTATTATTTTTCCTTCAGGGACGTACATTTTATCAGAGTTAACATTCTTCTAAATTTAATGCTATTTCAGGAAGAGATATAGAAATGTTTAAATTTTTAAACGTTATGTGGTGATAATATCTATTCCACTCTAATATTATCTCTAATATTATAACTAATCCTTGCCTCCAAAGCCCAACCCCTTCCTTTCAGAATCCTTTATATTCTTTATTTTTCACTATCTTGAATCTGGCATATGTTGCTTTTTACGCTAATTAGCTTCTTTTCTTCTTAATTATTGCTTGTTTCTATTTTAGTCGTAGTCTTTTTATTTCCTCTGTTTTTTTTTGTTATTAACTTTATCCATTTTTGTTTGTCTATTATTTCAACGTTCATTACCGCCATCCTCATGCTCTTGTGAAACTTCAATTCATTATCGCAGAATCACTGATTGGTGTTTAAAAAGCTCGCTTCTGAGTAATGTACATATTTCGAGAATACAATATTTGCTCAATCCATCCCAGATCTAAAGAAAACTAAAAATGAGTAAATATTCTAAATCACAAAATTAAGCGAGTTAACATTTCAACATTGACATTTTAGCATATTGTTAGTTCATCCTGGAAATAAAAAAAAACGTTCAAGAAAACAAATATTACAAACACACTCATTCTCAATAAACAAAATTTAAAAAAATGACCGATGAATCACTTCGAAATTTACATTGTTATAATAGACAATAAGTGCTTCTTACTACCGTATCATTCATTTTATCTGCGATTACAGCATGATAGATAACAATCTATAATTATTATATGTGATGAATAGATGTTAGAAAGGATATAGGAACATATTTATGTAAATGAAGTAACCAAATATTTATTCATACATATTAAAATGATACTAGCGCATCCGCCATATATTTTAAACATGTTCTCTGGGGAGAAATAACACTTCATGATTGTTATTTAATAATAAATATGTCAAATTACCTCTAATTACAATAATTCTAATTAGTGTAATTAATCTAATTAGTTAAATAAAGCACGTTGAACCATTAACTTTCATCTTATACTCATTGTTTAACGATATAAATTTACATACTATTCTAAGCATGTAAACGTGTTTGGATGTATTAATGGATTGAAATGTGTTGATGGTTTGTACACGTGTTTTCATTCGTTGATATGTTGATAATATGTATAATAAGATATTAGACCTTGATGTTAAGTGACAAGGCATTTTCACCCAATAATATCACGACACACATTTGTGGTAGTTTAGTTCTCAGAATAAGCATCTCATTTATGCAGCACAACTACGAATATATGTGTGTATAGAAAATTATTTAATACAGATAGGAATAAGTTTACAAATTTAAACAATTTTCAAAATATTTGAATGCAACTCAATATATATGTAATGCGCGCGGTTAATAATAATCAATTGTGAAAATTATTATTTACAAACAAATGTTAAACATATCTCTGACACCCATTTACATTTAGTTATAGCAGGTGTTTCATATATTACAGAACAACGTCATCGAGATGCATCATCACACGCAAGAACTTCTACAGGGCGATAAAATTATTCACGTTTAGACGTTTAGTTTCTAGAACATTTATATGAATAATCAACTTCAAGAGATTTTGATATATCTGTGTTAACACTGACTTAGTTTTCCACAAGACACCAAAATACTATACATTGCACTATACATGATAAAAAGGGTTTTAATTATCTTCAGATGATGCTAACCTTGTTGGCGAAACGCGCGTCGGGTGTTAACATTTCAACATAGATTCAACATTTATAGAGTTTTGTGGAGAACTGAGTCAGTGTTATCTTCACACCAAAGGTTCCTTCCTACTTCAGTATATCGGTGTTACCAATTGATTACAATTTGACTGATTACATTATTTTGGTAATGCAAGTCGATTTTGTAATTGATCAATCGCAATTTCATCAGAAAATCGTTTGAGAGAATCTGAAAAGGAAATGAGGAAATGCCTCTCAAATATGATTTTATACATTCAGAAATTGAATTATTTGTTCATTGAATGATTATTTTTCACAATAATTATTTGGACATCTTTCGTCGCAAATATGAGGCTTCTTTATAGAAGAAACTTCGAAACCGTAATTCCGACAGCTTTAAAGGAATCAGGATATAAATCCATTCAACTATCTAATACCAAAATATCGATTAGTGTTCAGTAAAAATACCTTAATAAAGTCTGTAATAAAAATTAGAGGATTAGTTCTCCTAAAATAGTTGCTTGTAATAGTTCACTGGTTGTCTGAAGATAAATGAATTAATACAATGTTGTGCATACACTGGCAGTATATGAAAGGCTAAGTAAACATGAAATGAACTTTTCTGTATTTTAGAACAAAACAGTAATAGCAATTTTCTATATTCTGGAATTAAAGAATAATAGAAATAGAATGTTATATGTGATAGAATACTATACATGTATATACAGTGTACTTATATATTTGTATGTATCTGTAGTATGCATATAGAATGTATTTTCTTATAGTAATGAATACATTCGCTAAAATAGTTTTGTAAGAACCCCTCAAAATTTACTTTTAGATGATCATTTTTTAAAACACAATTAGTACATACAGGGTGATTCGTGTAAGAGGTTATTACATCACCGATATTTTTTCAAGACAATCCACACTTTTATTACCGAATATGAAAAAGCATACTTATTTACATCCATTACAGAAATAATTACATTAGTGTGAATATAGGTTAAATATAAAAAATTAAAAACGATTTTGCAACTTCAAAATATTAAAAAAGTTTAAAAACATTAACTAAAATAAATATGCAAAACTTGAAATCGTACTGAAAATCCCCGAGGGATGATGGAGTTTCACATTCACAATCCCCAGAAAGTCAAAGTGAGGTACGGCATAGCGAACTCAGCTGGTGTAAGATGATAGACGAAGGTGTGGATATTCCTCGAAATGATCTTGTTCCTTCACTAATAAATTTTTATCCAGATGTAGAGAAATTTAATCTTCTAACAAATGAATTTTTCTTTCAACAAGATAACATACCTCCATATACCTGTACATGCTTATTTAGATGAGATGTTCCCGAATTATTGGATAGGGAGAAGAGTGCCGAAAGAGTGGCCAGCCAGATCGCGAGATTTGCCGTATATTACGTTTTATGGGTATACTTCAAAATCAAAGTATGCGTTAGTAGGCTGGAGAATTTGAACATTTAATTTAGTTGGTTTTTTAAATAATCATTGTCATTAAATTTAATATTTTGAAACTGCACAATAGTGTTTGTTAATTTTGTTATATAATCTATACTCACGCTAATGTAATTATTATCATAGCGTATGTAAAAATATGCTCTTTTACATTCTGTAATAAAGAAAGTATGTTCCTATTAAAAAACAATGTCGATGGTGTTATACCTCCTAAAATAATCAGCTTTTATGTATTGATTATGTTTTAAAAAATACGCAACTAAAAATAAAATGTGACGAGTCAGATATTTTTCGAAAAGTTATCCTTGAATTTTTAACGAATTTATTAATTACTTTACGAAAGCATTGTATACTTCATAATAGACTGAATAGACTCCAGCGAAGAAAAATTTTTTATTCTTATAAGTTTTTGTATCACTTATCAAGTGATGTGGGGGTTAATATTGTTTGATGGGATACTGAAACTGCTATATTTCTGTGTAAACACAGAAATTATATATTTCTGTGTTTACAAACACAGAATGCTATATTTCTCTTTCTTGGTTTGGAAGGATTTATAAAAAAACAATTGCGATTTCCTAAAGTTAAGTTTACCGATGAAAACATGGGCTATGTCCGATTTAGAAAGCGGGAGTCTCACATAATGTTCTGGGCTCAAAACACAGTTCCGATAAATTACGATTTCCTTGTAGACTTGTACTTTTCTTTATTAATCAGAAATACTGAATAATATGATAGTAGAAGTTCATATATCATCTTGAATATACTATGAAATAGAATAAGCTACAAAAACTCTTTGGTATGTGAGACGTTGCTATTATTTATTGTTAAGGCTACCCACCGTGAATGCTGCATCACTGATATTACACTCGTGTAACTTAGCGTTAGCCGATATACCATAATATTTGAGGTACTTGAATCGATGTAGGAAATCAGTTTAGCCTTGTCAACGTAATTGACCACCACTTGTTTTGTTCATTAGGGAAGTTTAAGCATTTATATTTATATCTCATCTCCGTGACTTTTGTGTAACGCCAATATGCCGAATGTTTCTCTTGAATTTAACTTTTATGCCATATGAGCGTAATTTGCCCCTATTTATATTTAATAAGGACCCATTTCGTGAGTTTTGGAATAACTATAACCCTGAATGAAATCACATAGCCAAAGTAGGTTGCAAAGGAAAATTACCATCTGCGCTTGTGACCAAATGGTAACTTGATAAAATAATATTAAATCCCAAATACACAATAAAAAATATTAACCGTGGACTATAAAACTGACCCTTAAAAACATCATGGAGAAAAACTGTAAGCACACTTGATCGGCTTCGACCGTTATTTGTGTATTTACTAGCCAGTGAAAGATCATAAGAAGTACTAGCAGAACTATTCAGCATCTCGTATTATCTACATTATAAAATTTCTAATTTTCAACACATCGAACGTTACTACTTCTTACTGATGATGCAGTTATTCTTAAAGGGCCATTCCTTTAAGAATTCCATTAGAAAAGTGTCCCGGAATTCCAGAACTTCAAGTCGAATCTTACACGATAGAAAAAATAGTCTTTTTTGTAAGAATCAACACTATCTGGAGGCAGTGTCTTACTTTTACCTACTTTTAAGAAATACCTTACTTTCACTTTACTTTTACTTTTTAAAATACTTTTAATAAAAGTCCTTAGTTTTACAGTCCAATTTAAAGGATCAGGTATTATCATAGAATGTCAGATGAAATTTCAAGATTTCCAAATGGAAGTAAGTTTAAATACTATCCACAATAATTACGTAAAACTAGTGGCTGCCATAAAAAAATTACAAAATACTTCATTATCCTGAAGCACAGTGACGTGAAGTGGACAATAAATGATAAGAGGGATAATCGTGTTAGGGAAAAATTTTACAGGGTAATAAAGAAAATGTAGATTCTAATCCAAATATATATAATTTAATATTTACTAAAACAATAAAATTAAAACAAATATATTTTAAACTTTATGTTTAAACAATCAAATATATCTTTTTAAACGAGTTAACTAAAGCAGTAGCTACAATTTGATTTGATGTACAATTTGTATAATGGATCTTTGCGCGTGTATCAGTTTAGTGACGATTCGCAATTCACTCGCAATTATTGCTATTATACCACAATTACTAGCATGTATGTCTAGCGACATATGTTTCAATCTACCTACATACGGCAAAGACAGTTAATAATTTGTAGAAAAAAATGCAATTATTAAGTCACGTCTTAGCTTTATTGTATAATTTGATTCATTGGCGTATCAATATTTCTGTAAAATTTATTTCATTATTGTTTCATTTATTTCGATTTTTGTTGAATTTATTCCATCTATTTTGATGGAAATATCACTTCCATTGAATGCTATTGTGGAGAACCTTTTCATTACTCTGCCATATCTTGACGGATTTGTGTTGTACTAAGTGTTATCCAAAAATGTGTTATCGGCACGACACTGTTCAAGAATGTCAGTTGATTGATTCATACGATTGTTACCTGTGATGCATACGCAAAGAATCAATATACAAACCATATCTTGTCTTATTTGGCTTATGGTATCAATATTTCTTGTTACTGTAAGAAATTAGTTTAATCAGATTAGGTAAGTTAAGTAATTTATTTCCATACGGTATCGTAGAGAATTAATATTGATTAAACAAACCATATTGAACCACGAATACCTATTCGATTATTTATCTCCCGATATTTCCCAAATCAGTTACAAAAGAAAATCAACTGAAAAAATAATAAAATTCCCTTAAAAAAATGATGCTAAGAAGATTTACTGCAGATTAACTGTTCTAATATTGCTGATATGATTAGTATTTTAAAAATGCCTCTTTAATAGCATCGACATTAAAAATGCCTATTAATGGATTATAATTTTTTAATCGAATCTAAAGAAAATAATCACATACCTCTCCTATCACTTTCTATTATAAAAGAGGAAGAAGTTATCAAAATAATCATAAAAAATAATATCAAAATGATAATAAAAAATACAAATCCAAAATCACAACACGTCCAGATGGAATTCAGTCACTTGTTTTCAAAAACAAATTTATCTATGCTAAAACTTTAACAATATTATTCCATTTGGCTGTTAATACAATTTTTCTACAGCCTGGAAAGATATCCAATATTCAAGAAAGGTGACAGATGCAATACTAAAATCTAGAAACCTATTACGATACTATGTAATGTTAACAGTCTACGAAATTATGCCGTACGATGTAGTATTCTTTCATACAATGTCCCAAGTTACTGACTACCAACACGTATTTGTTAACAATAGATCTACTGTGACTAATTTGGTCTTTATTTGACACTTTGTTGCTTTTACATTTGATAAAACCTTCTAGGTAGATATCATTTATAACTATTTCTCCTAAGATTTCGACAGCTTAGACCATGGTATTTTACTCAAAATTTTAAGTAACATCGGACCGTGGGATAGTTTTATAATTTCTTAGAATCATGTTTAGATGGTAGAATATTTCTGAGTTCGGTATCATGATTTTAGTCCTGTTGAAATACTAGCAACATCGGATACTCCACGAGGATCTATATTAAGGATCGCTTCTATTTATCGTATCTGTAAATGATATCTGCTAGGGTATAGAGTCGAAATATTGTCTTATGCGGACAACAGTAAATTATTTTGTCAGATAACCTGTGTGCGAAACTGCATTTTTCTTCAAAATTATACTAACAACTTAAACATATGGCGTGTGACTAATCTGTTACCACTCAGTATCAGTAAGTATAATTTAATATATTTTACTATTAAGGAATCTCCTACTACTTTTGATTATAATATTAATAACATTAGTTTAAACAAAGTTAGTAAATTTAGGGACTTAGGAGTCATGTTTTAATTTCAGACTGACACATTAATCATGTAAATAATGTAAACTTAAACAGTTACAAAATTCTCGGGTTGATAATGAATAATTCTAAACAGTTTACAATACCTGATATGTTAAAACAACTATTTTATGCTTTTGCAAGACCTGAGTTAGAGTACGGATCCGTTGTATGAAATCCAGGTTATTATGTTCATCATATAGATAACCTGGAAAGAATTCAAAGGCAATCTTTAAAATACGTGAGTTTTCGTCGTGATGTAGTTTATTCGGTAAGAGGTATTCCGCACGAGATTTTATTGAACAGGTTTAAAGTACAACTATAAGAAACCCGAAGAAACTTCTTAGGTTTTATGTTTTTATATAAATTATTAAATAACTGTATTGACTGTCCACACTTGCTGTTGCGATACATCCCGTTTAGACGTTAAGTAATATTGCATAATTGCTCTATCATCAATTCTAGAGCTCAATAGACCATGTATAACAAGTAGGTACCTAGTTAATTCAAGGTACTTTAGTATTGTAATGTAAGCATTTTATACCAATATTATAAATGTAACCATACCAATGCTTCACACATATCTATTAGAATAAACCCTCAACAGCCAACAACTCCTATTAATTAATTTCTACACGTTTCTCCACATGGCGATCCTGCCAGGATAAATGTATTTAAAGTTATTATAGTGAAGTAGTGTAAAAGTGTGTGTAGTAGTCCTTCATCAAATAAAATGAGAAAATCTTCTTCGAAAGAACAGGACTAACCGAAAATGGTGTGGAAAATTTTGTGGTGAAAGAATACACTACCTCCGCTGATATCAAAATTAAATTAAATTAGAGTCAGTTGCGCAGAAATATGGCATTGTCTACTATCAATGTGGGGCCAGCACTGAATCCCTAAATCTACATGGACTACTTACCCCTTCAATCCTCACAGCTCCAAAGCAGCAGAACAAGTGCAGTGTATAGTGAATGTGAGTGTATTAAGTGCACGAAGGACACATAATATGTAAGCATAATTAGCAACATTTACTTGTACATAGACCTAAATCCAAAAATTACCTCAATTTTGACAATAAGTATGATGATTATTAGAAAACCATTTAAAGAAATAAATGTTAAGTTTTTATGGGAGCTCGTGTAGGAGATTTACCTTCATGTTCCTAGATCGCCCGTACGTAATTTTTGTATTTTACAAATCTTAAAACTCGTACAGACGTAAATAATGCCGTATTGTAGAATAATAATTTCATGTTCAATGATTCAAAATAGGTTTATTTTGCTATTATTTAACTATATATATATATATATATATATATTGTGTTAAGTTTTTTCCATTCTATAATAGGCATGTTAAGTGATGCATGAATCTTATTTTACTCTTTCTACATGCGGTGGTACGTTATCTTGCTCAAATATTGATTGGGTAAGATTTTGTGAAATGAGAGAAAGACTGCTCTAAAATATTCACTATATCAAACGGCGCTAACTTAACTTTATAACCCCCACAAAGTAGTGTACATGCCGCCTTGCAAAATAATGAATATGGCGCCGATTTCGTATGTTCTCCTCAAAGTTATACGGCCGTCACGGATCTCTAAACCAGAACTAAATTCATCACTGAACAAAATATCATTTCATTCCATATTCCACCAGATGTTATCTCTACTGCATTGCAATTATTGATAGCTATGGTCATGGTAAATAATAATGTAGGCTAAGCCAAAGGACTTAAAAGACTTTCTTCATTAGTATTTGTCTATTACTATTGATTTAATGGTTGCTTTGTTATATTATATGCTTGTTTATAACGTAATAGTTATGCATGCCGAGTTAGTCATAAGTAAATATCAATTACCTACTTGTAAGTGTTACATTTTCTGTCACTTGGTATAATAATGACATCTTTGATTCGCTGTGTAAATTGTATACTACCAATATTATTAGAATTCTCGAACTCAACGTAACACTTTTCCTAATTTAAAAAGTAATAAACTTGTGCTATAGACCGAACAAATTGGCGCCATCGTCTCATTTACTGTCGAACAAAATAGATTTCTCTATTTCATTTACCAGCTGAAGTATTAATTCGTTGTTGTGCAATACAAAATTAAATTTAAGGAGACATGTTGACTGAAGTATCCTCAACATTTATCTTTTTACAGGCCTTTATACGATAAGATTAAAAACATGGCTGTCGTGATTGTCTAACGAATTAAGCATTGCGCCGGGAAATTACATCCTTTATGAAATTTGACAAGGGTCTGAAATACGTCCCGATAAGGACGTTTACGATACGTACCCTCTATTCGAAATGTATAAATAGACCTGTCGTTTGACTTGCAGTTGTGTACCACAAATCAATATTCATGGCAGAGAAGTTTATTTCTATTATTTATATAGAAGAGTTTTGTATTTGGTTTCTCTAAATATGAGGTATATGGAAATATATAATTCATATAATTTAATGAAATACCATTCTAGTATTGTTATTACTCCAATATAGTTTATTTGAAACCTTCCTAGTTTATACAGGGTGTCTCAATTGGAACTATAGGATTTGAATTGCGCACAATTTCTGTTATGTCAAAGATAGGGCAATAATATTTAAGAAATGTTATCTACAAACCATGCGACCTAAATATTTTGCGATTTACAACGAATAGTTTGTGTGCAACTATTTTTATGAAAGTGAACGATCATTTACAGTTTCATTAAAAAAAACTTTGCACAAAATTATGACAAAATGAAGCATCTACAGAGTTAACAGTACGTAACATAATCAGTTCGTAAATCTGAAGAGACGGGTTCTGCTATTGACAAGGCAACACCAATACGTCCTCGTGGTGTTCGGTCAGATGAAAATATTGCTGCAGTGGGAGAAAGTGTACGGGGTATACAAACCCATCAACTCGACGTCGTGCACAACAATTGAATCTGTCAAGAGACATCACGCATTGGATTTTAAGAAAAGATCTGATTGTGTCAGCATGCAAAATTCAGTTGACACAACAGTTAAAAGTTACAGACCTTTTACAATGTCGTAAATTTTTTTATTGGGTATAAGAAAAGAAATATGGCGATGCTGATTTTTGTAACAAAATTTCGTTCGGCGATGAAGGACATTTTCATATTGAGGGAGAAGTTAGCAAACAAAATTTTCGAATTTGGGGTGCTGAAAATCCACACTGTTCACAAAAAGAAATGCATCCACACAGATGTACGGTTTAGTGTCCACTTTGGAGTGGTGGAATAATTGGATCATACTTATTTGAAAATGAAGAACGCTAGATGATTTGGAAATGAAGAAGAATAAATGAGGAACGCTAGCGTGACATGTTAGACAATTTCTTTTCCACCAAATTGATGATTTGGATTTAAACGGTATGTGGTTTCATCAAGATGGAATAACGTGTCATACAGCACGTGCAACCGTAACTTTATTGCATATCAAATTTCCTGATCGTGAAATGCTAACACCAATTAGAAAGGTCAATTCATTTAACGCCACTGGACTTTTTCTTCGGGATTAAGAGCAGTTTTCTCCATTTTGTCATCATGAAAGTTAGCATCCCCTACTTCATACTGAGGATCCAGAGACAATATATCATCCTTAATATCTGCATTTGATGTATACTCTGCTGAACTATGCTTTAACTTCTTTTGTTGTGATAAACCTACACGTTTCGTTCCTGTTTTTTGTAATATACTTACAGATTTGAGTTCTTTTAATGGATCGGAAGAGTTTCGTCTTCGTAAGATTTTCCTAGTTTTAATGCTAGATACATTTTTCTGATAGCGTTTGATGCCATATTAATTTTATCTTCAAGCAATTTTTTCTTTGATAGATCCAATGGTTTAACCTTAGATACTCTATACTTTTCAAAAGTTATTTTATTAGACTTCATTGTTACAACCTTAGCAGCAATCTGTTTTAAACTGAGCCTATTATCTGTATGAGCTGTACGACTGTTTAAATAAATCTGTATGACCTGTAGGGACTGTATGACTGTATGGGCTGTATGAGCTGTTTTTAAGCAGATGTCATATCTTCAGTTTGATTGTCTAATTAATAATAACAGACACAGTTTTTACATTAAAGATCACGTGATCATACACATGACGTTTTCATCTTGTTTAATTACAAAATTATGCAGTTAGAATTATCTATATATATGACAGTGTTTGACAGAGATAGTCTACAAGTTTTTCTATCTACCTCATACTGAAATACAAAGGGATAAAAGTGAAAGTGGAAGAAGGAGAGAGAAGAGTCAGCGTCGAGGGGGAGGAAGCGACATGACAACTATTCTTAGGTTGGACGGAAAACTAAACTAGATCTGGAAAGGTCTCAGACAACCCATTCATTATGTAAAGTTATATATTAAGCGAAATTCATTAAGAGCAGATGCATATCAATGTATCATTTTAATTTTCGATTCTTTTTTTATCAAAAAGCCTCTTCACACCTTGCTAGACTGTATGGAGGATATCAGGAGAATTTTTGACAGCACCCACCTAGTAAAACAAAACAATCTTAGAGTCTCGAATAGAAAAGATTTTTTAAGATCTCTGTTTAGGAAATACCAAACAGACCAGATCAACATCAATATAGAACCATACAGCTTATACAAATTCCTTTACATGTGCTTAAATATATCGAACTTTAGCGATGAATAGTATTGGTCAACTCATGCATTATTACACATTTCGAGAATAGTTCAGTTATCCAATTAGTCCTTTTCTTTTTCTCCAATGTCTATCAACTTCTCTTTCTTCAATATGCCATATCACAGTCTCAACTTAATGTTACAAACGGAAAAATTTGTTTCTCAATTTGGAGTTCGGTTATTCTTTTGACAATATCCGCCTAAACTATCTAATAACTCTTTGCAAATGCTTTATGGTGCTACAACAATTCATCTTAAGTATTTTTTAAAAAGTGAACAACTCCCTGCTGTTTCGTATTTTTACGCTTTATATTGTACTAAATCGTCACATTGTCCAGTGTACACCCTTGTTCTTTACATGATTAACGAAAAAACAATTCTTATTAAAAATGCGGCGATTATCACAATAATTTCAGTGTTTTTTCCCAACAGCACTATCTAACACTTTTTTTCAATATATGTTAGATATGTCAAGAAAAAAGTGTACGCCACCCTACCAGCAACAATAAATGACCTCAAAGCAAATATTCAACGCGATATTTGGGTAATAGAGCCAGTTTTATGTGTCCGTATTATGGACAATTTTGTTAAACGAATAACGTCATGGCACTTTGCACGTTGACGACGTATGATTTGTAGATGATTCGTTAAATATTGTCGTCCTATCTTTGACAGAACACAAATTGTGTGCAATTCAAAACCGATAGTTCGAATTGAAATACTCTATGTGTATCCTGAGATTATGAGAACCATAATAAAATACACTTTGTCCACAAGAAATTAAGAATAGAAGAAAAGTTATGAAGAGGAAATTTTATTTTGACATTATAGGAAGATACGTATAATGTCAAAAAATTTAGGCGGCTATTGATTTCTCCTTAGGTCTTAACCATGCATATTGATTACATCAAAAGTCTCTTTTCAATCATATCATAGTGCGTAAATGTATGTTAAAAGTAGTGTTACTTTTGCATTTTGTAGATGCATTGGCTTAAGGACTAATCAATTTGTCTGAATACAAAAAAAATCACACTACATTACAAATACAAGACGGTCAGCATTATATTTACAATAATTTCATGACCAACAAAATACATTATTGTCATTATTCTGTGGTTATAATATGTTTTTAACTCACTATTTGGTAAAAAATCCCACTCGAATGCTCCCACGCCAACAAATTATTGGAAAAGTAAAAACAAAAACATATATGAATAATGAAATAAAATCTCTTCATATGATGTAGTATTACCGCAAAGAAAAATAATTAGGGTCCACAATTAGGTTGATCGAAATGTCATACTGTCGATTATTAATAATAGTGGATAATATTATTCAATAGAAATTGTGAATAATATTATTCAGAAACTAAAAATGCAGTTAATTAAAATTTATTGAATTGTGCAATTTTAGGAACTATAATATCCCTAAAAACTTTTACTACCATAAGACTAACTTACTTGATACAATTTTCATTAATTAAGAAACATCAATAGTCAAGTCAATAATAAATAAACACGCGTAAATATGCTGATGTTTCTTAAAACAGGTGCCACTCTGGCAACAAATGGAACGTAATTCTACTACTTTAGAATGTATTAAAGCCTTTCTTGAGAATTCAATGGGCAAGAAAAAATTGTCTATTTTAGTTGTGATATCATGGATATCATAAATTTTTGTCATGAGTCTTTTATATACCTACTCATTTTCTATAGAGAAAAGGAGCATATAAAACACTTATCACAAACATTTAATATTTAAGTCGTAATAGACAGGTTTGCTAAAGTAGATGTGATTATAGAATTACATATAGTTTATTTCATCGCTATTTGCCAAATAACAAATTTCAAAACATAATCTTGGTTTATTTTTATGGCTAGGCTCAGGTAGACTCTTCCGTTTATCGGCAAAATAAGAGAGTTTTTTACTTGGCAAATAGTGATGACATGAATTATACAAATAAATCTATTTATTATTATAGGTAAGTAGATTTCTTTTTGATTTATTTAAAGATGTTTTTTAAAAAAATTGTCCTTTGGTACCAATTAATTCAATGTTTGATACCGCATTAACAGCAGCAAGAAGTTAAGTTAATTAATGTTTTAATTACTTTAATTAAAATTATTCAAATGAGCTTCAAATGTGAGGAAGTATTCCAAGAACGGGTGTATTTATCCATTTTTGGAATACTTTCCCATGAAAATTTTACCGCCCGCCACTGTTCAGACACCAGCAAGTCTCTTATTATGCCTTGCTTCTTTATAGGAAATGTGATGTGAAAAGTCTTCTGCCTTTATATCTCTATAATAATTACAGCATAACTAAGAATTAATATTTAGCTCCTTTGAATCGTTTTGCTTAATTGCTTAATATTAAACATTTAACACTGTTCACTGCAAATGCTGTAATGTTTCTTATAGTTACATTCAATTTAGTACTACTCATTTATCCATGTCAGACATGTTCAAGAATGTTCAAATTACCAATAACTTAACAACAACTATTTCATATAAATAATACCTAGTTTAGTTGAGTAAAGAGACATGAATCCGTGTACATAATCAGACAAGTAAAACTAAAACTTAAGAAATTCTATATATATGGAGCAGGAAAGTGGGAATAATAAAAAATTAAAACATCCTTCTATTCAACCATTCCCATTAAGGTATTAATATCGTTACTTTAATATGTTCCACGACATTATCTTTCTTGTTTTAAAAATGTACTTCCATAAATATGTAACCAAAATGTAATGTCCTGAATCTCGCATTATTGTGCATTATGAAATCGTCCACAACAAAGTATCCTCAATGATTCACGGACAACGACGATATTTAATGGTACCGTACATAAAAGATGTTTATATATTAGATAAAGTTGTAAACTCGCTTTTCTGTAAGCAATATATCCTTTCAAAGTATGGCACAATAATAAATGGGTAAGTACGCCCCATACAACTGGCGAAAGCCTTGGTCTGAATCTCGGCGTAATAGCGTCTTTTCGCATCTTTTTCTGTTATTTCCTCATGAGAGGCCATTTGCTAAAATGTCTATTTGTAAAATAAGGTGTATTATTACAGTTCACGAAGTTTATCTATGACAACAAAAAGCAGATATCATGAAGCGTCATAAATTTCACGAATTTTCAAGAGTACGGACAACCGTCTCTTCTTTTGTTGGAGATAAAATATTACATGTAAGTGTTTTATGTACATGAAACTTAATAAGACAATGAGTATTTATGGACTTAAAAATTATCAATTATAAATATTCAACGGTAATACGTTCAAAGATTTTTTTGTATCAATAAACAAATACATTTTTGTTTTCCTATTTTCCAAATCACTAAATTGGTGCAATCTAAAAATCATTCTATAAGTTTCAAAATTAACCAACTAATGCAGAGTATGAATTTTTTTCGGATTGTTCTATAATAATATTGTATTTTAACCAATACAGATTTTAATAATTAACATAATTAATTATTATATCAAATCATTAATTTAATTCTAATTAGTTCTTTCTTAATACCTTATTTCTGGAATAGTCATCATACTGTTAATAGAATATAAAATTGATAATACCGATAAGAACTTATGAACACGTAAATGATATAGTAAACTAAGCTGGACACTCATATTCAGTATAACACAAACGTATACAAATTAAGACAAAATAGAAATAACCTCTAATAATAATAAAAGTAACCACTAGATTTTTCATGTGTTCCGCGCTTTGTAATAACAAAAAATAACCCAAACTTGTGAAAAAAATTATACATGTTACCTTTTACCATCATTTCATGTTATCAAATTGCATTTAGGTACATTCAGATAATATGATTTTTCAATGCCCAAATATTTACATTGCCCAAGAATTCTTGAATACATAATAACAGAATGCTATTTAAAAAAAATGAAATACACCACACGAATATTGCTTATTAATTTATCATTTTGTAGAAAGAAAAAATATTTACCTTGTGTATCGAAAATATGTTCGCGAATTTGAATTTACATAAGTAGAGTATATAATAATAGTATGTAGATTAGAATGTCAACAAAGTTCATGATTTTATCTTAGTCCTCCCTAAGCTGATATATAGATTAAAATTTGAATTAAAGATTTGCATACATTATGTAAATTTGTTTCACCAGTCGATACCTGCATCTCAATGTAGATAACTTAAATAGTGTTAAAATATGCAGAATGTATGAAAACAAAGGGATAAAATTCGCATTTCGTTTTATATTGTTTCCAGAAAAATGTGAAAATAAGTTAACTGGTATTTCAAATTTGTGACTTTTTAGTATTATTACACTATTTTCTTAGTATATTAATAGAACTGTAATATCATTCATAATAATTTAATAGTACCGTTTGTACTGTAATAGATAATTTCTTTAAAGCAAAATCCTATGAAGATATTAATGTAATTTAGATGTATATATGTATTTAAAAATGTTAATTTTATCCTTACCTTTACGATACTTATATACCTACGGGATTGTACATATATGGATATGCATTTATAGCAAATAATTAAACTTTTGCCAAATGTTTAGCCAATTACTGAATGTGAATGATATTTTTTCTAATAAAATTTTATTAATTTTGTTGATGAATTATTATGAAATTCTTTATCATAATATTTTTTATTGATTTTATTTTTATTATATGTTATACAGCTTTGTTTTATATAAGTACTAAATAGAGAAGAGAGCAATATATACGTTACAATTTCTATTACCATTATTTTAATAACTTAACACTCCTTCCTATCTATCTTATAAATCAATGATAATTCGTATCTCCAAATAACAAAATAAAGAGAAAATGGAAAAGATAAAAACAGTTCAGCACTTAGTACAACTACATTTATTTACAAAGTAGTTCACGCTTGAGTTGTGATGAGATTATATATACTAATTCTTTAAATTGAATATAATGTTTCATGCTAGACAGGTAATACTACACAAAATAACACTAGGATCAATCTATATCTGATCCACGTTCCTTAAATTATTATAGTGTATTTTCTCACACATCATAGTTTCTGATCGGCAGATTATTTATATATGGCATAAACAATAAGAGTGCTAGCACAGATCGTTGATGAACTCCTAAACAATTATCTCCATAATTTCATTCACATTCTCTATTCTTATAATTATATTTTTTATTTACATATGATTCGATTCAGTTAACAAGATTACGAATTATAATGTTCCAAATATTCCTAAATAAGAAACTTAAGTCAACAGAATATCAAATCCTCTTTACGTATCAAACATTAATTAAACAACTTCTCATAATATAATTCTGTATATAGATAGGTTTGTAACTCATTGTAAGAAAACTATTTCTAATGGTTTGTTAGTTCTAAAGCTGTATTGCACTGAAGTCAATATTTTACGGAATGACGTACGATATTTCCAATTAGTTTTGACAAATTACTTACCATTAGTAAGTAGTTATTGTATTCTAAATATTTATCTTATATATGGACTAGAGACGTTGTATTTAAATAGTCATAAAGCAGATAAAGAATATGACATAAATTGAAAAACTAACGTGCCAAATAATTACAGTATAATACACTTATAGTATTATCTTCATATAGATAGGGTTCAAAATCATCTTGGCAATACAGAGACTTTAAATGTCAGGTACAAATCATCCTGCAATGATCAAAGTAGTTGGGTACTTTGATCGTCATATGCGAGTTCATGAAGTTACCTTTTTAAGAATGACAATTTACTTTACATTTTTTTTTACTTCTGTCAGAATTCAGCTAATAATTCTTAAATATTATATATATATATATATATATATATATATATATATATATATATATATATATATATATATATATATATATATATATATATATATACATTTCCCTGCAAAGAGAGAACTACATTTACTTGTACTTCTTAACTTGCCGACATCCAGATGGGGCCTTATCACAGGCACTACATTTTCGTAACCTTGCCTCGAATCTATCAATATTAGATCTCGCAATTTAGAGACGATCTACTCATAGATGATTCCCATAGAACAACGTATTTACCAGACTATCATTAGTATTTCGTATGTTTTCCTTTTATTTAAATAAAAAATTATTTCAACAATCTCAAATAAAAATTAACACTAGTTTTCCATAAAACATCACAATACTACAATATTACGACAACATTACATTATTTATCAGTTATATATGAGCATAGTTTTATCATCTATATACCGCTTACTTATTTAAATAAAGATAAAGCTTTTATAAATTAATCAGTGTGAATTTTCTTATTCATTTTAGTCATGGGACATTTATTTTCCTGTGTTTCCTGGGTGTCCTGTGATATCTACACAGTTTATTACATGAACGATAGTTAGTAGTTACACCACTTTCTACAAAGTTCTTTACGGTTGGATAAACAACCTTCATATGGTGTTTAATGATTAATTAAATTCTGTAGACAATTCATGCCAACTAAACATAATAAAAACAATTTTTTATCGATGTGCTTACTTAGTCTCCCTGTAGTTAAAGCATAATTAACACACAAAGGGGTTTTAAACGTCTAGACTACTGCGCTGTTGCTTGTATTTACATAAGTTTACTTTGAGATATATATCAGATGATTTTTTAAAAGGAAAGTGTCTCAGTGTCTCTGTTAATACTGGGTTTACGACATAGATTCTTTAGTACTTTCTTATATCGGCAAATAAACCACTGAAAGATAAACAGAAACATTTTACATTGAAATATTTTATTACTTCCAGTTTGACCGAAATGGAATTAATTTTAGAATTTTAAGTAGATATATTTTGTGCAGCTTTATAAAATGATTAATTGTAGACAATTTTTTTCTAATATATTTTTAAACTTAAAAAGAACTCAGCTGAATAAACAGTTTCTTAATGTACTGAATTTATCTTATAATTTAACAAAACGAGGATGGCTTCGAAATAGGACATAAAAACTTACATAAAGCTTAAAACAAAATACGATTTCACTTAATAAAAACGATTTCTCGCATTTTTATTGAGGCAAAGTTCTATTACTTTCACAGTGTGTTCTAAATATGTTTTCTGAAATATTTTCTAATAACTCGGACAATAAAATTTTGAGTATTAGTTTATTTAGTCCTTTATTGCATTATGGGATGGAGTTTCATCATGCAATAAAGGCATAAACTATCTACACTATTCTTTGTATTTTTAATTATACTCGCTAAATAAAACTATTATTTCGAATGTACGTATATTATTTCGGCATACGGCCATGTGTCAGCCAAGTTCGAATAAGAAAAGGGCGACTCACCAGCGCTGTGTTATTACTACGAACGAACATTTGGCTTACACGAACTATTTGGAGCTACTTTCCCCCTCATCCCCCCATAATTCAAAATAATTATACATACACACTTGTGTGTCTAATAAGGCCTCCTTGAATACCTAGAATCCCAAATTTCATGAATAAATCTATTATAGTTCTCGAGTTATTAAGGTCTGAAATGTGCTATTTTTAACACTTACCGTCACTGGCCACTGGTGAGTAAGTCACTTTGACTTATTCATCAAAAACCTAGATCACCTCTAGGTGACTTAAAAGCTCGAAATTTAGCATAAAGGTATATTACGTATTAGGTGTAACAGTGTAACAAAGGAAAAAATCTGAAACCACAAATTATCGATGTTCGGTGTCGACAAAGTTATTGGTGCGGTTAGGTTAGGTTAGGTTATATAAAAGCAAATTAACTGCTAGTCTTGATCGCTATACAGAAAGGTGAGTGTGCTGGCACATCCAAGGAGTAACCGTATAGCATACAATAGGGATTATTTTAACGGAAAAAAACAAAATTTGTGAGTAAATAATATTGTGTGTTTTATTCAACCACTGCCATTACTTTAGAGGCAAAAGGTATGGTTGGAAGTAGTCTACCAAAAAATAACAATTAAATAAATTCTAGTTAGTGTATTTACATATCAACTTCTTCATCAATTATCATACAGTAGCAATTACTTTGTAAAGTAGTTATGTACGTAACTATAGCATGTTTATATTACCCGTTAACTTTCTAAAAAATTGACTCAGTTTTAAAACTTTTATTCTTTAAATAAAAAGTTCAATATTCTGAAGAGACAGTTCCTTCAGCTGCAGATTTTCTTAGAATTTATTACTCTAAAAATTTTCCATCCAAATACTATAGACCAAGCAGTCTATGATATGAGAAAATATAAATTTATCCTAAAATCAAAGAATCCCTATTTTCTACTAATATAATATTGCCTAAATGGAATCTTGAATTAGACGAGCCAAACATGTGTTTTTCTTTTTAAAATTGGATATGTACTGAGTGAATTGCTTCCGGAGTAGTACTTTACCAATAACAATGCTTATTGTGACTGGCAGTGCTATCCATATGGAATGGCAGTTTACCAAAAAAAAACAACAAATATTGTGAAAGTGACGTGATTACTTATATTCTCCAAAATATCAATTGTCGCTGTAATATGTCTCTAAAGTAAGACCACTTTGACAGCACTTAATATAAAACGGACCAGCTCCAAATAAAATGTCATGGAAGATGCTAGGAAAAACAAACGGTGCTATTTTATACCGGGGTAGGAAATTGTAAGAATGAGAAATCGGATACTCTGGCACGTCAAGGCCTTAAGATGCCTTGTTTGGACTAAATCGCTATGTTATTAAAACTAATGCCACGCCATTAAAAATTATATTATCAGAATGTACATGCTTAAGCACAATTAAGATAGCTAATCCAACATCAGTGGTCGCAGACAACCAAACATAATATTAATTTAATAGTTACTAGGTATACGCTAATGTGATTTTATGGTCAAATTTTATAATTAATTTTGTAGTCATAGAAAAGCTATTCCTATAGCAACCTCTGTAATTACGTAATTTAACGTATATTTACAATATTATTTATAACTAGATCGCACAGTAAATATTATCATAGTATTTTGGTATTAGTAAACTTCTCTCTTTCCCAATTATCTCAATTGTAGTATATTTTTACAGCTTGTAAATATTTTAAAATTATCTAAAATATAATTTGGCTAGTATATAATAATGAATTTTAATATTGTACTAAATTTTATGATGATAATGTTATGATAATATAGTTAGCGTATGGGTAAATATAATGTTAAAAAAAACAAAAGACCAGTTTTCCACAAACACAAGAAAGATTACATATTTCTCGATGCCTGATTCACCAATCAAGTTGGTGTTATCAGGGGATGATTGAAATTCGTATAGTTTTAATCATCTCCCGATTATGCTAATTAATTTAATTGGCTGAATGCTCATCGAGAAACGTCTAATATTTTGGTCTTTGTGGAAAACTGGTCTCCTGTTTTCGTTGCTATATGAAAAGTCCAGCCCCTTCCTAGGATTATCTGCTTACATAAATATTTTGCAATATGTTTTACATAAAATATTTGTAATATGAATAACTCCTACATGTAGTAGCAATTTCTCAGAACAATTTCTGTAGTACAATAAATATATTATATTGAAGAAACACATCCTTTGTTACTTAGGATTTTTATTTGATAACGAAATTTAATCTACTCTCATATTTGAATATCTTTTATGATCCTCAAAATCAAAGACAAATATTTATCTCTTGTATGTTTCATTTGAAAACAATTAATCAAAAATACAAATATATATATATATATAAATATATAGTAAACATTTTAAACTATAAGCAGTAATAAGCACAAGGTGGTATTTTTAGTAAAATTACAAACTTAAGATAATGCCTTCATCGTCCCACTCATGTATATAAATGGTCCCGCATTTGCCCAAATAGAATTACGTAAGATAGGAGGATAATTTGGTAAGTGGAAGCCACATATTCAATTTTGCTAAAAGCTTATAACAAAGTTTGGTATTATTTTTCTCTTCTGCTTAAAACTTACTAGAATATTTTAAGAAGGTACTATAGGATGAATAATGAACTTGGATAGGATTATTTAACAAATATATACTTAGAAGGTTTATAGAATAATATATAGAAGTATTATAAACATTTTGTAGATATTTTATATAAAAAATTATTAATTTATTTAATTTTCATATACAACAAATATATATCTCTATAATATAATTCTATTAATAACAATAATCACACTGATCTAATATATACATTTTATAAAAACAGTTTTTAAAAAAGTTTGGACACGCAAAAATACAGAAATCGACTTATTTCCTTAAGTCTCTTATTTAGGAAAGGGAATGTTACACATAGAGACGAGGATAAATACATACATGTTCGGAGAGAAGTGCTTAACCCTTCGCGTTAGTATTCGAGCCCTAGCATACAAAGAAATGGCATTGTCATCAATATGATAAGTCACCTATTCATGTGATGGACGCCGAATAAGCTTCTGTACTATTCCACATCAGGCAACTGAGCTAAATGCCCATCGTATTCTCTAACGTACATTTGTAACTCAATATATCTACTAATAAATATGGCATTTAAATACGATTTTTTGAGTGACGCATAGAAAAATAGAGTCAAGATACAATATGGATTATTCGAGATTTTGATTTAAATAGCAAGGTACTATCAAATGCCTTCTATTTTACAAATATCTCTTTCTGTAGTCTCTTAAGAAGATATTCTTTGCCTAGACCTCAGCTCTACGAATACATAATATTGTTGGAATATAATAAAAAGTAACATAAATATTCTATGATAAATAGAAGTATGATATTCTAATTAAGTCATCTAATAATAATTAAATATACACTGCAGTTGTATAATACTCTTCCCCGATCTACATAATAGAAATGCTAGAGAATTGTCAGATAGAATGAAAAAGTTCAAATTAAAAATACTACACCCAATCTCATTTGAAGAATATTGAAATGAAATGAACTTAGTTAAGAAAATTCAACCCACTAGTGTTATCTTAATATGAAATGTTTTAAGACTCTAAATATTTATATTAACATTTCACAATATATTTATTTTCGTTGACGTGGGTATATTCAATTTATTTCTAAGTAAATAAAATATGGAATTTCTAGTGTAATTGAATGTGAATATTAACCAATATTATACAACGTATTTCCGAAATGAATATTCAGCAGAGCAGATACAGTTGAAATATTATGAAATCTTTAGTATAAGTTTTTTATATCAGTATTTTCTGAAATAGCTACAACCCTTTAAAGGTGTTACATCGACAATAATTTTTAAAATCATGAAATTTTGGTCAGTTGTTACATTTTTTATATTTAGCAGTATATATTGGAAAATATCTCGAAATCTCCTCAATATATCAGGGGTATGACAGAATGAAGATAGTTGTAATATACAAAATTTTCGCCATTACCCTAATAGATTCACGTGATCCCTTTTTGGAAAGATAATGAAATTTATTTGTTCTGTTACGCATGAATTTATTAAATGCGTTTTTCTTTCATTGTCGCAACTGTTTTGTTTTTTTTCCTACTAAAAGGCATAAGGTATAAATCGGGTGATTGAGGAGAGGGGGTAATATGTGGCAGCATTATTACAATAGCCAATTCAGCGATGTGGGAAATATTAATCATTTGGAGAAACGAGAATATACCATAAAGTACCTGTTTTATCCAAATAAATAATCTTTAAAAACATTAAATGATTATAGGTAAGAATTCGTGATATATTACTTCGTTTAAATTTCCAGGATGGATGTGATATCCTAAGAGATATCACATAGGTTCATCTTCATTGAAAAAACAAAAGTTAATGAAAGTGTCAATTTCATCTATTGTATTGTATCGGTCGTGAAAATTTAATCATAATCGTATAACAGCACTTGACAGGAGAAAAGGAAAGACTCAAATGAGAAAACCAAACAAATCCAAAGGCTAAATGATGTTGAATGTTTTCTTTAGAATTATAAAAAGTTCCCTCTCTGATACAACCTGGTATAACTTTTTGTTAATCTATTGATCATTGTGTACTAGAGTATTCAATAGACAAATTATGATAGTGGAGAGTAGACAAAAATTGTACTTTGATGAAGCAGAAAAATATTCTGAACTTCTAAAATCTGATCTATATTGTCATTAAATTCTTCACCAGAATTCAGCATTTTATTGTCATAACTTATTTCGATAATATTTTTATGAAGCAATACGGTATGTGACCGTAGAAAGTATATAAAATAGATTTAATAATTTTAGGTTACTATTTATTAAATTGACTGACTTATGCATTATGCATAACTTTATTGTTCTAAAATAATTCAAACATCATATAACAAACTTTATAATAGCAAATTCAGTCGATTTCTCACTAAATGTCCTGATGGGGAGGGGTGGTGTCGACATTTACTGGCCAATTTTACTGTTGTTTGATAATATATTAAAAGCACTACAACTTATACCAAACTATCTTATTATATCCGTAGTATCCGAATTCGATTATGGAAAAATTAGTAAAAAAATTCGCAAAGAACTAGAAAGATCGATTTACATTAAAACCCTTTTGCTGGCAGAAATATTATGTCTTTGAATTTGCTCCCTAACTCTTAATAAAAACAATGTTTTCTTTATTTTCGTGTTTACGTATTTTGCTTGTTATTTAACTAATTATTTATTCTTACACATACTAGACTAATAATTTTTGTTAATTCTGTTAAAAGATGAGTTGCATGTATATTTTATATAATCCTTATTGTAATTATACGAAATATGTATAATTCTTATAATTATATACTATTCCATCAAAAACAAAACCTGAAAATTATGTATGTATATAAATGCATTGAAAATAGGATTTCAAACATATATGTGCAATAACTTTTTGAAATAAATCTGTTAATACATAAATAATACAGATATGTAGCAGACAAGTTTTAATCTGCTTCCGCTTCACCAATCTTTGAAAACCTTATTATCTAATATTTAGAACATTAGGTTCAGAATATAATAATACCTTTACTCAATGAATAATGTAAATAATTGTATTTTCCGCTGGTATTAATCTATTATATGATTGAAGAGATGAAATTATATTTGTGCATAGTATAGTATTTCCACATACGAGTAAAAGATAATTCTGTTAATTAAAATAATATGCACAGCTATACCGAAATAACATTTCAAAAATTACATAATATTTCTTCATTATATTTAAATTATGTTAGTTAACGAGAGTTATTATATATATCATGCTATCCTTAAATACCTGTTTGATTTAATAAAGTATATTTCAGAAGATTAAGTCTACGGCTTTATTTGATTATTAGAGAATTAGTTATTCCGGTCGATCTACCAGTATTGCCTCAAGAAAATACACGATTAAAGAAATTTTCAAGGCTAGGCTATGCTTAGTACCACAATCCATTAAGCTACAATTTAGCTCTAGTTAGCTAGGGACAGTACTATATCGGTGGCCTATATAAGACCACAGTCCATCAGCCTCGACCAAATGTCAAGTTGTCCAACAGAAGAATCTCCGTTGTACTACTAAATGCGAAATTTGAGAATAGGGAAAGTTGTCTCCAATACTCCTCTAATAGTCTCCATAAATTTCTCTTCAGTGATGAGTGTTGGTTTTTATTTTTGAAATAATAATGCACACTTTAAAGTCAAAGAACCCTATTTATTGCTAAATATCAACAGTTAACGAAGTAACGTTTTGTCTATATCGAGGTTTGTAAGCGTTCTCGCCTTTGGAAATAGACTGCCACTTTAAACGGGTTTAAACATTGGGCGCACATTATAGGTTCATTATAATATACAAAATTTAACAATGAGTAAACTCCATGCATAAACTTACTTATGACTTTCAAAATACGTTAACCTTCAAAATAATAGAATCTGGGGAAGAAGAAACACCCACATGGATAATAATTATAAATTCTTATATCTTAAAAAAATTGAGTTATATCTGACCGGTATAATCTACTTGCCTTTTGGAAGAAAGTGCGTATAGCTTTTGTTTTTAGACTACTAGAGATGGATTTTGATGACCATGTTATATCGTAAGACTACCCTAACTTTATCGGTAAAAGTATAGATTGGATACTATTCCCCCGATATTCTTTTGACTAGACTCACTTGAAGAATAATGTCTAAACAAACTCTTCAAGCTTCATTCTTGAGTCAAAGTTTCCATTATACCTAAGTTGCGTAAATTGAAAAATTGAGACATTATAACGGTAACTATGAACAATATTATTTTTCGCATAGGATAAATATCGCTAACTTTCAAGGACCTGACTCTGATAAAATTTTGATGTGTGTATTCAGTGAACACTCTGTACTCGAAATCTCTCGGGTAGTATGTTGGATTCTAACTCCACCAATTGTTCGCTTTCGTTCATTTCCCACGAGTTGTCGCTGAATTGGCACGAAGCAAAGGAATGCAAACTCTGTTCCGTGCGCCTTTGGTGAAGCTCCCACACTACTCACTAATATTCACGAAGGCTTTATCGCGGCTTTAATTCAATTGACACCGTGCCATTGCAGGGGTGCTGTTCTAAATATCAATGCGGAATGAAAAATAATAAACGTAAATAACGCAACTCAACGTGGATTCGACATGTATACATAATATTTACCAAAAGCAGCCGTGTTGAATTTTCGCCAAATGATCAAATAACAATTGAGAATTTCACTGTAAAAAATAAATATTTGCATAATCGGCAATACAGATATTGTTTGGAACCTTTATTGTTTGTATAGTCTGCCGCATCTACGTTAATGCCACACCCCCGATTTAACAGCTGTACATTATTGATAGGCCAAAGGATTTTGTAAAGTATATAAACTTACATACGGTGTTTTTATTATTACATTAATTTTGATTAAAAAAAAGTATAGTTTGAAATAAATTTGAAATAATCGTTAGCGGGAGAGAAAATAATTGCTTGGGCAGGTCTATTTTGTATCTAAAGGGTTTTTCAATAAGGACGCTCGATTTTTAAACGTAAATAAAATAAATTATGTGTAAGATATTCACTAATTTTTTGTATTTCAAAGAATATTTTATGGCATTAAGTATGTAATTCATATAATGTAATTCAAATGTCTATCGCGACTTTGCTTGACGGCACGTATTCGGGAGTTCCAAATTTCGATGGCCTTGTCGCATAAATGTGGCTGAATTTGCTGGATGGCGTTCGTTATGTTGACTTTGAGGGCTTCAATTGTTTGCGGTTTATTCGCATAGACTTGCAATTTAAGATAGGCTCAAAGGAAGAAGTTTAAAGACGTTAAATCACGCGATCTCGGTGGTCAGTTCACGTACGCGAGATAACCATGCCCCCAAATCGCTCGCAGATTGTTCATCGTGACATACGCTGTGTGGCACGTAGCGCCGTCCTGCTGAAACCACATGTTATCGGTATCCATATCATCTAGTTTAAGCCACACGAAGTTGCTTATTATCAATCTATAGCACTCGCTGTTGACGGTTAAGGCAATGCCAGTTTTGATTTGGAAGAAGTTCGAACCGATGATTCCGTCAGACCAAACAATGACTTTCGTGGGATGCATGTGGTGCTGGTGTCTCGTCTGGATTGATATAATCCTAAATCCGACAATTTTGCTTGTTCACATATCCATTCATCTAAAAATGGGCCTCGTCGATTAAGATAATTTTTTTTGGCGAAATTTGGGTCAACTTCCACCTGCTCCAATACCCAATCAGTTAACACACGGCGTTGTATATGGTTGTTTACCTTAAGTTCTTGGGCCAGTTGGATTTTATATGGGTGCAGACCCAAGTGTGGACGCAAAATTCGCCAAGTTGAAGTCACAGAGTTCAACTTCTTGTGAATGACGAAAAAATTACGACGTTTTCCCGTACACTCTCACACATAGTAGAGATGTTTTCAGTAGACCTTGTGCTTCGATGACGTACGGGTAATTATTTATCAAATTTCTCGAATTTGGCTACCAAACATCGAGCTCGGCAGAAAATCGTATAGTGCGCGGAATGTTTCTCGAGCGGAATACTGACTTTGAAAATAGAATTTGTTAATATGCACACGTTATTGAACGCTTTAACATTTCATGATTATTTGCCTTGCACTACTAGACAATGTATAGTAAATTTAATAGATGTTGCTTTAATAATATGGCCGCTCTAACCTAATAAATTTCGAGCATTCCTATTGAAAGACCCTGTAAATGCGCATTTGTGGTATACGTATATTTTTTATGCCATCGCTGTTAAGGTTATGGTCCCATCGACATTTTCTTTTTAAAAAACAACACCCCTATCTGATTATGTCATCTCAGAAAGACATTATTTTACGTATGATGCATAAACTTTGAGGTAGCATAACAATTGTGTTGAGCAATAAAAAAGTAAATCATAAGCATCAGAAAAATATATTAAATAATATAAACAAAAATCATGATAAAGTTATAGTATAAATCATATAAGTTATCTTCTAGTCACTTCTTGACAATGTTAAATTGAATCTTAATTTTTTATTAACTATTAAATTAAATATAAAATGTTATTAACGATACAGCATTAATTAGTTTTATATTTGTTGTATTTGTAGCATTTCTATCGTTTTGCTACCTTATAATTGAAACTATATAATTTCTTTTGGGTAGTTGTATTCTAAATAAATAAATAAATAGTATTCGGTAACACAGGCATTTGTTTACATCAGCATCATTAATGTTATGTGTATATCCTTATTTTTATTTTTACAGGTTTGTTTTTCCGCCGAATGTGTTCAAAACGCTGAGTAATTTGAATGAATACTTGCTATAAAGATATTAAATTTTGCATTCGAGATTAAATATGTATGAGATTCCTAAGAAAGAAAGCTCGTTGGCCGGTTCGTACTGTTTCCAATACATTTCCTTTCGCTTATTTTCCATCTTCTTATGTAAAAGTAATTTTTATATGAACGAATTGTGGAAGAGTATGAATTCGAAGGGTTTTTTAATCCAATTTTGTGCGCCTACGCTAAATTTTATGATTAAAATTTTAAATTACTTCGTTCTATTCAGCAGTGTTTTTTATAAGTATTGTAATGGGAAACCCGTAAGGATTGGGCCCACTGTTATTCTTTCCATTACATCGTCTATTCTAAAAAAATAACTCAGCAAAATGAAAGTAAGATGGAAAGTGAAAAGTGACTAAAATTAAAGGCATGCGGAAAAATTAAATTTGGACATAAACACATCCACACACAATTTGCATATGCGGCGTGACGGTTTTAGGAATATCGTACGGATTTCGCAATATTCATAATGTTTTCATTAAATTATTTTTTTAACTCTGAAGCAGGTTTATGTTTTTTAAGTGACATTGAGTAACGTATAAATTATATTTTTCTCAGAGTTTTTGAGTTTTCAAGTTGAGAAATTATCTAGTAATTTGTAAATTATAACCACCTCTGTTTTTAATGAAAATGAATTCCTTAAAATTTTTTTGATTACGATATCTTATATCAGATATTTTCCTATTTAGAGACTAAAACTTAGTAAAGATATCCCCAACTTTATTAAATTTTAGTCTAGCTCTCGATAGAATATTTCTTGATGGAGTGAACTTAAAATTGTATATGATTACATTAAAAAATGTTTTGCAACTACAGAGGTATCTCACGAGTATATCAGGGACTTGTACATATTTTGACTGAATATAATTTTTTTTACCATGCATAATTTTCAGAACTATAAACGTAAGTAAAATCATTTTGTCACTGAAAAATGCAAACTAATGTAATAAAATATTTCTTGTTATAGACAAGAAAAATTATTTTAGATTAAAACCGTTGAAAAAATATCATATCATTGAGATGATTAATTATTCTGTTATTGTTACTTTCAAGTTAACTTTATCAGACAGTGTTTTTAAAGATTGTATTTAATGAACAATAAAATGTGAATAAAATGGGAGAAATGTTAAATGAAATGTTGGTAGAACTGGTCGCTTGGTTAAATTATTTCAGAAATTGGTAGTGCACAAGACAGATAGATAAGACTTTCAAGAACGTTTGTACAAAACAATTGGTTTAAATAATTATGTAGATCATTCGACAGTTGGAAAAATACTAAAATATGAAAAAATTTACAAAGTAAGGTCTATGAAAGTAAATTTAATACAAAAGTTGAATAAAGATGATACAGATCATAATATACAATTTTGCGAATATATTTTGCGTGGTGGAATTTTTATGCTGTGATGAAAATTTCAACGTGAAAAGTTATTAAAGTTTGCTTTTTTTCTTCATGAAATGCCTTTTTCCTTAGAAGATTCAGTTTTTTGAATATAATGGTACATAGTCATAGCTGTAGATGTTGGTTTCATCAAAATTGTCATTGGACTCATCGCATAGGCAGCATTAAGGTAAAATAAACAGGCTGGAATGATAGTAAGTCACTTTTATGGCCTATTTATTTGAGGAAAATTCACTGCTACTTCAATACTTAGAATTTCTCATAATTGTAGAAGTTTCGGCGTAATTTCAGCTTTAGCAGTTCTTTATCTGAATAATGAGAATGATAATGATTCGTCACCAAATAATTTCGTTTTAACAAACCAGAGCCCCTTATAAGGGGCTAGGTTTTCCTAGGGTGACTTAATAGTTACTGGGTTAATTTATAGACCAATTAATTTAGAAACTCCAAAGAAAAATATTCGAATTTAAATGAAAAATATCAGCCCGAGAATTATTGAATGTCCAATACAACGTAAATTTACAAGAGTCAATTTCTTCTAAAAATACAGCACTATTTGTTTTATTTGTATTATTCCCAAAACATTCTATATTTTAAAAATAGTAAATAGGAACCCCAAACTACCGAACCACACTATACCCCGAAAACATTAAGGAATTTCCAGATGTATTCCTCTAATGAGGATGAATATATCACCTGCATAACCCTTCGCCTGCTCGTTTATTATAGGAAGGAGATCATCAATAAAGCACCATCCGATGCTACATTCCTATTTTTTATCTTTTCTCCCCCTCACTCCACTTACAGCATTGTATATTGACACTTGTACAGCCTACCCCAGCTGAAGTTTATAAAGAGTACAGTCTCAAGAAATACTAGTCGACACATCTTCGACATACCTGTGTCGAGCTAGGGATTTTGCTTCATGATCTTAACAAGTACACTCTAAGACTCTATCCCCGTCTCCTACACCAACCCTGAGGCCCTCTCAATCTTAGATACTTCTCCAGTTCTGGAGAGTCGAAAACTCGGTACTTTTTCGGTATGATCGGTGACGATCATTGCCTCGTTCTTTAGGGTTGTGCTTTGGAAGCGGAAGCGAGGCCTAAGGCTTCCTCCATATATATCGTACGAGCACAGCTTTTCAATAATAGCAAAAGTGTGAGAATCTCTATATTTGCATGGAAGAAAGAGTGAGGCAGCATTCGAAGGAAAAAGGATGCACTGTATGCGTGGCCAGGTCGATCTCTGTGCACATTCACATTCACAATTATTTAACTTCGATTGAGCAATTTACCCAAAAAAATGCTATTGTTGAAGTGAAAACTTCTTTAGGCGCGCTTGGCAGTGGGCAGTGAATAAGACTGACCCGTCATGGACTCGGCTGTAACGCTCAATCGGGTGAACTCGGCCAACGCTCGGAATGTAACGCTCCATCGGGTGAACTCTGCCAACGCTCGGAATGTAACGCTCAATCGGGTGAATTCTTAACAGTAAAATTGAAATGAATCGCGAATCGAGATTTATACTTATTAGGATATATTTTAAAAAAATAGCGGATGCGGTCTTTTTGATTGTAATTCATCGTAATAATTCATCATATTTGCGCTCAGGTATGTTACATTTCGTAAATGATATATTTCTATATTGGATTTTTCCTAACCTTATTAATGAATATGATGCGTCATAATAGTATCAACTCTACTCTAGAATACAATCAGCTAACATTCTAGCCTTTAGCGTCGCATCGCCCCTCTCTTACTCATTCGATATTTCAGTTTACGCACGAAACTGGTACGGACAGGCGAAGGACCGCACAAAGCAGAGACGTGGAGAATAGGGTATCGCCTATACATTGTCAATTCATTGACATTGACATTCCGTCGCTCTAGACAGTTTATCGACAACACACATTCAGGTATGTTCTAACATTTTTTGTACACGATTGATGTCACATTATTGAAATATATTGTGTTACAGAAGATGGATGAAAAAAATCAAATTGACGATGACAAATTGAAGCGAAAACGGGAATTGACAAATGCGCGCGTGGCAAAATATCGAAAAAAGAAGCAACTTGAATCGCAGCTCCTGAATTCTTCAATGCAGGATTTCATTGAAGTGGAAGAAGTTGAGGATTTAGTGAGGAAGTAAGATACAGGCGGATTCAAGAAAAAATCGCTGGACGGAAGAAAGCAATGGCAAAGGAACGCTCTAGAAGGTATTGTGAAAAGAAACGTCTAAATGCGCTGAAATCTGTTCATCATGTGGTTCATGATTCACAAATTCCGGGACCTTCGCATGCAAATACATCACTTGTATGTGGATATCAAGAAAATACGATTCATGATTCTCAGATTGCCGAAACATCTACGAATATAGATATTCCTCTTGTTATACACGAAAAGCGAAGAACTACAATTCATACTTCTAATAAAGAACAAAACTGTATTTCGTATTGTTAATTTACCCTAATTTAAGTTTTCACTTCCACCGTGTGGTCTAGAGCACATACCTTTTTTTTTATTATTTATTTCGTACTATTAAGTTGGGGTTTATATATTTATTTAGAAGGAAATGTTAGGAATGGGATTATATAAAAAACACAGATAAGATTTTATGGACTTATGGATCTTACACTGACTGTATAGTCCACTTTCACTCTGCAAAGGTCTCGATGGGACTGAGACCTTTGATCTGAAAGCCTGGTAAATATCAGGTTATTTACTGTGCACCTGGTGAGCGGTCCGATATCACAGCCTAACCCTAGGACGGCCCTAGGCACTTTTGCTAACACCATAGCTTGGGGATGCATGAAACCCCAGGTACCACTTGGGTACCTGGGTATATGAGTGTACCACTTCCCGCCCGGGGGGACCGATTCTTAGTTCGGTACCTCACCAACTGGAGTAGAGAGGTATATAAACGCCAATCGGCGATCTTTTACCCACCGCAGTCAGTCAGAAGTATACTGTGGTGTTTCCTTCCCTAGTGGGTCATCGATAACCTTAAGCCAAACCAACCAATTACAAGGTCCTGCGGCCCCCAGGGGAGGTTGCATTACTTAGAATAAAGATACATAAAGGTCATTACTCCATAATTCAAAGTAACTAAAACCAAAATCGATATGTTTCAGGAATTCTTATTGAAGTCATCTAAGATTCGAAAAACAGGACTTGTTAGAGTTAAGGCTTCCCCTATATATACCTTATACAAACCTCATTTTTTATTGTTTTATAAAATTCTATAGGTTTATTTAAAAAAAACCTATAACTTTTACTAGAATACTTTTCTTTATAAGAATACACATAAAAGAATCACACTACGCACTATCTATCTATATATATATTACAGTTAGTAGGGGCTACAACTTTTAGGAATATTAATAAAATCAATGCTCACGAATAAGCGAAAAGTTGTAAATATAATTCTATAAGGTTTCAATACTATAACACTAACTGAGTTTTCCACAAAACACCAAAACACTATATACTACACTCGACGCGCGTTTCGCCAACAAAGTTGGCGTCTTCTGGAGATGATTAAAACTAATCTTATTCTAACAATATATCCTATTTATACCTAAATTATTGACTATAGCTCAGTGAATCCGTCCGTCACGGTTGCGGCTCACCGAACTATAACCGTCACGGTTGTGGCTCACTGAACCACGACCGTCACGACTACGGCTCATCGAACCAAGCCCGTCACGGCCGCGGCTCAGTGAGTAGTGAGTAACTAGCCAATAAAGCGGGCTATGTGGAATAGTCCCTCTGTCACTATTCATACTATTTTTACATTTTTCTATTTCTAAACTTTCAAATGCATCTAGCTGTCTTGCACTTGTTACATTATTAATTAATCTTAAGTTGCTAATGGTTGTTCTCGAAGGCATGTTGAGCAACACTAGACTCATCTATTCTACCATATTTGAGATGCGCCATGTGCTCTTTGAACTTGATTTGAATAGATCGTCTGGTCTGTCCAATGTACCTCTGACAACAGTCGTTACAGCTGACTTCGTAAATCCCTGACTTATCATTTGTGTTAATTTTATCTTTTGGATTGCCTAAAAGTTCTTTTAATTTATTTTTTGACGAATGAACTACCATCATTCCTATATCTTTAGAAATCTTACTAATACCGCGAGTAAATCGAGGATCATAAGGAATAAATATATATTTTTTTGGATGCTCTCTTTCAGTTTGAAAGGTCGAGGAATTTCGAAGTGTTTCTTTATATCTGCGTTTCTTAATCATTTTTTCGACTGTATCAATAGAATATCCATTACACTCAGCTATATCCGTGATTAGTGCTTTTTCTTTTTCAAACCTCTCTTTATTGAAAGGGAAGCTTAGAAGGCGATGGACTAGAAAATTAAGGCTCGCCATTTTGTGTTGAACACAATGGTGGGAATCATTAGGGATATACCTGAGAGTACTAGTGCCTTTTCTGTATATATCGAATTCCAACTTATTTTCGCTATTTCTAATAACTAATACATCTAAAAATGGTAGTTGTTCATTAGTTTCAACTTCATATGTGAATTTAACTGACGCAAAACGGTTATTTAATTTGGAAACGAAATTATCAATGTTCATAACTTTTGTATCAAATACTGCGAACATGTCATCCACATACCTAAGCCAAACCCTAGGGAAGTAATCCATTTCTTGTTTTGCTTCTGTTTCAAATATATTCATGAAGAGACTGGCAATGAAAGGTGACAATGAGTTACCCATGGCTATCCCTTCATGTTGTTCAAAGAAACTGTTATTAAATTGGAAACAATTCTGTTTCATGAAAATTTTAGTGAGTTCAATATATTCTTTTACTAGATCTGGACTAAGATTATTTGATTCCAGTAAATCCCTAAGGTAGTCCAAGGTTTGTGGTATCGGAACACTTGGGAATAATAAGCATACATCAAAGGAAATCAAAATTTCACCCTCTTGCAACTGAATATCTTTTATCTCATTAATGAAATTGGAAAGATATATGAATTATTCTCACAGAATAAACGTTATGAACAGAATTTGACGTAATATTAAGAAATAAAATATGGTAGTCACTGAAAAAATAAGTTAAATGGTTAATAATTGAAATGGCGTGATATATTCCTTATTAAAATGCCCGGATGTTAAATAAATTTATATAATAGTTATTTATAATAGGTCGTAAAATTTATCTGTATAACTGTTTTTTCAAGAGCTTTTAAATAAGTATGTTTTCACCGTTCATGTTTAAAGTTTAAGTACCTTACATAATTTATTAAAAATGAAATTTATTCCGCTAGAGTTTATTTCGTCAAAAGGACTCTTTTGTGTGGAATAACCAATCCTGTGTGAAAAGTGAAACATGGAAACAATAAAACGTTTAGGAAATTCTTGTGTTAAATAATAACTTGGATAGCTTTAATTTATCATTGTCTTTGTATCCATATTTCACATTTGTGCCTCTTGGAGGTATACATGATAAATGCTCGGGAAAAGCGAACAGAATAATTAAGTTGTTTGCAAAACTTTTTCAATTAATATCTCGTTATGATTCAACAAATCTTTTATATCAATTTTACGAACCCTATGGTTTTTTTTTTGGTTATATTGATTTTACTTGCGGCGTTTTTAACCATGGACGTCAAATAAGTACAAATCAAATATGTAATTTCAAACATAAATACGAATCAAATAAATACTGTAATAGTAACAAACGAATGTTTGTTACATTATATATGTTTCAGATTATATTTAACGGAGTTGATATTATAATGTTTTCAGTATAGGTATTGGATAGTTTAGATGTCATGATTATTCGTCATTTTAAACACTTTATTCTAATTGCTGGGATAGAGTTGGAAGTTTAGATGCAGCAATAGTAGATATAGGGACACTTGAGCGTGGGAAAATTCTGATGACCGTGGGAAAATTTGTCGGCACGCGTCATATTGAAATCAAAGGATGCCGCTAAAGAGGTGTTAGCATCAAGGGTGACAAATGACACATCAATTACAATCAATTAACAGTCGGTGGGGGTCTTTGGCGGTATATATCAAAGGAACCGCTAAATAGGTGTGATATTTCTCACGGTGGAATTATTTTCTCGGCGGTCGAAGACTGTCAATGTGGAGACTTCAAGTTTATTTCAATACTATTTATATACATGTTACTCGTCTCCATCTTTTATTGTGTTAGTCTCTAGCCCAGCCATTAATGCGGTCTCTGATCAGATTCCGACTTATTCCCACTGCAATTTCTGGTCCATAGAGGTTTTCCCTGGTCCCTAGTCTGGCAGCAACTATAACTTACTACCAATTTTCCACAAACACTGAATACATCACCCGAATACACTGAATACAAATGATACATCGCCCGAAGGGCTTTTCACCAACCAATGATTAGAATATTCTAAAGTTAAATGCGCAGTTGCATCTTCCTAATAATGCCAACATGATTGTTGAAACGCATGTCAGCGATGTATAATCTTATGACATTTGTGGAAAACTCATCCCATAGTTTTACTTTCATTTGAAATACAATTACAATTAAATATTCACTTCATATTTCTTTATATATCCCTAGAAATAATGCAATATTTCTGTACAAGATTTCTGAATATATGTGTACCTGTATTTATAATTAATTGTAAAGAAACTTCAAAAACCCATAGAATATAATTTTTAGACCATAAAAACATGTCCAATGAAATATTTCGGAATTAATTTAATTTTCTTAATTAGTTTTATCTTTTAATTATATTTACCATGAAAAATATCAAAAAACAGCCAAAATGTAAAACTATAATGTGAAATAAATAAAATTATATTTATATTTTGAATCAAAATTAATTTGTCACGCATATAATGTCAGTTAAAATTCACTCCAAAGTGTCAATTACTCAAAAATAATTGTAGGAATAATAGATAATCTGCCGGTTTTACCTAATTTGGGTAAAACTGGCAGATTTACATATTTGTAGTCATGAAAACTTTTTGGGAGCCATCAGTTGTGCTGAATTAATATTATTTTTCAACATACTAAACTTCATAAGCTAAGAATGTAAGAACAATACATTGCTACAAAAATTAATCATAAAAATTTGCTATAATTAATCATAATAATAATAGCTATCGACAAATCATACTACAGTAAAATTACAATTTAAAAACAAATATAGACACCGTTTGACAAAGTTAGTACAAATAATAAAAGCATTTTTAAATGCACAGAACATGATCATACCCATGAACGCCTGGGCTATTTCGCTCCTCAATTACTCTTTATATTAAAATATAGTAATATAGATCTGAAGGCGGTAGATAGGCTATGGTGTCGACTACTAGCTAAATTTAGAATCTGGAATGCAGTATCAACCATCGGGAGACTATATCTGAAGAGATATCAAAGATAACAAAGACTAATACATCTCAGGGTTAATAAGTTCAGTGTAGAAAGCGAGAAAGAGATATCAATAAGCACTTCCAAGACTGTGATAATACGCTCCATTAGAAAGCCATGCAAGTTGATCGAAAACATATGACATTAAAACTTCATAAAGGGAATACCTATATAGCACTAGTAAGACAAGAAACAACAAAAAAGTAATCTACGGTAAATAGCCTACCCTATGAGACAAAGACAATATCGACAAGCAGAATTCACGGAACTGGTTAATTATAGTAGATTTACAATTCAAAATCGAGGGTCGAAGGTTTCTTGGTAGGAGTCCAAGACGGCGTGATATCTACTCGCAACTACCAGAAGTGTGTATTTAGAAAAGGATGTGGAAGACAAATTCCCTCAATGCAACACGCCAAGACACTCGACCATTTCATTGGGGAATATTCGGCCCTGACAGACATACAATTATATACAGATACCTGCTACATTGGGATAAACAGATATTGAATATTCTATCTATTTTACCACTGATAGAAGAGTGGATTGCGATAGGCCACATTTCATCCTCGTTAGCAACGAGCAGCTAATAAAACTCATTATAGCCAAACCTTGCCCGTTGACACAAAACACCAGAAAGGTATAAGATCACCTGGAAATGATTAGAAAGTACAAAAACCTGACCATTGAAATTAAGCACATCTGAAGCCTGTACAAAGTAAAAATTACTACAATAGCTATTTGGGAACAGGCGTAATGATTGGGAATCTAGGAGCTAACATTGAAAACTGGAACTTCCGAAGTATATCTTTAGACCAATGTAGAAGGGTTGTGCAATGCAATATTGCACACCTGTGACATAACAAGAAAGTAATTCTAATTAACAATAGAGAGCGAAATAATCTTTCCTATCATCCGAACTTGACTGGGTGGAAAGTTTCTAAACTAATTCTAATTGACAATAGGGAGCGAACTGCAATAGAGTGAATTCTCTTTCCTAGCATCTAAATTTCAGGAGTGTGTGAATGTTTTCTAGCAATGTTATCGAGAAAGTGCCTTTTAAGATCATATTGATAATATATTACGTTAGCAATAATACGTGTTATATAATGTTATTCATAACATACAAATAAACGAATAAACCCACAAAGGAAACCTGCAGGTGGACAGCTCCTTAATTTGAATGTCATGAAAAGTCAATAAGCGACATGCTAACAAAGTCCAAAATGGTTTTTGGGGAGATCCAAAATGAAAGTACTTCGTAAAATTACAGAAGAAGCGTTACTGTTAGCCTCTCTTTTGAAACTCTGTCTCTAGAAGCAGCAAAGATATATATTGACTATATATTTTTATACAATACAAAAATTTCAAGTATAAACATACCTATACTTATACTACTTATTCGCGAATGAAAGATTTATCAATATTAATTAATTTGAAAGAATATAAGTTAATTTTATCAACTAAAACAGAAATTGTACAATTACACTACACACATTTCCCATAAAAATATTCTTATTGCCTTACTAGAATGTTAAAACTTTTATAAGTGCGTTATAAATTTAATGTATAATAAAAACATAAGACACACAGCTAGCCTTTGAGATGGCTACTAATTTACGTCGTCTATGTTGGACTTGAAAACACCAAAGGACCTTTCGTTATCCATAAATTGAAATTATTAACACAAACCGTGACCAATATTTTGATTATCGTAAGAACACAAATACTTGATACGTGATTAGTGAAATAATATTAAGATTGACTAATATATTCATTGTGTTTCAAAGGAAATAAAAACTTCTACTGAATAATGCCTTGAATATTGATCTACTGGAAAGTGTACTGAATGTTCTAGGCATTTAATAAACAAAAAACCTTTGCAGAAACCAAGACCAATGACAATTTATCTTTAGATAAATTATATGGTTATAATTAAAAAATTATATACATTATTTTCATATATTTAGAGAATTATTTTAAGCTATATTTTACATTTCATATTTGGATATATTCAATTAGTCTATTTACATTTTCATTGGTACATTATATTGCTGCCTATATTTCGAATATTAAATAATTTAAAATTATAATTAGGTTCAATATACTAAGTTTATTATTATTTTGCTAAAATAAATTCATTTAACTGTGTTTTATTTTTCCTTGTAGTATATTTTCCATTAATTTTTATTATTTATATCTATGTAGATCTAATTAAAAACAGCTCAAATTGTTGGTGTTTTACCGTAATTAGGGACAAATAAATAATTAAATAGATGCATATAATGTCTAATTTAACTGTCACTGTCCGGGATCCAATTATTCAATTAGTACGGATTTTCTCATTTCCACTGTTCGGTTTTTTTATCCCATAAATGACAGTGCCTTGCAAGGTAGTAACCCTTATTACTGTGTTATTTTACATATATACATCGTTATTTACATATGTATCGTGTGGTACGCCTTAGTGAAATGAAGTTATAGTGTTACTTGCTCCATACAAATTTAAGTATTCGTATGTATCAAAACCAAATATATTAAATATATGCTATAATATTGCTGTATAAGGAAATAGAATATCCCTTGATGAAATCTGCACTGGGGAAAAACATAACTTAAACATAGAATTCCGCTAAAAACCATAGTTACCTTATCAAAACAATCAAAATATTCTTATCACTTCTTATAAGTACTTTTAAATAGAAGCCAATATAAAGCTTGACATACACTTCATTATTTAGCACAAGATAATGGAAGATCAAAAGGTTACAAATGAATTAATTTTGGATGAAATAAGAAAAACTAGGCAAGAATTAAAAACCATAGTAGAAGCTGTAGAAGTTAAAATTTTATTAAAAGTAGACGAGTTAAACAGAAGATTAAATATAGTGGAAAAGAATAATATAAGAATTGAAGAGAAACTTGAAGAAATTGACAGAATAGGAAGAAAAAATAATATTGTAATATTTGGTCTGACTTATACCCAGCAAATTTCTCCAGAATATATTTATAACGAATTAAAAAAGTTGGTTGATGTTGATATAAATTTGGCAGATTTAAAAAATTTGTACTCGCTAGGAAAAGAAGAAGGCTGCCCTATCAAGGTTGAATTTGTATCTTATCTAAAAAAAGCTGCAATCATCAAAAACACACAAAAACTTAAAGTTACAAACATCTCGATAGCAAGCGATTTGACGCCTAAACAACGAGAAGAAAACAAAATATTAAGGAAACATCTTCGCTTTGCAAAGCAGGACGAAAATAATGTCTGCTACATTAAAAAGAATAGATTGCATCTAAACAACAAAATATACACACCAAATCAGTTACAAGATTTTGAAGATAGCGAAATTACATATCAATTAAAATCGATTAGCGCTTCAGAGACTCCAACTATCCCAACATCTGGCTTAAGGCAAGAAATTCAAAATCAGGAAGAAGTCCTAGATAACACACCGATTAAAACAACCGGCATTCCAACATATAACGTGAAGGGAAAAAGAGGAACGAGAAAAACTGCCAGACAAATAAAAGAGTGTAAAATAAAAACTCGTTCTGGTTCAGTTCCAATAAATAATATATATTGTTAATTTGTTAAATCCTATTTAAATCTGTCTGCCTTGTGTATTTTAAATCTGTCTCAGTGTAATTATAGCCTATATATTTTGTCAAAGGAAGTATTTAATTTGAATAATTATTATCTAATATAGTTTGTTTTAATCCAATATTAAATTATACTTAAAATGCATGTGAAGATTCAATTAATTTATTAATTTAGGTGAATGTATGCGTGTTAATATTTATGTACAGGTGTGTATATGAATATATAACATTATTTGTAATTAATAATTTTGTGTACTTCTTGTTAACACACGTACTAAGTATATTATACAAATCTTAAAATAATACTAAGATTAAATTTTGCGGGATTACAAATGAACCCCTTTATTAGAAATAACCAAACAAAAAAAATCATCACAGAGGTACTAGAAAATATTAGTGAAGCTAATGAGGTATTAAATGTTAATATAGATAATGAAAATTTCAAAATAGCACATCTCAATATCAGAAGTATTCAATAAAATTTTTGAGGAATTGGAGGTATTTTTAAGTCAATTTACTAACGAATTTGAGTGTATTGTTTTAAGTGAAACGTGAGCATTAATAACATTGATTTATGACATAAATATGTTCCACGTTTTAGTTGATCAAAACAATTACATGTAATTATCAAGTCAATTCTATATACACAGTAAAATAAAATGACTCACTGCCTCAAGATTTAAATTACTCATGAATATTTTTATTGTCGTTAATTAAATAAAATAAAGTGTAATAAAAATTTTAAATAAAAAAAATAATAATTCGTACGTACCTCTCGGTTGATTTTACTACTTACTAATTTATTTATAATTTTATTTGTACATTTAGTTATCTTTTATCCATACATTTATTTATATTTTATCTATATTTATATATGTATGTTTATGTTGTTTTTGTGCATGTATACTTATTTATCTAATATCTAAATCATATACCTATATTAATTAAATTTTAAAATAGAAACAGCCAAATACTAAAATTAATCTATGGGTGACACTACATTAGAATACATCCAACTCTCTTATGTTGTGTTGTTATTATATTATGTTATTTTGTATTCAATTATGTGGCATTCTTGATTTATATTTATGATTTGGTTGTATTTATATTCTTTATTTTTTGTACCCGTACAAGTATCTTATGATACTTCTGGGGATCATCTTATTTATTTATTTGCATCCAATTCTTATATATATATATATATATATATATATATATATATATATATATATATATATATATATATATATATATATATATATATATATATATATATATATGTTATATGCAAATATTCACAGCAGCTAGTCTCAGGCATATCATATTACAATATTGTATTTCATTTATCAAAAGTGATAACAACTTCCTTGCAATATTATTGTGAACACGCAAGCATCACGCCACTTTGAATTCTGCTGATGCTTACGTGGCAATCCAAAGCTTATAAATATTATGTTCATACAAAATTACGACAGTTCAGAATAAACTCAAGTCATAAAAACATATTTATAAAACAGTCTAATAAACAGTCAATTTTAAAACTTATAGTTATTTTTTAAAAAGTCATATTTGAAAGTGAAAATCTAAAAATTGGCGCAGTCGTGGTAGGATTCTGCACGCGTTCAGAACACGGAAACTAACTGGGCGCGGTGGTTTTCCAAAACCTTTAAAAGAAGAAAAGAAGCTACGAAAATTTACAAAAAACAACAGCAGCCACTATTCCAACCGTCCGTCAGGTCTCTTCGGCATTGGGAACAAGCCAGCGCTAACCCGGTGTAACAACGTTCACGAAGTAGGATTCTCCGGTCGCCCCGAGGAATGTGGATAACATTAACGTAAGTCATTTAAGAATCATCTCGCTTTTTATTGCATTTAAATATTTGCGAAACAGTAACATTTATATTACAAATTCAGTTCTATTTCCCTTTTAATATTTTTATTTCGTATCATATTAAGCTCACATTAGTATTAATAAATTAAATCGAAAAGTTTATGAGATTAAGATCCAGGATGGTACCTCCACCGGAACAACAAACACAAAATATAGAACCTTATAAATTAAACGAAATATTTTTGATAATACCTGAATTCGACGGAAACCAAATATTTTTAAATTCATTTTTAAATGCTATTAATGTTGCATATAATATGGCAGTAGGAAATCAAAAGGTACTTGTAACGCTACACGTAAAAAACAAACTAAAGGGTCGTGCCGCAGAATTAATAAATTCTAGAAATCCCGAAACTTTAGTTGAAATCAAACAGCTTCTAGAAAGCCATTTTGGCGATTCGCGCGATCTCACTGCTCTCATCCAAGATTTACAAAGGATGAGGCAGCTGTCGAGTGAATCACCTCTTACTTTTATCTCTCGCTTACAAACGCATGAGGCAAAAATGAACGCCTCCATTAATAAACAAAGATTGACAAACGAACAAAAAGAAGCCCAAACTCAGCTCACAGACGCTATGATTTTAAATACATTACTTACAGGATTAGAACCTAAAATAGGACATTCTGTCAGAGCTAGCAACCCACCTGATATGTTAACAGCCATTTCTAGAGTCAAACGCGAACTTCAACTTAATTATTTCGAAAACCAAAAAAGTAATTTTAACCGAAATACAAATATGCAACGCAGACCGAATACACCAGTTAAACAGTGCTCTATTTGTAAGCGAATAGGTCACACTAATATAGAATGTCGCCAAAGACCGCATAATTTTGGTAATTCATCACAGACAAATTTTTCTAGGCCCTCATATCAACCCCCACATCAACAACAGTTCCAAAGAACTTACCCAAATATACAACATAGTCAAACACCTCAACAAAGACCCCCGGTTATCATGCCAAATCCGAATTTTGGTGGTAATAGACCTCCTACAATTCAACCAAATCCAAATTACCAACCTTCAACTAGTGGACGAACATTACATTTAAATAAAGAGGACCAACCCCAGCAGGAAACTCCTCAGAACTATTATACCGCTAATAGTTCTCAGAACTATTATACTGTTAATAGCTCGTATAACGATAATAACCAAGACCCGTATAATGAGAATTACCAATACCAAAACCAGAACGAAAACTATTATACTGCTAATAGTTATGACGAAGCGACAAACCAGAGTTATTATACTGATAATAACCCATATGAAAATTCCACTCAAGACAACGCAAACGAACAATATCCAAACCAAAATTTTCAATTAGGCCAACCCCTTCAACCGGACCCACCGAATATCGAAACCCAAGATCACAGTATTGCGAAACTACGAGCCCAAATTCGCGCAATGAATTTGGACAATTTCAACCCCAATTTAAACTTTCCGGAACAGAACTTTCTGTAAGTCCAGCTTTGTCATTAAATTCAAAAAATCTGTTTTACATTAACGACTCTAGTAATACTTATAAACTACTAATTGATACAGGTGCAGGAATTTCGATTTTTAAACCAGAAACATGTAAAAACTTCCGGTATAGATATCCCGAAAATGTAACCATCCAAGGCATTACAAATCAAAAAATTTACATTAACGAATCCACCTTAGTACCTTTTTCAGCAACTGATCCTCATAAAGTTTATATTTGTAATCTTGATATCGAATTTGATGGTCTACTTGGCTCAGATTTCCTAGAGCACTATAACTGTATAGTAGATCTAAAAAATAAACAACTTATAACAAACTTCAAGACTATTCCTTTACATAAAGCCACAGAAAATATCACACCGCAAACGTACCAAAATTCAACAAACAATCCAACAAATAATAAAATTTCCATAGAACCCCGGACTGAACAAATATTTAAATTTAAATGTAATCTTAGTAACACAGATGCTATACTGTTAGCATCAGAGATAGAAAAGGTACATATTCCCAACGCGGTAGTCAAAATAAACCATAAAGGTGAATTTCTTGCTTCCGTGTTAAATGCGAATGCAATACCAAAAACAATCGATTTTAGCGAAATAAAATTAGAGCCACTCCAACATTATTCACTAAATAATATGAACGAATGTGTCTATGAGACCCAACTTAACAGACATGACGAAATAAAACGACAATTTCGCCTAGACCATCTCAACGAAGAAGAAAAAGACATTATAACACAACTCTGTCTAGATTTTGCTGACATTTTCTACCTTGAAGGAGATCAATTGACTTTTACTAACGAAATAAAACACTCCATTGACACAAACGAGTCGAAACCCGTGTTTACTAAGTCCTACCGTTATCCTCAAATCCATAAGGAGGAAGTAAAACGTCAAATATCCAAAATGTTAGATGAAAATATCATCCGACCATCTAATTCACCATGGTCTTCTCCTATCTGGGTAGTCCCCAAAAAGCTTGACGCTTCAGGCAAGCAGAAATGGAGAGTTGTAGTAGACTACAGAAAGCTCAACGAGCTGACTGTAGGAGACAAATACCCACTTCCCAATATTTCCGACCTCCTTGATCAACTTGGCAAATGCCAATACTTTACAACCCTTGATCTGGCCTCTGGTTTTCACCAGATTGAAATCGACCCAAGAGATATTCAAAAAACCGCTTTTACTGTCGAAAACGGTCATTTTGAATTTGTAAGACTTCCCTTTGGTCTTAAGAATGCCCCATCAACGTTTCAAAGAGTGATGGATAACATTCTTTTAGGTATACAAAATGAGAGGTGTCTCGTCTATATGGACGACATCATCATCTACTCTCCTACCATCCATGAGCACACTTCCAGGCTCACAGAAGTCTTCAAAAGGTTACAAAAGGCAAATCTGAAAATCCAACCAGATAAATGTGAATTCCTACGTAAGGAAGTAGCTTATCTTGGTCATTTAGTCACAAAAGAAGGTGTAAAGCCAAATCCGTCTAAGATAGAATGTATCAGAAAATTTCCTCAACCCGCCAACCAAAAAGACATAAAATCCTTTCTAGGCCTTGCAGGTTATTACCGCAGATTTATTCATAATTTTGCCAAGATATCAAAACCATTAACTAAACTGTTACAAAAAGATACTCCCTTCATCTTTGATTCCGAATGTCAAACGTCTTTCGAAACTTTGAAACAAGCTCTAACCACAACTCCTGTTCTTGCATACCCAAACTTTGAAGAATGCTTCGTACTTACCACAGACGCAAGCGCTTTTGCGATCGGCGCAGTACTTTCCCAAGGTCCTATAGGTAAAGACCTACCTATAGCATTTGCTTCTAGGACCCTTTGCAAAGCCGAGACGAAGTATTCTACGATAGAGAGAGAACTTCTCGCTATTGTCTGGGCAGTTAAACATTTTCGCCCATACATCTTCGGCAGGAAATTTAAACTCATAACTGACCATAGACCACTCACTTGGCTCTTTTCGATAAAAGACCCAGGAAGTCGTTTAGCTCGATGGCGCCTCAAGCTCGAGGAATACGACTATACAATCGAGTATAAACCAGGCAAGGTTAATAAGAACGCCGACGCCTTATCCAGGATAAAAATTAATTATTTTAAAGAAATTTCAAAATTTCAATCCCAAGCAAACTTATCACCGATTCCCATATATCCAACCCAAACAACTGACGATGACGAAATCGACTCACAAAATGACGAACAACTTAACGATGACGAAACTAATAACATTTATCAAGAATTTGGAACTTTCGTTGAATTATACAAAACGAGATCTCTTATAGATTACTCTAAAATCGAATATTCTAATAATCAATTGCTGAATAGAAGCAACAAAAATATTTTAACAGTCTTCCAGCAAGACAATATAAGAGAAACCCATAATCAAATTCTAGAAGACCTTTTCGAAGAGAACGCAGATTTTCAAAAATTAAAAATTAATGTTTTATCAAGTAGATCAGTTCGAAATAGGAAATACCTCATTGTTCCTCTTCCGAATAATCCTGATACTGTAATAGAATATCTTTTTGCCTCAATATATAAATGTCAAGACATATTTAAATCATCCGAAACATATTATGTTGAAAATATTGTAGAATTACCAATTCTCGAAATCTTGTCATTTGTTTTAGCGGAAAAGGACGTAAAAATAATAGTGTGTCAAGATATTACAAAGACACCTGAACCAGATGGAATTCCTATCATCTTGAATCAATATCACTCCGGTAAAGCTAATATTCATCGCGGCATAAACGAAACTATCCGCCGCATTAGACAAAAATATCATTGGAAAGGCTTAACCAAAGACGTTGAAACTCTTATCAAAAATTGTCAAGTATGTCAAAAAGTTAAAGTATGTCGTAAAAATTTAGACTCGCCACTAGTCATTACAGAAACTCCTAGAACTCCTTTCGAGCGAATAAATGTTGATATCTTAGAAGTGCCTACCAGAAACTATGCCCTTACAATTAGAGACGAGCTTACAAAATTTCGTCAAGCTTACCCAATTAATGATAAAAGTGCGAAAGCAGTAGTAAACACCTTATTGCTTTATTTCCAACATTATGGAACTCCCCTAAGGATCCATTGTGATTATGGAAGAGAGTTCGACAACGCTCTTCTTAAAGATTTATGCACTCTCTACAATATAAAGCTCACCTATTCTAGCGTAGGACACCCCCAGTCAAATGGATCCCTCGAAAGATTCCATTCGACACTTTTAGAAATGATTAGAGCCCACATGATCGAAAACCCCAACGAACACCCTTTCAATATATTGCCATACGCGATAATTTGTTATAATAATTCAACCAACAAAACACACGGATTCACGCTGTATGAACTTGTTTTTGGTCATACCTCTAGTAGACCACCCGAAACCCTATATAATCCAAAAGAATTAATAACTAAGTATGTCAGAGATTTGAACAATCGTATATCTCACTATTATAAGGTAGCACGAGCCAAAACCGAATCGCAGAAACAAAAAGCAAAAGTTCGTTTTGATCAACACGTCTCCGAAAATCTTCCTAAATATAAAGTTGGAGACAAAGTGTATTTAAAAGAATCCCAAATTAAAGATAAATTGCGAAATAAATTCAATGGCCCCTTTGAAATCTTAGAAATATATAACAATTCTGCCACTCTTTTAAATACAAAAACAAAACAAAAAACCAAAGCAAACTTCGATCGACTAAAACCGTATTCTGAAAATTAATCATTTTACAGGTTTGCTATGCTGATCGGAACAGCATATTCCCAATCTCAAATAACACCAGTAAAAAATACGATAGGAGTCTACTATCATGACGAATCAAAACTAATAGTCTCCAATGACAAGTGGACACTATTGGTACACAAAAATTTATCAAGTATTGAAAATGCGTTCAACAGTAACAATAATATTTTAAGGGCGATAACAAACATGCTTGATAACAATTACCATAGCATGCAGAAATTTCACTCTGAAGTTAAAACACATGTCACGCTATTGATACAAATTTCGAATTCAATTAAAGAAAAACTCCAAGAAATCCTAGTAGAAACAAAACACTATAAGCGCGGAATAATAGACGGACTAGGTAGCATATTTAAATCAATTACTGGCAACCTCGACGCCTCTGACGGTAAATTCTACACAGAGAGTATTAATAAATTAAACCAGGACCAACGTCAAGTGGAAAACCTACTAAAAAACCAAATTTCTGTTACTATGTCAGTTATAAAAACATTTAACGAAACAATTCAAAAACTTCAAATTGACGAAAAAGCTTTCAATGACGACATAAACAAAATTAAGAGAGCGATTCACCAACTAGGAGACAAACTTGCCCTAGTCGAAGCCAAAATGTTTTTCTTTGAAATCTGTGAAAACCTACTAGAAAGTTATATGTACCTTCAAGATAACATTAATGATATTCTAAATTCTATTACATTTGCACGTTTAAAAATTATTCACTCATCAATCATTACACCAGATAAGTTTAATTGCATCCCTTCAGGAAATATCTCAGAACTTAATCAAGAATAACTTACCCCTATCAGTAAAACATTCAGAAATTGCTAAATATTTAGAAATAATAGAATTAGAAGCATTCCAGACACAATCAGATCTTGTTTTCGTTCTAAAGATTCCACTGGTAGAACAACAACTTTACACCTTATACCATTTGTACCCAATTCCCGTCCTAGATAATAGAACTGGATTGCATCACATACTGTCACTTTCTCAAAAATATATCGCGAAAAATGATGATTCTTTGATGTACGTACCCATCAAGGACCTAACAGGATGCAAACAACTAAGTCCTCTTAAGAAGCTCTGTTCCAACCTCTATGCATATCCGATAGATAATAGTGCAGCATGTGAAGCTCAACTATTCAAAAATCTTGTAGAAATGCCGAAGAACTGTCATAGCATTTTAGTATACGGACAAGGCTATAAGGTACAAAAACTCGAAGCCAATACATGGCTGGTTATAGTTTCAAGTCCCACTCACGTTAAAATAAAATGTGCAAATTTGAATACAGAAACTACAATCATTAACGAAAATTCTGTTTTAAAACTTCAATCAGAATGTAACGCCTTCGTCGGCATTACAAAAATGCAGGCCGAAAACCGCAAGCTGCTTAACGTAACAAGTAATCCACATCCAGTGATAATTCCCTACGATTGCTGCAGTATGATACCAGAAAATTTTGAAATGCCCAATTTGAAACCTTTGCAATTCGACAATCTAAATATCGAAAACTTAGAAGTCTCCAACCATAAGCTAGAACAATATTCCAGGGACTTAGATAAAATAATAAACGAACCCTTCGTGACTAGAAATATTTCATGGTTCACTTATATAACCATAGCTCTATTAATCAGCCTGATCCTACTCTACGTAGCCCTCAAATGTAGAAATAGGTTCAAGATTGACAAGGAACGCCCAGAGTCCATACACAGGGAAGCACTAAAAAGAATTAACACCCTGCTAAGAAGAAGGCCCAACATCCACCAGACTAATGAAGACACCCCTGAAGAATTATCCTAAAAGTTGAAGTGTAACATCAACTTTTTTTGAAAAAAGGGAGTTGTTATATGCAAATATTCACAGCAGCTAGTCTCAGGCATATCATATTACAATATTGTATTTCATTTATCAAAAGTGATAACAACTTCCTTGCAATATTATTGTGAACACGCAAGCATCACGCCACTTTGAATTCTGCTGATGCTTACGTGGCAATCCAAAGCTTATAAATATTATGTTCATACAAAATTACGACAGTTCAGAATAAACTCAAGTCATAAAAACATATTTATAAAACAGTCTAATAAACAGTCAATTTTAAAACTTATAGTTATTTTTTAAAAAGTCATTTTTGAAAGTGAAAATCTAAAATATATATATATATTTAGAAATAGTAGTATTACTTGAAATTTTCATAACATCTATATATAATCATGTAATTGTGAGATTGATGTTAAATTAAATAAATAAATTATTATTATATTATTATATTATTTCCATATATCCGTCGTTATTATTTAGTGTAGGCAATAAATTATGCCCGAGATAAAGCGAGAATATATTAAGAATATAAGTAGGAATACATTTACACTTACGTTTGAGAGAACAAAAAAAATGGTGTAAATTATAAGAGTACACACATAAATTAAATAATGTGTCATAAATAATACAGAAGAATCAATAAACGATATGCTAATAAGATGAAAAAAGGTTTACAGGAAGATCCAAAATGAGAATCCTTCATAAAATTGCAGAAGGAGCTTTGCTGTTGGACCTTTCAAACTCATTTGTCTAGAAGAAACAAAGATATACGACGAATATATAAATTAGCGGTATTAATGTGGGTGTATTAATTGTGAGTAGAAAAATCGAATGTAATAAGACGAGGATGTAAATGTATATCAAATGTATTTATTTATGTTCATTGATTTATTTTGAACCGAAGTAAAAAAGAGGTAAATCTAGAGAGTACTCGCTATAGTAGAACATTCTTAGAATTAGCGAATTTTTAATATATAATACATTAAACTATTAAGCTGTAATAGGGCAATGCCACAAACGTATAATATAAATATACAAATATGTAATGAATGTGAAACATGAATATGAAAGTGTTTATATTTTTTTGTGTACATGAACACCATGAAATAAATGGAATAGTATTATTGCCAATGAACTATAAACATAGAAGATGAGAAATGAACAAACAATAGTAAATGAAAAAAAAACACTTGGTAAGTTAATTTTCACAAAAATTTCAAACTATGTGTCTAACAATTGGTTCGGCTTTTATGCCATTCTCAAAGAGTAACAAACTTAATGACATAAAAGCCGAAATAGCTGTTAGAATTGTAATTTGCAGTTTTTGTGAATCCTGCCAAGTGTTTTTCCTAGTTCCTAGTTTCCTAGTTTCGTTCATTTACTAGTCAGAAATATTTCACCAAGTACCCAAAGACCTCCCCATTTCTACAGAACAAGCAAAAAGTCTTAATCATATTCACTATTGTATCACGTAAGAGCATCACTATCCTATCCATTTACAATAATAATAATAATAATAATAATAATAATAATAATAATAGTGCCTTTATTTTCAACAATTAATACAAAATCATAACACAAACGTTTTTGATTAGGTTAGCGCTATTCAGCTTAAACTGATCTTCTAAGTAACCAACCAAAAGCAAGAAATTAATAAAAGTAAGCAAAGAAAAACGCTGTGACAATTACAATGTTATTGAAAATTATGTATAATATATGGTTTGAATAATTATTTTAATGTTAGAGTGAATTAAAATGAAACGAGTGGTTTTGAGCTTATTCAGTTTTTAATTTATTTTCGGAATGCATGTACGTTTGGACTGAATTTAAAAGAAACAAGTTTATCATGAAGTACTTTATTTGCGTTATAACTAAAACCCCTTTCAAACTGAGCAGAACTATGCTTGAGCACGGCACGTTTAACTCGATTACCGGTATCCAAATCATGAATATGACTACCTCTAATTAGTTTTTCAAAAATATAAGAAGGTGTGTGGTATTTATTTTATTTAAAAATTAGACAAGGCATGTGACATAAAAATCATTCTTCCAACTTCACCCAATTAGAACGTGAGAAGGTAGATACTAAATGATCATACTTTCTTAAATTGAATGAGTGTCTTAAAAAACAACTTTGTATATTTTAAAGAGTATTCTTATCTTTTGCTGTTAATGCAGACCAATATATAACATCACAATATGTTAGATCAGATAGTATAAGTGAATCGCAACAATAACAACAATTTTGTGTTAATATTAAGCAATTCTTCGTGGATGTATAATATTTTTAATTTGTTGTATGATATCTGCATCAAACTATTTGCATGAAAACTAAATCTGAGATCATTATCTAGAGTAAGGCCTAAATTTTTACATTAATTGGAGTTAAAATTTGATTGTTCATTTTTCTAACAACATCAGAGAAGAACTGTGTGCTAAGAACCCCACAATAAACTTATCATCTTGACTATTTGGTTGGGAAAGTGAAGTTCCCTGCGTCTGTTATGATCTGGGGATGTATGAGTGGTATGGTCGTAGGAAAATTGCATATCGTAGATGGCACTGTGACAGCAGGAAAATATAAACACATCTTGATAGACAGTTTATTGCCGTTAATACCAATATGTCTGACACTGATACGCAGTATATTCTCCATCAGAATGGTGTTGCGTGTCACACAGCAAAAACTGTCGAAGCTTGGTTTACAGAACATAATGCTCCTATTATGGAATGGCTCTCTAGCAGTCCAGACTTCTCTCCAATAGGAACATTGTGGCATAAAATGAAAAAACAGTTGCGCAAACATGCAGATCCTTAATTTAACGATCTGCGCAGCAAAGTGCAAGAAATTTGGGACAGCACGCTTCCTGAAGAGTGCGCTAAGCTGATAGATACAATGCCTACCAGAATTGTTACTATCAATAAAGGTGATATAACACAGTTTTTAATCTGTACATCGAAGAGGCGGTTAATGTGGTAAAAGATAGAATGGATTTCGGGATTAAAGTACAGGGACAGAAACTAAAAATGCTGAGATTCGCGGATGATATAGCAGTATTAGCATCTAGTAAGGAGGAATTAGAATCGGCATTGAACGAAATGGAGGCAGTGTTGACAGAGGACTATGGAATGAGGGTGAACAAAAACAAAACTAAAGTGTTAGTGTGCAGAAGGAGCGAGAGCAGAGCAAAAACGAAAGTGCAAATTAATAATGAAAGATTGGAGGAAGTTAAAGACTTCACTTATTTAGGAAGTAAAATAAATTGGGATGGAAGAAGCGATAAAGACATAAAACAAAGAATAGCGCAGGGTCGAGTAGCTTTTAACAAAAAGAAAGCACATTTATGCTCGGGGGTAATAAACTTAGAAACAAAGAAGAGATTTTTGAAAACATATGTATGGAGCACGGCACTATACGGTTGCGAAACCTGGAAGGTAGGGGAAGCAAGTAGGAAGAAATTAGAAGCTTTTGAGATGTGGTGTTACCGAAGAATGATGAAAATACCATGGATTGATAGGGTTAGAAACGAAGAAGTATTGGAGAAAGTCGGCGAGAAAAGAAGTATGTGGAAAAACATAAGGATGAGAAGAGATAGAATGGTAGGCCACTTGCTGAGACATGGGGGAATAGTCCGCGATATTTTGGAGGCAGAAATAGGAATGAAGAAAGGCAGAGGTAGGCGTAGATTAGACTACTGCTCGCAAATAGTAAGGGATGTAGGTTGTAGCACAATTAGCGAAATACGTAGATTAGCACAAGATAGGACAAGCTGGAGGTTAGCGTCCAACCAGTCTTAGGACTGATGACCTAATGATGATGAACACAGTTTTTATGAAGCGGCCGAATTATTTTGAACCACGAATATTAATGTTTTTTATTAACAAACTTGTCACTGAGACATCGTAACGTAACATTACATTTAAGTTAAAAGTTTATACTTTGTTTCTGTTACCAGCATGTTCCTTTAATAAAGTACTTTTGAGACTGTTATTACTTTTATATAAATATATTAGTTATAAAATTATGCCCGGCCGAATTGTTATGAGCCTGGGTTCGTATGAAGATAAGGAATATGTATCTAAAACCGACACACGTTATGAATAAAATTCCAAATGTAGAAAAGATACACTAGAAAAATGTATGTTTTTGGGATTAGCAGGTATGTTTATTTCACTTCATGTTCTCATATTTTGTAATTAAACTATATATGCCCTTACATTCTGATTACATCTTTTAAAGACGTCTTTTACGACTAGCACCTGCTAGCCTAAGAAATAGCCTTAATATCAGCAACTTTCTTCTGGAATATTTAGTACCCTTTAAGAAATTGTGGGGAGTAATATTCTTTGCGATATATGAGTATATTACATGTGATTAAAATTCACTTTAAATTATATGATATATTTTTTTAGAAATACTTAAATGACTAAGGATATCTATATTTTATATGAGTATTTTTAGTCTTCAGCGCAAAGCTAAACTGGCATTCATTAAATACGTGATGGATATCTAAATATTTTATGGATAAGTATATGAAATAACATACAAAAATAAAGCCATACCTTCTAATAAAAAAAAAATTAATCAATTTAAAAAATTAGCAAACTACAAACTACTATAATATTATAGTTTATAAGAGGTTTAAAAGTGTCTCCAATTTGCACTAGAGAGTACAATGACCAAAGAATTATTATGTAATATTTATGAGCGTCGCTGATGTCATACTTTTCAGAGCAGCTACAATTATAGCACGTAATTCATCAATTTTTTTTCGTATATCTTCATAAATGGAAATCATTTGGAGCTAAGTTTGAAAATCATGGAAGCAATTCAATTGTGCCTCTTCCACTTATAATTCGATCCTTTCTCCTATTATGAACAAGATAACCATCATGCCAACATTAAATCTCGAAATTTGGATGTTTCAAACAGCCAAAATTATGTTTTTCACAGCAATTTAACTATTGTTCTACTGTAATATTACCATCAATAAAAATACGGAAAACTTAAATGCTCATCTTCTCTTGACGAGTGCCCAATTGTGGATGGATTATGCTGATACTTCAACGAAAATTTATTTTCGTAGGAACATTTCCCTCAAAACGGCCATAGATATTTGTGTAGTGTGAGCTGTAGCTGCATTCTGCTGAAACCAAAGTTCACCCAGGCCCTCTGTTTGTAAATTGTTCGTTCAGGCAGAGATTTTTCAACATCAGTAGAAATTTTCCTACTGAAATAGGGTGCCTTTACTTCCACATACACTGTAACTGTAAGTACAAATACGTTCCTTGTTGTTCGCAATCTTCATTTAATTGAACTCTACTATCATTATTGTTACCACGAAGATTACTACATTTTCTATAAGAAGTCATACGTTCTGAAGACTCAAACTTGAGAACGATGTTCATAATTGTTTGAATCATCAGAATAGGTCCATTTTCAAATGCAAATATACCATAAATCTCACGACATCTTCTGAAGCGATATTATTTACATAATGCTGCTTAATAATCTGCACTCCTTTATTGGTTGTATTAACTACCATTATGGAAAAGTTTATAAACACAGTTGAACACTAATTTACCTAGCCAACAGAAAGGCATAGATAATAACAAATTAATTTTCTTTATCGTGTCACAAACCTAGGCATCTTAAATTACGGCCACTGCCATAACGTGATAGACAGTCCCGCGGCCACCATATACATTCCTGCTCTTCTAGAGTTTAGAAATTAGCTTCCAGACAGCATTTATATGAAATCCGATAGTGGCAACAACGTAAACACAAGCTGTTCCTTTCTTAAACATAAATATTTCTATTTCTCTTTTCATCTACCACACGTACGTTGTCCATTAAGATTTGTAGTTATCAGTTCTGTATATAGCGATATCAAGATACGAGTGAATCCAACAAAGTAGAACTAACGCTTTTGGTAGCTGGGGTGAAAATAGCTATATATGCAACTTATTCAATTCATGAATTATAATTTTTCACTACATACTGCCATAAAATGTTATCACTCTTAGTGGTGTTAAAAGGTATACAATTACGTTATTTCAATGTTGAAACTTTATTACATATAAATGATAAAATTGCACACCGCTTACTGAAAAATTAATAAATACATGATAGGTGTAGAATAACTGCGAGTCTTACAGGTCGTTTTGTTTTATAAAGTTTAACTCACCATATAGGTATTGAAAATAACGTAATTCACTAAATTTACACAATACGCAATTATAAAAAATTATTATATATCTTTAATACAAATATATAGCAAATAAATTGCTCTAAATTCAAACAAATAGAATATAATATTATAGATTTAATTGTATTCTAAAACCGACAATTCAAAATAGTCACCGGGTCACATCTGATTCTGCAATGAGTCAGGCATCTGTTTTGAAATCCACGACAAAAATAGATTGCATGAAAAAATATGCATTAAGAAGGAACAGTTATTAGTATAATATGACTTTGAGGAAGATGATTTTAATCACAAAGAGTTTTCATATAATTTCGCAGTTAATGATGGAGCGATATAATAATTCCCAGTTGCCAAACCAGGTTTTCTTCTCTAATGTGGCCACTTGTTTTAATGGCTTCGTAGATAAGCAAAATTGAAGGTATTGTGTTCCTGAAAATCCTCATTAGATGATAGAGGAGCACACGTAGGTTCAGAAAATATTCAACATGTAAGCACCGAGCGGTTAGCACCTTAATTATAAGCTCGTCTTTGTATTGACGGTGCATTAAGTTGTGAAAAGTATTTAAAGATTCTGCAACAGCACATAGTTCTCATTTGTGGCACTACATCCAAGTAACGAAAATCCCTACGTACTAGAATAGTCAATAGAATATCAGCGTGATGGGGCGTTAGTATTTTCGTAAACTTCCGCTTATTTTCTTAATAAGTAGGCTCATAGAATAAGAGCTATTAAGTGGCTACGTAGACCTCCTTATCTTACTTGTCTAGATTATTTTTGTGGGGTTGCCTTAATTCCAAGATATATTTTAACAGACCGAATACTACTGAAGCATTTGAAATTAATTATGAAACCCTCAATATCATTTTTTACAATAAAATCAGTTTCGATTTGCAGACTGTCACAGGATGAATGGCAGATAACACCTACTTTAATGGTTTTTGTTTGGGTTAGTTATTATTTTTCATATTCTGTCAATTTGTTCTGATTAATTTGTTAAAATATTTTTTTTTTGTTCAAAATAATTGCTATGTAACGTACTGTACTATAAAATTCTACACACCATAGCTACGTAAAAAAATGTGTTATCTTAAGTACCTTTGCAAACTGACACATACTTAAAAGGCAGGTCGCCTTTATACATGCATATGTTTGAATATGGTGAACTATTATTAACTGTTTACAGGCATCACAAACTTTCGCGCATCGTCTGTTATAATTCATATAATTTTATTGTTAATTTATTTATTAATTATCAATTGATTGATTTGTATACAAAATAAATTCAACTCAAGAACATTGCAAGATAAATGTGTTCTAACATTAAAATTTACAATAAAAAACTAATATAGAAAGGACTTTAATTACTTAGAAAAAATTGTATATAGTTTATTTAGGGGTGTTTTGTTGACACTGTTTAAGAGTCAGTGACACATCGATTGGTACCGTAACAATTTCTAGAAGATAAACATGGCTTTGTCTTTGGATGTTTTGAACTTAATCGAGGATTAACGCCCGTCTAATTTTCAAAGTTTCTACGCCTTATTTGATATAACGTTAATCGACTTTATCCTTTTCTCTAAATAATGTTTTGTCCGCCCATCATGTCCAAGTTCACTTAATGTTACTAATATCCAACAAAGTAATCAATAAATCATATGCACCTCACATTAATTAAATAGCTAATGTAGCTCTCTAATAAATATATAGTGTGTATTCATTATGAACTAATTAGGGATGAATATAAAATATGCCTTGTATAATATATGTATTTCACATATGGGGGGGGGCTCTTTGAGACAAAGTTTATGATTAATATATGACTCACATTATGAAGAGAATTAATATGACTCGCCAAATAATTAATGAAACGTAATAATCAGGTGTTAATTAAAGACTAATATGAAATAAGTTTTGTACTACTGTATAAGTATGTAACAAATAAGTGGGTAGTATTTTAAATTGTAGGAAAAGTTTGTGATTAACACGTAGCTTACATTCATTTGAAGGTTAACAAAACTCTTTAATTAATATAAAGTACGTGTTAGTTAGGAGTTATGTGGGGGATAACACGAAATAAAGAATTATATATGATAATATAAATACGAGCTTCTTAAATATATGCATACTTTATTGTACTTACGGTTTATTATATAAAGTATAGTATTATACTTTATGGTAAATATGTAATGTACATACTTTATGGTACTTGAGGGTAAAGTAATTGATAGTTAAGTGTTTTGAGCCAAATTCTCAACTAAAAGCCTTTAACAATACTCTAATTTAACTTATTTTTGTTTAAACATCTCCTTTCAGAAAAGAATACATTTGCAAATATCCTTCGATCTATCACAATTAATATCTAAGGCCTCACCTGCTAAAAATGATACACAGAGGTATATTTTCTTACCACCATATCCTATATATTAACAAAATGAGACCTTCAAGGTAGTTTTGACAAAATATCTGATTGAGGAGAAAGATAGACAATTGATTAGTTTTAACATACTCATTCGATTCGATGTTTTCAAATTAGTATTTCCCGTACCCATGAGATGAATATATACATTTTTTTTTAAATTCGAATTATTTACTTATTTAATTCATTATATGACATCAACTAATAATCTTAAATGGTTTATTGAATATATTGTGGGTGTTTTTGTAGCAGATAGATATATTTAATTCTCCTATCTTATTAAGAAAGTAAAATTGTAAATAACTCGTTAAAAGGCATGTATGTAAAGAATTCATAGCTTTAATCAAAGGCGAATTCCATGAAATGTAAATAGAAATCTCAGTTGAATAAGAACATGAAGTTCTTAATCACCATATGTGTTAATAAAAATATAACAAACGATAATTTAAAAATATGTATCTGGACTATAAAATTGATTAAACGAGAGTAATTAAATAAATTACATGTTAGAAGAAAGTAAGTGGGAAGGAGAAGTAAAACAGTGCATATATTCTTACAAATTTAATTTTCTATAAGAATCATATTAAAATGACACATGCAGAAGATTATATAACGACTTTATGAATATGAATTTTTAAGGATATGGTAATTCCATATAATTATATAATCCGATATGCCATATTTGAGAAGTTAAGAATATAGACAGCAAACACAGAAATAATTATTTAGTTTGAATTAATTTTATATAATATAACCTTAATTGAAAAATAACTCTTATTATGTAAATCATCAGCAAAACATAAAGAGAATAAATAGGGATTAATGGGTTTGTTAAGGCCACTTTAGGTCAAAGCGGATTGTTTTGAATTTAAATCTGTCACGCCACACAGTTGGCAATGCACAGTTGGCAATTCCGGAATGTTCCCCTAAATTTTCCTAGTTCCTAGAATTCATGGATTTTCCTTTCGAGAACGCACGTGTGATCTGTAATCAAATACCATCGTAGTTAAATCAAAAACTAAACAATCTTTACAAATGACTATACGACCGACATATATTCTCAAAATTAGTGCCACGGATATTCTTCACGGGGCTCCCATCGTTGAGAATACATCAAGAACTAGAAATCGACAGCCACGAGCCATTTGGAGTTTTGTGCCTCGCCATCCACTGGTAAATAAATTCTTACCAATTTACTCCTCCATATATGTACGTTGCCAATTGTACAGAATCTAAGGTCCTTCGTTCCAAGTTGCATCTTTTCGTAAGATCTACAGCCGACCATTCTTCGTATTTACCCTTCAGGTTTATACAGGGTTCGTCTTCAAAACTGCTAGCTCAGACGTCAAATTCACTAGTGACCGATTGATCGTTATTCTTACCTCAACTGTATCTTTTTCATATATATGCGTAAAATACGAATTATATTACAGATTATCCCAAATTTGAATAACAAATTAATTAATAATATAAATAACACTAAAATATGATAATAATAATAATTATGATAATATGTTAATTATGCAATGATATATTACTACTGATGAATAATTTTTAACTGAACTAAATGCATGTTTCAAGTCAATATAAGCTGAGAAAAGTTTTCTGTCGGAAAACATAAATGTAGTTGAACAATTTTTTTGGGTAATAACTCGATAAGGCAAATGAGAATCTAATGATTATTGAAACTCAAAATAGTAAAAATTAATTCAAAACATTCAAAAAACACTGAACGACATATTCTATATGTTAATACTTTCCAGTATTAAATGTGAGTAAATAATTTTGTTTTCTTCAAATCGTGTTGTTTCCTTTTATTTTTTATTATTACGCTTCTTATTCACTGTTGACTTATATACGCTTCTTATACACAAAGTAGCTAATCTCTTACACTCAATTTCACTATACGTAATAGTTATTTCAAGTGGTGCAACAAAATGGGTATTTCCAGTAAAAAATATTAAAGGGTAACTCAAAGTAGCATTTCAAATATATATTTTAACATTTTCGACTAATTAAAAAGAACAGTACCAATTTTTTCGAATTTGTCAATTGCGTTAAATCTATTAACAAATTATCTAGTTAACATACATTAATTTTTATTTGACCATAAAACGTATAGACAGACACAACTGCTGAAGGACAGCATGCGAGAACGGAAACATAATTAATTAAACTAAAGCGATTTTCAGAAGACATTAAGTTGACTGGATTAACGTCCAAGGATAGCAAGTTAATCAATGATAATAAACTAATACCAAAGTCGATTCCACATAATCGAGAGAAGAGGGATAATTGCTGTCAGGATCCATTTTATAATGTTTTAGAAGACGAATTGAGATATAAGGGATATAATCCTGAAATAGACAGAAGTAAGTAGACAACAGCCAGCGAAGGAAATATAATGGTGGTAGATATAAAAAGTTTTTGCGACAAGAAAAATACTTTTGTGATACTGACATGGGCTAATATGTTTCTATATTATTAATATTTTAGTTTTATTCGCGATATTTTCCAAACCACTTTTAAAATAGTTTTATTTATTATTAACTTTTATCAGATACGGAGTGGAAACAATGCAGCAAGCAGTTTTTAAATAAAAAGCGCTGGAACAAGTTGATCTAAAATTGTTACGAAAATAAATATTCAAGGTGATTGATGTAAGTGCAGTACAAGGGATCTGCTTTTTTCAAACGGAATACTCATTTATTTATATATTATCTCTTTACCCGCTGTGAACTGATTTCAACAATTTATAACAATCATAATCTAACCGAGTGATTAGCTAAGTATAGGCATTAAACTCTAATGTTATTAAGATTATTAAATTTCGACGTTATGACTTATGTAAATGTATTACATTAAAATAAATATTCAAGGTGTTCTCTATATACTTGTTAGCAATAACCTAATCTGTAATAAAACTGCAATCTCACTTTTTGTGAAACTTAAAATAAAATGTTTTAACTTATTTCGTTTTTATTCTCTCTTCGAGACTGTTGATGCCGTCTTGTCTGATTGTATATATTTTAGTCTCGGAATAAATCCTACAGAGAAAAGATGTAGTATCTAGTGATCTAGCACTTAATAGAATATCTTCGTAGGATCAAACTGGAAGTATTCTCTATTTTAAATGTGATAGAAATTTGATTGCGCTGTTCACGAATATACAAATATTTTCTAAACTTGCACTGGCACACCAATATTTCATTATAATAAAGAAAGAGACTTTCTATATTAAATAGAAAAATATTATACAGATTATATTCCAAACGCGTTTTATTTTCCTTCGTTGTATAATAAGGCAACAAAAGGTTTAAAATAGTAATATATTTTATATTTAAAAGTAAACACCAAACGTTGTGTTGATTTTGCTGGTATGGAAATTCACATCAGCGCAATTGACAGTGTTTTTAACTGTCCTAATCTTAAATTTCCTTCAATATAAAGTGAACCCATAATGTGGCTGCCGATCTTGATATCTGCCCAAAAGTTAACCTTTTCAGCACTACCGGTATACAACTTCGCCGTTCTGAGAATCTATTTGTCTGAATATTAGGACGAAAAACTTATTTCTGTCCAGTGTGTTCCTTATTTTTTTTGGTAGGAATAAACCGTTTGACCAAAATCTTCTGTTAATTGATGAACAAATATTATTTTCTACGAACGAAAATTGCAAAATGCTGTTGGGCAAACAACATTATTTATTTTTTTTATTTAACAGCGTCCCCTATTGCCGGGATCGTTTGCTACATAGTAAATTCCTCGTTCAGTGTTAAATTTTATATTTTTCTTTTCACTTTAGTTAGTTTAGAGAAACTGATAATCTGTAATCAAAGTATTGTTATTAGATAAAATGAGGATAAGTGATGGACATATTTAGTTATATGAGTATAATATATAAAAAATAAGTTATTTTTGTTTTTAATTATATAAAACGTAAACCTAAAAATCTTTTATATTTTCTCTGCTGATACTGCTTTTTCGGTTAATATTTTTTGTAACCGGGCATGTCTTAAGCAATATTGAGTGCACAGTTGCGAAAAAAATCGACGATAACCACGATTTATCGCAGTAAGATTATCTGAAAATACAAAAAAATATGGATTTTATTTCATATGTGCCACATCTATAATATATTAACACAGTTATGAATTTCGTCCTGAAATTTTTAATCAACATTTCAAATACTTTAACTACCGAAATAAGCTTCGAAAGAATTGAACAAAATAAGTAAGTCAAAAATAAATTATTTAAATGATGAATTCATATAATGCAAAGTTTTACTATCAGAAGGTTATATATTTCTCTCGTTTTTCTTTTGGTTTTTTCTCTCGTGTTTTTTCTCTGATACCAAAATATGCCATAATTAAGAGATTGTATTAACCAATTTTCTCTACTTTCACAACACACTGCATGCTTTTAATGAAGCATTTTTACATTTATAATAGAAACTGATAAATGTATTTGATAAAAACTCAATCCTATATATATATATATATATATATATATATATATATATATATATATATATATATATATATATATATATATATATATATATATATATATATATATATATACTGTAATTTTCGTTAAAGCATAATTCGGTATATTTCGTAAAAAAAGAAAATTTTAATTAAATGTCGTACAACTATTATTATTTTACGCTGACTATTATCGATTTTAATTCGCTGAACAAAATACGAGACCGTAGTTTTTCAAACTCCAATTGGGCTTCTTCTAATTTACCTTAAAAATTGCATGGCCATTGTTGGCACATAATTCCGTTTAAATAGTAATTGGAACTGATCCCATTATACTCAACTAGGTAATAAATTAAAATTTCCTTGCCTTACAGCTAATATCAGTAGATTTAAAATTTAATCAAGAAGAAAATCATTTCGTTGCAGCTTATTGTAAATTGAATATTCTACATTGGTTTTTAATTTTCTGATATCATTTTAATCTGTCATTCGTTTTCAATAAAATTCCGTCATATCGATTGTCTTATTCATCTAATACTCTTGGTGGTTGTGTTCTAATTTAACAAAGTTAATTACTGAGTACTTAAAAAAGTCGTAATTCTCGTTTGAGTGCAGAAAATAAGTATATTTATTTCGCAATAAAATTTAACATAAAGTTGCCGTTATAGCTTCAGCATAAGGCTTTGTTAACGCTAACTGTAACTATCACAGAAACAAAATTAGTTTTAGAAGGGTATAACGAAATGATTATAACAAGAGTGGAAAGTATCAATGACCTTATTCTGAGAATAAAATGGAATCGATTTAGTTTCACATTGGTTTATCAGACCACTATTAACATTACTATTTCACTATAAAGTGGTTATGAGAAATACGTTCTAATTATTCAAAATACTTGGCTCACAGGCAAAATAATTCTTAATAATATAAATAGAATTATAGCTATTTGAAACTCTAATTTCATATACCTACTTCTCCTATATATAGAAAAAGTAATAAGTTATATTTGAACGAATATATGAATCAGTAATTTATCGTGCATGTCTTGGTAAGCATTATTTGAAAGAATATTTTATAATCAAACTACAATTTACTTATACGTACAATTAAAGTAAGAGTTTTTGTCCCTTTCATTGCTTTATTTTTAACGGGGGTGAGGTTTAGCGTGGAGCTACTCTTCCATCTAACTCGCGGACAGTCATACGAATACACCCAGTGGACCGATGTGGGAACCAAACCCACATTTGAATTATTTCAAGGTCGCCAATTTAGGAAACATGGTCACTTTCTGCGAAGTAATTTTAGGATAACTTAGTAATAATACGATAGGATCAGAATAGAAAATCTGACCATATATCAGTGTCAATCCAGATTCGAACCGCCGAAGTCGAGTAGTCTGTGAAAAAAATCAATTCTTACCGCCACTCGTTGTTGATGTAGTGATGCTGCCGTTAAAAGCTGGAGTGTAGTCTACTATACTTAATTGACAAGTTAGAATTAAATTTTTCAGAAGTTAAAAATTACTTCAGTTAGATTAAGTTAAGTTATATTAGCTTCTCAAATTTTAGGAGCAAATAGTAATTTTAGGATGCGCTCGATATATTAATTAACTTATGATTTACAGTGACGAGGGATAAAGTCACTGTATTCCTTATTTTCTTATCATTATTTGTCTGGACATATTATTTCCTATACCTATGTTCGAGAACAAACTATTGCAAATACATTTCTCGTCTCTGATCGAGTTGAGTGTTGCTAACACCATCCATATGCAGAACATGTGCATAAATTAATATTTGTTCATAAAATCTCATCATTTCGCCCAATACTTATAGAATTGTGCTGATTTTCTTATATAAATATCTGAAAGTTGAAAAAGACAGTTATACAAATTTCTTATTTTATACATAAGAGGTTCGTCGGAACGGACTAAAATCTTCGATGCAGCTACAAAAAATGATACCAGCTTTCCACAGCCACATAGAAACTACATGTTATCCGACGCGCATATCGCTAACCACCTTAGCATCTTCAGACGATACCAAAAACAGCTTTAACGTTAGTTTAAAGACTTTTCAGGGATATTTTTTATTAATTAGTCGAAAAAACTAAATCTTCATCAGCAATTCCATATGTACTAAATCGAAAACGTACTAAATCGAAAACGTCCTATTATGATGTCACTCCTTTTATTGTTTTCCGCTAACCATACATGCGTATAACTACCAGTTATAATAGTATATCTGCCAGTTATACTATAGTAGCATACTATGGTAATGTATAACGATTTTTGCAACACAACGTATCAATAATATATTAGTATATAATTAACGAAAATTGGTTATTTGTAGGAAAGATATAAATAAGGTATGTTTAACTCTAACATATTAAGCGCAATTTTCTAATTACACAGACCAACAAAGATTTCTTTTCTGATCGGACTTTTTTTGACTTTTTGGCTTAGTTACATACCATGAACTACAGAAACACTGATCTTTTCCCCCATGTACCAGTATTTGTTAATGTATATTGTACAGTAATTTATAGTTTTTAAAGAAGAGGTTCTACAAAATTAAGTTTTGTCTGAATCTTTGCGGTGTCCCTGTATTTAATCGGTTTTAAACGTAGACACAATTGTGGAGGATTTATCGAAATAGAATTAGCTGGTGGGGATATTCGGGTTTTATATTATTCAGATATTTACATAGTCGTTGTAGTACGTTTTTAATGTGTGTAAGTTTACTTATGACATCGCGCCGTGTGTTTTTATTTTGTTTAAAAATGCCTAGAAGCTGTAAAAATACACCAAATATATTCTATAAACTTAACACCTTGTTCAAGAAACGTTATTTATACAAATTTAGTTGACCCGCAAAAAATTCTTTTACAGCCACTTCATACTAAATTAGGTTTAATGAAGCAAGATATAAAAGGCATAGTAAAAAATCGGAATCATTTTAAGTACTTATGTGGTAAAATTTCCAGCCCTTTCTCAAGCAGAATTAAAGGAAGACATTTTCGTACGACCACAAATAAGAAAATTAATGCAGGACCAATAACAGTTTAAAGAAACAATGACAGAAATTGAAAAGTAATCTTGGATATGCTTTGAAAATAACAGAAAATTTTATAAGAAGTTATAAACATCCGCAGTATGTGGAAATTTTTAACAAAATACTGGATAAGTTTAAGAAACTTAGTTGAAATATGGGAATAGAAATTTATTTTCTGCATACTTATCTGGAGTACTCTCCAGAAAATCTTGGTGCTGTTAGTGAGGAACAAGGCAAAAGGTTCCATCGAGACATAAAGGAGGTACCAGGGTCGATGCAATGTGGCGATGATGGCAGATTCCTGCTGGATGCTAAAAGAACAACATCCAACGAATTATGCAAACTGCATCATTGAACAAACTGATATATGATTATTCAGTTAATTTCAATTCAGAGTTCAGTTAAGGTGAAAACCTTACGTGAGGGGTAAAAGCGGAAGGTAGATATGAAGTCAGTATAAACAACTTACTTATAATCACTTATCAAGCCCAAATCAACTCTCAAAATATCAAAATTAGTTGGCCTGTATTATTAACAGTCAACACTGCATGACAAAGTTACAGTTTTTTGCGGAGAATTTACAATCCCATTTAGGGATATAGTAATGATATTCTTTAACGTATATCAGATAGTACGTGAAATATAAAAAAATAATAAAATGTTTACATCAACAAAGTACTTATTGTCATTGAACTTTAAAATTTAAAAGCATATTGTATTTTAATTTATTTTTAAATAGTATTTGCTGTTAACATTTGAATTTAAAACACGGCTAAACTTCAGTCGGGAAAAGCCGGCAAATAATTTTGCACCATAGCCCCTCCCAGCGTCATTAATGTCTTTGATAATGTTGAACTTTGCACCACGTAATAATGAAAATATAGATTTTGAGTATATCTAAATATTCTTCGTCATTTTAATCGACGGTTTTGGTAAAAGAAAAACTAAATCTTCACCGTCAAACCATTCCATATGTAAACGTTGATATCGGAAACTCCATATTTTCCATTTTCTTTTCGGGATCTCGTTAAAACTCTTAAATGCATATTGTTGCAAGTTCACAACAATGTGTAATATCTGGAATAAAAATATCTGATAGCTACAAATATGATGCAAAGTATAATATTGAACGTTTATAACATTCCATTCTACGTATATAGTATAATTTTTTCATCATAGATGGTACCATGTGCACAACTTAAAAAACAAATTTTCAGTTACCAGCTGTCAGTTGGTGGTTTATATGTCAGGGGATCAAAAGTGCTTATAAATTTTGTATTTCTACAGTAAACTACGTAAACAATTCTGTTTGTGTCCAATAAGGTATGTAGCAGTGATATATTTATATGATAAATGTCATAAATAATAAATTGACAGGTATAATTGAAAATTTATTGTTCTTCTAGATTTTCAACATTGCGCAGTGGAAGATAAAATTTTCATAACTATCATGAATTCTAAACGACCACTTACTGAGAAAAAACTTGCTGAAATCTGGGACAATTGGTCAGATAACGAGGATGGATTAGACTTTTCTGATACAATATTGCTGATCCAGATTATATACCTAGTGATATTATGAATTAATGTAGATCAAGATTTGAATGACATTATTCAAGATCCGTCCGAGATGTGTACTTGTCAAGGTGATGAAATTATTGAGCCAGAAAATCAAAGTCAACCTGTCGTGTAGCACTCAGTCAATAAACTGTCAACTAGAAACAAAATGGTGCAAAAGAGAGATGATGTGGAAATATCATCAAGACGTCCCCGATCAGAATCAGTGAAAACCAGTTCGATCAAACACGATTTAGTTGAGTTATCGTGCTAATAAGAATAAATGCCGACGACAACGATACACATACACAAGATGGTTTAAAAACTATTGTTTTTAGTTTTTAGGCCGAAAAACGAAAAATAAGCCCTAGAAAGAGATTTTTTTTACACGATTACATAACTTTTTCGCGGCATAGTGAAGTGCAGAATAGTAGAACTGAATATTCCCCGACAATTCCATATGTAAACTATGACGTCGAAAACTCCATATTATGATTTCGCTCTTTTTAGGATTTTATTAATATGATACACATGCCACTGGTATTATAGTGATATTTACTAGTACTATGGTGACACTTTATTGCTATATAGAGCTATTTGGGAAACAAAAAGTCAACAATATGAAGTTCTACGAATACTGCGCAATTATTAATATGATCATATAAAATGGCGAATGCGCAAGTTGATACCTAAGGCAATTTTTTTTATTTAGTACTTATAGCTCTAGAAAGGGTCCTATTTTGACAACCCCTCAACTGACGGAACTGCGTTATTTGTGGAATAATATACACGATTATTGATACCTTCGATAAATAATAACGTTCATGTAGGATACAGGTAGGTTCAAAAGTAGCTCTGAGCTGAACCTCACCTCTTAAAATATTTTACTCCTCTGCCTATTTAGAGACATATTGTATTGACATATAGTTCTTGTATGGTCAGTAAGTGAAATATAAAAAAAATAAATAGAGGATTTACATCAACAAAGCATTTACTGCTTTAGAACTTGAAACTTTGAAAACGTATGGTATTTTTACATAATTTACAATAACGTTTTGCAGCAACCAGAAACATAGCCCAGCATATCCATGTAATATAATTTCTCAACAAAGTTATATGTAACCGACATTGATAACTTTCCTTGATCTTCTCCTGATTGAAAGGTTTCCCGTAACGATAAATTTTTAATAAATTCGCAAACAACACTTCGATATTCTTAACTCAGAGTTTCTCCTTTACTATTTTAGCAGTTTCTTTTGTAGTTAATTTTAATCCAAAAATACTGTCTTTCTCTAGTTGCCACATTTACGGGCTAACCAATATACCGTCTTTGAGTTTTACATCACTTAATATTCAAAGTAAAGATATCAAATATAAAAATCGTTCATTATTTTATCCAGATTTTTTAATAGAAAAATCTGAATGGTCCAACAATTCTATATGTAAACGATGACGAAAATTCCATGTTACTATCTCACACTTATCAGGATTTCATTAATTTGGTATACATGCTACTGGTATTATACTAACATAATTCATTGCTATATAAGGGTATTTAGTAAACAACATGTTAATAATATGAAAATCTATGTGTATATAGCAATGTCAATACTATCGTATAAATGGCGAATGCGTCAGTTTATATATAGGAACTATTATACTTTAATACATATAGTTCCATCAATTATCCATTTTAACAATCCTCAATTGACCAGTCTGCATTATTTGTGTAATAGTTCACAAGAGTATTGATACCTTATATAAATAATAATGTTTAAATATAATATAGATTAAATATGATTTAAATATGATATAAATAAGTATCATAGTGAAATTTTACTGCTATATAGGGCTATTTAGGAAAAAACATGTCAATAATATGAAGCTCTGCGTATACTGCGCAATGTTATGAATATGATCATATAAAATGGCGAATGCGCCAGTTTATAACTAAGGCGATTTTTGTTATAATTTAGTACTTATAGCTCTAGAAAGGGGCCTAATTTGACAACTCCCCAACTGACGAAACTGCGTTATTTGTGGAGTAATGTACATGATTATTGATACCTTAGATAAATAATAACGTTCATGTAAGATACAGGTAGGTACAAAAGTAGCTCTGAGCTAAACCTCGCCCCTTAAAATGTTTCGCTCCTCTGCCTACTTGGGAACATATTGTATTGACGACATTATTTAATATATATTATTGTTGTATAGTTAGTAAGTGAAGTATAAAAAAAAATAAATACAAAATTTACATCAACAAAGCATTTACTGCCCTAGAACTTAAAACTTTGAAAACGTAATGGTATTTTTACATAATTTACAATAACGTTTTGCAGCAACCAAGAACATAGCCCAGCATATTAATGTAATGTAATTTCTCAATAAAGTTATATGTAACCGACATTGATAACATTCCTTGATCTTCTCCTGATTGAAACGTTTCCCGTAACGATAAATTTTTAATAAATTCACAAACAACACTTCGATATTTTTAGATCAGAGTTTCTGGTTTACTATTTTAGCAGTTTCTATATACTTTTCTATATTTAAACGATGACGAAAATTCCGTGTTGCGATTTCACCCTTATCAGGATCTCATTAATTTGGTATATATGCTACTGGTACTATAGTAACATAATTCATTGCTATATAAGGGTATATAGTAAATAACATGTTAATAATATGAAAATCTATGTATATATATATATATATATATATATATATATATATATATATATATATATATATATATATATATATATATATATATATGGCAGTCAATACGATAGTATAAAATGGCGAATGCGCCAGTTTATATGTAAGAACCATTATTATACTTTAATACTTATAGTTCCATAAATTATCCATTTTAACAACCCTCAATTGACGAATCTGCATTATTTGTGTAATATTGTCCAAGAGTATTGATACCTTATATAAATAACAATGTTTAAATTTGATATAGGTAGATGGAAAAATAGTTCTGAGATTCCTACACTTTGCCCCCGAAAATATTCCCTCGTCCCTCTCCCCATTTAGAGATACATTGTATTAACAATACTGTTTAATAGGAAATAGAAATTTATAGAAAAATGAAAATATAGAATAGAAATAGAAAATTGACATCGACAAAACATTTATTGCCACAGAACTTTAAAAACGTATCTTTAGATAGTTTTCAATAATATTTTATAGCAACCAAAGAACTAACGATAATTTCCGAGCAAAACTGCCTGTAAGTGACATTGATATCGTTATTTTACCATCTTTAACTTATTGTAAATGTTTTCTGTGTTCATTACTAACGGCGCTAATATTTGTGTATACCATCTCAAAAAGTGAAAGTGGATAATGTATTTTTAATAATACGCTACAATATAAGCTTTTATAAGTTTTTAATAAACTAGCAAACAACACCTCAATATCTTTAGATTGGTGTTTCTCAGTATTTGAATATAACTCTTGATTATGTATGTATAAGCTATCAATATCTCTTGCATTACTTTTGAGTCAAATGTTTCTTTGTTTTAAGTTAATTGCTTTGTTTTAAGTCAAAAATAGTGTCTTCCTCTAGTTGTCATATTTGTAGTTCAACCAAAATACTCCCTTTGAGATTTGCATCACTGAATATCCAAATTCAGGTTTTAGATATAGAAGTTGTCCATCATTTTTATCCACAGCTTTTAGTAAAAAAGCTAAATGTTCCCTAACAATTCTATATGTAAACAATGACGTCTAGAACTCCATATTATTATTTCGCCATTATGGGATTTTATAATACATTTTGTAATAGGTATGTATAACATTTTGTAATATATACACTACAGCTATTATGGTAACAAAATGACTGCTATATAAGGGTATTGGGAATATATCTCAATAACGTTGAGTTAAACGAGGACCACGCCATATTAATCGTACTGTAAAATGGCGAATGCGTCGGTCTAGATGTAAAGCAACTCGTACTTTGATTCTCATAACTGCTATGATGCACACTGAGTTCATGAATATGAGTTATTTTTCGTATAATATGTAGGATTATTGATACCGTTTTGATATCATATTTAAATATAACAACATTTGTCAAGAAATATTGAAGGAATATCCGATTAGTATATAAATTTCATACCCCAGACAATATTAAATCCATAGAAAATAAATGTACCATTCTTTATCCTCCAAACTATTATGAATCCATCAGTCTGGCCAATAGCAAACTTAATGTATATATAACTCAATTGACAAACAAACTATCCCAAATACTGTATTATTTGGAGTTTTGTAGTATTGTATGCAAGTGGTCTATAAATTATTAAATTTAATCAATTGATTTGACAAGGTATTTTCAATCTTTTGCAAAATTTATCCTGAAATAAGTTGGAATGTGTAAAACTGCTGTAAGACTTTTTAGAACTTTTTAGTAGATTACTAACTAAAATCTTGAAATCAAAGCAGCTTTGATTTCATAAAGACCCTTATTATTTAAGCTAACGCCCGCGCCACCAGTTCTTTTGCGTTTAGGTTTAGGTAAAAATTTGTGTCATTTATTAGTTGCTGTATTTGCGATACAATTATCGATCGAAACGGTTCTGCACATAAATGTAAAGATCTTTTCATTCATCATCTACATATTGTAGTTATATTCCACTTGGTAAATCAGAATAAAGCTTCCTTGGTCGGGCGAAAAAAATATTGTCATTATCTAGCAAAACTTATCAGTTTTTTTAATCTAAAACTATTACTTCCTTGACTTACCACAAGCTATTACTTTCGTCAATGAGCGGCTGTGTTTCATTTTATTGGCTGCATTCATGTGATGGTATTATTATAGTATGACATTTATTACTTAATAATGCGTAAGAAATTGTGATAAAATTTACACCAGACGTAGTGTTGATTTTACACCGTTACTGGTATGAAAATTTATACCAGCGAATGGTAAAATTCTACCACGGCCCTGGGGTGGTATTCTACCATAGAGCATACCACAATTGCGGGATATCATGTGCGATTCGTACCGCGGTTCACGGGTGGGTTTATCCACGCAGAGCGCGCGATTCTATAGAAGCCGTTAAAGAAGGCGCTTACAATGTACATCTATTGATATAATGTAAATAATGTTTTATCCTTGAAACTTCGCAGAACTCAGCATTTCATCATGCGAACAGCTATACATTTGTTATATTATATACATATCTACATTGGACTCCTTCCATGAGGTTCGACGTGGAAATAAAATGTTTTCATATATAGAGAAAACCCGTTCTGCATTTAATGACGTAATTGTTGCATATAGTAATTGCTGTTTTATGTCACTTAAAGGTTCACTATTGTTACACTTCAGAATACTAAAATCAGGGTTTTTTATTAAAGCATTTTTCAACTTTTCACTAATGCGTATTCCCGTAGAATCAGTTAATGTCTGTAATTTATTGTTTACAATTTTCACTGCATATAGGGCTTCATTCAATAAAAGTCCCTTTTCTCAAGAGTCTGTATGACTTCATATAATATTTTTTAATTTGATAATATTGTGTGTAAGTCGTCCAAAATCTACGGAAATTCAAATTATTCTTGGCTCTTCTTAACTGCTTCCGATTCATTTATTTTAAATAACATTACAACACGTTTTATCTCTTGAAAATAATTGCAGTAGTGAAGGACCGCCTCTAGCCACGTGTCCCAGCGTGTAAAAATAGGTTGTGGAGGTTCGGGAATATGTGAATAATGTTTTTGCAATCCCCTAGTACGTTTGGGAGATTTGTGAAAAACTCCTGTGAAAGTTGGTGGACACAACTAACTGATCAACACATTTATAACTTTGCTGAACAACGCCTACTACTAAATGCAAGACATTAAGAAGACAAGTTACATGTATTAAATTCGGATTTTTCAGTTTTAAGAATCAACCTTCACGTAACAATGTCGCTGCACCATCAGTCACAAGCATAACTATTTGCTCTATGCCAATGTAAAATCTGCCCAAAGTACGTGTTATTACGTCCGTAATGTTATGAGCAGTGCATTCTTGATTACGTTTACACGCCAACAGATATGGATGTGATATCTTATTAGGACACGCTGTACGCACAAGTATATTTAATATACTAATTTTTTTTGGAGTCAGTAGTTCCATCCACAGTCATCCATAGCTTTTGATCGTGCACTTCATTTTTAACTTTATTTTCCAGCCTCTCCTTTACATCAGGTAAGTACCTACGTAACGATGTATTCGATGGTAATTTCCATTGAGGAAGATATTGTTTTCAGAATTCTTGAAATGGTTTTTTTCTCATTAAATAAAATGGAAGATTAAACGCGGTTAACATAAACAGTAAATCGTACAAAATTAATATTGCATAGGGTATTGAACTATTTTTGGGTTGCATGTGAAGTGCACTTTGTATATGCCGTTTACACTGCCATGCATCTCAAGCTAATAGTCGTTAATTGCATACCAAACACAATACTGTAGAACCATTATATTTCAAATCTGGGAATCGAGAATTCAATTTTCACACTGTATCAGCAAAGGAAAGTTTACGTGACGTAGGCGACATTATGACACCAGACCCCTGTGATGACTTATCTTCATAAACCGAAATAAGTAACTAAATAATCGGCTGGCCACATTCGGTCGATGATGCACATGTGATCCATAACCGGTCGTCGTCCGATTCCGTGCTGGAGCGGCGGATTCAGATGAGTCGCCCATGAAATCCCGCAATTGTAGCACGCTCTAGGTGTTGATTTTACATAATATTTACACCATATTTCGGATAGTGTAGGAAGAATATAATATTGCTATTTGAAAAATTATTAATCACACTATATTTAGAATTTGAGTATTGCTTCTGCTTCTACTATTATTTGTACTAACCCAGTACAAATAACGCTTCTGCGTTATTTGTACTGGGTTAGTCACCTAAAATTGACCCCCCCTTTATTTCTCTTAATTTCAATCGAATCGAAAAATTCAAACAAGGAGTTTACATGGTTTTTATAAATTTTTTGAATATTTAAACAAATTTTCAAAAACTCTACAAATTGAAAGGGGGCGAACAATTTTTTATTTTCTCTTAAATGGAACACCTCATATTTTTTTACTTAAAAAAATTTCCCACAGTTTTCTGATCACAAAAATATATAATTGTTGTATAAGTATTTGTTGTATATTTAATTGGTAAGTATAGTTCTTGAGATATTCATACAAATATATAGTCACATCACAGGAATAAGTTTGGCATAAGACCATAAATCAGGAGAGCTATGTTTTTGAGATATAATGACACATCTTGTTTTTTAAGAAAAAAAGTATGAAAATTCTTTGATACGGCAACACATAATAATTATAATAAACAAATAAACCTTTACTAAAATGACAACAACAAAGTTTAATGAACACAAAACATAAATAACGAAATAATGATAAAAAAAACAATGCGCAACAATAAATAACATAAAACCAATGAACTTTATTAAAATTAAACATATCTATATGTTCTCCACGTATCCTCCGTTTCTATCAAGGCACAGTTGACATCTTTTAATAAATTCATTTCTAACGTTTTCAAATAAATGAACATTTTGCCGCAAAATTTCTATTTCTTGATTGATACAGTCCTTCAACAATTCATACCGAATTTTCGTATATGTTTTGTTTTAGTGTTCCCCACAAAAATAAGTCCAAAGGACTCAAGTCTGGGCTATTAGCATGCTAATGTATAGGACCGTATCTTCCTATCCAAAATAGATATTTGTCATTTAAATATTCCGTTACGTTCCGTACAGAGTGTGGAGGAGCACCATCCTGTTGCCAAATAACAGAATTCCTGGTTGCAAGAGAAATATTATATAAATAGTTCTCTACTTCACCCCAAAGAATATTCAAATACTGAACTGCATTCAAGGACCCATTAATGAATACGGGACCTACAATTGTATTTTGATGAATACCGCACCACGCAATCACATACAGTAAATGCGTGGTGCGGTATTCATCAAAATACAATTGTAGGTCCCGTATTCATTAATGGGTCCTTGAATGCAGTTCAGTATTTGAATATTCTTCGGGGTGAAGTAGAGAAATATTTATATAATATTTCTATCCTTGGGTTTTTATCTTTTTTATAATATGTGGATTTTCGGGCGCCCAATAATATGCATTTTCCTATTAAAAAGTCCAGCCGTTAAAAAGCTACTTTCATCGGTCCAAAATAAGTTTTTTAAAAAGTTATTGTCGTTTTCTGCTCTCTCAATCATCTCTCTACAAAAAGCTCTTCTGTAGGCAAAGTTATTTTCAGTTAAAAGCCGAACTGGCAAAATACTATAAGGCTTATATTTGTGACGTTTTAATATACGTCTTATACTTGCTTAAGAGATATTAAATTCTTCTGCAGCAGCAGTAGTAGATTTATTGGGGTATTCGGTAAAAAAAAATAAAACGTCCATTTCCATATCTTCTCCTGTTTTGGGCTTCTTTCTTTCTCGCTTCTTATCTTTTAAGAATTCGCTGTCCCCAAACTTGAGATAAATATTAGAGAAAGTGTTCTTGGAGGGAACGCGTCTTTCAGGATATTTTCTTGCATATTCTCTTTTAGCTATATATTTGTTTTTATTGCTGGTTAAGTAAATTTCTAATATTTCTTTCCTTTCCACTAATGAATATCCCATAACAATATATTAGATATATTAACAAGTGTATTAAAACTTAACTTAAAGCGTATTAATAATATAACAATCAAACATAAGTCAAACATAACACAACTTTCAAACGAAGCATTATTGTTTCTTTAAATCATTTTGGTTCATAGCTCTCCTGATTTATGGTCTTATGCCAAACTTATTCCTGTGATGTGACTATGTATTTGTATGAATATCTCAAGAACTATACTTACGAAGATATAACAATTATATATTTTTGTGATCAAAAAACTCTGGGTAACTTTTTTAAGTAAAAAAATATATGGTATTACATTAAAAAAAAATAAAGAAATTTTCGCCCCCTTTCAATTTGCAGAGTTTTTGAAAATTTGTTTAAATATTTATAAAAAGTCATGTAAAACCCTTTTTTGAATTTTTCGATTCGATTGAAATTAAGAGAAATAAAGGGGGGGTCAATTTTAGGTGACTAACCCGGTACATCAATGTATGCCCACAAAAAAGCGTATCCAAAAATATTTATTAAAAATACACACTATTAAAGAATTGAATTTAGTCTACACTTTTCTAATGTATATTATATAAGTTACGTGTATAAGTTAGGTGTATAAGTTAGGTATATTAAAATAACAAAATAATAAATAAGTACTACTATTTGTAGGTGCCCATCGAAGGAAAACAGTGGAAACCAACACTTATTTATTTAAAATGCTCCCCCAAGCAGAGTGAGATTGAAAGGTATCCAAATAGCAAATAATCGGTTATATTTGCTACATTCCGATTTGCTTTTAGTTATTTCAATGCCTGAATCGTAATTGTTGCACTGCCAAGTTTGGACGCGGTGTTTTGTTTTAACCACTATTGTTAAGCTGATAAATAGTTTCGAGTCTGCAAACGATTTGTCCTTGTTATTTAGCACCCAAATCAATTAGCGCTGTCACGGATTATACAAATGTAAAGTTAATCTATATTCATTAGGTACTAACGTTGGGCATTTAAAATCGACAGGAAATTGACATTATCACTTGAGGTCTTCTTTGATGCAAATAGAAAGGGGCAGCTTCGTCACCGTCAACGGTAACATTTCAACAGCTCGACGTTGGGTATAAGCACTGACGTTAATTTTTCGCAAATCAGCGATTCCCTAACATTACACGGTTTCAAGTCAAATTCATTTTGTTTAAAATTTGAGGTTTATTGAAATGCGGAAAATGTACACTGAAATAACATACAATTTATTTTATAGTTAATAAATAGTTATTCGAGTGAAGTTTATTTCACGAGAATATATTTGAGAATATAATCATGGTTAAGTAGTTATGAGTTAGTTATGAATTACTGGTTTATTTGTTGTCAAGTAGAATCACGGGTTAACAGATAATATTTCTCTATTATATAATCTGAGCATTATTACCAGAAGTAAATATAATAATAGTTGTTTATGTAACAAGTCAGTAAAGTGAGTCTTTATCGAACGAATCTACGATTATGAGTCGATAGAGTGAAGTGAGCGAGGCGAGTAACAGGTGGGTTCGATAAAGACACTTTAATGACATGGTCCATACAAAATTTTATCGCCAAACCGTAAAAATTTATAATTTTAAAAAATAGAGATATAATATCACATTTTATTATGACAAAGTAAACAGCAAATACAAAACAAATCTACTTATCATTTGTTATATTAAACGTGAACGTACACCCTGACGTATTATAAAAATTAATTCCTGAAGTCGAAGGAGTTTTAAGTGAAAATGATCGAAAATTATTATCTATGTTAACAATATGTAAATCTTCTGTAGTAGAATTACCATTGGTAATAACTACGTTGTCAGCTTGAATGTCACCTAAAATCGTCTTTGGGATTTTTATTTTATTGAGCACAGATTCTTCTACATAGAACTCTGCAATCTGATCGCCTTCCACCCTCCCTGACGTTTAAAATTTTCTTTACTGCCGTCTGCGTTGGCAAACTTCTTCATTACGTAAAGCTCCAGCAATTCCAAATTAACATAAATCTAAAATGAAGACTATATTATATCAAGTTGGTTTTGAAAAGTTTGCACAAATTACGCTCATCAACAAGTAGATTTCATCCGGTGCATCTAGTAAAAATTATTTCTTCCTGTAAAAGAGTTTTGGATTTTTTTGGAATGTTTTCTTCTTTTTTGTTTTAATAAAGCCGTAAGATTTCTATACTCACTAATATTAACGTCTTGCTTTGGTGCCAGGGTTGCTTTAAGCATGGAATAATACGACCACATTGAAGAAGAAGAATACTTTTTTGATAAATCGGAAAAGTATTCCAGTAACACGTTTTTACTGTATTTTTATTTCGTGTTTCTTGCACTATTCCAAAAATATATCGTACTGACGATTATACGATTATATTTTTCTACTGATTTTTCTGGCAGAAGCTCTAAAACGTCTCTAATGGCTTCATTTAAATTTCAGGTGGCATACACTGAATATCTTTTATCTTTTATTTTTTATAAATAACTCGCGACAAAACTTTTATTGTAAAGCTGTGACAGCCGTGGCAAACGTGACAGTGGCGCAATTGTGGCAGGTAAAATACTCTACTCCGTAGTAAAATAAAGTGTTTTTTTACTTCAAAAAATCGATATGGTAATGTATGGCTTTACTGACGGTTGGCGATAAAATATATTATTCATAAATACTTCATGACTTGTTTAAAATGTCATAAATGTTTTCACTTTTTTAATCATTGTGATGCGATAGTCTGATAGTCGAAACGTTTTTATAATTATGATTTATTAATTACTAACATCAAACTATTAATAATCACATAGCATAGTATTACGCATGCGCGTGGGTATCTGTTGAGTCTTGCATAATATGCTAGTTTCCTAGAATTTGTAATTTGTCCATTATTTCATTGCATGTATGTAGTTTCACTTTTCTCACTATACAAAAACATAAACGGAAAAGCGAAATAGTTTTTATTCCTTCACTCTTACTTTGTTGTGAAAATAAAAATTTTAAGAAAAAATTTCTCAACTATAGAATATCGATTTGGAAATATAGAAAAAACGTAAATTATATCATACATAATTGCAATAGTATCTGTTACGAATATTATTCAAAATGGTTTCTGAATAAATAGAAAAAGAAATCATGAGATATTCATTATAAGTACTACAGAACTGTATTACTTTCGTTATAAAATAAAAAGCAAAACTAAAATCACTCATGGCTAGGGAAATTTGATGTCTTTGTGACTTTACAAAAAATATTTATTTTAACAGTAAAATGAAATTAAAATTTTCATATTTAAATACATATGTACTACTTTTATTTTTCATCAACTAACATTGCCAGTGCTACTTGGGATTGAACTCAGATCGCGACAGACAGTAACCAGTCTCATTTATCACATCATCATCATTAGGTCATCAGTCCTAAGACTGGTTGGACGCTAACCTCCAGCTTCTCCTATCTTGTGCTAACCTACGCATTTCGCTAATTGTGCTACAACCTACATCCCTTACTATTTGCGAGCAGTAGTCTAATCTAGGCCTACCTCTGCCTTTCTTCACATTATTTTATTATTTTATCACATAACACTTACTTTTAAAATTCTTTATTTATTCTAATATACAGTTATTTGATAAATAGTACGGTTGTGTTTTTGGGGTTTCATCCACCTACTAACATTGCTCTAACCAACTCGACTACCGTGGCGAATAAGTCCATCAAATCTCCTAAAATATATTTACGATCTCAGTAAAAGTTCATCTGTTAACTTCTCTAGACAATCATTGCTTACACACAACTAAGTATCAACGAATAATGGGCAAATAAAAATGTAACACAATAATTATTAACTAATCAATAAGCACTTAAGCTATATCGACGACGAATATTGACCGCAGAAAGACCACAGTGGTCATTAAAAATTAGAGATTAGCTGACACAAACAATCAGCGCAACGAGCTCGGTCGGCGCCATTGAAATCGGAAACAATATTGTCTGCTCTGTCTATTATTATTTAAATAGTCACCTATTTAATCTACAGTGGTCTTCGGTCTTCCTTTGAGTTCCACTTTATGGCGCCTTTAAATAAGATTATCGTTGCAAATCCTAAATATCATATCAACGATTGATTCTTATTTTAGATAGCACGTGAAAGTATGAACCAGTAGCAATTCGGGGTGATAAACCAGTAATAAAAATTGATTTTAAAATTTTTATTATCGTTTACAATACCGTTGAACGTTTAGTAGAACATAAATGTAGGTAAAATGAAAAGTAAACCTGAACTAAAAATAAACGTACAACACGTTAAACAAAATTACATTTTATATGAAAGGGAATATTTTTGTATAAATTAAATTGATGAAATCATAAATATTTTTATATTATATTACATTTTATGTAAAAAATTTACACATAACTTGACTCTTATTATGTACACTATTTATGTATTGACAACCTTCATGTTTAAGTGTGCGAAGGGAATGGAAAATCTAATTTTGTTTTCAACATCCCCCATATATCACTACACTGCCCTCCTTTATTAAATTTCTGATCGAAACCCAAGTAGAATACTGAATAATGTAACCGGCATAAACAACATAATAGCTTGGGCACTTTTCATTCTGGAGAAATGATTTTTAAACGGTGTCTGTTTTAAATTGAACCATGTAAACAATTTTGAATATAAAACATAACTCGTAACCACTTCCAGTTCCACTCGTAACTTTATAAGAAAAATTAAATAATGATAATTAACAGCATAGTAATTTTTTATGTATGTGCCTTTATTTTTACGACGTGAGATTTAGCTTAATCACAAACACACCCAACCGACTGATCTGGGAATCGAACCCACGCCCAGATTACTTCGAGTAATAGGGATTTAGGTGAGCTCCAAATAATTGGCATTATTACCCCGGATAATTCCAGAGAACATAGAGAACTTTTGTGAGGTAATTGTGGAATAATATACCACAAAACGATTTGGCCATACCTATAAACATTCATGTCAAATCGTATAAACTGAAGTCAAGTGGTCCTGTTAAAATAATCTCAACCAATTCTTGTCGCCACTCGACGTTGAAACGGGGATGCTGGCGTGAAAAGCCGAAGCGTTGTCCACTACACCACTTGATCGATTCTCTCCGTTCTTTGTGTATAGCTTATTTCATCGGTATTTGCCAAATAAGAAATCCCAAACGGCTCTTATCTCATAGCATGGCTTGTTTTTATGGCTAGACTCAGGTAGACTGTTCCGTTTATCGGCAATATAAAAAAGTTTTTTATTTGGCAAATAGCGATGAAATGAATAGTAAATTATACAAATAACCACACTCTTGGTGATAATTAAGGGCAAAACTCATTTTCACTGACTCTTCAAATTTTCTGTAAAGCCTATCTAATACATATGAGCCTAGGCTCATAATAGTTTGGCCAGGCATAATTTTACAACTAATATATTTAAATGAAAGTAATACCACTCTCAAAACCATTTTATTAAAGAGAAATATTCATAACAGAAATAAAGTATAAACTTTTAACTTAAATACGATGAAATATTGTTACGTTGTAATGCGTCAGTGATAGGTTTGTTAATAAAAACAAGATTCGCCGTTCAAAATAGTTCGGCTGCTTCATCAAAACTGTGTAACATCATCTTAATTAACAATAAAGGGTTTAATTCTGGCAAGCATTCTATCTACCAGCTTACCGCACTCTTCAGGAAGTGTGATATTCCAGATTTATTGAAATTTGGTACGTAAGTGATGTCCCTCGTATATTATATTTTTTGCCTATGTATTATTATTCAATTCATAACATAAATGTTATAAACCATATTTATCGAGCTGAGATAAAAATAAGAAGAATCAGCATAGAGTCAGCTTATCAAAATCATATATATTGTATTGTAATATTTGAAAATGAAGTTATAACAATAAAGTCTCCGAGCTAAATTTATGCTACTTACAAAACCGATTCGTGTATTATTTCACCGCAATTAATCTCATGAACAAAACTGGCGACGAGGATGGGATATAGTGTCGTTTGAACCTCTGAAATTCGTGAGTGATTCGAATAAACTTTTCTAAGTTGAAGACACCGCGATCCCGCGTAGAAAAAGTGATAGACTGTCAATTAACACATCAAGAGTGACCGTTAATTAGAAGTTCATCTTCGAAGGCAAGAATCATTTTTTCCACAACCGGCTGAGCTGTCCAATTGATCGAACAAGTTTATCAAGAAGATAGTGCAGACAAGACAACAAAAAGTAAGTCAAGCATTATTTTCGCTCCTGAACATTGTTATAACTCACCACCTATTTTCTCTGAAAATTCTTTGAGAACAATAGGCTCGCTATTCAACGAGAATACGTAGGTTAAGAAATTTTAGTTTTATTTAATTTTCAATCTTGATTTTTCAAATTAGTTTTAGGTAATAAGAATTAGTTAATTTATTTAATTTAATAAATTCTCTCACACTGTGTCATATAATTATTTTATACATTGCTTTAAATTTTAAATTTTCAAAATTTCAGATTTATCTAATTTAATAAATTCCTTAGAAAATTTGATTATTTCAAAAACTAATAAAATGACTACTAGAGAAACACATACATCTATTCCTAGCGTAGACTATCAATTATTAAGGCTATATATAGATAACATCCCAAAATATGACGGAAATCCTTTTGGATTAAATACATTCATCAACTTTTGCGATAATTTAATAAATCATTTTTTAATGCGGATAGAGATGCATTAAATACCTTTATGCATCAAGCAATTTTAAGTAAATTAGTGGGTAAAGCACAGATGTTAGTTGGTTCACGGATAGAAATTCAGAATTAGTTGCAAATTAAAGAAATTTTAAGAGTCAACTTTGGTGATCAGAGAGATATAAGATGTTTAGAGCAAGATCTTTTAAATTTAAAAATATCGAGAAACGAAAATTATCATAGTTTTGGATTACGATGTCAAGAGCTCCGTAGTCTCTTAATGAGTAAATTCATTCATTCAAATAAAACTTATCCCGAAAAAGAATTTTACTCTAAACATTACGAACAAATGGCATTAGACACATTTACCAGATATTTGAGTCCAATGTTACAATTCATGATAAGAGTACAAGTAGATTCCTTAGAAACAGCTATTAATAAAATTAATGAAGAAGAAAATTTTTCTAACTATAGTAAATCTTTTCAAAATCCAGTATTCTCAAACAAATCTGATTATCAAAAGCCAACGATACCACCATTTCAAATTAAACAACCCCAATATAATACAATGCCAAGACCTACTGTAGGTTATTCTCAAAATTATAACCAAATACCAAATCAATTTAAACATCAAAATTTCCAAACGCAAGCTTTAAAGCAGACTTTCCCATCACAACCGATAAACGTTCAACCAAGACAATTACCTCCACAAAAATTTTTCACGAACAATAGAGTTTTTGGAAAACCACCACTGTAACAAAATGCTTTCAAACCTAAAGGTATAGTTCTATCTTATAAACCAACACCAATGTCGACAACTTCCAAAACGACAGCACCACGATATAATACGTTTCAACCTGCTGCACTAAGGAACTGGATAGCAGAAGAAATACATAATTTGGAAGAAGACCCAACAAATTTCTAAGAAGGATATCAATATGAAGAACAAACGCAGGAAATGTACGACTACTCAAATATGGAAAGAAGTCTTCCCGAAGTCTTTGAACATCCAATTCAGGAATACTATGATGAAGATGTACAAGGTCAACCAACATCAAATTTTCATATGGCTATGGATTCGAACAACCCTACCTAAAAACCGAGGAAAGCAAACCACCACCTAATGAAATAAATGCGTTAAAACAAGCTTGCCCATTACCATACATAATTATTCAAAATCCACCGATGAAATTATTGATAGACACAGGTTGCGCATCGTCAATAATTCGTCCCTCGATAATCGAAAAATATTACCCCTCATGTATCTTCATTGACAAAACAGAATTAAAAACTTGTGTAGGCACTACCACTGCACGATACAAAGCAGATATTCCGATTTTTGAAGAGTTTAACTCTGATAAACTTATAAACGTTATTCTTCATGACTTCCATGATTACTATGATGGTTTAATAGGATTTAACGATCTACAAAATTTCCAATTATCAATTAATTTTTCCGAACAATCCTTATGTAATCTCGACAAATAAATAAATATTCCGATATATTATAGACATCCAAATGAAACTTCAAAACGATATTCAATAAATGCTCATGAAGTTCTAATCAAAGAAATTCCAGTAGATGCCCCCGATGGTGACATTTCATATCATAATGGTTATGCCCCAGTTGAAATCTATAATATGTCCCAAAAAATACAAACCGCTGAATTTGAAGAACCACTCTTTGTCGAACCATTTTTTGAAAATTATGATTCTTTCGATTATAAAATTAAATCCCTTGATTCTGATAGTATCAAAACCAATATCGAAGGTTTACTTCGTTTAGATCATCTAAATTTGGAAGAAAGACAAGCTCTTCTAAATATTTGTAACAAATTTCAAGATATCTTTTTAAAACCCGGTGATCTTTTAACTTTTCATAATTCGGTAAAACACGAAATTCGAACAAAAGATGAAAACCCTATTTATGTCAAATCGTATAGGTTTCCCTATGTGCACAAAACGGAAGTGCGCAATCAAATTGAAAAAATGTTGGACGACAACATCATTAGGCCAAGTATTAGCCCATGGTCTTCACCAATCTGGGTAGTACCAAAAAAGAAGGACGCTTCAGGAATCCAGAAATGGAGACTTGTTGTTGACTACCGCAAATTAAATGACAAAACAATTGAAGATCGATATCCACTGCCCAATATAACGGATATATTGGATAAGTTAGGAAGATGCAATTATTTTACCACACTTGATCTAGCTAGCGGATTTCATCAAATCGAGGTTCACCCCAATTCAGTCGAAAAAACTGCCTTCAAACAAGGGCATTACGAATTTTTAAGGATGCCCTTTGGTCTTAAAATGCCCCAAGTACCTTCCAGAGAGTTATGGATAATGTCCTTAAAGACTTGCAGAATAAGATATGCTTTGTTTATATGGACGATGTCATCATCTTCTCAACATCGTTACAAGAACATATATTAAACCTCCATAAAGTTTTCGAAGCTTTTCGCCGTCATAATCTTAAAATCCAACTTGACAAGTCAGAATTTATGTCCAAATCCGTCGAATTTCTAGGACACGTAGTAACTCCTAATGGCGTAAAACCGAACCCAAAGAAAATTGAAGCTATCAAACATTTTCCGATTCCACAAACTCATCGAGATATTAAAAGTTTTCTAGGTCTCTTAGGTTACTACCGACGTTTCATCAATAACTTTTCCAAAATAACCAAACCTTTCACTAAATGTTTAAAAAAAGGAGAAAAGGTAATTCACACCCCGGAATTCGTTAGTGCATTCGAATATTATAAAACCCTATTATGCAATGATCCGATTCTAGCATTCCCTGATTTTGAGAAACAATTCACCATTACAACAGACGCTTCCAATTACGCTATAGGTGCCGTTCTTAGTCAAAATGACCATCCGATTAGTTACGCCTCACGTACTCTTAATCCTGCTGAGATTAATTACAGCACCATCGAGAAAGAACTCCTAGCAGTTGTATGGGCATGTAAATACTTTCGACCCTACATCTTCGGTAGGCAATTCATTATCCAAACCGATCACAAACCTTTACAATGGTTATTCAATTTAAAGGAACCCAACAGTCAATTAGTAAGGTGGCGACTCCGACTTGAAGAATATGATTATCAGATACAATACAAAAAGGGAAAACATAACACCAATGCGGACTGAATTTCGAGAATAAAAATCGATGCAAATCCAATCGATTTAATGACCAACTCAGGAGATAAGATTGACGATATAGACGACTTTGTATCGTTAATAGGAGATGAAATTGGAGAAAGATTAATAGACACGCCAACGATTGAAAAAATATTTGAAGATATTGAAATAACTCTACCTAATCCACCAGATGACGCAGAAACCCAACACTCCGCTAATGAAAACCCAATTCAGGAAATACCTTATACTGAAAATTACCTCAACCAATATCATCACTTGGATTATAATCATCAGATTATAATCCAAGAATCACATAACACAATTATAGACTCAGCAATATCCGAAAATCCATTTGAAACAAAGATCCGTCACCTAGTAACCCTTAGAACAACAGCCCCTGATGAAGATATTGTCAAATTATTTAAATCCTTAATTTCACCTAAATTCACTTATTGCCTGTACTTTAAGAAACCAGAAATAGAGAAAAAACTAATTCGTATCCTTCAACAAAATTTCACTAATTTAAAATTGTGCATCTCACGAAAATTCGTTGACGATGTAAGTAACATAGAAGAACAAAATGAAAAGGTAAAATACTACCACGAAGGAAAAACTGGTCATCGAGGAATCACCGAAGTTAAAACATCACTTCTTCGAAGATATTACTGGCCAAACCTAGTTAACGATGTTACTAATTACGTAAACTCATGTAGAACATGTCAAAAGGCAAAATACGACAGACACCCACAACATATTAAATTTCAAGTAACACCAACTCCTAAAAGACCATTTGAAATTGTACACATGGATCTATTTTTTGCGGAATCCAAAATATTTCTAACAGTTCTAGACCCTTTTTCCAAATTAGGTCAAGCCTACCATATTAAAACTAAAAACTCTATTGACACTTACGAAGCCCTGCTTACGTTTATTTCACACTATGGCATCCCTAATAAAATTGTAACGGACAACGATAAAGAATTTGATAACAACTTATTTAAAGAATTTTGTAATTTACATCAAATAGAATTTCATATAACAACTCCCAAAAACTCAAATTCTAATGCACCTGTAGAGCGTTTCCACTCTACCCTTCTCGATTTAATACGTTGCGTCAAATTAGAACACCCAAACAAAGACCTGACACAAATTATCAAACTAGCAATTATTGGCTACAATAATTCCATTCATTCGGTTACAAAATTGACACCTTTAGAAATTGTATTCGTAGATAGACGAAAAATTCCATATGACATTAATGAAGCCGAAATTCTAAACGATTATATCAGTGAGCAAAAAGACATCTCCCAGAAATTGTATGATAACCTTAAACAACGTATGTCCGAAAATAAAGACAAAACTATTCCGAAATTAAATAAGAAACGTGACGAACCTGTAAAATGTCAAGCTGATGAGACAGTTTATTTAAAAACCAAAGATAAGTTTACCTCAAAAACAAAACCTATTTATAAAGAAACCCAAGTAATTTCCGATAAAGATCATTTAGCAACCACAAAATTAGGCACCTATCATAAAAATATTATCAAAAAACCTAGAAAGAAACTAAAAGATTCTTCTTCGCCGCAGGTTGAAGATGAAGACGACATTGAAGACCTTATTCCTACTCACCGTATTCAGTTTACGAGTGACATTAAACCAGGGAGACAACCCCACGTTCCAGACAATAACGAACCCGATCTTACCCATTCAACTAGGACCCGTAAGACTAGTAGAATCAAATCATAAATTCCTATATCAAATTGACATTTCAATAATTTCGGACTATTTAGCAAAACTATATGAATCTTACAACAACCTGACAACAATAAGTTCTGACGAATCTTTTCTACATGTAGGCTACACATTAAATAAAATTACATTAAAATTAGAACCTCTAATCCCTAATAGAATCCATAAAAGAGGACTTATAGATGGTATAGGTAAAATATCAAAATATCTCTTCGGTACTCTAACGGAAGATGACAAATCTGAAATAATTGAACACATCAGCATTCTAGATAAAAACCAACATAATATTGAGACTCAAATGAATCTACAAATCTCTATTCTGCAACCACTTTTGAAAACCTTTAACGAAACAATATCTACTTTATCTACTAATCAGAACAGAATTGCCCTCCAAATTCAAGAATTAAAAAATGATTTTCGTCTTGAGAATACTAGATTCCTTAGTCAGCAAATCATAAATAATGGTAATTCTCTCTTAACTTTAATAGATGAAATATATATAGCAATTTCCTTTGCTGCTCTTAGAACAGTTTATAATCCCATTATTACCTTTAACGAGGTAAAATTTATGAAGAAAACACTCTCTCAACTTTACCAGAAATCTGAACTACTAGAATTAGAAAGTGATCTTTCATATTTTAAATTAATGCACCAAGAAGTGCTCTTTAAATATCCAAAGTTTAATTTCATAGTAACTATGCCATTGTTCTCAAATGAAAATATATTCCTATACAAACTTTATCCGATTCCCCAAGCTAACCTTACCTTAATTCCTCCCAAACCTGTAATAATGCTTGGCGAAATAAGTCAAAAATACTTAGATGAAGAATGTCCCTTAGTAGAAAGATATTACATATGTAACGAGAAACCAGAACCTATTGAAGAGGATTGTATTTCCGCAATCGTCCATGGTCAACAGCCAACAAATTGTCAATTTGCCAAAACCAGGATCATACAACCTATCACGGCACAAGTTACGTCAAATCAAATACTCTTGATTCCTTTGAGCAACACTATCATTAGATCCCAATGCGACACTAATGGAGCTGAGAGAAGAAGCTCTCCAACCCTGATTACCATTAATAATGATTGTAAAATGTGGATCAACGATAAACCGTTCCCATTATCTTCCGATTCAATTACCAACGTAGGAACAGGAATTTTATTGCCACCATTGCCTGATACTGCCAATACCTCAAATCAAACACCACACATTCTAAAATTAAATCCTATCCATTTTGAAGATATTAATAGGATAATCGAATCTAGTCAGCACCTATCCTCTGTTAATCACATTGAGGCAATCCCTGAGGATCAATCTGGGTTATTATGGATAATCCTGTTTATTTTATTCGCCATTATCTGCCTCATATTAATATGGATAATATGGCGCAAGAAAATAATAGCTCTTACACGGAGAATCTCACGAAGCAGGAAGAATTCCCAAATTCCAATTGAAAACGTCCCAATGGCTCCTACAAGTGCCCATGGTCCGTTCTAAAGGGGGAGGAGTGATGTCCCTCGTATATTATATTTTTTGCCTATGTATTATTATTCAATTCATAACATAAATGTTATAAACCATATTTATCGAGCTGAGATAAAAATAAGAAGAATCAGCATTGAGTCAGCTTATCAAAATCATATATATTGTATTGTAATATTTGAAAATGCAGTTATAACAATAAAGTCTCCGAGCTAAATTTATGCTACTTACAAAACCGATTCGTGTATTATTTCACCGCAATTAATCTCATGAACAAAACTCGTATATCGTAAATTGAATGGGCTGGATGTTCCTCCAATAGTTTTTTTCATTTTATGGCACATTTCTATTGGCGAGAGGTATAGGCTGCTAGAGACCCATTCTATAACAGGGACATTATGTTCTGTAACAGTTAGTATAACGGCTTTGACAGTTTTTGCTGTGTTACACACGGCACCATCTTGCTGGAAAATGTACTGAGCATCAGTGTCTTGACATATTGTACTACATTGACGGCAATAAACTGTCTGCAAAATTTATTTAAAATTTTCTGCTGTCACAGTACCATATACGCAATGCAATTTTCCTACGCCTGTACCACTCATACACCCCCAAATCATAAAATACATAGGAAACTTCACTTTCCTAATCAAACAGTCAGGGTAATAAGATTTTTGTCGGATTATTAGCATACGTTTTCTGGTATCACCCAACCGGCTTTTTTTGCCTGAAGAAGAAACTGGTAAGTTCAAAAATGTGAAGAATCACACTTTACCTTACAGAATTTGTATCCCATTTTCTTTATTGAGCGCTTAGTTGTGGATACCGAAATATTTTTTCCAATGGCTTGCCTCTGTAGTACCATAATTTCTCTTGCACTGAATCGTCGGTTTGTCGTTACAATCCTCTTCGGAGCATGTTGATTTAAGCGTGAAATTTGGAATGGTCGACCAGTTTTCTTACTTTAGGCTGTGCATCTAGTTTCTTTATACACGTTGATAATACCTTGTATTGTATAGAGTTAGGCAGCGAATACCTAACTGATATTTTCCGAGCCGAAATTCGTCGCTTAATGCCACGCCACGTGCCATTTTTTAAAGAAAATGTTAGTAGAGGCATCCAAAACATATAATATCCATTTCACTTGCACAAGGCTCTGTTTTATTTTAAAACGCTACAAACCGTTAGCTTACATAATGCGTACATTTCAGCAACTGACCGAACTATTCTGAACCACGAATTTTAATGTTTTTTATTAACCAACTTGTCATTGACACATTATAACGTAGTAATATTTCATCATATTTAAGGTAAAAGTTTATACTTTGTTTCTGTTACCAATATTTTTCTTTAATAAAATAGTTTTGAGAGTGTTATTACTTTTGTTTAATACTTGTTGTAAAATTATGCCTAGCCGAACTACTATGAGCTTGGGCTCGTATATATGTAATTTCTTAATATAAAACATTCTCTGTTTAATATAGTGGTTGGTTAACTTGGAAACAATGTTATATTGAGTTGGACCCTTACTCATGTAGGAATTTATGACAATGAGATAGCTGACACCTACGAAAAATGCAGCACTAAATTTACAAGATACTATTATAATAATCTTGACATAAAAACATGTTTCGAGCAAAAAATTACAGCTTTATGATAAAATGGTACATTCAAGGTTAAGAATTGAAGACATAAATCTTACACATATCTATTTATTAATAGACTGTTAACAACATTTATGCTCTATTTGTAATATACACTTAACAATAAAATTCATTCTGATATATCTAAACTATGTACATCAGTAACTTCATATTCCAGGGAATATCTCCAGCGAATCCACTTACTGACGTTATTATATATTCCGATTAGTGCAGTACGACATCAAGGTCACATAAAAAATGGTATAAGAGAATCTTACGCAATAACGTACGATGCGGCTAATGACCAAGAAGTCGATGCTGCAGAAAAAAATAAGATCGAAAACAGTTCGATCCATCCTAGTCGAGACTATCGACGATTTACAAATTTCTTGCATTTGATTTGTCACATTAAAAAACACGAAGTCATGCGTCGACTCAACGAGCATGCCTATAATTTTGTGGGAAAATCATTTCTTAAATATACAATGTTAGGCATAAGTACGAATTAATGCATGTACTATTCATTTCATCGCTATTTGCCAAATAAAGAACTCTCTTATCTTGACGATAAACGGAACAGTCTACCTGAACCTAGCCATAAAAACAAGCCACTGTATGAAATAAGAGCCGTTTGGGATTTTTATTTGGCAAATAGAGATGAAATAAACTATAACTGTTTAATTATTTATTTTAGATAAAGGTGTTTCAAATAAAATCAAATATTTTAACTATAGAAACTTATCAAATTATTTATTAAAAATTATCAAATTTATACAAACGTAGAAACTTCAAACATTTCATTTTGTTTTAGATGTCTGAGAAGACAGATTCAGAAGCACTACAAAAAAGCGAATAAACGCCAGGATGAGCCGTGACGAAGTGCATATCCGGGATCGACTGCTTCTCTTGGCGGAGTGCTCCAATCCACACAAGCCCTTTAATGTCAAGAGAAAGTCGGTCCTAACCAAACAAACGTCTAAGAGCGGTCCAAAGCTGAGTGTGCAGGACTTTGTGAGGATGGATCCAGGGTAAGTGTCAGGTGTCGTTTAAATATTACGACGGAGCGTTAAATGGGGATAATCGAAATGAAATTTGCCGAGATGCGTGGGCGTAGGTGATATAATTGTGACCTTTATTAATTAAATTAACTTCGGTACTTAAATATTCGCGTCTTGAAATATTTACATACGTATTTTAGCTGATGGTAAATACGATTTTTATATACAATTTTAACACCAGTTTTCCTCATGGAATTATACAATGTATTAATAAATACCATTGAATAAAATTACGTGCTGCTTAATAATATTTCGATAAAATTTTCATGTGTATGTAAATGATTATCTGTTTAAATATTATATTTATCCAATATAGAATTATTCATTTAATGCAAGTCATTTAATAAATCATCACCAGTATAATTCATTTGAAGCATGCCAAACCATGTTTATAACTACGTTTGTTTACGTAATAAATAAAATGTTGTATTCATTTTTATGCAAGTCAATGAACACTAAAAACTAAATCTGTAATTTTTCATAATAAATATAAAAATTTTTTGTGGCAATATTATATGAAGATACAATCTTTGAAGTAAGGCGTAAGATCATCATGTAAGTAACGTGTAAGATCATCAAAACTTATAAGAATAGCACAACCATTCTTTACCCGTTTAATATCTTAATTAATTCAATAAAACTATTTTCTATAGTTCCTATAAACTTTGTTGTAGACTGTAAAATTGATGTACGTAGATTAAATTCTTTTAAATTACTTTTAACTTTTATATTCAAATGGAGTATTATGAAAAGACTTCGCAAAATGATTTTATAGATCTATAGAAATGTATATCCCATCTCACGATTGTTAAAACACCATTCAGTACTTTTAAACATAATCCATGTATGTGATTCGGTCTCTGAAGAATAATGGGAACTTTTTATATTATACTAATAAACATTAGTTTTTCAAAAAGTTCCATCACCTGTACTCAGGCACTTATTTCATATACAACCATAACTAAAATAATCGTTGTGTTTTTGTCAGGTGCACAATTTTTACTATATATTTCAGTTAAAATCAATCTGTTAATAAAAAGACATAATTTAATATATTAATAGAAAGACAACAATTATAATGCTATGGAAATCGAAATATTTCCGTATATCATGAAAAAATACACATTTTTGTTCACTCTCATGTAAAATACTGTTGATAGTAGGATAGTGTCCTACAAATTAGTCATGATTTTAATGCAACTGATGACATTCTATGAGCTATCAACAGCTCGCAGGTTACAGCTTTAACTTTACTGGATATGACTAAAGTATGTGATAGTTTAAATATTTGTTATTTGAGAGCCAAATTGCATTATTTGTGAAAACATCCTTTCAAAATTACAAAATTTCAAAAATTACCTTAAAATACCAACCACATGTATGCGTTGATGGCATACAGCTCCTGTGTAACTTTTTACCTTCTAATTCGTTCGTGCATTAGAAGGTAAATAATTATAGGTGATCAGAATTCGTTTTTCTTAAATTATATTGTAAATAGACATTTAAAAACTTGATTATAATTTCTAATAAATATTTCATAATAAATCAGTACGAATTAATTATATATTAAAATTAATGATGAAGTAATCGCTTCAACTGGTGTTATAAGAGCCATCGGGAATCCGCTGTACTTGACATTGGAAATTTCTTGTCATATCAATCGCATATGTGAGAAAACATTTTTCTCATTAAAACAAACGCTGTATTTGATTAAAAAATATTTGGATATAAGTAAGTATTCAAACTTTACTTACTGAAACTATGGTTTTATCTCATCTGTATTATACAAATACTGTGTTCGGATCCTACCTAATACAGAAAGACAAAAATGTTTACAAAAATATCCGAATAACTGTGTGAGATATTTTACAACTCATTCCACCATTTTATCATATTTTTCCTTATATTGATATATTGATATATCTCAGAGTGGATTTATATAAACTCCTGGACAAAATTAACGCATCAGTGAAACTTCACATTATTACTTTTATTTTCTCGAAGATTTAAATCATAGTAACTACGTGATATTATATTAAAATGATTTCAACTAATGTTTAACAAATTAGACTGGTATCATCGGGAAAAACATGAATGCATAACAGAAATGAACAATAGTGTTAAATGCAATGAAAATTAGTTTAATGAAAAACTTTATAAGACATATTGGGGGTGAACTTAAATCATAAGAAGTTGAGTCTAGTAGCCTGGAGCTCGTCTAGCTGCTATCACTACTTCAATTATTCTGGGTCTGTTCTAAATCAAGTGGTAAATGAGGAATATTTCTGAGGAATATTCTCCTCCTATTCGGCAAGAACGACTTGTTTGAGTTTCCTGAGATTCATATACGCAGGTATATGTGACACCTATCTGATCATTTTAGTGTATCTAGTAGAAGCTGTATGGGGTTAATATAAGGACGTCTTGATATCCAGTCCATAGTTGGAATATTTGCAAGTCGAATGTAGTTCAATACCTCTCTACAATGTAGGGCCGAGCGTTATCCTGTATAAAAATGAAATTGTCCCCGAAAAATGGAGGAAATTGTATCACATATTTTTCTACGACATTTTTCACATAGAAACATTTATTCATGAATATTCCCCATATAGAAACCAAATCCGTGCAACCATCGGACTATCGAAATAAATTCCTCCCCAGAATATTATTGGTCCACCAAAATATGGGTTCATCAGAGATATATTGTAGGCAGTAAACCTCTTTCCTAGCCTCCACCAGACTCGTCAACACTAACCTGGCCAATTAAGACTTACTCTTGTTTAGTCCGAAAACAAAACTCGCTTCCAATCGTCAATAGTCTGCAAATATTGTCAATAATTTACGTGTTCTCCTGCAAATTGTAGTCTGGTAACTCTATGTTCTCTGGTGAACAGTGGTGCAATAACTGATCCTCGACTATTGAATTTTCTTTCACCATGTCGTTTTCTGACCATTTGTCTTGTCCAGAAATTGCTACATTTTGAGCTGCTGCTAGAGCTGTACTTAGCTTTAAACTAGCTTTAAACTAGCAGAATGCCTATTTCATAACACAACTTTTATAAAATATTGCTCACCTGTTGCATCTGTAGCTTCTTACTACAACGTCCTGTAGCCCTACGGTAACTTCCAAGTTACGTAACATTACATTATGTAACTAATGAACTTGGAAGTTAAGTTCGACTAATTGTTGATTGTCTAACTCCTAACAGTGTAGCTACATGTCGCTGATAAGGCCCCTCGTTAACCAGAGTTACCGCGATCACTGCTTCTTCTTCCCTGAAGTTGAGTGGACAATTCATTTCCTCCATTCTAAATGTACTGGACAAGTGTTTCATTCACTTGATGACATAAATTAAGGAAGAGATCACTAGTGTAATTGAATTTATTGCGTTTTAAAAACCACTTTAAACAGGGTTAAATATATTATTAACAAACAATTACAAAACATTATTTTACATCATCTATCAATCAATTGTAATTGATTATCAGTAGTAATAGAGGATATCCTACGCCACCTATATAAAGTGTTTAAGCACTTAAAAACTCCGTGAAATTATAAGTAACGAAAAGTTTTGATGATGCGTTAATTTTATCCAGGAATGTATATATATATATATATATATATATATATATATATATATATATATATATATATATATATATATATATATATATATATATATCGGATTTATATTAAAAATTATAACGACCAAAATGTCTGACTATTTATTTAATAATGTAATGTGGTAATCTAACACTTACAGTAGAAATTCAACTCACATGGGAAATAAAGTTTCTATACCTTTTCATCGAAGTAAAATGTTTAAATCTGTCTTCGTATATAGTAGCATAAGTGGTCCACAACCTACCTACTCAATATTACAATATGTTGGTGACAACAATCAGAAGTGTTTGCATTTTGCTATATGCCTATTTTCAGTTTTATTCTTATATTTCAGTTTGTTTATTTTAGATTTAGCATGTACAAATGTTTATAGTTAGTTAAATATATTAGGTATCTATTAAGTATACTTAGGATACGATATATGATATTTTTATAGTTGTTATAAGTAGGCAAAATATATCTGGTTGGTTTACTAAATTGAAATACAATGAGTAGTGAATATCTTCATGTCCTCTCCTCTTGACTACCATAAAAATAAAAACCACCATTTGATAAACGCCGCCCCTTATACTTTCCACAATTACAGGTACACTCCGGACATTGAACATCTCGTGTTCCCGGCTCGGAAGCGGAACCCTCAACAAGTCGCGCCGATCAATCCGACGCCGGCGAAAACAAGATCGCGCCTGGCTGAGATGTTTGCGTTGAGCAGGCACTTGCAGCAAAGGTCGACCGACCGAGAAACTAAATCAAGGAATCCAACAGTAACTGTAAGTCTTTCGTTATATCGGGGCATGAATAATTAAAATCTTTGTCGTCTCCTCGAGACCCGCTGAAATATGATCGTGATGGATAGTCTGAACGTTCCTCTGAGGGGATGTGAGGTGTCGACCGCTTATAAGTGATATTGCGAATTTCCATTTTACCTTTTCAGGCGGATGTGTAGATTAATCGTTTGCATGCTTAAGAGAGTTTGCGTTGTGAATTTTAAATCGATTTTAGACGCCTACTATTAAATGGATTTACTAACACATTTAATATCCTCTCACAACAATAGCGATAGAAATAATAACCTCATTTCACTCTCAGAGTGTTATATGTGACTATGATATGGTATATTTTATTACCTAAGTAATCGAATCAATTATTTGAGAAACCCGACAAATTCGACACTTTACGATAAATCTGTTTTTAATAGTACGACGCACTGTTTGCTTTAGAAACTACATAAATCTGTGCACCATCCTGCACATTAGCTAATATTGACTATTGCGTTTACTTCAAAATCCCGATATATCCAGGATTTATAAGGGTATTGTCATTTAAGAAAATGTCGATGACATTACTTAAGCACTTTTTCCTATTTACCTGGTAATGATTTTTAATTAAAAAGGGGCAAATTTATAAGAAATTAATTATTCCTTATCGGCAGTTCCTCTTATTTACCATTCGTTGTAAAATACTGTTCTTGTTTTCATTGAAAACGTTCAAAAGAGGTCTACTATAAATAATGAAAAAAAAATCTATATTTCAAGGTTATGACGTATTTAATTATGCTTCTCTAGATGAATCCTTAACGTTGTTTATTTTTAAGCTATTGCGAAATTGAATGTCAGTTGATGTTTGAAGCACTTAAATGAGTATCTAATTAAATTATAATTAGTCATAAGTCTCATTATGCTTGAACTTTACCAAAGTTATTCCATAGATATTTTCTAAACTATATCTAAACTGAAATATATATATATATATATATATATATATATATATATATATATATATATATATATATATATATATACAAAACATATATTATATAAAGGGAACATTTAAATATGTGTAATATGATACGTAGCATGTGGAAGTTTCTCTAGTCCAAATGTATCATTCTACATTTTACACTAAATATAATGGCATTTTAACACAAAGTAATGCATAGTGCATGTATTTAACTCATGGAAGCAATTCTAATCACGTATTTTTCTATGTCGTTGGAGTCAAATAAATCACCATCGATTCGCAACCTGCGCGCTTCTAGTCTGAGGAATTAAAGTTTATTCTTCTAAAATTTCCACCTTTAAATATGTTAGCTGTAATAAAACTGGATAGGCACATAAAATGATATTATGCGTTATTAAACGAGACCAATTCATTTTATTTTTTATAAGAAATTATGCAGGAGAATGAAGGCTGGTAATAGCATTACTATTTTCTATAGCATTCCTGAAAATTCAACGACTAATTGAAATTAACATATCTCTCACAACAGACGAGTCAATGAAGTTCTGGGTTATTGTTCTACCAGATATAAACATAACCAATACTTTAACCAATACTACCAACACTGAAAAAAATAAAACTGGGAAAATTTAATACTAATAATACAAGTTCCCATCCGATAAAAATAGCTCCTTCAACTGAAAGTACGACGTAGTCCATAAAAAATGCACATTGCAGAACTATAATAACATAAAAATATAAAAACATCTTTAGACAAAACTCTAAAAGGAGGGAATATTATAAGAAACTGAAAGATTATTATAAGAAACTGACTTTCAAAGAGAATAGCTAGTGGAGAGATAAACTTACGAATGTAGTATATTCATGGAAATTCTCGAATAATATCATCAAACAATGAAACACCCAACAGAACTACTGAATTTTCACATTACTTTCCAAGTATTCTGGAACTCAGCACCAAATTTCATGAATTATACATCTTTACACGATATAAATTATGACTACATCACTGTAATTGAAAAGTGGACGAGAAAAGATATTTCAAATAGCTAGGTTTCTTTTTTACTTTTTGTCGGCATGAACTCTTACACTGTTTGTCTGTATGATCTAGATTTACGTCTGACGAATATTTCCCGTCGTAGAGAGGATTTGTTAGCATTCAGTGTTATACATAATATTATGGCGTTAAATTTGCATCATATGAATAACATCTTATCACTCACTTATATAATAGACTATATATACTTAGCCAATCTCTTAGCCCTCTGCAAGGTAATAATAATGATAATAATAATAGTACCAATATAATAACAATAATAATGTGTGTGGTGTATGGTATATAACTAAAATTAATCTCTGGATAACATATATAAACAATAGATAAATAACATATAACGTATATGACAGTAAGAAATAGTTACCTCTCTAAAGATAGTAGTTCGTTATGAGTACAATTATTTACATTACAGGTGCTAAATATTACATTAATATTTTGTGCCATTACAAACACAGTAATATACATAACAGTAAGTAATATTACAGTCTGATAATAAAACATACTCTCATCTCTACAGCATGATCTAGGCATTCGTATATTAAACATGCTTAATAATGCGGATACGTCTATGCTATCATCGGACAGATTAAATAAGAATGAGGTGCTAGTAAGCACCCTCTCAAATTTCAACAACTGGATGTCAAATATTTGTAGACGCAGAGTGTGATCGTAAACCTTTACTAGATAATAATTATCTTTGCGAAATGACAAATTGAAATCCTTTTAAAAGAATGCCGTTGAATGTTTTCAAATTGATTTATATCACTCAGATACCAAGGATATCAAATAGGGTTATAATGCTCTAATTTCGAACGAAGTAACGCAAAATATAAACATTTTGAGGTAAAAAGCAACGAAGTCGTATTTATAATCATGGAACCAAGAGTTTTATATGGATTAAGAATCGTAACATGCTTGATATTCCCAAAGAACGATATTTTATAATTACACGCCGGTATTCTGAATATATTCAGAATATAACTGCACTACCAAAATAATAGTCATATATTAGCTGTTGCTTCTTTAAAGTGAGCTAACAAACTTTACCCAACAACTAACAGATACATAAAATGACAAATATAAATAACATAAAGATAGATATAATATAGATGTATATAATGTATTAACATGCCTATTTACATATTATTGATCCAATAATAACTGATGTTCGATTTATTTACACTTATCAGTAACAATTATAATTTACTATCAAAAACTACCACCACAACCAAAACGATTAAAATTAATTATTAATTAGTTAGTTATTGGTATAATTGATAATATATTAAATATATTCATTTTGTTTTCAGAAACATGTTTTGTGGCTTCTTTATTATTATGTATTATAAAAAAATTAAATCAAAAGAAAAACATAAAATATGAATAATTTTAATGACTTTAATGACTTTATATCAAATTTTGAAGATATTGTACCCTAGTAAAGACGGTCTCACGAACGTATGTATTTATATTTTCAGCAAATATGCGGTAAGTGCGAAGTGTGAAGTAAATAGAAGCAACACCGATGACATTCCCTATGACTATTTTTAAATAGTTGGCGGATGCGCCAGTATTATTTCAATGTGTATGGATGTTTTGTTATATTGGAATTTATTTAAATATTTTCTTCAGTTACCTGTTCACTTCCTTCCTTTTGAATATAGTAAACACATAATATGCTGGTATTTATTTATTTATAGCTTCTTTAACTATGCAGTTAGCGGCCACACCTCTCCGAAACTTTTAATTTTCAATGAGTTCGTGAAGTTGGCGCTCCGAATCTTAATCCTGATGTGAATGATGATTTTAGGAAGGTTCCATGAAAATCCAATAATTAGCATCAGAAAATTAGCTGTCGATCGATGCTACCCAAATAGTAAAATTTTGTCATTTCGTTTTAAATGCCAATATGAGAGATGCAAGATTTTTGATGTAAAAAATCCTGTAGGTAATCCACAAATAATCTTCGTAATCTGCAATATTCAGTAGAAGATTAATTCAGGATTACCAAGTTATCTCAATTTATAATCTTCATCTGCAATATTCAGAGGAAGATAATAATTCAGGGTTACCAAGTCAAACTAATTTACAAAAATAATTTCATGTGAATGTATAGATGGAAGTTATTGAAAATAATTTATGGACTCTCATTTCTTCTCAAAGGGAGCCTATGAAGATTTTTAAATAACCATTTTTTCCTAGATGATGTGCTTCTCGTAAATATACGTTGTATTGCAATATAACGCACGTCTTGCATATTATTATCGACCAATACGAAAGTAAATTGACGAATGGTTCTCAAACCGATGAATAGAAAAAGAAGAGATTATGCCATGGCCTGCCAGAGATCCTGAATTTTTATGCATAGGAGCACGTGACAAAAGTCATATACAAAACGGAAATGGCAACATAAAAAGTGTTGATATACATAATACAAAAAGCAGCAACTATTATGTGAAAAAATTTTTCTAATAGGATTACAAAACGGGAAATAAGATAACAGGTTCGTATTTGCATAACACATGGTGCCAGCTATTTTGAAAATAGATTGTGAAGCTTAAAAAACAGCAGATTAGTTTTCCAGTAGCACTGGAATATTAAATTATTCGTTAACCTAGATCATCAGATAATAATAAACAAAACATATATGAACATATGAACGTTTATTTACTTCATCGATTTTTATTTTCTTAAACATCAAAATTAGGTGTTCCTTACACCTGCTCCTATTATTTTTGTATTATATTTTGTACGAGCGGTTACCCAAAAGAAACCGAAATTATTATGTTTTATTTATTTAATTGATTTTTAAACAGAGAACATTCAGTCACCTTCAAAGTACTCTCCACTTGCACTAGTGCAATTGTATAATCTTTTATTCCATTGTTAAAAACATTTTTAAAATTCGTCTTCTGTGATATCCGCAGGGCTGAGTCGATTATGAGATATAACAACCGATCATCGATTATCAAGAATAATTGATTATTTCCGATTAATCGATTAATTGATAATCGATTAATCGAATGATCGATAATCAATTAATCTATTATTCGATTATTTAGGAAAATGTAATCAAATGATCGATTAATCGATTATCTTTCTAATAATTGATTATTACTCTTGGTCCTAGATACGTAGCTGTAGATAATGTAGATAATAACTTTTAAATTTTTATACTAATAAGTGATATTGATAATTCGTATAGTATTCGTATTGCAACTGTAGCAATATTTTACGAAACGGCGGAGTAAAAGCTAATGCTATGATTGATAAATAATTATAAAAGATATGTTACCGTAAAACTTCTGTAAACTATTTACAGATCAATTAATAATCAACAGATGATCGATTAATCGAATTTAGATTAATAATCGATTGATGAATTACAGCGATTAATCCATAAACAATCGATAATCGATTATTCGATTATTTAGGAAAATGTAATCAAATGATCAATTAATCGATTAATAGATTATTTATCGATTAATCGATTATTTCTCCCAACCCTAGATATCCGACAGCGCGTCCATCATTTTTTTTTATCTCAGTAACGTCATCAAGACGTGTTCCTTTCATGTTTCTTTTCATTCGGGAAAATAAAAAAATTTGCAGGGGCAAACTCGGATGAATAGGGAGAAGGAGCAGAGGGCAGATTTGACACAAACTGTGTGAAGCATGCATTTGGCAGCCATCCTTTCATCCCCAAATCCCAAATATAAAAAAGAAACAGAATAAAACGTTAAAAACAAATAGCTGTTGAAATTCTCTGAACTCAACTCCAAGTTACTAAACAGCTCCACGACTTCGTCAGTGGTTCACTGTCAATCTTCCAGGATTATTTCGCTAATTTTCTCAATATATTCATCTGTTCGAGCAGTGGAAGGACGATCAGAGCGAGATTTATGATCAATTGACATTTCACCTCTTTTGAAACGGGAAAACTACTGAAACACTTGAATTTTCCCGATAGCCATTATCCTTGTAGGCCGTTGTTAATATATAAAAAGTTTCTGAGCTAGCTATTCTGAGCAAGAACGAAAACTTCAGGTTCGCGTGCTGTTCACGAGAATCAGCCATTGCAAAAACAAGAGGTACATAAAACGACTCCCACTAAAAAAATCCCACAAACTTAACGAAACCTTCTTCAGTGATGACACTTAGATTACTGACTCGGGAATGATTGTCCCAGCGGCAGAATGCGGTACTACAAAAACTCTGCCCACAACAACATTAGTTCGGTTTCTTTTGGGTACCCCCTGGTATCTCATGGAAGTAACGGATAATTTCTTAAAGTTATATGGCTTTATTCCATAGATAATAAACTAAAGAAGTTTACAAATATTTATGTTTCGTTAAATGTAATATTTTAGAAATCATTTCACATGTACGCCTCAATAGGTTGAAATTTCTTTACTATAAGTAAAGTCTTAACTCAAAGGATTTAATTTAATTTTTTTTGCATAACTTTAAAAAATATAATTTATAATTAATTAGTAATATAGGTCAGTATGTAGTAGTATTAGTAATATAGTATGTAGACAGTATATTTCTCAAAAAGAAGACAACATAAAATACATATCTCAAAAACTACAAGCATATGCATAATACATATGTATTCATTCAGTTCAGAAAATGGTGTTGCCTAAATTTTTTAATGAAGGTAACATAACTATAAAATAGCTATACAAACATTAAAATTTTATTAAAAAAAAACTAAAACAATATAAGAATCAGTTGTTTTGCTTAAAATTTAATTTGCGTGAGCTATGTGTATTTTCAATATAATTTGGTACATATTTTGTATGTTTAAAATTTTGACATCCCTAATTCAGAAGAAACTTAACAATTAGGAAATATTAATAATTATAAAAACATACCTATTATAAAACTCAAAGTCAACCCGTGGACTACGTATTGAAAATGTATTACAAAATCCGTTTCACAGATTTCTGGATAGATAATGTTATTCCTTCTATGAGCCCAATAGTTAACATCTAAAATACGACATATATATTTTGCTTCGATGTAAGGATGCAACTATTTTGAAATTAATTAACCAGCATTGAATACTTCGTCAATCATAAATCATACCAAATAGAAAATATCGGTTTGTAGGGTAGTACGAAAAACAAACAGTTTCCGTAACAAAATTTCCATTCAAATTTAAACATAAAATGTAGACTGCAAACGGAATGAAGTTTGTACAATGGACCGCAGTGAATATAATACGCACATATACGGACAAATGAAAACAGTATTTAAACAACAGCTGACAAATATGCATGGACCACAAAACTGTATTTCAAAAATAATATTTATAACACATCATGTCCACTTTATTTACAGGTTAGAACTTAAATATTTATAACCTCAAGAATTTAATGTCAATGATTCTGTAATCTAGTAAATAATAGTATATACCAAAGCTTATAAATAAATGTAAATGAGTTGTTTTCAGTATTCAATATAAGTGATAAAGGGATAAAGATAATTAGCCGAGGCCAGGGAACTGTTTGAATAAATGCAATCAAATTCAGGCCTCCCAATAGATGTCAAGCTTGTTGTTTACACTGTAACCTATATGGTCCAGGATACCATGCAGAATAGCCCTTAAGAGACAGCATAAGTATCACGAAGAAAAATTCTATAAACCAAAATATCATAGCGAAAATTCCATAAGAAAAACTTCATACAAAAAATTTTACAAAATTGATCCAACAAGAAAAGCTAAGCGGAATATTTGTACAAATAAGGACCCTTAAAGAATATTTGATAAGAAAAAACCCTTACTGGAAAGATTATTTCCTTCTATTTTACTCATATCGCCGCTTTCCCAAGTTTTCTTTTTCACGATATTACATGTTACCATGTAGGTGTTTTCGAACGAAATTGTTCGTAAACCAAACTACAACAATATACCAGCAATTATACAACCAATACAAGAGAGGAATTCAGTTAAATTTCTATAAAACTATATATTCCTTTCGGGTGACTACTAACACTCATCAAACTTTTATATCGATTCGCAGCAATGAGAATAAGAATCTCACATTTTCCTTCTCTTATAATGATAGAATGTGGAATTAGTCTAGTGGTGCTTGACAAGACTGATACTGGTTTTGTAAAGCACTAACAATCAGCACTGGGTTTAAACTTATTCACATGGATATTCTTTTCCATGTTTATTATATTTATACTTCATATTTAGTCGCTACAGTTATCATTGATGTTGAGATTATACTGATGTACTTTTGTATATTCCCATTCTAAATCAACATAATTGTTATTACTGTATTACTAAATACTGCGAAACAAGAAAATCTAATAATATATGATATATCATATTTAAAACAATAAAGTGATTGTATATCTTAGGCGGAATAAGGAGTATAACAACATATATTATATGAGTAATAAAATGAAATTAAATATACTGCATGTGTTTACAGTAGCAGAAAACCAAAATAAAAATGTATGCTGAAACTACAATATATTTAATAAAATAATATCAATATTTGGGAGGAGAATTTACTCACAAAATTTTATATTTTTCTAATAATATATCATAAAAATGGGAACACAAAATATTTGTTCATAATGCTAAACGGTTATTCATATGGAAAGTTACGCCACGCTCTCCGAGAGAAAGGGGAATAAATTCCTTTTGTGAGCTCAGTTACGGGTAAAGCGCCTTAAAAAAGTCAACAATATTCTTCTTAAAATGTCGCAATATCTTCACTTAATTAAATATGATACACACAATGTTAAATATGTATATATGTTTATATAATTGTAATAATAAAATAGACACACTTAATTAAAAAGAAGCAAAAACACTTATTAAGGAACGAAAGAGTAAACTCGATGTAGTTGTCTATTACTCTGTGGTATTCCATTATATTAAATAACGAGCTCGAAATTGTTTTATTACATATCACTGCACTTACTCTTTGCGACTACAGTTTCGTAGTTTCTAGATTATATTTTCAAGCACAACAAATTAATGTTGGGAATTCTTTATCTTGAATTAGAAGATAAATGTTTATCATTATAATATTTACGTAAGGGCTGGAAATAAGACGGAATTTTCTATACCTACATTGTCATTAAGAAAGGCTGTTTTGGGGTTTTTCTAATGTTTGCACATTTCAATTGATTCTAATATGTCTAGATTATTGGATTTTTTTGAATAATGAATAACTTCTAAATAAACTTTTTAGACCTCTTCATAAACAGATAACTTACAAATAGATTATTATTTAATATCTATAAAAACCAAACATTTTCAGATGTGGCAGCAGATGAAAAAGGATAACAAGAGTCTGCCGGTATGTCTCTTGTTATCCCTTTTCACATAAAATCACTACATGTCGATTTATGGTAAACAGGGCATTTTCTATACCATTCTCAAAGGAAATCTTAAATAACGAAATAAACATCAAGTAGCAACTAATAACGGGTTTTCGGCAGACATAATAGATAAATTAATGAGATGCAAACATAGGCAGTTCACAGTCCGTAAAATCTATCCGCATATTATCTAAAAAATCACAAGAAACAATAATTGCAGTTTTAACATAATTTGGCGCTCTGTTGGAAAATATCTCATACGTAATATCAAAAGATAACTTATGACTAGCCTTCAAATATAACCAAGAAACAGGGGCGGCTGGTGTATAGGTGCTGCAGAGCTGCAGAACCGCCAAAAGAATTACATACATAATAATTACTAAAATTTATTAATAAAATAATTTCGTTAGTTGGTGCAGCTAACCAAATTATTGCCTTAAAGTCGCATTCTGCCCGCCGTCCTCTATTGAGTAGTAGACCAGATAAATTATCTGGGACTCTACGCGAGCGCGTCGCGGTACATTGAACTGGGCCACACGAGGTAGTTCTCAGCACGGCTCGGCACACCCGTCCTCCCCCTCAACTCCTGCGACAATCCACACTTGGCGCTCGTAAATGCGCGAATTTACACGGTCAGTGAGCTGTATTTTTTCCAACTAAGGCAACATCAGTGAATGTTTACTCCTTCCTATTCCTCGTACAGTTGGCGGCGTAAATCGTATCTATTTCGTATTTTGTGTTAATTTGAGATTTCAAATACTATTTTGTGAATTTGTGTAGTGATTTATTGTACTAATTATTAATATTTATATACTGTGATAGTGACAATGGATTTAGTTTATAATTTAGTTCATGTGAAGCCATTTTCTAAATACTCTTATGAAGAAAAAATTGATTTAAAAAACAATGGTAGGCCATTGCCCGATATTGTTATTGAGACTGCAGGTGTTAGCCGCGGAAAAGCATATAAACGTCAATTTAATAGAGACATTTATTAGAAGAACAATTGGATTTGTGGGTGCAACAAAAAAATGCGTTATTTTGTTTTCCTTGTTTACTTTTTGGCGATGATAAAGCATGGACGGAGGTAGGGGTGACAAATTTGGTGCACTTAACTGAAAAAATAAAAAAGCACGACAACTCCAAAAGCCATCTACATAATACACTGGTATTAGCTTTATTAGGGACAACTAATATTAAAGCGCAGCTAGATTCAGCTTATTGGATAAATGTGCAAAAGCATAATGATAATGTGACAAAAAAGTGATACGTTTTATCAAAAATTACATACTGCATAAAGTTTTCTGGGGCCTTTGAACTGGCGCTGCGAGGACATGACGAAACTGAAACCTCTCAAAACCCGGGGATATTTCGTGGTTTGATAAATTTTTCTTCTGAGCTTGATGTAACTTTAAGCGAGCATCTACAAAATGCTTCAGTATTTAAAGGAACCTCTAAATAAATACAAAATGATATTTTGGACTGTATATTAAAAGTATGTCACGAAAAAATAATTAAAGAAATTAACAAACCTTCATTTTTGGCAGTTATGTTATGGCAGACGAAACAACTGATGTATCTGCAATAACTCAGTTAGTGGTAGTTTTAAGATATATTCTCGATGGTGAACCGATTGAACGTTTTTGGACATATCTGAAACATACAAAATGTGACCCTGAAACTCTTTCGGAAAATATTTTAAGTGTTATAGACCCTCTAGTAGAAAATTCACCTTACAAGCCTTTTCTCTTAACCAAAGAATATGACGGCAAACATGAATGTTCTTCAAAAAGGTATTAAATCCCAAAAAATTTTCTTGTGAAAGTCTATATTTTTGTATAAACGGATTTTACATAAAAATTCTGAATTATCAGGAAAACGCGTGACCTTGAAAATTTTCAAAATTTTCGGCTGCGGCGCAATTTTTTTGCGACCCCTACGGCGCCAGTAGTTTGGATACGTTTAAAATTTGCACGGGGGCCGCCAATACCCTAGGATCGGCCCTGTGCAGAACACCCGTTTCATTTCATCACGAGCCACCACTGCCAAGAAATATCAAATATTTCTATAATACAAAAAAAAACAGAAAAATAAAAAAATCTAGAGTTTATGAGCTTTATAAGCTTTCCTGTGAGGAAAGGAATAGCTGTTATGTTCGTCAATTGGAAGGGGCATATAATATCCGATACAACAAATACAAAAAATCATTTGAAAATCAAAAAATTAAATAAAAACTTACAAATCATTTTTTAGAAACAATCAATATGATTGAATTACCTTCACAATATGATAATGTATTATATAATGTTTAAAAGATAATTCAAAGATATTATACATTTGACAATACGATATGCAAATGACTGAATTAAGTTATTCTGGCGTGGCATGGCTTACTCACTATCTTTTAAAATACTCATACTGCTACTGCTTTGATTTTAATGAAGATGTTTCTTAAAACCCTGCGTCATGCTATACCCACCTAGTAAGCCACGATTTTAATTAAAAATATTCTCAATTTGATCACTTCATTATGCAAAATATTTAATGTTCTAGAAACTAATATTTTCAGTTTATAACAAAACTTTGATTGGCAGTTTACATTAGAATTTTTATTAGCTCCGCTATCAAAACTGTTTACATATTTTAAAAAGTAAATATTGACCGATTTTCGACGTTCTACCTAGTTATAGATCTCACGAGGAAAATGGTATAGTTTCTTCTTTGTGAAAATTGTAGTTAGGCTAAAGATAAAATGTTTAGTTTAAATGAGATGCTATAAAACAAAATGACGTAAAAATATTAGCTTTTTGGGATTTCTATTTAAGAAATTATGAATTAACTAATGAAGGGAATAAATATCAGCCGAACATTGAATATAAATTTAATAAAATAAAACGCTTCGATAAATATTGACATAGACTTATTGTACTCTTAACTGTGTAATCAATAAAACAGAAGTTTGCGAAAGAATATTTAAAGGGCAAAACCTTTTAAAATTGATTTAAGAAAATATTTGATGGATTTATGTAACATCATAAATTATTAATGCTATCGGAGTTTAAACGGTAAATTGACGTAAAATAAGGAACACCATTATTCAAATAAATGATCAGGATCGGCCGAAGTCTTTTGCAAATGGTTGGAATACTAATATTCATTGAATTTACTTTGTATTTTATTGAACGATAAGCAGTTTAATTTTGCTTCATATACACTTCTGGTCAAAATTAACGCACCAACAAAATACTTCATTGTTTCTTATAATTTTTCGACGTTTTAATCCTTAAATATTTTATACAAGTGACCTAGGATATGCTCTATCACTATCGATAAACAATTGAAATTGTTTAACATCTTATAATTATTATTTGATAATATGTAATATATATAACGCTGCTTAAAGTTATTTGTAAAATGCAGTAAATTTAGTTCATCAAAAAATCATTCACGCTAATGATTTCTTTTAAATTTAGTGTCATAAAGTAAATGAAACACTTTGTCCAGCACACTGAGAGTAGAATAAATGAATCATACTGTAAGTCTGGTTAAACGAGGGACGTAGCCAGCAACATGTGGCCAGTTTGTTAGGAGTTAGTCAATCAACAATTAATCGAACAAGTAAACGATTCAATGAACTTGAAAATTACTATAGATTCCCAGAACAAGGTCCTAAAAGTCTACAGATTCAAGAGATAAGCGATATATTATGCAAGTCGCTTTAAAAAACAACATTCTACCAGTCGAAGTAGCAATTTTTGGATGAACGGTCAGCAGAAGACTTAAGGAAAAACGGTTGGATAATAGTTGGTTGGCAGCTATTGTATCACTGATCACCAAAAAACATTACTAGACTGCCTCTTGCAAGAAAACACGTGAATTGGGCAACTGACGACTGGAAGCGAGTTCGGTTTTCAGACAAACCAAGAGTAAGTATTAATTCACCACATGGATGTCAACAAGTCTAGTGGAGACCCGGAGAGAGGTTTTCTGCCTGAAATATCTCAAATAATCCCATTTCTTTTGGTGGATAAATTGTTCTGGAAGGAATTTGTTTCGATGGGCGCACGGATTTGCTTCCCATATGGGGGAAATCTAATATTCCTCAGTAAAACATTCACCACTTGATCAATACCATACCCAGAGAAATGGGAGCAGTGGTAAGAGATAGAGGAAGATCTGAACGCTACTGAATTAAAATTCTGATGATTTAATTTCACCTACAATTTTATTTGCTTTTTTTGGAAATATTTTCATTAAGACAATTTACAGTGCATTTGACATTATTATCTCGTTCTGTTACTTATTTATTAATGCTTTTCCCCATAGCACCATTATAATTTTTTGAAAACTAGTTGAAATCATTTAATTATAATATCACGTAGATACTATGATTTAAATCTTTCAAGAAAATTATTTTCTGATACAAAAATATTTACTGATTTTACTATTTAATTTTGTGTGTTTATATCATGATGTACTACAGTAAACGAAAACTATTTATAATATATATTATTCTATAATAACATCACAGTTATCCATAACCGCTATTATGACTAATTGTGAAATACTTATTCACTAATGTTTCATGCAACTTTTGAATATCAGTCAACCTATAATATCCTTATACTTATAGGTACCTAATAAGTTACTACAATAATAAAATCATCTTTATGTTATTTCAAAAAGTATATTTGGGAATATCTGTGTTATTTACTGCCACAAAGCTCACGTGTAACTTCTGTTTGTACTTTCGTAAGGAGCTTGGTGCAATATATTGTCAATTTATTCCGGGAATCTTTCTTTGATGAATTTCCACTGTTTTTGTTATAAATTAGGGTAGTAATTATAGCATTCAATGTATATGTAACCCATCTCAGAAAAAAATATAGACGCTATTTTATTATTACCAATATTTACGCTCAGGCATTATTTCAATTAAATTACTTTCCTGAAAATTAAAGTAAATTACATGCGATGGTGAGAAATTGATATTCCTCCTTATTTCAAAAGAAGACAATTAATTCACTGTTGGTGTAAATGTGTATAAAAACAATTTAGATATTCTTTTATCTTTGTTATTAATTTGTCTCTCTCGAATGCATACACTCATTTAGATCATATTTGGTCATTTTATAATTGAAATTGGATCCAAATAAAGCCGGAGAGTAGTTATTTACAGGTACTGAGAAATTATACGCCATTCAATGAACATTTTGCCAATAACGCTGTCATTATCAGGGAATTATTAAAACTATATTTAAATCGAAAAACTGTATTTAAGAAATATCGGAATATCTTTAATAGATTTTCCTTTGAACATACAGAAAACTTTTTGAACATTCAGAAATACAAATCGAGTCTTGCTATTTTAAAGGAAATACTCTTCGTCGACAATATATATATATATATATATATATATATATATATATATATATATATATATATATATATATATATATATATTTGAATATAAAATACGTAGAAAAATAGGCAATAGATATAATAATAAATGTATCAATGCAAAACTATAAAGCTAATTCAATGAAAGTTTTAAATTATCTGTATTGTAGCTTATTCAAACAATCGTAGTTTGTATAAATCTAAAACTGCCATGAATAATCACTTATCGTGGACTATTTTTTGGCATTTATTGGAAATATTTTTTTTATAGAAAAGTTTTTCTTGATTCTTTCTCCAAAATGGAAAAGTGTTCCTATGTAAAAACAGTAGACGCTATATATAAATCGGAAATTTGCCTATAAAATATAATACTGAAAAACTACAAAAGATTTTCATGTTCTTGATAATAAATTAAATAATTTTATATCACACATTTTGGTTAATTTACTATAACGAGGTATTATTTTTTCTCCCGAAAATATCAAATTGTATATTAAAGAAACAGAGTATTCAAACTAGAGGAACAGAGTGACATTCGATTCAATGAACTTGTTAAAAAGGTGCAATAATGGCTTTCGAGTGAATATAATTCCATCTTCCTACTTCGAACTAAAGATAAAACATATTTAATATATTACATTACATTACATTACATTACATCACATTACATTACATTACATTACATTACATTACATTACATTACATTACATTACATTACATTACATTACATTACATTACATTACATTACATTACATTACATTACATTACATTACATTACATTATATTATATTATAATAAGGGTTATAAGAGTTCCACCGGTCCCTTCCCTGACAAGTGGTTCAATGCTTCATAGCAATTATAGACCAGCTTCGACTTTGTCGTAGCTGAATTCAGGGCTGCCAACGCCGCCCTGCTATCCGAGCAGATACATACCTTCTCCTGGGTCCGATTTTGGTCGGCCCCCAGAACACCGCATGTACTTCCAACTAGCACGGCCTGGAGTGCGGTAGTGCATTTTCCCAAAGGGAAGGTTTTACCTATCCCGTCGCGTCGCCTATACACCCCCGCACCCGCTCTATTCCCACTCTTGGCTCCATCCGTGTACCAGATGTCTCCATTGAGCGGAAATCCAGCTCGACCCTCTATCCAGTCGGTCTTACTTGTGAGGGTGGTCTTATATTTCTTGTCAAACAGAAAGTAGACACCCGTACTGTCAGAGGGCATCCATAGGAGTCCCTCCTCAGCTAGCTCTCTTGAGAGTCTATTCAGGTCCCTTACCTTCCTATTCATGTTTCCCACCCTGTGCATTGTCTTTGCGGCTTCCGCTTTCAGGATGACATCAAGAGGTGATATCCCCGTCAGTATCCCCATCGCCTCGATCGGTGTTGATCTTGGGGCTCCGGTTATACTTCTAAGAATCAATCCTCTTAACTTGTTAAGTCGGTTGGCTTCCGACTTTAAACAGGTTCTCTCCCACCAGACCAGTGCTGCATACGCCAGTCTGTGTTTGAGAATTGCCTCATACATCCATTGAAACCGGAAACCATCATGGTTTCCAGTTTCAAGCCCCAACTATTACCAATGGCTCTTCTCAGTTGCCAAAGTGTTGCTGTGATCTTGGAACATATGTGACTCAGATATATTCCCCATGACAGTTTCCCATCCAGGATTACTCCTAGGTATTTCACTTCGCGATTATAGCTTAGTTCTTGGCCACCAAGTTTCAGCGGACATGTTTTGTTCCACTTATATTTCTTCGTGAACACCATCACCTCAGTCTTAGAGGGATTGACCGAGAGTCCGCTCTCCCTGCACCAATTCCCAACCTTCTTTAAAGCTCTCTGCATTATATCGAGAATCGGTTCCAAGAAAGGGCCCTTCGTTATTATTATTAAGTCACCTGCAGAGCCAATTACTTGGTAATCCTTTAACCTTTCAAGCAGCTCATCTACTACTAAGCAACCACAGAAGGGGGGACAATACCCCTCCCTGTGGACAGGCCGAGTCGACCCGGCCCTCGATGGTAGTTTTGCCTTTATTGGCAGTAAGCTGTCTATTTCCCAACATATGGTCTATCCATTCAGCGATTATTCTGGGGTTGTAGCATCTGCCTAGTGCTCCGCTAATCACCTCCCTGGATGTAAAGTTGAAGGTTCCTTCAATATTAAGGAAGGTGCCGACAACGTATCCTCCGGAGTCCAGTTATGACCGTATCGATGACACAACCTTATCCAGAGCTGTTTCTGTTGATTTACCAGCTAATATAATATATATCGTAACAGGTCTTAATTACTTTAATGTTAAAAGAAGAGCCTCTAAATTAAATATCTTCATGTTACCGCTTTTAGAACACATTTAAGCAATATATTCATAACGTAATATTAAACCCAATTTATTGGTATAAGGGCAAACCAAGTTACGCCTAAGGGTGCAATAAGATGGAGGAGGATCTCATCGAGTCGACATGGAGACGACGTGGTGATTGATAACTTCCTTACGGCTGAATTGCTGCATTAAAAACACGGATTGATGCGTCGACTTGAGGAGCATGCTTCTTGTTGTGTGGGGAAATGATGTGTCAAGTCAACCGCCGCAGCATATGAGGCAGCACTGATGACGATTGCATTTTAACAGACAGTATACGTTGAGTGAACTCGACGAGAATCGGTCTGCCTGTTTTCACCCCTAAATGGGGCTATATAATGATATTATTTATTCAGTCTTATTTAATTTGGTTTCAGAGTTGCACGAAAATATACTTTTTTGCAACTTATTGTACTTATGATTGGAATATAAAAGAAACAATGAATAGAATAAAATTAGATATTGTCCCGACAGTAGTCTAGCTAACAAAACAATGAGGGAGTGTAATCGATAGTTTAGTATTCGTGTTTGATTTCAGATTGAGGCATATGATACCTTTTTTAGGGTCTTGTTGTATGTCTAGCGTTTCTTGTATGTGTATCTTCCCTTTAGAGCAATCAACTCAATTAATGGAAGCATAGTTTATTTCGTCGCTATCTGCCAAATAAAAAATCTCAAAAACTTCCTGTGACTTGTTGTTATGGCTAGGCCCAGGCAGACTGTTCCGTTTATCGACAAGATAAGAGAGTTTTACTTTTCCGCACTCCACTATAAGCGGAAAAGTAATGTAATCGTATAAAGAAAAAGTGAAAAAGCAAATTTTTTTTTTTATTTATTTTTCGTTTTTGGGCCTAGAAACAAAAAAAATGGTTTTTGCTGTGTGTGTGTGTCATCGTTGTCGTCGGCATTTATTCTTGTTAGCACTATAACTGAACTAAATCGTACCGGATCGATCGGGTTTTCACTGATTCTGATCGAGAACGTCTCCCAGACGACACCTACTGATTTTGAGGTGGATAGCACACACCACCCCCTCCCTTGGGTCTATTTGAGAATTTTTTTTTGTTAGCACGATAACTCAACTAAATCGTGTCGGATCGATCGGGTTTTGAATAATTCTGATCAGAGACGTCTCCCAGACGACATCTATTGATTTTGAGGTGGATAGGACACCCCACCCTGTCCATGGGTCATGAGAAAGTACGATGGTGGACTATTTGAGAACTTCGTTTTGTTAATACGATAACTCAACTAAATCTTGTCGGATCGATCGGGTTTTGACTGATTCTGATCCGGAACGTCTCCCAGACGACATCTATTGATTCTGAGGTGGATAGAACACACTCTACCATGTTCATGGGCCATGAGAAAGCACAATGGTGGAGTACTTGAGAAATTTGTTTGTTAGCACGATCACTCAATTAAATTGTGTCGGATCGATATAGTTTCGGCTGATTCTGATTAGGGACATCTATCAGACGACATCTATTGATTTTGAGGTGGATAGGACACACCCCACCCTGTTCATGGGTTATGAGAAAACACGAGAGTGAACTATTTGAAAAAAATAAAACTGTCGTATAAACACATATCATGCATTTATGTGTTGGTTTATTTTTTCTCGGCCACTCAATTTCGAGATAGAGATGTTCTACGTGCAGAAAAGTCCGTTTTAAGATTTTAAAACTGTTTATTTTATTTAGCAAATAGCGATGAAATTAACAGTAGAATGTCTGTATCTTTGTAGTGTAAACTTATTAACGTATTATAAACTAAAAATGTATGTTTTCTTAAAGAAAAATCGTGATAATATTAATGTTAATAATGCAAGTATGGAGCGTGCTTTTTTTAAATACAGATATTTATTATCACAACCTAATAAAATGTAACACTAAGCAACGTAGTCAGAAAATAAAGAAATCGAAAGCCTTTTAACAATATGACATATTGTTAAAAGGCTTTCGATAACAATGACATTGTCATTGTTATGCAGTACACCTTCTGAAATAAAAATTATAAAAGATTTATTATTGTAGCGTGTGGTATTCTTAAAGTTAAAAAATAATTGTATATATTCACAAAAATAACTCTAACGAAAGGTACAATTAAATAAGAAAATAAATTTAATCGGTAAAATTTAATCAATGGAAATGAGTTATTCTAAGCTATTTTCTTATTTGAACTGCTAAGACAAACAGAATTTAATACGATAAATGGAAGTGTTATCTTTAAAAAACACCGTTTGCTATTTTCAGATCAAATTACAGTTTTATTTTATTTTCATTTGAACTAAATCAAAATCGATTAAGCAGTTCATGATAACAGAGCATTCTGATGCGATCTCTAATTGAGTGTATTAAAATATTGTCTTTATTTATCAAATTATTACAAAGGGTTTTCTAATTACATAATGCTTCTTTTGCATGGTGTGAACAACAGAATTGGATAAATGGAAAATTAAAACAGTATACGAGAATAAAATTGTATGGCTTATTCAACAAGAGAAGTGACAGTCTTTGTTTAGGGGTAGAAAGTTGCCATTTACTTGATTAACTGCTTCGAATGAGTAATAGATGAAAAATAATATTACACAAAAGTAACTTTTAAAGTGAGTATCGGTTAAAGGAATGATATAAGAAAGTGATAAATAAGCAAGTGAACTAGCTTACCAGTAAATCCATAATAATTAACGCTTGAAAAATATTATGTTCAATATTTTATCATAAATATTACTCAAGTTATTATAATTATTTAAGTAGATTAAATATATTTTGTAGTGTAAAAAATAGTCATAGAACTTGTTCATGTTATTTTTTTACTCCTTACAATTAATTAACAAAAAACTTAACATTCTGCTTTCACTGCAGAAAAATCCAGGTTCCCTAAGAATTTGACAATAAAAATAATAACGTTAATTTATATTGATACAAGATAATGATTTGCAAATGGTGCATATATACACAATATATGATGTTTCTAAAATTATGGGTAACGCTGAAGTTATAATTAAAAGCTAAATTAAAATGCAAAAATTAATACCAATAAAATTAAGTTCAATATCTCCATTGAAACAAGATATAAGTGTATATTTTTTACGATATTGTATAATTTTTTTAAGCCCTACAGTATTGAAATAAAGCCCATGATACAAAGTGTGTCTGTCTTTCTGGGCAGGTTCCAGGTTTGTTTTTTCAAACAATAACCTATAGGTTTTATTATATTTTCGATTTATACATGAAAAATAAAAGGTATATAATGTTGACACTTGGTCTTATAGGTTTTTCTTTTCGATATTCATAATAGTTAAAATTCTTAGGTTATGCCGAGCCCCACTAGAATTATTTTTTTCCCAAGTCTTCAACAATGATGACTATTTTAAGCGATATGTCATAAATTGACCTGTGATTCGAAATGATAGGCTTCGAAAGCCCTATTTCAAACGGAAGACCCTGTATATGTGCCACTGAAAAATCTATAAGAAAATATATAAAAATATAGATATAAATTTGTGTAGCATTCCCTATAGCTAATTTGAATAGTTTTTCTTAAAAACACACTTTTATAGAAAAATTGCAAATCTTCTTCTTTTGTCAAAAAACTCTCTGAAATTCTCTGAAACAATTTGTCACAGATTCCTGTCAGAACTTTTCTAGAACAGAATAATTCATTTGAAAAAGTGGAATCAGGCTTATATATATGAATAATAATGAATAATAATGAATAATAATGAATAATAATGAATAATAATGAATAATAATGAATAATAATGAATAATAATGAATAATAATGAATAATAATGAATAGTAATGAATAATAATGAATAACATCCATATGAAGGAAGAGTTAGTAAATATGATAGGCCCTAGAAAGAGCCCTTGCTAATTGTTTACTAGCATCTCGCATTTATGAAGCAACGAGTTCCTCAAACTAATTATTAGAAATATGTGAAATGACAGCAAATGCTTATTATCAGAGTATATGGAAGTACCAACGAGAATATACAAGTGACTATTGTGGCGTGGTAGAAAATTCAGTCTTAGATAAATCAGTAAGGAAATTGGTGTTATCAAATGCAGTTAATAAATTGTTGGAAAATAAGTTCATGCGTACATATTGAATATCATCACTTATTTTCAGACCAATATTTTCAAACACAAATTAAAACAGACTCTCTAAAGCTTCATTCACTGATGAATCGCCATCTTCGAATATTTATAGAGCAAATCAGCACGATCGTGATCATTACTGTGATCAAAATCCCAGATTATTTCAAGAAGAAGATATTTCTGCCAGCATTGTGCCCCTTCACATGAGACTTTGGTGATAATTGTGTTGATAATAATAATTGTTTTTCAGATATAATATCGCAACATGGAAACTTGCTGTATGAATCCAAAATGATAGTAAGCAATAATTACCATAGAATTATATAATAGAATGTTATCTGTAGCGTGTGTATATGAGAAATTATTTTTGCAAGTCTTTGTGGTATTTATAATACCAGATTTAAATTTAAATTTAATAATATCATCATTTTTAACGCTTTTTGTTTTGTATTAAATGGTCCGAAATATACAATTTTATCATTTTTATAAGGTATTTTAATTATCATAAATATAGGTTGCGTTAGAAAAAACAAAGTTGATATCCGCTAGGAAAGAAATTAGACCCCTTGAATAATTATCGCTATTTTTATATTGTTTTACCATTGTCTCCTTTCTGAATGCAGATATTTAATTACCGCATACTAGGTAGACAAACTGTATGGTACAATTGATAATATCATGTGGTTTCATAAGGCTGAAGCCTGTTTATACTTAGAATCGTTAGAGTGGAATGTTAGAGGACTTAAAAACATAATCTTCTCGATTATTTCTTATGTTGCTGAGTTAAATGTATGATATCAATATATTATATACAAATAAAACAATAAACATTCAATGAGTCGAATAAGGACTAATGTTCTTTTTGAAAATAATTCGGATATGTCGAAAAATATATTTAAAATACCACTTTGAAAGCTACTCTTTATATTTTTCAATACGTATTTTTAAAAGTTATTACGTTATCAATATTTTCTTTAGTAGAAACTCCCTTTTTGATTACGATATTTGAAATAACTTTTTTTAGATACAATAAGATAAAATAATGTGTTAGTTACATAAGATTTGATTTGAGGAATAATTCAACAAAGCATATACCGTAAGCAAATGAAATGTAATATATGAAATTTAAACATGAAAAGTAATACTAATAACACTAAATATTGAAAAGTTTCCCCATTCACAGCTTATCAATGTCCAATATGGTGAGAAAATTCCCTGTCTACACTTTAAATCTTACAAATTGTAAGATTAACATAACCACAAGCAGTAATTCATTGAGCTTAGGAAGAGGAAAAGGAAAGTGTAGGTCTGGTGACCTAGCGGCTATTCTATGGATCCTCTCCTTCCTATCGAGTGGCTTTGAATAATGACTTTATTATAATGCTTTTTACTTTCTGTTGGTTTAAACTGCTCGCAAAAATTCATACGTAACCATCCTTTCCCTTAGTTTACTTTCCTACACGTAAAGAAGAGAATTATTTCAAATGGCGTATCATAAATGGGGCGGGCTTTCCATTAAAATACGAGCATGTAATAAGTCATAGCTTACGTTATGACTTACTACATGTTTACGTAAAAATATGGTTAGAAAAAAACTATAGGGTATCTATCTTTCCTTTGGCGTGCTTCAGTGATTAATAGAATGCGTCAGTTCATATTTATCAAATTTATAGATTAATTTTCGAACTCACTGTATAACATTCTTAAAGGACGAAAACACTGTTTTATACTTAACATAGCAAACATATTTTAGTCATTAAATGACAATGTATTCATCAAAAAAGTAGCTGTCGACTATAAGTTAATTATTTTAAATTTGTTTTGCGAGCTCTATTTAATTAAAATTCGAGGATAATCAAAATACGTCATAATGTCATACGTCATAAAAATAAAAGTCATTATGAAATTTCTACTGTCACTCAGACAATTCTTTGAATTTCACTTAATGTGAAGCTCAGCAAATATAAATAATTTACAATAAATTGTGTGATAAAAAGTGCACGACAATAATTTCACTAAACTATAGATAGATGTAAAACTCATATGGCTTTATACATTCTAACATGCATTAAAGTAAAATTTTCCAAGAAATGAATTTAGATTTACACAAGACCGTCATTTTAATTTTAAATTGAAACGTCTGTATCTGCCAATTAATGTTTGCACATTATATTTGAATTTTCATATCCTACAGTGTTCATTATAACTTTCTGTGTTAGTCTGATCAACTTGATATTTAAATTTGGCCTGGCAAACTTTTAAGCTCTTTTAAAGTCTTGGTTCATCGAGATAATTAAAAGAGTGCAACAATAAAACGACATGGAAGTTTTCGATGCCGAACCGCATATAATCTCTAATTTTCAATTTTCAACAGTGTGGTGTATATATTATTCTTACTAACGTAAATAAATAGGTAAATATGCAACAAAACTTTAATTTAAAAAACGTCTTGCGCGTATTTTGGTTTTAAAGTTTATTGTAGCTTAAATTCATCTTTCATGGCAATCATACCATTGTTTATAATACTATTTTATGGCACGGAAACTGGAAATTATGAAAATAAAACTTCCTCTCATGCGAACTATGTGCACTTATTTCGCTTCTCAAGTGTATCTTATTTAATATATGATAATAAAAATTAATATATAACAAATTGGCTATCTTTTAAAATATTTTTAATGAAAATCTTCTAGCTTTCAGTAATCTGTATAATTCGTAAAGAAATGGGTACATTAAACAAGAAAGATATTTGCTAATAGCAATTCTTCATTGAATATAAATATATGCGCATAATATATGTTCATATACAGGGTGTTTATATACTCGGGGATTTATTTTTCATAGAAGCCTTATCAATAGGATACAACTTTCGAAATAGAATCTTGCAAAGTTATTTATGTTCCTGATCTTTGGATTTAAGGCTCAGTTTCTGGGAATGATATATCTCTTAAATGTCCCAATTTGAACCTAATAGGTTTTTTATTCAGAATTTATATAAGATAAGCTGTTTATTTAAGTCAAGCAGCTGTAGAGTGATTACAAATTTAAACATATTCTTCAATATATTCAACATGTGAAGTATAAATGAATAGCTGTCAGATTTAAAATTGCTGTAAACCACTACTAAAAATACCAAAAAATTATGTCCCTCGATCTGTATTTCGCCAAAAAAATTATTAAATTTGAGTTTTAAAACAATCGTTTGATATAATTGTTTTACAAACAATTTTTTTTTGAGAACCGATAAAATAATTTTTTGTAAACTTTATTACTATAAGTATGTATAAAAAAATTTAATATAAGTATATGTTTTCCATATATCCAATAAATATCCATTGGCCTATGAGATTTGCTTGTATATATCATAACTTTTTAAATTAATCGTACTATACAGGAACAAATATATAGATATATTAATTCGTTGAAGTAAATAATCGCCCAAATATATGCGAGGTTTTCCCATTTTATCATTTAAAATAAATTGAATATAAAAGAATGAAATAATAAAAGCAATTATATCTAAATAAATTCAACTATTCTACTTACTAGATTTCATACAGTAACTGTACAACTTCAAGATTTAGGCACTGAAATAACAAATGAACGAAATATCTCAAACGTAAGGGCCCCCAAAACAGCAATAAATATTATCCACACCATTTGTCCATTTTAGATGGTTATATATAGTAGCTCAATTGTATATAAACATAAACTGGCAATGTAATGTAATCTAGGAATATAAATCAACAAAACAACCAGGTTACGAGAGTTTGTTGTACACATTATTTTAATTAATATAAATAATTTTCAGCCGTAAGCACGTCTTTAAGAGAAAATGAATGAGCAAATATTAACACATGCGTACACATAATTCATTTATGCTTTAGCTTAAGAATAATAGCCGATATTACTACGTGTGAAGTTCATTACAAGGCCTAATATTAAATAAATAATGTATAAGATAATTTTGACTTTTAAAAATGTTGTATTAGGAATAGTACAAAGAATAAGAACACAACTTTTTACAAACACACAAATATTTGATTTTAAAGTTTTTCAACATTTATTTATATTCTTCTTCTTTTATTTCTAATTCAGCTCAAAATGAAGACGCATTCTCGTTATCGTCGAGCGTCTAAAATACAATCGTTGTACATGGCACGTGATGATTTTGATTAAATAGAAGCTTTTTTAGGTTCTAAACAATTACCCGAAACTCAAAACTCTAGAGATTTAATGACTGAGAATAAAATTGAAAATTATAAACGTTCTGGTTACTGTCCAACTTCTTTGGATCGAAAAATATGTTATGTATGTGTTATAAATATGTTGTGTGACTTTCCTATGTGCAAGAATCATTATGCTAGAATTTGTATAGAATTTGGTATTCAATTACCTTCTTAATATCCTATAATATTTATATTTTTAAGAGTATTTTTTTACTTAAAAGATAAATTACTTATGTTTGATCAAGAATAATTATCATTTCGAAATTACTCAATTTTACCTCACCAAATAAATATATTTTTTCAACCGTAGCCAAATAGAGTAATAAACCTATACAAGTATGTTTAATTTTCTTTCAAATGCCGTTGAGAAATATTTTTTCTATTAATTTCGCGAAGATATAATGTTTGAAAGAAATAATCATGTTTTAATGATTTTTAGTTTTCTTTGTTAATTTTTTTCTATTATATCACGAATACGTTTTTTCAATATTTTCATAAACATTGAGTTTTTCTACATCTTCTGGGGTATCGATTCAAAAAATTAATTTAAATCAATCTATCTATTACTTTTCCGCACTCCACTATATTAGCGGAAAAGTAATGTAATCGTGTAAAGAAAAAGTAAAAAAAAATTGTTTGGTATACTTTTCGCTTTTCGGCCTAAAAGCAAAAAAAAGGGTTTTTAAAAAATGATTGCTGTGTGTGTATCGTCATTGTCGGCATTAAAATTTCATGTTAGCACGATAACTCAACTAAATCGTATCGGATCGATCGTGTATTTGACTGATCCTGTTCGGGAATGTCTCCTAGATGACACCTATTGATTTTGACGTGGATAGCACACACCACCCCCTCCCTTCGGTATATTTGAAAATTTGTTTTTGCTAGCACGATAACTCAACTAAATCGTGTCGGATCGATCAGGTTTTGACTAATTCTGATCGGGGACGTCTCCCAGACATCACCCATTGACTTGGAGGTGGATAGGACACACCCCACCCTGTCCATGAGTCATGAGAGCACGATGGTGGATTATTTGAGAAATTTGTTTTGTTAATACGATAACTCAACTAAATCGTGTCGGATCGATCGGGTTTGACTGATTCTGATCGGGAACGTCTTCCAGACGACATCTATTGATTTTGAGGTGGATAATACACACCCCACCCTGTCCATGGGTCATGAGAAAGCACGACGGTGGACTATTTGAGAAATAGTTTTTGTTAACACGATAACTCAACTAAATCAGGTCGGATCGATCGGGATTTGACTGATTCTGATCGAGGACGTTTCCCAGATGACACCTATTGACTTTGAGGTGGATAAAGCACAGTCTACCATGTGCACAAAAAAGCACAATGGTGGACTTTGCGATTTTTTTTTGTTAGCACGATCACTCAATTAGATCGTGTCGGATTAATCAGGTTTTGACTAATTCTGATCGGGGACGTCTCCCAGACATCACCCATTGATTTGGAGGTGGATAGGATACACCCCACCCTGTCCATGAGTCATGAGAGCACGATGGTGGATTATTTGAGAAATTTGTTTTGTTAATACGATAACTCAACTAAATCGTGTCGGATCGATCGGGTTTTGACTGATTCTGATCGGGAACGTCTCCCAGACGACGCCTATTGATTTTGCGGTGGATGAAACACACCCCACCCCGTCCATGGGTCATGAAAAAACACGACGGTGGACTATTTGAGAAATAGTTTTTGTTAACACGATAACTCAACTAAATCATGTCGGATCGATCGGGATTTGACTGATTCTGATCGGGGCGTTTCCCAGACGACACCTATTGACTTTGAGGTGGATAAAGCACACTCTGCCATGTGCACGAACAAGCACAATGGTGGACTTTGCGATTTTTTTTTTGTTAGCACGATCACTCAATTAAATCGTGTCGGATCGATCGGGTTTCAACTGATTCTGACTGACGTCTACCAGATTACATCTATTGATTTTAAGGTGTGTATGACACACCCCACCCTGTTCAGTGGTCATGAGAAAGCACGGGGGTGGGCTATTTGAAAAAAATTAAAACTGTCGCATAAAAAAGATATTCTGCATTTATGTGTTGGTTTATTTTTTCTCGGTCACTCAATTTCGAGATAGAGATATTGTACGTACGTAAAAGTCCGTTTTAAGGTTTTAAAACTATGTATATATTTGTTAAGTGATTAAGGAAAAAGTGTATGACATATACATATTCGCCTGAATCGGGAAGCTGTGAGAGTGTGCCTCTTGAGTGTTAAAAATATTTCTTTAGGAACAATAAAACGGAATAAACAAACAACATGATCAGCCCTCTTCAGTAAAATGATAACGATTTTCATGAAAAGTTGTGTCCTCTAAGTTAGAGTGTTCATAAATGGTCAGTTCTAGTTTAACAATACCCACATTGTATACTCCTTGATATATATGACATCTACCCTATGCAAACATCACGTAGCCCCCTTATTTACAATTTACGGCAGATTGGGGAGAATATCAATGGCAACGAACTTTTCATACCTTCTTTTATTTTCCCCCTGAATTTCATCTTATCGTTTCCGCTACAAATATTCAATAAATTGAATTTGGTTTTTATTTATAAAAGGAAACTTCAGTTCTGTACCAATATCATGTGTTATCTATGTTACGTATGGAACAGAAGAACGTATTGATTAAATTTCAATGGTATTTTCACCGCTTTATTGTAACTACGGAATCTCCAATATCTCTTGTATACTCAATCGGGCATACCGATAAAGTACGTTCTGGGGTAAGTTGAAATATTTGGAAATACGTTTCCAATAAGGTCTCATTTATCTTTTTTAATCGACAGGGCAGCCCCACATATTTTCAGTGGAACGAAGTTTTTAAATTCGTATATTTTAACTTAGGCACGCACACGTAACTGCAACATATACTAATCGGTTTTTGGATTCTTGATAAGCTATAGTATGCTCATTAGTAAAAATGTGGTTGTTATTGTCATGCTCTGCCTATTTGTGTGCATAAAATAAGATTCAAGATAAGCTTAGACATTTCAAACGATAAATTATATTTAATGAATGTTGGTGGGATTGATTGGTCGGAGTCTACAGATAGTCTGGAATACCACGCAGGCTTGATATTAATGATACTAGAAAACCATAAAAATTGAATGGTGAACATATTGTGGTCCAGTGCAGGTTCAACTCCCACCTGAAAGAAGGTGGGAGTTCAACACCACCACCTCTATAGGAGAGTACTATAGGTTACCCAACCATATTGTAAATTCAGAGCAATATACTGCACTTTTATTAACGCCACGTCGGGCAACTGTCTACCGTGTTCTAAAACCTCATCATGAAATGATGATATCATTTCGTTAACTGAAGTAATAACTTCATTGAAAATAAAATAAATACTTTTAATTGATTACCTGAAAAAATATATAATACCTCCTAAAAATTCATAATGACCTATTTCTCCTTATTATGTCTATCCTTAGACTGAAAATTTAGTCCTCGTTTATTATTACTAATTAATTAATACCTACTATCAGACAAAGAATAAACCTTCTTTTTTCCTAGAGGTTTTCTCTTATATTTACATTCAATCATAACAACTATATCAAATTTCCTTATTTTTACAAAACTCATTTTAATCTTCATTATTTCATGTGTCACTGACATATAACTGTTTCAGTTGCTTTTCATTCCGCTTATTTACAAGAGCTCTTACATATTCCCTTATGTTAGTTTTCCCTCTTAAAAGTAAAATTTAATAACTTAAAAGTAACGTTGGATTGAGAAATGAGAGATATAAAAAACCATGAATGATTTCGTCGACCAAGTGGTTAGGATTTTGAAGAAACAAATAAAAATAATTAACATACTTCTCAGGTGTAGGAATGTTATTAGTCTATATGTAATGTCTATAGGGTGTCATGGTTGGAGATATAGGATTTGAATTGCGTGTCATTTATGATCTGTCAAAGATAGCGTCAATATTTAACGACTATCCTATCCTACTAACGACTATCTACGGACCATATGACGACAATATACCGTGATTAACAGTTCAACAACGAATAGTTTATGTAATTTAATAAAGTGAGCGATCATTTACAGTTGCATTAAGAAAAATTCATCGAAAAGACAACATGAAGCACCTACACCTACTAAGGCAGAACAATACGTCCTTGTCGTAACAAGGTAATATTTGCAACAAAGTTTCTGTTTAGCGATGAAGCACATTTTCATCTTGACGGATACATCAACAAACAAAATTTCATCGTCGAATTTGGGATGCTGAAAATCCACATACTGTTCACGAATAAGAAATGCATCCACAGATATTGTGCTATCACATACCACAGTGTTATCACAGTAAGTCGGGAACGCTATCGTGACATATTAAATTCTTCTTCCACTAAATTGATGATTTGGATTTGAACAACGTATGGTCTCAGCAAGATGGTGCAATATGTCATACAGCACATGCAACCATAACTCTGTTGCATACCAAATCTTCTGATCATGTTGTCTCGCGAAACGCTGACATCAATTGACCTGCAAGATTATGTGATTTAATACCACTGGAATTTTTTCTTTTGGCAAAGGAAAAGTGTACGCCATCCAGCTAGCAACAATCAATGACTTTAAAGCAAACAATCAACGTGTTATTCGGGAAATAGAGCCAGATGTATGTGTCCATGTTATGGATAATTTTGCAAATGAATGACATCATGCCAGATGAGCCCAGGTGGCCATATGAATGATATTCTTTTTTATTTGTAGCCGTATCGTCTCTATTTTATGTTAAGAAATAAAAAAAACCTCAGTTCGTCAAATATTATTAGCTTTGTTCACAAACCACATCCTAATACGGGGTGAGCCACGGTGGATGGAGTATTAAAAGTATATGGAGAGCGGATCTACCGATTGCTTTGAAACTTTGGTTACCAAAATAGTCGGGTATGATCTATGCAACTAAAATATTTTTGAAAATGCGGTGTTGCCACTTATACGTAAAACCGGCAACATCTTCGTTATTTTAAATAGAATATCCTGTATATTTTTATATTTTTTAGATTGTCGTCTTTTTCTGAGTAACTTTTGTTAATATTTACCTATATCTATCTTAAGCCGTTATCGAGATAATAATACTTTTCTGAGTTTGTTACCAAAAATTTTACTTTCAGTAAATCGTGTTTTCTCCTACCTACTCAGCAATTAAAAGATAATTTTCCAGTTGTGGGGCGATAATTTTCCAGTTCCGACAAGTCCTGGGGGCATTCTCTTCATTAATAAAATGTTTCCAATATCATACAGGGTGAGTTAGAGAATGCTTTCTATAAGTGACTTAGAGAAATGCACGAAAGTCAATTTTTTTAAATAGAATGCTCAGTATATTATTACTAATTCGGAAAGGTGATACATTTACCTATTTAAAAATGTTAACGTACCCTATACCCTATATGTGCACCGTTTTCGATATATAGGCACTTTTCTGTAACCCTTCCAAGAATATTATATCTTTTGATATGTTGTCATAACGGGTGGGCCATGAAATATTTATTTTATCATTTTATAGACAACAGACATGCTATTTTTCCAAATAAATTTGACATTAGTAATATTTGCACTTAATTTGAATAGCTGTAGCACAAATATGGCAGAAAATAATTATACAAACGCAATTTTAATGGATTTGTTTATTATTCATGGACAGTGCAATAAGATTTATAAATAAGTGCAGAAAGTTTCTACGAATTTTATAAATTTTGGTTCGTCATTAAGAGAACTAAGAAATTTACCGCAACCTGTGACATCTGACGAGGTAAATGAAATCAATAGTATATTTTCATGTAAATCCCCAGTATTCCATACGTTGTGCTGAACAGGATTTAGAATTGCCATATTCATCCATTCGAAGAATACTAGCAAACCATAAAATGCATAATTATAAATTTACAAGAGTGCAATTTCTCATGCCTCAGGATTATCTACAGATAATAGTATTTTGTGAAATGTTGCTAGTACGTATGCAAGAGGACCCCAATTTTTAAAAGAAAATTATATGGACTGATGAATCCAAATTTTCTAGGGAAGGGATTTGTAACACACGAAATTGTCACCATTGGGCCACAGACAACTCCCACATTACTAGACAGGCTGGTTTTCAAGTTAAATTTAGTTTCAATGTTTTTTGTATGTTAATGGATGACAAATTAAAATATTACATATACGACGAAAAATTGAATTCCAGAAAATATTTAAATGTAATTAGAACAATTGTGGAAAACTTCGTTGATAATCTGTCACTTGAAAAATATAGAACTTGTTGGTATCAACTCGACGAAGCTCCTCCACATTGTACATACGAAATTAGTATGGAGTTGGACCGCATTTTCGATGACCGTTGGATTAGACGTTTTGATCCGCAGAATTGGCCTCCGAGGTCCCCTGATCTTACCCCGTTAGATTTTTATCTTTGGGGTATTCTTAAAGATAGAGTTTATAAAACTCCAGTCCACAACAAGGAAGAATTAGAATGTCGAGTGATTCAAGAGATTGAAAACTTGGACCCCGCTGATATAAGAGCTGCTACAACAAACGCTGTCCATCGTCGTATACAAAAGTGTCTGGAAGTTAACGATCAACATTTCGAACAATTATTACAATAGTTTTAAGATTTTTATACATTTTATTAGTTATTGGTATTATTTGTTATTGCTACTTATAGCCTTTATTACTGTTATTGCTGTTTAGGTATTATTTTTTCTTAATACTGACACTGTTGTTATTGTTCACTTAATGACGAACCAAAATGTATAAAATTTCTCTGAATTCGTAGAAACTTTCTGTTGTTCATCTGCGGCAAATTTGGATACTTCTCATTAAATATTCTACAAGTTCTGTTGATAATCTTATTGCACTGCCCATGAATAATAAACAAATTCATTAAAACTGTGTTTGTATAATTATTTTCTGCCATATTTGTGCTACATCTATTCAAATTAAGTGCAAATAGTACTAATTTCAAATTTATTTAGAAAAGTAGCATGTCTGTTGTCATTACAAAATGATAAAATAAAAATTTCATGGCCCACCCGTTATGACAACATACCAAAAGATATAATATTCTTGGAAAGGTTACAAAAAAGTGCCTATATATCGAAAACAGTGCACATTAGGTATAGGGTACATTAACATTTTTAAATAGATAAATGTATCACCTTTCCGAATTAGTAATAATATACTGGACATTAGTAACAATATACTGGAAAAAGATTGACTTTCGTGCATTTCTCTGAGTCACTTATAGAAAGCATTCTCTAACTCACCCTATACGATATTGAAAACATTTGATTAATGAAGAGGATGCCCCCGGGTCTTGCCTAGTCACAACTGAAAAATTATCTTTCAATTGCTGCGTAGGTAGGAGAAAACACGATTTACTGAAAGTAAAATTTTTGGCAATAAATTCAGAAAAGAATTATTATCTCGATAACGGCTTGAGATAGATATAAGGAAATATTAACAAAAGTTACTCAGAAAGAGACGACAATCCAAAAAATGTAAAAACGCACAGGGTATTCTGTTTAAAATAACGAAGATGTTGCCGGTTTTACGTATAAGTGGCAATACCGCACTTTCGAAAATATTTTAGTTGCATAGATCATACTCGACTATTTTGGTAACCAAAATTTCAAAGCAATCGGTAGATCCGTTCTCTATATACTTTTAACACTCCATCCACCGTGGCTCATACTATATAGTTAGACATATTATTCAAGTCATAACGACATCGAGAGAGATGATATCACAAATTAGTCAGATATAACAAAATATGTACAAACAATAAATCAGTCATACTGTATATAGTTTAATAGACGTAGTATTTCTCCACACAAATATATTTATTACCAGCATACTTCTCTCACAATTATCATGTCCACGTGACCTACATCGAGTCGTTTCCGTAAATTAATAGTTTATAGTAAATAATACCGAAGGTATTTGTATGCATTTATCGCAACAGAAACAACATACTATTAACGGTTTTACATTTTATTATTTTTTATTTATTGAATGCGAAGGTCATACAACGGTATGCGTTGCGTATGTAACATTTTAAAATTCTCTTTAATTAATGCTTATTTCTGATTCAAATTTATATTGCATTACGTTACGTTATTAGCATATGAAATGTATAAGTAATTCAAGGTTTAGTATACTGATATATTATACGATAATATTATTCGTGGTCGTTGTGACAACGATCGCAATACGTTTATGTTTTCTATTAACAATGATATATTATGACAGTCGATCATAATTTTATCACTTAGTACATTTTGTGAGGTAATATAGAAGAACATAGGTCTCATTTCAAAGGCAGTTATGCCGTGAATGTTTACATGCATTATTATACACTAGGCTATACTTATTCTTAAGCCAGATTCAAACTAAGTTAGTATTTCCTATTAAACGTGTAAATGAAATTCAATTTACAAAAAAAAATGCAGCATAAATTTACGATAATAATAACAGTAATGCCTTTAGTCCGGGCAAAATGGATACCTTAACGTTTAGTAAGCTATACGAAGAGAAACAATGGACACAAGAATAAAACAAATAATCCTAGTGAATCATATTTTATTAAAGTTCTTAATATAATTAACAAAAATTACCCAACATCAATACTTTAATTGTAATTATTAATTATATTGCAACAAGTGCCACTATCCGTTTTGCCCTATGCACCGGGTAAAGTGAATACGACGATAGGACAAAATGAACACACGTATATAATTAACGAAGATTTAAACTAATTGGTGCAGATGTCATAAGAAAATGCGCCTTTTCCTTCAAAAGCCGTGCATTTCTCGAGGCTCCATTGTTTACCTGTATTGCACGGGATCCAATCATCAACTAGTTTCTTATTTATTTCTATATATTTTTATCCGCAAATATAGCACGTATACTTTTCGTCGTCATTTTTTTTTTGCTTTGGTTTTTTAGTTTTAATATTTTTCCTTTGTCATATCTGTAACGTTTGATTTTGTATTTAAGTCTTTGTTTATGCTTTTCATTACTTTAGCCTTTGCATTGACAAATCTAACTTTCTGTTCTTCCTTCACAGGCGTACTTGTAAGTACTTCAGACTTCTGTATTTTTCTTTTGCGAGTACCTACAGGAACTTGTGGAGTTAGGAGCGATATCATGTATTTTGGACTATAATAAGTAAACAATAAGAAAATACTATAACAAGAAAAGGAAGCAGTAGACAGCTTTGGACCTGTTTTAGCACAGTTCAATGTTTCCACATCATCGCCACTTGAACAATCAGTTGAGAGTTTCTCAAAATAGGGTTTTCTATGTCAATTATTTGACAACTTGATTCCATAGCAGTTTAATTTTACTTTTGATTAGCAATAATTGATGGTCATACACCTCTAGAATGTCTTATCCTGGACATCGACATTGCAAGATACTGTTTTCAGCTGTTGCTACATTTAGCTTAGAAGAAGCGTAGAAGATTCTATTCTTATTTGTTCCATTGTTTACACATCGTTGTCACTTGAAGAGTTTCCCAAAAATGCATTTTGCCTAGAGGGCATTTGAAGCCCCCATGTAGAAGGTTTTTCGCTGTCAATCCTTGTTCCGATATTTTGACTGGTTAAATCCATAACAGTTCCTCGTTGATGTATTACGATCCGTTAATGTTATAGAGAATGTGGCATAATCTTCTTCTCTCCATACATCGTTATAGGTTAATCAAATACCAGATGATTGAAAGCCTTTGTGTTAGCGTTGTTGGGAGTAGCGCATTTCTGACATTAACTACAAGAACCTTAAGTGGTTTATTTGTTGAAGTATGGATGTCGATTTCATCAATATAGTAAATTCTGGTGGATCAATTTGATATTTTTCTGTCTGTACGTCAATAACTGAATCTTTCCATGTGAAGACGATTGAAGCCTTTATCTCTGATAATTGATGTTGCTTCTGGCAATCTGAGGGTAATCTGTGGATTTCTACTCATAAATCCTGTCAGCCAATCATCACCTGCCTTTTCATTTTTTTCCCAACTTGGCGGGTATATGACATTATTATTTTTTACGTAAACGAAAACGAACGCCTGAAAATCCTCTCGCGATAAACCAAAAAAGATTCTGTCCATCTTTTGCAAACATATTTGAACATTACCCTCTTATTGATATTTGAAATCTTCGAAAACCTCCAAGCTGAGCAGTTGAACTACTTTTTTCCCAATACCTTATAAAGAGTGGCATAAGGTAGACCATACTTTCTTGCCGTCATCTTTACAGGAATGCCTGCATTACAGTCTGCTTTTCCAAGCATTATACTGTCTTCATTCCATTGGGCTTGATTAGTTTTTCTGTTATAGTAGTAAACCATATAAAACAATAAAAAATGAAATCTATTACTCATAATGTCTACTAGGGCAAATCGGATACCATATCCACTTTACCCATGATCACTTTACCTTCCAGATACTTTTTGAACATAACAACCTAAAATCAAAATCAGTGACATCAAATCAACAAAACTTTACAACAACTAAACTAAGAAAAAGACAACTAAAAAAATATTTTTACTAAGTAACATGCACTTTGAGAACAGAATCAAATAATAATCTTATCACAATATATTTAAGAGTTATTAAAGACTTGATATATCTTGAAAAGATATACCTTGAAAAATCACAACAAATGTTTTTTTTATTTTTCGATTCTTTCTTCGAACGCGACGCGACCTTCCGCTTCCTCGATTTATTTACGACTGAGGGGAAGGTAGAGGATGTTATAGCACAAGGCTAGCATGATTGGACACGCCAGTTTCGAGTACATTAAAGTATTCATTTTGCCTGGGATATCCATTTTACACTGACTTCCCCTATTGCCCAACAGAATAAATCTATTTATAGGATAAAAGTACAAATAAATATATACGTATGTGTACAGTATATAACCAAAAAAATAAATAACAATGGGTTAACCTCTAAATAACTGTGATACAAATAAACAGTGGAATACTTCAGCAGCATGTAGCTTACAGAACAGTAAAAAGTTGTTTCCCTGAAGATAATAACTCATTATGAGTACAATTAATTGTGCAAATCACAAGTGCTAAATATCACATTAAAATTTTGAGACATAACAAACACTGGCGATTTTAATAGCACGTTAGTTCTTTCAGGTTGGCAATACATACTCAGCCTAGTCTAGGCAAAGTTTACAGAATATAATATTATATATTCTGTAAACTTTGGTCTAGTTATGCGTATATTAGACATGCTTAGTAATGCATGCTTAGTAAGTTCATCTATAGTGTTATGGAAGATTTTAAATAAATGTGAGATTCTAGAGCACCCTTCTAGTGTTCAATGACTCAATATCAAATCTTTGCAAAAACAAAGTATGGTCACAAACTCTTACTCGATTGTCCATGCCATAGATACTCTAAGAAACGCCGTTGAATATTTTCAAATTGATTAATGTGATTTAGATATCGGGGATACCAACTAAGGTTATAATATTCTACTTTTGAACAAACTAACGCAAAATATAGTGATAACAGTATTATTAACTGATGTTGTGTTTCTAATCACAAAACCAAGAATTTTATCTGCATTAAGAACTACATGATTGATATGTCTAGAGAACGATAGTATATCATCAAAGTATATAAAAAGATCCTTCATATTTTCGGAACGTGTTAAATCTGGACCACCAAAAGAATAGTCAAATATTAGTGGTTACTTCTTTAAGGTATAGGAGCAAGCTTTACATTTATCTATGATTATTGATAGTTTACTCTTTGAACACAAAGCCAAAGCAAGGTCGTTGCATTTTTGTAACTTTAATTGATCATCTAAGTAGGTTATATTTAAAAAAAAATTATCATCGGCAAGAAGAAGATACCGTGGTATAACCATTAGACACCAATCGATATTAAATAAGATAAAGATCCAAAATATGAGTTTTGAGGTATTCGAGAGGATGCTAAGAAGGTCTCGAATTTGAAGCCATTATATGAAACAAATAATGTACGTCTGGATGAATACGACTATACTAAGTGAAGAAGATTACTACTGAATCCATATAATTTTAATTTTGAAATTAGTATATTAATATATTATGATAAATGAAATACATGTTTTATTTGTGATTATATTACATATTTAATAATGGTATTTAAGTATATTTTAATTAATACTTTCTTTAATTTTTTCACATCTATTTCAGGATCACTGGGGAATAATTTAATAATGTAACATAAGAAAGCATTTTCACATTTCAACTTATATGTGTTTGAAATTCATTTATGCTGAAACTATACACCTGTTTCCGCTTTTCAGACCCATATCAGAAGTAGATCTAGGCGTATGCTTGCCGGGATGTATTCCTGAAATGTATCTAAATATAAAATCAATCCGAAGCTTTCCTGGGATACAATTGTGCACTAGCCTTACGCACAACACATTAACATCATACTATTTATTGAAAAGGTAGTGAACTCTAACCTAATCTATTAATTCACTTACTTTATAATATAAAATAAAATTTCCTATTTAAATTTGTGGTCGGTATTTAACTATTAATACTTACTATGGTACTTTATGATGATAGTACTATGGTAGTCAATATATAATTAAATTTTGTACTGTTTGTAAACCTTTGTAATTTGTACATATATGATTTTGCAATTTGTACATAGATTAAATTTATTAGAATTATTTAATGAGTAATGGGATATTTCTAAGGCACAGCCACGAAATAATCCCATTACATGTATAGTTATATCATACATCTTAGGGACTATAAGCAGGGTGAAGAACTATTCATTTTACATTACTGTTCGATGAAATAGAACATTACAAAAATAGTAAATGACAGTCCAGATCAATAAATATATGCAGACGAATTGAAAACCTCCTAATTTTTTTGAAGTGGTTTAACAAAATGTATTATAAGTTAGTCGAGCGATGCAAGCCTAGAATGTCAAAGAACTTGTGAAGCTCATTGCGTGGAGTCAATATGCACACAGGCTATCGTATTGGGCCCATTGTGCCACCCCCATCAAAGCCGCCGCGCCGTCTTGTCACTAAATACCGACCTTACTCATTCAGTCATCCCATCGCGTGGATCAACTGAAGAATGGTACTACTCGTTTATGCTCGACGAACATCGGTCATTTCGCAGCAATAAGTCTTCAATATACCTCCTGGTTTTATTAATTATGTGAGACACTTCTGTAGGATATGTTTTGCTGATTTATTTTCCAGGTTGCAACCTCTACACATAAGACTACTAGAGGACAGAGACATATCAAGCAATAGTTTGGTAGTTTGCTACTTGTATTTAAAAATGCTTAGCTGTAAGGTGTGTTTTAGCTCTTTCATTACTATACGATCGAATCGAGTGACTCAGCAAAATGTCCCTAGAACCTCGGCGTTTCTAAACATCCGCTTCCTCATTTTCATGATTCACGTAAGAAATTGTATCCCTAATTGTTTCTCAGAATATCTTGTTTGCTATAGCATATTGAATGATTATTTATATTGTAGAATCAGTACAGAATTAATCCTAATAATTTTATCGGCTTTAGGGAGGATGCCTTCTACACATTGAACTGTTGTTTTCTGTTATTTTGTTCATTGATATTATATCTCCAACATCGATGAATATATGTAGTGTGGACGTCCTCATATTCAATGTGGATGAGCCGTCTGTCCGACTTACATAATGGAGTACAGAATCTGTGAATCTAGTAGTTTGATAAATATGTTTGAGATGTAGTAGGTGGCATCGAATTATAGCATCTCTAATATTTCTATAGTATAGCCTCTCTAATCCTCTCAATAGAACCAGGATTTTCTGAAGAAGATTATTTTCGACGATGCTATGTTTTGTTAAAAGGCAAAATCTTTGATATTGAACAACAAAGAACATACATTGAATGATCAAGAGAATCTACATTGAATTATAAAGATATCGAAAATGTATGGTGTAGAGCAATCGAGTAGTAGGAGTACTAGTGCCGATATATTTGACCAAACATTTACTGGGAAGATATTGAAGTATTGAATAACTTTAGCTTGAATTGGTGTCAACATTATTAATTTTATTTCATAAAATATGGGAATACCACCTCTCAGATGACCAACATCATCTTCAACAAGATGACCAACATCTTCCTCAATATTCTTGTTTTCTTAATATTTAAATGATCTGGTTTACAGTCGCTTGCATAACCCAACCTATCCCATTGAACTACTTTTTGTGAAGTTAGTTAAAAAGCAAAATATCCTTTAACAGACTTGATAATATGGAACATTTAATGAAGAAAATCCAAAGGAAAGTGAGACTAATTACACCTGAAATTATTGGAAGCGTAAAGAAGGAATTTATTGACCATCTTGGATATGGCCAAGCCGTGAATGGGACATTATGAATATTTAGTGAAAATGTATTTGCTGGTTTGAAATTCTAATAATCAAAATTATTACGTAACTAATCCCTTATTTAACATTACTGGATATAAAATAAGGAGTTATTTTGAATCCAACGATAGGGCAATGTCGTATCCAATTTATATTAAAAAGTATATCGATCACGTAATACCTTTAAAAAATACGACCCAAGAAACTTCAAGGGTAGCTTTTAAACTGGCATTTGAAATATATCATTTGACATGATCGAGTGATTTTGAAAAACAAATTAATACGAATTTTCTCGAATTTCTACATTACTCTTCAGACTCACTATATTATAATTAAAATAAAACAACGTGACTTATATTACGGTTTTTATTCGAATTACATAATTATAATTATCTTATTAATAGCGATATTCCATAAATTAATTATGGCATGGCATTCCTATTCAACATTCCTTAGCTCTCTTAATAGTGTTAGTACCATGTAAGATAAACTATCACTTCTTATAGCATTCCATTCTTCTAATATAGGAGTAACTATCATAACAAGAATTAAATAACTATTCGCCATATTACATAAAGATAAATTGATGGTTTCCTTGTTAGAAACTAAACGCGATAGAGATTATCTCACTGATGCGTTTTACGCATTGCGATTGATATCGGAGAAAGTTATTCTTCTGAGAAAATTATTCTAAGCCGAATTATTGAACTGAATGAAAATATATTGACTAAAAATAACTTAAACATAACATAATAACGTTGTGTATTCTTTATATTTTTGGGTATTACATACAATAATAAAGGGTCTTTCAATAAGGACGATCGATTTTTAAATGTAAATAAAGCAAGTTGTGTGAGATATCCACTCAATTATTTTTTATTTGTGAGAATATTTGATTGCATTACTTATGGAATATAACGTCGCTCAAATATCCGCCGTGGCTTGGCATGGCGGCACAAATCCTGGAGGTCCAATTTTCGATGACTTTGTCGCATAAATCTGGCTGAATTTACTGGATGGCGTTCGCTATATTGGCTTTGAAGGCATCTACTGTTTGCAGTTTATTCCATAGACATGTGATTTATTTAGATAGCACCAAAGAAAGAAGCCTAAAGGCGTTAAATCGCACGATCTCGGTGGCCAGCTGATGTCAACGCTGCATGAGATAATCATGTCCTCAAATCGCTCATGCAGAATATCCATCGTGGCATGCTCTGTGTTACTTATAGCGCCGTCCTGTTAGAATAATATGTTGTTGATATCCATATCATATAGTTTAGGCCACAAGAAGTTGCTTGTCATCGATCTATAGCGCTCGCCGTTGACTGTTATGGCAATGCCACTTTCGCTTTGGAAGAAATACGAACCCATGACTCCGCTAGACCAAAATCCGCACCAAATAGTGACTTCTCGGGATGCATTTGGTGCTGATGTATTTTGTGTGGATTGGTATAATCTCAAATCTGACAATTTTGCTTGTTCACATATCCATTTATCCAAAAATGACCCTCGTTGCTGAATATAATTTTTTGGCGAAATTTGGATCAACTTCCAACTGCTCCAGAACTCAATTAACGAATACACGACGTTGTCTATGGTCGTCTACCTTAAGTTCCTGGGTCAGTTGGATTTTATACAGGTGCAGATCCAAGTGCCGATGCAAAATTCGCCAAGTTGAAGTCACAGAAAAGCCAAGTTCTTGTGACCGGCGAGCGATTGAGTGCCTCGGGTTTTTCCGTACACTCTCACTCACACCAACGATTTTTTCAGCAGACCTTGCACTTCGGTGACGTACAGGTGTTGGATGATTATTTATTAAAGCGGTTGACTGGAATTTGGCCACCAAACGTCGAATAGTCGACTCGACGGGACGGTTCTGGCAAGGATAAAAATCACATAATGAGCGGAAGGTTTTTGAATGGAGCACTGACTTTTAAAATAAAATTTGATCATTTGAATAAATTGTTGAACGCCATAACCTTCCATCATAATTTGCCGTACAGTCCCGAATAATCCACAGTAAATTTGACAGATGATGCTTTATAACAGCATGGCCGCTATAACCCAATAAATTTTGAGCGTCCCTATTAAAAAAGCGTATAATAGCGAGACATTAAAAATTATGTGGGCAAAGGTAGTCATGAAATGAGATACGTATTAGCATCATGTTTTTGAAATAATTCATATCATACATAATATCATAGTTTGAAAAAGCTACGTACCATATTGTATCACTAATAACGTGAAAATATATTGTGATATTGAGTGTTGAGGTATTGAAACGTTTGATTAACAAAAAACAAATAAATAAATAAAGTAATTGTTGGAAATGTTCTTCGTCTTGTTCAATTCATGTTTATGCGCCTCTTCGTGTTTCCTCAATAATTTTCTGTTACAGATATTTTGCAAATTAACTACAACAGCTCTTGAAATCCTAGTTTTGAAGCAAACAAACACAAACAATAGTCAACAATTATAACTTTGCGAACCATTTAGTCACAAATAAATATTAAAAATTTCTAGTCAATGTCATATGCGTCGGGTAGTGGAAAAATAATTATTTTTGGAAAATTTGGCTACCAGCTAATTTGTTTCAATTTGCATTTCAAAATTTCAATTATCGTCAAAAATTTTACACAGAGTTACAAAAAAGAATAGTATTGTCATTAGTCGATAATTACTTATCGAATATAGAAGATCTTTCCACTTGTATATAGTTCAGAAGGCGCCGGCGTATGAAGTTATTAGTATTGCTATTGCTATTAAGAGAGAAACAAATTTGCATGCTCTCAGACTGTATATTTTTTGGATTTAATAACGACTCGATAACGCATTGAAAGATACATTTAATTAAAATATTTTTGGTGGTTAATTTTCATTCCATGCATTTCCTTTTCATAGCTTAATTATTAATTAACTCCGGCTATCACACCGGAGCAGTCTATAGAGATATCCGCTGGTTCTTTCACCATCTGTAAGAGCGAAATGCCGCTAGCTCGCCACTTTGGTGGTTATCAACTGGAATGTGTTTTTGTTCATTTCTACGCCACTGATCCCAATTCGCTCGAGGCCTCTCGAACATCTCTTGTGTAACTCACCAATTTAACAGATTAGATCCAACTATTATTCCAATAGGAATTGACCTAGGTATTCGGAATAATTCCTCTCTAGAGAAGGCTATTTCTTAGCGGAATGGAATCTCACCACCAGTAGACAACTTACATATCCTTACTTATTCATAGATTAGATAGCTGATACTTGTTAAATATTTTTGAATTTACTTCATTAGTACATTAACATTTTAAGTAGTATAATAGTAACTTATCCGTTTCTCTTTAAAAACATAGAAAAAGATAACATCTCCCTAAAATATCACCCCAAATATATATCCAGAATGAATTTATATTCTTTAGAAAATGTATTTGTATGATTTTGTTTATAATGTAACCCGTAATTAATAATATAGGTTTTTACTCTTTTTGTGAGACAATCTTAGCTTTCCATTTTGTATCTCCGCAAATATATATTTAGAGAATTTCTGTTTCATAGTTTTCTAGAGCATGAACAATAACATTTCCAAAGATATTGTATATTCCATTTTAAACTACGTGACATGATGAACCTCAAAATACCTAAATACTAAAAAAATAAAACTTTGAAAACCCATATCATGTTCACTGCAGACTAGTCCTAGACCTCTCATAATTAACTCTTTAAAGAAAATCAAAGAGAACTAACACCCAAATTAACTACCACACGATTTTTAAAGGCTATTTGAATTTGATCGCAAAGGAAATCGTTAAGAATATCATCTATAGTCATCTCATGTCATACCGTATATGCTGTTTATTGATATTGTTAACATCATTAACTACTATCTCTGTATGGAGGGTTGATCCCAATCGTCCTCATTGTTTCTGCACCTGCACCTTTTTTATGAGTCATAGGGCTGGTTTGTTAATAAATTCATATATTTGAAAAATGCCCCAACATAATATTTAAGGTATTACAAGTGTTTTGTATGCTGCCATGTCTAGGTAGTCATAGCGCAAAAATTGTCTAAATATAAACATTGATTTTATTCTCATATTCGCTAAGCAATCAGTTCCAAAATAGGATTCAATCATGTAAATTTTGTGTTCAATTCTAAATACCGTAATTCAAAAACTGTTTAAGATTGCGACATCGTATTTTTTACTATAGTGAATTTAGGGTATTTACAGTAACAGAACACAATATACAATGACTCCAAAAATCGCATGTTTCTCCAAAGTTTTATCTAGTTATCTTTAACTTATCCTCTAGATACCTCTTAAATTAGGAATCCACTACAAATTAACAATCAATATATGTTCAAAAACACTGAACTCCTTATTAAAATTAATAATATATGTAACCATATTTGTGACCACCCTATATAGAATTTATAAATCTGTAATCTCTAAATATCAATAACAATTTTTAAAATATTGCTGATATTACATTATATTTATAACTCACCCAATAATACTAGAGTAGGTCGGAACCCTTGGTGTGAAGATAACACTAACTTAGTTTTCCACAAAACTTTGGTGGCGAAGCACGTGTCGAGTGTAGTGTATAGTGTTTTGGTGTTTTGTGAAAAACTAAGTTAGTGTCACCCAATAATATCTCTATTTCCCATGTATATCGAGAATTAGTAATTGTATTAAATTAGGTGTAGGGTACTTGGGAAATTCTATTGGATCTTTTAATTATACATAGATGATATAATGTTCTATTCTGATAGATTAAACTAATCCAATATTATTTATAGTAACAAGATCGCTACCCATTTACCTTTTTATAATATGAATCATATTCTATAGATTTATATGCGTTTTTTTACATCATTATAACGTCGAATTATTTCCGCTGCCAAGGCCTATCACGGACGCCAAGAGATGAACTACGTCCAACATACAAATCGTCTTGAACCTCCATTCTGATAGTGGGGTTAGCGATATTTTACGTAATTAACATGTATTAAACAAACCACCTGCGTTTTACGTCCTATCTAAGGAATGGAGACTGTGCCTTCTAAATATACCTCACCTTCGTTTGTGTAGCTTAAGTGAGTTCACTGACATAAAATCCACTACAAGTTACAGGCCTATCACTTCTCCAAATAACAGACATGGAGGATGTTGTTTTATTTTTATTTTGCACCTACCAGCCGTTTTATTGAACTTGCCGTACATTTTCTTCCATACGAGTGCATTAAATAATTATATTTTCTTAATATATATGATTGCCTTTATACGGTTAAATGGCTAATAATTTTACATTTGAAGAAAGTTAGTACGTAGAGTATCAATGGTTACAGTTCGAATGTGATCATGCTATATTCCTATATACTTCGTATAGGAAATTAAGGATTAATACTGTATTAATGGTTTGAAGAATCAATAAGTAGTTCCGCATTCCTTCCTGATGTATCCATAATTTAATAAATTGATTTCTGCTTTCTTTTAAATTGAGGTTATAATAATAAATATTATATATACTTTTATATCTCACGTAGTAATTTACACAAAGGCTATTAAATAAAAGTTTAAAAGTTGGCGCAGCTGGATTATTGTTATTAGACTATTGTTTCGTGGCTGATGAAATAAATAGACAATAAATAGGTAAATCTAAAATATGACTAACAAAACCGCATGATATAACTTATTATCAAACGATATGTATTTTCTTCATAATTGTTTATAAGACAAATGAGTATACTCCACATTTACTGAAGTTTATGATGCAAATTCTAAGCATATATGTAGTTCATGTGGTGACACATTGTATACCATTGTTCTTTTATTTCTCTATTCTTAGCATTTTGTAAATTGCCTTATATACCTGTATTCCGAATATACAACTTGTCAAGAAAAAGAAAAAGTGCGAAATTCGCATGTATGCGTAGAAGAAAGAGTGAGACACCATTCGGAGGGAAAAGGATGCACTTTAGGCGTGGCCAGATTAAACTCTATGTACATTCATGCATACTCGATATTCACTTTGCAAAGGTCTCGGTGCGACTAAGGTAAAAGACCAGGCTATTTATTGAGCACATCGTGGATGGTCCGATATCCCAGTGTTGCGACTTGTTCCTATTTTTGACAAATTATACAATAAATTTACCATGATATACAAAATGTGTAGAAATATATACTGTATCTTGGATACAGTACCACTACGAGCAGGCCGCTACCATTGCGAGCAGACTAATGACGGAACGGTAAAAATGAACATCTATTAGATTTTTGAAATGGAAACATAATATGTATTTTACAAAAATAAATTTGTTATTAATTGATTACATTGATTAGGTACAGAATACGGCGAGCATTCATGATAATTGACCGAAATGGAGTTAGTAAAATTTCAGAGCATTGTACTGCATCCACAACCTGGATGTATTATTTATCGTATTCTCTCATAAGGGTATTTGTAACAATATCATTCTTATTATGATGTGAAAAGGCATATTGGGCCAGATATTGGGGGTTCTAATAATTGGCCTAGTATAAGCACCTCAAGCATACACCAAGTATGCTTATGTATACCAAGTATAGGATTCGAGTTCCAATTAGACCTTTTCACATTCATATGTGTCTTGCTTCTCATCTGATTTGTATAACTTTCTCCTCCTGAACTAGAAGATTTATTAGAAGGAAGACGATTTCTGCATGTCCAAATAGTTGAAGACAGATTCTATATGCAGACCATGATAGATAAAAGCAGTATTTGTGTCTCAGTATTGCAACCTTTGTGACTCAGAAACATATAAAATTTAATATCATCAATACAATGCAAAGTTTTACTTGGCAGATGGTAAATTTTACAATTTACTGAAGTGAGGAGATTGTTATAGTCCACATCATCTGAAAATTCCGCTCGTAGAACATCTCTATCTCGAAATTGAGTGACCGAGAAAAAACAACAAATAAATGCAGAATAGGATTTTTATGCGACAGTTTTACTTTTTTCAAATAGTCCATCATCGTACTTTCTCATAACCCATGGACAGGGTGGGGTTTATCCTATCCACCTCAAAATAGATAGATGTCGTCTGGTAGACGCCCCTAATCAGAATCAGTCGAAAACCAATCGATCCGATACGATTTAAATGAGTGATCGTGCTAACAAAAAAATTTCTCAAATAGTCCACCATTGTGCTTTCTCATGGCCCATGAACATGGTAGAGTATGTTTTATCTACCTCAAAATTAATAAGTATCGTGTGGGAGACGTGCTAACAAGAAATGTTATTAATGCCGACGACGACGACAACGGCGACACACAAAATTGTTTAAAAACCTTTTTTTTTTAGGCCGAAAAACGAAAAATAGACGCTAGAAGAAAATTTTACACGATTACATTACTTCTCCGCGTAGTGCGGGGTGCATAAAAGTAAAAATCTACTTAAAATTTTTAAACCGCTTGGGATATAGTTTTGGTATATCGGTAAGAATAAAGCAAACAAATTTGTAAGTAACCAGTGGCGGCGCTATGCATTTTTTCACAAACTATCATGCATATGTTTAGCACAAAATATCATGTTCTTCTCACAAGAAAAAATATCACCATATACTATATGATCTTACAAAAAGCGTATCCCTACTAAGGTACTATTAGGTTACTTATAAAATATAGTTGTTAAGGTAATATATTTTGTTGCTAAATGGTAAAAGATACAAAATAGTATAAAGAAGCAAAACTATAAGAGAAGGCAGTAGATTATATGAAGACATAGACATTGTTTTGTACAATCATATAGAATGCTATACTTTTTGTGAAAAACATAATAGCATCCATAGCTCCGCGACTGGCGGATTTCTGAAAGCTACTTTTTATTGTATACCTATCAATATACTAAAATCACGTATAAAATTTGTTAAATATATCTGAAGCGGCTGAGTAATAACTAATTTTAAATTGTTTTCTGTTTAATATTAGATACTCTGTAGCTTGAAAGTTCAACCCAAGAGCTCTATGTATATATTACCAAATTACCTTAATTTTAACCTTACAATATATTCATACATTTTCAGCCAGTACTTAAAAAGCAACCAGTATATCTTAATAACTAGAATATCAAACCGAGTATAAACACACATAAAAATGAAACAAAATAATATAAAAGTAGGGCCTAGATTTATCTCATTAGTCAACAAACCTTTTGCGAATATTATTTTGTTAACGGTTTTATTATAAATTTCTGTTCCTGTCAGCTCCGCGGTCATTACCACACAACCCACAGGATAATTAATAACACCACCTACCCCAAATTCTTTGGACAATAAATTCCTGCTTAGTAGACTGAGTAGGCTGGTAAGCTTACTACATAAGGTCCACCGCAACGGTAGTATCTATTAAGGACGCGGGTTACAAATTAATATTGCATATTTGCATAAATGTGGCTGAAGTCATAGCCGTCGTGCCCGGCTTTCCTGGATATATTGGATATTCTATATAAATTTCACGTAAATTTCCGTACAATTACTGTTTTTTTTCAAACGAAGTATATACGACGTGTGTTAATCGAATTAAACACAATCATAAAAATAAATTACAATAACGGATACTCAGAAAAAACCATCCAACAACTAATATCGAAAAAACAATTAAAATATGCTTATTACAGTATTTTTATATCTATATAACAGAACTTAATACTAAAAAATATGTTTCATTGAATTATTACGGGAATGTGTCAAAAAATATTGCAAACATTATATCTATGTGTAAACATAATATTGGTGTTAGTTTCAAGTCACAGTATAAGCTTTCGCATTTATTATATAATGCTAAAGATAAGACTACAGATTTGACAAAATCAGGAGTTTATAAGCCAATATGTCCACACTTTAATGTTTTGTACATCGGTCGATCTGGTAGTTATTTTGAAATTAGATATAAAGAACATTTTCGATGCTTCAAACTTAAAAAAATTGACTCAACATTTGCTAATCATTTTTTAGATTCAGGATATACTTTTCCAAATTTAGATGAGATGAATACATTACACATACACGAAAAAGGAAATTTGTTACAATCTCTTGAAAGTCATAAATTATGTAGTCACTCAACCAACTCGTAAAAATCAATTACCTGTAAATTGTTCAAAAATTCCCAACCTGCTATATTGCTCCTATTGCATAGCTCCCATATTACCACATGTTGTTATAAATAGACTATATAGGCAATACTATTAGACCCTTTGCAATTTTTATTCTTTGTGAATCGTTTGAAAATGGCACTCTAAGTGTTGAAACTACAGTATCGTTTTTGATACAATAAATAGCGGCAAAAAACAAAGTAATTTATATATTTATTTTACTATATGATAATTATTAATTGCCACAAAGCAACGGCTTCCACCATCAATTTTTTGTACAATATGTGTGTTTTTTTGTGATAAAATTTATAGAAATTAGAGTAAACAAAGAAGTGTTTTCTTTGACTTTTATGTTTAAAATAGCTAATATTTGAGGAAAGTATATATAATAAGAGACTCTCAACTGACTGACTGAAAGCTATAATACAGCTTTTATATATTTATATTTATTTTTATCAGGATAAAAATAAAAGTTTCATAAAACGTAATAGTAATATAGAAGGTTGGTGATAATATTTAAACAAATTAAACGTCGCTTAACGTATTTATTGCTTCTGATTATTAAGCAGTTTACAATAGAGTATTACCGATTACAGAAGCTTGTTTCGCTAACTAGTCGATTTTTTTTATTTTTGGATAATTAGAGAAACTATTGAAGCCCTTTTATATAATATTTGATATATTGTATATAAAAATTACAATTTTTGGAATATAGTAAAAACATAAAAATTGGATCAGCAGAAAATGCATTTTTCAATCTACTTCCTTTTATGCCGTAATGTATCGTTCTTCACATTATTTTAATTAATATCAGTCACTAATAATCATGCATCTACAAAAGAAGTGTATAATATGATATAAAATAAATGTAAACTATTTAAATCCCTAACCGATAATCCTACATTAATGTTATTCAATAGTCTATATTTGTGTGGATTCAGATATACAAAGTGGAAGCCGTAATTGGAATTGGCATAAATTATATCTCAAATTCAATAAAAGGAGGAGGATTTCAATAAAAGTTCCTAAAATAGGTGAATTTTTAACTTAGTTGCGGACACTTAGAGGTAGTTATCTATACATATCTTCACTATAACCGCGTTCGACTTTTTTTTTAAAAGGTAAATCAGTTATCTAAAAAGAGACAAAGCATTGTTGATGATGAAACCAAATGATTATTTGAAATTAAATGTGTGATTAGAATGTTCTGTTCAAGAAATATCCGTGACTTTAGCTCGACAAATGATTTGTATTATTAATATTAGTTACATCACAATTCTACAATTACTGCAGGAAGTACAATTGGACCATATAAAATATAAAAGATTCAAGTACATTATTGGATTGACAGAAACTTTCCCTGAATGCGGAAAAGTCGTACCCAATGCCCACAAAACATAAATCTGTTGACTGAAATAATAGGGAACAGGGTTCTTGGAGTGTTATCTTGTAATAACAGCCTTGACGGTATCACATATTTAAACTTCTTTCAAAAATATTTGGTTTTGTCTTTGTCGATTCTATTTCTCAATGAATTAAATCCAGATTTATCTAACGCAAGAATATGGTGTCAACAAGACAGAGCTCCACTCCGCTATGCCCACACCCCAATCTTTCAAAAGAGGTGGATTGGACAAACAAAACCAGGTTTTCTTTAAAAACATTTTTTTTTGTTTCTTTTTTTCAAAATTGATACGGTACCAATTTTCAGCATTATTTGCTATTAAATGATCATTAATATAAAAGTAAGTTTTTATTATTTTTACAGATAAAAATAGTTAAACGGCGTATATATCGTATTCCTCTGGATACGATATTTCAAATGATATGTCACTCGCTATATTCCCCCGGGTGAAGGTAATAAAAGATCCCCTAAGTGTGGACAGTTATAATCTAAAATCGAACTATTTGAATAATTTTTATTAAAATCCTCCTTATTTGAGTTACTAAATTTATTCCAGTAAAAGTTTTCACTTTCTGTAGGTGGAATTTATTCGCGGTAGATTATGTTTAATTTGGTGAATTTGAAAGAAATTTGCACGTTGCATTTACAAAAAAACTATTTATATGTGTATATATAAAATCAACAAATTCGTGAAGAAAATTTACAACTGTACTTACTAACATCAAGGATAAGAAAGAAATTATTATACTAGGAGACTTGAACGGAAGAACTGGAACAGAAGATAACAGTAACGAGGTAGGAAAGTATGGAGAATCGGTAACCAATGATAATGGAATACGCCTTAGAAACTTGTGTGAGTCCATGTCTTTAAGAATTATGAATGGATACTTCCCTTATAAAGATATCCATAAATTTACTTGGGTACAAGCAACCAGAGGGTTGCGCTCTATAATTGATTATGTAATCCAAAGACAGCATTCGAAGCTAAAGACAACTGACGTGAAGGTACACCGTGGGCCAGAATGCGGATCAGATCACCATCTGGTAGTGGCAAAAATAATAGTGAATTACAGAAAGACGAATACCTTAATACAGAATAATCAACAGCAGCGCAGCAATATAAATGAATGTAAATATAATTTAGATAGCCTCAAACAAGAGTCAGTTCAGTTTCTATACAAACTAAGATTAGCAAACAAATTACAAACTATAAGTAATACTAACACAGATGCAGAACAGATGTATGGAGGAATTAAAGAGTGCATACATGAAGCGGCAAAAGAAGCGTTAGGTTATAAAGGAGAACAGAAGAAAGGAAATTCAGAATGGTATTCCGAAAAGATAAAGGACCTTGTTAAAAAGAAAAAGAAAGCTTATAACACCTGGCTAAATACTGGTAGAGGAGAAGATAGAAGAGCGTACGCTTGCTGGAATAAAGAAGTTAAAAAAGAGGTAACAAAGAGTAAGAATGAAATGTGGGAACAAAAATGTGAGGAAGTAGACAGATATATGGGGGGAACAAAAGTGGCTGAAGCATGGAAAACTATAGCAAGCTTGAGAAAAGAAGGAAAACACAACAGCAAGTTAAACCTGATAGGTTTGAGAGAATGGGTTGACCACTATAAAACACTGCTTACGGAAAACAGAAAAGAATTTGAAATAACAAACATAAAAATTGAAACACACAGAGATCATGAAGTGACTGAAATAACCGTGGAAGAAATAAAGAAAGCCTTGAAAAATCCAAAAACGGAAAGGCTGCAGGGCCTGGAAACATCCCCATTGAGTTAATTAGGTATGGACCAGATATACTACTTGAAATTCTGGCAAAGTTATTTAATAAATGCTTACTAAACGGAGATAAAATCCCGGAAGACTGGAATATAGCATACATAAGCTCCATTTACAAAAAGGGCGATAAAAAGGTATGCCAAAATTATAGGGGCATAAGTGTGACCAGCGCAATGGGGAGGTTGTACGGCAGAATACTGAAGCAAAGAATAGAAATGGTTATAGAAGACATAGAAGAACAGTCGGGTTTCCGTGCACGGTGATCATGTATTGATAATATATTTATATTACAGCAAATATTAGAAAAACGAACGTCTCGTAATCTGTCTACCCACCTAGTATTTGTCGATCTAGAAAAGGCCTATGACACAGTACCTTTAAAGAAACTTTTTGAAACTCTGACGAGGTTTGGCCTGAGTAAAACTTATGTCAACGCTATATGGAATATATATATAAGGAACCAAAGAGTTTGGTGAAAGTGGGAAGTGCCCTGTCAGAAAGTTTTCCTACCACAAAGGGGCTTAAACAAGGGTGTAGTTTGTCACCTACCCTATTTAAAATATATATTCAAGAAGCCATAAGTAATTGAAGGAGGAAAACTTCAGAAATGGGAATACAGGTAAACGAACAATGCTTGGCAACTCTTTTATTCGCTGACGACCAGATAATTATAACAAGTGACGAGGACGATGCAGACTACATGTTTAGAAAGTTGGAAGAAGAATATGAGAAATGGGGACTGAAGGTAAACATCGATAAAACTGAATATCTGAAAATAGGAGACACGCATGTAGAAGACCCAGATCTACAACTGCATAAATTAAAAAAATGTAGCCAGTTTAAATACTTGGGAAGCATTGTTTCGGATGATGGAACAACAAAAAATGAAATAAAAAATAGGGCACGTCAAGGGAAGAAGGCTGTTTGTTTACTGAACTCATTACTCTGGTCAAAGAAGATTAAACTACAAACCAAAATGACAATTTACACAACTATTGTGGAGCCTATTTTAACTTATGGCTGTGAATGCTGGCAATTGTCGGAGAAAGGGAAAAGGATGATAGAAACGATAGAAATGGACTTCTTAAGAAGATCATGTAATATTTCCAGAATTCAATGTATTAGGAACGAAGAAGTAAGGAGGAAAACGGGACGCGTACTTACAACAACAGAAAGAGTAGAATATAGACAGCTACTATGGTACGGTCATGTAAAGAGGATGGAGGAGACACGATGGCCAAAGAGAGCTTTGAAGTATATACCATACAATAGGAGAAGAAGAGGAAGACCGACAACACAATGGATAGAAGGAATTAGAAAAAATATGAGAGATCGAGCAATCGGAGATGATGACTGGAGGGATAGAAGGAAATGGCGATCGAAATGCGGGATGCGGCACAGGCTGTAGGACCCCCGCTAAAAGAAAAGAAGAAGATATAATATGTACTCGTAGCATAAATAAATATATCGACTGTCATTTTGTCTTCAGGTTGAAATATCCAGAAAGAAAGTTTAAATACGAAAAGTTTATAATTGTATTTAAAACTTTTACGTAGTTAACAGTGATAACAATAATAATAATAAAATGTCTTTATCTGTGTAACTGCAATGTCTTTTAATCCTATTTATTTTCAAATTATAAATTATCATGTTTGTAATGAAGCACCCTCAATTTATTTTCCTAAATTTTAAGCAATAATGAATTAATTATGCTTTCGGTCAATGGAAGGTATAACTGCTTTGCTGCCAAGAGCATAATTAACTAACTAACTGAAAATTAATTCAATATTCTCTATATTTCAAAATTACACTTCTAAAGGGTCTCACTGTGTTTTTCTTAATGGTACTTCATGAAATCTGTTTGAAGGTAATAATTTGATTCTATCTAGAATATTATTTTGAGCAGCATTATAAAAAATAATCTTTCAAATATTAGAAAACGTGTCGTAATTTAGGTAAGGCTACTATATTACTGATATAACGATAATATTTTTAGATAACGATAATATGTCATATAAAGTCATCCATATTTAAGTAATGATAATATAACAAAGCTTTACGTAACAAATGTTGTATCCCAAAATATTTCTAATATATTGAGATGGTTAAGTACTCAATAAGTGAATAAGTTATTAATAATTAAGTACTCAATATATGTGAATACAAAGAACTCATTTTTTATATAATTTCCATTTTTAGTCATATTATTTCTTTAAGTGATATATGATTAAATTTTCGTAGCCTGAACATATCGACGACAATTATTTTTACATTGTACATTATTGACAATTGTACATTAATTATTTTTACCATGAATTTTTTGATAAAATTTTCAATATTAAGTTCTAGTGCAAAATATTTTTGAAAGCGATATTACAAATCAACATTATCAAAATCCTAATAGTTAATAAAAGTAAAAAAATTTAACATATTCATAAAAAAATTTATGCTTCAGCCTAGTTACATCATTAAATTTTCTGCTTGAGATACAAACTTGCTAGCATAATCCTAGATTAACACTACTATTTTCCAACACTTTGGCAAGTGCATAGTATAGTAAAGTAGCTATAACAAATGGGAGAGAATCTTTTTGTGGTATAAATATATCTAAAAGAGAGTAGTGGCAGTAGCTAGCTTCCTGTGGTATGATTATTATTAAATATATCAAATGTACATATATAAGAACATACTGAGCATTAAGGCAAACAAACAAACAGATTCTTTAGATAAATAACTGCAGACATTTAAGACTAGATATATGTATGACCAGTATAATTACATTGAGTGAGATGTATGTACATAATAGTGGCACCAATGTGGCTAAATTTATCAAAACAGTTAACTTGTGTATCCTTTAAAGGAGAGAGAAAACACAGATGTGTCTTATTAGACATTAAATAGATTAATCATAAATTATATAAAACATCGTAGATGTAGCTCTGTAACATTTCATATCTATAAATTATATTAACTTTAAAACATTGTGTTCATCATCATCTGACTAGCCACTGTTGTCTACTAATTCAGTTAATAGCGATTTCTCAGAAATTATTGTGGAATTACACATAAGTAACTATTGATAAGAATAATATTATACTAATATTTCCAGCTATCGTAAATATCAAATACCGGGATAAAATATTTAAAGTATTTATTGGCCAAAGTCTAACATTTATTCAAAATGAAATTTACATGAATAAGCTGATTATTTAAATACAATATTAAAATTATAGTAATTATATAGTATTGGATTGTTCTTGCTATATATTGAAGACTATATCAGCATTTTAAGATGAACTTATAGATGATATTTTTTAAAAAACATTTACAAATACACTAGGCGCAAAAACTAAATAATGTAAAAAAATCCTAAATTTTGCTGTCTCTCAAACTTCACGGTCCACGGACCTCAATACATTTATTTCAGCAATTTCATCATAAAATTTTTTTAGGTGATTTTATTCTTTTTAAATTGAGGGGTCTAAAAGCCTTCTATGAGGAGTGTTCGCTAAATTTCCGTCGTTCAAAGCAAAAAAGTCAGTTTTGACTTTGGTAATTAATTACTCGGGAAATAATGATCGTGTAGATTTTTGTTCTAATAATAATTAACATTTTTTGATAAGAAAAATATAAATTGTTGCTAAAAAGCATTTTCAACCTCAAAAAATTAATGAAAAATGAACAGTTCATCCTTAAATTGATTTTTAGCAAAAACGAAAAATTTACTCATTTCGAAAACAATGAAAAGAATATTGCAACGCTTTGAAATTTTCAAGTTTCTTTGGGATACTTTGAAATTGATAAAAAATAGTTAACATCATTAGTTTATCCATTACTTGTACAATTATGCCAAGTTTCATATCATGATGGAAAAAATCCGTGAACCTGTTGAAAGGCAAGCAAAAATTTGGTAACTCCTTTTTACAATGGGTTTCTTATGATTACTCAAAATCTGCTGATTTTTGTAATTTTCTTTAATTTAATTTAATTTACTTTATTTGACTATTTGTATTTTTGACAGCCCTTTGAAAATTATATAAAAATTTTATATTTTTTTACATCCCCTAATTTTTGTGTCTAATGTACATGTAGAGTCCTAATTATTGTCACATGGTTCAAATTTCGTGTAACTTTAAGTTAACAAAAATTATAGACTTGAATTATACCAAATTTCCCGAGAGACCTGATATGGTTTAGAAAATATACATCTCGTAATAAAGACATTAAAACACAGTTTACAGACAATACGAATTTTAGTGCGTAGTTATAGAGAATGACTATACAAAAGAAAAAACAAAAAATTGAACTGACGAAGATAGCTACACCTTGATTTATTATTTTTGTCACCCTATATATTTTACATGTATGTGTTATTGAGAAACAAGTACATTATATTATTACACTTTGATAATTAACAAATTTTGATAATCTATCCAAAGAATTGACTTAAAATAATTTTCATTCTGGTAATAATTGGCAGTATTTCATAATTTCTGTCTTAATATTTTAATCTTTTCCATCGCTTTTAAAATATTTCGTTTATAAATGTTCACTTTATTTCTGCTTATGTCTTACAGAAAATCTATAAGATAAAAATATTAAATGATAATTATTAAGATTTAGTGCTTTTCATTTACAATTTTGTGACTGATGTCATGTACAGCTATTAGTAATATATGATACTAATATCTGTCTATCTTTTCAAATGGTAAAACATTTTCAATAACACGCTGTATAAGAAATTCAGCAGCAAATTGAGTTTCATCGGGAAATACTATATAATTGTAGTATGTATTTATTAGATTAATAATTAAGTATATATTGACAATGAAATGTTCATCGGAACTAGAACACTCTGTACCTGAAATGTCATATGTAGTAAATTTAGGATACTACAGAACACTGAACAATTATTAAATTTTCATCAACTCATTAGTACAATAATAAACGATGAATATACAATGCAATAATAAACGAAAACTTATATAAAATAAAATGCATTATATAAAAATAAATGCATTTTTTTTATAATATCACTTAGTACCAATAAAAGAAGTATCACTTACATATACATGCTTTTTTTAACTACTTACTAATATTTCGAAATATGTAGGTACATATTTATATATATATATATATATATATATATATATATATATATATATATATATATATGTATATAAGCCATTTTTACTTTTCCGCACTCTACTATAAGCGGAAAAGTAATGTAATCGTGTAAAGAAAAATTAAAAAAATCTAAAAGTACAAATAAACCTAAAAATTTTTTTTAGGTTTATTTTTGGTTTTTCAAAATAAATATACAATAACTCAGCTAAATCGTGTCAGATTAATCGGGTTTTGACTGATTCTGATCGGGGACGTCTCCCAAACGATACCTATCAACTTTGAGGTGGATAGGATACACCCCATCCTGTCCATGGGTCATGAGAAAGCACGATGGTGGACTATTTGAGAAATTTGTTTTGTTAATACGATAACTCAACTAAGTCATGTCGGATCGATCGGGTTTTCACAGATTTCGATCGGAGACGTCTCCAAGATGACACCTATTGATTTTGAGGTGGATAGAACACACTCACAATCCATGTTCATGGATCATGAGAAAGCACGATGATGGACTATTTGAGAAATTTGTTTGTTAGCACTATAACTCAATTAAATAGTGTCGAATCGATGGGATTTCGACTGATTTTGATTAGGGAGGTCTACCAGACGACATCTATTGATTTTGAAGTGGATAGGATACACCCCGCCCTGTTCATGGGCCATGAGAAAGCACGAGTGTGAACTATTTGAAAAAAGTAAAACTGTCGCATAAAACACATATTCTGCATTTATGTGTTGATTTATTTTTCGGCTACTCAATTTCGAGATAGAAATGTTCTACGTGCGGAAAAGTCCGTTTTAAGGTTTTAAAACTGTTTATTTTAAATTGGAATAATATTTTCAAATTCAAAAATTAAGTAGAGAGAAGTGTCATTATTTTTTTTTTCAATATAACACTATATATTTTAACACATTCCAATTATGCATGAAATTTCCTATGCAATTAATCTAGATTGTTAACATTTCCCTTAAATATGGCTGTCTTTCCTTTATAAAAATCAATATTAATTGGCACTCTTTACATTATAAAAAATTTCCAAAATAGTAGGCGTTGAAAATATGCTTGATTGAAATTTTGAAGAGAAAATTTATTTTAATGATGCCATTTCAAAAAAATATAGTGAATATGTTTTCGTTATATTGTGTAAAACTTAAAAACTCCTTTATTTTTTAAAAAGTTTTAATAGAAAAACAAAAAAAAAGAGGGTATAGGGTACTTAAAGTTCTTTTTACCTACCTTTTATAAGGTAGACAAGGTTTCCTTTACAAGGTATACATGCATAGTAATATAGTATTACATAGAGATACATAGTTCGTATATCTGTTTAGATACAAATTGTATAAATAAATTAACACCTATTTCTAAAGTAGTTATTACGTTTACCGTACTTGATTGACGATTTTATATGTTCTTCGGTTAATTTTGTAAACTGAACAATATTTTAGGGGGTTTTATTGCATTTGTCGTTAAGCTGCAGGTATTATATATAAACACCAATAAGTTTGATGAACTGATGTAAATATTATGAAATTTACTCTATTCGCCACATTTAGTGGTGATTCTAGTTATGTACATATAATTAATTACCGGTATTTATAGAATATCGCCGGATTTATCACAATTAGCAACACGTATATGAAATTTCCAAACAAAATTCCAATATCTCCATATCACTAATAAGTTATTACGAAAAATTAATAAACGGCAAAAACTATATTCTTGAATTTAATATTTATATTAATGCTATATTAATAGCAAACGCAAGAGAGTAATTAAAGAATGGCAATTCTAATTTAGTGGTTTATTTGTTTCTATCCCTTTCGCAAACTAAAAAAGTATAATTTTTATGCATTATGTCTGTATCTAACACCCTGTATTCAAAAATATTAATAACGTGATATTTATTAACAACAATATTACGACTACTGAGGTAGAAGTCATACTTTATACATACGTACTATTAAACAAGAATGTAATGAGACACTCTCGATATATTTCTTTGAACTATAACCCATAGTGAATTAATATTTAATTTAACTAGACTTCAAGTTAATAGATCACGTAAATATTTTGACAACAAGAGTATAATTGACTCCAAAAATTAATTAATGATCTATATTTCATGACACTGCATTGAAGAAGTATCATTACGTTTGTTGTTGATGGTACATACCAATGGTTTATTATAAAATCAAGCATGAACTAACTTCCTTATTACATGGTATTCTACACTTTATATTTTGATTATTTTGGGCATTTTTGGGTTATCTTCATTATCTATTTTTTGAATAACGGCACAAGTTCACGACCATTATTTATTATTAACATATGTGTCTGTCACTACGATAATCTAGCATAGGATATGCAAATAAACAATTATTTGTGTTTTCAGCGAAGCGTGGACAGTGTGCTCGAGCCGATTTCTTTGGGATCCGCAGGAACGAGGTCCAGCGTGGACAATAGTGGCCGAAGGTGGGTGTCTAGCGTAGAAGAACCAGTCCGACAGAACTCCAACACTACCCGACTTAGTCCCGCCGCGGAGTCCGACATGGCAGCGGCTAGGTGAGTATCCTGTCGTAGATTCCTGCTAGAGTTATTGATGGATTTAGATGTGTGGTTGGTGATTTGGTGGTGTTGAATATGTGTTGCCTGTGCCGGTTGTTAAGAAAGTGATATGATAAATACGGTTCAGTTTGTGTACTCATTTTGTTTGACGGCGTTTTTGGTACTATACAGGGTGTCTCTATCTTCATAAACTTTATCAATGTCTCAAACTTTTGAAAACCAATTTGATAATTATATGGAATGTTTTCATTTCACCTCCACTCTTTAAATCGCTGCATCAGCTCACATTAGATATCCTGCAAAGTTCTTTATTATATACGATTACATATATTATTCGGTGTAGATATATTTTTCAATTTTTCAATAAATATAACAAAATATGTAAGTGATATTTAATACATCTGTAATTTATATATTATACTTAAAACTATAATGTGCCTCAAATTTCTATGAACTTGTTTTATTATGAAATAGTTTTTTTAACGTTCACTATTTTGAATTTTGTGCTATTCTCTATCATTACATTTATCATTCAATGAAGTTGCATTTTCTGCTACGAATGTATGATAGTAAGATAGTAAGGGTGGGGGGGGGGGAGGACAATGTCTACATAATTTTACATTTAGTATATTTGTATATTATATTAACAGACGTTTACTAAAGCAAAGATTAGGCTGGTGAGAATATTGTTATTATAACTCAAACAAAACGCGAATATAAGAAAATTAAATTTACGTATCAAATATAATTCAGTGTAAGACATGAATATTATAGTTGTCGCATATATATTCAAATTATGAGGGAAGCTTGATATTTTTTGTTTTTCTTTTTTGTTTCGTAATATAATATTTGCTCATCTAACAAACATTCAATATATTTTAACTGATGGATGGATACAACTATTGTCTTGCAGAATAACAGTAAGAATATTATGATTAAATAGTAAATAACATATATTTTTATAGAAGTTAAATCAGCTAATACGCTCCAGCTAAATATATTTGGTCATTAATTTATTCTATCAGTTATTAATCTATTATGTCAGTTATTAGAATGCATATAACCGACTAAATAATATTATTAACATATAATGGCAATGAGGTAATGTAATTAATTTATTTTCAAGTGATATCATCACGTATATGTACATGATACTCTCACTGTCTTTCAATATACTTAAAAATGAATAAATTGAAATTTGCATAACAAATAAGACCTATATGTAACTAGCTACAAATACAAATAAGTAAATGACTAAATTCACGACATTATACACAGAGAATGAATGAATGCTGAGTGTATATAAATAGAGGAATTTAAATATCTATAAAGATACAAGAAAATACTACATATGTACAATTAATATATAAAGGTGGGATAGAATCATTTAAAATCCAGATAATTCTATCTCATAGAAACGGTTGAACAACGGTAATTTTGTTATTTTAAATATACATTTTTTTAAGTGAATTTCGTGTGTGCGACGTAAATTAAAAATACACTATTTAGTCATACTTCATATTTTAAATGTTTTTCTTATTTATTATTTAATTTTTGTATTCTATTTAAAATTCGCAAAACTCCATTTGGGTGTGTTCATTTCCAGTTACCGGTATTTTTAGTGCGTTCTCTCACACTTAATGTATCTATCATTTTTTAATAATACATCATTTTATTCAAAAAACTTTTGATAAAACACTTATAGAAATATTAAAATTACTTTTTATTTTGAATCACTGCCACAATCACTGTCAATATTACTGTCAGATTTAATACAAGTAATAGATATTATAATTTTCGATAATGTTGATGGTTTAACTAAATTTAACAATATTCTGCAGTTACTGACAACAGTTTAATTTGGATAGATATTATAATATATAAAATATGCTGTATGATATCATAATATTATGAATCATATCATTTTACTAATAAATTTATACACATTAAATTTAGTTTATATTAAATTACATTTTTGTATATATTAAAGTTAGTTTTAAAATTCAGAACATTTTTGTATTATAACTCCGAGAGTAACTCCATATGGCTAATAAGCCCTTGTTTAATATAGTACAATGACATGTATGTGCAGGGCATTTTAGCAAACATTCTGCAATTTATCATAACTTAAAGTTCCTATGGTTCCTAGTTAAGTCCATGATTTAACTAACTCTATATACAATGTCTGAGGGTTTAAATCTTTAGAGTCTGTGCACAAAATGTTTAAATAAAGTAACAAAAAATAACGGCGTTGTGAGTTTTTCGATAAAAAATTCCTAAATACTAAACCAATTTACCCCAACTTCTACGTAATCACTGTATAGTTACTAGAGGGTTTATTTAGTTAAATAGTTCTCTATATTCAGGGACATTTAAATTAAAACATTGTTGAGAAAAACATTTATAAATATTAATAAATAATTAGATCTCAATAAATAATTCAGATTTTACAGGTGATATTTTCATTATCATCATAAAAAATTACTTTTTTGTTCAAAGTAAAAAATATTTATTTAAATAAATAGAAAAGTTCCACAGCAAATTGATGGTTCTATGAATTTATTTCTCTATCTGCAAATTATATGCAGAAAAAAAAAGGTGAAGAAAATTTTAATTTATGCTATTTACCTGTTATAATATTAGGCATCATATTTTCAAAGCTGTTATAAAGTGTAAGGACAATGACACTGAATCAAGTTTATCAAAACCAGTTAATGTAATTGGAGTAAATTTAAAATATAAATAAGCAAGTAATTTCAAAATTGTATTAAGGTCCATCTAGCAAAAAGATATCTCAACAGTATCACTGAATAGTATCAACTGAATTTAAATAAATTGCATAAAACGGTTTAAATATATTATCTTTAAGAAATTCTCAGGAAGTTATTTTTTTCTTAATTATTTTTAATAGGTATAATGTCACCATTCTAACCATTTTATATGATTTATATGTTGATTATTTTAATACTAAATTAATCTCGATGTATTAGATATTATTTTAGTTAGCCATTATTTTTTTATTAGTTATTACATTTATTATAATTTTCACGGCAATGCATTGAAAACAATTATAATAATGGTTGATAATGCGGATTTTAAATAAAAGTATCTCTTACGATTATTAACACTCCATAAATATATGAGCATGTGTATTAAAGTACCTATTTTAGTAAAAATTATGTAAATCGTTTTTACAGGGTCGAAACAAGGATTTCAGACGATTTATAAAACTTTTTAGAATCAATTTTCAACTGGTGTATTTGGACCTACGTTTCCAAAAAGTCCTTTTTTATATATTTGTTGTCAAGAATAAATATACGTTTGTTCATAAACTACATATACAGGTCCGGAATTAACGAACTCACTATTAAAGATTTATTCTTACAATTTATTCATTAGTTCTAAATTAACTTATTACATTTAAATTGTAATTTTATATGGTGTATTTTCTTTCATAAATTAATTATATGGTGTTAAAATATAATTTTGTATGGTAGACATAATATTGATTAACTAAATTGATTCTCTATATAGCCAATATGATTAAGTATCTCTTTGTTAAGACAAGATTAAGACAAATATTTGAACATAAAATAATCCCATGTATCATTTAATTTACCATATTTCACGATAACACCAAAATATTTGTAATATTAAATACATATGCTTAATATATAAATTATATTTTTGAAAGATAGATGCACTATATATCTGCAATATTTATTTATAAGAAGATTTTCTGAAGTGGTTTAGTTTTCTGAAGCGTAAAATTAGAAACCAAATTTACTTTTCTTATTAAATGACTTTCAAACAACCCTGAAATACATTAACCTTATTTTTAAAGATTTGTGTAGACCGTGACTAATGAGACAGTTTAACGTTTTTTAATTTAATTTGAGTTGTAATGTCATCATAGTATTGCAACACACTCTTTTTTTAAGTCAATTCTTTAAATCTTTCTGAGTACAACGATACCCCATGTTAGAGGTTCCTCATCATTTCCATTCCGATTCAAGTTTTGTGGTTGCTTAAAATCATAGCTCCATCTTATTAAGCCTAACAATTTAGAGGTCCTGGCGCAACTAATACAAATCGAACTGGAAAAATCAGCCCGGAAATTCTTAAACATTCATGTAAATAATTTATCCACACCCTAGATATTGTTAATGAATATCCAACGGGAAACTTTATTATTTCTGTCAAAAATAAAGTGGTATTTATTTTATTTATATTTTTCTAAAAAAAAAGTCTATCTTATAATCGATAAATAGAAAAGCCCATTCAAAAAATACGAAATGATAAAATTACAGCTCAATTACCAAATCTGAAAACAAATGTTAAATAAGACAATACCTTTTTAAAGAATACGATTGAAATTTTTCACAATTTAATAATTTATTTAGCATCATGACTTTAGTAATACACAACATACAAATAGGTAGTCGATAATCAGTAGATGAATTTAACTTTAATCCATTATTATTTCAATTTTCGTTTTCAATATTCGATATTGTTTTATTCTCGATTGTTTTACTTCTGTTTTCTTAAAATTGATTTAATTTTTAGCGACACTAATATTTACGACAGTAATATTTTCCCAGAGTACAAGCTTTTCACTTCAATTATTAAATTGGTTTATGTCCTTCAAAAAATATATAATTTTCAACAGCAATACCATCTGAGGCTTCAATTAAAAATGTGTTTCTTTTTTCTCTAGTGGGCGTTGGATTTCTTTTTCATTTTTGATAACCAAATTAGTAGATATTATATTTGTATCTATGTATTAATTATTCATTTAAGCTGAGACATAATTAAGAAATAAAAACATTGTAAAGGAAAACTCTTTATATTATTATTTTTCTTTCTAACTCATGAACTAAGTTCCTTTTATTATGTTAGATATATTACTTTGGTTATGAATACATGGAATCGACAGATAAAGGGAATATTAAGTAGTGCTCTCATTCAACAGATAAATATACTATAGTTCCTTACATTTCACTATTTTCTCTAAATATGTAGTTACCTACGTGTATTATTTCTTTATGGAATTTTTATCGCAATGTACCTGTATATCAGACTATATCTTTAGCGAACGTGTCCACGTACGCGATCCCCTTAAAATATAACAAGTATAATTATCATTAAAAGCCACAAGGTCCTTGCGTTTAAACTTTTATAGTCTACCACGTTGCTCGTGAAAATTATGCATTACTGACACGAATTCTCTTGCAAACCATCGTACGCCATAACTGTGGCATAAAACGATCTGTTTCGTAAAAATCTGTGAACTTAAAATCACTTTTAATGTATATTCATTTATAATATTCAGCGAATAATAACATCTCTATAAAACCTTCATTTTTTATTTAAAAAGTTAGCAGCTGAGGTACTGAATACTTGGCATTCCAATTCCTATGAGTAAACGTTCAGGGGCTACAAATAAAAAGTTTTCAACCCACGAAATTGAATGAATGAAATAGCTGAAATACTCTCCCGAAACACGATGACCGCGTGGTGGGGGCAGCATCATTCAATTTCAGGAGAAAATCACTTTAATGTAGCGAAACTATTAAATTACTTATTCCTAATGGTAGTTTAATAGTTTAGTGATGATAGTAGAAACCTAAATTAAATAATTATGAAGGTGGTAGTAAACAAATACTTATAAGAAATATTACTTATCAATGAAATTAGCATAGCATGTAAACAATTTTAAGTGAAACTTATTAATCCGTTATAGTAGCCTTTTAAACTTTAACGAAATAATTTGAATTATTCATATATTAGGCAACCAATACTATACAGCATTTTAAGTATGTCTAACTGATCACGTAATTACGTGTATACAAATTTATGCGCTGCTTTATAGGTAAAGAGGCAAAGCACTGGGTAACCTGGTTTGTAAAATAGGAATATCCAAATGTCTTCTACCTTTCATGTATCTATTTAAAAAATAAGAACAAATGTATACAAACCACAACAATTCGAACGATAATATTTATGTTGTTACCATTGTTTATCGTAACAGTTACAACAATTATTAAAACTACGTTTTTTTAGAACATTATTTCGACTACAGAATGTAGTGTAGTTCTAAGGATAAGAGGTGTCAACTGAAATAAATGTCATATAATGGAAAATACGAATGAAGAAATTCAATGCCAAACAACTTGTCTGAAATTCAGTGTGTGTGAGAAATGCTGTGGTAGCTCATTATTAGGAATATGTGTAAGTAATTTTATCGCGCAATTTAATATGACGGTGAACATATACAGAAGAGAAAAAACAAAATCCCTGTAGAAAATTGAAGTCGATATATGTACATGCGATCGGATCATGGCTTTAATTTTATGAAATGAAATTCCATGAAGATGAAGTTCCAAAACTGAATATAATTTTACTTCGCAGAAGATGAAAGAAAATTTATCTACATTGACTCTTCATATCTTCATGCTGCACGGAAGGAAATACATTTTTGTTATGAAACGAAAAGGAAAGAGTATTTCTATAGAAGAAATGACATTGTGTAGCAAAGAAATTACTTAAAGGAACTAAGAAAACTTTGTAATTGCGATATGAAACAGTTTTATAATAATAGAATCAAATACAAAATTAAAACCTTTGCTGGTTAGATTTTCACTTTCTATTTGTTAAACATAACAATTGTTTCGCCAACACAGTGGCTTCTTCAGATGTTGCCATCTGAACATCTGAAGAATCCAGTGTATTGGCGAAACAATTGTTATGTATAACAAATAAAAAGTGAAAATTTAACCAGCAAAGGTTTTAACTTTGTATAAATATAGATTTTCACCAAGTAACGGCCCAATCAATTCAGAATAGAATCAAAGTTATGACGTGATTAAAATATGGTTAAATTGCTATATTTTATGATATTGCTATATGTAATTAAACATGTAACAATAAATTTTTTACAATTAAATTCAATCTACCATAAATACCAAACACATACCTTTCAATATCGTACAAAAAACTGAACACAAATGCACAAATTAGCAGCACAATATGTTTAAAGCCTAGTATCCTATTAGATTGATGCAAATGGTAAGCTGCTGTAAGATGCTACATTTCGTTGCGCTCCTTTATCATTGGAAATAACACCGAGTTAGTTTTCTATCATCATCATCATTAGGTCATCAGTCCTAAGACTGGTTGGACGCTAACCTCCAGCTATCTTGTGCTAACCAAGTTTTCTATAAAACACCAAAATACTATACACTATACACTACACTCAACGTGCATTTCGCCAACAAAGTTATCATCATCTGGAGATGATGATTAAAACTGATCAGCTCATGATCAGTTTAAAACTGATCAAAAACTAATCAGTCTTAATCATCTTTAGATGACGCGAACTTTGTTGGCGAAACGCGCGTCGAGTGTAATGAATAGTATTTTCGTATTTTGTGGAAAACTAACTCAGTGTTATCTTCACACCAAAGGTTAAAACTTACTCCAGTACTATTAGAAATAGTTATATTTAAGTTAGATAGGTATATTTTTAAGCAATTGTTTTATTTTAAAACTATTTTTTCTAAATCTCTTTTTCTACCAAAATATATTGATTTAGTACTTTATTGATGAAATATTAAATATGTTAAATAATGAATAGCAATTGCGGATATTATAACTGGAACTAGAGGTAAATAAAATTAATTATCAAAACAATAAACCAAGGGAAAATATTTTATTTTATTCTTTTATTTATTATGGGGAGGCGAGTCCTTATCTTCATGTCCAGATTAATTACCACTAAAGTCACTATATTCTTTATTAGAGTTGTTCATGAAATGATTGTCCATAACAGAGATATTTTTGAAGTTTTTGAAGATTGTTTATTAACAGTTATCTAAATTTTTTATAAAGTATCTTCCGCTTTTATATTTTTTATACAAATATTAAATTTCAAAAGATATCCTTATGTCACCAAACGAGTGATAATGAAATTAATCAATGGACCATCCTATCCTAACAATACTGTATTTAATTACAATAAAACTAGAATTAATTTTATTCTAGCATGAATTATGAATTTTATTTTCGTGCGACTGACGAAAATCGAACGAAACATAAGCCTTTATAAAAACTTCAACAATAAAAAGAGCAATTTGATTTTCTTTTCGTTAACAAACAAACCTTAAAGGCGGGCGACGCGTCTGGGAGTCTATGAGGCAAATGAGCGAAATCAAATACCGCGAGCAGACAAACCCCACAGCACAAAAATAAAAAAAATATCACCAGATTTGTCAAGCGAACTCCGTATTCCGTTAAATTGTGTGATAAATTTATACGGGTTTCTCTTTATCGTTAGCGAGATTGTTGGGAAATGCGGGCGAATGATTTCCTCTAAAATAAATAAATGACTGTTTCGAGTAATTGGTTTAAGCAAATAGGCGAACTACTCAGTAGATTTCGGTTACGTAACTCAAATTATCGGAGAGCTGGGAGCTCTTGGCGATGATGAACGTGCTATATAATTTCACGATCCTGTGCTGCGTTTGAACCACCTCGTCCAAAGGAAAACGTTAGGAAGCCGTAATGCAAATTTAGTGTTACTAATCAGCTTTGATTAATGGGCGTACTGTACAACGTTACTGCAACTTGCAACTGCATAATTTATACGTGTTCCAAATTGAGTTTTGTTGGTTACATCGCGTTAGGGCATAAATGATCCTAAAACTAATTACTACTTACCTGAACAAAGGGATGTAACTTGAAAGAACCCATTTAACTTCCAAAAATATATCCATTTTTTCATCTTTCCTGCAAAATTAATTTTAGTTCATTAAAATTATACATATGATACATTTAATTGGGATTAATAATTACTTATTATATTTAGAGCAAACATTCCATCATATTTTTACAGAGTATCGCAAGACAAAGATAAATCTGCAGTCAGTAATAAAGATAACCACCATGAGTAACTCTACAATAGACATGCAGTTGCGTAAAAACGAGATGCAGTTGCGTAGACTTGAGATATTCGAATATCGACGTAGATACAAGCAGTTCAGTTCAGATAAACCTTTGCTATACTCGTAAAAAATTACCGATGTCTCAAGGAAAATAAATTGTTTTCTGAAATAGAGATTTATGACAGAGATTAAATAAAGGAATTCTTATTGTTTTTCTGTGCTTCTATTCACCATATTCTGATTTCTTTTTAAAATATCCCGGGTATAATCAGGAATTAATGGAAAAATGTCAAAATCAATATCCCAGTAGCCTACAACTGTAGATATTAAATCAACTAGGGATCATAATTTTATCAATTTTAAATTCATAGTTAATGCTTCAAAATTATGTTATAGAAAACCACTGCTTAAATATGTCTCATATAAATTTAAATATAATACAATACTTGTAACTTATAGGAATAAGATATTATTCAACAAGCATCTCCATGCTATGGGCTATACTGATAGTCCCACATCTAGAGGATGTAATCTGGAGGATGAGATTGCGGAACGTATCCTAAAAAGCCGTCCCACACTCAGGAAATAAAACGAGGAGCGAACCCTTTTCTAAGAGCAAGCTATGACTGATCTATTGACTATCACCAAGTACCCTTCTTTAGTACATCCACCCAATGGCTGAAGGAGTGTAGTTGATGTTTTGTGATAAAATCGCGGTTCTGATGGAGTTAAAACAATGGATCCGATACAATGGATCGAGGGACTCCATCTATGTGGACTCTACTGAGACTGTCTATTCTCCCTTATAGAATCCGAATATCTTAAAATTATACAACAGCAATCCAATATCTTATTTAATTTTCCAAAGAAAAAGCGACTTAAAATTATTAAATTTAAAAATGGTCTTGTGTTCGAAGTATTTCATCGGTTAAGAATTAAATGAGAATTGGAATATTATACTAACAATAAGTTGACTTTTCGTTGTATTTTTAAGCTTCTTCAAGATTAGAACGATTAAAATTACATAAAACTTTACTTTACCCTGGATCAATTCAGAGAACTTGGAAGTCTTCTACGAGGTAATTGTGGAATAATTTACCTTCATATCTGGCTATATTTATAAATAATCATGGCATTTTTAATTCGCACCGAAATCAAGTGGTCATGTGAAAAAAAAGCCTGACCAATTCTTACCGCCGCGCCTCTTGGATTTAAACCCGGGATGCTGGCGTGAAAGGCTTTATTAATGTCTACTACATCACTTGACTGATAATTTCTTCACGCAATATATTTTTGTAATGTAAAAAGTTCGATATATATAATAAAAGAAAAACACAAATTAATTGTACAAATATTTGCACGTTGAGTTATGTGTATGTAAATTAGATGTAGATTAAATATAAGTAATAAAATCGAAACTGAATAGAAATAGAAATTAATGCCAATAACCGCTTGAGAAATCAAACTTGTTCTTAGACCAGATATGATAATTTTGTAAACAGTTTTATAACCGCCGTGGCTATAGCTCGTATAACTTCGTAAATAAACACTTTTCTCGGATTAATTATAAGAACAGCGACCAAACAAGTTTCTTTAAAGGGCGTATGTGCCCTTGTAGTTATTTGAGTCGCACGATGCCAAACACCAACATGAAAGCCTTGTATTCAATTTTCTATAATCTATCCGCAATTGATCAGATCTGCTTCCTGATCAAAACGAAACACTTGCTGAAATTTTGCTTCCTCGTAATATTCTCTCATCATTATTTACTATCTCTATTATTTGCAGACAATATTTGTAAGACATTAAATGTGTATTAATTAATAAAATTCAACAAGTTAAATTGAATCGTGTAATTTACTAAAGTAGACACATGCATTATGTATATACATAGTTACTATGATTTTTCTTAGCATTTAACTTGTTCTCAATAATTTCCTAATTTTTATTAAATATGACTATTTTTTTAAATAAATTTGGAACTCGAATAACGGAACGCAATGTTATACTTATCTCAATAATTTATTATATAGAAATTTATCTAACTTGGCACTTAAAAAATTTATGAGAATGAAAACAAAAAGAAAAGCAAAATTCACAAAAAGAATTAACTAAATTAAATGAAGAAATGTGGTACACTCTTCTGTATACATTTTATAACTTATTATTATATATTTTTTAATCATAGAAATTTTTTGTTGGTAAAAAATCCAAATATACATACGTTTACGAGATATAATGATCTTTATTAATATCCCATATTAATTTTATTCATTAAAATCTAAAGCCATCTAATATAAAACACAATACAAATATTCTTTAAAAAATTGTATGTACATAACCATATGTATTACATTACATACGAATAAGAAAAAAAAGCAATATTAAACTTAAACCTTAAATGAAAATTTCCTTAAATGTATGTAGAAACAAGGAAGAGATTTTTGAAAACATCTGTATGGAGCACGGCACTATACGGTTGCGAAACCTGGACGGTAGGGGAAGCAAGTAGGAAGAAATTAGAAGCTTTTGAGATGTGGTGTTACCGAAGAATGATGAAAATACCATGGACTGATAGGGTTAGAAACGAAGAAGTATTGGAGAAAGTCGGCGAGAAAAGAAGTATGTGGAAAAACATGAGGATGAGAAGAGATAGAATGGTAGGCCACTTGCTGAGACATGGGGGAATAGTCCGCGATATTTTGGAGGCAGAGATAGGAGTGAAGAAAGGCAGAGGTAGGCCTAGATTAGACTACTGCTCGCAAATAGTAAGGGATGTAGGTTGTAGCACAATTAGCGAAATGCGTAGGTTAGCACAAGATAGGAGAAGCTGGAGGTTAGCGTCCAACCAGTCTTAGGACTGATGACCTAATGATGATGATGTATTCTTAAATGTTCACTTAGTATATACTTAAGGACCTTTTAACCCTAACAAATTCTACTACTTGACTTATTTTCATTATCCTATTAATACCTCAATCCTATTTTATATTTTATACACAAACTACAACATACAATATACATAAGCTACAAATAATATTATTCAAAAGAAGAAGTATTAATATTGCGATATTAACAACAATGTCGCATTATTTACCAACTAGATAGATAAGCTAATAAACAAATGTTCGTAGAAATATTTCAATATAGTTAGTTTGGCATTTGGTTTTTGTAATGTTTTGTTTTTTTTATCGCGATTTGCGGATTTTATAGTATAACGAAAATGTACTCTAGTATAGAGGGACAAAAAATAATTTAAGTGAAAAGTTCTAAACGGATGTGTAAAAGGTACACTTTTAAATAAATGTATCTTTTAGTTTTGTCCCATTTGAATCGGAACAAGCTAATTTATTGCCTTAGGTCCTAAAAGGTAAACACTTAAAGGCAAATTGCTTCAATTCGTATATCTACACTCTCTAGGAGCTTTATTTAACAATTTAAATTGCTGCTTTAACAGTTTACTGAATTGGTCCGAATAATTTTCTTCTAGATATCTGCAAATATCTTCCACTGTTATTCCGGTTTCCGGTTTTTTTGACACTGGGATGACCCTGCAGCTCTTCTTAGAGGTTTTATTTCCTCCTATTCCTTAATAGCTTCTTCCTCAGGAAGTTTGTGGAAAGTGATATTGTCGTCTGAGTGATTTTATCTAAAATAATTAATAGATGGCGGAGCAAATATTCTGACTCAAAAATAGTTCTCATCTTACTTAAATAATACAAAATATGTCCACCTTCAAACACTTTTTCTTCCATGTTTGTCATCACAGATATCTTTGTAGCTTTTTCTTTTCGCTCTCAATACAAGTATTCCAAAAACATTATCTAAAATGTTTACCGAATTTTAAATGTTCTTTTCTGAACAAATTGGGTTTTATAAAATTGTTATACCAATATATACATACATATATATTTATATATGAATATAAAGAAAACAAATTTGAAAAAAGTTACTTACTACTTGTTAACAAATTCTACTGGAGCAACTGCACCATAATGCAAGCAAGTCTTCGAATCATTTCTAATAAAACAATCTTCTGAAAATGTAAACTGCAAATTTTTATTCTACTATTACAATAATCCGGTGTAAGATTAATATATCTATGGATGTGAATAAACTTTAATAATATTGTCCAACTCTGAGATCTAAAAAGTACTTTATAAATATCGACACGACATAAATTTAATCTACTATCTACTCCGAGCTGTAACCCTATTAAATGCGTAATCAATTATTTTACTTAGCTTCATCTTTTGGATACCGAAAAAATGAGATACTGGATCCTATTTTACTGTTACAGCCATCAGCAGAACACAACGTCAATTTTAACTATTCAAGCGCAAACTAATAAAATTCACAATCTAAAATCCGACAGGTATAATACTTCGCCTGCGGCATTCGGTTCGGTGTCGAGACTGACGGTATACATGCGCCAAGTGGTAGTTAGTTAACTCACTGACAATATCCTATTAGAGCTGGTTATTGTATGATCGCGTGATAAGCAATTTCTATTAATAATGTACCATGTTCACGCAATCTAAGTATATACCCCCTTTTATTAAACTCACAAAACTTAGCAAAAGTATTGCATCTTCAAACTCTACGTTATATTTCTAAACATATTAAACCACTAACACCAAGATGACATGTTACAACAACTAAATGTTGAATGACATACAAACCATAATATGGTACCAACTGGTTTTAGAGCTATTGAAAATCTTATTAGTGCTTGTTTGTAATGAACGAGTATACAGTATTATTAATTTCATTTCATTAGCTTCAGCCTCTACGTCACTTAGTATAGCTGAATTTAATATAACTTATTTTCTTTTTCGCTTAAGCAACTTTCTACAGCATTATCGTTTCTTTTCATTTATATTTCTGGTTATTTCAACATCAATTGTATTTGGCCATAGGCACTATCTTCATTTATTATTATTCATGAAAATTCTTACGGCGTCGTGACTACAATTACCTATATTACGACGGGGCTGCAAGACGTAACATAGTTATAGGTATTTACAGCTATTTATATCTTGATGTATGTCAGATAAGCATTAAAATCGTATAACTGTATTTGAAAATAAAATGGAACATAACACAGCAAAACATAATGCCCACTTAATTCTGAAACAGAGGCGACGTTAAACTTGGACAATGAACTTCGCTGTGCATGTGTAGGTTGACATAACCATATTTGTAATCCTTAAAATTTATAGTCCCACATAGCCACTAACTCATTATACTTTTTAATAAAATTAACGTATACTGCTGACTTGATCCTGTTGACGACAAAATTTAGTAAAGTCACCATTTACCATACTTTTAACAGTTAAAATACATATACAATACATACATATACATAAAATATTTTTATAATATATACACAATATTTATTCAATCGACTGGTGATTAAATTAAATTCATGTGATTAAATATCATGCAAATAAGTATTCTCCGTGACAGAGCCTTGCCTTATTTGGGAATTCCACATAAAAAGGTGCACTCTATAGATATATAACCTGTGACAATGTTCAAAGATACAACGACCCAATACAATTTTCTTTACATGATGTAAACCTATCACTAGGCACGCAGATTAGAGAATTTATCATCTTATTTAATATTGATTAGTACCTACCAATAATATTGGATAAAACAAGGACACTACTTTCAATTTCTAATAATAAATTTCTATAATAAATAATTTGTTTACTTCCACTTTTCCCGTGACCACTTTTCAACTTACTGGCATCAATGAAATTAAGGCTTATATATTTATGTAGTGTATGTAAACATATAAACCTTATTAACAATAAAGTGCTAGAAATTGGATTCTTTTGCAATAGTACTCAAATAAAGCTGATAGAATTGTAATTTATTTTATATAGTTTTTAGTCATAAATGTGCAATGCAGAAAATTATTTTCTCTCTATTTTTCAGAGGGCCGAACGTATCCGTGTTGCATCTTCGAGGAACCTCGGAACCGTGGGAAGCCAGCCCTACATCCGCATATCCAGTTACAACAGGTGCCTCCAGTAGATCCTATTTTATAAACCGAAGTACATCCAGTGTTCCCCCGTTAACTAAGCACCAATCGTTAGGTAGTGCAAGTCAACAATATAAATGGACAAGTTTTCATTCGGGCGGCGAGGTGAACTCTCCCGAAATGTTCATAGGCAGCAATAATTGCAACAGAGAGTTATCACCCGTGCGATGGTGTGACAGGGAAGTCGACGGAGTGTATTTAGGAAGATCGGGATGGGTTCAAGTGCAACAAAGATCGTTGGATGAAAATAAACGTTCTAGTTATAGTGGAAATGTGACAACGTCGTCTTCGTTACAGCCTCCAAGAAGAGCAAACATAAAATTATCGGATTACCATTGTAATAGTGAACCCGGGAAGTTTCCCTCCGAACCACTAAGACCCGCATATCTCTCTTTGCAAGCTCGTGATTTCGAAAGAAAAGACCCTTCTCCACATGCCCCTCCTGAATCTCCTCCATCCGTAACCCCTATTATATCCCCTCCTCCCGCTTTTCAAGATAAGGACAATAAAACAATAACCAAAAGTCGCACATTTTTTGGTAAAACTCCTTTCTTGCCTCGCTCAAATGCGATTGAAGATAGCGATGCAAGTCCTCCACCTTCTCCGCCCCCAGTGAAATGGAAATCTACCATACAATCGATATCTCAACCACGAAAAATAAAACCAACGACAACTTCACCAGCAATCGAAAAACCTCCACGAACGTTTAATCGAATCCCTCAAACAAAATCGTTAGAAGATACAACGGCAACACGACGATCACAATTCATTCAACATTATGGTGGTTCTTCTTCCTCGTCGTCATCATCGATGGGTTTTAGGAGTCTAGACAGTAGCTTTAACAGACCAGGCAATATTATGCCCCGGCTTTCAGAAAACACGGATTCTTCCGCGGACGTCTATGAGGATGCCGATGAGGAAGACAACAATAGTTCTTCGCTTAATGTCAGCATAATTTCCACTTTAAAAGCGAATACCCTGAAAGGTGATTTTACTCGGCCAAGAGATAAAGTCTCGCCATCGGGACGTTCTAACAAATTACTTCAGCATCGTATACAAACTCGGCGTTCACCTGCAGGATCAGACACAAACAAACCGTCAAATTGTTCGTCGCCGAGTTCCTCATCGACGAGCAGTAACGAGTTCCTTTCACGGTCTCCGCCCGCTCCTGCTCAACAACAGATAAGGCGAAGTACACCAAATCGCCCTTATCAGACAACAAAATCACCATCGCAAGAAGATCCGTCCCTTCAAAGGGTCCGACGCTCGAGAAGTTTGCAATTACCAGAAAAAAAGCCACCGACGTATAGCAGAGAATCGTCGATACCGACGAGAGTTTCCCCGCAGCATCCAGACTCCCACAGAACTATCATTAAAGTAGGAACAACTACCGAGCGTCCTAAAAGGTACAATGCACAATCAGTTAAACCGCATTCAATTGAAGGAAATATACTCGATGAGGATATTTTACGCGAAGCCGAAGTGGTAACAGGATTTTTGTATGGAAATCGATCTCGTGCAGCTGCTCAAGCTCTACTCATGCATAGATACAACAACAATGTAATTGGAAAAGAAGACAAAACTAAAGACAACGTTAAAACCTTCAATAATGGATTGACTGTTTATTATGTTGGCAATAACAAAAAAGACAAGCAGAGACTCTTGGTTAGAGGGTCTACGAGTCCTAGTTTGTCGACGAAACGGAGTATAGAAACTCGAACCGATAACAAAAATCCTTGTAAACCGGACACGTGCGATTTCTGGCCCCATTGCGCTCATAGAGAAAACTTGCATCGTGAGGCTCAGTTTGTAATGCGATCATCACAAAGTTACCCCACACACCAGAGATCTTTAGATTCCAACATCGAGCCCAACAGACCAACCTCTACTGTAATAGACAGAAAAGCACAAGAGCAATACAAGCGTCGTTTAGCCCAAGAAATGGAAAGACGAAAACAGCAAAACGGGGTAACTAAAGAGATGCGGGAGAGGCGCCTAAGCCCCAACAGACAAAGTGTAAAACGTGACCAATCCGACAGTGTTATTTACGAAAAAAAGAGTTCCCCCATTAATCCGAAAAATCGCACCCCTACTTTCGCTAATGTAAGTGGTTCGTCTTCAGGGAGTGACGCGTGGCTAACAGCCTCGGATCGCAAAAATCACCTTAAAAGTTCGGGAGCGTCGACGCCGCTCGAGTGCGTTTTAAGTGGCGCGAAAATTGAGAAACCGCGCGAAATTATACTGACTCGACCTGGAAGTGCCCCTTCGGAGGAGAGATCGGGAGACCTGCTAGTGTCGCAACAGCGGTCGATGTCCTTACCCAAGTCATTTCTCTCTGCAAGTTATCAGCAAGGGTAAGTGGTTAATAGCTTAGTAGGCGTAATTAATTTTAACAGTACTCGCCGATACCTAGATGATGTTTACGCATATATTTAAGGTAATTAATATTAAAAATCAAATACGGATCCCAGCTAAATGGTCTCCCAGCTTAGTTTTACTACTGACTGGAAGATAAACCTGTTGTATTTGGCAAATATGGTTTCTTTAAAAACATTATTGGACCGGGAAAATACAGTAGATATGATGTGAACTGAGAATGAAATCCAACTTTTGTAATACGATTTCTCAATTCAAAAAGAAAATCCGCATAGTGTAATGTAAGAAATAAATACAATGGTATTAAAAAGCTCTAAAACTAAAAATTTATATTTCCTATATATTATATCACTATTATTATATCCTACATATTATACCACAATATTAGATTTTTGGATATGTAAGAAATATAGTATACAAGCTGTTACTACTTTTAAATCTAAAAGAAAAAACAAGTTTGGAACATTGTCTGATAAATATGCTTTTGCACAAAGTAATGAATAAATTACATAGTTACAAATTCAGAAATCTCTAGTAAAGTTAAAAGAAATCGAAAACAGCGAATCTCGAACTTTATATAAGACTCTTTCTGGTTTAGTCGCTTCTATTTTGGTATTCCGTATTACCCTCCTAATACATCATATATTTCGAGAAATGTTTATGTTTGTCTAGAGTCAAAAATAATAAGAAACATTTCTATCAAGTTAAACCCGAAAATGTTTCTGAAGGGACTTTTAGATGCACTTTTAAAATCAAATTTCCAGGATGATATTTTACAAATTAATTCCCATACTACTAGGTACTTTACAGTTTATGTATACTCTTATCTGGCCTTCCATTAATTCGATGAAATGGCCAATGTATACTTTATGAAATTCGCTTTGGCTGCAGAATTATAATACAAAAACGTTTTTTTTCCTTTTACCTTTCTTCTACAAGATATCAACAACGATCAGAGAAGTACAACAGTTTATTTTTGTTAAAAAATGTCTGAAAATCTGTTTCATACCAAAAAGTGACTAGAAGCCGATACACAAAAATTTGTAATATTTTATTAAAAGTCTCTCTGTTATGCACGTTTCTGGTTGTGGAATTTCTACTTTCTACTTTCCACAGAATAATCTTTTGTATACGGAAACCATCAAATATCAAATATTAACTTTGTATTTCCAAGAATATGGGAAATAATCAGTAAAAACTCACCCTAGAAGTCTGATTTTAAAAAGGCTGTTTCTTCGGAAACATTTCCGAATCTACTTTGAAATACATTTCCTTTTTATTTCTAGCTCTATAATCACCTCTCGTAATATATAAATTGGACATTCTAAATGCAATTAATAATTAAAGATGAATGTATATGTATGTAAGTTATGTAATTCATATAATTATCTATAAATATTTTGATCAGTATTTTTATTAAAAAATTCTCTTTATAAATTATAAGTAATGAGACACTAATTATGTAACCAAGACTAATTATTAGTTCAAACTAATTATGATGTGCCCATATAAAGCAACCATTGATGTATCCATGATTTCCATAATCATGATGTCTTCACCTAAAGCTAAAGTAATAGAATTCACGAGATGGATTTTTTTCTTAATTATACAATGGTCAACTACAAAATTTAATCATAAATATTAAAACATTACATAACACACTTTGTATATATATATATATATATATATATATATATATATATATATATATATATATATATATATATATATATATATATATATATATATATCCTACACAATTAGTACTTTTTATTTACAAAGCGAGTATTTTACTTTAAACGTTTTACAGACAATAAACATAATTATATTTTGTATTATATTGAATTATGACTTAAAAATTATTATCAGTATTGAATGTACCAGTATGTATCAGTAATGGAACAACATACCTCTGTACACACTCCTATATATTCTTATGCATATTTTCAATAATACTTTTTTTCTATACATTATAAATAAAACTGTCCATTGTTAGTGTTGTATCGGTGTGGTTTTGCACCACTCGCAGTAACTTGACCGCAGCTGAAGTGCCATCGCATAGACTTGAAATATTTAAATCGATATAGGTACAAGTAATTGAGAGTAATTCGAACTAGTTTTGTGATCGTGTTTCACCACTGACATATTACATAAATGTAGTAATGCATATTACATAAAATATTATAATTTATACATAGTTACTTATGTACGGAGCCGCCATTGATCCGAGACATTCAAGTGGACAATTCCAATTATAAGTTACAAATATATAGCAATAAGAAATATCGGGTTGTTGGTTGGACATTAATATTGATTTAGCTAATTTATATTTTACAAATATAAAAACATTCAAGTTATTGGGGAAACATAAACTGCGTTTCAAACAAAAACGATATAAATACAACATAGCTCATTTACCAGGTATGTAAATATGAAACAGGATTTTTTTGTTAAGAAAATACAAGTTTATTGTATTAAAATGATAAAAAAATATTGTATTAGAAATATTGCCCATTGCTACCTATATATTTTTCCCATCTTTCTGACAGTCTGTGGATTCCATGTCAAGATAAACAGTTTAACCAAAAAAAACCTTAAAGCGAACTTTTCCGCACGTAGAACATCTCTATCACATCACGAACTTGAGTGGCCGAGAAAAAATACACCAACACATAAATGCAGAATATGTGTTTCATGCGACAGTTTTACTTTTTTTATTGGCGACTGCTTCAGTGCCGTATCAATACGTTTGTGATCGAACGAAATTATTTTTTTTCTCATTCATTCGTATATGATACAGGCCGAATATACGTTTTTTTCGTTCAATGCAAAATCGACAACGCGTTAAGTGTTTATGTTTAAAATCTCAGAATGAACACAAACATTTACATCGTGCTTTCCCATGACCCATGGACAGGGTAGGGTGTGTCCTATCCACCTCAAAATCAATATATGTCGTCTAGTAGACGTCCCTAATCAGAATCAGTCTAAACCCGATCGATCCGACACGATTTAATTGAGTAATCGTGCTAACAAAAACAAATTCCCAAATAGTCCACCATTATGTTTTCTCGTGACGCATGAACATGATAGAGTGTGTTCTATCCACCTCAGAATCAATATGTGTCGTCTGGGAGACGTCCACGATCAGAATTAGTCAAAATCCGATCGATTCGATACGATTTAGTTGAGTTATCTTGCTAACATGAAATTTTAATGCCGACAAGGACACACATGCAGACACAAATTTTGTAAAAACCATTTTTTTTTGTTTTTAGGTCGAAAAACGAAAAATAAACGCTGGAATAATTTTTTTTCCATTTTTTTTTACACGATTACATTACTTTTCCGCTCTGGTATAGTTGAGTGCGGAAAAGTAAAAATTCTTAATATTTTGAGACAAACCAGTCATCGAGCCACTTTCCTACATTTTTTTAAGAATTGAATCCCTGCTCAGCAAGTGCGTGTCCCATCGATTCAAATAAGTAGTAATCGGATGGAGCCAAGTCTGGTGAGTAAGCCGCATGTGAAAGTATTTCCCAACTAAACGTTTCAATCGTTTCCTTAACCGGTTTTGCTGTGTGTGATGGCGCATTATCATGGAGCAAAATCACTTTGTGTTGGCTTTTACTGATATTCTGGTCGTTTTCACGCAAAGCTTGATTCAAATCGATTATGTTTTAGCGTTCAGTATTAACGGTTTGGCCAGATTTTAGCAGCTCATAATAGTTCACACACTTCTGATCCTACCAAACACAGAGCGTTGTCTTCCGTCCATAGCAATTTTACCTTGCAGTCAATGTAGATGGTTCGCATTGAGTTACCTATGATCTTTTACGCTTAGGATTTTTGTACCTGGCGAGCAGGATTTCGCAAATAGTTTTTCGGTTTTCCTACTATCGTCCATTCAGTTCATGTGGATCTTCTTCTGGATCTTTCCGATTGTCTTTCAAACGTATGAGACAGTCTCTCGTATCACATTTAATTACTTCACGAATTCTTGTTGCACTTGAGTGTCACTCTCATCCAACAATGCTTGCAATTCGCTATCTTCAAAATTTCTACTTTTGAATTTTTTAAACCACTCAAAGCACTATGCTTTACCAAGAGCATGCTCCACTGTAGCATGTGTGTAGTAGTTTTCTTCAAATGGTAATAGAAAATTAATGCTGTCCGCAAATCGTAGTTTCAAGGCACAAAATTGGACATGTTTAACGCAATAAAAAACGATGTTGTTGTATGAAACTTGTATTATTGTGAGATAAAAACCTTTATCAGATGTCAAAACAAGAAACTGGCGCATCGGGTATGACGGTAACTCCATTAGTAGCTAGGCAATCTGTGGGCAAATTCCGGTTTTATTTTTACATACCTGGTATTGCAAAATGGGCGCAGAAAAAATATGTTGCATAATAATCACGAAACTTACACATATCTACCAGTTTACCCCAGTAACTAAAGGACACTGCCATTTCTCCCCATTTATCGCATCCCCTGAAACATTCCTTTGTCAATTTTTAATTTGATTTCCAATATGCACCAGTCAAAATAATATCTAGAGTGTAATCTAGCTGATACAGATTTTCAGCAAGAATTCTGATACGATGTGGGACTTATGAGACTTGACATTGTCATATAGATGAAGATGAATCTAACATTCTTTTGTGGTTTGAAATATTGCACACGTCAAAAACTAAATATATCACCCCATTATAATGAGTTTTCCGTTATATAGTATGCAATATCACAATGACGACGATTAGTATGCACTACTATCTTACTTTTTGTCGATGAAAAATTTGTGGTAATTGCTCTCCGATTACTATCCAAAATCGTGCCTGAGGTAAACCTCTGTGGGATAAATGAAAATGTAAATAAATAGAGCATTGTTATTAGAATATGATTGTCGATGTTGAAGCAACGTAATATTTGGTTTAATAAAAAAATGTTATCGCTTCGCGTCGATTGAAAATATCGAGAGACCCAACTTTAGTTTTGTTCGAAAATATTAAAGCTGGACCAAACATCCAGTTTTTATCCACTCTCAACGTCTAACGTAAATATGGTGGACGTTTCCTTAATAAGGAAACATTGGTCAATTACGTCTACTTTAAGAAACACACCCACCAATTCCATAACTCCTATATATTACGGTGTACCATTAAAATGCAATATACGAGTATAATTGCAGTACAAATTTCTCATTACAAGGTAAATCATAGGCAGTCCAATTTCTTCTTTGTTATAACAGGATCATTCACTGCAGCACTGCCTTCATTTTATTCCACCGCTATATTATATGGATCTCCTTCACCTTCGCTAGTATCCACTTGGCGTCTCACTAAATCCTTTTATCCATCTCTGTACTATTATTAAGGAATATACAGATAGATCATTGCCACTAACTGAATTTTCCAAATTTTGTCAATTATTGCTTCCTAATACAGAAGTAATACGCAGTCTACTATAATGTGGAAGACTTGCACTACTATCCACATCGGTGTCTAAAACTGACGTGTACTTAAAAGGCAGATCAGCCTTATATATGAGTCTGCTTTAATGTGATGAGTCATCGCAAGACATGTTAATTATTGTAACAAATGCGTTAAGTGTCTGGTAGTAGGTCCTCGAGTATTATTTCTTTGTGCACAAATGTTTATAAGATGAATTCCTATATCTTACATCATATGATTTTATGTCATAGTTTCACTACGATTGCTTTAATACATTTTGCAAACAATACCTTACATAGAATGTCTCACAAAGTATTTTTATAACCATCGCCTATTTAATTTAATGCAAAAAGAATTTTATCCACAAACCGAGACATCCAGAAAATATTAGTATTATACTCGCTTGTACATACTCGCTGATAATAACGGTGCTATTTACCACAAACATTGGTTCGAAAGTCACTTTAATGTGGGAGTTGAGGTCATTAATGTCATTACGAATCTGTTTTACTAATGAACGTTATTGATCGCGAATTTTATTATATTTTGCACTGTACGTAATTGTATATTAAATTCAATAATCATGCACATGTATTATTCATTACTAGTTTCCTTTTAAAACTCTAACTGTATATCCAACAACAAAAATAATTTTCTGAGTTGTTAAATTAAACTGTATACGTCTTAAATTGGGTCGTATATATCCCTAAATATATTACTAATTAACGGTTACTTTAATCATTAATTAGTAATATATTTATCAATATTATTCATCAATGAACAGCTTTTCTTTAATTATGCAATGGATAACATGTGACGTTATTTAAACTTTATACTTTTAAGTAGGGACAAATTCTTTTTATTTAATTTTTTTATCCAGAGTTTTATGAAAAGGTTTTTAATAGTTATACTATGCATTATAGAAACTGTACCCCAAACGCGAATAATGTAAATACGTGTGAGTACATTTTAAATGAATAGGATGTTTGCCTAGAAACGAGGGTTTCCTAAAATTCCTATAATATCATAGACAGTACTATTCCACAGGCTAGTTCAAAGATCGAAAAAAACACTAACTTTTCTTTAATTATTTGAAAAGAAATTTTTCAGAGAATGAAGCTTTTAATATATTACCTGCAATGGTTTGACGAAGTACCAGCAATAAGTTCCGGAAGCCAAGAACTTAATGCTGCTAATGTATAATGTATTACATTTTTCAGTAGATTATTAGAAATAATAGTGATTCGAAACTCATAAATTGTATGTAATTTATTTTCATAAACAACATTTATAATTTTTTATTAAAATTAATTACATGAAAGCAACGTTCTTAGCATAAGTGGAATTTAAATTATCTTGAATGAATACTCTCCTAAAATAGTTATATTCAATTAAAAATATCTATGGTACTAATAGCAAATAATCAGAATTCCTGGGTACGAATAAACATACCTTTATAACAAAATAATAGATGGCGTACATCACCCTTATAATTTTTGTATTTAGCAACAGTTTTGTATTCAAAGAAATTATTACTTTATATAAAACTCGCAGACATTTTGTACGAGGATTGTAATAGTTTGTAATAAATTTTGTAGTAAATTTAATACAGGAAAACCTTGGCAGTGATTCAGCGGGTAAAACATCAGTGAGAATTATCGGATTGTTCGATTTAATCGGATATTCGTATTTCATCCCCAACTGAGATTTCAGATATTGGTTGTATGTCTAGTTTCTGAATGTGTGTTCCCTAGTATCTCAATGTGTTCCCTTAAGAATGTGTATCTGGTTTTTGAAAGTGTATTGAAACCGTTTTAACAAAGTCATTTAAATAAACAAGAACATTTTGCTCATATTTAATGTTGGGCAGTATACATTTTGAACAGCTATTAAATTAGTTTTATTTTTTTAAATTTCAATAATCATTACACTTTCATTTCCTTTGTCGAATTATTGCTCAAGAAAATTATTATGTATCCAATCCCTTATTCTATGTTACTATATGTAAAAAGAAATTGATCCAAGTAACTCAATAAAAACTGGAGCTTTTTATTAAAAATATTCATGAACGTTTAAAAATACTGCTCCAAAGAATTAAGATTAAGAAGCACTCAAAGTAGCACTTCAAATACATCTTTTGACATGTTGGGCTGATTTTCAAAAATAAAAATTAATATCAATTATATCTATTTGCACATTACTTTTCGAATTCACTGTATATTGAATGTATAAAGTGTATCAAAGTATCTTAATTTCTTATAGAGATAGCCAGGGTATGTAAATATGAAATCGGAATTTGCCCATAGATGGCTATGTAGTTACCGTCTGTAGCTGCTAATGTAGTTACCGTCATACCGCGTCATTGGCGCCATTTTCTTGCTTTGACATCTAAAGGTTTTTATCTCACAACAACGTTGTTTTTAATATCGTTCAATATGTCGAATTCTGTGCCTGGGAACTACGACTTGCGGACAGCATTGACTTTCTGTTACCGTTTGAACAAAACTGCTGCAGAATCAAATGCTTGTCGAAGCATACCGTGAGCATGCTCCTGGTAAATTATAGTGCTTTGAGTGGTTTATAAAATTCAGAAGTGACAATTTTAAGGTTAGAAACGAAGAACGTGGAAGATCACATAAAAAGTTTCAAGATAGAGAATTTGAAGCATTGTTGGATGATAATGATGCTCAAATGCAACAAGAACTCGCGGATCAATTAAATGTGATACGAGGAGCCGTCTCCGTACGTTAAAAAGCAATGAAAAGTATCCACAAGGTGGAAAAACGGGTCCCACGTGAACTGAATGAAAACCGAAAAACCATTTGCGAAATGCTGCTCGCTAGGTACATCATCGACATCGACTACAAGGCCAAATCGCTATGGACGGAAGACAATGCTCTGTGTTTGGTAGGATCAGAACTGATCAAGAAGAGATCAGACTATCAATTATGAACTGCAAAAATCTAGCCAAACCGTTAATACTGAACGCTAGCGACAACAAATGATAGATTTGAATCAATCTTTGCATGAAAAGCGACCAGAATATAAAAAAGCAACACAAAGTGATTTTGCTTCATAATACTGCGTCATAATATACAGCAGAACCGGTCACGGATACGATTGAGGTGTTTAATTGGGAAGTGCTTGACATGCGGCTTACTCACCAGACTTGGCCCCGTCCGATTACCATTTATTTGTATCGATGGGACACGCACTTGCTGAGCAGGGCTTCACTTCTTACCAAAATGTACGAAAATGATTCGATGACTGGGTTGTTACAAAAGAGTAACAATTTGTTTGGCATAGGATCCAAAAATTGTTAGATAAATGGGAAAAATGTATAGCTAGTAATGGGCAATACTTCGGATAAAATATTATCGTTTTCATATAATAAACATGTATTTTCTATACAAAAAATTCCTGATTCATATTTACATACCTGGTGTATATGTATTCCTAATAATCGTTTGTATTATTTAAATACAATAATATAATAAAGTGACGTTAATACAAATATAGTTGTGTAGGCATTGTACCGTTAATATATCGCTGAAAAAACTTAATTTAGTAATTATTAATAATTACCTTACATAATGATTAATAAAGTACGGTGTTATTTATTATTAATATATACACAGGGTGTCCAGTTTAAAGCGAAGCACCTGAAATAACTGTTGAAATAAGTATTTTATATAAAACATCGTGACATGTCAATTCTTGATTTTAAGGGGACACCTCTTGACACAAAAGCCATTACTGTCTCTGACACTCCCTCTCGTAAACAACTACCCCTTTAAAATATTCAATTGGAAACACAGGTCGAGTGATATATCATTTGAAAATGGTCTTGATTTAAACAACGCCGGTAGTTTATTTTTGCTCATTAACCAAACTGTAATCCAGATATTTGATAAAACCTATTCCAGAAATTCATTTATTCCATATGGAACTAAAAGGAATGAATGCCAACTAAACTTACAGTGTTCAATTTTAGAAACGGATAACAGATACAAAAATTAAAAATATAAACATAAAAAGTATTCATAAAGGGAATCGAATATTTTGAGGGTTGAAATCTCTTAAATTTAAAGAGTCTATGAACTGAACTTCTGGAACTCCAAATTCTGGTGACAGCTGTTTAATACTTTTATATTGACTTTGATCTAGGTACATCAGTTTGACTAACTTCGCTTGTTACAGTACGTGTGGCGATTATCTTTTCTATTTTGATATTTTCTCAGTAGTTCCATTATGTACTTCGGTTGACGTTATGACTTAGATTTTATTAAATGGGACACATTATATATGCACATAATAATGTATATAGTAATTAATTTTCGTATTAAGTAATATTGAGCCCAATTCTTAATTTTTCCAATAATTTTGTAGATACTGAACTTGGGAATTTTATAAGTTCATAAATGTATTTCTGCAGTTGGAAACAACTATATAAATAAACTAATTAACAAAACAGATATGATCACAATTCATATGCAACCCTTACAGTTATAAGAAACGTACTGATTTCTTGGGTTTTCGCTTGTTTAAATAAATAGAAAGTTTTAAATATCTTACATTTCGGCTTAAATCGCCACCGTCAGAGAATCAACTACAATTATTAATACATACAATTATTACGATATTCTAAATTATCTTATGAATTATATGGATGTGGATGTTTTATGAGTTATGAGGAATACACGTAAAATATTTATGGAAATTTTGGAATTTTATAGAAAATCAAAGGATTCCTATAAATTATATTATCATGTCACTTGATGTTGTTTCACCTTAATATAGACTACATACTAATATAGACTAGTGATTGAATGTATACGAAATAAATGGAGCGAAATTAGTAAATATACACCTACCACTGAAATCATTATTGGCGCGTTATGTTTAAACTCGACTTATTTTATGACCAATATTATTCATAAGGAACAGAAAATAATAATCTTTAATTTTAAACTAACATATTACAAACGGTGTTTGTAATGTTGGTGTTATTACAAATTGGTGTTATTACAGTGGTGTTATTAAAAAGTATATTAAATAGAGCATGGGTAACACAATCAGTACCTAATGAGTGGAGAATTGCAATAATAGTTCCTATTTTCAAAAAAGGGACCCAGAGAGACTGTGCAAATTATCGTGGGGTATCTCTACTGTGCACAACATGCAAGGTATATGAGATGATCTTGGAAGAAAAATTAAGGAAGGAAGTAGATGGAAAGTTGCATGGAGCACAAAGTGGTTTCAGATGTTGTGTGGACTTGGAGAAAGCATTCGATAAGGTGGTTAGAGAGAAAATATGGGACATATTAGAGAAAAATGGAACAGCAAACGAATTGATAGAAGCTGTAAAATCATTATACAGTAAAACGGCGAATATAGTAAGGAAGGACAACATGGAAACCAAAAAATTCAGAACCACACAAGGAGTGAGACAGGGGGAAATCCTAGCCCACTGCTCTTTATCATTTTCATGAATGAAATAATAACAAAAGTAAGCAGATAAAGTAAGGATGTGATGGTAGGATACTATAAAATGAAGCCAGTAGAAGTCAGTGAATGTGTGTTTGCAGACGATATTGCAATAGTGGCAGATACATGAAACAAAGTTACAATATAATGTGGATCTGTGAGTGAATGAGTTGGACAAACAGGGAATAAAAGTAAATGTAAGCAAGACAAAGGTAGTAGTTATAAGCAATAATAATGAGCGAGAAATGAATATAAAAATAAATAATCAGATAGTGGAAGTAAAAAGCCTAAAGTACCTAGGAGTAACCATAGAGGAAGGAGGAAAGCAAGATGAGGAAATAAATAATAGAATAAGGACAGCGATAAAGATTTTCCATAGTATGAAAAGGGGTTTTATTAGTAAAGCAGAAATTAGCAATAAAACAAAAATGTCAATTTATAAAACTGTATATTTGCCGACGCTACTGTATAGATGTGAAACATGGGTGTTGACAGAGAGGCAACTTAAAAATATACAGGTAGTAGAAATGAAGTATCTCAGAAAAGTAGCAAATATTACGATAATGCATAAAATAGGAAATGAAGAAATAAGGAAAAGATTGGATAGCGAAAGTATCGAGAAGCTCATAGAGAAGGCACAGTTGAGGTGGTGCACATGAAAAGATTGAGCGAAGAAAGACAAGTAAGAAAAATATGGGAAGCAGAAGCTATTGGAAAGAGAAAGAAAGGCAGACCAAGGATGACGTGGGACGAAGAAGTGGCGAAGAAAATGAAGACAAGAGGAATCACATGGAATCAGGCTGAAATTACAGCAAGGGATAGAGTTAGATGGAGACTAATGATAAAATAGTGAAGAAAACCGTGAAAGTGGGGAAGCAAATGTGAGTGAAGGAAAGTCAGGTGTTCATCATACTTGATAGGTTTGGGATGAGAAAGAGGAGAAAAGAGGAGTGCATAAGGGAAGGGTCAGTGAAGTGACAAATGACAAAGGAACCACAAATAGAGTGGAATTTAGATACAGGGACAGAGTAAGAGAGGGTGGGATGAAAATGTAGAAGTACCTTTAAGTTATATTTAACACGGAATGGTGTATTTATTTAAGTCACTGTAATTGTTATTTAAACTAATTGTTTAAAGAAAGATGTATTTAGCCTCCACACCTGACGGTAAGAGAGGTATAGATTATATATATAATATTATATATTACAAACGATACGTAGATAATAACTGCATTATGCAGATAATGCATGCAGATAAACCGAACGATAAAATAAATTATACGATCAATATTTTCATTACATTTCATTCACTATTACAGTGCACTATCAACAAAGAAGAAAGAAGGAGCATAAATGTGTTAGATTTTACAATTTGATATAACAAAGCTGAGGTTATAAAAATAAACTGATTAACAAAATACATATAGTCATAATTCACATACACCCATTGGGGAGGGAAGGGAAGAGGTTGTATTATAAAAATTGTTAGCTTAACAAAAATTCAAAATATACATAAAAAATTATAACAATTCTTCATAAGTAGAAGCAAATTCATATCTAAACAATTTTATGAACCTATAATAAAGAGCAAAATGCACATATATACAGCAAATCAAAAACAAACATAAGAAAGATAAAAAACTACTATCAATACCTTGCATATCAAGAGTAGTTGAAAATACTGCAAATGTATTTAAAAAACACATTAAAATAACACACTAAACGTATAGCACAACAAAGTATTTACAAAACTTAAACCTAAAATACAAATACTAAACAAAACGATATACAAAATAGACAGCAGCTGTTGTAATAGCATATATCGGCAAATAAAAGTAATATATGGGCAAAAGGATGTATACTAAATAAATATAATATTAAAACATTAGAAAAATATCAGCTCTTACAGTTCTCACAAAACATGCAATAGTCTAAAACCATATGTTCAATTTTAATAACATTCGTATTTTAGGAAAAGAACAAATTATTATAAATAAACACAAAAGTTAAAGATAAAAAGACATGCAATTAACAACTACACTGACATACAGAATCGAAGTGAACCATATTTTAATCTTTTAAATTCATTTTTATTGGGTTAATACGTTATTTTTACATCTACGTACATATGTATATGTATTATAAGCAAATTAAATAATATATCTAAAGTCTTACTTACCTCATTCACTAGTCAGACTATATACTTATCTAATAATAATATAAACAAATACATACCAAACCAAAAAACCGAAATGTTATTCGTCTATCTCAATTACGCCAAAGGACTTAAATACAAGAGTAAAATAATATCATATCCACGAAAATAGTAAGCAATTTGTAAGTATACATAGTCATAAAATAATTTAAAATGTTATTATAATTATACATATTAATAATTCTAGTTCTTATTCTCTGATGATGGCCGATGAAATTAAAGCCGGAACGCAAGATATTGAAAACTTATTTATTTAATTGACCGAAAACCCAATTAACCAATGTGAATAACATGTCAATCATACCTGCGATCCAAAAATTGAGAAACAACAAAATAAATAATTTAAAAGAAACATCACGAATCAACTTTCCTCTATATTATCAAGAGCATCGAGCACTTAGTCAAACTAGTGGCGTACATATTTAAACGTTGTAACTTTATATTACAAACAGGCGATTCAAGTCAAGATGAATGCAAGTCAAGTGTCTTTTCGGTTTTCAGTGGTAACCCTATTTACAACTAAAACTATAAAGAATTTACTATAAAGAATTAGGCATATATAACTATAAAATTTTATTCACTAAGGACATTTTACGATATGTTTTAATATTTAATTCCTGTTTCAAAATATAATACTAATACAATCTTCAAATTAATTATCAAAATTCATTTCTATCTCGATTATAAAATATGATTTGGCTGTTTATTTTATATAGTTATAGTTATATATAGTTTGGCTGGTACTTTATTAGACAATTTGTATTGTCTAATAAAGTGCTAAAACATAATTTTTTAAACTATGTGGTACATTACATAGATTAAGGTCATGTAGCCGATCATTCCGTTACATCGGAGCTAATATTAAAATTTGTATTAAAGCTAGTTTACTAGCTTACACTAGTTATTACATTTAATTTCTCTTTTACTATATCTTTAAGATATGTAATTTTGTTTACTACTATTTGTCTATGAGATTATATGATAGATAGTTTTTATGTGAATTTAAACTACTAAAAAAACATATCTACCGTATATATCGTGAGACTGTATTTACATTTACATATGTACACTGAAATAATAGTGAAATAATAAAATATCTTCTGAAAACAATGTGGAGTGAATATTCGGAGGTAAAATATTTATTACATATTTTATTTTCCAACAATAAAATTACTAACCGGATTAGGATGGAATTTTAATTAAAAATTGTTATGGCTACCAAAACCAAAGTAAATATTTTCTGTTTGTATGTATATTAAACTAAAAATTAGAATTATTTAGCAGACAGTAAGATAAACAGTAGAATAATATGAATTGTATTCTTTTAAAAATAGAAATAGGAACATGAAATAGATATATTTAATTTAGGCTGTAGTTAAGTACTTTACAATAATTAGCTGAAAATTTCATTCAGAAAATGTAAAAACACTTATGCGAAGCCTTCTTTGCTTTGTATTTTTTTCTCTTGCAAAATTTATGAAATAGCAAACAACACTAAGATTTTATCAAGGCGCTAAACTAAGTCAAGAAATAATTTAAACTCTTTCTTTTTTTCTCCCATTTCACTCATTTCAAATTACTTTGATTTTACTATTTTTTCAGTTCCCAGATTTTATAAAAGTATATATAAATAGACATCAGAGTAGTTCGATGTTGACTTCATATTAGTGAGAAATGACAATTATAATGACAATATTATAATTACATAAATTATGATAAACACATTTATTATAATTTTCTCGTCATACATTATCTCGTCATAAGTAATCATTTAATTTATACAAGTACAGGGAAGAGGCTGGAACAACAAAAACAGAAAACCAGTTTCCACAAATATCAAAAGAATACACAATTCTCGGCGCACGTTTCGCCAACCAAATTGACATCATCGGAAGATAATTAAAACTTAATCCAATCCCGATTATATCCACTTGATTGACGAAATGCGCGTCGATAAACGTATAATATTTCGGTAATCGTGGACACTGGTCTCCTGTTTCTATACAAATAGTAATTAATTACAGTTCATTTATAAATAAGAGAATATTTAAAAACGTTTAAACTGTCAAAATAGAATAAAGATTGAGTCAGTAATAACCATACCATTCATATACAGTGTGGAAAATATAGTGATAGAGTAAACTTATTCTTGACGTAATTTTACAAATTTATGGGAAATTCTCGGGTCGATTTTTAATACTAAAATATAGTCTTCTAAATGAAATTTTAAAAATACAGTATGACTCTTCTAAGTATAATACAAAAGAGCTGCCAATGAACTGATTCCGTGATCCATAACACTTATGGTTATGAATAAAAATGCTTAAAAATGTAAATGAGCATAAAGGGCGTACAGTGACGATTCTTAAAACTAACATGATTTTTCTTGTGTTACTCGTACTATTTAAGTACATACCAAAAATACGTTTATCATCTGTTTATCATCGTACAGAAACTTTTTACCCTGAAACATAAATATATAACTTGACTATAAAACTTTAAATAACTTCAACTATAAAAAATGAAAATATGTCAGTAAATATGTCTACAGAGATAATTGCGTTTTAGTAAATGTTTTTTGAAAAGTCATTTGGTAAATAAACAATGCGATATTTAATAAAAACTCATAAAATAAATATTTTGTTGATGATCAATTATGGAGATATGTATAGAAATAAAGTTGCTAAGGTTTTTAACCAAAAGTATCCTTATTTGCTCAATGTCTCACAAAAGACCATATCTAAAATTCATGCGTAGTTTAAGGAAATATTGATTTGTTGAAGAGAAAATCTTATTTCGCAAAATATAATTTGAATATAGGAATTATATTAAGTAGTCGAAATAATCCAACACCAATCCCACAACAAACTGCCATAGAAAATCAGCTATAAAACTGTTTGAAGGGGAACCTTAAAATAGTTGGGAATGCCCCCATAAAGGAATAATTGTGGCTAGAAATGAGATAGCTTTTAGTTTCAGTCCCCGTTTAATTGAATTAACTTGCACATTGAAGAAGAAAGTATACCAACAAAATTGTAGGTACTGGTTAGCGGAGAAACCTCATTATATGCATGAGAGATACACGTACATAAGTTAACATTTAGGTAGATATCATCGCCATCTATATTATTGGTCCATGTTTAATTAAAGGTGACTTGACATCTGAAAATATTTATTTCTTTCAATGTACTAGATTCGATTCGACCAAATTAAACTGTTTGATTTCAATAATGCGCAGTAATACTTCATTATGCTGTAATTATAAAAGAATACCTAAACGAAGCCCTTCCTAGTACATAGTACATGGACAAAGATGTGCTTTTGAGTGATTACCTATACCACCAGACTTTAGGCTGTCGTTTTTTCTGTAGCTTTATCTTTATGATGAAGTAAGAATACAAATATTTAATTTAACAACTTTTGGACAAAAGTTTAGAAAACGGAAAAAAGAAAACTTTGATGCATGTTAAGTTATTACGAACAAGTAACTGAAAAATATTTTGAATGTTTATTTGAATTTAATACATTTAAATAAATAATAACGTTCAAATAAAGCCTGCCAATAGTCACAAATTTTAACACCTGTAATTAACTAATCTGTCAGTTAAGTAACAGTTGATATCAACGTCATAGAAATGAGGTTAAGTAGAATTCAATAATATACAGGGTGTTCAATTAAAAAATATTTTTTGTACTGCACTTATACGAATCACTCTGTATATTTATAATTTCAATCAGAGGTATATATTTTAGATTAAATGTATCGAAGTAGAGCTGTACAATTATTTTTCATAAATCGCTAAAATAATACCAAAATAGCTTTATTCTATAAGGGCAAGGATATTTCCATTCTGATATATACAACATGAGAAGCGAGGTAAATCAAACGAGTTCGCAGACAGTATTTGAAGAAATTTACTTTAATTTTGAAAAAAATGATTTCCTTGTGTTTTTTTATATCGAATCATTTTTTAAGTACACATCATCTACAATTTTGTTCAACTCGATTGATTTTAATGATGCTTCAAATTCTAGTTCAACAATATTTAAAGATATCCCTATGAAGGTATAAGCAAAATCATGATGAAATTTATAGATTGTTCTCAAAATTTCTAAATATTATTATTGTAAATATTTTATCTAATAACATCTAAACTAAAATAATATATAAATACATGTGATTAAAAATCAGGTTTCGGAAAACTAAAGTATCTGAACTTTTATATTGAAAAGACCTGGTGGCAGAAGGTAAAAATGAGGCGAGGTTCTAGATAAGGCTATCGAAATGTACATCAATTAATATTCTGTTCAGGAATCCGTTATAATCTGTATATCTATAATACACAGAATTACTAAAAAAAACTATAATATAGAATATTCCCATTCTTAAATCTTAGTTATCAAAATAAATACCTACATTGTTGAATATATATTTACGTAACGTTGTATTTATTCACAATAAATACCTTATCGAACATTTTCATCTCAATATTTTCCGAGGTTAATGGAATTATATCTATACAATATGATTTTATTGTAAGAACTTAATGGCGATAATCCTAGTCAACAGACAATTTTTATCAATAACATCAATTTTATGTGTACACGAAGTATCTATGTAAGGCCGTCGCCGATATTATTGGGAATAAGTTATAATTCGCCTTAATAGGGTAATGAATCAAAAAGTTTATTGATACTAGACATCCCAAGATTCTTATTTCATTACGGACATATTTTGATTTCTAAAAAAGTAACTGTTTTATATAGCAATCATTGAATCGAATTTTGAGGCCACTTTAAATATATGTGGTTAGTGGATACTTAATTCATGCTTTTATAGAAGTGCAATACATATAAATACTGCCATCTTATGGGAGGTATATTATAAGATGATGCCATCGCTACAATCTAATGCTATTTTTACTTTTCCACTCTCAACTATACCAGAGCGAAAAAGTAATGTAATCGTGTAAAATAAATGGAAAAGAAAATTTTCTAGCGTTTATTTTTCGTTTTTCGGCATAAGAACAAATAAAATGGTTTTAATAAAATTTGTATCTATTTGTGTATCGTTGTCATTGTCGTTGTCGTTGTCGTTGTCGTTGTCGTCGTCGTTATTGTCGTCGTCATCGTCATTAAAATTTCTTGTTAGCTCGATAACTCAACTAAACCATATAGGATCGATCGGATTTTGACTGATTCTGATCGGGGACATCTCCCAGACGACGCCTATTGATTTTGAGGTGGATAGAACACACTCACTCTGCCATGTTCATGGGTCATGAGAAGTCACAATGGTGGACTATTTGAGAATTTTTTTTATAAACACGATCACTCAATTAAATCGTGTCGGATTGGTCGGGTTCCGACTGATTCTGATTAGGAACGTCTACCAGATGACATCTATTGATTTTAAGATGGATAGGATACACCCCACCCTGTCCATGGGTCATAAGAAAGCACGATATAAATATTTATGTTCATTCTGAGATTTTAAACATAAACATTTAACTCATTGTTGATTTTGCATCGAACAAAAAAAAAACATATATTCGGCCTGTATCATATACGAATGAATGAGAAAAAAAATTTCGTTCGATCACAAACGTATTGTTACGGCACTGAAGCAGTCGCTAATGAAAAAAGTAAAACTGTCGCATAAAACACATATTCTACATTTATGTGTTGGTTTATATTTTCTCAGCCACTCAAGTTCGAGATAGAGATGTTCTACATGCGGAAAAGTCCGTTTTAAGGTTTTAAAACATTTTTCGTCAAATATTTCTATCCAATAAAACTAAATATATTGAACAATATGGATGATTGGTGAGAATGACAATTAAACTATGACAATTAAATTATGTAGTTTACGTGGTATATACAGAGAATGGCACGTCAATAGTAGGATTACTGATTGTGAGTCAACAAAAATTAAAAAGTAAACCCCTCAGATAAGCACAAAGCAAAACAGGGCATATAACTAATCAGCGTAATACAGCGAGTGGTAAAAGTAGAGTAGAGGGAATACAGGATCGTCGAACAGAGAAAAATAAAAGAAAGTATTTTATTCCGTTTCCGCCCTAAAGCAGAGGGCTTATTTGGATATTCGTTATTTTTGTTATTCTTGAGAATGTATTGTATGTTAAAATATGTTGTTATAATAACATTTCTTATGGCTCATTTATTTGCTAGTATTTATTTTATACCAGTACTATTTAGTATTATTGGTGCTCTTAATTACGTAACCACAGGCAAATTATAGTTCCAGACAACAACTCAAAAATGTTCAGGATGTAACTAAATAAAGACTCAACCATTTGACCTAGTCAAACGTCGGTGTTGACATCAAATCAATATTTTACAAGTAACTGTGGCAACTTTTTTGTAGTATTCATTTTTAAAGTTAATTGTTAACTTTAAAATCAAGTATTTAACAAATAAAACAGTCAACAAACAAAGAGAATAATAAATTCTTAATTTATCAACATTGGTAAATTTAAAATTTTAATTACGGCTTTCAGCATGTGCAAATAGTATATGTATATACTGTGCCTCAGTTGAAATTAAAGGACTTGAATTTAGCGTTATTTGTGTTCTGTCAAAGATAGGGCATTCATATTTAACGACTGTCATCTACAACCATACGACGTCAACATGCCGCGATTAACAGTTCAACAACGAATAGTTTGTGTTTTATGAAAGTAAGTGGTCATTAACAGTTGCATTAAGAAAAATTTACACAAAATTAGGACAAAATGAAGCATCTGCAAAGTTAACAAACAGTTCGTAATTTAATTAAGAAATTTGAAGAGACGAGTTCTGTTTTTGGGGCAGTACCAGTACGCTCTCGTTGTGATCGGTCAGATGAAAATGTTGCTATAGTGAGAGAATGCATACGGAAGTATCTAAACACAGTTCGATGTCGTGCACAACAATAGAATCTGTCAAGAGCTACCACGCATCGGATATTAAAGAACTATGTGCATCTATCGGCGTAAAAAAATTCAGTTGATACAACATCTAAACGTTATAGACCATTTACACAGTCAAGTCGTATATTTGTTAATTTGGTGTTAGAGAAGAAAGAAGGTGATGATGATATTTGCAACAAAATTGTCTTGATATACACGTGAGCAGGCAAAATTGTCGAGTTTGGAGTGCTGAAAATCCACATGCTGTTGACGAAAAATAAATTCATTCATAGAGAAGCACGGTTTGGTATGCATTTTAGATTACTGGAGAAATTGCACCATATTTCTTGGAAAATGAAGCTGATAATGGTATTGCAGTTAATCGTGATATGTTAAACAATTTAATTTTTCGCCAAATTGATGATTTGGATTTGAACGTGTAGATTGGGCAAGGCGCTGCAACATGTTATACAGTAAAATTGATGTGTTTAGATACCGGGAGTATCCAAACACTCCCGCATGTACACCCGTATATACTCCCGTACATACATTCAATCTCTCTATCTCTCTCTCTCTCTCTCTCTCTCTCTCTCTCTCTCTCTCCATCTCTCATTGCAGCAATATTTTCAACTAATTGACCAGTACGAGGACGTATTAGTGTTGCCTTATTAATAACACAACCCGTCTTTTCAAATTTTTTGATTTAATTAAGTTATGGACTGTCAACTCTTCAGGTGCTTCATTTTGTTCTAATTGTGCGAATTTTTCTCAATGCGACTGTAAATAGTCGCTCACTTTCATAAAAGCGTTATACATAAACTCTTTATTATTGAACTGTTAATCGTTGTGCTTCGACGTCGTAGGGTTTGTAGATGACAGTCGTTAAGTATCGACGCCTTATTTTTGATAGGACACAAATGGTGAGCAATTCAAACCTACAGTTCCAACTGGGACACCTTATATTACGTTATATATTGAATAAAGCTTAATATACAGCTTTATATATAATTACTTTTTGCGGTATATTTTATGTATAATTAAAAAGCATAATCGTTTTTCTAGTAAATCTCATACCTTGAAAATTTTATTTATCATTCCGCGAGAAAATCTCATGTAATTAATAAGGCAATTACACACATAATTCGACCCAAGAAATGTATGGTAAGAATATGCTGCAATTATTAGTATCATATTTCCTAATAATTAAAATCTCCATACAACACAATCTTAATTGCGTAATTCTAGAATTACTCGCCGCTCTTAATAATGCGGCGTTATGGCCACACCCTTGTATTCTGTATGAACTCCAAATAAAAACATTACTAACATTCTTCTGCTTGCATGCATTCCTTGTGTCAGTAATTAGTGCATAGAGAATTATTGCTATTCTCATTGTACACGGTAACGGCCAAGAGATAATTGTTTCCGTGCAGAACATATTTGTTTCAAGGCTTTAGAGTGATAAATGAAAATCTGTAATGATTTTTAAGTATTACTCAATGTATACTAGATAGAAGTATTCTATGATTATGACTAGATTAGATTAGAAGCAAGTTATTTATTTATTTTTTAAGTAAACATTCTAGTAGTGTAAACAAACCGCGAAATTTATTTATATAAAATTGTGGAAATGAATATATCAATATAATCATTGATCTTTGAGTGAAAATGGTGAAATTATAATATATTATACTTTCACTATAAATATAATATACTATAATACTAGCCCAAATGTCAACCTCACCTGCTAGTGTGATAACTGTAGTTATCCGGTACACCCTGCTAGATAACCGACGAGGCTCTGACGACCGAACGGCTTCCGGAGTAAGCAGTCCCACTTACAAGCCAACAGCTTCGGGTGGAAGAGCTTGTAAGTGTAAGGGCACTCTCTTGTCCTGGAGTTAAGAAATTAACTCCAAAGGCGGATGAACCAATAAAGCGGTCAACGGCATAGGATACAGAAGGCAATGGAAAACCACTGTATTAAAGATCACCACGATTTCCCAGGTAAATCATCATGACATTAACTGTTGAACTACAAACCACTACTAATCATGGACATCGGATGCCAAGATTCGGCAGGAGAGGACAACCACGTTCAAACCAAGAGGCCTCTCAGGTCGTAAACATGCGAAAACCTCTCGGAGAAAACAGTCGAACAAGAAGATCCAATATGAGAATTTGCACATTGAATGTCAAAAGCCTGTTTGCAGCTGAAAAACTTGATAATGCGATAAAAGAAATGAAACTAATGAAAATAGATTTACTAGGAATCAGTGAATTAAGAATTTGCAGGAACCTGCAAAAAAGACAACACAGTGATATATTATTCCGGCAATGGCTTGGAAGATACACATCACAGAAATGGAGTAAGTATCCTGGTAACAGCAGAACTGAATAAATACGTGACCAACTTTGTATCAATCTCGGACAGAGCAATCTTAATCCTAATAAACACTCATCCATTTAAAACTAATGTACTACAAATCTACGCCCCGACTGCAGATAGAAAATATAACGATGAAATAGAGAACTATTACGATCAAATTTATGACATCTTACAGAAATTTAAGAAACACGAAATTACATACATTATAGGTGACTTCAACGCAAAGGTTGAAGAAGGTCCATGAGGAGAAGCGGTGGGTCCATATGGTCTTGGAAACCCTAATGAACGAGGACAACGACTGTTCGAACTCTGCGAAGACAACGAAATGATAATTACAAACACCTGGTATAAACTACCCAAGAGACGTTTACACACTTGGAAGGCCCCCTTTGATGATGGCAATAACCCTGAGACTTCAAGAAATCAAATAGATTATATACTCGTGCATAAACGTTTTAGGAATGCTGTCAAAAGAGTCACTACATATCCGGGAGCAGATATTGGATTAGACCACCAACCCCTTGTAGCGGATATTAAACTACGCCTAAAAAATACCAACGACCAAAATTAAAAACAAATACTTTTAACTTCGTAAATATAGAAATGAAAAACAAAATAAAACAAGAAATTAATAACAAAATAAAGCTTATCGACAAACAGCTAGAAGACCCAGAAGAACTGTGGTGCGAACTTAAGATCAAAGCCAAAGAAATCTACACAAATAATGAATATAAAAAGGACTCAATCAAAAAAAAATAAATGAATGACAGAAGATATCTTAAAACTAATGGAACAGCGAAGACTAGCAAAAACAAATGACGCAAAGTACAGGTATCTATAGAAAAAAATTAGAAAGGAGATCAAGATGGCCAAAAAGAGATGGATGAATGAAAAGTGCGAAGAAATGGAAAACATATTGTCCAAACATGATTTATTCAACAGACATAAAAAGGTGAAAGAAATAAGCGGAATATTTAAAAAAGGAGTTCCCCCTGTACTAGTGGACAATAACAACAAAATCATCGTTGATGAAGAAGACATCAAAACAGAATGGCAAACATATATATCAGAGCTGTTTAATGATGATAGAGATAATGATATGGTACTGTATCAACATTGCACAGAAGGTCCAGAAATCATGAGATCCGAAGTAGAACATGCTATAAAAAATGCAAAAACCAGAAAATCTCTAGGATCGGATGAAACATCCACTGAGTTAATAAAACTGATAGATGAAGAAAATATAAAAGTAATAGTTAAACTCTTCAATGCAATATATAACACCGGTGTCATCCCCTCAGACTGGCTCAAATCCACATTTATTGCAATTCCTAAAAAACATAAAGCAAGAAAATGCTCAGAATACCGACTGATTAGTCTAATGAGCCACACCCTCAAACTTTTCTTAAGAATAATACACAACAGAATTAGACTCAAATGCGAAGAAAACATGGAAGAAACTCAGTTCGGTTTTAGGAATGCACTCGGAACTAGGGAGGCGCTTTTTGCGCTGAACGTCCTATTACAGAAATTCCGAGATCAAAGAAAAGACATTTTTGCATGCTTCGTGGTTTTTGAAAAGGCATTTGATAAAGTGCAACATACCAAATTAATAGAGATTCTGAAAAAGACGGGAATAGATGATAGAGATATTCGTATCATTAAGAATTTGTACTGGAAACAAACCGCTAACGTTAAGATTGGAAATAGTCTTACTAACGAAATATCAATACAACGAGGAGTTAGACAAGGTTGTATTTTATCCCCAACTCTATTCAATTTATATTCTGATCTTTTATTTAAGACAGCACTTGAGGATCAACCACATGGAATAAAAATAAATGGTGAATTACTTAATGTAATTAGATATGTGGATGACAAAGTAATCTTGGCGGAAAACATCGAAGGTCTCCAAATACTGCTGAATCGAATCCACGAAGCAGGGGAAGGAATGGGCATCAAAATAAATGAAAATAAAACCAAGTTTTTAGTCTGTTGTCGTAACCCTCACCTAGATACGAAACTAGAATTAAATGGAGTTGAGGTTGAAAGGGTCCACAAATTTACATACTTAGGAACTATCATAACAGACCAACTAGATCCAGACAAAGAAATAAAACGCAGAATTGCAATGGCCAAAACAACCTTTCTAAAGATGAAATCATTTTTTTGCAATTACCGTCTAAATTTAGAAATTAGACAAAGGATGGTTAAGTGCTATGTTTGGCCTGTACTGTTGCATGGACTCTTAAAATATCAACAACTAATCGCATAGAGGTGCTGGAAATGTGGATACATAGGCAAATGTTAAAAATACCGTAGATAGCACATATTACAAACGAGAAAGTGCTGAGGAAAGTCAACAAAGACAGGGAACTATTCAGGACTATCAAACGTAGAAAAATTACTTATTTGGGTCATATATTGAGAGGTGATCGATATCGTATTTTACAACTCATCCTCAAGGGAAAAATAGAAGGTCGACGGGGTGTAGACCGAAAACAGATGTCTTGGCTGAGAAACATCCGAGCCTGGACAGACATACGAAATGCAGGTCAACTTTTCCACATGGCAGAAGATCGAGAAGCCTTTGCTATGATGATCGCCAACGTCGGATAACTCTGATATGGCACATAAAGAAGAAGAAGAAGAAGAAGAAGATCTTTGAGTAAACAAAATAGTTGTTTCAGTCAACAATTAATTAAAAAGAACTAGTACTTTTAATTTTCACATCAGGTTTCAAAACCTAAAATTTGTGACAATCCATTTTCAATATTATAAATCTGCAATCATTGTGTTAGTAAGTAGATGGTAATGATAATTAATATTACCATTGTTTAGTTAAGTATAGTCAATCTGAAGGAGCATAAATCAAATTAAATGAACTGGATTCGATTTCTAGATGCCAGTGGTGTCTTAAAAAAGCAAACAAAACCTATCTTCTCAAGATCGCTCTAAAATAAGTATAAGTATAGATATTATAATGAAGAAAGTTTAAGATACAACACTTATTCTAATTCTTTATTGTAAACTATAATTCCACTCTACTATTTATATTAGAATATGTCTCGATATTTCTCTGATCGTTCTATCAGATTTATCAGATGAAATCCAAAGAGTGATTCAAAGCCATTGAAAGAAACCCTTTGAGTTTCTTCTGACAGAAGCTGATAGGATGATCAACGAAACGTCAAGATGAGGTCGACAATAACTATTGTATAACCTGGAAGAATACACTTCCTTGGACAATGGCAATAAAAGCATAGTTTCTACCTGTATGTAACTGATCCACAAAATTCCTCACAAAGGTAATTTATATGATAACTATTAACCACTATGTAGAAGCATTATCGTCTCAATAAATTATAATTACGTCTTTATAAATGATATTAGACTATAAAACTATATAGATTTTCCTTCAGTAATGATATTTGTTCCTATCCCAAAGAAAGTCACTTTCCATCTTGATAGGAATATAAACGTATTCCCATGAAGAACATTGTAATACAGTGTACCATAGGAAAGTATTCTCGAATCAAGGAGAGCGCTCATGATCAACATGAAGCTGTACAACTTCAGATAATGTAAGTTTGGCCAAGAAGCAAGGAAACTGCAGTATATAATATTTACTCTATGCCACTGTAAGGTTCTAAGTAGCCAAATGAATTCCAAATCCTTGTTATATAGAAAAGAAAGGCTTACACCTACACATATTTCCGACCAAAGATATAAAGTCTGATATAAAAACAAAGTACGTTAACTCTAAAGGAATCACAGTGATTTATATCTAGAATTTAACACTAGCAACTGTAATCAATCAAGTTTTACTTTCCTTATCGTTTTCCAATAAGTTTTTTGTGATATATCCTTATTAACTATCTCAATGTTAAAGTACAACTTGTATGTATATGAATACATGCTAAATAATATTATCTAATTAGAAACATATATGTACATGTGATTATATCGAAGTGACAGCGAAATTACAATTATAAGAAAATAAACTTGTGGAATACAAAAGTCTCAAGAACGTAAAATACTCATTTTCAAATAAACCAGTACTATACTACACCAACTTAGACTAATAAATATATTTGATGTATTTGAATTTACATACAGTTATAGCTCTCTTACAAATACTCCTACAAATATTCTACAGCTGATTCGAAACATATTATTGTTCTCAAACTGTCTAGTATATTCAAAGCAGTATCAGTGGTATTAGTTTCACCCAAAATAATAAAAACATCAAAGTCTGCTATACTATTAATCTTTTAAGCAAACAGAAAATTTGTATGAAAACCGATTATAATTATATAAAAATGAATGCGCATAATATTCCTTATTTCATAAATTTGAAAGCTGATGTTGAAAATTTTAAAAATTGTGTATTATTGTGATCATAACAAATTAAAATAAAAATTTATCTCTAAAGATAAATAATATCAATTTTATACATCAGAATTTATGATTGTTAATCTACTTCGTTCGACTGTTAATGTTTAAGAAAATATATTAAAGATGAATAAGTGAAATTTTTTTATAATAATAAGTGAAGTAGATGAATTACATTTAAATGCGGTTATCTACTTAGCAAGATTTGTATAACATGAACAGAATCGACTTCCGAAAATTAAGAAATATATCAACTACGATAATCTAAGAAATGACTTGATTATAGAATGTTAGGCTCATATTTGTAATAAATATTGCCAAATCTCACTACACTAACATTACTGATATTCTTACATGCAGGAAAATGCGAAGAAATTGAAAATATGTAATAAAAACTGCCCTAAAAGAGAATGAATATGACTTAAATTATTATAATCAATTAGTGAAAGAATTATTTATATAAAAAACTGTGGCAAGGTGAAATCAATATAGTATTATAAGAAATACAAAAATAATGTGAGTCGACTAATACAGAAAGCTAAAAAAGGTTTTTATATTGTATAGAAACACAAGAATTTATCAAAAGCCCTCTGGAATTTTGTAAACTTGACTTGAAACAAATCAGTACCTAATATAAAATAAATGAAATTACGTTAGACAATGAAGAGATAATTACCACTAAATTGGAAACCACTAACTGTTTTAATAAGCTCTATAGCAATTTGGAAGAGAAACATGCTAATACAATTTACATATTGTACCTGATTATTCATAGAAGATATGAAAGTATTTATATTCTACAAATTAACAGGAAGTATACAACAGAATAAAATATATAAAAGTAAAACAGTATCAAGGAGATAATAACTTACGCGAAGGGATATTAAAATAAATGTATTCACAAATAGTAACATTACTGACATTTTTAATCAATAAATGGTTAATGGTTTGATGTGGGGTATTTTCCATAAATTCTGAAAGTAGGTATTACAAAATCTCTTTATGGGAATGAAAATAAAGTAAATATAATTAATTATTGTCCCATTTCGTTAACATAGCTACATAGCTAAAATTATAGAAAAACTCGTAAAAACTAGAATAAGTAATTTTCTGAATAAGTCATATCAGATAATCAATATAGTTTTAAAGATGGAATATCAACCGAAGGTGTTATGCGTAAAGTGCATCACCTAACACCAAATTTATACGATACGTTAGACAAGCACTTTCGTTGATATCTCTAAACTATTCGATACGATTTGACATAAAAAATTATTGGGAAAAATTAGTAGATTAGTTAGATGTACAGTTCTCATTTTTGCAGATAATCAAGCAATACTCAATTATTACTCAGTATTTACTTGATATGATCTTGAAATCTTAAAATTATAAGCAATTGGTTCGTTTATAATAAATTAACATTAAACACCAATAAAAATATATAAACCAATTAACGCATATACCTAAAGCTAAGCTTTATGAGATTATAATAGTAATATATTTACATCTGAGATGGGATCTACAAATAATAAAATATTATAAACAAAGTAAGAGGGCTCTTGTCACGTTTTGAATGTTTAAGAAATACTTGGATATATCTTATGTCAAAATCGTTTATTACTTTTCCGCACTCCACTATACGCGGAAAGATAGTGTAATCGTGTAAAAAAAAGGAAAACTTTTTTCTAGCATTTACTTTTCGTTTTTCGGCCTAAAAACAAAAAAAATGGTTTTTAACATTTTGTGTGTGTGTGTGTGTGTGTGTGTGTGTGTGTGTGTGTGTGTGTGTGTGTGTGTGTGTGTCGTCGCTGTCGTCGCTGTCGTCGCTGTCGTCGCTGTCGTCGTAAGAAAGCACAATGGTGGAGTATTTGAGAATTTATTTTTGTTAGCACAATCACTCAATGCACACCCTACCCCCCTGTCCATGGGTCATGAGAAATCACGATGGTGGACTATTTGGAAAAAGTAAAACTGTCGCATGAAACACATATTCTGCATTTATGTGTTGGTTTATTTTTTCTCGGCCACTCAATTTCGAGATAGAGATGATCTACGTGCGGAAAAATCCGTTTTAAGGTTTTAAAACTGTTTATTTCATTACTCATTGATTCAATATCAACTGTCAAATGGCATTATATTATTATAGGATAGGGATATGTGAATAATTATCACTGATTTAAGATTTCACAAAAACTGATAAAAATCAGGTCAAAATAACATCCAGTAATAATTTACTCAAAGAAAATATTTCCTTTGATATAACATAATTATTTGACTTATCTTATTAAAATATACTGGTAGCTATAAAAAATAAATTGATCAATGGCAATGTGCCTGCATTGCAGTAAAGCTTTATAACACACTACTAAATAATATCAAATCTGAAAGACAAATTAAAATATTTAAATCAAAGGTAAAAATTTCGGTTCTTGACAACGGTTGCACTAAATTTAATTAAACTAAATTATAGTACCTTCCGGATGTCAAAATCTTGTCTTAAATTGTTAAATTTCCTACAACTTTGCTAAATTTTCCTCAGTGGCGGCTCGTGATGAAATGAAACGGGTGTTCTGCACAGGGCCGATCCTAGGGTATTGGCCGCCCGCGTGCAAATTTCAAACGTATCCAAACTATTAGCGCCGTAGGGGTCGCAAAAAAATTGCGAACATTTTGAAAATTTTCAAGGTCACGCGTTTTCCTCATACTTCAGAATTCTTATGTAAAATCCGTTTATACAAAAATATAGACTTTCACAAGAAAAATTTTTGGAATTTAATACCTTTTTGAAGAACATTCATGTTTGCCGTCATATTCTTTGGTTAAGAGAAAAGGCTTGTAATGTGAATTTTCTACTAGAGGGTCTATAACACTTAAAATATTTTCCGAAAGAGTTTCAGCGTCACATTTTGTAGGTTTCAGGTATGTCCAAAAACGTTCAATCGGTTCACCACCGAGAATATATCTTAAAACTACCACTGAGTTTTTGCAGATATATCAGTTGTTTCGTCTGCCATAACTACCAAAAATGAAGGTTTGTTAATTTCTTTAATTATTTCTTCATGACATACTTTTAATATACAGTCTAAAAGATCATTTTGCATTTCTTTAGAGGTTCCTTTAAATACTGAAGCATTTTGCAGATGTTCGCTTAAAGTTACATCAAGATCAGCAGAAAAATTTATCAAACCACGAAATATCCCCGGGTTTTGAGAGGTTTCAGCTTCGTCATGTCCTCGCAGCGCCAGTCCAAAGGCCCCACAAAACTTTATGCAGTTTATAATTTTTAACAAAACGTATCTCTTTTTTGTCACATTATCATTATGCTTTTGCACAAATCATCCAATAAGCTGAATCTAGCTGCGCTTTAATGTTAGTTGTTCCTAATAAAACTAATTCCATTGTATTATGTAGATGGCTTTTGGAGTTGTCGTGCTTTTTTATTTTTTCAGTTAAGTGCACCAAATCGGTCACCCCTACCTCCGTCCATGCTTTATCACTGCCAAAAAGTAGACAAGGAAAACAAAATAACGCATTTCTTTTGTTGCACCCACAAATCCAATTGTTCTTCGAATAAATGTCTCTATTAAATTGACGTTTATGTGCTTTTCTGCGGCTAACACCTGCAGTCTGAATAACAGTATCGGGCAATGGCCTACCATTGTTTTTTAAATCAATTTTTTCTTCATAAGAGTATTTATCGCTTCACATGAACTAAATTATAAACTAAATCCATTGTCACTATCACAATATATAAATATTAATAATTAGTACAATAAATCATTACACAAATTCACAAAACAGTATTTAAAATCTCAAATTAACACGAAATACGAAATAGGTACGATTTACGCCCGCCCGAGTAGGAAGGAGTAAACATTCACTGATGTTGCCTTAGCTGGAAAAAATACAGCTCACTGACCGTGTAAATTCGCACATTTATGAGCGCCAAGTGTGGATTGTCGCAGGAGTTGAGGGGGAGGACGGGTGTGCCGAGCCGTGCTGAGAACTACCTCGTGTGGCCCAGTTCAATGTACCGCGACGCGCTCGCGTAGAGGCCCAGATAATTCATCTGATCTACTACTCAATAGAGGACGGCGGGCAGAATGCGACTTTAACGCAATAATTTGGTTAGCTGCACCAACTAACCAAATTATTTTATTAATAAATTTTAGTAATTATTATGTCGCGAGAATATACAAATATCTAATTTTTTTGGCAGTTCTGCAGCTCTGCAGCACTTATACACCAGCCGGCCCTGCTTTCCTTTTATTTGGAAGACACAGGATATTTGAAAAGAAGATCTAGAACAATTATGTCACTGTGAATGTCCATCATAGTGTCACTAAAAAATGTCAATTTTTAATTATTAATGAGCCTATTTTTCATATTTGAGAGCCGGATGAAAATTGAACTGACAGTTCCATTCAGGACACACTGCATAATGTAAACATTTATATTTAATGTATACCTGTAGGTATAGTTAAATGAAGTAAGTATTTTATGTTGCATGCATTTATTGGGTTAAAAAGTAAAGTTCATGATCATGAATAATGGACAGCTATTACACGTGACATATTACACGTGCCTTTAAAACGCCTACTTGCTCTTCCAGATATTCGTATTGTTAAATATATTCATGTTATTGAAGGCATATGCTATATAATACACATATATAATTTTATATATTTAACCTTGAGAAAATATCTTTGTCCAAAGCCTTGATGTCATTACTTGTCATGAAAAGTGAATTAAATTAAGTAATATGACTATTAGGTGTTAAAAAAAATATTAAGAGAAAATGTATTTAAATAGATTCACTGAAGACCATACATTAACAGTAATATGTAAATATTTACATACGTATTATATTAAATTAAGATAACTTTGTAAGATTATTACGTATAACCTGCAAATATGCTGTATTATTTTTATTTTACTACATCTGGATGTAACTGCATTCAAAATGACCCAGTGGCGGCAAATGAAATTTAAGGTGGTCATATCTTTATAACAACGCATAAGATTTATTTGTATTTAGGAATAAAGTATTACATTCGTATAAAGAAGACCAATAACAGGGAATCTAAAGAAGAAGTAATGTTACAAAAAGTTTGCCCACTCATCGCCATTTAAAACTGTTTTGTAAATATTTGCAAATATATTTTTCTTTCATAATTTAGGCAACAATGCAATTAACATTTTTTTTCATTTAAATAGTTGTTCTATGTCTATTTAACTTTCAGTTTTGCTCATATCTAACTATAAAATGTAACTTTTAACAAAATGAAACTTGGATAAAAATTGAAAAAGATTCTTGCATATATTTCTTGATTGGGGACAACAAGATAACAAGTATTACATTATTTAACAAGAATTACAAGTATTTCTCACATATTTTCATCATCATCATGAGGTCGTCAGTCCTAAAACTGGTTGGACGCTAACCTCCAGCTTCTCCTATCTTGTGCTAACCTACGCATTTCTCTAATTGTGCTACAACCTACATCCCTTACTATCAAATATTTTGCAAATATTTATAAACGATATCCTGGGGTTTATGGCCACCTTTTCGTAATTTTCTATCTTCCTAGTTCAACAACAATATTTTAGCTTCGAGCTCAATAATGAGAAATATAAGCTTTCTAAACCAGCAATATTAGAAACGAATATTGTATGTACAATTATAACCTAATATCTTATATGCATTCACAGTTATTTGATGAACACTTTAATGACTTTCATGAATCTTTTAGTGACTTTACAATTAGCTATATTTATTGAAAACTTCGGAAAGGTCGACACAATGTCGGTAAGCCTTTATAAAATTAAATCGTCATCAATGCAAATACCATTCAAGAACAATATAATTTAAGGTCATCAGAAAAAAATATATATCGATTGTTGAGATACAAACAAGTTATTAATGAATATTATAAATAATAATGGCCCCAAATTCGAGCCTTAAGGCACACCCGAACCGGCAATAAATGTTTTTAGTTTAAAACTATTTTACGAAAGAAACAGTTAGCATTACGATAAGTAACAGCTGTATTAATAGAAATAGATGGATAAATATATTCAAATATATTTTTAGTAATTATATCAAAACTTAGGCAATACATTACACTCGAGAGCTGAAGAATTAATAAGACTAGTGACTCACAGAGTTGTTTCTTTCAAATATTAGTCGATAATATTATTTGAAACATTAAAAAATTCTAGAGGAGTATGAGCAAGATTGTTGTAAAGGATTGTTCAATACTTTTGCAACAATCTTTGAACGTTGATATGATGAATTTGATAAATTTTAAATTTATATCAAAAAGTAAACCATAGTTTGCATTTTCGCATAAAACAAGTTATGTTTTGAGTTATTGATTTCAATGGTTAAATTGGTATGAACTTGTTTATTGCTGGGAAAGTCAAAAACTAAGAATAATTAAAACAACTTGAAAATCTGATTTACATATTTACAAACTAACGGAATATTTTGAATGAGAAAATAAAAGCGAATTTGAGCATCACCGGCGTATATACGATGAATGATGATTATGTTTAATGTGCAAAGATATGTCAGTTGTGAACACTGTAATTAGTAATGGTCCCAAAACTAAGCCCTAAGACACCTGCGCTGGTGATATTATTAAAATTATAATCATATTCAATTTCATCAGCTACCACTGCTCATGCTATGGATATACTTAGGTATAGTAAAATTGAGAGTCACCATTTGTACCATCAGCAAAATATTTCTTGACAAAAACGTTAATTCTTGGTATATATTGACAGGAAAATTTGAGGAAATATGTTTAGCTTACAAAAAGTTCAGTTAAGAAATACAACCGCTTTATTCGGGACAAATAATTTGTTAGATACAACCTCTAATAAATTATATATTCAGCTAGGCAAACAAATCCTGCTCAACCTAAACTCTTTATTCAAAGATATGTATGTTTGCCAGAATATTGATATCAGATTTTGCATCTCCAGAGCACCTAAAATAAGGGTTTATAGGCTTTTATATAGGTACTGATATTTATAATCAATTTTGTATACAGTTCTCGTTTATAGATAAGAGTTTTTTTTTTATATTTTTACTAACCAAGCTACCAGCAGACCGAATAATATAATAATATAAAACTTTTATATTCTACTATAGAAATATAATTATTATGAAAAATAACAAATCCATTTAATTGTTAATTAAACAAAAATACTCATAATCATTTCAATAAATACATCCCCGAATAAACTCATAAATTTATTAAATAATGCGTTATTTACCGAGTTGTGTTTTTTCTTTAATAAACTGGATATGAAAGTCATAAAAAATAAGGATTATGGATAATATTGAGGAAGCGAAATATCTTGAATCTTTTATACTATACTAAAAGTACTTTTCTTTTTTGCTAAATTAAATTTACGTTAAATCAAAATATATGCGGGAAATTAGTCTGAAAGTAAGTCGGGAATTCTCTTCTCAGTTTTATCAAAGTTTTGTTCGTTCGCCATATGAGTAAATAAAGTTCAAACATTAATTAAAATATTATGTAAGTACTTTTTACAGTTTCTATATCTATTATATACTATTACTTCTGTACTATTTTGATTTACTGCAATAAATGTAGATTTGCTTTATATATAGTTTCGGACATTCAAGGACCTAAATTTATATTAAACAAACAAATAGATCCCGTGTTAATCCAAATAAAATTTCTATATATGTAGCTAGTGAAACTTTTACGTTGTTATTTGCATAACTTTTATTAGTTTAGTGTATGCAAGTGAACAAGGACATTTCAAACTTTCATCCAAGCAAGATATAATGAATTTAATATACATTATTGATAGAAAAGTATATAAAATAAATGAAAACACTAGGAAGAACTGATACGAAATTATGCGAATAACTTTTTAACTTGGTTGCAGAAAGGGTTTCAATATTAAAAGTGTATACTCAGATCAGTTTATATTATTTATTACATAGCAATACTAAAAATTAACTAAGTGGTAATAAAATTCATGTTTTCAATGATAACGTACATTTCAAAATATCAACTTGATCATTGAGCTCACAATAAACATTTGTAAAAATTATAATATAATATCAAAATACTTTTTACTAGTTAAAATTAAATCTACTCGATTTAATTTTTTTTGTGTACTTTATTATATTTTACAAGTATGTCTTAATACTTGTTGTATTAAAATTATTAATTAATCATCATTTGGTGACGTAACTTCATTTATCATTCCAGAGACTGTAAATTTGGTAAATTAATTGCTCCATCCCTGTTCTGTAGCACGTACTAAATTTAAGGTTTCAATTTGGACATCCATTTTTTTATTTCGCAATTAACAGGACTCTTAGATTTGGCCAGGGTCATGTCACTATATTTTTTCTACCCTAAAGCCCCTATATTGCAGGCTATAAATCTACGTTTGTCACTTAAGCCATCCTAAAGACATTTTCTTTTACGCTGGATATTCCGGCTTACATAAGACCTCCTATAAAAGTATTTTACGCGAGTTGATAAATAATTGACCCTTGTCACATTTTGAAAAATTTACCTCTTAGGTTACAAGGCAACATATAATCAACAAATGTGGGTTCCAGGCTATCTATCTAAATTTATATTTTTGGACGTCATACAATTATATATGACTGTTCCTGCACAATACTACAATTATCACAAAAGCAGGAAATAACTGAAAGTCTTATCAAAACGTAATGTTTATATTTTTTATTTTACGAACAATAATAAATACTACATTAATATTAATTAGCCAAAATATTGAGCACAGTCGTTTTCTCAAAAGAATAAAAAATTCTGGGAGAAATATTAATTACAAAAGTTACACAGACAACTGCAATTCCATAATGAAGGAAGTCTTTTGAGGGAATGTACTTTCACAGTTACTTAAAGGATAATTTTCTTAATAACCAAACCTTATTTTATTTCAATTTCGTTACCTCTATGATAGTCTTAAAGTGCATATTTACACAAACATTTAAAAGTCAAAGTTCCAATATATTGGATTTAATTATTCTGGAATACTGCACCACCATATTAAATGTAAAATTTTAATGAAGTGGTAATTTTTTATTTTAGGAACTGAATTTTTTTTTTTCTAAAGGATGATTAAACTCTAGATCTAACACTAGATAATTGATTGATATGCACAGTCTTCTGCAATTATGTTTAAAATTATATATTTCCAGTGCCCTGGATTATCTATGCTATGTGTTAAATTAATTTTATAAAACCATAATATTTATTTATAATATATTTACGTTTAACAATTTTAGTGAAGACAGGGATGTTTCCAAAATAGTCTGTCCGTTTATCGGATAGTCGATCACCATCTACTTTACTTTTTATGGAACTTATATAGACAGACAGCATAGAACACTTAAGAACTACTGCTAATTACAATATTGACATTTTAGAAAGATTTAAAACAATTTATAGATCATCAATGCACCATATTATTGTACATACCAAATAAGTGAAATTATTCAAAGTAACAGTGAAGAAATTGTCAATGGCTAGAGCGAAATGTACTGTGAACGAAAATCATTACATCCCAATTGAAATGATTTACACAAAATAAAGAGTGCAAAGATTTTGACAGTTCAGACCCTCAGACAGAGTGAATAGAATCATATAAGAGATTGATATTTTTACTTGTTATATCTATGTTTACACTTTAGTATGTTGTCATAGTAACCCCAAAAAATAATTTAAAATAATATAAACACCTCTCTCATCCTAAACATATCATGTTTAGTACTACATCAAAAGTTTCTCGATACAGTCAAACAGAATATGCCAAAATTCAGAACTACTTTTGGGGGTAGTTTTATTTTTAAAATAATTTTTAAAAGTATAATGTTAATTTACGAAGTCAGATAAAGACTTTAAGTTTCTAAAGTCAGATTATAAATAAATATAAAGATTTATTTCAAGTAATAGTGAAGTTTCAAACTAAATATAACCCTTTAATAAAAAATACAAATGTTTTAATAAGATAATATTTTGGGATATAGTCGTGTTGAGAGGTTTATTACCTAAAACACCAAGATTCTTACAATGTTCGACGGGCTTTGGATGATATATTAATACCGTTTAATGAGATATTAAAAACAGGATCAGTAATATGTTTCCTGTATTTAACAAATATTAATAGTTTAGTTTTACTTTGGTTTAAAAATAAATCGTGATCAGCTGAAAATGTTGCATTATTAGATAAATTAATGTTGAGTACTATTAATGCTGTGCACAGATCAGTCAAGTGGAAAGTATAATAGAATTATCTCTGCATATTGATAAGATGAACAACTCTTAAGACAGTTATTTAAATCGACAGTATAAATAGAAAACACTAGTAGGTCCTAAAGCGTTACCTTTTGGCACCCCTTTAGGATTATAAGCAATAGTGGAAACTTTGTCAGTGAATACAATTGTCTGACTTCTGTTAAAAAGATAGTTATGAAAAAAGAAAGAGCAATATCATTAAATCTGTAGTATTTTAATTTAATGCACAGAATGCCTTAGTTTAAGGTTTCAAACACTTTACTGAAATCAAGTAAAATTAGACGATTAGTTCAGATTATTGTTACAGGTTTTAAATAAGTAATCACTAACACTGACTAGAGCAGTAGATATGCTATGATGAGTACGAAATTCAGATTTTATACATTTTTTCTAGAACCTCAGATAGTACTGGTACTATATCAATAGGTCGAAATTAAAGTAACTTGTGTAGGATTATCACAGTTTGGAACCGGAATAAAATTGGCTTGTTTCTACATTGCAAGAAAATCACCAGTGAAAAGACATTTTTTAATAGTAAAAGTTAAATGGTTGCTCAAATAGAGAAATAAATAATAATATAATATTATTTCTCAATTTTATCTTTAGTATAAGATTTTCAGTGAACCATGATGGCCTGGATGTTTTGTAATTTTTGTAGTTTTTATAATTGTGTAAATATCAAAGATAGTCATAATATTATTATTTGAAGAAGTTACAATATCATCAACAATATTTAAAGTATATGTACGATTCCAGTTAACCAGCTTTAAATCATTAGTCAGTAAATCATAATCGAACAATGAAAAGTCTATAAGACCGAAATAAAGTCGACTGTTTACTTTTGTTGATTTTTAACTTACAACATATCAAATGATGGTCTTATATACCCTCCATATTAATAATTACAGAAATAAAAGTTCGTTCTTCTTAAATTTGATGATACTATGATGTTAACAGAAGTCTGAGATTTATTAGTCATGCAAATTGTTCTCGATATAATTTATGCCAAACTGAATCTAGTAAGTAACTCTTCAAATTATTTAAAACCATTATTAAACATTTACAACTGTTCAAATTGGCGATATTAAAATCACCTCCAAAGAAACATATTTAAGGCAAGATGAAAGTTCTGAAAGAATTAGAACATCGTTATTCATTTATACAAGTATTTGAAGGTGTGGATAATGTTCCAGAACATAACTTTTTCCCCGTATTTTTACACTTATCTATAGTTTCTCAACAGGAGAATTATCAGAGAGATAAGGTAGTGATAAAATCTTATATTTAATAAAATTTCTAACATCAAAAGCTACCCCACCTTCCCTAGGAGATCTATCTCGCCTTATTAAATTATATCTATTAATAGCCACAGCGCCGTCTGTAATGTTTTCATTTAGCCACATTTTAGATACAATTATAAAGTCAAAAAAATTATACCTTAATCAAATTTGTTTGTAATCCTATACATTTTTATTGTGAGTGCTATTATTATACTATATTGATTATAATTGATTTTTTTTATTTGATTACATATCAGAATTACTAGCTTTAATTTTTTTTAATATATGTATATTAATACATATCTCAACGAGATTTTCGACATCGGCCGAGTAGCTATACTATAAGATATTATAAGTACATTTTTGTTTCACAATTTTTGGAATTTAATGTTAAATAATATTATTTGTAGTTTCTCTAGCAAAGGTATACTACGTAAAAACAAATAAATAATATATAGTTGTTAACTAACCGCAAACACTAGAAAATATTCTATGTTATACATATCTCCGTTGAACTCATCAAATATATATTTCAACTGAGCAACACAAAAGAGAATAATGTGAAGACAAACGCATAAAAAATTATACAAATACATTTTAATAGTGTTAGCTTAACGCGATTTTAACCATGATCTAATTTTATTCTAACAATGACCATGTTATACCATATACGGCTTCATTTACTATCGTTTGCAATTGAGATTGTTGTTAAAACCACTAGCTTTCCTTATAGGGAATTACCAGTGCATTAATTTCTCACACTAACACATGTAATTTACCACTAAATGTAATCAAATAACGCAATATTGTAGATATAGATAGAAGTAACACACTTAATATTTAAGTTAGGGTTAAACAATGTAAATATTATTGACGATGAAGGTCAATGGTTTAGCTTACAATTAAATAAATGATATATATTTTATTGTCTCTTCTTCCCACGATGTCTAAGTAAGAGTACTAGAGATTAAGTAGAATGAATATCGGTAAAGTACTTGTCTAACAGCAAACATTGTCAACTAAATATTAATACCTATATATATATATATATATATATATATATATATATATATATATATATATATATATATATATATATATATATATATATATATATATATATATATATATATATATATATATCAATTGAAATTACGCTTTTGAAAAAAAAAGCGCGAAAATTTATAATCACAATCAACGAAGTTAAGTTTTTAATATTATCGATAGCTGTATTCACATTGTGTACCATGAAAATGTCAGACAACTGATTCAAATTTATATGGTATGATTAGTGAAAAATACTAGATCACAATGTAAGAAAGTGCCTTATAATTCTTAATACAGTCCTGCTAGTTGAGTATAATACAGGATAAGAAAAAATAAAATACAAATTTTCTACTTCTGTTTGCTAATTCTACAAGTATTAAAAATATTTCTATTGTAAAAAATTTCTTGGAAGTGCTACTGAAAATCTTGTAGGGAAAAATTATAACACTGAATTATATGAAAATAATATGAAATACCATACATGGTATAAAATTTAATTCCGGTGTAATGAATAAAATTATTGTTATAATTTATAACAATATAATAACGATTACAGTTACAATTTTTAATATATTTTAAGTACAAAACTAATATAAATATATCACAGTGTAGGACACTACTCTACTCTTGGTGCTTTATTAGCTAACCAACTTAGTTTTTACTTTTCCGCACTCCACTATAAGCAGAAGAAAGTGAAAAAACTAAATTTTTTTTTTGGTTTATGTTTCGTTTTTCGCCCTAGAAACCAAAAAAAAAAAATGGTTTTTAAAAATTTTTTGCTGTGTGTGTCGTTGTCATCGACATTTACTCTTGTTAGCGATAACTCAACTAAATCGTGTCGGATCGATCGGGTTTTGACTGATTCTGATCGGGAACGTTTCCCAGATGGCATCTACTTATTTTGAGGTGGATAGTACACACTGCTCCCTCCCTTGGATTTATTTAATAAATTTTTCTTGTTAGCATGATAACTAAATCGTGTCGGATCGATCGGGTTTTGACTAATTCTGATCGGAGACATCTCCCAGACGATAGATATTAACTTTGAGGTGGATCTAACACACCCCACCCTGTCCATGGGTCATGAGAAAGCACGATGGTGGACTATTCGAGAAATTTGTTTTGTTAATACGATAACTCAACTAAGCAATGTCGGATTGATCGGGTTTTGACTGATTCGGAACGGGGACGTCTCCCGGACGACACCTATTGATTTTGAGGTAGATAGAGCACACACTACCATATCCATGGGTCATGAGAAAGCACGACGGTGGACTATTAGAGAATTTTTTTTTGTTACCACGATAACTCAACTAAGTAATGTTGGTTAGATCGGGTTTTGATTGACTCGGATCGGGGACTTCTCTCAGACGACACCTATTGATTTTGAGGTGGATAGAACACACCCTACCATGTTCATGGGTAATGAGAAAGCACAATGGTGGACTATTTGAGAAATTTGTTTGTTAGCACGATCACTCAATTAAATCGTGTCGGATTGATCGGGTTTCGACTAATTCTGATTAGGGACGTCTACCAGACGACTCATATTGATTTATAGGTGAATGGGAAACAACCCACCCTGTTCATGGGTCATGAGAAAGCAAGAGGGTGAACTATTTGAAAAAAGTATGGTGTTATTTATCCTAAAAAACAAATGTTTAGAGTGTTGACCAAATTTATTGAAAACAATTACCTAGATGATTGACAAATGTGTTAAATTTTAGAAAAAGTTGAATTAATTGAAGGTATGTATTATTAAAACATGAAGTAATGAGACCCATTCAATAAAATCCCTTGAACAGGGCAGTCATTAATTAATTATATAGTCAATAATACAGTGATCTCGAAATTTTTAGTATGATCAGTGGTTCTTGTTGAGCAAGAGCATAATTAATTTGAAGATTAACTTGCTGTTATTTAAATTTTGTGTCGAAAGACTTTCATTACTTTACTTTCCAGTAATACATAAGTCATTTGTGTTTTGCCACAATGAAATAAACAAAATAACACATTTACGTTTATATTGTCTAGTTATTAATTAATAATATATTAATGTTATAAATAATATACCCAATCGTTAATTATATATATATACATCGTTCTCTTAACATTTAATTTTTGTTATCAATTAACACTAAATTAAATTTTTTTTTAATTATTATCAATTCTTAACAGTTGTTAAAACCTGAAGCAATGTGCCTATTTCCGATTTCTGCGCAATAAAATTATTCCCGAATGATTTATCTATCCTACGAATTAAGCTATTAAGAGCTATGATCAAGTTTATTAAAACTAATAGATAATGGTTACCGGAAAAATATATTAAATTTAACAGTTACTGGACGATTTCATTCATTTGGTAAATATTATTGTGTTATCACGGCAATAAAGTAAACAGGGTAATATAAAAAGTATTTTATATATCACTCTTATTTATTGTGTAGTTGTTAATAGTCATATATTATATAATGATATTATATTAAGAACTTAATCAATTTATTAGAAAAACAACTATTTAAGTTGTTATTTTTAGTGAAAACTAAATCCCCTTATTATACGAAGAATTATTAATAGATATTAAAAAAATTATGGATATTAACATTTATTATTTACTGACCCGGAAAAATATCCACATTAAAATGATATGATCAAAAGACAGTTAGACAGCTCACAAATAATTTATATTTAAGAATTGAACTACGGTTTCCACGAACATATAAATATTTGTTAAACTTGCTCAACTACATACACATATTCCAATATTTTATTTCTGCAATATATAAGGTATGTACATTATGATGAGTAGCGTATTTGATATTTCTGGGAAACTACAAATAATCTAAAATATAAAAATTGTCAGTAGGGGTGGTCGCAGATATTCAGTTTAATAGAATTTATTTACTTATGTGCTACTTCCTTTTTTACCAGTTATCATCATCATTATTTTATAGTGAATACCATTTTTTTATTATATTCGAATTCTATTCACTATTTTAAGGCAAATTTTATTGTTATTTCCTAATTCTAAGACTAATAAGTTTTGAAATATTTTGATTTTAATGAACTACGAGTATTATGTGAAAATTAACCTTTCGATGAATATTAGCAAGTTTATGATCGTATACTTGTAATGTTCTTGTAGTATTTTTTCTTGCACTTAATTTTTAATGCCGCGCTCCTGTTTGGGAGTTATAGGACCGACTCGCTTTGTCCAATGGAAAGCGGTTCCAGTGCTCCCTTTATAATATCCTCCTTCAGTTCTTGAGAGCGAAAACTATCAAAATTCGATAATAATTTGAGTCTTGGGATTTACTTTACCAATTTAAGAGAGTAAACTTTGTTCTTCATGCAAAAATATATTAACACCAATTTAACCATTTCTCTTTCCAATCTTTTTCCAATACCTTTGCATACTCAAATACCGTATATTAGAGATACAATATACTAAAATACTGTATATAATAAGTATACGGCCTTTCCACATCAATGGAAAGGGATTAAAAGAAAAGAAAGGAATATAAAAATAAAATGTAGGATGTTTCATTTGAAATAAACTATCCATCATTCGATGTAAAATTTTTCAAAATTCGACTTTCTTTCTTGGATATCTTGTATCTTTATATTTTGTACATATTTAAGTTCCATGTGTTATAAACCTATAGAAAGTTATTATTTTCATCGATTAGTTAGTTTTCATGTAAGATTCCATTAAAATCGAAACATTTCAGAAACTTATAGTTTTATAGTAGCGACTACAATTAAAAAAGCATAGAATTCAGCTGTAGCATAATATCTATATCTCGTGCCATTTAAGATAAAGAACTTAATACCTACTTCCAACACAACTTAAAGTCTCTCATATGTAAGTGGCATTATTTTTGTCAAATAGAGCAAATATGAAAACCTCATAATGACAATTTTTCATACACGATTAAGACATTCACAGGTTAGATTTTCAATTTTTATTTGTTAAACATAATAATTGTTTCGCCAACACTATTAAACTATTGCAGTTAAATTATAAAAATTTTCAACAGAAGGTATCTGTAAATTTTAAAAAAGTTTTTTGGATAGCAAGTAGGTACTAGGATAAATTTAATAACGGAGACGAGTTTGTTTCTATTTGATCATTTGGTATGATATGAGATTTATTTGCCTTATTAATTTCTAAAGATTTTAATAAATTTAATTAACAAATTTTCAGTCTTTTTATTCACAGTTATTATATCAGTTATTGTATCACAGTTTTATTTCAGTTATTTTATTTGCAGTTTCCCCAAAATGTATGACAGATCACTCATAGTAATATGCCCTCTATATATTAAAGTAATTTTAAAATTATACTTTAAAGTTATAACATTGTTTTTCATTTATACCTCCCCCATCTAGATATTTTTGCCGTCCCACTAAGATCTAAGGATAAGTTTTGATCTATTGTTTAATTGAATGCTCAATAATACAAGTTTTATTTCAAATATAATAGTTAGCAATTTGGTTGCGTTGATCACAAATATATAAATATATTAGAGATTTGCACTAGCATATATTATACCAATATTATATTTCAATATACATTAATGTAATAAATAAATTAACTTTGTATATTAAAAATAAAAACATATTAAAACGTATATTTTAAAGACATTTTATTTTCCTTCATTGTACAATGTGTAGTAAAAGGTGTAAAATTGGAATAAAACTTACACCAAAAGGTGGTGAACGTCGCGCGTCATGTTAATTTCACTTCATTACTGACATGAAAATTCACACCAGTGAATGCTAAAATTCTAAGATTCCAAGACCCAATTCTACCAAGTAATTAAAACCGCAGATTAATTTCATACCAAACTATTGTACCCATATATGTGCCCCATTTGATGTAAAATTGGTGTAAAATTTTCCACTATATTTCAGGCAGCGTATGATTAAATCAGGATTTAAAAAGGAATCTGTTGGCATTATATCACTTGATTCTGAAATGTCCTTAAGTATTCCGCTTCTCTTTTAACAACTATAGACACGACCACCTAAAAGTTTTTATGTGCTTCGAGAGTGATAAAAGTGCCTTATTGTGAAAAACAACATAAAGTGGAAAATAAAATACGTTCTAATCTAGCCAGCAGCGTGACAACTTTAGTTGCGGAATGTTTTGTTCCTTTGTTCTGAAAGAAATATAAGTGAACAAATAAATGGAATAAATGGAAAATCGTTAAAATGCAGTTGGATCGAGCACCCTTGTTCTTAAGCGTTTTATTTCAATACTAGAGTTTTGTATAGATACTGTGCTTGGGCAAATTTATACGGGTTTTTTGGTAAACTACATAAATATGTAGATGCAAACAATTTCGTAGTAGAAAATTTATTTAAAATGCGATGGAACTAAAAATATATATTTCCCGATAATTTTTATAACAGATAGTATATAATAATAAAAATTTATCTTTATTGAGTTAAGAATCAGGAAAATACAACAATCACGTCCTAATGCAAAGAGCGAAGATTAAAGCTATTAGGCTACTCTTACACATAACCCTAAAATAAATTGTAGGTCAAATGAATAGTTAATTTAAGCCACAAGAATTTACTAATACGTACTTATACTAAGTATCTAATACTTATGTTGTATGCTATTTGATTATTTAATCGATGCGGAGTCAGATTCAATTTTATTTAAATTAATTAATTATACCTACTTAAGATTCCTACCATACAAGATAAATATTCATAACACAAAAGACATATAAATTCATATAAAAACTTACTAGCTTTTTAAGACAAGGGCCTTATTTTTTTTTTTTCTTAAATAGAAGGTTACATTTTTTTAAAAACAGTTATAAAATATAACTGCGTTGTAAATATAAATCTGCAAAACATAGCAGTTTAGTGCTTAGACATATTTAAGATATTTTTATTTCTAATATAAACATTGTTCAATATCTTTGTTACAATTTTTATACCAGGTAAATAAGGTATTAACCTGGTATAAAAAACCATACCTGGCATGGTTTATTTTATTATTTATAGACGGAAACTAAATAATATTGTTTTACTATGTCGGCCATATTAAACTAACCTAGGATTTTCATTTTGTCAGAAATATGATCATACTTTAAAATATAACTTCAAACTAAATGTAAAAGACAATATGGCCTAAAAATGTAAAATATATTAAATCACAATAACAAAAAAATGGGTAATACCAAACTAAATTTCACAAAGTTGCTTCCTAATGGTAAAGTAAAATGTATCTGCTTGCATATAATGGTTTTAAACAAACATAGACTTCTGGATTACTTTTTGACGTATTCATAAAATTGCATATTTTTTAATGTAATACCTAATTTTTAAATTATAAAACGAATACTTTTACTTTTAGTTTTATTCAAGAAATCTCGTATTTCGATTATCAGTATAATGTCTATTGCATATACGGTGGATGTCCATTAAAAAAACAATAACCGATGTTCTTCTAAATATCAATGATGTCATTATTTGAGTTAATAATATTCTTTATTGAATAAAATGTTTTTATTATATTCTTGGTAATATATAAGATTTTGTTTAGAATCAAAGAAACTTACCTCGTGGATTTATATATGGATATAAGTCATGGATTTATATATTGATATAACTCATGGATTTTTAAACAAAGTAATAAAGGATATTTTTTAACCAAATAAAATAGAAATCAAAGAAAATGGCATTACAGAATCAAATAATCTATTTTTTCTCTAAATATCCTAATTTGGTTGAAATTTTTCATTTGTTTCAACATAAGATAACAAAATTCCTGTGAAATCAGAAACACCAGAACTCTTGTTATAAAATAACAAAATTTCATTTCTTTTCTATTTGCTTGGTTTCTATATTTATTTGCTTGTCAATTTTAACCGAAATAATTAATTGAATCTTACACAAAATACACAAACATGTGACAAACTTTTGAAATTGTTAGTTTGTGGAAAATAATAATAATAATATGAATTAGTACTTTTTTGTAATAACATTTAAGAGGTATGAATGACATCATCGTTTTTTTATCCCTCTTTTTATAACGGAGTATAAAAGAGCAAATTTTTTTATATGCGCTACGGTAATAATTACATTAGTATAAGTATAGATTGGATAAAAGAAGTTAAAAAAAAATATATTTTAAAATTTGAAAATACAAAATTTAAAGGCAATGCTTATTTAAAAAATCAACTAAAATATATGTTCAAATTGTGAACTGTTGGTTACCTGACAGTAGCCTTAGCGACCGATAATGTTTTTATTACTGCCAGATAAAAACTTACTAAAAAAAAAATATAATATATTCTTAAGTAAATAAAAATATAATATATTTTTAAGTAGATAAAAAGTACTAAAAAAGCCAAGTATACATACGTACTAGACCCAAAATTTAGATTATGAGGCCCCTAGATTCAAAACCGGATTTTTGCAAAAAATCAAATTTTACAGGAAGGACAAAAAAGCTGTTAAAAGTAAGAATTTGTTACGAAGTACAACGTATACCTCTTGAAGTAACTGATAATGTTCAAGAAGAGTATTAATATCCTAATTTAATTCTACATAAAATTTAATATAAGTAATGAGTAATTAGAATGTATACATACGTTATAAAATAATCTATAATTCATAAATATACACCCAGCGGCGACCACAGAAATTGTGTGAAATAAATATAAAATTATTTAAAGTTTATTTGAATTCTGCTTTTCCTGCAATAGTTTATTCATATCAGAATAACTAAGAACACATGAATTGCAAAAATACGAGCTATTTTTCAAAAATTATAAACCTATCGACTATCATTTAATTTTATATATTTTATATATCATTTTTTTTCATAAAATATGCTATTAAAATTGTAAATATATTTTGTTCATGCTGTCAGCTATTTGTTCTAGATAGATTAGTAAGTTGCAATTTTAGGAATTATTTAATTCTCAGTAACGTAATTGATATTCTTAATAATTGTACAAAGCACTCAATACAATTTATTGCATTATAATTTAATTTCTTTCTATTGTTACGTTTTTTAAGGTTTTTATTTATCCTTATTGATGGCAGATATACTTGCTTATAAAATATTACATTTTTCATTTTCCAGATTGAATACTATTTTCCCAGAACTTTCGGATTACCAAGTAAACAACAAAAGGAATTAATTGTACATGTATTAGTAACTGTTCAAGTTTTAGTGGCAAGAATGAGTAGATTGACATAATTAATATATGGCAATTATTGTACATTAATAAATAAAAATAAATGTTGATTAAACGTTTGCACGATTTTTGAAAAATGACGAGTTTTTGTTATTGATGTCTTGATGACGTGAAATTCTAAACTTAAAATCAGTATCTATAGTATATGTTTATTTGCTTTCAAATGCGTATAAATTATTAGTGCAAAAAGAAGATCGATAAAATCTGAAACATTTTATTTTCACATTTTGGCGAGTGCTGTGTATAAACTTAATAATAATGTACATACTTCAATACACGCTTCACAGATATAATTCTCTAAGTGGACCCGTCTATGAAAGTTATACCTTTCACCATATTTAAAAGGGAATCCGAACATAAAAACTAAACTATTTACAGTAAATCAGAATTCTCTATTAAAAACTTGGCAAAATGGCAAATTGTTAATGGCAAAAAAACTAAAATAAAAAGATTTTATATAAACGGATACAAAAGAACACTTTACAGTTTATAACCTATAAACTTCTTCCATAGATAGCTTCGTTTCTATAATACAGGATGATTAGTTTATTTATAATGAAATAAGATATACACAACTGCATAAGTGAAATCACAAGTAGTACAACTGTGTCTAATCTTATACGTTATTTTTATCAAATAACTTCTTAAACTAAGCAAATTATGACAAATATAATAGAGCCAAAATATATAAAAGCAACAAAATATTGTTCAATCATTGATTGAGAAAGACAAGAATGACCATTATCCGAACAAAATATAAGTATTCTATATATTATTCAATTCCTAATATTATTAGTTCATATTTACAATTAGGGACTAGTAAAAAAAATAAAAAAAAATGCATCAATAACCTCATATTTCATAGATAAGTGGAATTTTTTTAGAAATTTCCAAAAATACAGTTTGCCTCAAATTAACTGGCGATTTACGTTGTAATATATTTATACACAACTAGGGAGCGTCGTATAAATCCATGTTAAATGGGAATTTATTTTTAGTAACATAAATAAACGGATATAAAATAGAGCCGATTTTATACTATAAATAAGGGGTTCGATATAATTCAGATTATCGCTCCAAAATAAAATACAGATATGTTTTAATCATTGCTGTTGTTATACATACAAAAATATTTATACCCTTTAAATAATTCTCATGTGTTAAAGTAATAATCTTGTATTGTATTTGCATCTTACGTAAATCATTATCTCTTATGGTTATGACTTTTTAACATCATAAACTATAGCGCTTAAATAAATTTAATAATAACAATTTATATTACATGATAACATTAACATGTTTTTAAAAGCAAACGTACCTACGAAAAACAGACCTATCCTAGAAAAGGGAGTTGCCAGGGAAGGGGAGTCAATTCCCTAGGTCCTTTTACTCAAAATATTCCTTAAGAAGAAGATAAGAAAGTAAATTAATGATAGATATTTTTCTTAATTATTTTAACTCAAAAGGCATACCTATGTCTTGTTAACAGATGATTTTGTTTACAAACAATTATGTTTATATATCTATGATCTAGGTACTCATATTCGAGAGGATATTCAAAGAAGTTCTGAATAGTCGTCATATTTAATAATGATAATACTAATTTGTCTTTATTTACTTGGAAATTCATATATGTATATAAAATATATTAAATATAAATATAAATTAGGTAATGGGCGAAGTGTCAGATGAAACTGTTGTTCAGCCCCGTAACAAAAGTATGTACATGAAACAAAAAATAGAACTTTACTTTGAAACAAATATAAATTTACAGTCAAATATATATGATTAGCAAAATCCCTATAAAACTAATAATCATTTGATAATCAATAAATTGATAACAAAAAACTATGTATCAACTGTAGAACTGTACGCTTACTCATAATATATAAGATATTTTTAAAATCTAAAAAATGGGAACACTAATTAAATAATCAATAGATGCTGTTTTAACTTTTTTTAAATTTAAGATTATATATTATTTAATCTCAGGGGAAAGAGAATTATTTTGCAAGTGAGATAAGTGAAACTTCTAGTAGGTATACATGGCAGTGTTGTTACAAAGAATTTGTAACATACGAGTATATGAATAACGTGGTATAAATTTGGATGTAGTTTAATGTAACGTATTTAACTTTTATGCATATATATATATATATATATATATATATATATATATATATATATATATATATATATATATATATAATACATATTCAGTGTACATATTCAGGAGCATTATGTTTTAAAAACGTCTTTATTATACATAATAAATCTAATTCTTGAGTACTTTCAAGATTGAGATAACCTTTATCATGGATTAACTCATTCACAGTTTAACTAAGGGATTAACTGATCCCTCCTTCATAATTTCCTACACCATACGCAAGTCTAAAGCAACCATTTTCAATTCTTTGTAAGCGTATAATATATGTATTTCTAAGAGCAGTTCCATATGAACAATCACAATAAGATAATTCAGAAAAAAATAAAAAAACTACACATATTAATTTTGAGTTGTGAGTTAATTATGCTCATGTCCGGATAAAGTTGTTTTATAGTAATACATGATGTTTGACATAAAACATTGACATGCTTTGTAAATCTTAATTTGTTGTCAAGCCAGAAGTCAAAATTTTTGCATATACAGGATTATAGTTTATTAAATATAACAACATTAAAAGTGTTTTTCAAAGTTAAATTGTTGCGATATTCTACATAGTTTTACTGTAACCTTAATACAGCCAATTATGTTTATGTGCACCAAAAGTATAAAGTTTTATACAATATTCATAATTTTGTTATTAAATTATTTTTCAAAAACTCTCAGTAAAGTCAAAGTCAAAGTTTTCAGAGTACAACGAAACGTCATATTAGGGGTTTCCTAGTTACCATTCAAAGCAGAGGGTATTAAACTTAAAATTATATATTTTAATGGGCCATATGATCTGATCTGGCCAAATGAAGAGGATATATAGTCATGAACTCGAATCGAAATGAAATATATCAGCCCAGACAATTTGAACAACTGCATGTTAAACATGAAGTATTCTCTTATTTGTATTTTTTTCACAAAACATCCTCCATCTTATAAACGGTAAATAAGAAACCCCTAATATGGGGTACCCTTGTACAATGAATAATTATTTAAAAAATGAGGAGGTGGCAATTTGAAAATTATATTGACGTCACAAATTAAACACAAAATTTAAAAAAAATGGAATATTTACATCACAATTTTCACGCCATTATCTTTTTAAAGAACAAGTTGGATTTTTTTCAGAATGTTAAAAATATTTAATAACAAAATTATAAATATTCTACTGTACTCTATATTTAGAGTATATTTAATACCCCTTATTATGAGACAATGATATCAGATTATCTGGCTAGGTTAAATAGTCCTTGAACTAATATTTGAAATGAAAAGAAAATTCAGAAGCCAATAAGCGTCCTTGTTCTCGATATTAGTACATATATTTTATTTCCTTAACTAAATCTTTCATCGATCTTAAACGTTATAATAATATTTAACTATCTGAACCGATAAGTTTTTAAATAACATTATGATAATAATATATTCTAGATAAAGCATTACAATTATCTAACAGAAAGTTACTAGCCCCCTAAAGTACATAGGACTATTATAGATGAAATAAAATCTCAGTATTATTTCAATTAATATATTGCACCTAAACTTCTTTTGTTAGTTAAAATGGAATGTAATGAATATCTGGTTCTTTTTGCTTAATATCTTGAAATTCTGATTAAACCGTGTGTATATCACTGCGTATTTTAACGATTTTATAAAAGTTACAAAAAACTTAAAATTGAACAAGTTTCTCTTTTATACCGTTTTTCTTTGTTTCTTTTATATTTTAAAAATAAAATAGCTTGGACACAATAGTGATTTAGATTTATGCATATCCAAATATTATTTCCTTGTGCATTTATCTTAATATTTTAATACTCCTCTATTTATTCTTCCTAACTAAATATTACTCCTATGGAAAACATAATATTTAACGAGAATTTATGTAACACATTCAGACGATTTTTTTTCAACTAGTTTGCATTATCACTTTGATGATGAAATTCAACATGCAGTAAGATAACTAACATTCTTACCTTTGCACTGTGTCATCTTATTGTGGATTTACTTACATCTGTAAAAAATAAAATACTTAAGTTAAAATAAATGAATGATTGAAACATCTTTTTGGTTACCTATGTTATCGTGGTATTTCGTCTCATCACTTGGTTTTTTTTACACAAAACTCACTCACAAAAAGTTAGTGTCACTGTAATCATGAAAAATAATTTCAACGTAAACATATAAAAGTACATGATCACTTACCACTACCCGACACTCAACTAATAATATACGAATATAATAATAAGGTTCGGTAGAAATCTTTTTTGCTAGTGTGGTGTGATAACATTTTTACGACGTTTACAACACATCAACAATAAATCGTTCTTGCTACTCTTTTTTGTAAAACCTCATTGTGACCATCATTGGTTTTTGCATTGGTGGAGATTATTGACCCTAGAGTAAACGAGAAAATATATGTATAGAAATTTTCCCATGTTGGAAGCATACCAACTGTAGAATACTGGATATCGAATGTTTAATTTCAACTGTTATATATGCCATACCGGGTGATCGTGGAATAATTCCTTGACGGATTAATGACTGGTTCTTTGACTGGCTTGATTGGGTAGCATAACTTTTGTTGACTTATAATTACTTGAAGAATATAAGTCAAAAGTTATGTGGACATGCTTACATTATTACATTACTCTGTTGGTTGGATGGGTTGGAGTATAATCTCCTTATTTCAGTAGTTTGAAAATCACCCTCTGCGAAGTAAAGACTGCATTATATTGATGATCTTAAGTTTCTACTTCGATTTAGATTGTTCTCGAAACTACCAAGAAAAGGAGTTTGGTACGTTCTACTGCGATGAAACATAGCAACATCTACTAGATGTGAGCTTCATCTGTAGGAGGTATACTCGCTTACACTGCACTGACGAGACCCAAGATAAGGTCGAAACCGGTCTATAGTTAGCGATATCCTGAGATAAGTGACACTTTGCATCTGCCTTGTGGTTTTGGAACAATCTGAATCACTGTATTTTAATGCTAACTTTGTTAGACAAAATACGGCAAATTTTGTCATTTAATTCAGCGCTCGGCGTTTGGCATATAGCCAGGAAAATAGCTGTTTTGAATTAATTTGTTTAGTGCTTATTATATAACGCACTTGCAGATCGGTTGGAGTACAATCTCCTTCTTTCAGTAGTTTAATGTTTACATTAAACAAAATGTTCACCAAACGTGTTTATCTCGACGTTATATGTACATAAAGTCATACTTTTTTAGTATAATATTACACCCCATTTCAAACTCAGTTCTTTCTTCACAAGAATGTGGTTTGAAAATTCTATTTTGGCTATTTGTACCTATTTATTTATGTAACATATGCATCATACTAAGGATGACATAATGTATGAGCAAGGTCACCCCCGATAAATAATAAACTTCGTAGATTTTCATCTCAATATTTTTTAAATCATTATTCAAATAGACAAAATAAAATTAGAGGGCGTAATTACTCGTGATATTGGTAGGCTCTCAAATAACTCTGGGGGTTATAGAAGGACCTCAGGAAGAGTCTACTTCTTGTGTATTTAAGTGTATTATTGCTGATGGTCGAAAAATTATATTTAACACTCAATTATTGAAATATTAACTGGTTGAGGTTTCGCCTATGTTGTAGGTATTATTAGAATTTCACTATTATTAATCATATTGCATTTTATAATCTGCGTACGTGTATATACAGGGTGATAATAAAGTTTCTCAAAATATTCGCAATTTTGTCCTTAAATAATTTTTTTGGAAAAAAAAGCCCTTCAACATTATTTTTTAAGAGAACGTTGACTGATGTAAAATTTGTATTCGATATTGGATATTCGAAAAATATCCAGTTGCAATAATAGCATTAAATATTTGAACTTAATTGCTCAAATGCCCTTTTCTGGCAATTCTTGTAACACTTTCCTTCTTCTTCTTCTTCTCCCTTTTGATAGGACTATGTCCTGTTTTTTCCAACTTTTTATTCGATGTCCTGTGACGATGAAGTCCAGGAATTGGCCCATCTTTTTGGTGGTCTTCCTAAGGGTCTGGTCGTGTTCAGTTTTTCCTTGTATACGGCCTTGGCGAGTCTATCATTTCCCATTCTGTCGACATGCTCTCTCCACTCTCTTCTTCTTCCTCGTGACCATCTAACAACATCGAATCGCTCCCGGATCTCATTGCTTCGCTGCCTGTCCCTCAGTGTGACGCCAGCGATCGCTCGTAGGGCCCTCATTTCGGTCGTTCGTAGTGCTCTTTTCATCCGGTTGGTGTCTGCTCTCGTTTCCACTGTGTAGGTGAGGATGGGCCTCACTGCTGTTCTGTAGATTCTGGCCTTGCTGGTTATCGACATGTGTTTGTTTTTCCAAATAGTATTATGTAGACAGCCAGACACTCTTGCTGCTTTATTTACTTGTGCTTTCACTTTGTCATATGTATTTCGGCTGCTTGAAGCTATTATACCCAGGTATTCAAAGCTCATAACTTGTTCGATTGGTTGGTCGTTTAGTGCCAGCTTGCATCGTATCGGTTCCTTGCTTATGGTCATAGATTTGGTTTTCGGTGTCGAGATGCTCATGTTGTATTTCTTTGCGGCCTGGTTTAGCTCGAATAGCATTCGCTACAGGTTGTCCTCGTTTTTTGCTATGAGAACCGCATCGTCTGCATAGCACAATATTTTGAATATGGTTTGTCCCATTCTGTAACCTCGTCCTACATTTTTCACCTGGTTTATGATGCGGTACATTACCAGGTTGAGGAGTAGCGGACTCAGGCTATCTCCTTGCCTGATACCTATCGATATCGGCACATCCTTTGTGGTTGAGGTGTCTAACTGTATTCTTGTACTGTTGTTGGTATTGAGTTGTTTTATTACCTGGATAATATTGTTGCTGGCTCCTCGTTCTTGCAGGATTTTTAGCACATCCTTTAGTTGCACTCTGTCAAATGCTTGAGTTAGGTCAACAAAGCAGAGGAACGCAGGTTTGTTAAATTCTATGGACTTCTCGATGATTTGTCGCAGTATGAATATAGCGTCGATTGTTGATCTATTCTGCCCAAAGCCTTGTTGTTCTTCATTGATGCTGATTATACTTGATAGATGTTGGGTTATTATTTTGGTGAGCAGCTTCATGGCGGTGTTGAGCAGGCTTATGCTTCGATAATTCCTTGGGTCTTTCTTTTCTCCCTTCTTGTAGATAGGGATTGTAATTCTAGATTTTCTTTCGTGGGGTACTTCTCCTGTGGACATAATCATACTGTAAAGGTGTGATAGTTCTTTCATCAGCTCATCGCCTCCATATTTGAGCATTTCGTTTGTTATTTTATCTGGGCCTGGTGATTTTCTGTTCTTCAATTTGTTGGTTGCTGTTTTAATCTCTGTTTTGTTTATAATGTAGTTGTCGATGTTGTTGGTCATGGTCCATAGATCCGCTTGTTCTTCGGTGTTGTACAGACTCTTAAGGTGGTTTGTCCATTCCTCCGCGGTAATATTGACTGCAATTTGTTCGTTAACTGGTTTCTTCTGCGATCTAATGAGGTTCCATATTCTCCGTTGTCCTCAGTATAGGTCATGTTGCATGTCGGTGGAGAACTTTTCCCAATAGTCTTTTTTGATTTGTGTTATTTTAACATTGGCTCTGTTTCTTACGGCGACGTATTGCTGACTTTGTTCATCTGTTTTGTTGCTGAGGTACTTGATGTACTCTTTTCTCTACAGCGAGGGTTTTTACTTCTTAAAACCATGGTCTGTTGGCTTTTGTGTTCACGTTTACGTTTCTTTTGACAATCGCTTCTTCTGCCGCTGTTATGACATTAATTTTGATTTTGGACCAAGCCGTATCGATTGTATCCTCAGCTGTTATTGGATTTGCTGTTATTCTTTCCTTTAACCGTGATTTATATAAGTCCTTGGTGCTGTCGTTGTCGAAGGATTTTATGTTGAATTTTTCACGGATTACTGGTGGTTTTTTACGGATTAGTTGCACTCCTAGTCTCATCTTACATAGCACCAGTCTGTGTCCACCTCCCGTGTCCGGAGAGGCAAGCGATGGTACATCCAGGATCTGCGTTGGGTGGATGTTTCTATTGGTTATGATGTAGTCTATAGTGGACTGTTGATCTCTAGAGTTGGACCACGTTATCTTGTGTTGAATCTTGTAGGGATAGAATGTGTTATTTATTCGTAGTTCAAATTGACTGCAAGTTCCTAGAAGGAGTTCACCATTTTAATTTGATGCATCTTCATTAAATCTTTGCTTAATCCCGTCTATGACCTTATTGACGATCCTAGCGTTAAAGTCTCCGGCTAGGATGATTTTATTTTCTCGGGGTATGGTGTTTAGTAGGACTTCTAGCTGGTTGTAGAACTCTTCCCGTTCGACCTTGGGTTTACTAATGTCGGGTGCATATACACTTACAATATCAATTTGTTTCATCTGTATTTCCAATGCTGCATGTATTAGTCGGTCATTTATGTAAGCTATGTTCGTTATGTATTGTTCATATTTCTCGTGTATCAGAAGTCCCACACCAGATTTGGCTCTCTCGTTTCTTTCTTTTCCACTATAGATAAGTATGTAGTTGTTGTATTTTGTTGTTCCGTTTCCCTTCTTTTTTACTTCAGATAGTGCACATATATCTAATCGGAGTCTGTGCACTTCCATAAGGATTTCCTAGTCTTTTGAATTCGAAGAGTTGATGTTCCAACATCCCACTCTTAATATGTGTCGTTGTTCCGTTGTATCCGTCCATTTTCTGAGGCATGTGTGTTGGTTCTGTGAGCGATTCTATCTTTTTACCTGAGGTAGGTTGCTAGCCTGACCCCAGAACCATCCTCTTTTATCCGGGCTTGGGACCGGCTGAGGTCGGAATCGAGCTACTCGGTCCACCCAACTCCTTCCTCAGGAGTTATAACACTTTCCCTATTATTAAATCATAGCCAGGTACATTCCTTGGATGTATTTCGATCTTCATAACATTTTTGATTTCTTGTAAAGTAATATGTTTCATTGGTAGTCCTCCATTTGGCGTGGGGGAGGTAGAGTTTCTGCAACTGCTATTTCTTGTTTCATAGTTGTTTCGCTTGGAAACGGCTTAAAGATATTTGATAAATATTCTGCAAATGTACATACTTTTTGTTTGCTAGTTTTTGCCCATTCATTATTTCGTTTTCTTATAGGGGAAATTTCTAGTTGGGGTCCTTTAATTTTCAGTTGCCTTCCATAATGAGTAATCATTTACTTCTACTGGTGATAACCTGAAAATACAAAACTATCTAGGTTTTGTATTTTTAATAGTGAGTTAAATACAATCTTTAATATCTTACTTAGCCCATAAGGAATCAATAAGGAACTATTGAGAAGGAATTGTTATAAATATCTAAAATTACTTTACTAGTATTGGCATGGCAATAGCAAAATGTCCATCATTTTCCGTTTATTTTTATGCTCTACTGTCTGTTACAACTAGCATACCGCATATGTCAATTTTTTTTTAACCAAAAACATAAAATACCTCAAACTTCGTGCTGATAAGTCTCGCATTACCTCAACTAAACTCATGGCAAAATTTAGTAGATGTTACGCTGGGGAACGAAACGAGACTGATGACTGACTATACATTGCGGTATGGAAGATTGAAATGCATATACGTTTACTCGCAGCCTGGATGAGATGCAAATACACAAATTCATGCATATCAAATTTTCGACGTGCCATGGCAGGCAGCATTTAATTTCATTTCCAGAGAGGAATACTGAATAGACGGGCATTGAAATCGGATAAAGCTGACACTGTTCTATTTTCAGCCACCATCTATTAATGCTGAACTAATTCACATTCATACAGCATTTCAGTTTACTTGCATTATAAAGTAAGTATTCACTTGTATTGTTCACGTAGTTATTCTTAAGTATATGTGTATAATATTTTTTATATAGCAAAACGTGAAAAATTATATTATGGAATTGGATAGTTATCACAAAACATAATATAGAAACAGGTATTATCATCATCGTCTACAATTAATTACAAAAGTTCTGATGCTACCAAGGATGTTTTTAAAAAAATTATTTAAACCTACAATTCTGCAAAATAAAAAAATATTTGTTCAACAGCTTTACCTTGCGACAAAGCAAAACATAATTACTCCACCTGACGGCTGGAGCTTCGGTATAATCATGATTTCTCATTTATGTGAGCTCGTAAGCTATGTATACGCAATAACCTGAATACAGGATAACCGAACAGTTCAGATGCAGGGTTAAAGTAGCCGGTCAGTCAATGTCAGTTTCTGGCATTGACTGGCCGGTCAGTTCTCGGCCAGTCAGTGGTCTATTGAACTTTCAACTCAACGTACCATACCGTCTACTCAAATTAATCAAGACACAATGTCTTTTGTGCGACTCATTAATTGCGGTAATGGATTCGACATATGACTTTCCTACTAGATGAGAGCCATGCTCGTCAAGTCGACACATCAATTGGCGTTTTTAATTTGACAATTTACGCTCAAGTAAGGCATTAGTCGTCAAGTCATTTCCACTGTCGACTCAAATCAGAAAGTGGAAGCACACAAAATAGCGCCACTTAATTTTGGAAGTAACGAGATATCTTAAAAGTGTAATATCATATTATAACATCACTATGCCTAAGCAAAAAAATAGCGAAAGGAATTTTTCTAATTTCATTAACTTATTTTGAAATCTAGAACAAAACAAGGGTATATAGCAAATCAGAACATATATTAAAACTAATCATAGAATGTATACATAATTATGTAAACTAAAATGGGCAACTTATCTCTAATTTCTTTACTTAAAAATTGTCCTTTTAAAAAATAAAAATACAATCTATAAAATACATAAAATTGAAATCTGAAAGAAAGTAAAATACACTCAGAACAGTTTCGTGACAAATTAATTGATTATTTCATGTGGATTTATTTCTTTGCGTGCTTGAATGTATAATTATCGTCCCAGGAATGTATAACATAACCTAACTTTTTTGTCTTTGAATATGATGTAACGTAACTTGATGCATAATTCTGTGAAAAGAAATTATGTAGGTTAGTACGACTTATGGACTACCGGCTTATCAAGTAATAGTGAACAATATCACTCTCACTCTCAATATCAATCAAGCAATAGGAGTGGTGAAAAATTATTTGATTAGAATTTATTATCATTGTATATCATTTTATCTGGAACATTGTATTGATAAGTATGGTAAAAATTATTTCTATCAAAACTTCATTGAGCGATTTCCCAGGATTTTTCCTAATTGAGATTTCAATCATATTCTTTTGGGATATGTCACGTTTAAGCAGTACTACACTCTGTTAAAAAAATAAATATTAAAACCCTTCACTTGCACGACTCTTCGAAGGCATTCATTTTCATAGCAGAAGCGACTGAGTAAATCATTTAGAGTTATCTACAGAAGAATAGAATATTCAGTAAATTTTTACTGGGATTTGGATTCATGAAGTTAATTAGACAACAAGAGTTATATTTCCCTATCAAAATTTGCTGGATATATTTCTACCGTTTCAGGCCACCGTATACTAAAGGTATACTAAAATAGACGAAGATAGATTAATGTACGTGTTCCATTGAAAGATTGCAATCAAGTATAACAGTAATTCCATTTATTTCAAGTATCTTTACCCGCGTGTTTTAAGCATCGCCTTATGCAAGAGTGTTCGATAGAATCATTTGATCTTAAGTAGTTTAATTTTGTTTCCATTGAATCACGTAAAAATCGACGTTAACGAAAATTATGTAACCTGAGTAATAATTTGATTTCCTAAATTTTAGTAATCTCTGGTATTTCATACTGAGAAAATCCCTTCATACTATCGGAGTAGAATAACGTAAGATTTAAAGCAACAAGAACTAAAGGATTCAGGAGGTCATATTACCTCCTCTGGACATATCGAATACTTATACTACAAATTAAGTTACTTTTGGATAGGGGCTCGAGCCTTCGATCCAGCAATAAATACAGGAGACCAGTTTTCCACGAATATCGAAATATTATTCGTTTCTCGGTGGGCGTTTGTCATCAAAAGGAAGGACAAGTAATTAGCGGAAAAGAACATTTTCTCATTATATTAAAAAGTATGTACCTAAAGTATTACTAATTAATATGACGTACGAAATGTTCAAACATAGGAAAATAAACGATCCGAAAACGGATTAAAGGGAATAAAGATACTTAACGAAATGGCATCCGAATACTGGAATGGGAATGATTAAGAGAGCTTTAAAATCTGCCTGATTAAATTGGAACATTCTATGGAAGCTAATATATATTTAAATCCCTTTTGAAAATTATAATAAATGTATTGGAATGTCCAGGAATTGACATATCGAATGAATTTATTACTCCGTGAGCATATAATTTTTGACAAAAATGTCGATTCCTGTTTTAAAATTTATTTAGAAGTCATTTTCAGAATGTATGACATCGTTCTAGAATTATTTTACCTTACATACATCAGTAACTACTGAAGACACAAAAATGTTTTAAAGAACTTAATGATATCAGAGATAATATTCAGACATTAAATTCTATCGTCACATAATCTGACTTTCAACCGGGACATAGCTGCATTAGTGCCGGTGCACACTTGCTGCAAAAGTTATCGGGACGCTGCGTCACTTTCAATCGCATAAGAAGAAATGCAGAGCAACTTATGTTGGGATTCACACGTGACGAGGATATCTATCTGACGCCGGCGTCACTCTTGACAGTTATCGAGGCTGCTGCAGGTACCTGTGAGACGCGCGTCACAATCCTGTACCCCGATAACTAGCAGTACTCATTTGTATTTGGGGAAGTGCACATTTTCCGCAGCATCATATCTTCTATCGAGTTTATGGAAGCCTCTCTGCACGATGTTTGATGAAAATATGTATGTCGAACTTTTCATCGGAAAAGTAAAAACGTGCCCGATAATTTCAGATGTTAGTCATGAGGACTATAAAAACTGAATTAAAAAACAGTCTGCTTGGGAAAATATTTGTGAAACTTTTATGTACTTCCTTTTTCTAATTTCACTTTCATAATTTACGTACTTATACACTAAGTATGAAAAAGTAACTTTCTTCTTAAATATTTGGGCGCGTGTACAATCCATTTCAGTTGATAGTAAATAAGAGACTATCGCTGAGACGCTGAGGCCTATCAAGTGTGCATAGGAACGTCGATAAGACGCAGATTGAAAATTATTGCAGCGTCACGATAACTTTTGTAGCAAGTATGTACCGAGCCTTAGGTGTGTTAAACATAACGTGACATTATTAAGACTTGTGATGATAAAATAGTCTGGTATTTTGTTAGTTTTGTCATTGTATCATTTGATACAATGAAGTTTATAACTATCCATTTCTGTAACCCATTTCAATTTGCGAGAACTTCGATAGGCTTCGATAGAGAAAAGGGATCATGTTGTAACGCAGGATTTAATCTAGGACATCTCCTGTGTAGTCTTTATCAAAATAACAAAACATGCTGCCTTAGTAATTATCAATCACATTTATATGCAAATAATCCCCATCTATATTATTCATTCCATCCTAATTAATGGTTTTACGTATCAATAGTGTAACAAAATAGTGAATCAGTAATAAATACAACTAATTTTATTCGACATTTTCATCATATCATGGAAATTAACTCACTGAGGCCTTTATAGTTTTTGATAAAAATCGGTGTCGTATTGAATTTGAAAACTATTTTTAAATAGTTCAAATAAGGACTAAGAGTTTAGAAATTAGACTAGTTAGAAATTTGAGTGTTTATATTTGTAATAGATCTGGTATTTAAAATTCATTATTATAAGTAAGTAAGTCATTAAATAAATCGTCAAAAAGCCAATACATCACTTAAGTCATATATCCTAAAAGACACTTATCATCATAGTGCTTAAAACATAACGCAAGTGTTAATTTATAAAATTAACGCCAGGTGGCTAAGTAGTACAGCAGACAAAATTTCATTCCTTAGTGCTTGTTTCTTAATATTATTATAAATAAATATTTTCAGAATGTATACAATAATAAAATATACTGTTCTTCTTACATTTAAAGTTTATAGTATTTTAACCATCCCTCAAGGACCATTAGTTTTCGATAGTCCGATATACCTAAAAATAATAGATAAATTATGATTTAATTAAATATTACATAAATCCAACTTGAAACATTTAATTATTAATCGTAAATGACACCGAAGGCGAGATTTAGTTTTGAACATAATATTGTTCAAGTTCAATCTGTATTCTATTGTCAATATTTTTCAATATAATATTATTTCCTTCTTCGATGGTAATGAATACAGAGTGCTTTTGTAAATAACGGATAAATTCGTTAAGAATTCAAGGAACTACTTTTGGAAAAAACTATCGGATCCGTAAAATTTTATTTTTAGTTGCACATTTTCTAAAATATAAGGGGTATTCGTGTGTGTATCCCTATTTGCGTATTCCTATCCGTGTAGGAGGTATGTTGTTATCAATATTGTTTTATTTGAAATCGCCTTTTTTACTACGGAATATGAAGGAGCACATTTACTTAGATACGCTACGATAATAATTACATTAACGTGAGTATACGTTAAAAAAAAATTAAGAAAAACGATTGTGCAATATGAAAATTCTAAATTTAATATACTGTATTTAATACAGCATAGTAAATAATACTTACTTTAATAGTAATTAAATTTAGCATTATATTATTACTGCAATGTGCCAGTGAAAAATTTCTTGTCAGTAGTGTTATGAATTATTTATTAAGAATGTTAATATTTAGTTATCACAGAATGAGCAAACGTTTTCAAATATATGTACGAAGACCGTGTCGTAATAAATATTTTATATTTATTATATCTTTCATATTCTTTATGTCTTTTTTATTTACCTTTATAAGAAGAAGTTTAACTCACAACTTTCTTTCACCTAACACCCAGACAGTTACACGAGTACGTACACATCCAGCTGAATGCGGTGGGAATCCAACTCATGCTGTGTTACTCACAGCTATCAATTTAGGCCAGTTCTAAGCGCTTCACATTGTTGCCCCGAATCAATTTAGGAAGCTTGGAAGCTGGTCTCCTGCGAGGTAGTTGAGGAATAATTTACCTTCAGAAGATGTGGCGTTACTTATGAACTTCCACGTCAATCCAGATTGGAATCGGAAGTTGGGAAATCGTCTTTGAAAAAAACTCCTCGACTGCGAACTTTGAGACACATCAGATGTAAAAGGCCGGAATATGATCTATTACAATACATTATTGACAAATATGCCATATTCATACTTTTTAGCTTGAAAAATTATAATTTCCGAGTAAAACCTTCAGTGAATTTATTTCTTTGGGTATGTTGATTAAATTTTCTATTATATTAATTCTTATTAAATGTCTCCAAAAGGATTTTAATTCATATAGGATCGATAAGTCTGGCAAGTTTGCTATATGGGAAGAGATAGCATCGTCCGAACAAAATGGTTCTTTTAACAGTGATCTTACATTTTATGTGATGCCGTTGCATGAAGCCTATTGTCCAAATTTACTTGTTCTATAAGTAGTTTTAGAATTTCTAGGTTTATCATAAAATGCATATAGAACATTAGGTTTCTTATGGAAGTCTTATTTATGTTTTTAAATTTAATTTAAACTCGATCTTACACCGAACAGTTTCAACCGTGGACTACAAAATTATTTTATTATTTTATTTTACTATTATGATTATCGACTTATGTACTTATATAAACAAACTAATTTTTTTGAGAACTGTCCTAAAATAAAATTATACTCAAACTGTACTCATACTCAAACTATAATACTCAATATTAACTTCAGCATATTCTGTATTTCTTCTTTTCTTCAATTATTAGTAATAGCAAAAATTAAAGAAAGTTAAAATTTTTGTATTTAGAACTTTTACCACATTTGATATTATTTTATTAAAACTATTTTGAAACATTTCTTATATTTATTGAAGCTTTTAAAATATTGTCTTCATATTTTCAGCAATTCTTTGTGATTTTATTTAATTAAATATTAAGACAGCGAAATAAACAATTTACGAATATTACGGAAAATGTTTAGAGACGGCTCTATACAGACAACGATAAAATAAATGCCGTACATACGTCAAGAAGTGAAAATTAAAATGGATTTGCTTAAACATCATTTTCAGAATTACCCATTTAAGATATGATGAATTCATTGCATGCATTGAAATAATTTCTAAATCTATCAGAAATAGTATGACTTCCGTAAGACTACTTATTTTGGACAGATGTACATGAATGTTATTTATGTGGGACTTTAGATGAGACGCAATTGAACGACGTGTTAGATAACCCGGACTTGACCCCAATTTTCTTCATATGAAGTATATAAGAAATAAAATAAAGAGTTTGTTGTTGTAGAGCGCCACAATATTCAGTTAGTAATGTACAGAACTGCGCTCTTTAATTAAGACGTAAAAGTTAGCGACTGTAATTAAGACGTAAACAAGAGTTCATTAACAATTTTTTATAAAGAAACTAACAGTTTTAATTTGTTTTTTATATGTTATGTTTTGGGATATTAATGACGCAGCCTTTCAATCATAATAAATAATAAATAACAGACAAAACCCCACTTTAAATTGTACACCGAATTATGAAGAAAAATAAAAACGTTTGAAATCATTTTATTAAGTATAATAAGGCTTAGCTGGATTACATTTTGTAACTCGATACAAAAATGGATTTTTGATTTTGTTTGCACACACATAGGGGATAATAATACTTCGTTTTCTTCATCCTGGGGAATGTCACCACCCCTATTTCTTTTTTTCAAATATAGAATTATATCGAGTAGCACATCATTTGAAACGCTTTTCCATTTTTAACATTTTTTGCTCTAAAAGAAATAAAAGCTTACTTTACATATTACTAATTATTTTATCGTAAAATATGTTAAAAATTGGTACTGTTTATTTCCTCACAAAAAGCTAGGGGATGATAAAACCTATCTTTTACACTCTGAAGTATCTCCGAACCTTAACACCGCAGAACCTCAACGTTGTTAAGCTTTGCTTGAAAAATATCATTTTTGAAGTACCTTCACATGGAGAGTGGAGTACCCTCAAGCAGGGGATCTTGGCGGCCACTCAATTGGACGTCGTTGACCAATCCACCTATTTGGAAATATCTCATCTAAATATTGACCGACGGTTACAACATAGTGAAGTGGATCCCCACAATAAAGTAGAAAGCAAAATGAGCGTTATACTTTCCTCGATATGACTCCTTGATACACCTTTAAAATGCTATATCACTCGACAGGCCTTTACATTTGAAAAAAAAATTGGAGGTGGTTATATCCTAGAGTGTGATAATAAGTGAAGCACCTGTTTCATGAATTTTTAATGAAATTCCCCATATCCGATTTACAGAATTTCTTCCGTTAAAGTTTCTACCTTATATACATACGATAATTTAAAGATAGTGCTTCCAAAGGTAAATACGCTTGAATTTATTCCTAGTTAAATTTATTTAAATATGTTTTCTGTGGGCAACAGCATATACATACATATGAATGCATGCATATGTGCATGATATGCATGTATACATGAATGCAGATTTGTGAACAAATTCACAAAAAATTATGTTTCTACTAGTGTTACATTTAACTACTAAAGCAATTTAAACTAATTTAAGTTAACCTTGTACCTTTCTTCCAACTTATATATTTTAAGTTTCTATTTTCGTATGATTGAACATTTCGTACTATTTAAATTGAATACTAAATGTAATAGAAATGGTATAACTGATCAAGATATCATTGCATCA